>OV277874.1:11645653-12945653 GCA_922989275.2 Gari tellinella | reverse complement strand
GGTGATTTTACCAGTGGGTTTTGGTGGGTCGCCAGAGCCAGTAGTACTAACCCCCTTTTTCCATTCGCTGTGGTTTTACTGTGAAAGATACCGGCATTTATGCATTGGTAAACTTCCGATTACACTTCCGGTCTCTGTAGAGGTTTGAACTATACACAAATCATACAAATAACCAAGCTGAGCTCCAGATAATGAGCGCGTCAAACGAAACCTTTACTCCTTTATTTCTCTACCTAGTCCAATATTGTGACTACTAATTAGATTGGTCTCTTCCAGATGATTGTAATTAGTAGTGACAATATAGGAGTTGGTTGAGATAGGAATAGGTATTTGAGATAACCACCTTATCTGGAGACTCCGACATACATTATTAAATTGTTATGTCCAAGATTTTATTTCCTAGATGGTTTATAACTGTTATCAGTAAAACTCATATTTATTGGTTATTACCTAGACTTTTAGCCCAGTTAACCCTTTATTCCATAGCCTGTTTTTAGTAGTGAAAATAGGTGACCACTTATAGCCTGATGAAAGTAAAGCAGAATGCACCATACAGTGTATTCCTTTTAACTTTCAGCCTGCTTTAAGCTACCATCTGCTAGGACATAGAAAATATTTTGTATGGTGCATGTTCATTACTATAATATAAAATGGAACTATTTTTCATAAGTGGAGGAATACATTTAGTGCATAGGCGTATTTATGGAGTATTAGGTTAACATTGAACTGACGATTACTTGCAAAACAAATTGGATCCAGATCAGATTCTGACTTACGCAGTATCCTATCAGGATTCAAGCAGATGGTTTTTAACTGTATTTGTTGAAAATGTAGACTTTCAGCTGATTATTACAATTTCAAAGCAGACATTGATTTTAACAGTAAAGGGTTAAACATGCCCCGAAATACTGTGCCCACTCTTGCCCAGCAAAAACCTCCAGCTCAAGGGTCTGGCTTTAAGGTTTGAAATGAAAGGGGATAAAACTAACCCCTTTCAATCATGTTTCCACAAAACCCTACCTTATCACTACTCATTAGAATTGTTTGAGACAATTCTAATGAGTTGTCACAAGAAAGAATTTTGTTGAATCAAATATTACTCTTTTGAAAAAGTACCCTTATCAGGGGGCTAGGCCCTTTTTCTGACAGAGGAAGGAAGTGTAGTCTTATATCTACCTCGTTGGCCCTTGCTCCAAATAATCTCAGGGAGTTCTCATTATTCTAAATATGGAGCATGGCTGACTGTTTTGTGCTGAATTCCGCTGTTATCCTATGTGAGTTTGATTGACGAAAATCATCATTTCCCCCCTCAATGTGTCTTTTTTCAAATCATAGTTTAAAGTTATATTTAAGAATTGAACTATTTTCAGTAATTTTTTTTCCTATTACGAAAGCAGGAAATAAGATGAAAAACTATGGAGATAAGATGTCGGAAGGATTTTTTTTTCGTTTTAAAATATTTTGACAAATTAAGCTGGTTCTTTTACCCTAGGAAATGGGACCTGTTTCATAAATGATCTTAGGACAGTATGATTTCGTTGGTTTTTCTGTACTATCCAAACTTAAGATATGTCTATAAAGCAGGGAACGAGCTAATATATGTCTATGAAACAGGGAACCAGCTAAGATATGTCTATGAAACAGGGAACTAGCTAAGATATGTCTATGAAACGGGGAACCAGCTAAGATATGTCTATGAAACAGGGAACCAGCTAAGATATGTCTATGAAGCAGGGAACCATAAAGCATAAATGTGCGTGTAAGATGTGCAATTGTTGGCTTGTGTTAATTCGTATGTACTTTTAGAATTCTAGAAACTGTTTGTAAATAACTTATCTGTACTTGTAGGTCTGTACGCTATGGTCGCCCTTATGTAAGCCTTTTTCAGGGAATATATATATATATATACATAAATATATATATAAGTATACAATAAAACCCTGATAATATCACCATTGAAATAGAGAGGAATTTTCTTCTTCTTTTTGATTTTTATTTTAAAGCAGGTGACTTGGTGAATTTAAAGCAGAAAGTTCAGAACATATTTCTGTTTTACATTCACGCTGCTTATAGCTGTCACCTGTCTTTAATACAAACAATGAATTCTCTATTGAGTGGTCGTAGAAGAGGGGTTTTAATGTGTATAGAAAATCCTCATCAGTTTTCCCCCCGTTTTAGTGTGCTTCCATGTTCTAATTTTAGATTTTCCAAGCAGTGTTTCATTACGCATTTTCTTTGTTTTCCAACTATACAAAAACATAGCATTAATATGTTGGTATATTTCCTGAGTAAAAAAAGCAGTAGACAATTGTTTAACCCTTAGCCCGCCAAATAAATTTCCGTCTGCTATATTTCTCGTCTGCTTCAAGTTTCAAAGTGCTTCAAAGTTGCTCAAAAATGCTGAAAATGTTGTCCGAGTATCAAACAGCTTGGATCCGGATGAGACGCCGAGTTACTCGGCGTCTCATCCGGATCCAAGCTGTTTGCATATGGAGCTATAGTCGTGAGTGGCAGGCTAAGGGTTAAAGTAGACTTTGTCTTTGAAGTGAAGCGGTTAAAAGAAACTGGACTTAAATTCTAAGGGGGAAAAAACCCCAATCCACCTCAGATAATTTTACTTTTTGTTTTGCTCTCATGAACAAGTTTAGGTTAAATAGAATTCTAAAAATAGACTTTCTTAACATAGATCAAATCTTAAAATAGCTCAGATTCTTAAAATAGAACAGTTATCTAACATTAGAATATTGAAGCACTTCATACCAACTGAGTGTTTCGTTGCCTTAAGTTGCAAGGGGAAGACAGAATCAATTCATGTTTTCATATTTCAACCAGATTTGATGCAACGGCTAAAAGAAAAAAGCAAAAAATAAAGTTGTCCAAAAAGTCATTTTTCTCCCTAAAACCAACCTGTTCATCATCATTGAACATGCCAATATAGTCTTCCCCTTCAACATGTGAAACACCCAGGTCGGCAAACTTTTATCACACTCTTTTTCCTCTTTAAATGCATCCAACTTTAATGTCTTTGACTTGTAAAATCTGTGGCAGTTCAGTTCAGCCCATTGGATTCTATATACTAGTCTAGAAAAGGTTTGTTCAAACGGTTTAGATGCAAATCTGGCACCTGCAAAATGTAGGGTCTGATCTGAGATTCTACATTGTTTGATGACCAGCTTCCCATTCCGTTAAAATCAATGTTCAATAACAGGTACATTTTGACAATCAGTTTATCCCATTACTCCAAAGATATGCCATTGAACACCTCTAATGATGCCGACACTAAGAAAAGTAGTTCCTAGCTTGGAATTTCTGAATCCTCGATGGTACTCCCAGTATTTTTCGAGATACATGTATAAGCTTAAAGCAGGCTGAAGGCAATTGAGAATGCTCCTTCAGGAGAATTCTGCTGTTTTAAGATACCATCTGCTAGAAAATAAGAAAATATTTCTCATGATACACAGGGCTGCCATAAGTTGACATGAAAAATCCTAAGATTTCCAAATTTGCTTTTTTCAAGTGCGATTTTACGAATCGTACCTTTACCCCATTGCATGTTTCTTGTTTTGTTGACATGCGACTACTTAAAGCAGGCTGTAAGTAAAGCAGAATGCGCATTAAGGCGCATTCTGCTTTACTTTCAGCCTGCTTTTAGCTACCAAGTACTGGAAAAAAATCCGAATACTTAGGAAAAATCCGGAGAAATGGCAGCCCTGGATACATATTCATGACAGTATTGATTGTATAAATGGGAACTCTTTTCCTCAGAGGGTGAATAAACTAACAGTGTTGAAATACGTATTTATGGGGTAATGGGTTAATCTGCCTACTAATATTTTACATAAATCTGTGAGGAGAGAACTATTGAAAGGCAATTCTCTTTCTGTATATTTATAATATAAGAAACACCAATATACCGTACTCCCATTTAAACGCCCCCTTGGTGCGATGAAAAATTAAATACAAAATTGGCCATTAATGGAGGGAGAGGATGACATTTATAATGGAGGGGCGTTTAAATGAGGATATATGGTATTATAATGTGTATTCTGTTAGCTAACGTTTATTGAATGATTATATTATACACAAACAGCTGAAAAGTGCTATAGGTAAACTGTTATATGATCTACACTGTTAGCAGAACTTGTTCTTTGTATTTTACATCTCTAGGAGATCTTGGAACATTTCTAATGGAAAACAAACTTGATGAATATTTACACAACTTACTGTTAAGTCTTGCGTTTCAGCATTAATCTTAGAAGTGCTAAATGGACCATAACATTGAGAAATAGAGGTCGCCTTGATAGTGCACAGATTGTGTAGACCCTGATCAGTCAGCAGATTTGGACACCCAAGCAAAACGTCAAATATGATAAAATAGAAAGCATGAAATGATTGATTTACCCCAATCTTGTCTGGAGTTGTACATCCAATTTATAAGACACATCTACATGGTTTGTGGCTTTGTGTAATAGTAAATTATACTGTGTGCTGATTCTGACCAAAATCACTGGTAATTGCCATGGCCCGTTAAATAGAAGGTAATGGAGCAAAGAGGGCCAGCTGCTGATCAGGATCTGCACTGTTTGCATAGTTGAAAGTGTCCCCATTTCTTAATGATGTGACCACAGATTCTATTGGCTGTGATTCTCACAAAGTTTTATTAGTAAAAAGTTTAGCTTTTTAACCCGTTACCCCATAGCCCGTATCTAGCTTTGAAAACAGTTTACCGCTTAAAGAAGGTCAAAACTAAAGAAGAAAGTCCCTTAAGGGACATTCTGCTTTACTTTCAGCCTGCTTTAAGCTCTCATCTGGAAAGGTAGTAGAAATGCCTTTGAAAAGAAAAATTCATGTTCAGGAATTCCTAACTAGGGACTACATTTCTTAGTACTTAGATAAACAATTAGATATGTGCAAAGGCATATTTATGGAGTAATGGGTTAAACAGGGCTCCAGATAAGAACATGTACTCCCTTATTTCTTCATTGAACCCTATGTTTTCACTACTCATTAGACTTTTCTCCTCAAGGCGATTCTAATGACTAGTCATACGATAGGACTTGGCGAGGACACGAATATGTCGGTATTTGAGATACAGTAAAACCTCTCTATTACGACCACTTAATTATGTTAATTATTAGATCTATGTGTTTAAGACAGTTTAATGCTTAAAACAAGGTGACAGTAAAACAGAAAGCTCCTTTAGGAGCTTTCTGTTTTACTGCCACCTTTGCTTTTACCTGTCACCTGTCTTTTAAACAAAAAATTAGCCTTCGTTTAAGTGGTCGTAATAGAGAGGTTTTACTGTACTTTCTGTATCTGGAGCTCAAGGGGTTTCGTTGTTATGGCATTATTACCGGTGACTCTAGAGTTTTGATAGCCAAAAAAATTACGAAGGAAAAAACCCACATGTAATGTTCAATGCATAATTTGATATAGTGCTATGTATTGTATTGACTACGTATTCCAGTTATACACAGGTATGGTGGTAGCTCAAGAGGAGATTCATTGGTAGGGTGTAATACAAGTTCCTGTTTAACCCATAACCCCATAAATACGCCTTTTTACGCCTCTATTTTATTCCTTCATTTACAAAAATAGTTCCAAATTATACAATTTGGAATATTTATCAGAAGAAATATTTTCGATTTTCTACTAGATGGTTGCTTAAAGTAGGCTGAAAGTAAAGCAGAATGTGCCTTAAGACACATTCTGCTTTACTTTCAACCTGCTTTAAATGGTCACCTTTTTTAAAACAAGAAACAGGCTTTGGGGTAATGGGTTAACCCAATTCACTATCATGACGTCATCTGTACACTGCCGTGATGTCATACCTACAATGCAGTGATGTCATCCCTTCAATGCTATGACGTTTTCTGCTTCAAATAATTGATGTCTGCTTTCTTGTCTCCAATTTAAAACTGAGGTAAATTAATCAATTTGATATCGAAATGAATGTTGAACAGTGTATACCCTGATCAGACGCTGCGTTACACTGTGTCTGATCAGGATCCTAACTGTTTTCAAATAACCATTGTTCTTGGGGATCAGGCAGTGAAGAGGTTGAAGCAGAATGAAAGTCAAAACCTGACTTTTGTAAGGCAGACAGCTGCTTAACCCATTACCCCATGGCCTGTTCTAGTTTTGAAAAGAGGTGACTACTTAAAGCAGATTTAAAGTAAAGCAGAATGCTTCTTAAGGCGCATTCTGCATAACTTTCAGCCTGCTTTAAGCTACCATATGCTAGAATATAAAAATTATTTCTAATGTCAAATATTCTCAACCGTATAAATTGGAACTAGATCTATTTTCCTCCGTGGATGAATAATTTGGAGTCATAAAAAGGCGTTTTATGGGTTATTTGGTTAAAGCAAGTTGAAAGAACAGCAGAAAGCTTGTAGGAGATGTCTTGCTTCACTTTTATTCTGATTTGTGCACTTAACTGTTTTACTCACATAAATGAATCTTTGTTTGAGCCTTCCAGTTCCTATAAGTAAGGTTTTACTGTATCAAGTTTAGAAATAGTCAGATAAATCTTAAAAGTATTGAAAAAGGTTGAAGTTAATGTTCAACTGTTTTGCTCACCTGACAAAAAGCTAGGTTAGCATTAACTATTACTAAGTCTTGTTCGTTGTCTGTAAGTTTTTTTTCCTCAAAACAAAACGCCAGCTACTTTGCCTTACAGACAGCAGAGTGCAATGGACCGATTTCAACACTTTACCCCATAGTTTGTTTCTCGTTTTGAAGACCGGTGACCACCTAAAGCAAGTTGAAAGTAAAGCACAATGGGCCTTAAGGCAGAGCGCACTGAACCGATTTCAACACTTTACCCCATAATATGTTTCTCGTTTTGAAGACAGGTGACTACCTAAAGCAAGTTGAGAGTAAAGCAGAATGCGCCTTAAGGCAGAGCATACTAGACTGATTTCAACTCTGTACCCCATAGTCTGTTTCTAGTTTTGAAGACAGTTGACCACCTAAAGCAAGTTGAAAGTAAAGCAGAAAGCCCCTTAAGGCAGAGCATACTAGACCGATTTCAAATCTTTACCCCATAGTCTGTTCTAATTTTGAAGACAGGTGGCCACTTAAAGCAAGTTGAAAGTAAAACAGAATGCGCCTTAAGGCAGAGCATTCTAGACTGATTTCTAGTTTTGACAGATGAAAACTTATAGCATGTTGAAAGTAAAGCACAATGCGCCTTGAGGCGCATTCTGCTTTACTTTCAACCTGCTTTAAGCTACCATCTTCTTGAAAATAGAAATGATTTCTTATGATATATATTCATAACTGTATAAATTAGAACTATTTTCTTCAGTGGAAAAATAAATTTAAAGGCGTTAAAAGGCGAATTTATGGGGTAATGGGTTAATGTGCATATTCAAATACCAACTTGTCCTGAGATTACCTCTTGTCCAGACTTGTTAAACAGTCATACTCTTATTTATAAGCCTTAGCCCCTTCACTGCCATGATGTCATCCAATTTAAACAATTGTTGTCTGCTTCTAAAAAAAATTTTTTCGGTATTTTGACTTAAAAAATATTAAAACGCGGTGTCTGATCAGGATCCAAACTGTTTGCAAATAACAACTGTACTCGGGGTAAGGCAGTGAAGGGGTTAAATGCCTCTATTATTCTTACACCAAGAAAAGAAGTTCTTGTACCTTTCCAGACAGGAGCTTAACCCTTTACCTGATAGCATTGTTTCTAGTATTGAAGATATGTGACTACTTAAAGCAGGTTGAAAGTAAAGCAGAATTCGCCTTAGGGCGCATTCTGCTTTACTTTCAGCCTGCTTTAAGCTATTAACTGATAGAATAAGGAAGGTATTAAATATGTCACATATTCATTCCGGTATAATTTGGAACTATTTTCTTCAGCGGATGAATAAAATGAATGTGCTAAAAGTCGCTTCTATAAGGGTTAAAGCATGTTGAAAGTAAAGCAGTTGTTACCTGTGTCCAAAACTAGAGCCAGGCTATGAGGTAACGGATTAAGCGGTCATTCACCAGGGTAACCTGTTTCCAAAACTAGAGACAGGCATGAAGCAAGTATATCCATTAACAGAGTGTTGTCTTAATACAGAACTAAAATAATGCAGAAAGCTTCTTCAGGAGTTGTAACATGCAAAGAGTTATTATTTTTTAAGGCAGGGTCTCTACACATTTTATCACCATATGTTGGGCATATTTTTATTTTTTTCGTGTGTTCTTCCCCACCCACTCCCATCCCCCCATTTTTTGGTCAACATTTTTTATGTGCTATTTTTGTGTTCACCATACAAAGAACCTCATTTCATAGATTCGTTCTATTCTCTGTTTATTCATTAAGTCTTACTACCTCATTTAAGTCTTTGGGCGCTAAGGACACATCCGTGATTACTTTTGTAAAATAAGATCCAGAAGAGACGATAAGTACTTCAAAGACTTGTCATGATACAAACTACTTGACACTTGACTCGCTCACTTTACGTTTGAAGAGAATTTGATATAAACTGTTTGACCTGACTCACTCAATCTTCTTTTGAAAAGAATTTTGTGAAAATTTTAAATTTGAGAAGAGAAGCAGACAAGAGTTTCAGATGGAAAACTTACTTAGCGTTCAAAGAGTTGAAAACACACACACACATATATACATGCACGACATTACAGGGGAAAGTGGGCTTTTATACTTTTCAAACAGTGTAGATCCTAATGAGCTGAGCAGCAAATACGTTTTGTTGAACCTGACCAAGTTGTCCGCTGATGTTTGATTTTAATTTTGATCTTTTTGTGCAAATTTTGCAACTGTTTAAATGATAGATTTTAAAGTATTTTATTTCCCGTTAGATTAACTATGTAAGACAAAATGGACTAGTTTTTTCTAAGATATATATATAAAATGCAGTAATGTTTTGATAATTGGAGCTAGATTAATTTAAGTCAAAATACTAACAGTTTAGAATTTAAAAATATTCATTTTACGACTTCAGTGAAAGTTTACAAGGCTTTTTTCCTAAAATCAAATTTAATGTCACCATGACAACAGCGCATGTCACAACGTGAGCGATTAAGGGCCATTCTGACCCTGTTATTCTGTAGAACTATGGATATTGACTGAACATAGTCAATCCTATTTAAAGCTGTACTCATTATTTCACAACAGTTTACCTTTGAAAAATAAACATGTCTTAGGCAAATAGTGTAGACCACCATCAGAGAACATTTCTGATCATGCTTTGCACTGTTTGTGTTTTTGAGATATTTTGCAAAAATTATCTAGCTTGAGTTAATAGGATTTGACTGCATTGTTTTTACCCCACATTCAGCATTAAGATAGACCCTAAATCAGTACTTTCATTGTTTAAATGCTATCAGTACTGTCAGTGCTTTGATTGTTTAAATGCTATCAGTACTTTCAGTGCTTTGATTGTTATTTAAATACTAGATTTTTTACCTCTCCAGATGGCAAAACTTTATACCACCCAAATTGTGTAAGGTTGCCATTGCATGAAAAAGGAAAATACTTTAAAATACTAGTTTCTGCTTAATGCATGACAAAGGTAAAGCAGAAAGCTCTTTAAAGAGCTTTCTGCTTTATCTTTGTCTGGTATTAAGCTACCACCCTTTTTAAAGATGGATAATTGTAACTCTGTTGGCAGCTTTACACAAAGTTGACTGTTTGATTAATGGCATTTATATCATTATATATCAGTTACTATAAAATTATCATCACAAAGATGAAACATTATTTTTACCGGAAAATATTTTATATGTTTATGGTTTATTCTTTAGTAAGATTTTATCTATTCTGATTTTAAATATTTTTTCCTGGTTTGGTCCTGTTAGTAGCTTATTCCTGCTCTGATCTGATTGGTTGGTTTCTCACTGCTTGGATCTGATTGGTTGCTTTCTCATGTTTTGATCTGATTGGCTGCTGGAAAGGATCGATATTGGGCTGTTTCAAAACTACTGAATTGAATGTTAAAAATTCATGAAAAATATTAGCAAGTGTTGGCTGCTTGAGTATTCACGAAAATTTTGGTTAAAGTTGACAAAAGAAATATCACTCATTAAATTTGATATATATAAATTGCAAAGACTGGGTTAATGAATATGCATTTATTTTCATGAATATTCAAACCATTTTTAAGCATGAATTAATTTGTTTAGCTAATATAATTTTCATATGGAATTCATACAGGTTTTTTGTCTATTGTCATAAGTGCTATGTTGATTATTTATAAACAAATTTTAAATGGTCTGAGTATTTTTATTTTTTCTTCTGTCAGAATGAGAAATCTATTGTTTTGTGTTTACAATTTTACATATTAGTATGTATTTGAATCTGTTCTTGAATTTTACACTACCTTAATCTACCGCCAGGTCTGCTGGGGATATCTTGTCACATGATCCAGATCCAAACCAGATTTGTATTGATTTGGACTTATTATAGTCAGGCAGCAGCTTAAAGCAGAAAAGAGGTAAATCAGATAGCTCTTTGAGGAGTTTCCTGCTTTACCATCATCCTGCATTGCGCAACAAATTGTTAAAAATTGAAAACCTCTTCTTTAACCCATTGAACCATAAATACACCTTTTTATGCCTCAATTTATGTTTACACTAAGAGAAGAAGTTCTCATCAAGGAAGTCACGGACATACAAACAAAGACTGCATTTCATCTGTCTTTCCAGACAGTAACTTAAAGCAGGCTGAAAGTAAAGCAGAATGCTCCTTATGGAGCAATCTGCTTTACTTTCAGTCTGCTTTAACTGATTACCTGTCTACAAAACTAGGGATAGGCTATGGGGCAAAGGTTGATTTTACAAATATAAGCTTAAAAACTGGGTTGAAATATGGAAAGCTTCAATATATCGGCAGCAGTCTGGGCGTTAAATCACAGCAGTTTATTCAGATTGGTTAAAGGTTCAAGATTTTGTATGACAAAAAACATTTGAAAAAACAATTGAACTTTGTCTTTAACTTGTAATCCCCCATTGACTGGTATTATCATAATGATCATTTAAGGTCAAAGGTTGCAGGTCTGTTGAGGTTGTGTGGTTCCCTGCACCCGTATTTTATATGTGTACAGATCAGAGATATACCTCAAGGGGGCAGGGAGCCAGAACGACACACAGAGTTGTGACATCATTTCCTGTATTATCTGTGACATCATTTTCCTGTATTAAAGGAATACTCACATGTACGATTGGCTGTTTGTTGTTTTTTATGAACCAGATAGATTTTAGCTTGCGGCCTGTTCAAGAACCAGATAACAACTATGGATGAACAAACCCACATTTCAGCTGATGATGGGTCATCAATTGTACAGGTATACACATTAGGCTAACTAGATTAGTGTTGACAAGTATAGGCACCAAGCACACCATATTACTGTTTACAGGTATACACACCAGGCTCACTATATTACTATTGACAAGTATACACACCAGGCTCACTATATTACTGTTGACAGGTATACACCAGGCTCACTAGTTAACTTTTGACCGGTATACACACCAGGCTCACTATATTACTATTGACAGGTATACACACCAGGCTCACTAGATTACTGTTGACAGGTTTACACACCAGGCTCACTATATTACTGTTGACAGGCAAACACACCAGGCTCACTAGATTACTGTTGACAGTTATACACACCAGGCTCACTAAATTACTGTTTACAGGTATACACAACAGGCTCAACAGGTATAAACACCAGGGTCACTATATTACTATTGACAGGTTTACACATCAGGCTCACTAGATTACTGTTGAAAGGTATACACAACAGGCTCACTAGATTACTGTTGACAGGTATACACACCAGGGTCACTAGTTTACTGTTGACAGGTATACACACAAGGGTCACTATATTACTGTTGACAGGTATACACCACACTCACTAGATTACTGTTGACAGGTATACACAACAGGCTCACTAGATTACTGTTGACAGGTATACACACCAGGGTCACTATATTACTGTTGACAGGTATACACCACACTCACTAGATTACTGTTGACAGGTATACACACCAGGGTCACTAGATTACTGTTGACAGGTATACACACCAGGGTCACTATATTACTGTTGACAGGTATACACCACACTCACTAGATTACTGTTGACAGGTATACACACCAGGGTCACTATATTACTGTTGACAGGTATACACCACACTCACTAGATTAATGTTGACAGGTATACACACCAGGGTCACTAGATTACTGTTGACAGGTATACACACCAGGGTCACTATATTACTGTTGACAGGTATACATATCAGGCTCACTAGATTAATGTTGACAGGTATACACACCAGGCTCACTAGATTACTGTTGACAGGTATACACACCAGGGTCACTATATTACTGTTGACAGGTATACACCACACTCACTAGATTAATGTTGACAGGTATACATATCAGGCTCACTAGATTATTGTTGACAGGTATACACACCAGACTCACTAGATTACTTTTGACTCGTTTACATTATCAGGCTCACTAGATTAATGTTGACAGGTAAACACACCAGGCTCACTAGATAACTATTGACAGGTTTACACACCAGACTCACTAGATAACTATTGACAGGTATATACATACCAGACTACATACCAGACTCACTAGATTAATGTTGACAGGTATACACACCAGGCTCACTAGATAACTGTTGACAGGTAAACACATCAGGCTCACTAGATTAATGTTGACAGGTATACACACGTGAAGCAGGTTGAAAGCTGGGCAGAAAGTTCTTGGAAGGTTTCTACTTTAATTCTAGACTACATGTATGTGATTCCTTGGTTTCCAGGGTCCAAGGTTAAAGCGTTTGAGTTGAGTCTGAGTTTGTTCTCAAGCATAGGCTCAAATGCTTGAGAACGACTTAAGACTCAACTCAAAAGCTTTATAACCTTTGACCCTGTACTGAAAGATGTGACTAACACATTCAGATAAAAATGCGAGTAAGGGTAGGTAGAAAGAAGGCAATGTGCATTAAATCATTGAACCCCAGTGACGAGTACAATCGTCAATTCCAGTCACTGAATACCATTCCTGTATGCCTGTTTGAAAATGGTTGTTTTCTTCTTCCAGTTATGAAACGTGTCGAATTGTCGGTTTCAAACCAAACTGGCGGCTGTTTATTTGGGTTTAAGGTGCGGTATTAGTTGAAAAAGTACATGTATATGGTGTTTAAGGGCGAAATTTGTCCACGGAGACATGTTCGATTAGTGAAAATAAGTACAGTAGAACTCCTCTATTACGACCAATAAAAAGAAGGCCAATGGATTGTATGAAAGACATGTTTCAGCTTAACGCAAGGCGAAAGTAAAAGAGAAAGCTTCTAAAGGCTCCTACTTTACACTGCTTTAAGCAGTCAGCTGCCTCAAACACCTAATAAATGACATGATTCATTGGTCGTAATTTATAGGATGTTTTACTCTTCACCGTACAGCATTGAAGCCTAATGACGAGTACACTCGTCGTTTACCCTATACATGAGAAAAGTAAAACATCCTATACAAACAATGTAGACCAAAATCAGGGGGTTTCTTTATTTAGAAAGAAGTTAATGTGAAACAATTCATTGAACCCTAGTGACGAATTCACTCGTCATTTACCCTGAACAAAAAGGGAAATCGTCTTAAACAAACAGTGTAGATCCAGATCAGATCAGGGAGCTTCTATAGGAAAATCAATATATTAATGGTGTAGGGAAGTTTTAGCACCATGTTTTAGGCAGATTTTCTTAAAACGTGTGTGTATTTTAAAGCAGGTTGAAAGTGAAGCAGATAATTCATTGGAGTAGACTTCTAGCTTGCTTTAGCCCTTCACCTTGGTTAAGAGCTCGGGGACACATCTTTTTACTCCTATATACATGACACAATAAATAAGTATTCCTTGATTGTACTAGATACCCATAGGAAACAGTGCAGACCCAGATTAGACATGTCCTGAATGAGCTGTATGATTTGGCTCTACTCTGGTAGAGATACACGATTGTTGAACAAGTTCAAATGCTATTGAGAGAACTTCAGGTGTGCCATTAATCCGGATTTTTCCTAAGTATTTGGATTTTTATCCTAGCAGATCGTAGCTTAAAACAGTCTGAAAGTAAAGCAGAATGCGCCTTAATGCGCATTCTGCTTTACTTTCAACCTGTTTTAAGCTGTCATGTGTGTTCAACACAAGAAACAGACTATGGGTAAAGGTACGATTAGTAAAATTGCGTCTGAAAAATTGAAAATTTGAAATCTTAGGATTTTTATGATCAACTTATGGCAGCCCTGGAACTTCTCTGATATGACTAGATGGAATACAGCAATGAACTCGATTATAACTCAAGCTTCGTATAGGCAATACCAGTTTCCAACTAAGTCTAGTTCATTTTCCGTAATTAAGGGGTTGAATTAACAATGTTTTGTGTAATGCCAAACACTTCAGATCCTGATTAGACGGTTATTATAGATTCCCTCTGATCTGGTCTACAAGGTCACGGTTAACGTGGGACAAATGTACTCAGTACAGGTATCCTGTTTGTGATTGACGAGTAAACTCGTCAGTAGGGTTCAATGGGTAAAAGTGGCATTGAATCATGACAATTATGCACAGTACGTCTCCATTAGATCCTACAGTGTGACTACTCATTATAAGCCTTTCCAAGAGAGCTCAAAACGAGAACATTTCATATGTCAAACGGATCCAATTAGGTCTAGTCCATATGCGACTCTACAATATAGAAGGGGGGGGGGTATTGTTTTATTCAACATATTGCAAACTGGAAAGGAAATATTGTAGAGCCTGGTTAGAAGGCTAATCTGATCTGGATGCACACTGTTTGCTCAGGCACTTTCGCATGTAAGCGGACGGGAGCTGATTTTGAGAAACCCACACAATGACGGGATATTCCCAGGGGAGTTTGCTCTGACTGACGGGAGCCCTCCGAGTGTTTAGCGCGGGTTTACTCGCCGCTATGACCGTTTCTTGCGTAGCCTAAAGACGTGAAAATCACCTATGTTTAACCCACTGAGCCTTTGTGATGGGTTAACGAGTACGCTTGTTCTTTGTGTAGACCCAGATCAGAAGGTTTATATAGGGTTACTATATCAGACGCCGAGTATGTGTTACACAATAGAAATTAGTGTAAACTGTTTTGATAGCTTGAAATGTTTATTTTAGACTACATACAGACAACTGTTTCAAAGCAGACGACAATACTTTACGTCAAAAGAAGGATTAAAGCAAGCAAATGAGAAATTTAAAAGACCCTTAACACGTTCAACCCTAGCGACGAGTATACTCGTCATTTACAAACAGTGAACCTGTGAGGATTATATTTGTCCCATGCAAACATTGTACGTAGACCCTGATCATTTTGAAATATATTGTTAAAATCACCCCTAAATACAGTGCTCCCTCTGTACAACGACCCCTCAACAACGACTCCCTCCTTACAACGACCCTTGCCGCAGTTCCCTAAACAGGACACTTATGCGTAACACCTTTACTGCTACAATATCGTCTGCTTAAAATTGTCGTCTGTTGTTTTTCTCAAAGTTACATATTGGACATTTTGACAGAAAAACACCTAATTACGAGTGACAATCATTTTGAATCCAGACCAGACGCCGCGTTACGCGGCGTCTGACTTTGATTCAAGCTGTTTGCAAATGTTAACCAATTTCCGTCCCTATAACGACTTCCTCCGAACAAAGCACACACGTTTTGTCTCCGATTGGATTTTGTTGTAGAGAGGGAGCGCTGTAGTCAATAATGGACTAGACATATTTTGAAATTGGAATTGTCCATTAAAAGTTCCAGGGGTGAATGAGTTAAAAGACTCTTTGATTAACTGCCACCGTTCTTTAAGCAACCGACTTTAGAACAAAACATTATGAAGATGAAGAAAACGGTTTACTATGTCTACTAATATCATATTGTGGTGTGCTTTAATTCTGATAACTGTTCTTGCGTCTTTAACCCTTTCACTGCCCTTATGACGTAATAACACATCTAACACAGTCACTAGCGTACAGTCGTCTGCTTAATATTTTCGTCTTTTTTTATTGCTAAACTATGGAATTATTGTGAGAAATAAATGGTATAAGTGTCAGGCTGTTTGGATCCTGGTCAGACGCCGCGTTACGCCCTTTCTTTCTGAGCAAGATAGACGTCAAGTTTCCAACGCGACGCCCGGTTAGATTCAGCATTGTTTGAAACGATACTTGGTTAAATCTTGTTGATACTGACATGCATGTAACAAGCAGTGTTGGAATCTGGATCTCCATTGTTTTCATTATATATATTTGTACATTTTCTTGTCAAGCGATCTATTTATTTAGAGATCTAATGGCTCGTTTAAAAATTCAAATTTAAATCTAGATAGCAGACAATGACGAACTCAGCAAATAATCAGGAACCAAACTGTTTGAATACGCTATGACAACTTTCTTGCAGGTCTCAATGGAAAAAAAGACTTTATTGTACATTCTTGATTTTTGACATCAATTTTATCCGTCTGCAGCATTAACGCGAAATTAGACACAGCGTGTTACTATGCTGATCGCACATGTGTCAAATAAGCGGAGCGAATGTCCGATCCTATTGAAAGTTATGTCTATTTCAGTTGACATGTATCATCTATTGTTGGCCGTGTGTTACAATTGGGTCTGGCTGCTACTAGCGACCTAAACTAATATCGAAACAAATATAGGTCATTGTCTAGCACGCGCAATTGCTACATGTAAATTACATACTAAATTTCACCAATGAGAAGGTGTCTTTATCCTATGTCCGTACAGACCATGTACTTTTTCCACCAATCGCATATCTCTCTCTTCCTGTCACTCATAGCAAATTACACATCGATGAACGGGTACCAGATATGAGCAGCAGTAGTAATGGTTTCCCGCCTCATCTCTGCTGCAACTTGGGGCAGCCTCAGGGAGATTACAGAATCGCGTCTGCAGAAAACAATCCCACAATACCTCATTCTCCCCAACCAGGGGAGGCAAGTCTATCTCATGGCTCAAGGGAAACAACCCTTGAAACTCTTGCACAAATACCTCAGGATGCTGTGGAAGCAGCAAAGGCTAATTCGTCACCATGGAAACGTCATTATGAAGTGTAACTAGAAACCGTTTTTTGTTTTTATTTTATGAAAAAAGGCAACATGAAAAATGCGGCAAATAATAACGAAAGAACAAACCTTAACAAAAATATTTGTACCTCAATTGAAGATGTACCTCAGACTCGGTGGTTTACAGCCGAAATTTAGCACTCAGACCCTAGAGGGATTGTATTTTAAGATTTTCAGAAGAGTTTACAAGTTTACATAGCTCCAGATAAGGGGAGTATCTCAAAAACTAAAATATCTCTATGTCTCGACAAAACCCTGTGTCCTTGAGACAATTCTAATAGCATGGGATTTGGTGGAGAGATAGAGGAAAAAAGGATGTAAATCTTCAATATACTTCCTCTTATCTGGAGCCCTGAGTTGGGCTTCTGATATTTTGTGACTTTTGTATGCGGGTAATTTCGGGATACATGTGTTATTATTATATTGCACAAGTCTTTTATTTGTGTCGACGGCATTTGATTGCTATAGAGACAGGGACTTTATTTTTTTTCCTCGTTTTTTTCCCTTTTGTAGGGGGGAGGGCGTCAAAAAAGTGCTATGAATGACTTATATAATCCTAGATGCAGATAATGGACTGCCTTCCCCTTGTTTTATAAGTGTGTTTTTTCCTCTCCTCAGAAAATCCCCTCCCCCTTCCTCCCTGCTCCTTCAGTGTTTGGGTGTGTCCTTTATGTACAATGTTTGTTGTCATGGCAACACAGTAATTTAAAAGCGCGAGATGGCGCACAGAAGAGTATTATATGTTGGTTATAGTGTTACCACATTATATTGTACGTTGTGAATAGAATCTTTGAATCAGTCGGTCGCCACTTTGGTAGGCAACAAGAAAAGAGTTTAAAACACAAAGATAGCCGTAACGTTTAGCCTGTACTGTACGGAAGCGAGTTTGTTAAGGAAATTGTTTATAAAGGACGAGTTTGTTAAGGAAACTGTTTATAAAGGAAGAGTCGCTTAGAGTTTAAAAGGTTTAGAATGTTTATTTACCTCGGAGATGTTATTATTAAATAGTTTCTCAGGGCTCCAGATAAGCAGGAGTAAACTGCACAAATCCAGCATTTTCTCCCTTATTTTAGCATTAAATCCTATGGTGTTACTACTCATTAGAATCGTCTCTTCGAGACGATTCTAACAAGTAGTGACACCATAGGGTTTAAAGCAGAAATAAAGATTTTAGTTTTTGAAATACCCCCCTTATCTGGAGCTCTGGTTTCTTATTAAGATTCTTATGTAACCTGTACTGGCTGTTTAATAATAAAAGTAATTTTAATTTTAAGAAAATGTTGGTTGAAGATTTCAAGTATTATGCAGTTATTAAAGACGGAGTTATTAAAGAACACTGTTGAGTTTTAAAGTGTTTGGAAGACGATATATTTTTAAGACTGAACATTTTAAATGAATTTTTACTGAGGAATATAATAATGGCTAGCTAGTGGCAGTCATACTGATATTATTTTATGGATTATATTGACATAATTATTATAGACTAGGGTTGCCTACTGAAAGATGTGTGACTGACTGTTCAAGTTTCTGTTTTATTCTGATCTGACCCAGACCCAGTCTGTGTTTAGGGTGTGACTGGTTCACAACAAATGTAAAACTGTGAAATGTTTAAACTGGTGAAAAGGTACGGAACCAGTCTCCTTCAGGATGGTTTTGCAGTTAACTGAGGATTTTTTAAAGATTTTTTTTATACGTAAAATCCACAAGACAAAAAGTTCTTGTTGCTATGGAAATATAAGGGAAAAGGAGTGTAAATGAATATGTTTGTTTTGCGAACCAGTCAGCCTAGATACAGGCTAGTTTGGTGTTGGTTTGTGACTTTATACCGGTGATAGTTAATGTTAACTAAACATTGATATTTGGGGGGGGGGGGGGGGGGGGGCTAGACGGGGGTTTATAGTTGGTTGATGAAAACATGTATTCACTGACACTGGCTTATAGCGCAGTCAATCTTGTATAAAGTGACCACTTCGTGAAGAAGCTTTGAGACGGCTTACAACAATTTACTGCTTAACTCCGTCACGCCGAAAACTTACAGTTAACATTTAAGTCTACTCCATTTATGAATATTCAAGTTGCTATTGAAATATACTTTAAAAAAACAAACAGTGCAGACCCTGATCAGCGGGCTCCTGCAGGAGCCCTCTTGATCAGGGTCTAAGCTGTTTGTATAGGACAAGCATATGTGTCACCTGTACCCTGTTAATGGGCAGTATGCTTGTCGCTAGGGTTGAATGTGTGAAACCGTTGAAGCCTAGTCACTTGAATATACTTGTTTCTGTTTTAGCAGTTGCTGTGCACATGTTGTACTATATACAGTCGAAACTCGATAGTTCGAACTCACGCTAGTTGGAACTTACCCATATTCCAAAGTTAAAACGTGGCTAAACCATGTTTCACTTTGAAATACGAGTATGTTGGTTTAAGCGAGATCGATAGATCGAAATTCAACTGATGAAATACTGATAAGGTCAATTTAAGCGAGTTCGAAGTATCGAGTTTCGACAGTATTAATAAGAGAACTTCTGTAGAGGTAAAATAAGAACCCCTTTTGCTAGTGGTCATAGGGTAAAACAATTACAAGAGGTGGAACGTGTTGTCATAGCAACGGGCTATAAATCAAATGTCTGGTGGGGCAATTAATCATGTTTAAATTTACGTTGCTGCTAAATTAGATCTTATCAATTTACCAAGACAAACTTTGGTATTTAATTGTATCTAAAAATGATTTATAATTATTGCTTATTGGTAAAACATGGGGAACACGTTATTCTTTTCTATTAAACGTGTTTATGCTAAACCAGTTACATTGATAGCAAACAGCCTGGAGCAAGATCAGACTTTGTGTAACTTGGCGTCCGATCAGGCCTACAGCATTTGACACTCAGATTTTAATGATGTTTTATAAATCTTGTAATTTTCTTCAGAGGAGGAATAAATCATAGGCGTAAAATTGCGTATTTGTGGAGTAACGGGTTAACGATGTTTATAAATCTTGTCATTTTCTTCACATTATTGTATAACAAAGCAGCAATTTATTTGTGATTAGTTTAGTTTAACCCATTACCCCATAGCATGTTCTTTGTTTTGAAGACAGGTGACCACTTAAAGCAGACTGAAAGCAAAGCAGAATGCGCCTTAAGGCGCATTCTGCTTTACTTTCAGTCTGCTTTACGCTACCAGCTGCTGGAATATTGAAATTATTTCTGATGTTTAATATTCACAACTGTGTAAATTAAAACTATTTTCTTCAGTGGAGAAATAAATACTTGTTGTAAAAATGCATATTTACGGGGTAATTGGTTAAAAGGGAAAGAAAAATGTGTTCCCCGGTGTTCAAGTATAGTAGATGCCTTTTAGAACAGAAGCAGTTTCCAATGAAAAATACTCACTTGATGGAGGACAAAAGTAATGTAAAAAACTTCATTACGAGATTTCTGCATTTAAGTCAATATTTGTATCAAGAAACTACTCAGTTTAAGACCCATGTTCAGTGTTTGATACATGTGGTCGCCAATTGCAGGATAAAAACAATGCAGAAGGATCATTCTGTATTATTTCTGTCATGGACTAAGTAGTAGCCACTTGTCTTAACCCATTAACTCATAAGCGATAAACAGTTATCAATGCTTATCTCAATACAAGCTAGTGGATAAAGTGTGTCAAAATGAGGCTACTGCTCAATGAGTCTATATGAGTCAGTATCACTATGGCTTAATGGGTTAAGAGGTCTTAAGGCTACTTCACTGAGTGGTCCGTTAATACAAGATTGACTGTACTTTTGTTCTTTGCTCAGTTGCCATGGTTACTGCTCACAGTTTTATACTGTTTTATTACTGTTTGAAGCATCAACAAACAAAATATTATGAGAAATTAAGCAGACAACATTTTTAGCATATTGAAAGATGATTGCTTACTCACGGGGCTCCAGATAAGAGGGAGTAAACTGCCCTAATCCAACATTTTTTCACTATTTTAGCATAAAATCCTATTGTGTTACTACTCATTAGAATCGTCTCTTCGAGACGATTCTATTGAGTAGTGACACCATCGGGTTTAGAGCAGAAATAAAGATTTTAGTTTTTGAAATACCCGTTTTATCTGGAGCCCTGTATACTCAGTATCTTTTCTATGTATGTTTCACTTTGCCAGAAAGAAGGAAATACAAACGTTTTATAATAAACATTGTGAAGGTGTCATTTTGTAATGGGGAAGAAAGATTGTATCGTATTGTATTACCGGTGTGATTGTGGGAGAGAGAGAGAGAGTGCCGGGGGGAAGAACAACTTGAAATATCATGTGAACACTTGCACGCTTCGATTTCTAAAGGCTTTATTCTCATGAACTTTTACTGTCATTTATATATATCATGTGACCTAGAATATGACCCAGTGATATTTTACCTGGAATACCAAGTCAATGTAAAGGACTTGAAGTTTTGTCTCAGAGACACATTCTTATTGCTTTCCAAATAAATCACTGTAATGACTTGGGCGGGCATTTGCCCCAAGCAAGCTGGAAGTAAAGTAGGAGTTCCTTTAGGAGTTTTCTGTTTACTATTGGATTACTTGAAGCAGCAACACATCAGTGAGCCTGACCAGATTTCTACAACTCTCTATTATTTATGATGGAATCTTAATTTCAATTTCATTGTCTCGATGAAAAATGATTTGTGTCGCGATAAAGGTTTTTTGTTTTTTATCAGAAAACCAGAAACATTCTTTGCAGAGAATTGATCAGGGTCTGCACTGTTTGCCATGTTGCCATACATTGTATAAACCAACTGTTAATTGTCAAAAGTTAACTAGACTGAATTAAACACTTGAGTTATCAGTTTGTCGCGAGGATAATCATTTAGAAATGGTTGAAGAGTTTTTGAAGGCGTGCAAGTGTTGTTTATGTTGTTACTGAGAGGTTTGACTTAGCCTTGGACAACATAAGTCATAAAGCATCTGTAGAGCTCTAGATAAAAGTGAGTTAACCCTATACCCCATAAATACGCCTTTAATTTGTTCTTCTAATAAAGAAAATAATTCATATTTAAAACAGAATGCACATTCAGGTGCATTCTGCTTTACTTTGAATCTGCTTTAAGTGGTTACCTGCACCCAAACTTAGAAACAGGCTTTGGGGTTGGGGTTAATTGAACATTTCAAAACAGTTTTGTTATGCCTCCTCTAAACCCTATGTCTGTTTGAGACGATTCTGACAAGTATTGACAACATAGGGTTTGGTTGAGACATAAGGAAGGTTTGTTTTGAATTACTCCACTTACATTGAGTTCTTGCTCTTGTTTTATTCAAGATTGAATACAAAGTTTGTTCTCAAATATTGAAAGTGACTGTGTAATGGACTATGGAATATGAATGCTGAAAGCAGGTTTAAAGTTATAGAGAGAAAGAAAACCTCAAGTACAGGGCTCGAGATAAGAGGGAATAAACTGAAATTCAGAATTTGCTCACTCATTTCAGCACCAAATCCTATGATGTTATACTCAATAGAATCGTCTCGAAGAGACGATTCTACTGAGTAGTGACATCATTGGGTTTAATACAGAAATAAAGATTTTAGTTTTTGAAATGCCACCCATATCTGGAGCCCTGCAGTAGCAGATTTCTGCTCTACTTTACTTATGCTTTAATTATGTGGCGACAATCTGCCTTGAAAAGACTAGTCCTGAAAGATTTTAGTACAAACTTTGTTTTCAAATACCGGTTTATTTTAAAGTGGCACTCTTTCGCGTGACAAAGTTGTTCCATTTTACAAATGTTTTTTTTTTATGACATGCGGATTTTTAGTGGTGATTTTACCAGTGGGTTTGGTGGGTCGCCAGAGCCAGTAGTACTAACCCCCTTTTTCCATTCGCTGTGGTTTTACTGTGAAAGATACCGGCATTTATGCATTGGTAAACTTCCGATTACACTTCCGGTCTCTGTAGAGGTTTGAACTATACACAAATCATACAAATAACCAAGCTGAGCTCCAGATAATGAGCGCGTCAAACGAAACCTTTACTCCTTTATTTCTCTACCTAGTCCAATATTGTGACTACTAATTAGATTGGTCTCTTCCAGATGATTGTAATTAGTAGTGACAATATAGGAGTTGGTTGAGATAGGAATAGGTATTTGAGATAACCACCTTATCTGGAGACTCCGACATACATTATTAAATTGTTATGTCCAAGATTTTATTTCCTAGATGGTTTATAACTGTTATCAGTAAAACTCATATTTATTGGTTATTACCTAGACTTTTAGCTCAGTGAACCCTTTACTCCATAGCCTGTTTTTAGTAGTGAAAATAGGTGACCACTTATAGCCTGATGAAAGTAAAGCAGAATGCACCATACAGTGCATTCCTTTTAACTTTCAGCCTGCTTTAAGCTACCATCTGCTAGGACATAGAAAATATTTTGTATGGTGCATGTTCATTACTATAATATAAAATGGAACTATTTTTCATAAGTGGAGGAATACATTTAGTGCATAGGCGTATTTATGGAGTATTAGGTTAACATTGAACTGACGATTACTTGCAAAACAAATTGGATCCAGATCAGATTCTGACTTACGCAGTATCCTATCAGGATTCAAGCAGATGGTTTTTAACTGTATTTGTTGAAAATGTAGAATTTCAGCTGATTATTACAATTTCAAAGCAGACATTGATTTTAACAGTAAAGGGTTAAACATGACCCGAAATACTGTGCCCACTCTTGCCCAGCAAAAACCTCCAGCTCAAGGGTCTGGCTTTACGGTTTGAAATGAAAGGGGATAAAACTAACCCCTTTCAATCATGTTTCCACAAAACCCTACCTTATCACTACTCATTAGAATCGCTTGAGACAATTCTAATGAGTTGTCACAAGAAAGAATTTTGTTGAATCAAATATTACTCTTTTGAAAAAGTACCCTTATCAGGGGGCTAGGCCCTTTTTCTGACAGAGGAAGGAAGTGTAGTCTTATATCTACCTCGTTGGCCCTTGCTCCAAATAATCTCAGGGAGTTCTCATTATTCTAAATATGGAGCATGGCTGACTGTTTTGTGCTGAATTCCGCTGTTATCCTATGTGAGTTTGATTGACGAAAATCATCATTTCCCCCCTCAATGTGTCTTTTTTCAAATCATAGTTTCAAGTTATATTTAAGAATTGAAATATTTTCAGTAATTTTTTTTCCTATTACGAAAGCGGGAAATAAGATGAAAAACTATGGAGATAAGATGTCGGAAGGATTTTTTTTTCGTTTTAAAATATTTTGACAAATTAAGCTGGTTCTTTTACCCTAGGAAATGGGACCTGTTTCATAAATGATCTTAGGACAGTATGATTTCGTTGGTTTTTCTGTACTATCCAAACTTAAGATATGTCTATAAAGCAGGGAACGAGCTAAGATATGTCTATGAAACAGGGCACGAGCTAAGATATGTCTATGAAACAGGGAACTAGCTAAGATATGTCTATGAAACGGGGAACCAGCTAAGATATGTCTATGAAACAGGGAACCAGCTAAGATATGTCTATGAAGCAGGGAACCATAAAGCATAAATGTGCGTGTAAGATGTGCAATTGTTGGCTTGTGTTAATTCGTATGTACTTTTAGAATTCTAGAAACTGTTTGTAAATAACTTATCTGTACTTGTAGGTCTGTACGCTATGGTCGCCCTTATGTAAGCCTTTTTCAGGGAATATATATATATATATACATAAATATATATATAAGTATACAATAAAACCCTGATAATATCACCATTGAAATAGAGAGGAATTTTCTTCTTCTTTTTGAATTTTATTTTAAAGCAGGTGACTTGGTGAATTTAAAGCAGAAAGTTCAGAACATATTTCTGTTTTACATTCACGCTGCTTATAGCTGTCACCTGTCTTTAATACAAACAATGAATTCTCTATTGAGTGGTCGTAGAAGAGGGGTTTTAATGTGTATAGAAAATCCTCATCAGTTTTCCCCCCGTTTTAGTGTGCTTCCATGTTCTAATTTTAGATTTTCCAAGCAGTGTTTCATTACGCATTTTCTTTGTTTTCCAACTATACAAAAACATAGCATTAATATGTTGGTATATTTCCAGGGCTGCCATAAGTTGACATGAAAAATCCTAAGATTTCCAAATTTGCATTTTTCAAGTGCGATTTTACGATTCGTACCTTTACCCCATAGCCTGTTCCTAGTTTTGTTGACATATGACTACTTAAAGCAGGTTGTAAGAAAAGCAGAATGCGCCTAAGGGCGCATTCTGCTTTACTTTCAGCCTGCTTTAAGAAACCATGTAGTGAAAAAAAATCCGGAGATTTAGGAAAAATCCGGAGAAATGGCAGCCCTGTATTTCCTGAGTAAAAAAAGCAGTAGACAATTGTTTAAAGTAGACTTTGTCTTTGAAGTGAAGCGGTTAAAAGAAACTGGACTTAAATTCTAAGGGGGAAAAAACCCCAAATCCACCTCTGATAATTTTACTTTTTGTTTTGCTCACATGAACAAGTTTAGGTTAAATAGAATTCTAAAAATAGACTTTCTTAACATAGATCAAATCTTAAAATAGCGCAGATTCTTAAAATAGAACAGTTATCTAACATTAGAATATTGAAGCACTTCATACCAACTGAGTGTTTCGTTGCCTTAAGTTGCAAGGGGAAGACAGAATCAATTCATGTTTTCATATTTCAACCAGATTTGATGCAACGGCTAAATGAAAAAAGCAAAAAATAAAGTTGTCCAAAAAGTCATTTTTCTCCCTAAAACCAACCTGTTCATCATCATTGAACATGCCAATATAGTCTTCCCCTTCAACATGTGAAACACCCAGGTCGGCAAACTTTTATCACACTCTTTTTCCTCTTTAAATGCATCCAACTTTAATGTCTTTGACTTGTAAAATCTGTGGCAGTTTAGTTCAGCCCATTGGATTCTATATACTAGTGTAGAAAAGGTTTGTTCAAACGGTTTAGATCCAAATCTGGCACCTACAAAATGTAGGGTCTGATCTGAGATTCTACATTGTTTGATGACCAGCTTCCCATTCCGTTAAAATCAATGTTCAATAACAGGTACATTTTGACAATCAGTTTATCCCATTACTCCAAAGATATGCCATTGAACACCTCTAATGATGCGAACACTAAGAAAAGTAGTTCCTAGCTTGGAATTTCTGAATCCTCGATGGTACTCCCAGTATTTTTCGAGATACATGTATAAGCTTAAAGCAGGCTGAAGGCAATTGAGAATGCTCCTTCAGGAGAATTCTGCTGTTTTAAGATACCATCTGCTAGAAAATAAGAAAATATTTGTCATGATACACAGGGCTGCCATAAGTTGACATGAAAAATCCTAAGATTTCCAAATTTGCTTTTTTCAAGTGCGATTTTACGAATCGTACCTTTACCCCATAGCCTGTTTCTAGTTTTGTTGACATGCGACTACTTAAAGCAGGCTGTAAGTAAAGCAGAATGCGCATTAAGGCGCATTCTGCTTTACTTTTAGCTACCAAGTACTGGAAAAAAATCCGAATATTTAGGAAAAATCCGGATAAATGGCAGCCCTGGATACATATTCATGACAGTATTGATTGTATAAATGGGAACTCTTTTCCTCAGAGGGTGAATAAACTAACAGTGTTGAAATACGTATTTATGGGGTAATGGGTTAATCTGCCTACTAATATTTTACATAAATCTGTGAGGAGAGAACTATTGAAAGGCAATTCTCTTTCTGTATATTTATAATATAAGAAACACCAATATACCGTACTCCCATTTAAACGCCCCCTTGGTGCGATGAAAAATTAAATACAAAATTGGCCATTAATGGAGGGAGAGGATGACATTTATAATGGAGGGGCGTTTAAATGAGGATATATGGTATTATAATGTGTATTCTGTTAGCTAACGTTTATTGAATGATTATATTATACACAAACAGCTGAAAAGTGCTATAGGTAAACTGTTATATGATCTACACTGTTAGCAGAACTTGTTCTTTGTATTTTACATCTCTAGGAGATCTTGGAACATTTCTAATGGAAAACAAACTTGATGAATATTTACACAACTTACTGTTAAGTCTTGCGTTTCAGCATTAATCTTAGAAGTGCTAAATGGACCATAACATTGAGAAATAGAGGTCGCCTTGATGTTGCTCAGATTGTGTAGACCCTGATCAGTCAGCAGATTTCGACACCCAAGCAAAACGTCAAATATGATAAAATAGAAAGCATGAAATGATTGATTTACCCCAATCTTGTCTGGAGTTGTACATCCAATTTATAAGACACATCTACATGGTTTGTGGCTTAGTGTAATAGTGAAGTATACTGTGTGCTGATTCTGACCAAAATCACTGGTAACTGCCATGGCCCGTTAAATAGAAGGTAATGGAGCAAAGAGGGCCAGCTACTGATCAGGATCTGCACTGTTTGCATAGTGAAAGTGTCCCCATTTCTTAATGATGTGACCACAAATTCTATTGGCTGTGATTCTCACAAAGTTTTATTAGTAAAAAGTTTAGCTTTTTAACCCGTTACCCCATGGCCCGTATCTAGCTTTGAAAACAGTTTACCGCTTAAAGAAGGTCAAAACTAAAGAAGAAAGTCCCTTCAGGGACATTCTGCTTTACTTTCAGCCTGCTTTAAGCTCTCATCTGGAAAGGTACTAGAAATGCCTTTGAAAATAAAAATTCATGTTCAGGAATTCCTAACTAGGGACTACATTTCTTAGTACTTAGATAAACAATTAGATATGTGCAAAGGCATATTTATGGAGTAATGGGTTAAACAGGGCTCCAGATAAGAACATGTACTCCCTTATTTCTTCATTGAACCCTATGTTTTCACTACTCATTAGACTTTTCTCCTCAAGGCAATTCTAGTGACTAGTCATACGATAGGACTTGGCGAGGACACGAAGATGTCGGTATTTGAGATACAGTAAAACCCTTCTATTACGACCACTTAATTATGTTAATTATTAGATCTAGTTGTGTTTAAGACAGTTTAATGCTTAAAACAAGGTGACAGTAAAACAGAAAGCTCCTTTAGGAGCTTTCTGTTTTACTGCCACTTTGCTTTTACCTGTCACCTGTCTTTTAAACAAAAAATTAGCCTTCGTTTAAGTGGTCGTAATAGAGAGGTTTTACTGTACTTTCTCTATCTGGAGCTCAAGGGGTTTCGTTGTTATGGCATTATTACCGGTGACTCTAGAGTTTTGATAGCCAAAAAAATTACGAAGGAAAAAACCCACATGTAATGTTCAATGCATAATTTGATATAGTGCTATGTATTGTATTGACTACGTATTCCAGTTATACACAGGTATGGTGGTAGCTCAAGAGGAGATTCATTGGTAGGGTGTAATACAAGTTCCTGTTTAACCCATAACCCCATAAATACGCCTTTTTACGCCTCTATTTTATTCCTTCATTTACAAAAATAGTTCCAAATTATACAATATCGAATATTTATCAGAAGAAATATTTTCGATTTTCTACTAGATGGTTGCTTAACGCAGGCTGAAAGTAAAGCAGAATGTGCCTTAAGACACATTCTGCTTTACTTTCAACCTGCTTTAAATGGTCACCTTTTTCAAAACAAGAAACAGGCTTTGGGGTAATGGGTTAACCCAATTCACTGTCATGACGTCATCTGTACACTGCAGTGATGTCATACCTACAATGCAGTGATGTCATCCCTTCAATGCTATGACGTTTTCTGCTTCAAATAATTGATGTCTGCTTTCTTGTCTCCAATTTAAAACTGAGGTAAATTAATCAATTTGATATCGAAATGAATGTTGAACAGTGTATACCCTGATCAGACGCTGCGTTACACTGTGTCTGATCAGGATCCTAACTGTTTTCAAATAACCATTGTTCTTGGGGATCAGGCAGTGAAGAGGTTGAAGCAGAATGAAAGTCAAAACCTGACTTTTGTAAGGCAGACAGCTGCTTAACCCATTACCCCATGGCCTGTTCTAGTTTTGAAAAGAGGTGACTACTTAAGGCAGATTTAAAGTAAAGCAGAATGCTTCTTAAGGCGCATTCTGCATAACTTTCAGCCTGCTTTAAGCTACCATATGCTAGAATATAAAAATTATTTCTAATGTCAAATATTCTCAACTGTATAAATTGGAACTAGATCTATTTTCCTCAGTGGATGAATAATTTGGAGTCATAAAAAGGCGTTTTATGGGTTATTTGATTAAAGCAAGTTGAAAGAACAGCAGAAAGCTTGTAGGAGATGTCTTGCTTCACTTTTATTCTGATTTGTGAAGTTAACTGTTTTACTCACATAAATGAATCTTTGTTTGAGCCTTCCAGTTCCTATAAGTAAGGTTTTACTGTATCAAGTTTAGAAATAGTCAGATAAATCTTAAAAGTATTGAAAAAGGTTGAAGTTAATGTTCAACTGTTTTGCTCACCTGACAAAAAAGCTAGGTTTGCATTAACTATTACTAAGTCTTGTTCGTTGTCTGTAATTTCTTTTCTCAAAACAAAACGCCAGCTACTTTGCCTTACAGACAGCAGAGCGCAATGGACCGATTTCAACACTTTACCCCATAGTTTGTTTCTCGTTTTGAAGACCGGTGACCACCTAAAGCAAGTTGAAAGTAAAGCACAATGGGCCTTAAGGCAGAGCATACTAGACTGATTTCAACTCTGTACCCCA
The DNA here is from genome assembly GCA_922989275.2 of Gari tellinella. Taxonomy (NCBI): domain Eukaryota; kingdom Metazoa; phylum Mollusca; class Bivalvia; order Cardiida; family Psammobiidae; genus Gari; species Gari tellinella. Next base: position 12,915,861 of record OV277874.1, on the reverse strand, counting down.
TAGTCTGTTTCTAGTTTTGAAGACAGTTGACCACCTAAAGCAAGTTGAAAGTAAAGCAGAAAGCCCCTTAAGGCAGAGCATACTAGACCGATTTCAACTATTTACCCCATAGTCTGTTCTAATTTTGAAGACAGGTGACCACTTAAAGCAAGTTGAAATTAAAGCAGAATACGCCTTAAGGCAGAGCATACTAGACTGATTTCTAGTTTTGACAGATGAAAACTTATAGCATGTTGAAAGTAAAGCACAATGCGCCTTGAGGCGCATTCTGCTTTACTTTCAACCTGCTTTAAGCTACCATCTTCTTGAAAATATAAATGATTTCTTATGATATTTATTCATAACTGTATAAATTATAACTATTTTCTTCAGTGGAACAATAAATTTAAAGGCGTTAAAAGGCGAATTTATGGGGTAATGGGTTAATGTGCATATTCAAATACCAACTTGTCCTGAGATTGCCTCTTGTCCAGACTCTTATTTATAAGCCTTAGCCCCTTCACTGCCATGACGTCATCAAATTTAAACAATTGTTGTCTGCTTCTATTTCTAAAATATTTTTTTCGGTATTTTGACTTAAACAATATTGAAACGCGGTGTCTGATCAGGATCCAAACTGTTTGCAAATAACAACTGTACTCGGGGTAAGGCAGTGAAGGGGTTAAATGCCTCTATTATTCTTACACTAAGAAAAGAAGTTCTTGTACCTTTCCAGACAGGAGCTTAACCCTTTACCTGATAGCATTGTTTCTAGTATTGAAGATATGTGACTACTTAAAGCAGGTTGAAAGTAAAGCAGAATGCGCCCTAAGGCGCATTCTGCTTTACTTTCAGCCTGCTTTAAGCTATTAATTGCTAGAATAAGGAAGGTATTAAATATGTCACATATTCATTCCGGTATAATTTGGAACTATTTTCTTCAGCGGATGAATAAAATGAATGTGCTAAAAGTCGCTTCTATAAGGGTTAAAGCATGTTGAAAGTAAAGCAGTTGTTACCTGTGTCCAAAACTAGAGCCAGGCTATGGGGTAACGGATTAAGCGGTCATTCACCAGGGTAACCTGTTTCCAAAACTAGAGACAGGCATGAAGCAAGTATATCCATTAACAGAGTGTTGTCTTAATACAGAACTAAAATAATGCAGAAAGCTTCTTCAGGAGTTGTAACATGCAAAGAGTTATTATTTTTTAAGGCAGGGTCTCTACACATTTTATCACCATATGTTGGGCATATTTTTATTTTTTTCGTGTGTTCTTCCCCACCCACTCCCATCCCCCCATTTTTTTGTCAACATTTTTTATGTGCTATTTTTGTGTTCACCATACAAAGAACCTCATTTCATAGATTCGTTCTATTCTCTGTTTATTCATTAAGTCTTACTACCTCATTTAAGTCTTTGGGCGCTAAGGACACATCCGTGATTACTTTTGTAAAATAAGATCCAGAAGAGACGATAAGTACTTCAAAGACTTGTCATGATACAAACTACTTGACACTTGACTCGCTCACCCTACGTTTGAAGAGAATTTGATATAAACTGTTTGACCTGACTCGCTCAATGTTCTTTTGAAAAGAATTTTGTGAAAATTTTAAATTTGAGAAGAGAAGCAGACAAGAGTTTCAGATGGAAAACTTACTTAGCGTTCAAAGAGTTGAAAACACACACACACATATATACATGCACGACACTACAGGGGAAAGTGGGCTTTTATACTTTTCAAACAGTGTAGATCCTAATGAGCTGAGCAGCAAATACGTTTTGTTGAACCTGACCAAGTTTTCCGCTGATGTTTGATTTTAATTTTGATCTTTTTGTGCAAATTTTGCAACTGTTTAAATGATAGATTTTAAAGTATTTTATTTCCCGTTAGATTAACTATGTAAGACAAAATGGACTAGTTTTTTCTAAGATATATATATAAAATGCAGTAATTTTTTGATAATTGGAGCTAGATTAATTTAAGTCAAAATACTAACAGTTTAGAATTTAAAAATATTCATTTTACGACTTCAGTGAAAGTTTACAAGGTTTTTTTCCTAAAATCAAATTTAATGTCACCATGACAACAGCGCATGTCACAAGGTGAGCGATTAAGGGCCATTCTGACCCTGTTATTCTGTAGAAATATGGATATTGACTGAACATAGTCAATCCTATTTACAGCTGTACTCATTATTTCAAAACAGTTTACCTGTGAAAAAAAAACATGTCTTAGGCAAATAGTGTAGACCACCATCAGAGAACATTTCTCATCATGCTTTGCACTGTTTGTGTTTTTGAGATATTTTGCAAACATTATCTAGCTCGAGTTAATAGGATTTGACTGCATTGTTTTTACCCCACATTCAGCATTAAGATAGACTCTAAATCAGTACTTTCATTGTTTAAATGCTATCAGTACTGTCAGTGCTTTGATTGTTTAAATGCTATCAGTACTTTCAGTGCTTTGATTGTTATTTAAATAATAGATTTTTTACCTCTCCAGATGGCAAAACTTTATACCACCCAAATTGTGTAAGGTTGCCATTGCATGAAAAAGGAAAATACTTTAAAATACTAGTTTCTGCTTAATGCATGACAAAGGTAAAGCAGAAAGCTCTTTAAAGAGCTTTCTGCTTTATCTTTGTCTGGTATTAAGCTACCACCCTTTTTAAAGATGGATAATTGTAACTCTGTTGGCAGCTTTACACAAAGTTGACTGTTTGATTAATGGCATTTATATCATTATATATCAGTTACTATAAAATTATCATCACAAAGATGAAACATTATTTTTACCGGAAAATATTTTATATGTTTATGGTTTATTCTTTAGTAAGATTTTATCTATTCTGATTTTAAATATTTTTTCCTGGTTTGGTCCTGTTAGTAGCTTATTCCTGCTCTGATCTGATTGGTTGGTTTCTCACTGCTTGGATCTGATTGGTTGCTTTCTCATGTTTTGATCTGATTGGCTGCTGGAAAGGATCGATATTGGGCTGTTTCAAAACTACTGAATTGAATGTTAAAAATTCATGAAAAATATTAGCAAGTGTTGGCTGCTTGAGTATTCACGAAAATTTTGGTTAAAGTTGACAAAAGAAATATCACTCATTAAATTTGATATATATAAATTGCAAAGACTGGGTTAATGAATATGCATTTATTTTCATGAATATTCAAACCATTTTTAAGCATGAATTAATTTGTTTAGCTACTATAATTTTCATATGGAATTCATACAGGTTTTTTGTCTATTGTCATAAGTGCTATGTTGATTATTTATAAACAAATTTTAAATGGTCTGAGTATTTTTATTTTTTCTTCTGTCAGAATGAGAAATCTATTGTTTTGTGTTTACAATTTTACATATTAGTATGTATTTGAATCTGTTCTTGAATTTTACACTACCTTAATCTACCGCCAGGTCTGCTGGGGATATCTTGTCACATGATCCAGATCCAATCCGGATTTGTATTGATTTGGACTTGGTCAGGCAGCAGCTTAAAGCAGAATAAAATTAAATCAGAAACTTCTTTGGGGAGTTTCCTGCTTTACCTTCATCCTGCATTGCGCAACAAATTGTTAAAAAACTGTTAAACCCCTGAAAACCTCTTCATTAACCCATTGAACCATAAATACACCTTTTTATGCCTCAATTTATGTTTACACTAAGAGAAGTAGTTCTCATCAAGGAAGTCACGGACATACAAACAAAGACTGCATTTCATCTATCTTTCCAGACAGTAACTTAAAGCAGGCTGAAAGTAAAGCAGAATGCTCCTAATGGAGCATTCTGTTTTACTTTCAGTCTGCTTTAAGTGGTAACCTGTCTACAAAACTAGGGATAGGCTATGGGGCAAAGGTTTATTTTACAAATATAGGCTTAAAAATTGGGTTGAAATATGGAAATGTTCAATATATCGGCAGCAGTCTGGGCGTTAAATCACAGCAGTTTATTCAGATTGGTTAAAGGTTCAAGATTTTGTATGACAAAAACATTTGAAAAACAATTGAACTTTGTCTTTAACTTGTAATCCCCCATTGACTGGTATTATCATAATGATCATTTAAGGTCAAAGGTTGCAGGTCTGTTGAGGTTGTGTGGTTCCCTGCACCCGTATTTTATATGTGTACAGATCAGAGATATACCTCAAGGGGGCAGGGAGCCAGAACGACACACAGAGTTGTGACATCATTTCCTGTATTATCTGTGACATCATTTTCCTGTATTAAAGGAATACTCACATGTATGATTGGCTGTTTGTTGTTTATACTGAACCGATATAGTTTAGCTTGCGGCCTGTTCACGAACCAGATAACAACTATGGATGAACAAACCCATATTTATTTCAACTGATGATGGATAATCAATTGTACAGGTATACACATCAGGTTCACTAGGTTACTGTTCACTGGTCAAAACACCATGCTCACTAGTTAACTTTTGACCGGTATACACACCAGACTCACTAGTTAACTTTTGACCGGTATACACACCAGACCCACTAGATTACTGTTGACAGGTTAACACATCAGGCTCATTAGATGACTGTTGACAGGTTTACACACCAGACTCACTAGATTACTGTTGATAGGTATACACACCAGGCTCACTAGATTACTGTTGACAGGTTTACACACCAGACTCACTAGATTACTGTTGATAGGTATACACACCAGGCTCACTAGATTACTGTAGACAGATATACACACCAGACTCACTAGATAACTGTTGTCAGGTATACACTGTTTACTGGTCAAAACACCATGCTCACTAGTTAACTTTTGACCGGTATACACACCAGACTCACTAGTTAACTTTTGACCGGTATACACACCAGACTAACTAGATAACTGTTGACAGGTTAACACATCAGGCTCATTAGATTACTGTTGACAGTTTAACACACCAGACTCACTAGATTACTGTTGACAGGTATACACATCAGGCTCACTATATTACTGTTGACAGGTATACACATCAGGCTCACTATATTACTGTTGACAGGTATACACATCAGGCTCACTAGATTACTGTTGACAGGTACACACACCAGACTCACTAGATTACTGTTGACAGGTATACACATCAGGCTCACTAGATTACTGTTTACAGGTACACACACCAGATTCACTAGATAACTGTTGTCAGGTATACACATCAGGCTCACTAGATTACTGTTGACAGGTATACACATCAGACTCACTAGATTACTGTTGACAGGTATACACATCAGGCTCACTAGATTACTGTTTACAGGTACACACACCAGATTCACTAGATAACTGTTGTCAGGTATACACATCAGGCTCACTAGATTACTGTTGATAGGTATACACACCAGGCTCACTAGATAACTGTTGACAGGTATACACATTAGGCTCACTAGATTACTGTTGAAAGGTACACACACTAGATTACTGTTGACAGGTATACACATCAGGCTCACTAGATTACTGTTGACAGGTATATACATCAGGCTCACTAGATTACTTTTGGCAGGTATACACACCAGGCTCACTAGATTACTGTTGACAGGTAAACCCATCAGGCTCACTAGATTACTGTTGACAGGTATACACACCAGGCTCACTAGATTACTATTGACAGGTATACACACCAGGCTCACTAGATTACTGTTGGCAGGTATACACACCAGGCTCACTAGATTACTGTTGACTGGTATACACACCAGGGTCACTAGATTACTGTTGAAAGGCATACACATCAGACTCACTAGATTACTGCCGACAGGTAAACACACCAGGGTCACTAGATTACTGTTGACTGGTATACACATCAGGCTCACTAGATTACTATTGACAGGTATTCTCATCAGGCTCACTGATAACTGTGCACTACTGTAATCTCAACTTGGACAATTAACACCACTCAATTGAAGAACAAATTGTTTTAGTTTTAAACCATTGAACACTAGTGGCGGTTAATTTACAAACAGTGCATCCGTGAAACGTACACTTGTCCAGCTAAGACCCTGGTAAGAGGGCTCCTACAGGATCACGGTGTACAATGTATGTTTGTCATTGTGCAACATATTGTGAAAGTTACCATATTTATAAAAGAATGGACTAATTAACATTCTAATACAGTGGAGAATCTGTTATTCTTTCCCAATAAACGCGTTTACGCTAAAACTATTTTTTCTTTTACAAACAGTTTGGAGCCAGATCAGACGCCGGGTAACCCGGCGTCTGATCAGGCTCCAAACTGTTTGCCACCAAGATAAACATGAATTATCAAAATTGTCCAAAAGTTGTACTTTTCTACGTTTTAGTGCTTTGCGTTTGCGTACGTTTGCGTTTAAACGGGAAAGAATAACAGATTCTCCACTGTAAGTGGACGGTGATGCTAGACGAAATGGTAAAATAAAAACCAGGAACTATTCTACGTACACAATAAGCTCACGGATTGTTTTCTCAGCATAACACTGAACTCCTTTGGCATCTAATTAACCCTTAGCCCGCCAAATAAATTGTCGTCTGCTATATTTCTCGTCTGCTTCAAGTTTCAAAGTTGCTCAAAATTGCTGCAAATGTTGTCCAGGTGTCAAACAGCTTGGATCTGGATGAGACGCCGAGTTACTCGGCGTCTCATCCGGATCCAAGCTGTTTGCATATGGAGCTATAGTCGTGAGTGGCAGGCTAAGGGTTAATCTTTACTGAAGAAAGAACAGCGTTCCCTCCCTTAAACGACTCCCTCCTGACAACGCACACAATCTGTGTCTCCCATTGGGTGCCGTTGTAGAGAGGGAGCACTGTACATCTAATTAATCTTTACTGAAGAAAGTACATCGTTTCCTCCCTTAAACGACTCCCTCCTGACAAAGCACACAACCTGTGTCTCCCATTGGGTGCCGTTGTAGAGAGGGAGCACTGTACATCTAATTAATCTTTACTGAAGAAAGTACATCGTTTCCTCCCTTAAACGACTCCCTCCTGGCAAAGCACACAACCTGTGTCTCCCATTGGGTGCCGTTGTAGAGAGGGAGCACTGTACATCTAATTAATCTTTACTGAAGAAAGTACATCGTTTCCTCCCTTAAACGACTCCCTCCTGACAAAGCACACAATCTGTGTCTCCCATTGGGTGCCGTTGTAGAGAGGGAGCACTGTACATCTAATTAATCTTTACTGAAGAAAGTACATCGTTTCCTCCCTTAAACGACTCCCTCCTTACAACGCACACAACCTGTGTCTCCCATTGGGTGTCGTTGTAGAGAGGGAACACTGTACATCTAATTAATCTTTACTGAAGAAAGTACATCGTTTCCTCCCTTAAACGACTCCCTCCTGACAACGCACACAATCTGTGTCTCCCATTGGGTGCCGTTGTAGAGAGGGAGCACTGTACATCTAATTAATCTTTACTGAAGAAAGTACATCGTTTCCTCCCTTAAACGAATCCCTCCTGACAACGCACACAACCTGTGTCTCCCATTGGGTGTCGTTGTAGAGAGGGAACACTGTACATCTAATTAATCTTTACTGAAGAAAGTACAGCGTTCCCTCCCTTAAACGACTCCCTCCTGGCAAAGCACACAACCTGTGTCTCCCATTGGGTGCCGTTGTAGAGAGGGAGCACTGTACATCTAATTAATCTTTACTGAAGAAAGTACATCGTTTCCTTCCTTAAACGACTCCCTCCTGACAACGCACACAATCTGTGTCTCCCATTGGGTGCCGTTGTAGAGAGGGAGCACTGTACATCTAATTAATCTTTACTGAAGAAAGTACATCGTTTCCTCCCTTAAACGACTCCCTCCTGACAACGCACACAACCTGTGTCTCCCATTGGGTGCCGTTGTAGAGAGGGAGCACTGTACATCTAATTAATCTTTACTGAAGAAAGTACATCGTTTCCTCCCTTAAACGACTCCCTCCTGACAAAGCACACAATCTGTGTCTCCCATTGGGTGTCGTTGTAGAGAGGGAGCACTGTACATCTAATTAATCTTTACTGAAGAAAGTAGCTCCGTTTGATACTGGTATGAGTTTGCAACTGAAGAAATAGTTCTTATATCCTAGTCCCATTACCCAATAAATACGCATTTTTACGCCTCTAATTTATTCCTTCACTGTAGAAAATAGTTCATTTTTAAATAGTCATGAACATGTATCATAAGAAATATTATCTGTATTCAAGTAGATGGTAACTGAAAGCAGGCTGCTTTACTTTCAACCTGCTTTAAGTAGTCACATATTTTCAAAACCAGAAACGACGTATGAGGTGATAGGTTAAATGAAGCTGAAAGTAAAGGCAGAATTCACTTGCAGGCGTTTTCAATCTCCTTTAAGTAGTCAATTGTTTTCAAAACTGAAGCAAGCTTTTAGGGAAAGGGTTAATGCAGTACAGTTGTAATACATAAAACTCATACAGGAGCATTTTAAGTACAGTGCCCCCTCTCTACAATGACACCCAATAGGAGACACATATTGTGTTTGTTGTTCGGAGGGAGTCGTTATAGGGAGGGGAACTAAGACTAGGGATTTATAGTCAAAACGCTCCCAAGTCAAAACGCCCCCAAGTCAAAACGCCCCCATTTTGGTCAAAACGCCCCCATAGCCTGGTCAAAACGCCCCCAATTTTTTTCTCCATATATTTAATATAGGCTTACATTCGCAAACAGCGGCGTCTGATCTGGATTCAAGCTGTTTGTCGCTCGTCATTATACTTATTCTATCAAAATGTCAACTTATATGGAACTTTAAGAAAGAACAGCAGACAACAATTTAAGTAGACGATATTGCAGTAGTAGAAGCGTGAGATATAATTGTCCTGATAAGGAAACTGCATCAAAGGTCGTTGTAAGGAGGGAGTTGTTGTAGGGAGGGACGTTGAGGGAGGGAACACTGTACTTTCATCAATTGCCTTATTTTGAAGATATACAAACTCTTTTCTACTTGTTTGTAGTTCCAAAGAAATGGTGCTGTATTTAGACTGAGCTTGCAACTGAATAGAAAGTAGAAAGAAAGAAAGTGTAGAGTTAACCCTTAGCCTGCCACTCACGACTATAGCTCCATATGCAAACAGCTTGGATCCGGATGAGACGCCGAGTAACTCGGCGTCTCATCCGGATCCAAGCTGTTTGACACTCGGACAACATTTTCAGCAATTTTGAGCAACTTTGAAGCACTTTGAAACTTGAAGCAGACGAGAAATATAGCAGACGACAATTAATTTGGCGGGCTAAGGGTTAATGTATTTACTCACCGACATCTAATGACGATACACTCGTCATTTACAGTGTACTTGTGAATAATAAAAGTTCCATATGCAAACAGTGCAGACCCAGATCACTGAATGTATAAGTTGTGTAGACACTCTTTGGGGGGAAAGACAGTTTTTTTCTTCTTCAATTGCATAACCCATTACCCCATAAATACGCCTTTAATATAATTATTCCTCCATTGAAGAAAATAGTTCTAATTTATACAGTCATGAATCTGCACCGTAAGAAATGTTTTCTTTACTCTAGCAGATTACAGCTTAAAGCAGGCTGAAAGTAAAGCAGAGTGTACATTAAGGCGCATTCTGCTTTAAGGTACATTCTGCCTTAAGGTTCTGCTTTACTTTCAACCTGTTTAAGTGTTCATCTGTTTTCAATACTCAAAACAGGCTATGGGGGAAATGGGTTTAAACGTGAAGCTGTTTGAAACTTCAAAGCGAAGCAGAAAGTACATGGATGGTTTCTACTTTAATTCTAAACTACATGTATGTGGTCCAAGAGAGGTTGTCCATGCTCCAAGGTTATAAATCGTCTGAGTTGAGTCTGAATTTGTTATCAAGCATTCGATTGGTCAGATTTGATTTGACAACACATTCAGAGAAAAGAGCGAGTAGAGGTAGGCAGAAAGAAGGTTATGTGCATTAACTCATTGAAACCCAGTGACGAGTACAATCGTCAATTCCAGTCACTGAATACCATACCTGTACGCCTGTTTAAAAATGGTTGTTTTCTTCTTCCAGTTATAAGGTGCTGGCCTAACACGAGACGCTTCAATGATTCACAGTAATACAGGTATGCATGAAAATCATGTTTTTGCCAGGGAACTGTCGGTTTAGGGATTATCACCGAAAGTAGGTCAGTAAATGTCTTTAAAGCGACTCGCAACCAGATGGTGCATTAAAAATAGTAATTTGTAAATATATGTCAAACGCTTATATAAATGGTAAAGAATTAGTTTAGGATAAGAAATTCTGTTTAAAAAAATGTATTTCAATAAAAAAAAATATTGGTCTCTGGTGGGATTCGAACCCGGGGCCCTGCATTGGCGGACAGAAGGCAAAATAGGGGAAACCGCTTAGACCAATGGACCACGGAACTATCCGTTTATCTGGGATCGATTTAACGTATTTCAATGTGTAGCGATCGAAAGTGCATACAACTTCACAATTCGGCTCGCGTTTATGTCTGAGCCCGTGTAGAGAAGCAACAACAACAACTATACCGTCTACTAGTCGGTATAGAAAAACGATGGAAAATATCTAAAAATATAAGATTCGGTGACGATTCTTGAGACTTTTTTTGGACTGATCATATTTTTTTAATGTCAGAAGCCAAATAATGCCACAAATTTGCTTTTATTTGAGTATTTTATTTTATTTTGACAAGTACACCATCCGGTTGCGAGTCCCTTTAAAGACATTTACTGACCTATTTTCGGTGATAATCCCTATACAGGCAGTTCTCTTGCCAAAATCATGATTTTCAAGCATACCTGTATTACTGTGAATCATTGATGCGTCTCATGTGAGGCCCGCACCTTATATTTTATAGTTTGTTCGTAAAACCCATTGAAAAAACCCTTGAGTGTGAGTATATCAGGGCTTCTCTAGACAACTTGAGATTGATGACATTGGCTATGCACACTTTGCTCCTACATATGTACTTTACAGTTACTTTCACGCCTAGTGAGAACAATGGAGGGTTACTGAATTGTTTAAAGATATTTCCTCAGTCCTTTGAAAAAAAAACTTGAGTGTGAGTATGTCAGGGCCTCTCTTGACAACTTAAGATTGGTGACATTGGCTGTTCACACGTTGCTCCTACTTTACAGTTACTTTCACGCCTATCAAAAACAATGAGGAGGAGGGGGTCAATCAAAGGACTGTGGAAATGTCTTAGCAGCTAGCGGCGGATACAGTGGAGAATCTGTTATTCTTTCCCGATAAACGCGTTTACGCTAAAACTAATATGTATTTAGGCTTTGCCTATGGACGGAAAAAAGCAAAATTGTACTAATGAAAACGGAATAGATCTATCGCCAGTGTGTGATCAGCGCTCTTGTATCAGTTCGCTGTGTATTCCAGATCACACTCGAGGCTAGGCCTCTCGTGACTGAGATCTGGATAACACAACCGACTCGAACTTTTATTATAAACCTAAATTGTTTGGGACAAGATCTATATGTTGTTACCCAATAATCAAATAGATATATTTATAAGCACCCGTGTATACAATGTTAAAAGTTAAAACTCCTCCGTACAGCTATATTATCAGGGCTTCCATTTCTCCGGATTTTTCCTAAATCTCCGGATTTTTCCCCAGGTTTTGGTAGCTTAAAGCAGGCTGAAAGTAAAGCAGAATGCGCCATAAGGCGCATTCTGCTTTACTTCCAGTCTGCTTTAAGTAGTCACATGCCAACAAAACTAGAAATCGGCTATGCGGTAAAGGTACGATTCGTAAAATCGCGCTTGAAAAATGCATATTTGGAAATCTTAGGATTTTTCATTTCAACTTATGGCAGCCCTGTATTATAATGCAATCTGAAACTATTTTTGGAAGTCATATGACCACCAATAATGACGTCATTATTTATATTGATGACGTTTGGTAATCCGTTATTTTTATCGGTTCGATTGAGAAGTAGCTTTTTGCAAATAACGTTTATTTTTAGCGTTAAAGGGTATGAATTGAACTGATTTTGTCATTTGGAGGAAATCATTACAAGTGAGTGTTGTGGGTTATTCATTCTTAAAATGGTTTAAAAAATATCACTGAAATCGGGAATTCCGAAACGTCACGCACAACTCTTCGTAAAAGCCGTGACGTCATCATCCAAGATGTCAGCCCCCATGTTTTGTAGTTGCCTAGTTTTGAGGAAATTATTCACGCGCAAATCAAACACTTTTCAAAGTCTGTCAGTGATTAAATAGAATTGGAATACCTTTGATTTTATCATGCATTACTTAAGAACGGGAAAAAGGCAAGCCTTTTTTCCGTATTATTTGCAGTGCAAACAGTTTGGAGCCAGATCAGACGCCGGGTAACCCGGCGTCTGATCAGGCTCCAAACTGTTTGCCACCAAGATAAACAAGAATTATCAGAATTGTCCAAAAGTTGTTCTTTTCTACGTTTTAGTGCTTTGCGTTTGCGTACGTTTGCGTTTAAACGGGAAAGAATAACAGATTCTCCACTATATGTCTCACCTTTGCAAATAGTTTGGATCCAGATGAGACTTGGCGTTACGCGGCGTCTCATCAGGATCCAAAACTGTTTGACACTCTGATTCTGTTTTGAAAAGAAGTTTGGGAAAATCTAATTTTAGAACATTAGCAGACGACAATTGTTGCAGACGAAAAACAAAACAGCATGCAAAGAGTTAACTTAGAAAATTAAGTAACGTTTTAACGTTAAGATACGGGCATGTTCGACTAAACGATCTCTAGTTATTGAATTTCAACTGAATAAATAAAAATAATTTCGATTTAACAAATTCTTCCCTAGTCCTGCATATATGCCTCATTAACAAACAGTGTTCTATTGAAACGTGTACTTGTCTTATTGCAAATAGTGTATATCTTGTTCAGAGGACTTCAATAATTAACCCTCTATAGATCTGCTTTCCCCAAAATTGAAGAAATTGAAAAATACAAAAAAAAAGCACAGTATTATTTATTTTCATTCATACCTACCTTAAAACTAACTAAAATACAATTGGTTGGATCACAGCCATAATAGTTAAACAGTTTTTTTTACTTTCAAAGAACTCCAATCCAGGCCAAAAAGAACGTTTTTCATGCACGAATGTTGACTAGTTATTCCCAAATTTAAGAACGAGCGCACATGAGTACCAACATGTTACACATGAACATATATTTGGAGATATTGTTGATGTGTATTTTATTGCGGTACATGTACTCGAGTGCGCTTATATTAAAAAATAAAAAAAGTTTAAAAACTGACAGAAAAACGGCAACATGGTCTTTATTCGAGCAAATAAAATAGTTTTCTTTTATTATCTACCACCAGCATTCAACTTTGATATTTTTGGTGAAATCTAAAATTGGGCCGATTTCACCATAAAGTGAACCTAGTTCTTTGCAAAGTACAGTCAGGGCTCCAGATAAGGGGGAGTAAACAGCACAAATCCAACATTTTCTCACTTATTTCAACATCAAATCCTATGGTGTTACTACTCATTAGAATCGTCTCGAAGAGACGATTCTAATGAGTAGTAACACCATAGGGTTTAAAGCAGAAATAAAGAGTTTATTTTTGAAATACCCCCTTATCTGGAGCTCTGGTACAGTGCTCCCTCCCTACAACGTAGAACCGAACAACGATTCCCTCCTCACAACAATGCGTGTCGCTGTTCCCCCCAAACAAAACAACTATGGCTTACCTTTCACTGCTGCAATATCGTCTGCTTAAAATTGTCGTCTGCTGTTTTGTCTCAACATTTTGATAGAACACCCCTCGCATATTGACGATAGGCAAACATCTTGAATCCAGATCAGACGCCGCGTTACGTTGGATTCAAGCTGTGTTCAATCGGAACCCAAGTCGTGCTAAGCACGCTCAGTGTATTATCTTTCCCTCCCTATTACAACTCTATCCGAACAACTTACAAACTAGTTGTGTCCAATTGGGTGTTGTTGTAGAGAGGGATCATTGTATTGTGGAAAATAATCTTAGCTAGTCAAACATGGACTTGACTAAATTAGAAAGTTGAAATGTTCATTTGACGTATCAGTCAGTTAGAATGCTCGAGATATCGATTCATACCAAATTGCATCAGATTGTTGGGTTACATTAAATTTTATAAATAGCTCATCTAGGTTGCGGTTCATACAGTACGGTGGCCGAGTGGTTAAGGCGTTGGACTTAAGTTCCAATGGACGAATGTCCGCGTGGGTTCGAACCCCACCCGTACTAATCTTTTGTACCGAATAACTGTGTGAGTTGAACTGAGTTCACCACGTAAAACTTCATATAGGTTAGACTGCATTAGGACAAGTCTTCGTGAAATAGACGGGGCGGAGCGTTAGCGGAGCCCGTCTATTTCACGAAGATTTGTCCTTTGCAGTCTAACCCATTTAGACCGTCCATAAATCCAAATAAGGAATATTGTTTACAAATCTACGCCATGATGTGACGTGAAATTGGTGGTTGCTATTCGATACACGCGCCTGACTCAGCTGTTTTAAGCTGCAAGCAACGATAATCTGCCAATCAAATTTTCCTCACAATATTTTCATTTTGGCGGGAATAATCCAGTCTTCACGAAAAAGGAAAGACTGAATAACCCACTCTGATTGGCCAACGGCACACACTTTCACCAAAAGGCGGTCTAATATAGGTTAGACTGCATTAGGACAAGTCTTCGTGAAATAGACGGGGCGGAGCGTTAGCGGAGCCCGTCTATTTCACGAAGATTTGTCCTTTGCAGTCTAACCCATTTAGACCGCCCATAAATCCAAATAAGGAATATTGTTTACAAATCTACGCCATGATCTGATGTGAAATTGGTGGTTGCTATTCGATACACGCGCCTGACTCAGCTGTTTTAAGCTGCAAGCAACGATAATCTGCCAATCAAATTTTCCTCACAATATTTTCATTTTGGCGGGAATAATCCAGTCTTCACGAAAAAGGAAAGACTGAATAACCCACTCTGATTGGCCAACGGCACACACTTTCACCAAAAGGCGGTCTAAAGTCAATGTGGCCCAGTTAGTATCATCTGCGTTATAAAGTGTCGTCTACATATAGATACATTGTTTTGCATTTTGTCAGTGAAATAATATTAAAACGAGTTAATTGTCAAAGTTAATTTTGTTACATCAGTTTAAAGATATCAAAAATTCTATATACAAATTTTTACAAAAGATTTAATAAATACAGTCGAACCTCGATATCTCTTGTTTAAACATGGCTTACTCACGTTTTAACTCTTATCCCGCTAGCGACGGATATATGTCTCACAGTGATTACCTTTGCAAACAGTTTGGATCCAGATGAGACGCTGCGTAACGCAGCGTCTCATTAGGATCCAAAACTGTTTTACACTCTGATCCTGTTTTTAAAGAAATTTAGCAAAATCTAATTTTAGAACAATAGCAGACGACAATTGTTGCAGACGAAAACAAAACAGCATGCAAAGAGTTAAAATTAATTAAAGTTTTAACGTTTAGATACGGGCATGTTCGACTAAACGATCTCTAGTTATTGAATTTCAACTGAAGAAATAAAAATAATTTCGATTCTTCCCTATTCCTGTGTATGTGCGTCATTAACTAACAGTGTACTATTGAAAAGTGCACTTGTCTTATTGCAAATAGTGTATATCTTATTCAGATGACTTCAATAACCCTCTGTAGATCTACTTTCCCCAAAATTGAAGAAATTGAAAAATACAAAAAAAAAAGCACAGTATTATTTATTTTCATTCATATCTACCTTAAAACTAACTAAAATACAACTGGTTGGATCAAAGCCATAATAGTTAAAAATTTATTTTTTACTTTCAAAGTATCCCAATCCAGGCCAAAAAGAACATTTTTCACGAATGTTGACTATAGTTATTCCCAAATTTAAGAACGAGGGCAGCTGAGTACCAACATGTTGTACATATATTTGGAAATATTATTAAAATTCCGAACAAAATAATGTGTATTTTATTGTGGTACTCGAATGCGCTCATATTAAAAAAAAAAAAGTTTAAAAACTGACAGAAAACGGCAACATCGTCTTTATTTTCGAGCAAACATTTTTTTTTATT
This sequence comes from Gari tellinella, assembly GCA_922989275.2. Classification (NCBI taxonomy): domain Eukaryota; kingdom Metazoa; phylum Mollusca; class Bivalvia; order Cardiida; family Psammobiidae; genus Gari; species Gari tellinella. The sequence goes on along the minus strand of OV277874.1, from coordinate 12,899,852 downwards.
ATCTACCACCAGCATTCAACTGCGATATTTTGGGTGAAATCTGAAATGGGGCCGATTTCACCCCATAGTGAACAGGTGGTCTAGTTCTTTGCAACATATGTAGTGCTCCCTCATTACAACGTCCTACCGAACAACTATGTCTTCCTTACAACAATGCATGTCGCTTTTTCCCCGAACAAAACGATTATGGCTTACCATTTCACTGCTGCAATATCGTCAGCTTAAAATTGTCGTCTGCTGGTTGTTTTCTTTCAAAGTTACATATTGCTCATTTTGATAGAACCTCACATAATGACGATATGCAAACAGCTTGAATCCAGATCAGATGTCACATTAAGTTAGATTCAAGCTGTTTGCAAGTGTACTCCCAGTGTATTAATTTTCCAACCCTATAACAACTTCCCAAGAACAACACACAAACTCTTTGTCTCAAATTGGGTGTTGTTGTAGAGAGGGATCATTGTATTGTGAAAACAATCTTAGCTAGTCAAACATGGATATGACTCACTATCCCATAAATACGCCTTTCTACGCCTTTTACCCTTGACCCCATAACCTGTTTGTAGTATTGAAAATATGTGACTGTTTAAAGCAGATTGAAAGTAAAGCATAATGCGCCCTAAGGCGCATTCTGCTTTACTTTCAGCCTGCTTTAAGGTACCACCTGTTATAATTAAGAAAATATTCCTTCTGATACATATTCATGACTGTATAGATTGGAATTATTTTCTTCCGTGGAGGATTAAACGGAATGCGCTAAAAGGCGCTTCTATAAGGTAAGGGGTTAATATATTCCTGCATTGAAGAAAATAGTTCCAATTTGTACAGTCATGGATATATATCAGTACAAATACGTTCTATATTCTAGCAGATGTTAGCTTAAAGCAGGCTGAAAGTAAAGCAGAATGCGCCCTAAGGCGCATTCTGCTTTACTTTCAACCTGCTTTAAGTGGTCACCTATTTTCAATAGTAGAAACAGACTATGGGTTAATGGGTTAATTAGAAGGTTGAATTGTTAATTTGAAGTATCAGTGCATGGACAGTCAATTCGAGATATTGATTACCAAACTTCAGTTTATTACATTCCATTTTATAAATAGCTCACCTAGATTACTATACATATACAGTACGGTGGCCGAGTGGTTAAGGCGTTGGACTTAAGTTCCAATGGACGAATGTCCGCGTGGGTTCGAACCCCACCCGTACTAAACTTTTTACTGAACACGTGTACAAACAAAGTGAATGTGCTTTAAAACGTGTCTTCTGAATATAGTTTACATATTTCTTGATTGTTTTGCACTTTCTAAGTGCAGAATATTGAAACGAATTAATTGCCAATCGTCAAAGAATTTTTACTTAACCCTTTCGGCGCCAAATCAATTTTGAGTTTGTTACCCCTACACCGTTATTGTGTCGTCTGCTTCAATATTGTTGTCTGCAATATCATTTCAAAGTTGGATTTAAGAGAGTATGATATAAGAAATATCGAACCGAGTGTCAAACAGTTTTGATCATGATCAGACGCCGCGTAACGCGGCGTCTGATCAGGATTAAAACTGTTTGCAAATTCGACTTTAGGCGATTCCGGCGGTGAAAGGGTTAATCAACAATATCACAAATTCCAACAGCAAAATTCCTATTTCACCAAGAGGACCATATTGACCCTTAATCGTTCACCTGACCATGGTGACACTAAGATAGGTCAAGTGATTTCAGAAAAGAAGATATGTAAATTTTCACTGATGTTCTAGGGAAAATCAGCCTCATCTTCTGGTCGTCATGTTTTGTAAGCTACGAATGTTATTTTGAGAAATATGTATAGTAGAGTGTCACCTATGAATCAATTGTGTAATATTAACCCTTTACCTTATAGCCTGTTTTTATATTTGGAGATATATGACTACTTAAAGCAGGTTGAAAGTAAAGCAGAATGCGCCTTTAGGCGCATTCTGCTTAACTTTCAGCCTGCTTTAAGCTACCATCTGCTAGGGTATAGCAAATAGTTTCTATGATACATATTCATGACTATACAAATTGGAACTATTTTCTTCAGCGGAGGAATAAATCAAATGCGCTAAAAGTCGCTTCTATGGGATAAAGGGTTAAGACAAGAAGGTTGTTCAAGTTTTCATTAGCAAAATCTATTTTAGCTCCGGTGACCCAGATATGCAACAAACCAGAACAATTTCAACCATGTTGGTAAATGACTTCTAGAATGTACACCAAACTAAATATCAAAGCTCTGGCTCTATACATTCCAGAGAAAAAGTTGTTGGAAGATTTTATTATAAAACTATGTAAAACTGTAACCCCCAGGGTGGGGTCACTTTTTACCCTAGGGACATGATTTAACTACTCTTGAGAAGTTGAGGGAGAATATTTAGATTATGTTATGTGCCAAATCTAAGCTCTAGTCATTGTGGTTTTTGATAAGAAGGTCTTTGTCTATGTAAAACTGTGAACCCCCCCCCCCCCATGTTTGACACCAGGGTACTATCTTGAATACTATTGATAGAAACCCTACAAATTGGGTTCGAACCCCAACCGTACTAAAAAAATTACGCCGCGTCTGATCTGGTTCCAAACTGTTTGCAAATGTTAGCCAAGTGGCGCTAAGCATGATAAGGGTTAAGTCGAATTTATCCGTATTTCTACGGTTGAATTTAATTATTTTGGACTATATATCTAATATCCGTGTATAACACACGAATTGCAGAACATACGCGACGACGTTGACAAATGTCATATCTCTGATATCGACATACTCCCAGAAATATCTAGGGTACCTCAAGGCTCTGTTCTTGGTCCCTGCTTCTTCCTAGCTTACATAAATGACTTAGATCTACCTGAGAGTGTCAAAAGTCGCACACTATCGTTTGCTTTTATAAACATGTACACTGTACAACTTGTCAAAATTAAGAATAACAAAAAAGTATCACTGAAAAAAGACACTCTAGGTGCAATAAAAATTTAAAAACTTACTACAAATCAAATTAACACGCTTCATACACAGAAAAAACCAGAAAGACAGGAAACTATACAACAGAGCACGAAATAAAGTCACAAAACTTGTCAGACGAACTAGAAAGAAATATGAAAATAATTTAGCCGCATAATCCAAGACAAACCCAAAACGTGTTTAGCATGCTGCAATACATGTATATATATATATATATATAAACACAAAGAGCAAAACTAAGACTGGGTTCAAGGTTATAAAGCTTTTCAGTTGAGTCTAAAGTCGTTCTCAAGCATTTGATTTGTCTGTAGATAGGTCAGTGTCGAGAGGATTTGTGATGTCTGTGTTATCGAGAGGAGCTGTTGGGATATCAAGGGAGTGTGCATGTTGTCTCTTGAGTTTCTTTACCTCATGAACAAAGCTACTTCGCTTTAGCCTGTTTTTGGTGAGTCCTTGTAACCTTTCATTCATTGGATGTTCAGGAAGGCACTCGTGTTTCTGGGCTTGAAGCAGTATTTTGGTTTGCCTCCTTTCTTCGAGCGGTTGTATTCCAGTGACTTGTTCCATCAGCTTGATAGGGGTTGACTTCATTGCACCTGTAACAATACCCAATGCTTGGTTTTGAACCTTGTCTAAACTCTGGAGGTTTGTCTTGGATGTTGTGGACCATGCAGTTGATCCATACTCCAGATGAGGTCTTACTGTACCCTGGTATGTGGATTTCAGTATTTGCTCGTCTGCACCCCATGTTGTACCAGCAAGCTTGCAAATATTGACAGCTTTTTCCTTGCCTTCCCTTCTGCCTGGGCTAGTTGAGGCTTCCATGTTTGCCTTCTGTCATATGTCACTCCAAGAGTCACTCCATATTAACTTTGAAATATGGGTATGTCGACTTAACCGAACATGAAATAATGCAGTTCATGTGTCGAACTATCGGATAGTTCGAGTTAAGCGAGTTCGAGATATCGAAGTTCGACTTTATACATTAATTAACGACCTCCCTGACAATGATACATCATCAATATAGATCTACTTATTTGCAGACGACACAAAAATATGCAATATGATCAAACCCCCAGAAGACAAAGAAACGCTACAAAATGACCTTTACAAAATACCACAATGAACAGATAAATTACTGCTAAAATTCCACCTACGGGCTAATGGGTGTTACACTTGAAAATAAAGAACAAATAAAATACATTGCTGAAAAAGTAAAAAACCAAACTCAATGAGTGCAATAATTAGGCGAAATTTCCACCATCTAGATGAAAAAAGCCTCTCACCATTATACAAAACTTTAGTCAGAACACATCTTGAATATGCAAATTCAGTCTGGGCACCGTACAAAACTAAAGGTGTTCAAAGAAGAGCAACTAAACAATTACCCGGTTTTAGTGAACTCTCATATGCAGGGGCGTAGCTGCTATTAGGCACAACAGGCCCGGTCCTACAAAAAAGTTCAGCCTTTAAAAACAATTAAAAAAATTAAAAACGCCAAAAAAGGTATAAAAATTGATGGCTAAAGGGGGTTAGACCTTTATTTCTACATCCCTCCAAACACACTTCAGAGCTCACCATTTCATTTCTAAATTCAAAGGATATTAAAGAAATTCAAGAACTTAGTAACCTCAATGTCGCAGCAGAAAAAAGGTGCTAGGTCTACGTGTATCTCTCTCTGTGCCATGCGTATACATGTAGAAATTGCTTTAAATAGCAGAAATAAAGGCTAGTCACACACACAATAATGTATGTCTAATATAAGGGGGCCTTGAACAAAACCGAATGATTCACGCAGATCGTAACCAGTGCCCCCAAACACACTTTAGGGCTCACCATTTCAGTTCTGATTTTTATTTTTCTTCCGGGGCAGGGCCCGGACCCCTCTACCAACACTTTTAATTTCAAGTTTTAAAACAAAACAAAACGAACTTGCCGTAGTAACTACAAAGTTGGCAGTAATAAAACATGCGGTGCTACATGTATGCCCCTCTCATATGTCTTAGTCATATAGTTTGATCTAAGCTAAAGTTAAGTCACAAACACTTTTTTTGTCTTATATGAGGGGGCTTTGAACAAAATTATATAGTTCACACTGATCGTATTCAGTGCCCCAAAGCCCTCAAAACACAATTTAGGACCCGCCATTTTAGTTCTTATTTCCATTTTTGTCTCCCGGATCCCATCAGCATCTATCAATTTCCAGTTTCAAAAACTAAAGAACTTAGATCTACTAACAACAAATCTATCCTTTAACATTAGCCCTTTGTTCCATAGCGTGTTTCCAGTAAGGAAGACAAGTGGCTAGGAGTACGGACCCGTATTCGTAGCCTGAGATGGTTCAGAGTACGGCACTTTTATTTCTTTATAGTACATGTATGCAACTGTATGACTGTCATGTTCGATATTGCCGCCTTAACAAAGGTACAACATTAGCCAATGATATATATGCAAAGGACGCACCCGTGCCCTTACGCCAGAAATATGTCTTCCATTTCAGTGGGTAGACGCAGTTACTGTACATTGCAATTGCATGATTACAGTTGTTTTGTGTTATGTTTTCTGGTGGAAGGGTATTATGTTAGCTAGACAGAAATGCAACAAAAGTGTTGTTTCATCAATTATTATTCACGATATGACAAGTTTTGTTTAGGTAGGGCAAGAGTAAACTGAAAATCAATTGTACCCTTTGTCTCTATATATACCCTTTCATCACAAATATTTTCAAAATCTATCGTGTCGGCTCCTTGTGTGCAACACCATGCCCGGGGAACGACTGTCGGCGAAGAACCTCGCCGTTGATGAGATATTCAATACGTTTGCTTCAATCAAATTTAGGAATTTGGAATTAATCTAATGAATTCCTAGATTTGACTGGTGCTTTAAATGTTCAATCGTAGGTAAACCACAGACTATACACTTGAAAAATAAAGGTATTATTTTGCGGAAGTTTCGCTATTTTCAATCTCAGCTATCCTAGAGCTTCTGGGGGGCTTCGCCCCCCAAACCCCCTGACCAAGGGGCAACCGCCCCTTGGAACCCCATACGGGCCTACAACTCAAATTTAGCCAGCTACGCCCCTGATATGAAGAGAGTCTTTTATCTTACAGAAGGGCACGTGGAGATATGATTGAAGTAGATCTAGATCTAGATCTGTATAAATTGACAAGTGGGAAATAAATGTAGATCTATATGATAATAAAGTAAGAAACTTTCTCAAACTAAGAGAAAATCAACCAATAAGAACTTCAATAAGGGGAATTCCTAAAAGGTTATACTCACAGAGAGCAAGGTTACACATCAGAAAATATAGTTTTGGCATAAGAACAGCAAATATTTGGAATAGCTTAACAGAAGATGTCGTAAATGCAACAACACTCAACTCTTTCAAAAGTAGACTAGATATAGATAACTACCAGAAAAATCCAAGAAATTAAATACAACTAGATAGGCCTAAGGCCATTATAAGAACCGGAACTAAAGCAAAAGTAGCCTAGATCTAGGCTACTTAGTAGATCTACACAAAAAGAAGAGTCTAGCATAGAGGATTCGGTGGAATCTGAGCTTGAAAATAATACTAAGTAACACTTAGTATTAGATCTATGCTCCGTGATCTTGGAGGCAATGCGGTCAGTGAGATTGGTCGATAGAACTTTGCGTGGTTTGCATCTTGAAGTTCTTTTTTCGAATACTGTTTGTCACTCGTCATTAAGTTTTTTTCTGTTTAAATGCCCAATATGTAACTTTGAGAACAACAGCAGACGACAAATTTAAGCAGACGATATTGCAGCCATGAAAAGGTTGGACATAAATGTCTTGTTTTGGGAACAGCGGCAAGGGTGGTTGTTGTTAGGAGGGACCACGTCTAGGTGCAAATTCCAGGTGTAACTCTTTAAGCACTATGGGTGATATTTGGTCTGGTCCTGAAGCTTTGTTAGTGGAGAGACCGCGGGGAAGTTTCTCAACATTCATATTTGTATTTCACTCTAGAATATAGGGCCTACTGTAAAATTGAAAGCAGACGAGCAAAAAAAAATTTATCTAAGGGAAATAACTCGTTTACTCTTGTTATCATTTCTGTACAGAGTTATCCCAGAAGTATTTCCGGGACTGGATGGAATTCGGACGTGAAAGGGAAGTTCGTGTATTTCAGTCGCGTATTTCGGATCAAAACTGGTAAGTAAAAGGGTTGGTCTGCATCAGATTCTTTCTGTGTCATTGATGTGGTATAAGCTTTCATTTACATCCGTATTAGGATTCATTTCCGGTTTATGGAGCGTGCGTAGAAGGCCCAGACACTCGGGGGTCAATTCGCGAGGAATGTACATGGCGAAACGGTGTGTGTGTATATGCGAGACATATATAAAAAGATACATGAATTTTACCCCGATTTACACAGAGTTTAATAGGTTTATGACACCGTTAGTGGCTTACGCAGACAAAATGGAGATCGACGCACCGTGAAAGAGGTAGGATTTGGTGGAAAGGGGGAGAAATATTGGCCGACATGTGTTTTAAAAGGGGCGGGGGCCGAGAGGAAATGTTCGTTATATATGACCTTCACAGACAGTCAATATTGTCTGGAGTATAATGCATGTCAGCCGTTTGTGTACTAAAGCTAGACGGAGCTGGGTTGTGTACTGGTTTTGTCAACGTCGCCAGCGCACTTGGAAAGATTTAGCCCAGGCCAGACACGACCGCCAGTTGTAACCGTCAACTTACATAGCACGGCCCATGTATACTGTCTATATTACATACACAGATATATACATACTTACCATTTTCGGAGCTGTAAACTCCGTGACTGACAATTATAACCCTGAAATATTTGCAAACAGTTTGGATCCTGATCAGACGCCGAGTTCCTCGGCGTCTGATCAGGATCCAAACTGTTTGACACTTGTGTCAAATATTTCTTCAATCAGAATTTCAGGAATCTGATTTTGATATAAAAATGGCAGACGACAATTTTCAAGCAGACGACAATATGGCGGTTAAAGAGTTTAACATTCAGGTACACAACTATTCAGCTTGTCGGCGTTATGTCGCAGCGGTGACACCAAGCAGGTGTAAGAGGAGTAGGAACATTTTGGCAGTAATAAAACGTCCACAGTGGGCCTGCTGTCATATTGTAACGTCCAGCTCCGCTGCCCAGTCCACGGCTTACAAACTTTATTGATTTCCGCAATCTTGATAAAACCATTTATATGCAAATAAATCGCTGGGACATGTACAGCTATTCTGGTGACCTAGATCTATATTCAACAAGGTGTAGTGTTTTCATGGCTTGTACAAAATTACACAAAAATACAAGTTAACAATTAGCCAGCCTTAACCCATTACTCCCTTATGTATCTAATTATTTCTTAACTAGGAAGTAGATCTACTGAACACAAAACACTAAAGACATTTTCAATACTTTTTCAGATCTATGTAGATCTAGATAAATACAGTATTGTGCTTACCCCATTACCCCATAACTATCCCTTTTTATGCCTTTAATTTTTTCCTTCATTAAAGAAAAGAGCTCCAATTTATAAAGTCAAACTGTCATGATTATCAGAGCTCCAGATAAAGGGGGTATTTCAAAAATTAAAATCTTTATTTTTACATTAAACCCTATGGTGTCACTACTCATTAGAATCGTCTCTTCGAGACGATTCTAATGAGTAGTAACACCATAGGATTTAGTGCTGAAATAAGTGAGAAAATTATTTGATTTGTTCGGTTTACGCCCTCTTATCTGGGGCCCTGGATTATATATGTATCATAAGAAATATTTTCTTTATTCTACTACTACTAATTTCTAGATGATAGTAGCTTAAAGCAGGCAGAAAGTAAAGCAGAATGTGCCTGTTTTCTTCAGTGGATGAATGAACTTAATGTGTAAAAAGGCAAATTTAGTATATGGATGCAGGGGTTGTCTTTCTTGGATAATGTAACATGGCGTAAAGGGTTAACCACAATAAAAAGATATACTTATTTTCTAGTAGATGGTAGCTTAACCCTTTGAACCCTAGTCCCGCATATTTACGTCGTTTTCAAACAGTGTACAAGCGAAAAGTACACTTGTCCTTTGATCAGGGTCTTCACTGTTTGTCATAATTCCAAACATTGACAAAAACAACCATTAAAAGTCAGAAGTGGACCAGACTAAAATGGAAACTGGAATTGTCCATTTAAAGCTTCAGGGAGGATAGAGTTAAAGCAGGCTGCTTTACTTTCAACTTGCTTTAAGTAGTTACATATATTCAATACTAGAAACAGGCTATGGGGTAATGGGTCAGCTTGAAGGATTCATGGATTTTCTTCACAAAGTACCATAGTTCTGACCATTGACTGTTTTTCCCCCTCAACATATTTGCTTCAATGAGCATTGATTATTGATTGGTGTCAAATACAGAATGAGATGTCAGCTTAAAGCAAGGTGAAAGTAAATAGATAACCGTAAAGGCATTACTCCTTCAATTTTCTTTATTTAAAGTGTTATAATAAATTCTTTCTGTCACAAAGCAGTGAAGGTTAGGATACAAGGACTGTCTGCTTATCAGTTTAACGCTTTCATCCCTGAAACTTCAAATGGACAATCCCAGTTTCCATTTTAGTCTAGTCCATTTCTGACTTTAAAGGGTTGTTTTTGTCAATGTTTTTCAGTATGACAGACAGTGAATACCCAGATAAGAGGGCTCTGTAAGGAGCCCTCTGATCTGGGTATTCACTGTTTGCATAGGACATGTGCACTTTTCACATGTATACTGTTTGAAAAGGACGCCTATATGCGGGATTAGGGTTCAAAGGGTTAAGAAACCACCAGTCTGAAATTCTGAATGTGCTTTTGGCACTTTCTGCTTTACTTTCAACTCACATTAAGTAGGCACCTGTCTTTAAGACTAAATAGTCCGGTGGCAGAGACCGATAAGCGTGTTTTGCCGTCCGTACAAAGTTTTTTTGCTGTTTCTATACCTCTGAGGTGTGCTCTTTAAGAATCTGAATGATGCCACTCTGGCATCATTGGGCAATCCGCACAATATGCAAATTAAGGCCGCCATTACTGAAAATATTGTTTTCGTCAATATCTCAGAAACTATGCATGGTGTCAACATAATTTTGGTGTTTATCCCAATGTTTTGAGGGGTAAATAATCAGATAAAGCCATTTTAGTAAAGATCACAGCGATATTTTGTGCTGAATAGGCATATTTAGGCAGCCATTACTGAAAATCTCGTTTTCGTCAATATCTCAGTACCTGTGCATGGTATCAAAATCATGTTGGTGTCTATCTCCATGTTTTGAGGGGTAAAGAATATGATTAAACCATTTTAGTAAAGGTCACACCAATACTTTGTGCTGAATGGGCATATTAAGGCAGCCATTACTGAAAATATCGTTTTCGTCAATATCACAGTAACTACATATGGTTTCAGAATAATTTAGGTGTTTATCCCCATATTTTGAAGGGTAGAAAATCAGATAAAACCATTTTAGTATTGATCCCACAAATATAATTTATTTATAAGGTTGTGATGAATATCCATATTTCGGCAGCCATTACCGAAAATCTTGTTTTCGTCAATATATCAGCATCTACGACATATCATATCAAAGTAATTCTGGCGTATAAACACATGTTTTAGGGGTAAATAATCAGTTAAAGCCATTTCACTAAAGATCACACAAATAGTTTTTCTGAATAGGCATATTTAGTCAGCCAGTACTGAAAATCTCATTTTCGGCAATACCTCAGGAACTATGATACATGCATTAACATAGTTATGGCGTCTGTACTCATGTTTGTAAAAGTAAAATAAAGTATCAATTTAAAGTCTACTTTCAGTCCGAATGACCGCTCAGCCGACTGTACATTTACTCCCCTGATCATTGAGCCATCTTGCCTACAATATTGAGCACTGCTAACATATGGCGAATAAGCAGCCGCAGTACCAGTTCAGACCCTTCGCATGTACCTATTCTAACCCCTGGGTAGAGAGGAGTTATTCGCGGTACATATCTTGCTCAAGCATATTCCTGTACATCATCGGGGATTCGGATAAAATCCCCTAGTCAGGCCGCTGGTCCGGCGGGGGATCGAACTCACGAACCCTGGTACCGTAGTCCAACGCGTTACCACTGGATTACTACCACCGGTAGGGAAAAGAAGCAGATTAAACCATTTCAGTATTGATCACACCAACATGTTTTGCAAAATAGACAACAATCCACTTCACTGTACATCCAAGTTACAAATCATTCCTTTTACTTATAATGATGTAGATTGCCATTACTGAACTGATTCAGTTCTCAAACAAGTCATTTTTAACAACAGTGTCACTGTCATCGACCCGTCGGACGTGTTTTTTCTGGCAGGGTGCTTTTCCGTGGCAGCCACAAAATATTGCGCATGGCAAGCGAGTCGTATATCACAGACACATTGCTGTCGGACAGAGTGTATACGTAGCACAACCACACCTTATCATTTCCAGCACCTCATGTGGAGCAATAGTAACGTTTGTTTGCAATACAACTGGTATAAATTATCTAGTGCGTTCATCAAGTCTCCACCCAAACTCGACAAGATCTAATGATGCAGGTTCTGATTTGGAAGCTGATTTCCAAATGGCAGTCTGAATGTTTTACGTTTTCTTTAAATGCCTCTATAGAAGGTGAAAGTGACTTAAGCTGTGGGGTGTTTGTAACATATTTTCTACCAATTCTTTGCAACCAGACTTCTCTTTAAACTTCAGACATGTTTGATGTCACCAAGCTTGTGACCCTGTAACAGGCAGCCATGAATCATGTCGCTTCTCAAACGATGTCGCCTATAGCATAAGATAATTCGCCCACTTTGTCCAGTACCACACCGATCTTTAGGACTTTGGTGACAATGCCTTTTTCTACTCTGAAGCACTGACCTACAGTGACACAGCCTGAGAGGACATTGGCGACTGGCAGATGTGAAAACAAGTGTTCTGTGCCGCAACTGCAAGTGAACATGAACTGTTCATGTTCACTTGCAGTTGCGGCAATGTCTATAGTAGTTTGCTAAGCATGTTGTCCTTCCAAGGTTAAACGACAGGCCAGATTCAACTTTGCGTAGAAGTGCAGCAGGAGGTCGAAAACGTCAATGTCCTCACAAACAATGTTTGATTCTTTTTACGCCACTTTCAGCTGCCTTAACCATTTACTGTATGATAATTACACCCACTTCTTCATGGCGGGTCATGGTATCTTTCTTGCGGAAGACAATGTCATCCTGAAATACTAGTACAGTGTTAGTAGAGGTAATGGCCAGACTATGTCCATTCGGCTTTCTGGATCAAACTCTGACACATCAGAACTATGACCTGTACCTTATTCTCAGTTGCTGTAAGGAAAACCTTCTGGAGCGGCATTGGAGTATGTAACTGTAGTTTTTTGTCGTCGTATGGCCTCGTCACCAGCTCGAGCTGCCCACATTCAACTTTTAATCCTGAAGTTGAAGTAGCGATCGAATGGGTCATAGTTTGCCACCCTCTTCATAACATCCATCATGAAGCCATTTACAGTTCCTTGATTAGACTTGTTTATAACCCAAATGATAGCACAGCCATCCAGTATTTCTATCATCTCTGAATTCTTAACCTGAGGAGTTGTGCAGCGTGTGTTCCTGCCTGTATGGATCAGGTATGGGTCGTCGATCCCCTCACTTAACTACCAAAGAGACCCTACAGCTGAGCCATAGGTGCCCAGCTACTGTAGTTGATGAGATATACTCAAATTGCTCAGCTCTTATGACGATCAACGGCTGATCATCAACAATTTGATAATTGACTATTGATGGACTTTCCTGAGTGTATGATGCTCAGTGCCTTCTTTGCCTATGGTCCGGCAATTCAGGCGAGCACGGGCGATGTGTATGACCTACAAGCGCCCAGTCACGGTTTGGAGGTTTCACTTTTCGGACTCAGCTAAGCTACACTTACAGAACTATATATATTTCTGACTTTCACCTTGGTACTCTGCACTACTTCAAAGTACAAGTATACTGTCTAAACCAACCGCCTAAAATCTAGAGCTATATTTCTGTGTGCCTCCTTTGACCGCAAAGCAACAACTGACCGAATTTTTGTTTATTTGTTTGTAAAAATCCATTTCTGCAATATATGGGCTAATTGGACATCCAAAAGAGAGGGCAGCGGATACAGAAATCTGGGCGCGATGTCTTACTCTTACTTTCGACAGGGTTCTCTGGTTTTTTATATGCCTAATGTAAAGTCTCATCCGAAGGACCTGGTCCAGCGGGGGATCAAACTCACGACCCTTGGTATCGTAGTCGAGTGTGCTACTACTGGACCACGTCTGCCGCGGTGTTTGTGCGTGTATCAGTCTTTTATTATGTTCGGTTAGGGATAAAGTACGACTTTACATTGTTGTCGGCTACCGTAAGGACTTATTAAATTCAAGAGTAAATATCACTGTCAGCATCATCCTAATTTTGCGGTAGTTAAACTATTGAAAAGGAACTTAGAATGTATATATATTGTCAAAAAAATGAACCTAAGAATTCTTAAGCTAGCTGAGGTATGACCATTCTTTTAATGCTCTTATATAAATGATGAACACACACCAGACAGACGACACAAAGAGAACGTAGACTCGACCGTCGCATCAATAATGGTGGTCCTCCTTTTGCATATTTTGCAGAAAAGCTTCACCAATTTTGAGCGACTTTGAAGAAGTTTGAAAATTGAAGCAGACGAAAACTTTAGCAGACAACAATTTCTTTCATCAGTAAGGGGTTAATCTGATTCTTAACCTCTCGCAAAATGGGGATTGAAACTTTAATAATTTTGAGATACTGACAAAAATGAGATGTTCAGTAATGGCTGCCTAAATATGTCTATAAAGCACACATTGTTGGTGTGATCTTTACTAAAATGGCTTAATCCGATTCTTTACCCCTCAAAACATGGAGATAGACACCAACATTAGTTTGCTACCATGCACGGGCACTGAGATAATAATGAAAACGAGATTTTCAGTAATGGCTGCCTCAATATGCCCATTCAGCACAAAATATTGGTGTGATCTTTACTAAAATGGCTTAATCCGATTCTTTACCCCTCAAAACATGGAGATAGACACCAACATTAGTTTGCTACCATGCACGGGCACTGAGATAATAACGAAAACGAGATTTTCAGTAATGGCTGCCTTATTATGCCTATTCAGCACAAAATATCGCAGTGATCGTTACGAAAATGGCTTTATCTGATTCTTTACCCCTCAAAACATTGGGATAGACACCACAATTATGTTGATACCATGCATAGTTTCTGAGATATTGACGAAAACAATATTTTCAGTAATGGCGGCCTTAATTTGCATATTGTGCGGATTGCCCAAAAGTGCCAGAGTGGCATCATTCAGATTCTTAAAGAGCACACCTCAGAGGTATAGAAACAGCAAAAAAACTTTGTACGGATGGCAAAACACGCTTATCGAAAAATCAGGGGGTTGGCAACCGGACTAAAAACAGGCTATGGGGTTATCACATTGAGCCCCTATAGTGACAACTATACACAGTATTACACACCCGTTACAGTGTACCAATGAAGAGTGTGCTTGTCCAGTGCATATAGTGCTTCTGTCATGGTCCAATGATTACTGCATCTTGTCACCCCTGTTACGTTGGTTACATTAATATGTCAATTGCCCTGATTTAATTGTTAATATAATTAACCCTTTACCTTATAGTTTGTTTCTAGTTATGAAAAAATAGGACCACTTAAAACAGAATGTGCCTTAAAGATAGGTGACCACTTAAATCAGGTTGATGCTAAAAAGCAGCTTTATAGTAAAGCAGAATGTTCCTTAATGACACTTTGACAAGTCTCCCTTGGATACCACTGCACTTCTTGTGCACCAAGAGTGTACTGTGAGCACTTAGTGATGGCATTAACTCGAACACCGCTCCGACAGACAGCACATGAGAATGCACCAGAATCACGGAGGACGTCAAGGCCAGGTCCCGTGATCATGACTTTGGTCTTCTGCATGTTGACAGAGACTGAGCCCCTTGCTCTCCATCCCCTCCTTCCAAGCTTTGAGAGTTTTACCAGGCATTCCTCCAGAGAGTCGGCCTTTGGTGGGATATGAGGATCCTGGGTGTGGAAAAACACAGGTTGAAAGTAAAGCAGAATGTGCCTTAAAGCCTTTATGTGCAATCTCAGTTCTGCTTTACTTTCAGATTGCTTTAAGCTGCAGTCTGCTAGAAAATAGAACCTTTTTCTTCTGGAACATGTTAATGACTGGAAAATTTAAATTGGAACTATTTTCTCCAGAGGAGGAATAAATTAAATGGGGTAAAAGGCGCTTCTATGGGGATAAACAGTTAAGGAGCATTCTGCTTTATTTTCAGCCTGCTTTAAGTTAGCATCTGCTAAGGTATAGGATATATTTCTTATGCATTTTCATCTCTGCACAAATTGAAACTATTTTATTCAGTGGAGGAATGAATTAAAGGTGTAAAAAGGCACAGTTATATAAAGTAATGGTTTACAGGTAAACTATACCTATATGGGTAAAAACTATATACATGTATGCATCTATTTTCTCCCAAGAAATACAGACAGGGGGTGAAATAAATTATTAATAAAGTTAGTTGTCGACAGAGAAATCACTTTTCCTTATAGATAATGATTCATTATTAAAACAGATGACTGCTTAAAGCAGGCTTAAGGTAAAGCAAAAAAAAATCTTCATTACCTTTTCACTTTATTTTCAGTCTGCTTTAAGCAGCCACACGTCAGCATATAGGAATGAGTTTTGATGACTTTTTTATCAGAGTTAGTGAAGACTGAAAGTACGTCAGCAGAAAACATCTTTAACCATTCCTCCATAGCTTGTTTTTCAGTTGAATTAAGACGTCCTTAGACAGACGATCTGGTTGAAAGTAGAACAGAATTAATGCACCTTAATCCTTTACCCCATAAATACGCCTTTTTACGCATTTAATTTATTCCTTCATTGAAGAAAATAGTTTCACTTTGTACAGTAATGAATAAGTACCGGAAGAAATATTTACTATATCCTGGCAAATGGTAGCTTAAAGCAGGATGAAAGTAAAGCATAATCTTTACTTTAAACCTGCTTTAACCCATTACCACATAAAGACGACTTTTTACGTCTTTCATTTATTCCTCCAATGAAGAAAATAGTTCCAATTCATACATATATGGTGGTGTCCTTTTTTTTGAGCTACAGCGATTTGAAAATGTATGTCAAATTTGGATTTTTTTTTCAAATTTTACCCATTCAGAGTACAAGCTTCAGTAAAATCTATTTCAAAACAAAACAAAAATGTTAATTTGGGTTTTCTTTATTTATTTCATGTCTATGGTGGTATGTTCACATATATAAACCAAACTTAGACAAAGCAGGCACCAGGTTTGAACAATATGGATCCTTGAATATCAAAAATATGCTTTATATAGGGCATGATTTTATTAGATTTTTTATTTTATGAAAAAAAGTAAAAAAAGTTTGAAAATGAAATAGTTCTAGTATTAAACTTTTTCTTATATTCTACCAGATGAAAGCCCATACTAAGGCAGTTCAAAATATGAAAAGAAATTGAAAGGTCAGTGTTGAAAATTTTGAGTTATTAAAGTAAAAAGAGTTATCGCCCCTTACAAAATTTACAAAAAAGTACCATACAGATGATATTTAGAGCTTTATAAATTTCACATTTGGTGCCTTTGTTTTCTTAAATTAGTTTTTGTATGAAGAAATACTACCATAGATAGGAAATTCATAACACAAAACCAAATTATTATATTTGTTTTCATTTAAAATGGGTTTTATTGAAGCGGGCTGTTTGAAAAGGACAAAATAAGAGGAAGTGGGTGGGGTAAATTTTACATGGCCGTAGAGCCAACTGTTGTTCACCAAAATGTACACTTTTTCTATTTTTTCATTCATCTTATATAGCTCTTCAATACAAAACCATCATAGAGTGTTTTCATATACTTTGAAAAGTTCCCAAATTCATGACATTGATACACCCTTAAGACACATTCAATTTCTGCTCTACTTTCAGCTTGGTTTAAGCTACTGTCTGCTAGAATATAGAAAATATTTCTTATGATACATATTCATGACTGTATAAATTGCCAAAACGGCCGTTTTTTCTTCAATGGAGGTACTCAGGAGGAATAAATTAAAGGCGTTAAGGTGCATTCTGCTTTACTTTCAGTCTGCTTTACTTTCAGCCTGCTTTAAGCTACCATCTCTAAGGATATAGATAATAAATATCTTCTGGTACATATTCTTGGTTGTTTAAATTGGAACTATTTTCTTCAGTGTAGGAATAAATAAGAGGTGTGAAAAGGTGAATCTATGAGATAATGGGTTAATACAAGATTGACATATACAGAGCTTGTCAGGAGGGATTGACAGAGTCGGAGACAAAAAATCTATAGTGTAATCAAGCCGATAGACTGGGCTGGTCTCTCTCTATACCACTAGTCGACTACCTGTCATATTGTCCCAGACTTCTCTCGATGTCCAGTTACTTTGGGGACTACCAGGCTGCCATAATTTGACATGAAAATTCCTAAGATTTCCTAATTTGCATTTTTCAAGTGCGATTTTAAGAATCGTACCTTTACCCCATAGCCTGTTTCTAGTTTTGTTGACATTTGACTACTTAAAGCAGGCTGTAAGTAAAGCAGAATGCGCCTAGTGGCGCATTCTGCTTTACTTTCAGCACGCTTTAAACTACTACAATCTGGAAAAAAATCCAAAGATTTAGGAAAAATCTGGAGAATTGGCAGCCCTGAGACTATAGGTCTCAACAGCTGTCTTGCCAATAACCCATTACTCCATAGCCTGTTTCTAGTTTTGAAGACTGATGACTACTTAAAGCAGGTTGGAAGTAAAGCAGAATACGTCTTAAGGCACATTCTGCTTTATTTTAAGCCTGCTTTAATTGACCATCTGCTAGTTATCCATAGCCTGTTTCTAGTTTTAAAGACTGGTCACCAATTAAAGCAGGTTGATAGAATGAAAGTAAAGCAGACTGCAGCTTAAGGTGTATTGTGCTATATACTTTAAGCCTGCTTTAATTTACTATCTGCTAGGAAATAAGGATTATATCTTCTGTTACATACTTTATTATTGTCATACCGATGTAAAATGAAAAATGTTTGAGAAAATCCAGAACCTTGAAAACGTTTGAGGCATTCAGAAAACCTAAAATCCTGGAGATTCAGGGGGCTCTGTCCCTAGTTCACCACCAGGGCACTGCCCTTCATTCTCTGAATGCCATAGGTTCACAGGTTGAATGTTTTATAATGGAATGGTCAGGTCATAAAGCACAGGTATTGGCTGTTTAGGGCAGGTTGTTTTATCATGGAATCAGAGCTCCAGATAAGAGGGAGTAAACTGAACAAATCCAACACTTTTCCCTTATTTCAGCATCAAATCCTATGGTGTAACTACTCATTAGAATTGTCTCGAATAGACGATTCTTATGAGTAGTGACACCATAGGATTTAATTAAGAAATAAAGATTTTGGTTTTTGAAATACTCTCCTTATATAGGGCCCTGCATGGAATGGTCAGGTCATAAAGCACAGGTATCGGCTGAACCTGCAGAATCATTGATTTTACATTAACTCTTTGCACTCTCGTGGCGGAATCATTATTATCTGTGCAGACAGTTTGGATCCTGATGAGACGCCACATGATGTGGCGTCTCATCAGGATCCAAACTGTTTGACACTCTTATCATGTTTTTAAAAAAACCTTTTTGAAGAATATATTTTTAGAACAGAAGTAGACGAAAATTGTTGCAGACGAAAAAAATTACCCAGCCTGCAAAGAGTTAACATTAAGCTCATCATGCAAATGTCTTCTGCAGAATTTTATCGTCTGCAACCAGCTCACAATTGATTTAATTGTTCAGAAAGTATCACACTTTTTTTCTCTCTAAAAATAAAACTAGATCCCGATGTTGAGTCTTGAGTGAATTGGGCATCTGATCCGGATCCAAACTGTTTGGTAGTTTTCACTGATTTTACCCGGTGTGAAGATGGTTAACTATTCATGCTAACCACAACACTCTGATGAGTGATTACCTTTGCAAACAGTTTGGATCCAGATGAGATGCAGCATATCACTGACTCTGATCAGGATTCAAGCATTTTGAGAATCTGATCTTATTTTGTGAAGAAATTTTAGGGAATTCTATTTTTACAACAGAAGCAGACGACAATTTGTTTGCATATGGAAAAAAAGTACTGCGCATTGAAAGAATTAATTTACATTACGCGACAATTAGAATTACGTCATGTAGAATGCTCTGATAGAGGTTGAAGCACGAGTGTCGTTGACAGTAGAGAGAGATTGAATATGATTGGGCTCCAGATTAGATAGACACTATTAGACAGACAACTAAATGAGTTACTGAACAGATCCAACATTTCTCACTCATTTCAGCACCAAATCCTATTTTCAGCTTACTTTAACCCATAAACCCATAAATATACCTTTTAACGCCTCTAGTTTATTCCTCCACATAAGAAATTATGAATTTTTATCAGAAGAAATATTTTCTATTTTCAAGTAGAGGGTAGCATAAAGCAGGCTGAAAGTAAAGCAGAGTGTGCCTTAAGGCACATTCTGCTTTACTTTCAACCTGCTTTAAGTAGTCACCTATTCTCAAAACTAGAAACATGCTATGGGGTAATGGGTTAGGGGACTGTCTGCTAGAGTACAGAACATAATTCTTATGGCACATATTATACACCTTCAATTTACATCACCAACAATTAAATAGTTGCTTAAATCATTTTATGCTGGGTAATATTTGACGGCCATTTTAAAATGTCGTCTGCAGAGGGTATAACTCAAATATTTGCAAAAGATTTGAGCAATTTCTGATAGAATATTGACTTAGCTGCAAACAGTTTTGATCTCGGATCAGGCTGGCCCCACAATGTGGGGCCTGCTGAGATCAAAACTGTTTGACACCTAAAAGTGTATTTGCCTAAAATGGGTTAAATCATTTTATATCCAGAAACATTTGGTGTTTGAAGCAGAACAATAATTATTTTTATTTTTTATGTCTCAAAGAATAACGTGGAAATTGTACATGTACATGACATTAGGCTTATTAAAAACGAGGTCAGAGTAAACACAAATGATATGACATCACGTCAGAGTAAATACAAACAGTATAACACAAGGAGTAATATACATGTACAGACTGTCGTATCTGATCCTACGATTATACATGTGGAAAAGCTCGGTGTCACAAAAAGCTCCTAAAGCAGGTGAAAAATAAAGCAGAATGCGCCTTAACCCATTACCCCATAGATACACCTTTTTAGCTCGCCTGTTCGTAGAACAGCAGAGCTAATGTCATACCCCCGGCGTGGGCGTGAGCGTGGCCAAGGTTAAAGTTTTTTGGACGGGTTGTTTTAAAGCTTAATATTTGTGCTAGGGTTATGAAATTTTGTATGGAGGTTCATTTGGGGTTAAACATTGATGTCATGATGTTGGAATTTAAAAATAATTTTAATTTATGTCAATTTTCGACATGTTTTGTACTTAAGTTTTTCGACTTCAAACCACCACGTTAAAGTTTTTTGGACGGGTTGTTTTAAAGCTTAATATTTGTGCTAGGGTTATGAAATTTTGTATGGAGGTTCATTTGGGGTTAAACATTGATGTTATGATGTTGGAATTTAAAAATAATTTTAATTTATGTCAATTTTCGACATGTTTTGGACTTAGGTTTTTCGACTTCAAATCACCACGTTAAAGTTTTTTGGACGGGTTGTTTTAAAGCTAAATATTTGTGCTAGGGTTATGAAATTTTGTATGGAGGTTCATTTGGGGTTAAACATTGATGTTATGATGTTGGAATTTAAAAATAATTTTAATTTATGTCAATTTTCGACATGTTTTGGACTTAGGTTTTTCGACTACAAACCACCAGGTTAAAGTTTTTTGGACTGGTTGTTTTAAAGCTTAATATTTGTGCTAGGACTACAAACCACCAGGTTAAAGTTTTTTTTGGGGTTAAACATTGATGTTATGATGTTGGAATTTAAAATTAAATTTAATTTATGTCAATTTTTGACATGTTTTGGACTTAGGTTTTTCGACTACAAACCAACAGGTTAAAGTTTTTTGGATAGGTTATTTTAAAGTTTAATACTTGTGCTAGGGTGCTTAAATTCTGTATGGAGGTTCATTTGGGGTCAAACATTGATGTGATGAAGTTGAAATTTAAAATAATTTTAATTTTTGTAAATATTTGACACGCTTTGGACTTGGGTGTTTTCCTACTAAACACCAGGTTAAAGTTTTTTGGACAGGTTGCTTTATAGTTTAATACTTGTGCTAAGGTGCTGAAATTTTGTATGGAGGTTCATTAGGAGTCAAACATTGATGTTATAAAGATGAAATTTAAAAATAATTTTAATATTTGTCAATTTTTGACACGATTTGGACTTAGTTGTTTTGACTTCAAATCACCAGGTTAAAGGTTGCACGGGTTGTTTAAAGTTTAATGAAACTAGACTAAGACTCAACATTAATTTAATAATAGTTCTAAACTGAAAATTGATTTTCTTTTGATACAAGATGTTTTTTAGACCTAAACTTTAATCAGGTGGCTTTGACACCCATTTCTGGTTACGCCTTTAATTTATTCCTCTACTGAAGAAAATAGTTCCAATTTATACTGTCACGAATAAAAACAGTAAGAAATAATTTCTATATTCAAGCAGATAATAGCTTAAAGCAGGCTGAAAGTAAAGCAGAATGCGCCTTAAGGCACATTCTGCTTTTACTTTCAACCTGCCTTAATAGATCACCTATTTTCAAAACTAGAATAAGGCTATGGGGAAATGGGTTAAGACACATTCTGCTTTATTTTCAGTCTGCTTTAAGGTACCATCTGCTAGGATATAGAAAATATTTCTTATGATACATATTCATGACTATAAGTTGGAACTATTTTCTTCATGGGATGAATAAATTAAAGGCGTAAAAAGACGCATTTATGGGGTAATGGGTTATAAAAGCTACCACCTTTATTCAATAAGAAATACATTCATGTGTGATTCTTATGTACATGTAGACCTGGAAAAATAAAACAGGAAGGTCCTAGACTGGTGAACACTTAACACAGTTTGAAAGTAAATATAGAATAATCCTTAAGGTGCATTCTGCTTTATTTTCAACCAATTTGAAGCTACCATCTGCAGGAATACTGAAAATATTTCTGATGGTGCATATTCATATATATACAAAGTCACTTTTAGTGGAATATTTTTCTTCAGCGGAGGAATAAACACTGCTGCTTTAACCCTTTCCCCCATAAAAGCGACTTTTAGCGTATTTAGTTTATTCCTCCACTGAAGAAAATAGTTCCAGTTTATACCCTCATAAACAATTACTATTACAAATATTTTATATAGCCTAGCAGATTTTAGCTTAAAGCAGGCTGAAAGTAAAGCAGAATGTGCCTTAAGGCACATTCTGCTTTACTTTCAACCTGCTTTAAGTGGTCACCTGTCTTCAAAACTTTAAACAGGCTATGAGGTAATGGGTTAAACACACTGCTTTAACATACACAAATGTATATAATCAAGCCCTATCTAAGCTATGGGTATACGTATCTGAGGAGAGTACACTTGTCTTTTACTAACAGTGTACACCCTGACCAAGAGCCCTCTAATCAGGGTATGCAATGTTTTGTCATTTTGAAATATATTTTTGAAATCAATCCTAGTCTGATCATTTGAATTTTTCATGTGGGGAAGTCTTCCAGCTGGCTTGCGGAAGGTCGGTGGTTCTACCCAGTTGCCGATTTGTGTCTGAAACAGTTCATAAAGGGCTTCTGGGATCGTCCTCCACCTGAAATAAGCTGGACGTCGCGATATGACTGAAATACTGTTAAAAGCGACGTAAAATCATAACAAATCAATCAAGTTAAATATTGAAAAAAAAATTTAAAATTTTTTTCAAAGCTTATTTTACAGACTGATGCTGTTTTCTGTCACAGTCAGCTATCTTTTTTTTATATGAAAGATTTTAAATTTTGATTCTTCTATTTTCAGCATGGACGACCTCCCGGAAATCAGTTCAGTGTACAGTTACGTCCCTTTGATCCACACCGTTATAAGGACATATAATGAGGGATAAACAGTGACTAAAGATTAGTTATTTTAAATTTTAAGCAATATAACAACATCATTTGTGATACAGCTTATAATACCTGTGATAGATCTAAGTGCTTGATTTTTGGTGCTATAAATAGAGCTGCTATAAATAGAATTGTTATAAATAGATTGATAAAAATAGACACTTATTTAACTGTTACTATATTTTGCTGAAGCTGCAAAAATTCCGATATTTCAGCATTTTGTTATTTTAAAAGTGTTGATTCAACAGTAGATATAGAACTTGATGATTCGTGACTGCTCTAAGTCAATCGAGACTGTAAATGTTGTTCAAAATATAAAATGGAGTTTAAAAACATATTGAGATGTTGCCAAACCAATACCAGAGTATTAGATGAAGCGCTTTATAGATATAACGTCTCCTACAAACCAGGAGAATAGATTTTCTCAAGAGCCCCGTATGGAGTCTGTCAAAGAAGAGCCAGACATTACAGCCCAGTTCAACATGGCCGGTGTTTCTAGTGTTCCTATTGGCTGGTCTCAGTCTGGATCCCACCCAATCTCCGCCCCCCAGGCCCACATGTCAACAGTTTCACAACAGATGCCTGTGGCTCCGCCTCCTGCACACGCCCACCCGTCATCGTCCAATCAGAAGCCTCCAGAACCATTCTTGGAAAAAGGTAACTAGTGCTTAAATAAGGATAGAATATTTAACCCATTTCTCCATAAAAGTAATAGGGCAAACCGCACCAATTGTTGTCTGCTACTGTTCTATTCAATGTAGGTTCAGAGTATCAAACAGTTTGGATCATGATGAGATGCCACAATGTGACATACTCCTTTAGTGTCTCACCAAGGTCCAAACTTTTAACAAAAGTTATCAAGGTTTTGCTGTTTAACATGTAAAAGAGTTAAAGCTGGCTGAAAGGAGCTGTCTGCTTTACTTTGAGCCAGCTTTAAGCACCAACCTTTCTCACATAACTACCCCTGTTTTCTATAGCGAACAACTATGACGAATATTCATATCTCCAACATGTGTAAGATCACTTTGATGACGTCACTATAACGTCACTATTTATAACGGTGTTTTGATATCACCGGGGTTCCAAAATAATGCATATTGTTTTTAAAATAGCTTAAATCTTTGGTATCATGAGAAAAAGAATCTGTCACTCGTCCATGTTTAAGATAAGTTGATCTCAAACTCGTCTAGAATAGAAAAGTTATTAAGCTTACCAAGGCTTGCTTAATAGCATTTTAATTCTAGACTCTTTTGAGATCAGCTTGTCTTAAACATCGACTCATTACAGATCCTATATGTCTTAAACCCTATACTCCATATATCGGAGCTCCTGATAAGGGGAGTATTTCAAAAACTATAATCTTCATTTCTCCATTAAACCCTATGGTGTCACTACTCATTAGAAGCGTCTCTTCGAGACGCCTCTAATGAGTAGTAACAACATAGGATTTGGTGCTGAAATGAATGAGATAATTTTGAATTAGTTCAGTGTACTCCCTCTTATCTGAAGCCCTGATATAAACTGTAGTGAGTTAACCCATTACCCCATAACCTGTTTTAAGATTTGAAGATAACATCTGCTTGGAGAAAGAATATTATGTTGTATGGTGAAAACTGTATAAATTGGAACTATTTTCTTCAGTAGCTGAATAATTAAGAGGCGTAAAAAGGTGTATTTATGAGGTAATGGGTTAACACGTGTCAGCCTGAAGCAGACTGAAACTTAACCTATTTGTGCCTAGCGTCTTATAAAAGGGACATATGCAAGCGATGTAGACTCTGATCAGACAACGCACCTTAAGTTAAGGCACATTCTGCTTTACTAGCATCCTGCTTTCAGTGGTCACCTATTTTCAATACTAGAAACAGGCTGTAATGTATGTGTTACATTGGTATATATGCAAATTAGGCTTTCCAAGTTGTTGTATGTTGGGGAGTGAGAGATTATATATAGTGGAACAAACTTCTTAAGCTTTGCGTTAATGGGGTTTGTTGTTGCTGGGTCATTCGGTTTGCACGTTACAAGGCTATGGGGTAATGGGTCAAAGACCCAAATGGATATCTAGTCAAAAATTAAAATCTATATTTCTGCTTTAAACCCTATGGTGTCACTACTCATTAGAATCGTCTCGAAGAGACGATTCTAATGAGTAGTAACACCATAGGATTTGGTGCTGAAATAAGTGAGAAAATGCTGGGTTTGTTCAGTTAACTCCCCCTTATCTGGAACCCTGGATTCCTAACATATGTGACTGTTTGACCCATTACCATGTACGAGTTTTGAAAACATGTTACTCCTTAAAACAGGATGAAAGTAAAGCAGAATGCACCTGCTTTAGTTTCAGCCTGATTTAAGTTAACATCTGCTAGGATATAGGAACTATTTTTTACTGGGAATGTGTTCCTGACAAGGGAGCTAACTGAGCTGTGTTTGTAATAGTAGTGATGCTTATCCAACAAGGGAGCTAATTCAGCTCTGTGATGCT
Organism: Gari tellinella; assembly: GCA_922989275.2. Lineage (NCBI taxonomy): Eukaryota > Metazoa > Mollusca > Bivalvia > Cardiida > Psammobiidae > Gari > Gari tellinella. Next base: position 12,874,208 of record OV277874.1, on the reverse strand, counting down.
CTTATCTGTGGATTAGTGGACTTACTTACTTACTTAATCCTGATTTCATTTGTCATCTGCTGCGGGTTTCCCAGCATCTGGGGTAGGCAGCAGGCGGCTAGTATGTCTGATACTAGATCTCCAAGCAGCTCTGTCTAGTGGGTTAACATCCCCAAGGTTGCATACATCCATGTCTGCCTTCACACAATCAGACCATGTCTTTCTTGGTCTCCCGCGCACTCTTGGACTTTGAACCTCCATATTGGTGATGGACTTTATTGAGGATGAGGAGCGAACGACATGTCCATACCATCTTAGACGCCTAGAGCGTAAGGCAGCTGTCACCTCCTGTATCCCCAGCCTGGTACACAAAACATCGAACGGGATGTTGTCATGGGGTTTGGCGCCGTAGATCCAACGAATCATTGCTCTGTCATTTCGGCGGAGCCTCTGTAGGTCTGGAGCTGTCGGGCCCATGTTTCACTACCATGAAGAAGTGCAGAGCGGACACAGGTCTCAAAAACTTTCCCACGGTTTGTGAGGGATATGTGCCTAGATGTCAATATCGGCAGAAGCTTCCTGAATTTACCCCAGGCAGTACAACATCTGGTTACTATGGCAAGAGAGCAACCACCAGCAGCACACAACATGTCACCAAGATAGCAGAAGCTGGCTTCAACGTCTAACAGGGTACCATCAATGTCTACTTGTGTGACTGGTCTGCCATCGATTGGGCGTGCTTGTCCACGACACCTTGGGCAAACGTAAGTGGGGTTGGCAACAAGTCTCCCTTGGATACCACTGCACTTCTTGTGTACCCAGAGTGTGCACTGCGAGCACATGATTGCATTCACTCCAACACCGCTCCGACAGACAGCACAGGGGAATGCACCAGAATCACGTAGACATCAAGGCCAGGTCCCGTTATCATGAATTTGGTCTTTTTCATGTTTACTCTCAGCCCCTTGCTCTCCATCCCATCCTTCCAGGCTTTGAGTTTTGCCACACATTCATCCAGAGAGTCGGCCATGATGGCAAGGTCGTCGGCATAAAGGAGCTCCCAAGGCACGCCAGAGCGGAATTTACGTGACAGCGCCTCCAATACTAAGACGAAGAGGAGCGGACTCAGGACCGATCCCTGATGGACACCCACTCCTACACTGAACTCCTCGCTGTATTGCCCACTGACTCGCACACGACTCCTTACATTTGCATACATTCCCTGGACCACATGTACAGCCCACTCCTCTACACCCAGGCTCCTCATAGCCCACCAAAGGACTTTCCTTGGTACGCGATCGAATGCCTTTTCCAGGTCAACAAAGGCAAGATACAGCTTCTTGTTTGCTGCAATATGTTTCTCCTGAAGTTGGCGGATGATGAATATTGCATCTGTGGTGCCCTGGCCAGGCACAAAGCCAAACTGCATCTTGTTTATGCTAACCATCCTACGGATAGAGGTGTCCAGTACACGCTCCAGCAGCTTCATCACTTGGTCAGTAAGCTTTAGCCCCCGGTAGTTACCACGGTCAAGGGCATCACCTTTACCTTTATAGAGGTTGAGAATAAAGCTCCCCTCCCAATCCTTAGGAATAACCCCAACCCGGAATACCGCCTCTGCCAAGTCCCTTAGCAACGCTATGCCCTCCTCGCCTGCAGCTTTTAACATCTCAGCAATGATGCCTGACGGCCCCGCTGCTTTGCCACATTTCATCTTGCTGAGAGCATTCTGGATTAGATCCAATGTGACTGGTGGGGATGGGCCTTCCACTGGTGCAACCTCAGGAAGTAGATCACTGGGCCACTCAAACTCGACATTCAGCAACCTACTATAGTGCTCAACCCAGACCTTAATCTTTCCATCCTCACTGAGGGATAACTCTCCGGCATCATTCTTGACGCACTTCTCGCCCACAACATCCTGGCTCGACCTGTCCATCTGTTTAGCAAGTTTGTAGATGCTACCATCATTGGGCGAGATGTTGGCAAACTTGTCCTTTTCAGCCTCCAGCTTTGCATGCCAGACTGCCCTTTTGGCCACACGCTTAGCCTCGTTGTAGGTAGCTTTAGCCTGGTTTGCCTCACTCAGTTTGCCAGCCTTGGCCAGGGTTTTGTAGGCTCTGAAGCATGCCCGCTTAGTCTTAACAGCTTCATCAACCTTGTCATCCCACCACCAGGTTTCTCGTTTCCATTGGTGGTTCTTAGAGAGGCCACACACCTCAGTGGCTGCATCCAGGAGTGTGGTTTTCAGTTTGGACCACACATCTTCCACATCACTATCAGATATGGTGGTAGCAGTAGCGGCTACTTTATGCTTGAAGGTAGCATGGTACTCCTTAGCCATAACAGGATCCCTGAGTTTCCATGTGCAGATACGTGGAGTGAAGTTGCGCTTTTTTGCCTTGGGTAAGGTGACCTTGAAATCACAAACAAGCAAGTTGTGCTGTTGGGCGCATTCTTCCCTCGGGATAACCTTGACATTGTAGACTGCTGTACGAAAGCTCTTACGGTAGAGTATATAATCGATCTGAGTCTTGTGATTGCCTGAGCAGTAAGTGACTAGGTGGGATTCTCTCTTGATGAAACGAGTGTTGCCAATAACCAGATCGTTAGCCACTGCAAACTCTAACAGTCTCTCTCCTTCATTGTTCCGTACTCCAAAACTTCTGCCTCCATGGACTTCCTCAAAGCCACAGCCTTCAGTTCCAACATGTCCATTCCAATCACCAAGTGGAATTAAGATCTCAGATGTGGGGATCTTGGAGACTGCACTCTGAATTTGGTCGAAAAAAAGGTCCTTCTCAGCTTCAGACAGTCCAACCTGAGGGGCATACACTGAGATAAAGGTGAAAACCACCTTGCCTATGACCAGTCTGAGCAGGATAATTCTGTCCGAGATGCGCTGGACATCAAACACCTTCTCTACCCACTTCTCTGCCAGCATGATCCCAGCACCGCCTTGTCCCTTGTCATTTGCACTCCAGAAAAACTTGTATCTGGAGTCTTTTCCTTTGATGAAGCGGGTCTGATTGGCTGAGAGACTGCCAGCCCATCTATGCTCCTGTACACCGCATAGATCTACTCCTCTCCTTGTTAGTGTTTCCACCACTTCGGCGCTTCGCCGCTTCAGGGAGCCAATGTTCCAAGTGGCTGCCCTGAACTTGGTTGGGTGCTTGCATGATTTGCCAGGAAGGCCGGACCCTGCTTCCCGCACACGGGAGTCAGCCAAGCCCGAGACACTACCCACCTGCCTACGTGACCGGTTGGTAGTGCCTAACGCAACGTGTATGTATCTTCTAGCCATATGAATAAACCCATTATCCCATAAAAAGGCTTTTTTACGCCTGTAATTTATTCCCCCACTGAAGAAAATAGTTCCACTTTATACAGTAATGAGTATGTATCAAAAGAAATATTTTCCATATTCATGCAGATGCTAGCTTAAAGCAGGCTGAAAGTAAATCAGAATGCGCCTTAAGGTGCATTCTGCTTTTCTTTTAACCTGCTTTAAGAGGTCAACTATCTTCAAACCTAGAAACAGGCTATGGGGTAATGAATTAAAAGCGTAAAAAAAGGCAAATTTCTGTGGTAATGTGTAAATGCAGGAAAATGTAATCCTATCCCGATTTAGGTATGCACTGTTTTCAAAAAGCATCAATATATCAGGGCTCCAGATAAGAGGGCGTAAATTGAACAAATTCAACTCTTTCTCACTCGTTTTACCACCAAATCCTATGGTGTTACTATTTGAAGAGACGATTCTAATGAGTAGTGACACCATAGGGTTTAATTGAGAAATAAAGATTTTAGTTTTTGAAATACCCCCCTTATCTGGAGCCCTGAATATATGTGTGGGCTAATAGGGTAGAGAAGATTTAATTTATGGTTTATATACTATAATGTTTTCAGAATTATAGCAGATGGCATTTTCTGCAGATAACGATTCACTAAGTGATGAAGGAGTTAAAAATGTTCACTCTATGCCACTGATGGCAAATTTGTGATTATCTTTGCTGCAAACAGTGTGCATCCAGATGAGATGTGCAGCAGGGCTCCAGATAAGAGGGAGTATACTGAACATATCCAACATTTTCTTACTCATTTCAGCACCAATTTCTATGTGATGTTACTACTCGTTAGAATCGTCTTGAAGAGACAATTCTAACGAGTAGTTACATCATAGGGGTTAAAGCAGAAATAAAGATTTTAATTTTTGAAATACTCCCCTTATCTGGAGCTCTGATGCCCAGTAACATTTCGTCAGGGTCCAAACTGTTTGACCCTCTGACCATAGCTACCTGCATAAATTTCTTAAAATAGATTGAAGAAAATTTTAAATTTAAACAGTCTCAGCTCAAGAAAAGGGAATTATTTCAAAAACTAAAATCTTCATTTCTGCATTAAACCCTATGGTGTTATACTCATTAGAATCGTCTCTTCGAGACTATTCTAATGAGTAGTAACACCATAGGGTTTGTAGCTGAAATGAGTGAGAAAATGTTAGATTTGTTCAGTTTACTCCCTCTTATCTGGAGCCCTGTTTAGAACAGTAGCAGACAACAATTGTTGCAGGTGACAAAATTACTTTAAGCGTTGAAAGTGTTAATTGCGTGTTAGGTAGTAACGTTACACCTGTGTTAGGAGACTCGCTTACATGTGTGAATGGTGAATAAATAGTGTTTGCTTTAACCCTGTACTTCATAGAATGCCCTTCTAACGCCTTAAATTAATTCCACCACTGAAGAAAATAGTTCTATATAATACGGTAATGAATATGCAACATAAGCAATATTTACTAAATCATAGCAGATGGAAGCTTAAAGTGGTTGAAAGTAGGAAAAAATGCTCCTTAACCCATGACCCCATAGATATGCCTATATATACAGGCGTTTAATTTAATTTATTCCTACACTGAAAAAAATAGTTCCACTTTATACAGTCATGAATATGTGCCATAAGAAATAGTTTCTATTTCCTAGCAGATATTAAAGCAGGATGAAAGTAAAGCAGAATGCACCTTAAGGTACACTCTACTTTACTTAAAACCTGCTTTTAAGTTGTCACCTATCTTCAATACTAGAAACTAAGCTATTAGGGTTAAGGAGTATTCTGCTTTACTTTCAACCAGTTATAAGTGGTCATCTGTTTTCAAAACTAGAAAAAGGGCAGTATACCCATCCATGCCTATCATTCACTAACAGGGCTCCAGATAAGAGGTAGTTATTTCAACAAATCTAACATTTTCTCTCTTATTCAGCACCAAATCCTATGGTGTTACTACTCATTAGAATCGTCACTTCGAGACGATTCTAATGAGTAGTGACACCCTAGGGTTTAATTCAGAAATAAAGATTTTAGTTTTTGAAAAACTACCCTTATCTGGTGCTCTGCACTAAAGTTGGCATTTGCTTACTGTGTAGATGCTGGTGCCATAATTTGTGGCATCTCATAAGGATCTGCACTGTTTGCTATTTCTTATCAAATGATCTGCTGCAAACATTGCAGTATCTTTAGATCATCCCTTGTATATCATTTATGAAATATTTCCAACATTCATTACACAGGGCTCCAGATAAGAGGTAGTTTTTTCAACAAATCCCACATTTTCTCACTATTTTTAGCACCAAATCCTATGGTGTTACTACTCATTAGAATCGTCTCGAAGAGACGATTCTAATGAGTAGTGACACCATAGGTTTAATTCAGAAATAAAGATTTTAGTTTTTGAAAAACTACCCTTATCTGGTGCTCTGAAATTTACATTTGCAAAAAGTGTAGACCAAGATCAGGGGGCTCCTATAGGAGCCCTCTGATCTGGGTCTACACTGTTTGCTAATTTAGACAAATATTTATTAACCTTCCTAGAATTTCAAGTAGACTGGTTCTTGTTTTGGTAACTATAATATTCCAAAAGGGAACCTAATAGCCCACAAGAGTTAATTAGTGTCAAATAAGAGTTAACACATTCAATCCTAGTGACGAGTATACTCTCATTAACAAATAGCGTATCTCCAAGAAGTACACTTGCCCTATGCAACCAGTTTAGACCCTGATCAGAGGGCTCCTACAGGAGCCCTCTGATCAGGGTCTGCTCTGTTTGTAATTTTGCAGTATATTGTAATAAACACCCATATGAAGTCAAAAATAGACTCGATTTAATTGGAGATTGGAAATTCACATTCAAAGTTTCAGGGGTGAATTGGTGTTCATTGCAATATCCAGGTTAAATTGGTTCGATTTCTCTTCTACTCTGTGGTGAATTCTCACATTGACTCGTTTCTCTGTATACAGTGATAATTTTACCTGTACATCTCGAGTCCTATACTCATTAAATTTGCCAGGGACTCATTATTGAACAAGTTGGGAGTCCCATGGACCCATAGCTTTTCTGGCCGTTATTAACCTATTACTCATAAGCAAATAGTTGCTTAAAGCAGGTTGAAAGTAAAGCAGAATGTGCCTTAAGGCACATTCTGCTTTACTTTCAACCTGCTTTATGTGGTCACCTGTCTTCAAAACTAGAAATAACTTATGGGATATTTGGTTAATTTTTCACATCAAGGACTCAATGTTTGTCTCAAGGACTCATTGTTTTACAGAATGTGCATCCCGAGGACTCATTCATCTGATATCTAAAATTATCACTGTGTATAGATTCAAGAAGAACAGTCCCAGTGGCAAACTGTTTGTTCCCCATAGCTGCTTATCCCTTCCCCCCTTAGAAACGCCTTTTAGCGCATTTAAAATATTCCCTTACTGAGGAAAATAGGTCCAATTAATACATTCAGTAACATGTATCAAAAGAAATAGTTTCTTTATCCTAGCAGATGGAAGATTAAAGCAGGCTGAAAGCACATTCTGCTTTACTTTCAACCTGCTTTAAGTGGTCACCTATCTTAAAAACTAGAAACAGGCTATGAGGTAAAGTGTTTGAAGGGGAATATCTCGAATACTAACAGCGTTCCAGATAAGGGTAGTATTTCAAAATCTAAAATCTTTATGTACGCATTAAACCCTTTGATGTGACTACTCGTTAGAATAATGTCTTTGAGATGATTCTAACGAGTTGTTACACCAATAGGATTTGGTGCTGACGTTTAGGAGAAATGCTGGTTTTTACAGTTTACTCCCTCTTATCTGGAACCCTGTGTAACTAATCAGTGTTCCTCTGGATATTTATGTAAATATATACAGTGGAGAATCTGTTATTCTTTCCCGTTTAAACGCAAACGTACGCAAACGCAAAGCAATAAAACGTAGAAAAGTGCAACTTTTGGACAATTCTGATAAGTAATGTTTATCTTGGTGGCAAACAGTTTGGAGCCTGATCAGACGCCGGGTTACCCGGCGTCTGATCTGGCTCCAAACTGTTTGCAATGGAAATAATAGATTTAGCGTAAACGCGTTTATTGGGAAAGAATAACGTTTTCTCCACTGTATATAACACCGTCAAAGATGATCATTTATCACTTGAAATATTACAATGGCTCATTGAATAAGGGAATACAGAAATTCTTGGGCAGGAAAAGAGTGCAGAATCATGTCGGGCATAATTAATTATCCTGTCAGAAAACAGTACAGATCTTGATCAACCAGCATCTTCAGGAGCTTTCTGATCTGGGTCTACAGTCATTTAAAAAGAGCCAATATAATTATGCTATTACAGTGTTCCCAACCTACAACGGCCCTCCCAACAACGACTCCCTCCTTACAACGACCCTTGCCGCAGTGCCTCAACAGTATAATTATGTTGAACTCTTTTACTGCTGCAATATCACCTGATTAAAATTGTCGTCTGCTGTTTTTTCTCAAAGTTATATATAAGTGGACATTTTGATAGAATAAATATAATGACGAGTGACAAACAGCTTGAATCCAGATCAGACGCCGCGTGGCGCAACGTCTGATCTGGATTCATGCTGTTTGCAAATGTAAGTCAAGTCTTATGTTTCCCTCCCTATAACGACTCCCTTCGAACAACATGCACACAATATGTGTCTCCCATTGGATGTCGTTGTAGAGGGGGAACACTGTAACACAAGAGTGGGTAAATGATATTGATTGACCTTTCTTCAGTGATGACAGCTAACTCACCCATGTCTGAAGTAAAATTAACCTATTACCCCATAAATACGCCTTTTTACGCCTTTAATATATTTCTCCACTGAAGAAAATAGATCCAATTTAAACAGTCATGATTATGTATTATAAGAAATATTTTCTATATTCTAGTAGATGATAGCTTAAAGCAGGCTAAATGTAAAGCAGAATGCGCCTTAAGGCGCATTCTGCTTTACTTTTAGCCTGCTTTAAGTGGTCACCTATTTTCAAAACTAGAAACAGGTTATGGGGTAATGGGTTAATGCTTTTATCAAACAAGGGAGCTTACTTACCAATCTTTGTAGTAACAGTAATGCTTTAAGCTTACCGAACAAGGTAAATAACTCGCATGTGCCTGTAATGGCGGTGATGCTTATCAAACAAGGGAGCTAACTCAGCTGTGTTTTGTGGTGCTTAGCAAACAAAGGAGCTAACTTGGCTATCTGTATTAGAGATGCTTATCAAACAAGGGAGCTAACTCAGCTCTGTCTGTAATAGTGATATTTACATAGATATCTTAAAAGACTAGATCGGGCACCTAGTGCTAAGCTCCCATTGGTCGCCGGTCAGAAAGACGCCATTTAAAAAAAATGATTTTGGTTGGTGTATCATACACTTTCACTCCGACGACAAAATATGATTTACTTTCATTTAAGAATGACATTCGTACTACATACATCTTGTAACATCAATATGCACTGTAAAACGACAATCAAAAAATAATAAGCACAAAACGACCGTAATTCCTATTTAACTGAATAAAATCATCGGTTAATCATAGTAGATATGGAAAGGTGTTCTTAGCTGCTAGCAACTTCTGTAGTCAATGACACAACGTTGGCGTAGACGGGATTACCTGCGCACGGCATGTAACGTCATAAATCTACCGTAAAACAACGTGCACCAGACCAATGGAAGGAGAATATCATACACCCACCAAAATGGCTTCTCGATGACCATTGCTGATTGGCCTATAGCCGATCTAGGTTATATAAGATATCTATGGATACCCCATAGCCAGTTTCTCGTATTGAAGATAGGTGACCACTTAAAGCAGGTTGAAAGTCAAGCAGAGTGCACCTTAAGCCTAAGGACAAGGTGCATTCTGTTTTACCTTCAGCGTGTTTTTAAAGCTGCCATCTGCTAGGATATAGAAAATAGCTCTCTGGTGCATGTTCATGACTGTATAAAGTTATAAAGTCGAACTATTTTCTTCAGTTGAGGAATAAATTAAATGAGTGAAAAGGCGTATTTATGGAGTAATGGGCTAAGGGGGTGGATTGATGTGTTTTCCAGGTCTTTTAGAAGCGGCTGCCTTTCTGGATGGGAAAGCGATGAGTATGCCTGCCAAGTCGGGCGACTCTGCCTCCACTTCAGAATCAGGCGGGGGTTCCCTCCCTTGGGCAATACAGAACACATTACTGCAGCAATATGGACAGCTTTTTCTGGACAGAATGTTGAGTAGGCAGTCTGAAGGGGGAACAACTGCAACTGCTTCAGCTACTACTGACACTGGTGAGTTAGCTCCCTTGTTTGATGAGCAATCACTGTATAAGAAGGTCAATCAATATTTGTTGACCCTTTACCCCCATTGCCTGTTTCTAGTTTTGACGACAGGTGTGACCACTTAAAGCAGGTTGGAAGTAAAAAAGCAGAATGCTCCTTATTTAAGTTAGCATCTTGAACTATATCCATACATATACTGGAATTATCTTCTGTGTATGCTTAGGACTTCCAACTCCCGACCTAGTAGTGTAGATTACAGGGCTCCAGATAAGAGGGAGTAAACTGAACAAATCCAACATTTTCTAACTAACATGTATGTCAACACCAATTCCTATCAACACCAATTCCTATGGTGTTACTACTCATTAGAATTGTCTCAAAGAGACAATTCTAATGAATAGTGACACCATACATATGTCATGATAGGGTTTAATGCAGAAATAAAGATTTTATTTTTTGAAATACTCTGTTTATCTTGAGCCCTGAGGTAGAAATAATTAGAGACATATAAATATAATAGAGGAAATTGAATGAGTGTTCTCAGTATTAGATTTATTGAACAACTTGGATAAAATGTTATGTTGCAGGCTTTTGGCTAGCAACACAACATTTTATCCGAAGCGTTCAATAAATTCAAATTATGAAAACACACATTTAATATTCTATTTATCACATAATAAATTGCACAAAAATCTAAATGTTCTCACATTCACTTTTATCTTAGCTATTAGGAAAATCGTTACTGTTAACCCTTTCCCTCATAGAAGCGACTTTTAGCGTATTTAATTTTTTCCTCCGCTGAAGAAAATAGTTGATTTGATTTAATCATATTTTATTGCATATATCAGATATCATATACATTTTCGACTAACATGTACACAGTTTTTACAGCATATATGTATACAAATTATCAAAATATTATAATATATTGCAAACGGGTTGGGCCACAAGTTATACCAACATTAGAGAAGGCCCTTCCCTTGAAAATAGTTCCAGTTTATACCCTCATAAACAATGACCGTAACAAAAATTTCTATATAGCCTAGCAGATGATAGTTTAAAGCAGGCTGAAAGTAAAGCAGAATGTGCCTTAAAGCACATTCTGCTTTACTTTCAACCTGCTTTAAGTGATAACATATATTTAATGTCATAAACGGGTTATAGGGTAAAGGGTTAAACTAAACAGTCGGTGTAGTGATACAGTATTTTAGTGATTCAGAAATAAATATATTATATGCACATTGTACCATATCATTTATATTGCACTGTATATTTTGCACATTTATGAGATAGAAAACGTGTATTTATTGAGTGATGATGTAACCCATTACCCCATAGCTTATCATGTCTAGTTTTGAAAACGTGTGACCACTTAAAGCAGATTGAAAGTAAAGCAGACTGTGCCTTAAGGTGCATTCTGCATTCCGTTAATCCTGCTTTAACCCTTTACCCAATAGAAGCGTCATTTAGCGCATTTAATTTATTCCTCCACTGAAGAAAATAATTCCCATTTATACAGTCATAAATATGTATTGTCAGAAATATTTTCTATATTTTAGTAGATAGTAGCTTAAAGCAGGCTGAAAGTAAAGCAGAATGTGCATTCTGCTTTACTTTCAACCTGCTTTAAGTGGTCACCTATTTTCTGTACCAGAAACGGCCTATAAGGTTGAGCTATAATCTGCTAGGGGATATAGAAACTATTTCTTATGGTGCTTATTCATAGTTGTCTTGCATTTTCCTGGCAATCAATAAACTTGACTAAGTTTTGATAAAGATCAGACACAGCATAACAGGGTATCTGATCTGGATCCAAACAATTTGACACTGATCTGTAGGTTTCTTCAGTTTTAAAATTCATAAATCCTACATTTTGTGGACAACATTGTCAAAGCAAATGATAATACGGCAATAATAAAGGTTACAATTTTCTCACCTCTCAGACAGAGGTATCCCGAAATCTAGGGGGTGTGAGAAAACCTTATCTGTCTGGACAGACAAGCCGAACTAATGGAACTATCTTATGATTGGTTGTTATTGTAGTTGTTTTGACGTCGTCATGCATGCATTAGCGCCTTAAAATACAACTCGCCACTGTATAGCAAGTTAAACGCGTTTTTAGGGTTGATGAGGTGAGAAAATAAATCTAACACCACAGTTGAGTATCAGATGAATATCCCACCCTCGTTTGAAGATATTTTTGGAACACTCGGCAAAGCCTCGTGTTAAAAAAATATCTTCAAAACTCGGGTGGGATATTCTTATCTGACACTCACGGTGGTGTTAGATTCACTATGTCAGGGCTCCAGTTAACTCATTACCCCAAGAATACACCTTTTATGCCTTTAATTAATTCCTCCAATCCAGAAGATAGTTCCAATTTAAACAGTCATTAATACGCCCAATAAGAAATATATTTTATATTCTAGCAGATGGTAGCTCATTGTGCCATATGATTTATATTGCACTGTATATTTTGCACGTTTGTATTCATTGAGTGATAACTTTAAAACCCATAACCCCATGTCTAGTTTTGAAAACTTGTGACCATTTAAAGCAGATTGAAAGTAAAGCAGAATGTGCCTTAAAGCGCATTCTGCTTTACTTTCAACCTGCTGTAAGTGATCACTCATCTTCTAAACTTTGAAACAGGCTATGGGTTAAGGGGTTAAGACTAAGAGTGAAAAAGCTGACAATTTCCACAACTTTTTTATATCTGTCCAAAACCCTATGTTGTGACTGCTCATTAGAATGGTCTCAAAGAGACGAATCTTATGAGTAGTCACACCATAGGGTTTGGGTCAGAAAAAAAGTGTTTGAAATACTCTCTATATCTGGAGCTCTGAGTTTTGCTTTGATGTACTTGGCTACCGGTATACTAGAATATGCTGTATTCCAATATTGTTAACAGTTGAGTGTCTACACCTTTGAATGGATTTAGATTTAGCTTGTTTGGATTATGAATGAAACTCAAAGGTTGAATGACAAAAGGTGAGTGATATCAGGGCCTTCCAAGCCCTCCTGTATTACAGTATTTGAACTTGTTTTTTCCCTCCAATTTCACCTATCATTTTCAGTTGGTTTAACCCATTACCACATAGCCTGTTTCTATTCTGAAGACTGTTAGACGGGTGATTACATAAACCAGGTTGAAAGTAAAGCAGAATGCACCTTTAAGTACACTCTGCTTTTATTTCAGCCTTCTTTAAGCTACCATCTGATACAATACAGAAAATATTTCTTATGTTGCTTATTTATGACTGTATAAAGTGGCATATTCATGTCTGTATAAGTGGAACTATTTTCTTCAATGGAGGAATAAATCATTGGCGTAAAAAGTTGTATCTATAATGGAGTAATTAATGGGTTAATAAGGGCTAGGAATGATAGGATTCTACAGCATTGGAACTTGTTATTAGCTTGGAGATACAAGATTGTTGGACAAATCATGTCTTGAAGATAAGTGAACACTTAAAGCAGGTTGAAAGTAAAGCAGAATGCACCTCATGGTGCATTCTGCTTTACTTTAAACCTGCTTTAAGCTACCATCTGCTAGGATATAGAAAAAATATTTCTACTGTGGATGTTAATGACTTTAAAAATTTGAACTATTTTCTTCAATGGATGAATAAATTGAATGTGCTAAAAAGTGCTACTATTGGGTGGAGGGCTTAGCCCCTTACCTCATAGCCTGTTTCTAGTTTTGAAGACATGTGACCACTTAAAGCAGGTTGAAAGTAAAGCAGAATGCGTCTAAGTTTAGGCACATTCTGCTTTACTTTCAGCCTGCTTTAAGATACCATCTGTTAGTATATGGAATATTTTACTTGTGGTGCATATTTTTAACTGTATAAATTGGAACTATTTTCCTCAGTGAAGGAATAAATTAGAGGGATAAAAAGGCGCTTCTATGGGGGTAAGGGTTAATACAAGATTATTGGACAAACCTTGTCAGAGAGAGTTTGTGTCACTTACGTCTATGTTGATGTATTAGTTGTTACAGCGTTGATTTATTGTACACAGGTGATCAATAACTGAAATGTTGGCCCTGATTGATTTTACACTGCTCTACTGACTGTTCATTAGAAGTAGGATACAGAATTTCTTACACTGCTCTACTGACTGTTCATTAGAAGTAGGATACAGGATTTCTTACACTGCTCTACTGACTGTTCATTAGAAGTAGGATACAGGATTTCTTACACTGCTCTACTGACTGTTCATTAGAAGTAGGGCACATGATTTCTTTTACTGGTCTACCTCTCTACTGATAATTCATTAGAAGTAGGGCTCATGATTTCTTTTATTGGTCTACTGCGCTACTGACCGCTCATTTGAAGTAGGGTTCATGATTTCTCTAACTGGTCTATTGCTCTACTGATAACTCATTGGAAGTAGGGCTCATTATTTCTTTTACTGATCGTCTGATAACTCATTAGAAGTAAGGCTCATGATTTCTCTTACTGGTCTACTGCGCTACTGATAACTCATTTGAAGTAGGACTCATGATTTCTCTTACTGGTCTACTGCGCTACTGATAACTCATTAGAAGTAGGGCTCATGATTTCTTTTACTGGTCTATTGCTCTACTGACCATTCATTAGAAGCAGGGTTCATGATTTCTTTTACTGGTCTACTGCTCTACTGACCATTCATTAGAAGTAGGGCTCATGATTTCTTTTACTGGTCTATTGCTCTACTGACAATTCATTAGAAGTAGGGCTCATGATTTCTTTTACTGGTCTATTGCTCTACTGACCATTCATTAGAAGTAGGGCTCATGGTTTCTTTTACTGGTCTACTGCTCTACTGACCACTCATTAGAAGTACTAGTAGGGCTCATGATTTCTCTTACTGGTCTAGTAACTGAAGTATGCGTTAGACATTTCACCCCAAATTGACCTTGACCTTGTTTGGACTTAGAAATTTTCTTCTGCCGTTCTGTCCCAAAGAAAAAAAAAGCCTAGGCCATAATTAAACGGCTCAAATCTTATTTAAATCTAAATTATCTTGTTAAAACAGAAACTTGCTAATTGGTACTGATAATATGAAATTACGATTTTCAAGAATCTAAAAAGTTCGCCGCTTGCGAGTTTTTTTTCTCCACCGATACAACAGTGTTCGAAATTAAATCGTTCAACAAACTGCCAACATTTTCATTAGGTGTTTGTTTCCTTGTTTGTTTCCTTTTAAATACGAAAGCTGACAACCAATGATTTTCAACTATCTATCGTTTATCTGACTCTTCCACACTTAGATTTTCACATTTTGTGGAGAGTTTTTCGACTAAACACTATTTTCGGAGAACTTTGATTTTATTGTTCATATACCAATGTAGATGGAGATGTAATTTTGTGAGTACACAGTAACCTCCCTTTGCTAACGGTGCGCAAGTAAATATTAACCACACGGATATCAATCCTAACAAAAACGATGCATCTCGGAGAACAATTCGTATTCCCTTTTTGTTGAACGATAAGTATTTGAAATAAATTCGTTTTTACTGAAACTAATTAGTTAAAAAGACAAAAGGAAGCTTTCCCTGTTGTCGTATTCAGCAGAAAATCTATCGGCCGCTTTGTCTGCCGGACTTTAAAACTACCGGCCCTTATGTCCCACAAAAGGATTTTTTCTCGGCCATTTTCATTTTCTTTCAGCAATTTGCCGATGGCCGGGCCCAATCTGAATCACTGTGCCTTAGACCATTCCGAATACACCCATATCACTTAATCATGATTTCACCTTGACCTACGTTGGACTTATAAATGTTATAATAATATATTGGCAGTCTTGTTGAAAAATGTTAAACTAGTTTGATCCATACAAGACACTGATGTTTTGTTTGTGAAGGTTATATGGGCCGTACCATGACAAAACCAGCCTTATTGCATTGCCCCATAGCCTGTTTCTTGTTCTGAATATAGGTCACCACTTGAAACATGTTGAAAGTAAAGCAGAATGTGCCTTATTTTTGCTTTAAACCCTATAGTGTCACTACTCATTAGAATCGCCTCGAAGAGACGATTCTAATGAGTAGTAACACCATAGGATTTGGTGCTGAAATGAGTGAGAAAATGTTGGATTTGTTCAGTTTACTCCCTCTTATCTGGAGCCCTGTTTATATTTATTGAGTAATGGGTTAAATTATACATGAAACTGTCACTAGGTCTAGACAGAAACATCAGTAACATATCGGGGTCAAGTCTTTAAAATTTAAGGTGTCAAATATGCAAATAGCTTTAACCCTTTCCCACATAGCATGTTTCTAGTATTGAATATGGGTGTCCACTTAAAGCAGGTTGAAAGTAAAGCAGAATGTGCCTTAAGGCACATTCTGCTTTACTTTCAGCCTGCTAAAAGCTACCATCTGCTAGAATATAGGAAATATTTCTTATGATACATATTAATGACTGTATTAATTGGAACTATTTTCACCAGTGGAGGAATAAATTAAATGCGTTAAAAGGCGCTTCCATGTGGGAAAGGGTTAATAACCTTCTTCTGCTAATAAGGTACAGTCAAACTTCTACATCTCGAACTAGCTTACCTCGAACTATCCAATATTTCAATACATGAATTACGTTACTTCATGCTCCTGTTAAGTCGAACATACCCGTGTTTCAAAGTTTCGGAGCCCTCTGATCTGGGTCTTCACTGTTTGCATAGGACAAGTGTACTATTCACATTACACTGTTTGAAAAGAATGCCTATATGCGGGACTAGGGTTCAAAGGGTTAATACAAGATAAACTAGAGTTGAATTTCTCGATATCTCGAACTAGGTTAGGTCCAACATACCCTTATTTCAAAGTTAAAACGTGGCTAAGCCATGTTTTAACTTTGAAATAAGGGTATGTTCGACTTAACTGAGCATGAAATATTGCAATTCATGTGTCGACAAAACGTGGCTAAGCCATGTTTTTAACTTTGAAATAAGGGTATGTTCGACTTAACCGAGCATGAAATATTGCAATTCATGTGTCGACAAATCAGACAGTACGAATTAAGTGATTTCGAGTTATCGAAGTTCGACTGTATGCATGTATAGAATGATTGATAATATCACCCAGTTAGTGTACAGAGAGATAATTATCATATCACATCATATAGTGGGATATATTCAGGCCAATTGGATTTCACTGGTGTAGCCAAAAGTGTAATTATTTTCATTATTTTCATTACATTATATACATGTACTACCTAAACCTAAAGATGAACCCATTATTCCAAAGCTTGTTTCTAGTACAGTGGAGAATCTGTTCCCTCTCTACAACGACACCCAACGGGAGACACAGTTTGGGTACGTTGTTAGGAGGGAGTCGTAATAGGGAGGGAACTTATTTTACATTTGCAAACAGCTTGAATCCAGATCAGACGCCGCGTAACGCGGCGTCTGGTCTGGATTCAAACTGTTTTTCATTTGTCAGTATGTTTTATTCTGTCAAAATGTCATTTATGTAAGAAAAACAGCAAACATCAATTTTAAGTAGACGATGATGCATCAGTGCAAGCATAAAACATAATTTTCTTGGGAACAGCGGCGAATGTCGTTGTAAGGAGGGAGTCGTTGTTGGGAGGGCCGTTGTAGAGAGGGAATGCTGTATACTTTAAACCATTACTCCATAGCATGTTCCTTGTTTGAAGATGGGTGTCTACTAAGTACTTAAAGCAGGTTGAAAGTAAAGCAGAATGTGCCTTCAGGAGCATTCTGCTTAACTTTCAACCTGCTTCAAGCTACTATCTGCTAGAGTAGTGAAAATATTTATTTTAGAACATATTAAATTTTGTAACTGTCTAAAATGGATTTTTTTTTTCAGTGGAGGAATAAATTAAAGGCTTAAAAGGGATACTAGTATTTATGGGGGGTAAAGGGTGAAAGCAGGTTGAAAGAAAATATGTATTTTGACCATCCTAGCAGATGGTCGAAACTAGAAACAGACTATGGGGTAATGGGTTAAATAGGTGACCACTTAAAGCAGGTGAAAGTAAAGCAGAATGCGCCTTAAGGCACATTCTGCTTTATTTTCAGCCTGCTTTAAGCTATCATCTGCTAGAATATAGAAAATAGTTCTTATCATTGTTACATATTCTTAACTGTATAAATTGGAACTATTTTGCTCAATGGAGAAATGAATTAAAGGCGTAAAAAGGTGTATTTATGGGGTAATGGGTTAAAGCAGGTTGAAAGTAAATATTTTGTATATCCTAGCAGATGGTCGAAACTAGATACAGACTATGGGGTAATGGGTTAAAGGCATCAAGACATGCTTATGGCAGAAAGGGGACGAGTGTCATTGACCGTGAGAAAATCCTCAAATCAGGAAGTTAATCTTCACTTGGCTGAATTTTCAAGTGGACTCTTACAGATAAATGATCCATATACATCTATCAACAAAGGTCTCTGCCCCTTCCTCAATACACTTTTTTACGCCTGGTGGATGGTAGCTGAAAGTAGGCTGAAAGTAAAGCAGAATGTGCCTTAACTCATTCCTACCTGATACTTCAAATGGACAATTCCAGTTTCCATTTAAGTCTAGTCCATTTCTGACTTTTAAGGGTTTTTTGGTCAATGTTTGGCATTATGACACTTGGAGCCCTCTGATCTGGGTCTTCACTGTTTGCATAGGACAAGTGTACTATTCACATGTACACTGTTTGCAAAGGAAACCAATATGCGGGACTAGGGTTCAAAAGGTTAAGTGATAAGATGTCTTCAAAAGAAGGGCTGACTATCGAGGCCAATTTCAACTATCGCGATAGTATCACTATCGCCTGATTACTATTGCTGCTTAACTATCGCGATACTATCATGATAGTTATTGAAGGATTGTTATTGGTCATGAATTCAAAATAAAATAAGATCTTACGTATAGCTGAGATTAGAGAACTTTAAATCTATAAAAAGAAACACATTTTAAGACAACCAACTGATATAAGAATGTGTGTGAGTTTATGGTTTCCAATTTGTCTTAAGAAAAATAAGTCTGTCAACATGGTCTGGATTGTAGAGCAGACCTCTGTGCTGTGACAATATGTGGGGGTAACGTAACTTGGAAGTAATAGCCATTTCTTTTCAAAATACGCCGGTAAAAGTCCGCGAAAACTGATGACAATTTCGTTGTAATGTCTACCACGTTTTTGTAACACCTTGACAGAATTGATTAAATAATGATCTTGATAGCACGTGCCGATGTTTTTCTGAAGTTGTTCACCAAGATTTCGAAAAATCTACATTATCTTTCAAATAACTCTATCGACGCAACTTACTATTTTACGATCGAAACCAGGATGGCAACGCCCACCCAGGTTGACGCACACGCATGTCATACTTTTTTGACAACAGCAAACAAAACTATTTTTAGGCCAGAAATCTACATCAGCTGTCAATTTTGTATCTTTATTGGCAGATCAGATGCAGTTCGCATAATCTCGCGAGATTCTGACTTTCGACACGTAATTTCAACAACGTGTAACAGAACCTTTCTACACATCTAATGCGACTTGTTGCTGTGTTATTCCTAGTAAACACGTTCGACGTTTAGATTTCACATCAATGCCTGCCAATAATAATCGGAAAAGGATTGTCGACAGTATCAACTTGAGGTGAAGTTGGTATTACCGATTTAAAAACAAATCAGAGGGAGATGGGTTTCAATAAAATCAACACACGTTTACAGTAAACAAACTGTAATTTTAATTGGTGTTTCACAATCGGAATAACTTGATAATTCTGCGAAGCAAAAAACTTTTACTGTCTGAGACATTCTTCTTGACTCCCACAACATGTTGGCTCAAACATAACTGAAACTATCGGAACCATCGATAGTTCAGAAAACTATCGCGATAGTTATCGCCGTTTAAGCATGACTATCGATAGAGTAATATCGACCTATTTCTATCGCAATGCATCTATGGTTCGATGTATGGTTACACCTCTATTCAAAAGTAGAAGACCCAAGGGCTTTTTTTACACCCCAGATGGATGGTAGCTTAAAGCAGGCTCGAAGCAGAGCAGAATGTGCCTTAACCATTTCCTCTCTGAAACCTCAAATGGACAATTCTAGTTTTCAATTTAATCCAGTCCATAAGGTTTAAATAAATATTTTATTTTTTGAAATAGTCCCCTTATCTGGAGCCCTGAGTTTAGATCCTGGGGCCCTTTTAATAACCAAAAACGGTCATAAGTCAAAACTTTTAAATACATTTAATGTCTGATTTCTCTATCTAATCCTGTCTTGTGACATCTCTTTGGAATCGTTTTTTCAAGAAGATTCCAAAGAGACGTCACAATACAGGATAAGATGGAAAAATAAATCATAATCGAGACTTTTATAATCTGACTTACGACAACATTTGTCGTACAAAGTTTTATGAAACGGGCCCCTGATGAGAAGCCGCAGAATACCTTACTCCACTGAAGAAAATAGTTCCATTTTATACAATCATAAATATGTGCCAAATTTAGAAATATTTTCTATATTCTAACAGATGCTAGGCTGAAAGTAAAGCAGAATGTGCTTTAAGACACATTTTGCTTTACTTTGAACCTGCTTTAAATGATGACTTGTTTTCAAAATGAGAAACAGGCTATAGGGTTATACAGTGCTCCCTCTCTACAAGGGCCCTCCCAACAACGACTCCCTCCTTACAACGACCCTTGCCACACTTCCCTAATCAGGACAATACCCTCACTGCTGCAATATTGTTTGCTTAAAAATGTCATCTGTTGTTTTCCGCGAAATTACATACATGTGGACATTTGAATATAGTAAATATAATGAGGAGTGACAAACAGCATGAATTTAGATCAGATGCCGCATGTCGCAGAGTCTGATCTGGATTCAAGCTGTTTGCAAATGTAAGCCAAGTCTTAATTTCCCCTCCCTATAACGACTCCCTCCGAACAACACACTTAATTTGTGTCTCCCGTTGGGTGGAATTGTAGAAAGGAATCACTGTAACTGATGTGCTTCGTACAAAATTATGCAATTAACCAATAACCCCATAAATACGCCTTTTAACGCCTCTTATTTATTCCTCCATTGAAGAAAAGAGTTCCATTTTTCTCAGTCATGTATATGTACCATGATAATTATGTTCTATATTTTAGTCGATGATAGCTTAAAGCAGGCTGAAAGTAAAGCAGAATGCGCAATAAGGCGCATTATGC
The DNA here is from genome assembly GCA_922989275.2 of Gari tellinella. Classification (NCBI taxonomy): domain Eukaryota; kingdom Metazoa; phylum Mollusca; class Bivalvia; order Cardiida; family Psammobiidae; genus Gari; species Gari tellinella. Next base: position 12,853,454 of record OV277874.1, on the reverse strand, counting down.
TTTTCTTTCAACCTGCTTTAAGTGGTCACCTATTTTCAATATTAGAAAAAGGCTATGGGGTAAAGGGTTGAGGTTTTTTTCATGGAACTTCTTTGTTGATGTCTTTGCAGTTTTGACGACCCAGAACGTACCACCGGCACCGGTGGCAACGAGCCAAATCGCTGCGAAAACAGAAGCTGAGACCTCGGACCCTAGTTTGGTTCATCGAGATGTGTATCGTAGAATGTTGAATTATTCTAGCGCGCTAACGCAGCAGTACTATCTGTCCCAGTATGGCTACAATTATATGCAGGTATTTAAAATAGTATTTTATTCTGAAATGGATTGTTAAATTAGAAGATTCCCCCTTTTACCCTTTCCCGTAGAGCTCCAGATAAGGGGAGTATTTCAAAAAACTAAAATCTTTATTTCTGCATTAAACCCCATGGTGTCACTACTCATTAGAATCGTCTCTTCGAGACGATTCTAATGAGCAGTGACACCATAGGACTTGGTGCTGAATATTGTGAGAAAACGTTGAATTATTTTAGCGCGCTAACACAGCAGTACTATCTCTCCCAGTATGGCTACAATTATAGGCAGGTACAGTGCTCCCAACAACGACTCCCTCCTTAAATCGACCTTTGCCACTGATCCCCAAACAAGACATTTATGTCCGACCTTTTCATGGCTGCAATACCGTCTGCTTAAATTAGTTTTTCTGCTGTTTTTCTAAAAGTTACATATTAGTTGATATTTTTATAGATTAAATATAATGATGAGTGACAAAAAGCTTGAATCTAGATCAGACGCCACGTTACGCTGCGTCTGATCTGGATTCAAGCTGTTTGCAAATGTAAGCTAAGTCTTAATTTTCCCTCTCTATAACGACTCCCTCCCAACAACATACCCAATCTGTGTCTCCCATTGGGTGTCGTTGTAGAGAGTATTAGTATTTTCTTCTGACATGGCCGAGTTATTGTTAGATTGGAACATTCCAAAACCGAAAATGGGATCAGAGCACCAGATAGGCTTAGTTTTTCAAAACCTAAAATCTTTATTTCTGAATTAAACCCTATGGTGTCACTACTCATTAGAATCGTCTCTTCGAGACGATTCTAATGAGTAGTAACACCATAGGATTTAGTGCTAAAAATAGTGAGAAAATGTTGGATTTGTTGAAAAAACTACCTCTTATCTGGAGCCCTGTGGGATGATCATTATGGTCGATGATTTCAGATGTACAGTAGTGAAAACATTATTCTCTCCTGTTTAACCCATTTCCTCCCTAAAACTTTAAATGGACAATTCTAGTTTCCATTTTAGTCTAGTCCATTTCTGACTTTTAAGTGTTGTTTTTGTCAATGTTTGGCATTATGACAAATAGTGAAGACCCTGATCAGAGGGCTCCTTTCGGAGCCCTCTGATCTGGGTCTTCACTGTTTGCATAGGACAAGTGTACTATTCACATGTACACTGTTTGAAAAGGACGCCTATATGCGGGACTAGGGCTCAAAGGGTTAAAGGCAAAAGAAATGCACGAAACTGTAAAAAATACAACTTTTAGAAATGACTGTCTTTTAAATCTGAGTGGCAAACAAGTTGGTGCCTGATCAGACGCCGGGTTACTAAGTTTTCTGATTTGGCTTTAACCTGTTTGCAATGGAAATAATAGCTTTAGCATATACAAATGTAAATGTGTCTATTAGGAAAGAATAAAATATCAGCAAAGTTAGCGCAGAGGAATTGATTATTCAATTTATTATAAAAATTTTAATTACGTTTTTACCGAGTAAACTCACAAAATTAACTGTTTACGAGTGACATCACAAAATATACTGTTACGTGACGTCACAAAAATGATATTGTCACTGCAAGAGTGATATCATAACTTAGTGATGATATCAACTGTGACGCATATGAATTTTTTCTAACTTAGAAATCTGTATAAATCATCGATAAATAAAACAATTTATTACAATTATTTTCTGCAGTTTTCCAAGGCCGACACTGGGCCGTCGTCTACCACCAGTACAGCGGGTATAAATAGCCACGCCACGGCGGCCCCGACAAAAGCCCAACTTCCTAGCATTGACTCTGTGCTGTTAAATCTGTCCACGAAAAAGACCAATCACGCGTCGGCCACAACGGAAGCGACGCCCGCCGGTCTTCAGGTGTCGGCCACGTCGGTTTCCTCAGTGCCTGCATATGGACTTCAGGTAACTATAGTATAGGTGAACCCCAGAGCTCCAGATAAAATGAGAATTTCAAAAACTAAAATCTTTATTTCTGCTTTCAACTCTATGGTGTCTCTTCGAGACGATTCTAATGAATAGTGACACCATAGGCTTTTCTGACTCATTTCAGCACCAAATCCTATGGTGTTACTATTCATTAGAATCGTCTGGAAGAGACGATTCTAATGAGTAGTGACATCATAGGGTTAAATGTGTTAGTTAAGATTTTAGTTTTTGAAATACTGTCCTTATCTGGAGCCCTGTGAACCCTAGAGCTCCAGATAAAGTGAGCATTTTCAAAAACTAAAATTCTTTATTTCTGCATTCAACTCTATGGTGTCACTACTCATTAGAATCGTCTCGAAGAGACGATTCTAATGAATAATGACACCATAGGATTTGGTGCTGAAACGAGCGAGAAAATGTTGTATTTGCTCAGTTTACTCCCTCACAAGATTATCTGAAGCCCACTGAACCTTTGTAACCTTTCACCGCCATTACAGTAGAAAAATCTTTCCAAATAACATCTGATCTCAGGGCTCCAGATAAGAGGTAGTTATTTCAACAAATCAAACATTTTATCACTCATTTCAGCACCAAATCCTATGGTGTTACTACTCATTAGAATCGTCTCGGAGACACGATTCTAATGAGTAGTGACACTATAAGGGTTTAATTCAGAAATAAAGATTTTAAGTTTTGAAAAACTACCCTTATCTGTTGCTCTGTCTGATCTGGCTCCAAACTGTTTGTAATGAAAATAATAGTTTAAGCGTAACCAAACAGTTTGGAGCCAGATCAGATGCCGGGTAACCCGGTATCTGATTTGGATCCTAAGTGTTTGCAAAATAGACTTTAGTGGCCCATGGAGGTGAAAGAGTCTTCAAACTATGGGTACAACGCTCCAGATAATTTCTGCATTAAACCCTATAGTGTCACTACTCATTAGAATCATCTCTTCAAGATGATTCTAATGAAAGGTAACACCATAGGATTTGTGCTGATTAGAGTTAAAAACGTTGTTCAGTTTACTCTCTGTTGTCTGGAGCTCAGTGTAACTCTTTTAAAATTGAGGAACTGTTGTTTGTTGAACATGTCATCTGCTTAACTTCTTAAATTGTTCTGTAAAAAAGGATCTGACTGTCAAACAGTTTAGAGGAACCTGATGATTGCAATGATTTTCAAAACGGTCAATAATTTCCCATATAGAAGCACCTTTTAGCACATTTAATTTATTCCTCCATTGAAGAAAATTGTTCCAATCTATACAGTCACAAATTAAAATCATAAGAAATATTTTCTATATTTTTTGCAGATGGTCGCTTAAAGAAGGCTGAAAGTAAAGCAGAATGCGCCTGAAGGCGCATTCTGCTTTACTTTCAAACTGCTTTAAGTGGTCATATATCTTCAAAACTAGAAACAGGCTATGGGGTAATGGGTTAACTTCCAAAATTGTTCTGTATAACAGGATCTGATTAACAAACAGTTAAGTGGAACAAGATGTTTTGCAAAGGTTTATGAAACAGTTTTAAGTTAAGTCAAATACAGCGCTTCAGCTCTACAACGACACTCAACGGAAGACAACAATTGTGTGCGTTGTTTTGAGGAAGTCGTTAACGGGAGGGAAGTTTGCATATAGCTTGAATCCAGATCAGATGCCTAGGAATGCGGGGTCTGATCTGGATCAAGGCTGTTTGTCACTCGTCATTAAGTTTTTTTTTCTGTCAAAATATCCATTATGTAACTTTGAGTCATGTCGTGTTGTTGTGTTCTGGCTATTGGGTAAAGGGTTAACGATTCCATATACATACTTTACAGGCCCTCGCCAATGCAGCCATAGAGGCGGACCCAAAGGCCTTCTCAGAAGCCGACACAGACAGAAAAGACGGGCAGAAATCTGAACTGTCCGATATTACTGACACAGATGACAGTAACATGTCACCGTCTGACAGCAGCACTAGTCAGATACTGTCACCGACAAGGAATACATACAGCCATATATTAGATCCTAATCCCCATATAAGGTGAGTCTCCTAGCTTGTGTTGACCCTTTCCTCCATAGCTGGTTTTCAGTGTTTAAAACAGGTGTTTGCTTATCCCATTTCCCCATAGCCTGTTTCTAGTTTTGAAAATAGGTGACCACTTAAAGCAGACTGAAAGTAAAGCAGAATGTGCCTTAGGGCACATTCTGCTTTACTTTCAGCCTGCTTTAATCTATTATCTGCTAGAATTTAGAAAATATTTCTTATAATACATATTCATAACTGTATGAATTGGAACTACTTTCCTTAGGGGAGGAAAATATCAAAGGGGTAAAAAGGCATATTTATGGGGTAATGGGTTAAGAGTACGCAGGTCCTATGCAAACAGTGAAGTCCCTGATCAGAGGGCTCCTGCAGGAGCCCTCTGAATAGAGACTTCACTGTTTGTAATTTTGCAATTTAGTACAAAAATCAACCCTAAACATTCCCCCTCCTTACAATTCACTGACTCGAAATACATACAGCCATATACTAGATCCTAATCCCCATATAACGTGAGACACCTAGCTTTGTGTTGACCCTTTCTTCCATAGCTTGATTTCAGTGTTTAACCCTTTCCCCCCTTAAAAATGCCTTTTTACGCCTTTAATATATTCCTACACTGAAGAATATAGTTAAAATTTATATAGTCATGAATATGTATCATTTGAAATATTTTCTATATTCTAGTAGATGGTAACTTAAAGCAGGCTGAAAGTAATTCTGCTTTCCTATCAACCTGCCTTAAGCGCTCACATATCTTCATAACTAAAAACAGGCTATGGGGTTATGGGTTAAGACAGGTGGTTGCTTAACCCATTACTCCACAGAAAATGCCTTTTTACCCCAACACTGAAGAAAATAGTTCCATATTATACAGTCATGAATTTGCACTAGAAGAAATAGTTTCCATATCCTAGAAAGTGTGAGCTTAAAGCAGACTGAAAGTAAAGCAAAATGTATCTTCTTGTGCATACTCCTTTACCTTAAACCTGGTCATCTGTCTTTAAAACTTAAAAAAAAGGCTATAGGGTAATGGGTTAAACTGTATGAAAGCCTCTTAGTGATTGGTCGTTATAGCTGGACTTAATTTTGGGTAAGCCTCATAGTGATTAGTTGTTGTAAATGAACTCAGGTTGAATTGCTGTTACTTGAGAAGGGCTTCAGATATCATTGTAATCATTATTACAGTGCTCCCTCTCTACAACGGCCCTCCTAACAATGACTCCCTCCTAACAACGACTCTTGTTGCTGTTCCCAAAACAGGACAATTATGTCTAACGTTTTAATGTTGCAATATTGTCGCTTTAAAATTGTTGTCTGCTGTTTTTCTCAAAGTAAAACAATGAACATTTTGACAGAAAAAAACTTAATGAGAAGTAACAAACAGCTTGAATCCAGATCAGACGCCGCGTAACGCGGCGTCTGATCTGGATTCAAGCTTTTTGCAAATGTAAGCAAATTTCCCTCCCTATAACAACTCCCTCCGAACAATGCACACACTTTCTGTCTCCCAATGGGTGTCCTTGTAGAGAGGGAACGCTGTACTACAGAAACTATTCACTGACAAGTATTGATATTCAACTCATGTTTCGCTTTAGCATAAAAACCATATACAGTTAATATTATTAAGCAACCATTAAGTTGAAGATTTAAAGGACTTTTGGCTGGAGATAACAGGTTAACCCATAACCCCATAACCTTTTTCTAAATTTGAAGACATGTGACTACTTAAAGCAGATTGAAAGTAAAGCAGAATGCGCCTTAAGGCGCATTCTGCTTTACTTTCAGCCTGCTTTAAGCTATAATCTGCTAGAATATTAACAATGTTTTTCATGTAATATATTCCTGACTGTTTAAATTGGGGCTATTTTCTCCAGTGGAGGAATTAAAGGCGTAAAAGGCGTATTTATGGGGTAATGGGTTAAGATCCTTTGAGAGAATAGACCTTAACCCATTACTAATGAAAATTCCTTTTTACGCCTCTAATCATTTCTAAACTTAGGAAAGTAGTTCCAACCAAGGAATTATACAAAACGGAATAGCAACTAAGCGAAGTTGAATAGGCGAGTATCTGAGCTCTCGCGGCGGTTGAATTTTGCGAGATTATGTGTCACGTGACAACATCTTCACTTTTTGCCTTGTTGTCCGCCATTTCTGGCGTGAAATTTACCGACTCGAGTGTTTTTACTGACATTTTATAGGATTTAAAAGACTTGGTGGACATTCCTATCAATTCACGGGAATATAAACCCGTGAACACTGCTTCGAAAACACACATTTATCATATTGACTACTGATAGGTAGTCTCTTATCAAGTCTCGGGAGTCTCGTATCCGCCGCACGAGATTTACGATATAGCGCGAGGTTTCGATTCCGTCAGTGTATAATTCTGTGTTCCAACCTAGGAAGTACTGCACATAAAACCACGAAAGGGATTTCCATCTCATTTCCAGATGGTAGCTCAAAGCATTTTGAAAGTAAAGCAGCTAAATCGTCACATGTCCTCAAAACTAGAAATAGGACATGTGAAAAAAGTTTAAATATCATCATTCTTCTACAATGTTTTGTTCCCTGTAAAATAGTTACTCTTCCTGTTCTCTAGACTGGTTCTATATTTTCAGTATCTAGGCAGCACACAGGCACCAGTACTAGTCTGTGTACCACTTCCTGTTTCTCTAATGTCTCTAGACTGGTTCCAGGCAGCACACAGGCACCAGTACTAGTCTGTGTACCACTTCCTGTTTCTGCAGTTGCTGTAGACTGGTTTTATATTTTCAGTATCCCGGCAGCACAGTCACCAGTACTAGTCTGTGTACCACTTCCTGTTTCTCTAGTGTCTGTAGACTGGTTCTATATTTTCAGTATCCCGGCAGCACACAGTCACCAGTATCAGTCAGTGTACCAGTCCAAATCTACCATGGGAACCCTACCAGGCATACAACACTTCTCTGCAATGGGCAAATCAACACAGAAAACTGGCGGAGACACGTCACAAAATATACTCCCTGTAAGACTATGTGTAACCCACCCACTTATCAACAGTGTCCGTCACCACTGAAATATTCAATGGATAATATCAGTTTCCAATCAGTGTCCTTGCTTATAAAGCGTTTGAGATGAGTCTGAAATCATTCTCAAGCATGTGATTGGTCAGATTTGAGTCTAGGCTCAAATCTGACCAATTAAATGCTTGAGAACAAACTGAGACTCAAACGTTTTATAGGCACTGGGCCAGGTCTTGTCCACTGTTGGCTATTTAGGGCTGGTTTTTGCAATAGTTTATGAAATTGCAAACGGTGCAGAATTTGATCAGAGGGCTCCTGTAGGAGCCCACTGATCAGGGTCTGCACTGTTTGCATAGGACAAGTGTATTTTTCACAGATACACAGTTCGTCATTGACGAGTATACTTGTCGCTAGGGTTGAACGTGTTAACTCATTGACAACTGAAACGTGGAAACTTTTTAACAATTTGTAGTTTCCGCTCATTATCTCAGTCATGCATTGACATTTTGAATTGAAAATTGGAATAAAGTTACATAATAAGCAAGGCTGCAGATAAGGCGGAGTATTTCAAAAACTAAACTATTTATTTCTGCATTAAACCCTATGGTGTTACTACTCTCTTCAAGACGATTCTAATGAGTAGTAACACCATAGGATTTGGTGCTGTAATGAGTGAGAAAATGTGGGATTTGTTCATACTAATCCCTCTTATCTGGAGCCCTGCATAATGAGAATATACTAGTCAAGCTCGAATTTGTTTTTGGCTAAATAATTTTGGACAGAGTTTTGCCCCTTTGACTTAGAAAATTTTGAATAATTTGTGGTTTTTCCCCTCATTATCTCTGCCATGCTTTGACATTTTGAATTGAAATTGTATATAGGTACATAATGAGAAAATGAAGGTCAAACTCGAATTTGGTTCATGCTGAGAAATTTTTGGCACAGTATAAGGTCCCTTTGACATTATATTTACATTCGCCCCATTCATTTCCATTGATAAGATTGATGCTTGATATGTATAAATGCAATTGCTAAAGGAAACTGGTGCTGTGGGTATCTTTAACAGGGGAGGAGGGGCTTATGCATTTTTCCTGGGCAAATTAATTTTCGAACTTAGACAGCAGAAATTTTGGCACAATTTTCAAATATGCTTCCTAATCGACGTATGCCTTCCTATTAGCGCAAAACATGATTATCATCTAAAATTCTTCTTTATTAATGAGACAAATTCCAATTTTTTCTTGAAGTTCTTTATAAACAGATGTCTGCATTTATTTATGTCAAAAATAATAAATATTATATATTCATCATAGTTTAAAAATGATGTCATTTCATAATGACGTCCAATCAGCATTTTCACGCCAAACTGTCAAATGCACATTTTGTGAGTATAAACATTTATACTTTGTTGCCATTGGGGACATTCATATTACACCGACACATCTAGTCTTTAGTGGTGGGATTAATCCTCCCTCCCCCACACCCCTACCCATAGAAAAGCCTTTTAGCGCATTCAACTTATTCTTACACTGAAGAAAATAGTTCCAATTGATATGTCCATAAACATGTTCCAAAAGAAATATTTTTTATATCCTAGCAGATAGTAGCTTAAAGCAGACTGAAAGTAAAGCAGAATGCGCCGTAAGGCGCATTCTGTTTTACTTTCAGTCTGCTTTTGGTTGTCTTTTGTCTTCAAAACTAGAAATTGGCTATGGGGTAAAGGGTTCAATAAATGTGAAATAATATGTATATATGGAGTAAAGAGTTAACATGCTGCTATTTTCCCCTTCTGAAACAGTGCAGCTTAACCCATTACCCCATAGTTTGTTTCTGGTATGGAAGATAGCTGATCACTTAAAACAGGTTGAAAGTAAAGTAGAATGTGCCTTAACCCTTTGAAACCTAGTCCCGCATTTAGGCGTCCTTTTCAAACAGTATACATGTGAAAAGTGCACTTGTCCAATGCAAACAGTGAACACCCAGATCAGAGGGCTCCTTACAGAGCCCTCTGATCTGAGTCTTCACTGTTTGTCATAACGCAAAACATTGACAAAAACAGCTCTTTAAGGTCAGAAATGGACTATACTCTGAAATGGAAACTGGGATTGTCCATTTGAAGTTTCAGGGAGGAAAGAGTTAAGGCACATTCTGCTTTATTTACAACATGCTTTAAGCTACCATCTGCTAGAATATAGAACATATTTCTTAGGCTGAATATTCATGACTGTATAAATTGTAAACTAGTTTCTTCAGTGGAGGAATAAATTAAATGTGTCAAAATGCATATCTATGGAGTAATGGGTTAAATTCTCTCAGAATTTGAAAGAAATAAAACAAATGCTTAAGTTTGTTTCTTATTTCAGATACCTACTGGAGGCATTAAGCCGTCTGATCTGGTTGCCGCGGCGATGAAGTTAAAGGTAGAGCCTTCAGAGGAGCGTGAGAAAGAGATAGCAGATAGAACTATACAGGAGCGTATAGCAGCCCATCAGCTAAATGCAGTACACCAACAGGTAAGATATTAATACACTGTCCTTCCTTAACCTAATTACCCTAAAAATACGTCTTTTTACGCCTCTAGTTTATTCATCCATTGAGGAAAATAGTTCCAATTTACACAAGTATGAATATGAAATTTAAGAAATATTGTCTATATTCTAGCAGATGTTTGCTTAAAGCAGGCTGAAAGTAAAGCAGAATGCTTCTTCACTTTCAACCTGCTTTAAGTGGTCACCTGTCTTCAAAACAAGAAATATGCTATAAATACACCTTTTTACACCTCTTACTTTTTCCTTCACTGAAATTTTTTTTAATTCCATTTTATACAGTTATGAAGTGTATCACAGTGATATTTTTGATATTCTAACATATGGTAGCTTAAAGCAGGCAAAAAGTAAAGCAGAATGCGCCTTAGGGCACATTCTGCTTTACTTTCAACCTCCTTTAAGTGGTCACCTATCTTCAATACTAGAAACAGGCTATGGAGTAATGCAGTATACCAAACAGGTAAGAAATTAGTACCCTGTCCTCACTTAACCCATTACCCTATAGCTTTGAAGATATGTGTCAACTTAAAGCAGGTTGAAAGTAAAGCAGAATGCACATTTAGGCGCATTCTGCTTTACTTTCAGCTTGCTTCAAGCTATTATCTGCTACGATATAGAAGTTATTTCTTATGGTGCATAATCTTAACAGTTTTAAACGGAAGTATTTTCTTCAGTGGAGGAATAAATGAAAGTCATAAAAAATAGGTGACCATTTAAAGCAGGTTGAAAGTAAACCAGAATGTGCCTTAAAGCACATTCTGCTTTACTTTCAGCCTGCTTTAAGCTAACATCTGCTAGAATATAAAAAATATTTCTTAAGATACATAACATATTTATGACTGAAAGTTGGGACTATTTTCTTTAGTAAGGAACAAATTAAGTTCGTCAAAATGAGCATCTATGGGCTTTAAAGGTATAATCATTGTATGTGTTTTCAGGTTCAAGACCTTACCGCGGGGGCACTAGCAGCGGGAAACTTAGACGCAGCAGCTCTTCTAGCAAAGTTACCACTAGGTGGCGCTCATCTAGACTCCGACCTTCACCGCCAGATGGAGCGAGTATATGATTATGATTCAGAGGCCCTGCAGGCTCTCCAACAAGAGCCAATGGAATTAACATCAGGTAAGTCACATGATCCAAACTGATAGGTCACATGATCTGAACTGATAGGTCACATGATCTGAACTGATGGGTCACATGATCCAAACTGACAGGTCACATGATCTAAACTAACAGGTCAGATGGTTTTAATAATACATTGGGCTGATTTGTAATATTAAGCTGACATTTAAGGGAAGCTTTTAGCTTTCCTACAGATGTTTAATTGGTTGTCAATTCTTATAGGTATTTGATTATTGAAAGATATTTTCTGGTTTTGATTTCATCACTTGTAATATAAAGTCGAAACTCAATGCTTCGAACTCACTTAAATTGACCTTACCAGTGTTTCTTTTGTTGAATTTTGATAACTACTGGTAATCTCGGTTAAGTCGTACATACCCATATTTCAAAGTTAAAACATGGCTAAGCCATGTTTTAACTTTGAAATATGGATATGTCTGAACTAAAGCGAGTTCGAATTATTGAGTTTCGACTGCACGTCTACCATTCTATTACAGACGGTTCACCAGGCAAAGCCAACTCACGGCGAAAAAGTCGTGGACGACCGACAAGTATAGAGAGTCTACGAGACCCGCTCGCTCGGCAGTCGTCAACGTCAAGTCTAGGTGGAGCCACCAGCCTTAGTGGGGATGGAGAGGATCGAACTTTTGACTGCGAAATCTGTGGCAAACAGTTCAGCCATAATGACAGGTTACGGAGGCACCGCAAAATCCACACGGCTGAGAAACCCTACAAATGTGATATCTGCGGGAAGGGATTTAAAGAGAAGTGTAACCTGAAACATCACCGGTTTATACATACTGGTAGGTACCCTGGTGACCAGTTTACTTGTCCTTTTCAAACAGTGTACATGTGAAGAGTGTACTTCCTATGCAACAAGTGTAGTAGATTCAAATAAGAGGGTTTCTAATAGTGTTTAAACGATGATCGATTATTTCCGATGATTGATCGAAAGTGATCATTCGATAGATAATCGATTATAAAATCAAATAATCGATTAATCGAAATAATGTTTTTTATTTTATTCTAAGTAAAATAACTATTTTTTTCTAAAATAAAATGTATGAAAACACTTTATTACATTAATAATGTATGTAGAAATCTTCAGATGTGTAATTAAAATAAAAAAATATATAATCTGATATTTTTCATTTTCAACTTTAAGATTTTAGTCACTAAATTTATACTCAAAATTTAAATTTCTTATTTCGATTGTATAATCGATGATTGATCGAAGTGGTCTGTCCGATTATATCCGATGATCGATTATGAAAATCAGCCGATTATGAAACTCTAGTTTCTAAAGGAGCTTTTTGATGAGGATTTGCTCAGCACAGCTCATCATTTTGAAATATGCAATAAAAAAAAACGAACACTAAATGGTAAAAAATGGACTAGACTCTGGAATTTTCAGTTTGAAATGTAAATCTTTACTCCATAGCCTGTTTCTAGTTTTAAAGACAGTTAAAAGTAAAGCAGAATAAGCCTCATTCTGTTTTACTTCAGCCTGCTTTAAGCTACTATCTGATAGGATATAGAAAATATTTCTTAAGATACATGTTCATGACTGTATAAATTGGAACTATTTTCTTCATTGGAGGAAAAAGTTAAAGGCATAAAAATGAGAATCTTTGGGGTGTCTATGGAGTAATGGGTTAACTCCAAATTTCAAACATTTTCTCCTTTATGTCTGCACTAAACTCTATGGTGTGACCACTCATTAGAAGAGACGATTCTAACGAGTGGTCACACCATAGGGTTTGATGCAGACATAAAGATTTTAGTGTTTTTTTTAAATACTCCCCCTATCTGGGACCCTTTATGGAGTAATGGGTTGACTCCAAATTTCAAACATTTTCTCCTTTATGTCTGCACTAAACTCTATGGTGTGACCACTCATTAGAATCGTCTCGAAGAGACGATTCTAACGAGTGGTCACACCATAGGGTTAGATGCAGACATAAAGATTTTAGTTTTGTTGGCCGGATTGAAAATGCGGTCTATAGATTGGCGAATGCCGTCCGTCTGTCCGTCCGTCTGTCTGTCTGTCTGTCTGTCCATCCGTCCTCACTTTGGTTGACCTTTTTGTTAGTGTCAGTTTTAGCCAAAGCTTAAGTCCTACAGCAACCAAATTTGGCATGTACAGTTGTAGTGAGGTCATCATCACATGCCATGGGTAACTAGGTCACTGTGACCTAGAGTTCACGGTCCAATGACTTTGAGAATTCTTGGTTAACCTTTTCGTTTGCGTCTTGGTTGACCTTTTTGTTAGTGTCAGTTTTAGTCCAAGTTTAAGTCCTACAGCAACCAAATTTGGCATGTACAGTTGTAGTGAGGTCATCATCACATGCCATGGGTAACTAGGTCACTGTGACCTAGATTTCACGGTCCAATGACTTAGAGAATTCTTGGTTAACCTTTTCGTTTGCGTCTTGGTTGACCTTTTTGTTAGTGTCAGTTTTAGTCAAAGTTTAAGTCCTACAGCAACCAAACTTGGCATGTACAGTTGTAGTGAGGTCATCATCACATGCCATGGGTAACTATATTATATTAATATATACAAAACAAAAGTGCAGACAATCCGGCCATACCGACATTGGCGGTTTCTCGTTTTTTTAAATACTCCCCCTATCTGGAACCCTGGGGTGTCTATGGAGTAATGGGTTAACTCCAAATTTCCAACAGTTTCTCCTTTATATCTGCACCAAACCATTTGGTGTCACTACTCAATATTTACAATCGCCCCATTCAATTCCATTGACAAAAAGTGTGTTCATTTCAAATAAACACCAATTTTCGAGAGGGCGGGACTTGTGGAAAAGTTTCGAAGGGGAGGCGGGGCATATGCAGTTTTCATTGGCGAATTAATCTTTGGAACTTGGGGCAGCAAACATTTGGCGGATTTTTTCAAAATTTGTTCTTCACCTATCTATGCCTTAACCATGATTCCCTACTAATATTCTTCTTTATAAATGAGATAAATTGCAAGAAAATTGACATAAGAATCTACCTTATAAACAGCGGCCTATATCTGCGTTTCTTTATGACAATAAAACCCCGATATATTTATCCTACTTTAAAATTACGTCACTTCTAATGACGTCATAAATCAGCATTTTTCGCGCCAAACTGTCAAGTTGTTGACAATGGAACTTATTTTTTCTGCTTTCGAATGTACACAGATTCAGTAAATCGGTCATGGCTGTTCCTTATAGGGTACACATTATTCTTGTTATCGACCTCTAATATGGATTAAACATACATGCGTACTAACAAAATGTTTATTTAATGTTAGAAATTACAGCAAATATATTGTAAATATAGCGCGATTCATGGAATTTGCCGATAATTTTCTGTCGTTCATTTCGCTTGAACGCCGAAAAAAATCAGTTCATTTCTTAATTGAAATCGTCTCTTTGGTTTTGGTGCAGAGATAAGGATCTTAATTTTTGCTTAAGAATTTTGTTTGGTGGTGTCGAAAAGGGGAAAAATGTTGGAAATAAGTTGTTTACTTACTCTTATTTGGAGTCCTGTATTTGAGAAAGACCGACTTAACCCATTACCCCTTAAAACGCCTTTTTACGCCTCTATTTATTCCTCCACTGAAGAAAATAGTTCCAATTTATACAGCCAAGAATATGTTTCAGAAGAAATATTTTCTATATTCTAGCAGATGGTAGCTTAAAGCAGGCTGAAAGTAAAGCAGAATGTGCCTTAAGGCACATTCTGCTTTACTTTCAACCTGCTTTAAGTGGTCACCTGTTTTCAAAGCTAGAAACAGGCTAAGAGGTAATGGGTTAATACATTGCAAGTAGAGCAGATGCTCCTGAAGACACATTCTGGTTTACTTTCATGTTTTTAGTTTTGAAGACAAGTGACCACTTAAAGGAGGTTGAAAGTAAAGCACATTCTGCTTTACTTTCAACCTGTTTTAAACTATCATCTGCTAGGATTTAGAAAATATTTCTTATGGTGCATGTTCATAACTGTGTAAATTGGAACCATTTTCTTCAGTGGAGGAATAAATTTAATACAGTAAAAGTGGCTTCTACACGAAGGAAAGGGTTAACTCGTTGAGTCCTGGTGACACACACAGGGCTCCAGATAAGAGGGAGTAAACTGCACAAATCCAACATTTTCTCATTTGTTTTAGTATCAAATCTTATGATGTTACTACTCATTAGAATCGTCTCTTCGAGACAATTCTAATGAGTAGTGACAGCATAGGGTTTAAAGCAGAAATAAAGATTTTTGTTTTTGAAATAGACTCCTTATCTGGAGCCCTGCACACACACATAATTATGTTCTTTGTAATCATTATCAGTGAACCAAATTAACAAGTTTATTCGTCCATTGAGGAAAATAGTTCCAATTTACACAATTATGAATATGTACATAAAGAAATATTTTCTATATTCTAGCAGATATTTGCTTAAAGCAGGCTGAAAGTTAAGCAGAATGCATAGTTACCGTACCAAAACATGAACCAGTCTACTTAGAAATCTGGTAGTTTAATAAATACTGCTCTAAATTAGCAAATAGTGTAGACCCTGATCAGAGAACTCCTATAGGAGCCTTGTGTTGAGGGTCTACAGTGTTTGCAAATGTAATGAGTATATTTTAACCCTTTCCCCCATAGAAGCGCCTTTTAGCGAATCTTATTTATTCCTCTGCTGGAGAAAATAGTTCCAATTTAATCAGTCACGAATATATATTATAGGGAATATTTTCTATATTCTAGCACATGATAGCTTAAAGCAGGCTGAAAGTAAAGCAGAATGCGCCTTAATCTCTCTCTGCTTTATTTTCAACCTGCTTTAAGTAGTCACCTATCTTCAATACTAGAAACAAGCTATCAGGTAAAGGGTTAAACAGGTCCATGGTGTTGAAAGAGTTAAATCTTTTCTGATAAGTTATGTTGAAGCTCGACTTGATGCCAAGATCATCATTTCAATGCATAGTTTTGTGTTTGGTTTCAATCCATGCTTAGATTCTAATACTAATAGTCAGTCAAACTCTGATTTCTCGAACTCTCTTAATCCATTACCCCATAAATACGCCTTTTTACACCTCCAGGTTATTGACTCCACTGGAGAAAATAGTTCCACTTTATACAGTCATAAATATGCAATCTAAGAAATATTTTTATATCCTAGTTGAATGGTAGCTTAAAGCAGGCTGAAAGTAAAGCAGAATGCACCTTAAGGCGCATTCTGCTTTACTTTCAACCTGTTTTAAGTAGTCCCCTGTTTTCAAAACAAGAAACAGTCTATGGGGTAATGGGTTAAGACGACATTTCCATATTTCAAAGTTCAAATGTGGCTATGCCAGGTTTGAACTTTGAAATACAGATATGTTTGACCTAAATGAGTTTTATATCATAGAATTAATATATATCTACTTAACCCATTACCCCATGGGCATAGTCACCTACTTCAATACTAAAAATACAGTGGAGAATCTGTTATTCTTTCCCAATAAACGCGTTAACGCTAAAACTATCAATTGCAGTGCAAACAGTTTGGAGCCAGATCAGACGCCAGGTAACCCGGTATCTGATCAGGCTCCAAACTGTTTGCCACCAAGATAAACAAGAATTATCAGCATTGTCCAAAAATTGTTCTTTTCTACGTTTTAGTGCTTTGCGTTTGCGTATGTTTGCGTTTAAACGGGAAAGAATAACAGATTCTCCACTGTAGGCTATGGGGTAAGTATTGAAAAGGCTTATTATCTATGGGGTAAAGGGTTAAGCAGGTTTTGAGATATGGAGGTTAGACTGTATGTGTGTTTATTATATGCCTCCGTATGATAACGAGCGTTTCCACGTGTATCTGCACAGTAAAATACAAGAGTCTGTATCAGCCACCTTGTATCAGCCACTTTGTATTTTACTCTGACGTCACTTTCGATTTAACGTGACGTCATTTACGTTCATGTACAAGTGGCGCGTTATTCATTGTGGCAAACAAAAATTATTGTTCTGCTTCAAATAACTAATAAATTTTGGATGTTAAATAATTTAAACAACTATTTAGTTGTTTCTGGTGTGTATTCAAGGCATATAATAAACACATCACCAGTTGGCAGTGCGCTACTGAGTGTTGCATTTAGCTCTCCACATTTTTGGCAGAAACAACTGATCAGACTCGCGCCAAGGTGCTAGTCAGATCGGCTATTTCCGCCGAAAACGTCTAAATACATCACACTGTATCGCACTGTCAACTGGTAATGTGTATTTATTTATATTCCACAGGAGAGAAGCCTTACAAATGTGACACATGCGGCAAGTCTTTCAACCAGCGCAGTAGTCTGAAAACTCACCAAAAGGTGCACACGGGCGAAAAACCATTCAAGTGCGAACTGTGTGAGAAACCGTTCGCCCAGAAGTATCTGTTACGGCAGCACATGAAGAAACATATCGAGCTCAATCTGCCGACTGCGCAATGACTAGGATACCAAACTGATCTCAGCGTAAAGTTTGGTCGCGAAGAAAGAAGTGATAGCGGAAATCGTTGTCCGTCTTTAAACTCGACGTCGGACAGAATAAGCACACACTCAACTGAAAATTCATTTTCATCAACTAGCGGAAGAGAATTGGTGTCACCGTTAAAAAATCGTTCGGTCGTTACTCATGGGAAGTGGAGTACCTGTCTATCGGATTCAGACAACTACAGCGATTCCGAGGACATAGCCCCGCCTTCTGGTTCCCCGTCGTTCGAGGAGGTTTATCCGGAGTTTAAAAGTTCCTATGATCAGCTACCGTATCATAGTATAGCAGATAGGATAAAGGATTTCTCGTACATGACCAAAGTCAATAAAAGTCATTACTCCGGTACCGTTTCAGTAAAGAAAGAAAAAACAAATTCAATGGCAGAATTGTCTACCGGTAAACCGGTAGACAATTCTGCCATTGAATTTTGTTTTTCCACAGAAGGAAGGCAAAACAAGGGTACTGTTCAGAATATACAGGATAATAAGAGATTTAAAATGGACGAAGACTGGCAGGAGGATTTGTTGGCACTGTCGAATGACGAACACAAGTCAGAGAGAGGGATTGATCATTATTCAAGACATACAACTAATGATGTTAAAAACGAAAGGGACGGCAGAAAACAACCTACAGTTAATAACTGTGCACTGAATTTAAGAAAAGAATCCTGTCCTCGAAACATAGACAGTCACATGGACCTGTCTCGCGATCTTGTCTCTCCTGTATGGACGGGTCCGCTCACTTTCAACAACAGAGAAACTAGAAACATTGAGAAAACTGCTTTTGAGAGACATGTCAAGCATATATCTAAACCTGTTGCTATGGATACACAATCTGATAATTCTACTTGGAAAGATTTGGTCATGAAAGATGCAAACAAAAAATTCCTTCAAAATAAATCGGAAAAGCTGACAAAGTATGGAGCGGGGAAACAAGTATCTAAGTCAACCGAATTCGACTATAAGGCTTCCTTTTCTGGTCTTGTTCGAGAAAAGGATATGCATAATGAAACACTAAAAAGACCCGACAAGAATGATGTCTTTTCTTTCCAAAATGACGATGAAGAGGAGTTTTCGTTTGAGAAATTCGACAAACAGGTGCTTGTCAAACGGCAAAAGACTTCTTTTACTAGAGTTCCAAATACTCCTCATGCTTCTCACAGCTTAAGAGATACTGTTACTATGGAAACGGAGCCTGATGCTGCCATGGTAACAGGTATTGACTGTGAGGTGTCGCCCCCTGGTGAAGATATATCTGATAGTGCTAGTGGTGTGGTGGGCGATATACCGGACCACGGTTTACCATTCAATGTTTCTAACACGCCTGTAATGTTAAATAAACAAACACGGTTGTCGTATGCCTCTGCCTCTGAAAGTGGTTTGACCAAACACAATGTTGATAACGACGTCGTACCATTGTTGAAAAAACCAAAATGGGAACCAGTTGACAATAACATAGATACATACAAAACCCAACAGCTGCTGGATCCCGTTCCGACTTTTTCTTCAAAGAAGCCAAACTGGGAACCGGCCGCTGGTGGTATATATACAAGTGTGTGTGAAGAACTGTCCGTATTAGAAACGCCTACGATTTATGAGCAGTCGCTGAAGCTGCCAAATATCGCTTCTTCTGCAACGTCCAGTGAAAGTGCAAAGTCTACAAATAGTGCTGAAGTCATGAGCCACGATTATTCTTTCTCTAGCGCGGAGACGAGAGATGTTCGTGACGGTGGCCCTGGTTTATATATACAGAATACGTTAACAAATAATTATAGTGCTGTACATCATGGTGCTCGGGTTTGGGCTCGAGATATTTCAGAACGAACTGAAGAAGCCCAGAACCCGTTAGAAGTTTTATACATGTGTAACGACACGGTGGATGGTGACACGTCTCTGATTTCCGCCGGACAACACAACGGTTATAGTGATACAAAGGAAACTTGTATGCAGCCAAGTGTTAGTAAAGTATTTAAAGGTGTGAATGGATTGACTAATGGGAGAAAGGTTGATAGTGACGTGATCAGTGTCTCGTTTGAACAATCCTGGAATGGCTTGTCAAGTGTGTGTAATACTACTGTGTCTGAGGGCGCGCTGGAAGCCTGTCACAATACAATGGTTGACAAGGTAACGGACTGTGCCGAAGGGAGTGAGGACCAGTCTGACTGGAACCAGACTCTCAAACATTTTATTCTTCAGAACTTGGAGTGTGATTCCATTGGGGACCGGAATAAGAGGCCGGAGAAAGAGCACGGCCCGCAGAGACTGGTCAACAAGCGGCCGAGCGTCGAGGAGAAGATGGCCGAAGAAGTCTTACTTAAGAAGTTAGATTTCTTGCGGAATCATTCTCAGTCGTACAGCTCGTTGTTTGCCTCTCAGATTCCCAGTGAACCAGCCTGTGCTGGTGAGAATAACCAAGTGTTGGACCTTAGCAACCATCACGCGGTACCAGTCCAGAATATGACTTCCTGTGGAGTGATGGCTACAGTGTCGCCACCTATCTTAGATCTGAGTGATAATAAAAGCAATATGTTGCCAGCTGTGGTTTGTAGTGCTAACAATGGAGAGATAACCAGTGAGTCGCCAGCAGCCCTGCAGCATAGGCTGTCCCTGTCTGCCTTCCACTTTCCCCATTCAGGGCTGCCATAAGTTCATAATTGAAAATCCCAAGATTTCCAAAGTTTCTATTTTTTAAACGTGATTACTTAAAGCAGGTTGAAAGTAAAGCAATTCTGCTTTACTTTCAGCCTGCTTTAAGCTACCATCTGCTACGATAAAAATCCAAAGATTTTGGAGAAAAAACCGGAGAAATGGCAGCCCTGGCCATGTCTCTCTC
Organism: Gari tellinella; assembly: GCA_922989275.2. Classification (NCBI taxonomy): domain Eukaryota; kingdom Metazoa; phylum Mollusca; class Bivalvia; order Cardiida; family Psammobiidae; genus Gari; species Gari tellinella. The sequence continues at coordinate 12,833,219 of OV277874.1, read as the reverse complement.
ACTGGTTCTACGGATGTGTCGGCTATTTTGGATAGGACAAACTTAGCCATATCTAAGGGAGGCAACTCTATATGACTACAGTCTGGTAGGGGAAGGGAAAGAACTCTGTAGAGCAGCTGGATTTGCCTTCAGATTTTTTTTCTATGAAAGTTACAAATTTATATTTATGAAATTGTTGTTTATCCCCCTCTCCCCATAGATAGGGTTACTTCCCCTACACATTTATTTTGCTGAAGTTGTCCCCCTTTATGTGAAAAAGGGGTGCAGTGATATTTGAGCTGGGTGTTATTTTTTATCATGTGCTTCAACAGATATCAGTTTGTAAAATTAGCAGTTGTACAGTTGTCCCAGACAAATGAAATTAACCCATTACCCCATAAATACACCTTTTTACGCCTTTCGTTAATCCTCTGCTGAAGAAAATAGTTCAAATTTATACAGTCATGAGTATGTTTCATAAGAAATATTTTCTATGTTAGCTTAGTATGTTTCATAAGAAATATTTTCTATGTTAGCTTAAAGCAGGCTTAAAGTATAGCAGAATGCGCCTTAAGGCACATTCTGCTTTACTTTCAACCTGCTTTAAGCGGTCGCCTCTTTTCAAAACTAGAAACAGGCTATTGGGTAATGGGTTAAAACTTTCGACAATTTCTTTTAGCAAATAGAAATATGTTTTTTCTGAAGGACATCCAGTCAACTGACAAAAAGAAACTGTTTTCTAAAGCGCAAAAGGTGGCTGCTTAAAGCAGGCTGAAAGTTAAGCAAAAAGCTCCTTTAGGAACCTTTTGCTTAACTTCCAGCCTGCTTTAAGGAACAACCTGTTTTAAACACAAACAAATGCCATGCTGTCTATATATTTTCTGATTACTCTAAAACGTTTAACAGAATTGACTCTTAAAAAGCATTCAGACAACCAGTTTTGGACGACTTTCCAGGAAACGACCCAGGTAGTTTTAGGGCTCCAGGAAAGGGGAGTATTTCAAAAGCTTAAATCTTTATGTGTGCATTAAACCCTAGGGTTTTACTACTCAATAGAATCGTCTCTTTGAGACGACTGATGAGTAGTCACACTATAGGGTTTAGTGCAGACATAAAGGAGAAAAACTTGAGTGTACCAGGGCCCCAGATAAGGGGAGTATTTCAAAAAATAAAATCTTAATGTCTACTAAACCCACTGGTGTGACCACTCACTAGAATCTTCATTTCTGCATTAAACCCTATGGTGTCACTACTCATTAGAATCGTCTCTTCGAGACAATTCTAATGAGTAGTCTCACCATAGAGTTTAGTACAGACATAAAGTAGAAAATGTTGGAAAACAAGAGTTTACACCCTCTTATCAGGAGCCCTGTAGTTGTCCTAGGAACAACCAGAATACAGGGATCTAGATAAGAGGGAGTAAACGGAACAAATCCAACATATCAACACCAAATCCTATGGTGTCACTATTCATTAGAATCGTCTCGACGAGACGATTCTAATGAGTAGTGACACCATAGGGTTTAATGCAGAAATGAAGATTTTAATTTTTGAAAATACTCCCCTTATCTGGATCCCTGAGTCCTGAATACATCTAGCTAATTTTACAGACTGTAAAATGTGACCAGCTTTCATTGTAGTATGACCACCAGTTAAGCATTCTTTTATTAGTTATTTGACTTATTTCATAGTGATTGTTATGGGGCAGTTCAAGGTTTGAAATTACAGGGCTCCAGATAGGGTGGGTATTTCAAAATACAGTAAAAACTCGATTCTACGAAATCGCAATAGTTCGAATATACCAATATTTCAAAGTCAAAACGTGGCTTAACCATATTTTAACTTTGAAATAGGGGTATGTTTGACTTAAGCTAGATCAACTTATCAAAATTCAACTTACGAAATACTGGTAATATTGGTTTAAGTGAGTTCGAAGAATCGAGTTTCGACTGTACTAGAATCCTTATGTCTCGACCACATCCTATGCTGTCACTACTCAGTAGAATCATCTCTGAGCAGGATTGCAGATAAGTGGAGTTCTTCAAAAAAATTAAATCTTAATTTATGCATTAAACCCTTAAGTGTAACTACTCATTAGAACCACGGGGGGCTAACTACGTATTATCATCAAACTGTATAGCTACGACAACCTATATAGGTATTATAACAGATTTGTATTGCTACGAAGTCAGTGTATATAGTGAGAAATGTTTGTTTACGAAAACAAAGTTGCCTTCGTACCAATACAAATTTGTTATAATACCCATATAGGTTGTCGTAGAGTAAAATTTCGTAGTAATACCTAGTTGGCCCCCAGTGAGAGTTGTCTCTCCGAGACGATTCTAATGAATAATAACACCATAGGATTTGATTTCATAAACATAAAAAAATCTTTATTTCTGCATTAAACCCTATGGTTTCATACTCATTAGAATTGTCTCGTTGAGACGATTCTAATGAGTAGTAACACCATAGGATTTGGTGCTGAAACAAGTGAGAAAATGTTTGCATTAGTTCAATTTACTCCCTCTAATAAGATCCTTGAATTCTCTTTGAGACAATTCTAATAAGACGTCTCCTCATAGGGTTTGGTTGGGAAATAAACTAGAAAAAACCAGTATTTACTCGCTGGTATCTGGGGCCCTTTGTTATGGGTGATATTTTAAATCCCTCCCCCTCTCCTACGTTTTATAGTTTTTGATTTTACAAACGTATCAGTCAGCTCTGTAGATTGTCTTCTTCGATTTCTGCGAACTGAATGACAAACACTGTAGACCCGTTCTTTTATCGATCAGTAATTTGACAAATAGGTGCAAGCTGAATAGCAAACAGTGTAGACTGATCAGACCCCTCCCTCAGGATCAGTCTGATCAGGGTCTACACTGTTTGCTCAGGCCTTGCAGTCCCAATATTTATTATGGTAGTCACATCATAGGGTTTGGTTCAGACTTTAAGAAGGACTAGATTAGATAACATCAATGGCAAGCATAATCAAAAAGGCAAACAGTGTAGACCCAGGTCACAAGCATAGTCATATCAATGACAAAGTAAACAGTGTAGACCTAGATCACTTCAGATTGCTCCTCAAATAGCCAGTTTGTAGCCAACCAAGCCGTTATTGAGTGTAAACATACTTTACAAAATGAAATATGGGTATATTCCATCGAATAATGAATCTGGACCAGTTTTCGGAACAAAAGTCAATATTTGCTGATTAATTTAGCCCTTTGTTTCGCATAAGCTTTAACCCATTACCCCATAAATACAACTTTTACGCCATACATTTATTCCTCTACTGAAGAAATTAGTTTCACTTCATACAGTCATGAATATTTTCTATATTCAAGCAGATGATAGCTTGAAGCAGGCTGAATGTAAAGCAGAATGTGCCTTAAGGCACATTCTGCTTTACTTTCACCCTGCTTTAAGTGGTCACATGTCTTTAAAACTAGAAACAGGCTATGGGGTAATGGGTTAAAGCAGGTTGAAAGTAAATTTATTTCCAGCCTGCATTGAGCTCCAATCTGTCAGATTACAGGGGTAAAACTCCTGTGATTCTTTAAAAAGAAAGAAAATAGTTCCATTTTATACAGTCATGGATGCACAATAAGAATTATTTTCTATATCCTAGAATATGGGCATGTGTCTTTAAATCTAGAAACAGGCTATGGAGTAATGCGTTAAGTGGTTATCTGTCTTCAAAACTAGAAGCAGAGTATGGGGAAATAGGTTAACCTCCTTAGCCAGTTTCTAGTATTGAAAATAGGTGATCATTTAAAGCAGGTTGAAAGAATATCAGAATGTGCCCTAAGGCACATTCTGCTTTTCTTTCAGCCTGCTTTAAGCTAATATCTGCTAGGATAAAGAAAATATTTCTTATGATACATATTCTTCACTGTTTAAATTGGAACTATTTACTTCAGTGGAGGAATAAATTGAAGGCGTAAAAGGTGTATTTATGGGTTAATGGGTTAAGCATACATTAATTAGACTAGATAAGCAGGCTAAACATTGAGCAAACAGCATTATATCAGTCAAAAGCTGTAGATATAATGAGATTGAAAATGGATGAAAACAACGTTTTTTCCTCTGTTCCTCTAATGGAGTACTATCTTCTCATCTCCAAATGTCATTCCTTCCTCAAGGGAAATAGTTTCCATCCTTTGAGCCATGTATATCAGGGCTCCAGATAAGAGGAAGTTATTGGAACAAATCCAACATCCTCTCACTCATTTCAGCACCAATCCTATGGTGTTACTACTCGTTAGAATTGTCTCGAAGAGACGATTCTAACGAGTAGTAACACCATAGGGTTTAATGCAGAAATAAAGATTTTAGTTTTTGAAAAACTACTATTATCTGGAGCCCTGTATATATGTTTGAAGTTCAGAAATGTCTGTTTTCTACCTTGCCATGTGAACCCATTGTTCCATGTATACGCTTTTTTACGCCTCTAATTTATTCCTCCACAAAAGAAAAAAGTTCAGTTTTATACAGTCACGAATTTGAAGCATAACAAATTATTTTCTATATCCTAGAAGATGGTGGCTTAAAGCAGGCTGAAAGTAAAGCAGAATGTGCCTTAGGGCGCATTATGCTTTACTTTCAACCTGCTTTAAGTAGTCACCTATTTTCAAATCTAGAACAGGCTATGGGGTAATGGGTTAACCTTTAAGGCCTTTAATTTATTCCTCCACTAAAGAAAATAGTTCTTTTTATTATACAGTCACAAATATGCGGCATAAGAAATAATATTTGTATCCTAGCACACATGGTAGATTAAAACAGTATGAAAGTAAAGAAGTATGCTTCTTAACCCATTACCCCATAGCCTGTTTTTAGCTTTTAAAGAAAGATCACTTAAAGCAGGTTGAAAGTGAAGCAGAATGCGCCTTAAGGCGCATACTGCTTTACTCTCAGTCTGCTTTTAGCTATTATCTGCTAGAATTTAGAAAATATTTCTTGTGATTCATATTTATGACTGTTTTAAAAGCGATAACCTCTCTTCAAAGCTAGAAATAGGCTATGGGTTATGGGAAACATTATCTAAAGGTATAGATTTAATGAAAAACTTTTTCCCTGATTGAAAGCAATTTACTGATCGCAGGTTGTTTTGCATTTCTCTGGGGAAATCATTATTTATCCTTTGAACGCTTAACCCATTACTCCTCAAATAGTCCTTTTTACACTTTTAATTTATTCCTCCCCTATAGAAAATAAATCTTTATAGAGTAATGACTATGCACAGTAAGAAATATTTTCTATATCCAAGCCAATGATATCTTAAATCAGGTTGAAAGTAAAGCAGAATGCACATTTAGGTCCATTTTCCTTTACTTTCAACCTGCTTTATGTGGTCACCTGTTTTCAAAGCTAAGAAACAAACTGTGGGGTAAGGGGTTAATGGATTTACCTCTAGTGACAGAGATATGTGTCATTTACAAATAGTTTTCTAGTGAATAGTATTTGTGTCCTATGCAAACAGTGTAGACCCTGATCAGAGGGCTCCTATCGGAGCCCTCTGATCAGGGTCTGCCCTGTTTGTCACTTTGCAATATATTGTAGAAAACATACCTTATTAGTCCAAAATGGACTAGACATAATTGGGAACTGGAATTGTCCATTTAAAGTTTCAGGGGTGAAAAAGTTATGGCATTGATATAATCCTTTTAACACATTCAACCCTAGCGACGAGTAAACTCGTAATTGACAAAAAGGATACCTGTGAAGAATACTCTTGTCCTATGCAAACAGTGTAGACCCAGATCAAAGGACTCCTGTAGGAGCCCTCTGATCAGGGTCTGCATTGTTTGTCATTTTGCAATAAATTCTTAAAATCAACCCTAAATATTAATAAATGGGACTATATTTGATTGGAAATTGGAATTGTCCATTTGATGTTACAGGGGTGAAAAAGTTATGGCAATGATATAATCCTTTTAGCTCACATTTCTAAACTGATGCGATGCATATCAGAAATCAATTCTGTGCTTTATTTGTTTTATAAAACCATTTGATATTTCCTCAATTATGAAAGGCATAGAAACTGAAGATGTGTTCAGCTTTACTTTCTGTCTGTTTTAAGGCACATTTTGCTTCGCTTTCAGTCTGTTTAAAGGTGCATTTTGCTTTGCTTTCAGTCTGTTTTAAGATGCATTTTGCTTTACTATTCTGCTCTACTCTGTGATCTGCTCTGATAAAATAGATATTTATTTTATGTAGCATATTCATGACTGTATTTAATGGAACTATTTCATTCTGTGGAAGAATTAATTAAAGGTGTAAAAAGGCATATATAAGGGGTAATGGGTAATACATGGCTGTATAAAAGGTAAAAAATGTATAATGGGGATTAGTTTGATGGCTACGGAGGGAATGGTTTAACTCTTTCCTCCCTGAAACTTTAAATTGACAATTCCAGTTTCCATTTTAGTCTAGTCCATTTCTGACTTTTAAGGGTTGTTTTTGTCAATGTTTGGCATCATGACAAACAGTGAAGACCCTGATCAGAGGGCTCCTTTCGGAGCCCTCTGATCTGAGTCTTCACTGTTTGCACAGGACAAGTGTACTATTCACATGTACACTGTTTGAAAAGGACGCCTATATGCGGGACTAGGGTTCAAAGGGTTAACCCATTACCCCATAACCTGTTTCTAGTTTTGAAGGCAGGTGACCACTTAGATAAGGTTGAAAGTATAGCAGAATGCGCCTGAAAGCGCATTCTGCATTACTTTCAGCCTGCTTTAAGCTATCTTATACTAGAAAATAGAAAATATTTATTAATATATACAGTGCTCCCTCTCTACAACGACATCCAATGGGAGACAACAATTGTGTGCGTTGGTCGGAGGGAGTTTTTAGAGGGAGGGAAATAGGCTTACATTTACAAACAGCTTGAATCTAGAACAGACGCCGCATAACGCGGCATCTGATCTGGATTCAAGCTCTTTGTCACTCAAGTTTTTTTTTCTGTCAAAATGTTCAATATTAACTTTGAGAAAAACAGCACAAAACAACTTTTAGCAGACGATATTAAAGCAGTAAAGGCGTTCGACATAATTGTCTTGTTTCGGGAACTGTGACAAGAGCGGTTGTAAGGAGGGAGTCGTTGTAGGGAGGGAGTGCTGTATATTCATGACTGGATAAATTGGAGCTATTTTCTTCAATGGAAGAATAAATGGGGGGTGTATTTATGGGGTAATGGGTTAAGTGAACACATGTTTTCAAATATAGAAACAGGCTATTGGGATAATGGGGATTAGTTTGATGGCTGTAGAGGGAAAAGTTTAAAGTCCAGAGTTAAGTTATGAAATTTGAACTATTTTCTTCCGTGGAGGAATGAATTAAAGGCATAAAAAGGCTTATTCATGGGGAAATGGGTTAAAGTGGGGAGTTAAGTTTTGCCCAATTAGTCAGGACAAGCAATCCAATTAGTCTTGTGCCCAAGAGGGTTGTTACTGCCGGAATGGTTGTTCCATTGGTATTGATTGACAGATATGATCACAATACTATACAGACTTAAAACCAGAGCTCCAGATAAGGGGGGTATTCCAAAAAATAAAATCTTTATTTGTGAATTAAACCCTATGGTGTCACTACTCATTAGAATCTAATCGGTAAATGCCACATCTGATAAGGATTCAAACTGTTTGACACTCATTTTGAAATAATGTCAATCATACTGCCTTAACCCTTTACCTGATAGCATTGTTTCTAGTATTGAAGATATGTGACTACTTAAAGCAGGTTGAAAGTAAAGCAGAATGCGCCCTAAGGCGCATTCTGCTTTCCTTTCAGCCTGCTTTAAGCTATTAACTGCTAGAATAAGGAAAGTATTGAATATGACACATATTCATTACGGTATAATTTGGAACTATTTTCTTCAGCGGATGAATAAAATGAATGTGCTAAAAGTCGCTTCTATAAGGGAAAGGGTTAAAATTGACTTGGAAACGATATTGACAGCAATATTGAAGCAGACAAAAATATGGCATTGAAGGGATAAAACCTCTTGATAAATTTGGCCGTTGAAAGGGTTTAAAGAGTACAAAGGCATATTTATTGGGCGATTGGATAAACTAGTAATTGGATTGGGAATTAGGGATTCAGACAGTTTCACACTCAGATTGTAATTCTGTAGCAGTTAGGGAAGGAAATATTAACCCATTACCCCATAAACGTGCCTTTTTACGCCTTTGATTTATTCCTCCACTGAAGAAAGTAGTTATAATTTATGCAGTCATGAATATGTATTGTAAGAATTTTTTTCCATAGTCTAGCAGAAGCTTAAAACAGGCTAAAAGTAAAGCAGAATGTGCCCCATTCTGCTTTATTTTCAACCTGCTTTAAGAAATTACCTGTCTTTAAAATTAGAAATAGGATATTTGGAAATGGATTATGCAACATTCCAAGTAGACAACTTATTTAACCCATTACCCCATAAATACACCTTTTTACGCCTTTATTCTATTCTTCTACTGAAGAAAATAGTTCCAATTTATACAGGCATGAATATGGACCATAAGAAATACTTTCTTCATCTAAGTGTAGATGGTAGTTTAACCCATGGCCTGTTTCTAGTATAAAAAATAGGTGACCATGTAAAAGCGGGTTGAAAGTAAAGCAGAGTGTGTGTGAAGGTTTTAAGACTTTTTATAATGAATGTTATCTAGGTCTGCACTGTTTACGTCTATGAACCCTAGTCCCGCATATATGCGTCATTTGCATACAGTGTACCTGTGAGGAATACACTAGTCCTATGCAAACAGTGTAGATCTTTAGGAGCCCTCTGATCAGGGTCTACACTGTTTGTCATTTTGACATGTATTGTAAAAATCAACCCTAAAAAGTAAAAAATGGACTAGACTAAATTGAAAACTAGAATTGTCCATTTGAGGTTTCAGGGAGGAAAGGGTTAATAAAAAATTTGTTTATAATGGTAGTGTACAAACAATGCTTAAATCTGGCAGTCAACAAACAGTATAGACACAGATCAACTACTCTTGTTAGGAATATGACAGCTAATCGGGGTCTATACCAATAGTCTGCCTGTCTAATAGACCTACAAATAGAGCTCGAAATAAGGAAAATGTTTCAAATACTAAAATCTTTATTTCTACTCTAAACCCTATGGTGTGACAACTCATTAGATTCGTCTCGAAGTGACGATTCTATTGAGTAGTCACACCATAGGGTTTTGGGCAGGTACAGTAAAAACTCTCTATAACAACCACTAAATTAAGTTTCATTATTTTGTGTTTAAGGCAGGTGACTGCTTAGAGCAATGTGATATTAAAACATAAAGCTCCTTTAGAAGCTTTCTGTTTTATTGCCACCTTGCTTTAAGCTGTCACCTGTCTTTTATGGAATAATTCAGCTTTTGTTTTAGTGGTGGTAATAGAGAGGTTTTACTGTATAAAAAATTCAAATTTTCAAAATATCACAGTACCTATATCTGGAGATCCCTTACCTAGGGTTTAATGATGATGTGAGACAGAAAATATTGGAAAATGTATTAGTTGACAGTCTCATCTATATTTCCAGAGCTCCAGATAAAGTTTTTTTTTCAAAAACTAAAATCTTTTTTTCTGATTTAAACGCTATGGTGTGACTACTCATTAGAATCGTCTCTTCGATTTGGTGCTGAAATGTGTAAGCAAATGTTTGATTTGTTCAAATAACTCCCACTTATCTCAGTATACGGAGTGGCTTTCTTGAAGTGTTTTAGCATTATTCTGATTACAGCCGAAACTCGATACTTTTAACTCGCGTAAGTCGAACTTATTCCTATTTCATGCGGTCAATTTCGACAACTGGATGTCCCTTGACTTTAGCATACCCATATTTCATAGTTAAAATGTGGCTCAGCTATGTTTTTGCTTTGAAATATGGGTAAGTTCGACTTTAGCGAGTTCAAATAATCGAGTTTTCGAGTTTTATTTCCACAAGTTGTTGTTGTTGTTGTTCTTATCCCCATGCAAAAAAAAAAAAGCAACAAATGTTTTATCTTTTGTACATAGCGGAAGAGAAATAAACCGATCTGTGATCATTGCCCCCTAAATGCTTTACACTGCTGTTTATTCTTATTCACAGAGACGCTCTGTAGCGGTGATAACACATTGTTCGTTGTTATGTGAACGTTTGTTTGTAAGTTTTATCCTGCAAGAGTTATGGACAAAGTCCACATTGTTTGTGTTGCTTAAAAATTACCGAACACGTCGTGTTAAAAGTCCTGTTATTATTATGGGATATCTGAATGAATTAAATCATACAAAAATAGAGAATACTGCCAAGAGAAAACACGGCTGGAAATCATTTAAACCATTACTCCATAGCATGTTTCTAAATTTGAAAACATGTGACCACTTAAAGCAGGTTGAAAGTAAAGCAGAATGTGCAATAAGGCACATTCTGCTTTACTTTCAGCCTGCTTTAACCCTTTGAACCCTAGTCCCGCATATAGGCATCCTTTTCAAACAGTGTACCTGTGAATAGTAACCTTGTCCTGTGCAAACAGTGAAGACCCAGATCAGAGGGCTCCAAAAGGAGCCCTCTGATCAGGGTCTTCACTGTTTGTCATAAAGCCAAACATTGACAAAAACAACCCTTAAAAGTCAGAAATGGACTAGACTGAAATGGGAACTGGAATTGTCCATTTAAAGTTTCAGGGAGGAAAGAGTTAAGCTAACATCTGTTAGGCTTTAGAAAAATATTTCTTATGATCCATATTCATGACTGTATAAAATGAAACCTTTATTTAGCGGAGGAAAATCAGGTTTTCCAAAAACACATTTGGGTTTTCCCCATAAACATAATCAGACTTTTAAACATGATGTGTTAAGAAACCTGTGCAAGATGTGATGCAGTATATAACATAGCAAGTTGTGTTGTTGTGGAAGGGGTTACGGAGGGGGCTGCAGATGTCATGTGATAAAATATCTGGCCCCTTTTTCCTGACTTACGTATTATTGTTTGTCTCCCTCTCAACTCCATTTTTCTAGTACTTCTGTTGAATTCATATAACTGGCAACCAGGGCTCCAGATAAGGGGGGGTATTCCAAAAAATAAAATCTTTTTTTGTGCATTATACCTTAAGGTGTCACTACTCATTAGAATCATGTCGAATGAGTAGTAACAGTATAGTATTTGGTGCTGAAATAAGAGCGAAAATGCTTGATTTGTTCGGTTTACTCCCTCTTATCTGGAGCCCAGGGCAACTGATGATTGCCATGAAGTGGCCAGTGGCACAAGGTTTTACCCTTTACTCCATAGCCTGTTTCTGGCATTGATGATAGGTGCAGGGCTCCAGATAAGAGGTAGTTTTTTCAACTAATCCAACATTTTCTCACTTATTCAGCACCAAATCCTATGGTGTTACTACTCATTAGAATCGTCTCGAAGATACGATTCTAATGAGTAGTGACACCATAGGGTTTAATTCAGAAATAAAGATTTTAGTTTTTGAAAAACTACCCTTATCTGGTGCTCTGTAGGTGATCACTTAACTCTTCATGATCAAATTATTCGGGAGATATTTACCCCTTCACTGTTTCATTTTCGTCTGCTTTAATTTTGTTGTCTGCAATGTCGTTTCGAAGTTAAAAAATAAGGCAGTTTGACTGAAGACATTTCCAAAACAAGTGTCAAACAGTTCGGATCCTGATCATACGCCAAGTCACGGGGCATCTGATCAGTATACAAACAGTTTGCAAACACACTTTTAAGTGTTATTGAGAGCAAAAGGGTTAAAGCAGGTTGAAAGTAAAGCAGAATGCGCACCAAGACGCATCATGCTTTACTACCAACCTGCTTTAAACAACAATCTTATACGATACAAAATTCTTGTGACTGTATAAACTGGAACTATTTTCCTCACTTGTATATAGAACTATTTTCCTTAGTAAGTGGAGCAGTAAATTAAAGACGTAAAAAGGCATATAAATTATGGAGTAATGGGTTAAAACAGTTTTCTGCTGTATCATTATCCTGCTTTAAGCTGTAACCTAACTTTACACCATCAAGTAGGCTTGATTTTATGGCACAGTAAAAACCCTCTGTTACAACCACTAAGTGTTAAGTTTTTGATGTTTATGACAGGTTGTTATGTAACCCTTTCAACCCTGAAACTTTTAATGGACAATTCCAAATTCAAAATAAGTCTAGTCCATGTTTGACTATTTATATTTACATTTATATTTCAAAATGACAAACAGTATAGACCCTGATCAGAGGCCTCCTTAAGGTGCCCTCTGATCAGGGTATACACTGTTTGCATGGGACAAGTGTAATCCTCAGGTGCACAGTTTGTAAATGACAACTATACTCGTCGCTAGGGTTGAATGTGTTAACCCTTTCAACCCTAGGTCACACATATATGCATCCTTTGTAACCAGTGTACATGTGAGTAGTGCACTTGTCCTATGCAAACAGTGAAGACCCAGATCAGAGGACTCCTAAAGGAGCCTTCTGATTAGAGTCTGCACTGTTTGTCATTTTGCAATCCATTGACAGGTGCAACACTGAATAGTTAAAAATGATCTAGACTAAATTAGAATTGTCCATTTGGAGCTTCAGGGAGGAAAAGGATAGAGCAAGATTAGAGTAAAGCATAAAGCTCTGGTAGGAGCTTTCTGTTTTACTTTTATATTGCTTGAAGCTGTCACATGTCTTTTATGCCATCGTCACTTTTTTACATCACTTAGGTGTAAAAGATGGGTTCTACTGTAGTTATATGTGGAAATAACTTTATAATGAAATGATCTGTTTGTTTGAGGAGCACATCTGTGTGGCTTGTATCTTAACCCTTTGAACCCTAGTCACGCATATATGCGTCATTTGCAAACAGTGTACCTGTAAGGAGTATACTTGTCCTATGCAAACAGTGTAGACCCTGATCAGAGGGCTCCTTCAGGAGCCCTCTGATCAGGGTCCACACTGTTTGTCATTTGACATATATTGTAAAAATCAACCCTAAAAAGTAAAAAATGGAGTAGACAAAAGTGAAAACTAGAACTGTCCATTTGAGGTGTCAGGGAGGAAAGGGTTAAGTATTCCGCTTCATTTGAAATGTGATTTGTCTGTTTCCATGGTTACAGAGGGGGGAAATGTCCGAAATGGATTCTGATTTTTAGCAGAGGACTGTGAACACTTAAATATCTCCTGAAAGTTAATAGGTATGAAAATGTTTCATAGGTTGTGATAATTAAGCAGCCAATCAGAATAGTTTAATAGGTCACATGACGAGATAATAGCCACTTAGATTAGTTTCATAGGTCGTATGACAAGTTTACAGCCAATCAGATTTTTCCCCATGTCACATGGCAAGTTAACAACCAATCAAATCATGATTCTATTGCTGGGGCCACATTCTTCTTTCCAATTCAAATGAGTCAAAAAACAAATGTGACAGCATTTTACCCCTTTTGATTCATTCCTCCATTGAAGAAAATTGTTGCATTTTAAACAGTCATGAATATTGTAGAAAAAGAAATGTTTTCAATATTCCAGCAGATGGTAGCTTAACCCATTACCCCATAAATACGACTTTTGACGTCTTTCATTTATTCCACCACTGAAGAAAATAATTCCAATTTATACTATCATGAATATGTATAATAACAAATCTTTTCTTTATTCTAGTTGGAGGTAGCTTAAAGCAGGCTGAAAGTAAAGCAGAATGTGCCTTAAAGCGACTCGCAACCAGATGGTGCATTAAAAATAGTAATTTGTAAATATGTGTCAAACGCTTATATAAATGGTAAAGAATTAGTTTAGGATAAGAAATTCTGTTTAAAAAAAATGAATTTCAATAAAAAAAAATATTGGTCTCTGGTGGGATTCGAACCCATGGCCCGGCATTGGCGGACAGAAGGCAAAATAGGGGAAACCGCTTAGACCAATGGACCACGGAACTATACGTTTATCTCGTGTTGCGGTCGAAAGTGCATACAACTTCGTAATTCGGCTCGTGTTTATGTCTGAGCCCGTGTAGAGAAGCGACAGCAACAACTATACCGTCTACTAGTCGGTATAGAAAAACGATGGAAAATATCTAAAAATCTAAGATTCGGTGACGATTCTTGAGACTTTTTTTGGACTGATCATATTGTTTTAATGTCAGAAGCCAAATAATGCCACAAATTTGCTTTTATTTGAGTATTTTATTTTATTTTGACAAGTACACCATCCGGTTGCGAGTCGCTTTAAGGCACATTCTGCTTTACTTTCAACCTGCTTTAAGTGACCTATGTTTAATACTTGAAACAGGCTATGGGGTATTGGGTTAAAGCAGGCTGAAAGTAACCTGCTTTAATTGGCGTTGTTTTCAAACAGTGTAATGTGAAAAGTACACTTGTCCTATGCAAACAGTGAAGACCCAGATCAGAGGGCTCCGAAAGCAGCCCTCTGATCAGGGTCTTCACTGTTTGTCATAATGCTAAACATTGACAAAAACAACCCTTAAAAGTCAGAAATGGACTAGACTAAAATGGAAACTGAAATTGTCCATTTAAAGTTTTAGGGAGGAAAGAGTTAAAGCAGGCTGAAAGTAACCTGCTTTAAGTGACTACCTGTCTTCAATAGAGGCTATGGAGTTAATTAAAATGTCAACATTATTGATAATTTATGTGGCTAATAGCTTGGTGCCTGATTAGACAAGTAGATACTTGGTTTCTGATCTGGCTCAAACTATTTGCATTGGACAGAATTATTCTAGCACAACGTACGAAAGAACGTCTTCCCATCTGTGAAAACTGTTTCAGACATAGATTATTCATTGGCCAGTTAATTAAAACAGAAATGAGAATTATAAATTGACACACAGTTTTGCACTTTCCGCAAAATAAAATCTCTGAATCAAATCATGTTTGATCAAGAACAAAGGAACATATTCTGGTGTAATCAGTGTTTATTGCAATTAGAATCAAGTGTGCTATATGCGTTCCATTTTCCATGCCATACTTTTTGTTTTGTGTCCTTGTTTTGTTGCCTGTACAGTTTGTATGTTGATATTGTTAGAGAAATTTACTTGAAAGATTTTATTGTTGGAAGTTCTAATTCGTTCAGTATTTCTGTCCGAACCCTCGATCTGCTAGCTGTGACTTTTCTAGAATCAACAAACAGTTTGAATCAAGATCAGAACCAGTGAAACTGGGACATCTGATCAGGTTCCAAACTATATGTTCCTCATGTTTTAGATCTCGATTTTGATAGCTGAAATGGCTCTAACTGTGAAGTAGGCAATGATAAAAAAGTAAGTAAAGTACCAGTTAAAGTCTACTTTCAGTACGAATGACTGCTCAGCCGACTGTACATTTACATGTAACAGACAGTAAATTTAACCCAGTACCCTGTAGCCTGTTTCTAGTTATGAGAAAGGTGACCACTTAAAGCAGGTTAGAATGTAGAGAATATTTCTAATGGTCCAAAGTTAAGACTGTTTAATGTGGAACTATTTTCTTCAGTGGAGGAATAAATTATAGGTGAAGAAAGGCATATTTACAGGGAAATGAGTTAAATATAAAAAAAACACTCATAGACAAAAATTTATCAAATAGTTGGGATCCTGATCAAATTTCTTCAGTGTAGAAATAAATTATAGGCAAAGAAAGGCATATTTATGGGGTAATGGGTTAAATATAATAAAAACACCCCAACAACCTACTGATAGAAAAAACCCAAAACCAAATAGTTTTGATCCTAATCAAATACAAGTCACTTGGTATCTGATTCTGGTTCCAAACTATTTGTGACATGAAGTGTACCGTAGTCACAGCTGGCAGTCTAAGGGTTAACTCTTTCCTCCCTGAAACTTTAAATGGACAATTCCAGTTCGATTTTAGTCCAGTCCATTTCTGGCTTTTATGGGTTGTTTTTGTCCATTTTTGGCATTATGACAAACAGTGAAGACCCTGATCAGAGGGCTCCTTTCGGAGCCCTCTGATCTGGGTCTTCACTGTTTGCACAGGACAAGTGTACTATTCACATCTACACTGTTTGAAAATGACGCCTATATGCGGGACTAGGATTCAAAGGGTTAAGATGTCTTATTCCTGCAATCTATGACAGGAGAAAACCCTATTGCACTGCAAAACAATGTAGATACAGACTAGGGGCTTATTTCATAACATTTTGAATGACAGAAACGGTCGTAAGTCAAAACTTTAAAGTACATTTAATTTCTGATTTCTCTATCTAATCCTGATTTTTGACATCTCTTTGGAATCGTCTTTTCAAGACGATTCCAAAAAGATGTCACAAGACAGGATTAGATAGGGAAATAAATAATAATTGACACTTTTATAATCTGACTTGGGGACAACATTTGTCGTACAGAGTTTTATGAAACCGGCCCCTGGCCAACAGCTCAGCCCTGGCATCTGACCAGCGGCTACACTGGCAATAAAGTAACAGTATACTATGGATGCTCGGGAATGTCCAATAACTCTTTCCCACATGAAAGCGCATTTGATTTATTCCTTCACTGAAGAAAATAGTTCCAATTTATACAATCATAAATATGTATTAGAAATAGTTTCTATATTCTAGTGGATGGTAGCTTAAAGCTGGTTGAAAGTAAAGCACATTCTGCCTTACTTTTAACCTGATTTAAGTGGTCACCTATCTTCAATATTAGAAATATGATATGGGGTAAAGGGATAATGTAGACCCTGACAAGATTCCATGTCTAGGACCCGGGCTGACCAAGGTCTTCACTGTTCGCAGTGCAATAAGTCTGATATTCTCCTGGCACTAATCGTTTATTTATGCATACATATGCATATTTAACCAATTACTCCATAAATATGCCCTTTTACGCCGCTACTTTAATCCTCCACTGAAGAGAATAGTTTCATTTTTATACAGTTATGAATATGAACTCTAAGGCATGTTTACTATGAATCCTAGTAGGTAGCTTAACCCATTACCCCATAGCCTGTTTCTACTTCTGAAGATAGATGACCAGTTAAAGCAGGTTAAAAGTAAAGCAGAATGCGCCTTAAGGCGCATTTTGCTTTACTTTCAACCTGCTTTAGGCTACCATCTTTTAGAATATTGAAAATATTTCTAATGATATATTACTAGTACTGTATAATATAAATTGGAACTATTTTCTTCAGTGGAGGAATAAATTAGAGGCGTGAAAAGGCATATTTATGGAGGAATGGGTTAAAGAGGGTATCCTAAAGGGAAGCTTAAAGCAGGCTGAAAGTAAAGCAGCATGTACCTTAAGGTGCATTCTGCTTTTCTTTCATCTTGCTTTAAGAACTCACCTGTCGTCACAAAATAGAAAAGGGCTATGAGGTAATGGGTTGAATTACTCGTGAGCTTGAGTGCAGCGTAATTCATGCTTTTTTCTGGCCATTTTGGGAAAAACTGCAAAGTCTGATTTGGGAAATTTTCGGCGCGGAAAAATCATGTTTTGGGAAGAATTTTTAGAACTGATTTCACATATTATTGAATCTAAATAGCCAGAAAAATGACATGTAGTAGTTCTTTCAATGTTTTATTAGTTTTTATTTGAGTTTGAGTTATCAGTAATAATCAATCTGTATAAAAAAATTTTTTTTTTTTTTTTTTGAAATTGGGAATTTTTTTTGAGAATTGGGAATATTTTTTACCATTTCCGATTGGGAATGGGTCTGTGTTCCGGACCCGTGGATACACCAGAAAAAGGCCTGTAATTTTAGTTGGATCAGATTTTACTTGTATGCAATTTACTGTTGTTTTTAACTCTGTCCGTGTCAGTTTTAGATTTTCCAAGTTTTTACAGGAGGTGCTTGCTTCATTAACCCATTACTCCATAAATGTGTCTTGTTACACCTTTGATTTATTCATGCACTGAAGAAAATAGTTCCAATTTGTGCAGTCATGAATGTGCACCATATGAAATATTTTCTTTATCTTAGCAGATGGTAGCTTAATGCAGGCTGAAATTAAAGCAGAATGTATCTTAATACATTTGAACCCTACTCATGCATATGTTTGTTAGTTATGCATTATTTTCCAACAGTGCACCTGTGAAGAGTGTATTTGTCCTATGCAAATAGTCAAGATCCAGATCGGAGGGCTCCTGATCAGGATCTGCACTGTTTGTCTGTCAGATTGCAAAACAACCGAACTCACTATAGCTAAAAATGGACTAGACTAAATTGGAAACTAAAATTAAAGGTTAAAGCGCATTCTGCCTTACTTTCAACCTGCTTTAAGCTACTATCTACATGGATCTAGTAAATATTTATTATGCTGCAAATTCATGACTGTATAAAGCAAAATCATTTTCTTCAGTGGCACAATAATTTAGATTTTTAAAAAGACGTATTTATTGAGGAATGGGTTAAGTAGACTCCTGTGATTTGTCGTTTCTTTAACCCTTTACCCCATAGCCTGTTTCTAGTTTTGAAAATAGGTGACTACTTAATGCAGGTTGAAAGTAAAGCAGAATGTGCCTTAAGGCACATTCTGCTTTACTTTCAGCCTGCTTAAAGCTACCACCTGCTGGAATAAAGAAAACATTCCCTACGAAACATATGTTAAACTGGAACTATTTTCTTCAGCGGAGGAATAAACTGAATGCGCTAAAAGGCGTTTCTATGGGGGAAAGGGTTAAGGGAGGTTTTACTGTACATTCTGTCCGGATGTGAGTGAGATGCGGAGTAACTTTGCATCTAACTCACATCCAAATATTTTACTTATAAAGTCATCATTTATAGCATGAGAAAGAATCAAGATAGGTTCACTTTTTGCATGCTGGATAATTTTTTATGTCTGCAACATAATTATGTCATCTGGTTCTATTCTAAAAATAGAATTTTCAAAATTTCTTTTCAAAACAGGCTCAGAGTGTCAAACGGTTTTGATCATGATGAGACCCCGTGTTAAAACTTATGTGGAGTCTTATAAGGATTCCCGCTGTATGCGAAGGTTATAATGGTTTCGCGGATAGTATGCTGAGTGGTAATAATCCTGATCAAATTGATTATGTCATATTAGAATCATGATAAAATTGAATATGTCATATAAGAATCATGATAAAATTGAATATGCTATATTTAGCATCAGTACATTTTTATCTCCACTTTGAGTAAAATAATGTTGCTTGTTTCCTATGATAAAGGTGGCTGTTTTCAGATGGTCACTAGGTGGCGCCACAGAATGTTAGCACAGTCTTGTGGTGCCATCTAGTGTCATGTCTTGATAGGCTTCAGTACATGTTATTCTATCCTTACAGTGAAATAATGTTGCTTCAATTCCTATGATAAAGATGGCTGTTGTCAGACAGTCAATGGGTGGCGCCACATTCTGTTAGCAGTTTTGTGGCGCCATCTAGTGTCATGTCTTGATAGGCTTCAGTACGTGTTCATCTCCCCTTACTGTGAAACAATGTTGCTTCAATTCCTATGATAAAGGTGGCTGTTGTCAGACTTTCACTAGGTGGCGCCACATACTCTTAGCACAGTCTTGTTGCGCCATCTAGTGTCATGTCTTGACAGGCTTCAGTATGTGTTTATCTCCCCTTACTGTGAAATAATGTTGCTTTGATTCCTATGATAAACCCTCAAAGGTAGCTATTGTCAGACAGCCGCTAGGTGGCGCCACAGAATGTCAACACTGTCTTGTGGCGCCCCGTGGTGACAGTCAAACTCTGTTATAGATAGGCTAACTCTATATTTGTACATACTCTAAGTTGTTACACAGCTAAAGGACTGGTTATTTTTCTATTGTTACTTATTTTAAAAAATAATGACTGTTTTTATGTTCTGAGTTTTTATACCGAAGGTGAACAAGGGTCTAGTTTTGTGAAAGTTTTGTTTTTAATAAGTAATACACTGTTAGTTTTTATACTGGAAAAAAACTCATGTTGTCCTCCGTGGCCTAGTGGTTACAGTCACCGTGACTTACATCACTTAGCTCCTCACCACTGTGGGTTCGAATCCTGGCCTTGGCATTCGGATTTTTCATGTGAAGAAGCCGATCATTGGTTCTACCCAGTTGCTGATTTGTGCCTGAAACAGTGCATAAAGGGCTTCTTGGGTTGTCCTCCACCTATAATTAGCTGGACGTCAAAACATGACTGAAATACTGTTAAAGCGATGTAAAATCATAATAAATCCAGGGCTCCAGATAAGAGTAGTTTTTCAAAAACTAAAATCTTTATTTCTGCATTAAACCCTATGGTGTCACTACTCATTAGAATCGTCTCTTTGAGACGATTCTAATGAGTAGTAACACCATAGGATTGGTGCTGAAATGAGTGAGAAACAGTTGGATTTGTTCAGAAAACTACCCCTTATCTGGAGCCCTGTAAATCCAAATTCAAATCCAGATAAGAGAGAGTAAACTGAACATTCATTTTGTAACTTCAGTAAAACCTCGCTATTACGACCACTAAATTACGTTAATTATTAGGGTGTTTACGATAGGTGACCGCTTAAAGCAAGGTGACAGTGAAACAGAAAGCTCCTATAGGAGCTTTCTGTTTCACTGTCACCTTGCTTTAAGCTGTCACCTGTCTATTATACACTCAATTAGCCTTCGTTTTAGTGGTCGTAATAGCGAGGTTTTACTGTATTTCTCATTTATGTCTCTGCCAAACCCTATGGTGTGACTACTCATTAGAATCGTCTCCTTGAGAGGGTTCAAATGAGTAGTCACATCATAAAGTTTGATACTGTTATCCCATAAAGGGGATGTATAGATGCGGGGGGCATATAGCCTTCGGTCTGTCCGTCAATGTGTACAATGTTAACCTTATTTTACCATTTCTTCTAGCATCATACTTGCTAGAATGCCTGGCTCCAAGGTTATAAAGTGTTTGAGTTGAGTCTGAGTGTGTTCTCAAGCATTTGATTGGTCAGATTTGAGCCTAGGCTTGAGAACGACGTAGGACTCAACTCAAAAGTTTTATAACCTTTACCCATGGATACTTGAATACAGTTGTTGCATTGGACCATTCCCAATCCACTCAACCTTGACATTGACCTAATTTTGAAGATTCAGAATGTAAAGACAAGAATGCCACTTTTTAAGGACTACAGTCTTGTTTTTAGAAAAGTAAACTTGTTTAACATTTGAACTGTTATTATACAGATTTTAAAAAATCGTTTTAATGAACGCTGTTGCTGATTTAAACAAATAGTTTGAATCTCAACCAGATTTAAACTGTTTGACAATCATATTCTGTTAATTTTTTTTTTAAAAATTGTTTGACCTTGAGTTGACCTTTGTTTTTAGTATTGACCCTTGTTGACCTTCAGTGATGTGTTTTTGTTAATTAGGGCTTATACTTGATACCTGCAGAGTGTGTGTCCCTATATACTGTTATATATCCCAAATAGCAATTTGAAAAATAAAACAAAATCATGGAAAATATGCCTATGTTTTTAATTGTGTCCCTCTACCCAGTTGCTGATTTGTGCCTGAAACAGTGCATAAAGGGCTTCTGGGGTCTTCCTCCACCTATAATTAGCTGGACGTCACGATATGACTGAAATACTGTTGAAAGCGACGTAAAATCAAAACAAACTAGACCTATCACAAATGGTGATTCATACCCCCAGTAGGGTCTTGTCACAAGAGTTAAATATTTCTGGATAAGGTTGATGTGTGCACTTAAAGACATTACATGACCAAGCTTGGGTGGTAACACCTAGTCTGAAAAAAGTTAGGATTTAATCATGAATAGCATGCTTTTACTGTTACAATACTGTACAGATGTCTAGGCAAAGAATCAGTCAGCCGTTTCATGTGAGGCCCGTACCTATAATAGGATAGTTGGGTTTATAAAACCCATTGAAAAAAACCTTGAATGTAAGCGTGTGAGGGCCTCTATAGAAAACTTGAGATTGCTGACATTGGCCGAGCGCACGGTTCCCATGCTGTACAGTTATTTTGACACCTAGTGGGAACAATGGAGGGGGAATCAATGAATGGACTGGCTTAATGTCTTGAAGTGCTCCCTAACTTGGAAAAAAATAACAAAGGGCAACAACTCCAAAAATGGATAAAAATAAAACAACAAAGGGCAATAACTCCAAAAATATGGATGACAGAGTAAAGATTCTTATGCACTGCACTCCTGGTCAATTAGATCTATGTGTATATGAAGTTTGAAGTCAATAGTTCATATATTTTTAAGTAATGCTCTGGACAAGCCTAAATTTGAAAAAAATAACAAAGGGCAATAACTCCGGACAAGCCTAAATTGGGTAAAAATATAACAACAAAGGGCAATAACTCCAAAAAATACTGATGACAGAGTAAAGGTTCTTGCGCACTGCACTCCTAGTCAATGAGATCTATGTGTATATGAAGTTTGAAGTCAATAGCTCTTATACTTTGAAAGTTATGCTACGGACAAGCCTAAATTGGGTAAAAATATAACAACAAAGGGCAATAACTCCAAAAATACTGATGACAGAGTTATGGTTCTTGCGCACTGCACTCCTAGTCAATGAGATCCATCTATATATGAAGTTTGAAGTCAATAGCTCTTATACTTTGAAAGTTATGCTACGGACAAGCCTAAATTGGGTAAAAATGTAACAACAAAGGGCAATAACTCCAAAAATACTGATGACAGAGTTATTGTTCTTGCGCACTGCACTCCTAGTCAATGAGATCCATATATATATGAAGTTTGAAGTCAATAGCTCTTATATTTTTGAAGTTATGCTCCGGACAAGCCTAAATTGTGTAAAAATATAACAACAAAGGGCAATAACTCCAAAAATACTGATGGCAGAGTTGTGGTTCTTGCGCACTGCACTCCTGGTCCATGAGATCTATCTGTATATAAAGTTTGAAGTCAATAGCTCTTATACTTTAGAAGTTATGCTCCGGACAAACCGGACGAACAGACGTACACTTATGTGGCTATTTTCTATTGTATTCTTTTGGGTGGCTAGCCACACAAGAGACAATTTCTTTTGCTTTATCTTGGAAAAAAATGATCTGGAGGTTTGTGGAAGGTTGATAGTTTTACCCAGTTGCTGATTTGTGCCTGAAACAGTGTATGAAAGGCATCTTGGGGTTTCCACCACCTGTATTTAGATGGACGTTGCAATACGAAATACTGTTACAGCAACGCAACTTCATAACACATCCAAATCCTTAAACTTTAACTCTATTGTAACGAGATTTGAATAAAAGTGACCACCTAAAGCAGTTAAAGGCATATTCTGCTTTACTTTCACAGGGCTGCCATGTCTCCGGATTTTTCCTAAATCTCCGGATTTTTTCCCAGTACATTGTAGCTTAAAGCAAGCTGAAAGTAAAGCAGAATGCACCCTAAGGCGCATTCTGCTTTACTTACAGCCTGCTTTAAGTAGTCGCATGTCAACAAAACAAGAAAAAGGATATGGGATAAAGGTACGATTCGTAAAATCGCACTTGAAAAATGCAAATTTGGAAATCTTAAGATTTTTCATGTCAACTTGTGGCAGCCCTGCTTTCAGCCTGCTTTAAGTAACCATCTGCTAGAATCAGGGATAATCTATACTAGTATAGATTATCCCTGGCTAGAATATACAAAATATTTTGTATGATACACATTCATGACTGTTAAAATTGGAACTGTTTCTTCAGCAAAGGAATGAATTAAAACATTTAAAATGTGTAAAAATGTGTATCTATTTAGTAAAAGGTTTAATGGGCAATTCCAGAATTGAAAAAATTCTGCCGCACTGTAACTTGATGAAACTGTGTTAGAGGATGTCAAAAAGAAGTGTAGTACACAAGACTTATAACTCTGTCATCTCCAAATATTGAATTGCCTCCCGTTTTTCATAAAATATATCATTTTTGTCTGAAACATATATACTTGATACTGTATTCACCTACTAAACATGCTATACCTTGGGGTTTTTCTTTGTGGGGAGCATCCATCGTTGGGAACGATATTCTTGTTATCCAGTATTTTTCAAACTTTCTCAGATTGTATATAATCATAAGAGTTCGGATAAGTTCAATTATAGTTGAAATCTGAACAAAAGGTGAAGAGTTATCTGGCCTTGAATTGCTCAAAATGTCATATCTAACAGTGTTTACACTCTAGAGACAACAATTTTTATTCAATCTTTTCCCAAATGAATAACAGTTATTCATTAGTGATCTTTCTCAAACTTGCTCAGATTGTATATAACCATAAGTTCTCAAACGAGTTTAATTTTGGCTGAAATCGGATCTTTAGGTCATGAGTTATCTGCCCTTGATGTGTTGAAAATGCCAAATCTGACATTGTTTACACTCTAGAGGCCAGATTTTTTATCTAATCTTCCTCAAACTTGCTCAGATTGTATATGCCTATAAGGTCTCAGATGAGTTCAAAAATGGTTGAAATCTGACAATAGGTCAATAGTTATCTACCCTTAATGTGTTGAAAATGTCATATCTAAGTGTTTACACTCTGACAACTACAGTTTTCAATGGATTTTGATTATACTTGCACACAGTATATAGTTCTCGAACCAGTGCAATTATTGTTGAAATCTGATAATTGTGGCAAGAGTTATCTTCCCTTGATATACTTTGAAATGTTAGAAAAGGCTTCATTTCAGTATTGTTTAGGCTCTTGTCATCTGCCCTTGATGTACTCTACTATACTACAAATTTGAATGGATTTAGACTAAAACGGGTGAAACTCAAAGGTAAAGCTATCAGGCGTCATTACAACAGGTGAGCGATATCAGGGCCTTCAGGGCCCTCTTGCATGTTTAACCCTTTCAACACTAAGTTTCTCCCGTGGGCAATATGGTTCCCTTGTTGATCATTTTAGTTACCAAAACATGAGCCAGTCTATTTGGAATTCTGGATAGTTTCAAAAAATAAAATACTGTTCTAAATTAGCAAATAGTGCATACCCTGATCAGAGGGCTCCTATAGGAGCCCTCTGATCTGGGTCTACACTGTTTGCAAATGTAATGAGTATATTTTAAACAGGTCCATGGCGTTGAAAGAGTTAAGCAATGCAAGGCCTTCATACATGTACAGTAATATCAATTATCAGATGTTTATGACAAGCTGGTAGTGGCCCAATGGTTAACACCTTGGACTACGGTACCAGGGGTCGTGAGTTCGATCCCCCGCCGGACCAGCGGTCTGACTAGGGGATTTTTTTCTGAATCCCCGATGATGTACAGGAATGTCCTTGAGCAAGACATGTACCGCGAATTGCTCCTCTCCACCCAGGGGTTAAAATGGGTACCTGTGAAGGGTCTGAGTCGGTACTGCGGCTGCATTTGACTGCGCCATATGTTAGCAGTGCTCATAGGCAAGATGGCTCGATGATCAGGGTGTTATATGTACAGTCGGCTGAGCGGTCATTCGGACTGAAAGTAGACTTTAACTTGGTATATTATTACAAGCTGTCACCTCTGATCTGTCTTTAATACAAGCACTTAGCCTTTATTTTAGTGGTCTCAGGGCTGCCATTTCACCGGATCTTCCGAAATCTTCGGATTTTTCTTCATTTCTCCGGACCTACGAATTTTTAAAAAAAATCTTCGGATTTCTGCTGTTACTTTTTAAAATTTTGATTTTTTTTGTATTTTACTTAAGAAACATTGACATGGGTGTCAAACAGGATAGATCCTGATCAGACGACGCGCAACGCGGCGTCTGATCTGGATCCAAATTGTTTGCCTAATTATGTTAGTATTCTACGGCCTGGCAGCGAAAGGGTTAAAGGTAAGATTCTTAAGGCACATTCTGCTTTACTTTCAGCTTGCTTTAAGTTACCATCTGCTAGGATAAAAATCCAAAGATTTCGGGAAAATCCGGAGAGATGGCAGCCCTGCAAATGATCATTGTGCACCATATTTATACTGAATACGGAAAGTCACATGTCTTTAGATATACATGTATGTACAGTCAATCAAGTAGTTCTACAATATGAATAATTCTGTGAATCGATATTTCATTAAAAAACAACCCAATAAAGTAAAATATTCGTAGAAAGTTACATGTTTGAATTTCCACACAGCAGGTAAAAATCAGGGACATATTATCAGAGCTACCATAAGTTGCTAAAAGATATCCTCAGATCTCCACATTTTAAGCGCGATTTTGGAAATCGTACATTTTACCCTTTGCTGTCAGGTAACATTTATTTTGACGTCGTTCGACATTAAATGACCCGATAACGTCGATGATATCAGGACGTTGAACAATTTCCTCTCAAAATTGAAGTTCTTTTCTGATTTGAAAAATTGTGTGATGGTCATCTTCGGATATGTTGAAAGAATTTCTCGGAAAATTGGTATCAAGCAGAAATAGAACGGATATTGTTGGTACTTTGTTTTTGTTTTGTTTGTTAACGTCCGTTTCTGTCATCTTTTGGCTAATTGGACGCACCAGAGAGAGAGAGAGAGAGAAAAGAGAGAAAAGACGAAGAAGAGGGACGGAGAAGGTGAGATAGAGAAAGAGTGTTGAGAGAGAAAGATGGCAGAGAGACAGAGAGAGGAGCATAGAGAGACAAAGACAGCGACAGAGAAAGAAAATGATAAAAAGTAAGAGAGAGAGAGAGAGAGGCAGACAGACAAACAACCATATTTAGAGAGATGGAAAAACATAGAAAAGAGACAGAGACAGCGACAGACAAAAAATGGGAGACATACAGGCAGAGACAGCGAGAAAGACAAAGAAGGAGAGACAAACAGACAGGCATACAGAAAAAGAGAGAAGCAGAGAGAGAGAGAGAGATAACGACAGAAACAGATAGCAGAAACAAACAGATCGACAGAGGGCAGAGAGCGTATGACAGAAAAAGAATCAGAGAGAGACAGTGACACAAAGTCTTAGATAGGGAGAGAGAGAGGCAGATACAGACAAAGATAGAAGAAGATAGAGAAGAGACATATAGACAGAGACAGAGAGACAGAAAACAGACAGACATAAAGATAAAGATAGGGAGACAGACAGATAGAGAGGGAGAGTGAGAGAGAGAGATAGAGGGAGAGTGAGAGAGAGAGATAGAGAGAGAGAGAGAAAGAGTGAGAGAGAGAGACACACACACAAAAAGAGAACATTACAGGCAGAGATAACATAGACAAAAACAGAGAAGGTAGTTTTCGTCATTAAATGTTGGTTTTCGGTAATTAATTATAGTTTTGGGAATAAAAAGTTAGTTTTCGGTAACTAATGTTAGTTCTGGGTATTTACAATTAGTTTTCGGTAATTAATGTAAGTTTTAGGTATTCAAAAGTTAGTAATGGGTATTTAGAATTAGTTAAAGTTAAAGTTAGTTTTCGGTTATTTATTTAATTTTGGGTATTTAAATTAAGTTTGCTAGTTTTGGGTATTTGAAGTAAGTTTTCGGTAATTAATGTTAGTTTTGGGTATTTAAAATTAATTTCGGTAATTAATGTTAGATTTGGGTATTTAAAATTAGTTTTGGGTATTAAAAGTTAGTTTTCGGGTATAAATACTTGTTTTTTGTATTTAACACTAGTTTTGGGTCTTTAAAATGAATTTATTTTTTCGGCGCCATATGACCATTTCATGTGTCGCCGTGGTGTAAAACCCAACTCAATCAATCAATCATTAAAATGAATTTCGGTAATTTATGTTCAATTTTGGTATTTAAAATTAGTTTTCGATTATTTGTGTTAGTTTTTGGGTATTTAAATATAGTTTTGGGAAATAAATATTAGTTTTAAGTATTTTAAATTTATTTCGGTAATTAATGATAGTTTTGGGTATTTAAAATTAGTTTTAGGTCCTTTAAAGTAATTTTGGTAATTTATACTAGTGTTTGGTACTTAAAGTTAATTTTCGGTACTTTATGTTAGTTTTGGGTACTTACAGATAGTTTTCGGTAATTTATGTTAGTTTTGGGTATTTCATATTAGTTTTGTGAATTAAATGTTAGTTTTCGGTATTTGAATAAATTTCAGTAATTAATGTTAGTTTTCGGTTATTAATGCTAGTTTTGGGTATATTAAGTTAGTTTTCGATAATTAATGTTAGTTTTGGGTATTACAAATTAGTTTACGGTACTAAATGTTAGTTTTCGGTATCTAAAATTAGTGTTGGATATTTAAAAAAGTTTAAGGTCTTTAAGTTAATTTCGGTAATTTACTTAATTTTGGGTATTTAAAGTAAGTTTTCGGTAATTTATGCTAGATTTAGGTTTTTGAAGTCAGATTTCGATAATGGATGTTAGTTTTGGGTATTTAAAATTAGTTTTGGGTCTTTAAAATTAACTTCGTTAATTTATGTTAGTTTTGGGTATTTAAAGTTATTTCTGGGTAATTTATGTTAGTTTTGAGTATTTAAAGTTAGTTTTCGGTAATTTAGGCTAGTTTTCAAATGAGTTTTGGGTCTTTTAAATTAATTTCGGTAATTTATGCTAGTTTTGGGTATTTAAAATTAGTTTTCGATAATTTATGTTAGTTTTCGATATTAAAGTTAGTTTTCGGTAATTAATGCTAGTTTTGGGTATTAAAAGTTAGTTTTCGGTAATTAATGTTAGTTTTGGGTCTTTAAATTTAGTTTTGGGTATACAATCTTTGTTTTGGGTATTAAAATTTGTTTTGGGTCTTTAGAATTAATTTCGGTAATTTAAGTTAGTTTTGGGTATTCATAATTAGTTTTGGGTATCTAAAATTAATTTCTGTAATAAATGTTAGTTTTGGGTAATTAATGTTAGTTTTGGGTATTCAAAATTAGTTTTTGGTATACAATGTTTGTTTTGGGTATTCAAATTTGTTTTGGGTCTTTAAAATTAATTTCGGTTATTTAAGTTAGTTTTGGGTATTCATAATTAGTTTTGGGTATCTAAAATTAGTTTTGGGCAAAAAATGTTAGTTTTGGGTATTCAAAATTAGTTTTTGGTATACAATGTTTGTTTTGGGTATTCAAATTTGTTTTGGGTCTTTAAAATTAATTTCGGTAATTTATGTTATTTTGGGTATTCAAAATTAGTTTTGGTTTATTTTAAGTTAGTTTTGGGTAAATAATGTTTGTTTTGGGTATTAAACTTTGTTTTGGGTCTTCAAAATTAATTTCGGTAATTCATGATAGTTTTGGGTATACAAAATTAGTTTTGGGTATTTATAGTTAGTTTGGGTAAATGATGTTAGTTTTGGGTATTTGAAATTAATTTCTGTAATAAATGTTAGGTTTTGGTATTCAAAATTAGTTTTGGTTATACAATGTTTGTTTTGGGTATCTAAAATTAGTTTTGGGTATACAAAGTTAGTTTTGGGTAATTGATGTAAGTTTTGGGTATTCAAAATTAGTTTTGGATTTTAAATGTTTGTTTTGGGTATTTAAATTTGTTTTGGGTATTTAAAATTAGTTTTGGGTATATAAAATTAGTTTTGGGTAATCTATGTTAGTTTTGGGTATTCAAAATTAGTTTCGGGTATTAAAAGTTATTTTGGGTAAATAATGTTAGTTTTGGGTATTTAAAATCAGTTTTGGGTAAACAATGTTTGTTTTGGGTATTTAAATTTGTTTTTGGTCTTTAAAATTAATTTCGGTAATTTATGTTAGTTTTGGGTATTCAAAATAAGTTTTGGGTATTTAAAGTTAGTTTTGGGTAAATAATGTTAGTTTTGGGTATTTAAAATTAATTTCGGTAATAAATGTTACTCTTTGGTATTCAAAATTAGTTTTGGGTATACAATGCTTGTTTTGGGTATATTAAGTTAGTTTTGGGTAATTGATGTAAGTTTTGGGTATTCAAAATTAGTTTTGGGTATAAAATGTTTGTTTTGGGTATTTAAATTTGTTTTGGGTATTTAAAATTAGTTTTGGGTATATAAAGCTAGTTTTGGGTAATCTATGTTAGGTTTGGGTATTCAAAATTAGTTTTGGGTAAATAATGTTAGTTTTGGGTATTTAAAATTAGTTGTGGGTATACAATGTTTGTTTTGGGTATTTAAATTTAGTTTTGGGTCTAAAATTTAGTTTTGGGTATATAAAGTTAGTTTTGGGTAATTAATGTTAGTTGGGTGTTCAAAATTAGTTTTGGGTATACAATGTTTGTTTTGGGTATTTAAAATTAGTTTTGGGTATTTAAAGCTAGTTTTGGGTATTCAAAATTAGTTTAGGGTATTTAAAATTAGTCTTTGGTATTTAAAATTAGTTTTGGGGCTTTTAAAATTAATTTCGGTAATTAATTTTAGTTTAGGGTATTTAAATTTATTTTGGGTAATTGATGTTAGTTAAGAGAGAAAGAAAGAAAGACAGACAGATACGCACATAAAGAGAGACAGAAACACACAGCGAGACAAAGAGAGACAGAGAGACAGAAATATATATAGAGAGACTGACAGAGAGTCAGATCGGAAGAGAGAGAGAGAGGGATATAGTGAGAGAGGGGGATATACAGACAGACAAACAGACAGAAACAGACAAGACAGAGAGACAGACATACAGAGGGGCAGACAAAGAAAGAGAGAAAAACAGAGATAGACATACTTAGACAGACAATGGAGAGAGACAGAGAGAGAGAGAGTGACATATAGAGATAAAGCGACAGTCAGAGACAGACAAAGAGAGAAAGAGAGATACAGAAACAGAAATACACAGAGAGAGAGAAACAAAGATAAAGAGACAGAGAGAGACATAGAGAGAAACAAACATACATGCAGAGAATGAGAGATAGACAGAATGACAGACAGACAGCGCTAGAGACAGATAGAAGGACAAAGGCAGAGAGACAGAAATAAGAGAAACACATAGAGAGACAGAGAGACAGACAGCCAAACAGAGACGGAGACAGACAGAGCCAAGAGAGACAACAGAGAGAGAAAGAGAGACACAGACAGAGAGACAGAGACAACAGAGAGACACACAGAGAGAGACACACACACACACATAGCGACAGAGAAAGAGGTTGAGAGAGAGAGACAGACAGACAGAGACAGATAGAGACACAGAAATAAAGAGACAGAAATAAAGAGACACGCAGAGAGAGACATACATTGACAGACATTCAGGCAGACAGAGAGAGACAGAAAGACAGAGAAACACATAGAGAGACACATAGACATCGAACCAGAGGGAGACAAAGTGAGAGAGACATATAGAGAGTCGCTATCGGGTTATTGTAGCGTCGTAGGTTATTTAATTTTAGGCGTTCTGTAGTTGGTATTGTTATCGGGTGGTTTGAAGAGTTATGGGGTATTTACAGTTAGTGTTCAGTATTTAGCGTTTTAACAAACAAAATTGTTCGAATTGAGACCGGTACTGTTGGAATAAAGAAATGTAAAGCGAGTTGTTCGAATCGTCTCTTTTTATTTTGCCACCATGAACGTGACATCTTTGGTTTCATGAAATACGAATCGGATAAAAAAGATGGTTGGTAAGATTTCTCGAGTAGTCCAGTGGTTACATCACAGGTAAGGACACACACACATTGTTTTGCCTTCTCCGCACGGGTTCGATTCCCGACCGAGCTTAAATATTTTGCTTTCTTAACGTCGCGCATTGTTTGAAGAAATAAAATTGTTTTTCTGTCATCTATTTTTCTTAAATCATATATACAGCTTTTCCCGGTAGATTCGGCATACGCCGACATTATTTATATAAACACACATATACATATATATTTTTTCAATCATCATAATATCATATTTATTCAACGGTTTACATTATACACAAGTCAATTCCTTTTTTAAGAGAGCGAGAATGAGAGATAGAGAGAGAGAGAGAATGAGAGATAGTGAGATACAGAGAGACGGAGATACAGAGAGACGGAAAGACAGAGAGACATAGACAAAGAAACAGTGACTGAGAGAGAGAATGTGAGAAACAGAGACAGGGACACAGAGAGAGAGAGACAGACAGACAGACAGAGACAGACAGAGACACAGAGAGACATACAGAGAGAGACAGATTCATAGTGAACGAGAGAGACAGACATACGGAGACAGACAGAGAGAGACACACACAGAATCAGAGATATACAGACAGAGAGACAGAGAGAAAGAGACAGCAATAGAAACAGAGAGACAGAGACAGAAACAGAGACAAACAGACTGAGAGACAGACAGAGAGTGACAGACAAAGACAGACACAGACAGACATAGACGAAATAGAGAGAGAGACAGAGACAGACAGAAAGAGCCAGAGACAGAGACAAAGAGAGACAGAGAGACATAGACAAATATAGAGAGAGACATAAACATAGAGAGACAGAGACATAAACATAGAGAGACAGAGACAGAGACAACGTGAGGCAGAGACATAGACAGAGAGAGACACAGACAGATACAGACACAGACAGACAGAGAGACAGGGAGACATAAATATAGAGAGAAGCAGACAAAGACAAAGAGAGACAGAGAAGAGAGAGATGGAGAAAGAGACAGAGAAAATGACAGAGACAAACAGAGACAGAAACAGAGGAAGACAGACACAGAGAGACAGAGATAGAGAGAGGCGGAAACAGAGGGAGATAGAGACAGAGAAAGAGACAGAGACAGAGATAAACAGAGACATATACAGATACAGAGGGAGAAGAGAGAAAGAGAGACAGAGAAAGAGAGAGAGAGACATAGAGAGACAGAGACTGATAGACAGAGATAGAGAGACAGACATAGACAGAGGGACAGAGAGAGAGAGAGAAAGAAAGAGACAGACAGACAACCAGACAGAGAGCGAGAGACAGAGACAGAGACGGAGAGACAGAAATAGAGACAGAGATAGACAGACAAACAGAGAGATAGACTGAGTCAGAGGGAGACAGAGAGAGAGACAGGGAGAGAGAGAGAGACAGACATACAGACAGGGTGACACACATATAAAGACAGACAGACAGTCAGAGAGAGAAAGAGAGAGAGGGAGAGAAAGAGAGACAGAGACAGAGAGAGAGACACACACACAGAATTGAGACACACAGAGAAAGACAGATAGACAGACAGTCACAGAGAGAGAGAGAAATAGAGATATATAGACAGACAGACAGACAGAGAAACAGACAGAGACAGACAGAAATACAGACAGACAGACAGACATACAGCCAGGTGGAGAGAGACAGTGAGAGATAGAGAGAGATACAGAGAGAGGCAGAAAGACGGAGACAGACAGAGACATACAGACAGACAAACAGAAAGAGAGACAGAAAGAGATACAGAGAGAGAAAGACAGAGATAAGAATAGAGAAAGAGAGAGAAAGAGAAAGAGAGGGGACATACATACATACAGAGAGTGAAAGAGATCGAAAGATCGACAAAGATAGAGAGAGACAGAGAGACAGAGAGAGAGACAGACGGACAGGCAGATAGACAGAGAAAGGGGATAGACAGACATACATAGAGACAGATATACAGACAAAGACAGACAGACAGAGAGTGACAGAGAGAGACAGAGACAAACAGACAGAGCCAGAGACATAAAGAGACAGAGACAGGCACAGGCACAGAGAGACAGACAGAAAGAAACAGAGACTGATGCAAAGTGAGACAGAAAGAGAGAGAGACAAAGATAGAGAGAGAGAGACATAGACAGAGACAGAGCGAGACAGAGACATCGTGAGGCAGAGACAGAGACAGATCGAGACAGAGAAAGACAAATACAGAGACAGACAGAGACAGCCAGAGACAGCTATACATAAATTAAGAGATACAGAGATAGAGAGAAAAAAGAGAGGCAGAAACAGAGGAAGAGACAGAGACAAACAGAGACAATAAGAGACATAGCCACAGACAGACAGAGCCAGAAACAGACACAGAGGGAGACAGACACGGAGCGACAGAGTCAGAGAGATATAGACAGATACAAACAGAGACATACACAGCGACAGGAAGTGAGGAATACAGACAGAGAGATTGAGAGAGAGACAGAGAAAGAGAGAGTGACAGAGAAAGACAGAGACAGAGACAGGGAGAGTCAGAGATAGAGGGAGACAAAGAAGAGAGACATAGAGAAAGAGACAGAGAAAGAGATAGAGACAAACAAAGACACTTAGAAACATATCCAGAGACATACAGAGACAGAAACAGAGGGATACAGACACAGAGAGACAGAGACGGAGAGACAGAGACACATAGAGATACATACAGAGACAGAGACAAACAGAGACATATACACAGGCAGAGAGAGAGGAAGAGAGAAAGGGCGTGAGAGAGAGATACAGAGAGAGATATAGAGAGAGATAGACAGAGAGAGAGAGAGAGAGAAACAGACAGACATACAGAGACAGAGACCGACACAGACAGAGATAGACAGAGACAGAGAGACAGACAGACAGAGATAAACAGAAACAGAGAGACAGAGACAGAGAGAAACAGACAGATACAAATACAGAGAGAGACAGAGAGAGACAGACAAAGAGAGACAGAAACAGAGAGATACCGGGAGAGACAGATACAGAGAGAGACAGGGACATAGAGAGATAGAGAGAAATAGAAAGAGACAGATACATACAGAGTGAGACATATAGACAGAGACTGAGAGAGACATAGAGACAGAGACAGAAATAGAAACTGAGAAACAGAGAGAGACCGAACATGAACAGAAACATAAGGGGGGAGACAGAGAGGGACACACAGAGAGACAGAGACATATAGACAGATAGAGATGGAGGGACAGAGAGAGAGACAGCCAGACAGACAACCAAACAGACAGAGAGAGAGAGACAGACAGACAGAGACAGACAGATAGACAGACTGAAACAGAGAGAGACACAGAGAGAGACAGAAAGAGAGAGACAGACAGAAAGATAGAGGGAGAAAGAGATAAAGAGAGAGAGGGAGAGATAGAGAGACAGAAAGAGACAGACAGACAGACAGTCAGAGAAAAAAAGAAGGAGAGAGAGAGAAACAGAGAGAAAAAGAAAGAGAGACAGACAGAAAGACAGAGAGAGACACACACACAGAGAGAGAAAGACACAGAGAGACAGAAAGAGACAGAGACAGACAGAGACAGACAGAGGCAGACAGAAAGAGAGATAGAAACAGAGAGATAGATAGATATAGGCAGAGAGAGAGACAGAGAGAGACATAGAGAGAGACAGACATAGACGGAGAATGAGAAAGAGAGAGAGAGAGAGACATACAGAGTGAGACAGATGGATAGAGACTGAGAGAGACACAGAGACAGAGACAGAAATAGGAACCGAGAAACAGAGACATGAACAGAAATAGAGAGAGGGAGACAGAGAGAGAGAGTGAGAGAGAGTGACAGAGACAGAGACAGACATGAACAGAAATAGAGAGAGGGAATGCAATAGAGGGGGAGAGAGAGAGAAAGAGAGAGACAGAGACAGAGAAGAAAGAGATATAGACAGAGACAGAGAAAGAGACAGAATAAAAAAAAGACAATTAGAGACATAGCCATAGACAGACTAAGACAGAAACAAAAACAGAGGGAGAAAGACACAGAGAGAAAGAGATAGAGAGAGACAGAGAGAGATAGAGACAGGGACAGAGACAAACAGAGACATATACAGATGCAGAAAGAGAGGAATAGAGAGAGAAAGATATATAGATAGAGAGAGAGATAGAGAGAGACAGAGTGAGACAGAGAATGAGACAGATACAGAGAGATAAGAAAGAAAGAAAAAGAGACAGATAGACAGACAGAAAGAAATACAGAGAGTGAGACAAACAGAGAGAGACACACACAGAGAGACAGAAAATTACAGAGAAAGAGACAGACAGATACAGACAGAAAGAGAGACAGAAAGAGAGAGATAGATAGATAGATAGAGAGAGAGAGGCATAGAGAGAGGCATAGAAAGACAGACAGACAGAGAAAGAGAAAGATAGGCAGAGAGAGAGACAGAAACAGAGAGACATACAGACAGAGAGAGAGAGAGAGAGAAAGAGAGATACAGGATGAGGCGGGTGGAAAGAGACTGAGAGAGACACAGAGACAGAGATGGGAACCGAAAAACAGAGAGAGACAGAGACAGACATGAACAGAAAGAAAGAGAGAGAGAGAGAGAGACAGACAGACAGACAGACAGACAGACGGACATACAGACATACATACATACAGACAGACAGACAGCGACACACAGAGAGACACAGAGAGACACAGAGAGAGACTGACATGAAGAGAAAGAGAGAGAGAGAGACAGACAAAGACAGAGACAGAC
The DNA here is from genome assembly GCA_922989275.2 of Gari tellinella. NCBI lineage: Eukaryota > Metazoa > Mollusca > Bivalvia > Cardiida > Psammobiidae > Gari > Gari tellinella. The sequence goes on along the minus strand of OV277874.1, from coordinate 12,797,191 downwards.
AGAGAGTCAGTAAAACAGACAGACATACAGACAGAGACAGAGGCAGAGAGAGACAGAGACAGACAGAAATAGACAGAAAGAGACAGAGACAGAGAGAGAGACACAGACAAATATATAGAGAGACATAGACAGAGACAGACAAAGTGAGAGTGAGATGGATGGATGGATGGATGGATGGATGGATATTCATACATACAGACAAAGAGATAGAGAAAGAAAAGAGAGAGAGAGGGGATATACACACAGACAAACAGACATAAACAGACAAGACAGAGAGAGAGAGACAGACAGGGACAGACAAAGAGAGAGAGAAAAGGGAGATAGAAAGACATAGACAGGAAAATGGAGAGAGAGACACAAACACAGAGACAGAGACAGAGAGATAGAGCGACAGTCAGAGACAGACAAAGAGAGAAACAGAGATACAGAAACAGAAATACAGAGAAAGAGGGAGAAACAAAGAAAAAGAGACACAGAGAGACACAGAGAGAAACAAAAATACATGCAGACATAGAGAGAGTGAGAAAGAGAGACAAAATGACAGACAGGCAGCGCTAGAGAAATACAGAGAGGCACAGGCAGAGAGACAGAGATAAGAGAAACACATAGAGAGACAGAGAGACAGACAACCAAACAGAGACAGACAGAGTCAAGGTGATAGTCAAAGAAAGACAGAGAGACCACAGAGAGAGACACACAGAGAGACACAGACAGAAACAAACAGAGAGACAGACACAGAGAGAAACAGAGAGTAAGACACACACAGAGCGACAGAGAAAGCGGTGGCGAGAGAGAGATTCATAGACAGAGACAAATAGAGACACAGAAATAAAGAGACAGAAATAGAGAGACGCTCAGAGAGAGACAGACATTGACAGACATTCAGGCAGACAGAGAGAGACAGAGAGACAGAGAAACACATAGAGAGACAGAGGGACATCGAACCAGAGGCAGAAAAAAGTGAGAGAGACATATAGAGACACAGACATGAAGACAAACATACAGACATAGACAGAGAGATAGATAGCGCAGTTAGTAGTTAGAGTCGTTATCGGGTAGTTGTAGCGTCGTAGCTTTAGTAACTTTAGTGTTCGGTCGTTGGTTCTGTTATCGGGTGGTTTGTAGAGTTATGGGGTATTTACTGTTAGTGTTCAGTATCTAGCGTTTAAACAGACCAAATTGTTCGAATTTAGACCGGTTCTGTTGGAATAAAGAAATGTAAAGCGCGTTGTTCGAATCGTCTCCTTTTATTTTTAAAGAAAAATACAAATCATAAAGATTTCATAACATCTCCAAGTAGCTATATTTCCAGACGGCTACCATGAAGGTGATATCTATGGTTTTATGAAATACTAATCGGATAAGATTTCTCGAGTAGTCCAGTGGTTACATCACAGGTAACGACACACACACACATTGTTTTGCCGTCTCCGCACGGGTTCGATTCCCGACCGAGCTTAAATATTTTTCTTTCTTAACATTATTTTTTATATATAATTTTTTATATATTTTCATATTTTCAATACTCTTCTCTTGATTCCTTTCATCGTTAATACATGTAAATACAGTAGAAACTCTCTATTACGATCACTAAATTGTGTCAAATATGAGTCGTTTAAGACAGGTGACTGCTTAAAGCAATGTGAAAGTGAAACAGAAAGCTCCTACAGGAGCTTTCTGTTTCACTTTCACATTGCTTTAAGCTGTCACCTGACTTTTATACAGACAATTAGCCTCCTTGTTAGTGGTCGTAATAGAGAGGTTCTGCTGTATATATATTCATGTATTTACGATAAAAATTAAAAATAAAAAATAAAAAGGAATCAAGAGAAGAGTATTCACACTATGAAATAATTAAATTAGTATTGTCTTATATTAGAGAAGAGCAATTAAATAACTTTACAGTATATACCTGTTTGTATATAGGCGTCTGCCATTCATTAAAGAACACATTTTCTCAGGCCAAATCAAGGGAACATAGAAAATATTCGATATTTTTTCAGATAATTTATCTGTCAAATACTGCGCTTAAAAAGTTGCCATTGAAGGTCACAAGGGAAATTGGTTGTTTGTTTGTTCTAATTGTGGTACCTTCTTGAACTAGTCTTCTTTAGTATGTGTGCATGATGTGCGCAGATATGCTGTGAAATGTTTTCTCATTAAATAATTTCCAATCACCATAATATTATATCTATTAAACGATTTACATTATACACAAGTAAATTCCTTTTTTAAGAAAGAGAGAGAGAGAGAAAGAGAGAGAGAGAGAGAGAGAGAGAGGATCGGATACAGAGAACACGGGCGCGATGCCCTACTCTTATTGTCGAAAGAGTTCTCTGGTTCTTTTAGATGCCAAGTGTAAAGCACTCAGACATCGGACCTCGGTTTATAGTCTCATCCAAAGGTCTTGGTCCGGCAGGAGATCTAACTCACAACCCTGGTACTAATGCAACATGCTGTTTGGTTAATTTGTACTTGGTTGGTGGATCTAAAGGCAAAGTCCTTGGCCGAAAGCTTCGGTTTGAAAGATGGTTTGGTCATACTGAATGCTGCATTATTTAAATAAATGTCGGTTTTTTCTGCGATTCATGCGCGGATCCCGAGGGAGGAGGAGGGGGTTCCGGCGGTCCGTAGTGATTTGTGTACTGTAAATATACCGTCTCCAAATGTTGGACCCCCCCTTCTGAGATTGGTTGGACCCCTCTGAAAATAGCTGATAGCTACAAAAATCGATTACTTAAAATAAAGGTCATCAACATTTTGGACCCTCTTCCTGAGAGAAATCTAATTGATAACATGTGCCGATCCAGACTATTTTTAAGGGGGATTTCTGATGACCTTTTTGTTATCAATTTTAATCAATGAGTTTTCGTTGTTTTCGTACTTAATTACAGGGTTTGTGACAAATTCAGAGGGACCCAACCGATCTCGGGGTGGGGGTGAGGCTATCATTGAAAATGTTAATTTTACTGTACAAAAACACCCTGATCCCAACCCCCTCTGGATCCGTGTTTGGATATTGAAATTCGATTATTACTATTCTGCTTTTCAGACGGCAATTTTGTGAAATAAACGAATCAAAGCATAAAGGTCGATCCAGGTATCAAACATTCTTTAAGCATAGGGAAGGGGAATAACAAAAGCGATAGTTTTACACACATTGCCTGTTCGACAACCTTTCTTATTTATCGATTGAAACGTCCAAATTTTGACAGTGTTACACTTTTTTGAGGTGTGTGAAGTTTGCACGACATTCGACAATTCGACATTCGACCTTTCACAAATGAAAGGTCGAACAGCTGTCGAAGTTCGACTTTCGACAATTAAGCTTTCACATAATGTAACAAATTTTGCCGATCGACAAGTCAGCTTTGCCATAATGTCGAAGTATTGTCGAAATTCGACGATCGACATGCAACATTTTTAAAACATATTACTTTGTCGAACTGATGTTGAATTTCGACGTTCGACACTTATACAAAGTCGGGAAATTGTCGAACTAGGGTCGAATTTCGACGTTCGACAAACTGCAAATAAGAGAAACAGTAAAATATTGTCGAAATTCGACGTTCGACATTCAACATTTCTTAAATACATTACTATGTCGAACTCATGTCGAATTTCGACGTTCGACACTTATACAAAGTCGGGAAATTGTCGAACTAGGGTCGAATTTCGACGTTCGACAAACTGCAAGTAAGGGGAAATGTCGAAATATTGTCGAAATTCGACGTTCGAGATTCAATATTTCTTAAACACATTACTTTGTGGGACTGATGTCGAATTTCGACGTTCGACAGTTATACAAAGTCGGGAAATTGTCGAACTTGGGTCGAATTTCGACGTTCGACAAATTGCAAGTAAGGGAAAAGTCGAAATATTGTCGAAATTCGACGTTCGACATTCAAAATTTCTTAAAAACATTTCATTGTCGAACTCATGTCGAATTTCGACGTTCGACACTTATACAAAGTCGGAAAATTGTCGACCTAGGGTCGAATTTCGACGTTCGACAACTTGCAAGTAAGGTAAAAAGTCGAAATATTGTCGGAATTCGACTTTCGACATTCAATATTTCTTAAACACATTCCCTCTGATGAATTGATGTCGAATTTCGACGTTCGATTTGCCGGACCCGAGAAAAGTCGAAATATTGTCGAAATTCGACGTTCTACTTTCAACAATTCTTAAACACATTCACTATGTCGACCTAATGTCTACTTTCGACGTTCGACAAAGGCCTGGCAGGGAAAAAGTCGAAATTTTGTCCAAATTCGACGTTCGACTTTCAACATATCTTTAACACATTCACTTTATCGAATTTATGTCGAATTTCGACTTTCGACAATTTGCTGGGCAAGGAAAAAATCAAAATATTGTCGAATTTCGACATTCGACATTTCAACCAAGCCGGTAAAGTGTCGAATTTATGTCGAATTTCGACGTTCGACAAATTGCAAGTAAGGGAAAAGTCGAAATATTGTCGAAATCCGACGTTCGACATTCAAAATTTCTTAAGAACATTACATTGTCGAACTCATGTCGAATTTCGACGTTCGACACTTATACAAAGTCGGAAAATTGTCGAACTAGGGTCGAATTTCGACGTTCGACAACTTGCAAGTAAGGTAAAAAGTCGAAATATTGTCGGAATTCGACGTTCGACATTCAATATTTCTTAAACACATTCCCTCTGATGAATTTATGTCGAATTTCGACGTTTGACAATTTGCCGGACCCGGGAAAAGTCGAAATATTGTCGAAATTCGACGTTCGACTTTCAACATATCTTAAACACATTCACTTTATCGAATTTATGTCGAATTTCGACGTTCGACAATTTGCCGGGCCAGGAAAAAATCAAAATTTTGTCGAATTTCGACATTCGACATTCGGCATTTCAACCAAGCCGGTAAAGTGTCGAATTTATGTCGAAATTCGACATCCGACAAATTGCCAGACAGGGAAATAGTCGAAATATTGTCGAATTTCGACGTTCGACATTGTCCTTTTACCACATGTCGAAAATGTGTCGAAATTCGACGTTCGACTTTCAACATATCTTAAACACATGCACTATGTGCAGTTTATGTCGAATTTCGACATTCGACAATTTTCCGGGCCTGGCAAAATCGAAATATTGTCGAATTTCGACATTCGACATTTCAACAAAGACGTTAAAGTGTCGAATTCATGTTGAATTTCGACATTCGACTAATTGCCAGACAGGAAATTAGTCGGATATTGTTGCATTTTGACGTTCGACATTGTCCTTTTACCAAAATGTCAAAACATTGTAGAAATTCAACGTTCGACCATTTACCGGGCTGCAAAAGACGACATATTGTCGTAATTCGACGTTCGACTTTCAACATTTCTGAAGCACATTCACTATGTAGAACTTATGTCGAATTTCGACGTTCGACAATTTGCCGGGCCGGGAAAAATTCGAAATATTGTCGAAATTCAACGTTCGACATTCAACATTTCTATAACATATTCAGTAAGTCGAACTTATGTCGAATTTCGACGTTCGACAATTTGCCATGCCGGGAAAAGTCGAACTATTGTAGAAATTCGACACTCGAAATTTCTCAAACATAACATTTAGAAATATTGTCGAAATCAGAAGTCGACTCTCTTAAAACACCACAGTCACGTGCGGATTGGATAGTTAAAACATCTGTGAAAATCCTACAGTCAAACCTGTGTCCATCGGTTCTCAAAGAGAAGTGCATTTATAAAGACAATAATGGACATGTGTGTATTTTGGTGCAGGACAAAAGAAATGCAGAACGCTGTCTTAAGGTCTATCTGTATCACTTTTGCTCTGCATTAAACAGTCACGTGTTTAATAAAGTGCATGTTTTGTGTCTGTTCGACTTACAAAGTTATAACTGTATGAAGTGTGTATTGCTAAATGAAGTTATTAGGTTTGCATGCAGTTTCAACCCCGTGACCACTTAAAGCAGGTTGAAAGTAAAGCAGAATGTGCTCAATATAGTCTGCTTCTAGTTTTGAACACACTTGGCCACTTAAAGCAAGTTGAAAGTAAAGCAGAATGTGCATAAAGGCGCATTCTGCTTTTCTTTCAGCCTGCTTTAAGCTACCATCTGCTAGGATAAAACATCTTACGTTGCATATTCATGAAAACGGATTTAACCCATTACCCCATAAACACGCACTCGTTCAAATTTTAATTTTAAACAGTGATGAATATGATCATATGTATTGTAAGAACTATTTTCTATATTCTAGCAGATGGTAGCTTAAAGCAGACTGCTTTATTGTCCACCAACTTTAAATGGCTCTATTTTCAAAACTAGAATCAGGCTATGGGGTTATGGGTTAAAACCCTTTAATCACGTGCGGTTGTGTTCAAAGACATCTTTGAAAAACAATATACCACACCATTTACAGTCCTGACCTTGATTGTCAATAAAAGCCGATCATTTCAAAAACGTTTCGCAGCTCCGTAGCACTTAGAAATTAAGAAAAATCCGGATATTATGGCAGCCCTGACAGTTGATAATTTCAAGAAGTACAGCTCCAAACTCGCACAATGTCGATGTGCTGCTGTAAATGACATTTTACCAAAGTCTGCACTGATAATTGATTGTATGAATATTGTAGGACTTTCCAAAGGTTTTGTAATGGGAAATTAAACCGAACAGTCGTTGTGTGGCAAATACATCATCTGGACCGGGTATGTTGCTATTTGTAGTGGGAATTGACTGAAATGTTTAATTGTTACAACTGACACATTCCTACAACAGACAAAAGAGGAAGACACTTAACATAATCGTAAACTAAATTTCTGCAAGGGACATTTTAAGAATTATCTTGGTGACTAGTTATGCAGGGTTGCTATAACGTGATCATAAAAATTCCTAAGATTTCCCAATGTTTCTATTTTTCAAACGCGATTTTACGCTATAGTCAGTATCTAAACATAAGGAAACTTAAAACCGATATTGAAAGTAAAGCAGAATGCGCATTTAGGCGCCTTTTGCTCTACTTCCAGTCTGTTTAAAACTACCATCTGCTAGGATACAAATCAGAAGATTTCGGAAGAAATCCGGAGAAATGGCAGCCCTGATTTAAGTGAACAGCGACTAAGATCTTTCAGGAATGTTAGAAATGCACAATTATATATATTACATCCTTCTCATACAAAACTGTATAATTATGGCATCAATGAAAATATATCGACAAGCTCAGCGGCCTCAGCCTCAATTAACTTTTAAAAAGATATTACCTTCTGATCCAATCTACGAAGGATTCATTATTTGTTTTCCTTATAAATTGACCTCTGCTACTTTGCATATTCGAATTATTATGCAGAAACACTTTCTGTGGGTCACTTTGCCATGTGGTCATCTAAATTCTGAATAACAGATTAGAATCAATACATGAAGTTGACCTTTCATTATACAGTATAAACTCAGAAAACCGGAGTCCCAGAAATCCGGAATCCTCGGAATACCGAACTTTCTGTCCGGTCCCGATTTTTTTCCTTCTTATTTTAACCAAAAGTAAGTCTCAGAAAACCGAACGATTTTCTCGGCCCAAAACGATCAGATACACATAAAATTACCTCGGAAAACCGAACATCCACTGTATTTATTTCCTCGTGTCTCAAATTTCACCATTGCGATTATAGAAAAGTTATTCAACCGAGCCGACCGTCACTCGTATTTTACAAAATACTTATATTGTGGTCTTTGATTTTACTTTATCACTTTGCCTGCGAATATACTTTGCCTATGTTACATGTCCGATTTCTAGGCATTGCTGATTATAATGTCAAGGAGGTACTGACTTATACATGTATGTCTTTGAATTACAAGTATTGCTTATGTGTAACTTATTGTAAGCTGGACACTGATGGATCAGTACTATGCAAACAATGTAGCCCCAGCTCAGATACCTCATATAAGAGCATTCTGATCAGTGGCTGCACTGTTTGTCATAGCAATCCTAAGCTTTAATAAGAACTGAAAAGTTCTACGATGTTCAAAGGTAGATTGTGTTTCATAATATAATTGAAATACAATGGATTAACGTCATTTAAAAGTATTATCTGCAGTGCCCTTAAAGACAGATATAGCAATATTCGAAATGGGGAATTAAATTAGTTTAAAATTATAACAATGCTCTTTTCTGATAGTTCGACCTCTAAATGCCTTTTTCAAATATTGGAATAGAGCAATGCTATGATTTTGCAGTGCCTTTTATGTTAACAATTTACTCCCTAGATATGCCGTTTAACTCTGTTAACTAATTCCTCCTAATGAAGAAAATTGGTACAATTCACACAGTCATGAATATGTATCATAAGAAATAATTCTATGTTCTAGCAGATGATAGCTTAAAGCAAGCTTAAAGTAAAGCAGCATGTATCATAAGGGGCAATCTGCTTTACGTTCAACCTTCTTTCCGTAGTCACTAGTCTTCACAAATAGAAATTGGCTATGGAGTAAATGGTAAATGGCTCTTCTTTCACTGGTCCTTTCTTTATTAAGGTTTTAGAGCCATAATAGAAAACATCGAACATCGGTATGTACATGAAGCTTCAATGTTCGTGTAGTAAGATTGTGCCGGGCATATTACAGAATATGCGGAAACGGTGTTCAGGTTTTCGCATTATGAATCTATAACCTTAAAACATTGTTTGCTCGGTTTGTCGCAATAATAAAAAAAGTTAACATTATCTAAATTTTCTTATTTTATAAAGCCAATTTTAAACAAGAGTCGTATACGGCCCTAAATCGCTCACCTGGAACCGTTGACGTAAATATCTTGAAAAGCTGAGAATTTTGACAATATGACAGTGCCTATTGCTGACTAGATGATGCTGTGTACCAAATACCTAAGCTCAGGGTACGTACTGTGGTGACTATTATGACAAGAAGATTTTTTGCAGGTTTCATTGAAAAAAATATGTTTAGCTCCTGTGACCTAGATATGCAATGGGCCGCTTGAATATATTGGTAAAGTGCTTCTAGAACTTTCACCATGCCAAGTATCAAAAACTCTGGTCATATTAGTTTCAGAGGTGTTTGAAGGTTCACTATATAACTATAGTATACCTTACCTACGTACGCTCCTTCTTTATCTTTGTACGAGCTAGCGATCACTATTATACGATAGTGCTCACTGCTAAGCGCGGTTGCGTCATGAATATGATGACTGCGTTATGAAATTTGAAATAACTGCTTTAGGAAGTGTTAACGTGACTTTAGCAAATATTAGCCTTTTTGATATTATGTATTACTTATAACTTAAAGGTGAAGTGTAGATCTATTTTGAAATTTATCTATGATAAATCTAAGACTCATAGAGATTAGTTGTGACTATAAGACTTGATCTGTTTAAGTCTTATAAACGTTAACATTTACAAAATCTTAAATTTGATTGTTTGCGATTTAATCAAAGATCATACACTAGATTTTAAAATTCAATTTTACATCATTAGTTTCATAATACGGAAAGTGTAGATTTAAGTATACACAAGGAAGCTTACTGGTTACTACCGATGCAAAATTTTATTAAAGGGAGGTAATCAATGAACATTACGTAACTCGAAAATACACGCCCGGCTTCCACAAATCTTTAGATTTACTATTGAGTTCCAATGGCAGATTTGCGGGTCTGTCGAACACGAAAACTCGAGAAAAAAGGGTTTAATGAGGACGACGGAAATATAAAAATTCCAGTGCTTAGATCTTAATAATTTCAAGATGCTCCCCCGACCATGGGTAAGATCTCTAAGAGAGTACCCCGGGAAAGAGAAGTAAAAACGAATAAAGCAAAGAAGTAGAATCTAGAATCAATAAATTTGCTGGAAAACTTCGTAACATTCAGCAAATCGTCTCTTTAACTTTTACTCAGAAATTAGAAAACGAAATGGAGAAACGTACGAAATGAGCTGGATAATCATATTATGCGTCAACACAGGTTTTACTAGATCCATATAAACACGTTGCGAGGTTGATAGATCAAGTTTACTGTAGATAAAGACTTTTATTAAATTTCAAACAAAGCTTAGTATAGATGTTAGATCTATATAGATTCTATATTTAGTTTAGAAAGATGAAATAGAGGTAATTTTATTATTGATTTTGATAAAATTTCCACTATAAAAATTGTTCCCGATACTTTTGTAAGTACGATCACCGATATAAAGTAATTCAAAGGGAGATACTCTCGAGACGACCATTAGAATTTTACGTTCGATAACTGTTTTGATCCAAATTAGAATTGCGGTATACTATAAGAAATAGTACAGCCCACTCGGGCCTCCTTGCATTATAGTGACCTCACAGTCAGCCCCCAAAAAGTTTACGGCCCTCAGCCTTGGCTTCGGACCGTAAACTATTGTGGGGCTGACTGGTCGGTCACTATAATGCAAGAAGGCCCTAAGCGGGCTGTACTATTTCTTATCTTTGTAATTTTGTGACTCCCGGGTGGGCTCATTTTTTACCCATGGGAAAAAAATTGAACATTCTTTACTAGTGAGGGCGCCAACTCTCAAAATACCCTTAAATAATAATGATTTGCAAGTGGAGATGCAAGGTATATTTGAATAGTATAGACCTTGCCAAGTTTGTAAACGATGGGTGCCAAAGCTGAAAGTGGTCAGGGACATTTTAACAAGGGCTATAACTCTGACCTTGAATTATTCAATTTTCGCCACAATTATATTGCACTTAACACTACATGTATATTTCCTTAACAACCATATTTGTTGTGTGAGTACTTCATGGGATGGCGGAGTGTCACGTACTTAATTTAGGGCACTGTGACCATGACCTTGAAATTTGATCTCATTTTTAATAAAACGTTTGTCCGGCGCATATCTTCTGTACCGTATTACCTAGGAATAGCTAATTTGGTGAGTAAGAACATCATTGGAAGGCGGAGTGTCGCGTACTACTTAAAGGTCACTGTGACCTTGACCTTTACCTTTGACCTCAATTGTAAAATATGTGTATGCGTGTATGTATGTAACTCACCTTGTCCTGAGTATATTTCCATTACCACATCAGATAGGAATAGCAAATTTGTTGTGTGAGTACACTTTGGGTAGGCGGAGTGTCATGTAATACTTTTCATTACTGTGACCTTAACCTTGAATTTTGACCTCAATTCTTTTCAAAAAGCTTGTCTGGGGCATATCTGGTGTACCGTATTAGCAAGGAATAGCAAATTTGGTGTGTTAAACAAAATTTCTAATCGGTCACTTTTTAAAGCTACATATGTCTTTAAGGGTGTATCCAACCCATAAGCGATTTTTTCAAAGTATTAAACTTTTTTTCTATCATTGTTTTTTTGGAAGAGCTATTTATGATGAATAAAAAAATGAAAAAAATATATATGGTGGTGTCCTTTTTTTTGAGCTACAGCGATTTGAAAAAGGTATGTCAAATTTGGGATTTTGTTTTCAAATTTTACCCATTCAGAGTACAAGCTTCAGTAAAATCTATTTCAAAACAAAACAAAAATAGTAATTTGGGTTTTCTTTATTTATTTCATGTCTATGGTGGTATTTTCACATATATAAACCAAATTTAGACAAAGCAGGCACCAGGTTTGAACAATATGGATCCTTGAATATAAAAAATATGCTTTATATCCTTTCCACGCCCATAACGTATTAAAACGTTTTGACGTTTATGGCACATTTTGGCTTCCGTAGAATGAAAAGTTATGATTCGCACATCACGTTGGAAGACTTTTCTGAAAGGCCAGGTTCGGCTCTTCCTATTTCTAGAATATCAATGGTCTCCTGCAAAATGTGACACTTTCAGGCAGCATCGAAAATGGATCCAGACACAAATTTGCAAGACTGGAAAAATGCGAATGCCAGAGGGGCCGAAACGGTCCATCTTTCTACTTTCGGTTTAAAATGTACGCGATCTTTTTGTCAAAACCCGTTATAAAAGCACTCATGCTGGAATTCAGTAACACTGACATGTCAACACAAAGCTCACAAAGCTCAAACTGAGCTCAAGATCCTTTTTTTTTTTTTTTTTTTAAGTCGTTTGGGTATTGCGTGAACGCGATTTAAATATAGCGCTTCTAAAAATAGATTGTCACTTTCGGTTTTGTGTTGACACGTCAGAGTAGTTTTGAGATGTCAGAGTGTAGTGTTTATTCAGAAAATGAGCTCAAAACTAGTCCGGTATTGTCTGTGTTATGTGTACAAAATCGGTCAGGCTTGCTAAGGATATAGGACATGATTTTATTAGATTTTTTATTTTATGTAAAAAAGTAAAAAAGTTTGAAATGAAATAGTTCTAGTATTAAACTTTTTCTTATATTCTACCAGATGAAAGCCCATGCTAAGGCAGTTCAAAATATGAAAAGAAATTGAAAGGTCAGTGGTGAAAATTTTGAGTTATTAAAGTAAAAAGAGTTATCTCCCCTTACAAAATTTACAAAAAAGTACCATATCAATGATATTTAGAGCTTTATAAATCTCACATTTGGTGGCTTTCTTTTCTTAAATTTGTTTTTGTATGAAGAAATACTACCATAGATAGGACATGAATAACACAAAACCAAATTATCATATTTGTTTTAATTTAAAATGGATTTTATTGAAGCGGGCTGTTTGAAAAGGACAAAATAAGAGGAAATGGGTGGGGTAAATTTTATATGCTCGTAGAGAAAACTGTTGTTCACCAAAATGTACACGTTTTCTATTTTTTCATTCATCTTAAATAGCTCTTCAGTACAAAACCATCGTAGAGTGTTTTCATATACTTTTAAAATTTCCCAAATGCATGACATTGATACACCCTTAAATACTAAAGTCACATTTATGATATTTTACACACAATATGATTGGTTCTTAGCACTCCTTATTTTTTGGATCTATACACGTTGCCCTACTTCGTGAACGTCAGAACAACCACATGACTTGTTTGGCCTTATTTGCGCGGGTAAGGTATTGAAGAAAGTCTATGCCCGCAAGATCTCCAATGACTGCCAAGCCCGAAAAACACCTAAAATGGTGAGAACAACACATGAAGAGAGCGACAGAGACGTCGGCATGCTGCACGCTGGTGTATCCTTACGGCAAATAAGATTCAACCACCAAGGAATTCCGGAAGTGGAAACAAAACAAGACTAATTTCTGTGTATTCAATATTAGAAAATGTTTCCGTCCATTTGCATGTGGCTAGCAATCTATAAACCGGTTACTTTCGACCATTTAGGCTATAATTTGGCAAACTGACGTCACCGAATTAGAGCAGACCGCCCGAGGAAACCAAAACGGCGGGTAACAACAACCCTAAGCCCGAAACATTGTAGTGATGCACCTGAGAAACATATTTCTTCCCGTTGCTAAGACGGCAAGACAGCTTAATGGTTAACATGGCCGTAACGTCACACCCAAAAAACGGTACGTTAACGGCTGCAATAGGTTGACAATCGCTGCTGACGGCCACTTAAGGATGAAGTCATCACCAGACAGCTTTGACCCGACGATACAGATAAGCTTAACCCCACAGAGCGCTTTTTCGACATTCTCAAGAAACGCGTTCGTACCTTACCTCAGCCAACATAGTTTGACGCATTGGGGCGTGACGTCATCAATGTGTGAGAACGTTAGGTCATCAATACTTTTGCTGAATTCTTCTCGTCTATGAGAAGTAAATAAGAAACTGTTATTGCATCTGACGGGGGCAATACACATTGCTAACATTCGGCCTAAGATCTGTGTAACACTCCTGTGCCTTTCAAAATCTGGAGTGCCTCCATAGAAGTTGTTGTTAAAGCTTAGAAGGAAAGGTGATAGCCGCCAAATTGTGATAGTATGTTTCAAAATTGATTACATTGACATTGTTACACAAAAACATAGTTTGACGCATTGGGGCGTGACGTCATCAATGTGTGAGAACGTTAGGTCATCAATACTTTTGCTGAATTCTTCTCGTCTATGAGAAGTAAATAAGAAACTGTTATTGCATCTGACGGGGGCAATACACATTGCTAACATTCGGCCTAAGATCTGTGTAACACTCCTGTGCCTTTCAAAATCTGGAGTGCCTCCATAGAAGTTGTTGTTAAAGCTTAGAAGGAAAGGTGATAGCCGCCAAATTGTGATAGTCTGTTTCAAAATTGATTACATTGACATTGTAACACAAAAACATAGTTTGACGCATTGGGGCGTGACGTCATCAATGTGTGAGAACGTTAGGTCATCAATACTTTTGCTGAATTCTTCTCGTCTATGAGAAGTAAATAAGAAACTGTTATTGCATCTGACGGGGGCAATACACATTGCTAACATTCGGCCTAAGATCTGTGTAACACTCCTGTGCCTTTCAAAATCTGGAGTGCCTCCACAGAAGTTGTTGTTAAAGCTTAGAAGGAAAGGTGATAGCCGCCAAATTGTGATAGTCTGTTTCAAAATTGATTACATTGACATTGTAACACAAAAACATGGTTTATAATTTCTTTATATTTCTTTTTTCTGAATGAAATTTAAGGTGACCGATTAGAAATTTTGTTGAGTATGAGATGGCGGGATTTTCAGTACTACTTTAAGGTCACTGTGACTTTGACCTTGACATTTGACCTATATTCCAAAATGTGTGTATGTACATATGTATTTAACTTTTTTTGTCCGGAGTATATTACTTTTACCACGAAACTTCACACACATATTCACAGAAATCACCCCTTTTAAAATGCCATCGTAAGTATAAATAGAACTGAGCGAGGGTATTTGCATCGTCTGCGATGTCTCGTTTGTTTGAGCAAACTCCCCTTTGTTTAAGTTTAATATGTAAATTGCCAAATATCATATAAACATTTTGACAGATCTACTCAAAACCTTCTAAATAATTTTAGTGTACCGTAACGCCGGTTAAATCATAATTATTCCGAGTTTGTATGATTTAATTCAACTGAATTACGTTAGGATTTACTGCCGTTTTCGTATTATTTTCAAAATATGGTCACGCAGATGGACCTTGTGAGTTGGTTGCAAGGCAAAACAGTAGCATATGTATCAGAGTAGTTGAGTATTAAATATCTTTTCAAAATTTGACGTCTTCTAAAAGTTATCACTATTGATATCAAGCTACACAATTATTGTTAATATTGTTCATGCCTGCACATGTACATGTATCTTATATCCATGTCGCTCACATGTAATTTGTAGGCTAGTGTACCTTTCTTGTTACTATGGTGTTCATTCAGGTACATGATCTTCAAAGGCATCTTCTAGAGTTATCACATTCAAATGGATGAAATTATAATGTTTTTGTAACCCAGAACGCTATTTATTGGACATATATGTCTAGTTTTGTTTTTCAAACGCCTTTATCCTTATACATGCATTGGGTTATTTTCTGAGGTACACACTCGTTGATCGACATAATTTAATATGTACATGATACGTAATCATTTCTCTGCGCCATATGGCCCTTTGATGTATTGCGATGCCATGAAACCAAATCAATAAATCAATCACGAAGCTAGCACGTTTGGCGTTTAAAAATGTTCCCATTGATTTTAAGACCCATGAAATCAGCCTTTTGGTTTCTTTTCGCGTATTTCCATATGGCGGAGGTGGAATGGCAGGTTTATAAAATACTAGAAATAGTGTCATATGAAGACTCATGGCATTTGAGAATTAACCGCTTCTATATAAAGACTAAAATCAGCTGTGTGACAAGAATTAACAACTTGAAGAATCAGAATATTCAGTTTAAGGCAGAAATCTACATGTGGCTCTAGAGGGCACATGTTTAATCCACACGTCATATGACAATTTGTCTGTAGCATTTTGGCATACTAAAAATAAAATATATGTTTCTTGCTTAGGAATGTACAGAATAGGTACTGAATCCTGATTCACGCATTTTAATTTGCATATGTAATGGCTGCCAATTAAGGGATGAGCTCTGCCAC
Organism: Gari tellinella; assembly: GCA_922989275.2. Lineage (NCBI taxonomy): Eukaryota > Metazoa > Mollusca > Bivalvia > Cardiida > Psammobiidae > Gari > Gari tellinella. Next base: position 12,781,258 of record OV277874.1, on the reverse strand, counting down.
TATTCGACATATCGAGTGCTAGTGTCCCCTTCTACAGTCTAGCCCATCTCCTGACACTCGTTGCAGCGTATAATTATGTTCAGTAGACATTGCCCAAATGTAGCAAGGGTGGAGACCTTACCGTGTTCTTTCTGCGGATATTGCCATTGAAGTTTCTTTTCAAACATGAAGACGGGCTGGTCGACTACCATAACTGGTGACTGACCTTGATTTATGTTGTTATATGGCGTTATGGAGGACTTAAATTCCTAGACAAACTATTGAATAACTGTTAGATGACTCAATGAACTGAGACAACATGTATGGAATGGGTTGTTGATTTTTTATGTGATACTGGCAAAGTAAACGGTCCATAAAGGACCCATTTTAACACCAAGATTTGTACACGTTTTGAAAACAGCATGTGCCCTTCTCTTATCTGGAGCATTGCCACATAAAAGATTATGCTGGCTGTATGCCCTCAATGCATGATCATGAACAGCCATATTACCATAAAGATAATTTAAAAACAAATATGTTAGTTCACTTTGTTATTTTAACATGAGGTTATGTAACATATATAGTAGCAATTGATTAGAATTAAATAATTTGACCTATCCAACACCGTCTAAATGTAATTTTAACATCAGCAATGAATTAATTGACCTCAAATTAATTAAAATCAATGTGTCACACCTAGTTCCAAGACAAAAATATTTTCCGATATTTTCAAAATGGCCGACAAAATGACCAACGGCAGACATCTTGGATTTTTATATGTTTTAATTTTCATTTTTCCGATGGTTTTATGCAATTCCCATACACAAAAGGAAAACTTAGCATCATGATTTGAAGAGAAATTCACGTATCATTTCTACTAGTAAGTTTATATAGTGGGAAATAAGAAGCTGGAATTCAGTATTCAAGGGCTGATAATCAATACTAATTTTCCGAGTTATCCGGCGGCCGTTTAACATCAAACAAGTTCCATTCTGTAGAGAATACTTGCACATTTAACATGATATAGGTCTCATTAATTGCGGCTTTTTTGGGACCTAGGGTCCAGTCAGCCCTGAAACTAGTTGGCATGATTTCCGTTTATAAGAATTAGCATTGAACGTTGGTGGGTGGAGTAAGTAAAATGACTGTAGAAAAAATTCTGACCACTTTTGAAATTGGCATCCGCATAAAATCTTCATAAAAATGCATTACGAATTCGGCAATATAACTGAAAAATGTCTGCATCACCACTTGCAAAAAAAAAAATTCCACTGGCCTGGGCGCCCTTACTATACAGAGGATCAGTAGATGATGCTTTGCGCCAAATATCTAAGCTCAGAGTGTTTTGGTTTAAGAAAAGAAGTTACACAGCAGGTTAGACAAGTATAATATTAACAATGTAGACCTAGATAAATATAGTTCCGTAGAAGACCTTTAATCTGGATTCAAACCGTTTTTCTTATAAATGTACAGGTTATACATCTACATACAATTACAAAATAATAGTGCGTGGTACAATAATTCATACATGTCAAATACATGTAGTAAACAGTGTACAACTAGATCAAAGGGCTCTTCTATAGGCACATTATTGCGCCCATACGTATACAGAATAAATCGCACGACTCCCGAAGACTTATCCGCACTATCTGCCGTTAAATTGTGGAAATTTGAAATTTGATAATTTTTCCACATTTCCCCGACTTTAAAGAAATGTTGAATGTTTGACACTTTGTGAAAGGACAATGTCGAACGTCGAAATTCGACAATATTTCGACTATTTCCCTGCCTGGCAATTTCTCGCAAGTCGAAATTCGACAATAATTCGACATTTCCCTGCCAGGATTTCGACATTTTCCGGGCCGGCCACTTGTCGAACGTCGAAATTCGACACTAGTTCGAACTTATGTCGACTTTTGATAAATGTCGAATGTCGAAATTCGACAATATTTCGACATATTCCCGGGCCGGCCACATGTCGAACGTCAAAATTCGACATGAGTTCGACATAGTAATGTGTTTAAGAAATTTTGAATGTCGAACGTCGAATTTCGACAATATGTCGACTTTTCCCGGGTCCGGCAAATTGTCGAACGTCGAAATTCGACAATGGTTTAACAGAGGGAATGTGTTCAAGAAATATTGAATGTCGAACGTCGAATTCCGACAATATTTCGACTTTTCCCGGGTCCGGCAAATTGTCGAACGTCGAAATTCGACAATGGTTTAACAGAGGGAATGTGTTCAAGAAATATTGAATGTCGAACGTCGAATTCCGACAATATTTCGACTTTTTCCCTGCCAGGCCACTTGTCGAACGTCGAAATTCGACATAAGGTCGACATAGTGAATGAGTTTAAGAATTGTTGAAAGAAGAACGTCGAATTTCGACAATATTTCGACTTTTCCCGGGTCCGGCAAATTGTCGAAATTCGACATAAGTTCATCAGAGGGAATGACTTTAAGAAATTTTGAATGTCGAACGTCGAATTTCGACAATATTTCGACTTTTCCCTTACTTGCAGTTTGTCGAACGTCGAAATTCGACCCAAGTTCGACAATTTCCCGACTTTGTATAAGTGTCGTACGTCGAAATTCGACATCAGTTCGACAAAGTAATGTGTTTAAGAAATTTTGAATGTCGAACGTCGAATTTCGACAATATTTCGACTTTTCCCTTACATGCAATTTGTCGAACGTCGAAATTCGACCAAAGTTCGACAATTTCCCGACTTTGTATAAGTGTCGAACGTCGAAATTCGACATCAGTTCCTCAAAATAATGTGTTTAAAAAATGTTGAATGTCGAATGTCGAATTTCGACAATATTTCGACTTTTTCCCTTACTTGCAGTTTGTCGAACGTCGAAATTCGACCCTAGTTCGACAATTTTCCGACTTTGTATAAGTGTCGAACGTCGAAATTCGACATCAGTTCGAAAAAGTAATGTGATTTAAAAATGTTGAATGTCGAACGTCGAATTTCGACAATATTTCGACTTTTTCCCTTACTTCCAGTTTGTCGAACGTCGAAATTCGACCCTATTTCGACAATTTTCCGACTTTGTTTAAGTGTCGATCGTCGAAATTCGACATCAGTTCGACAAAAGTAATGTGTTTTAAAATGTTGAATGTCGAACGTCGAATTTCAACAATATTTCGACATTATGGCAAAGCTGACTTCATTATGTGAAAGCTTAAATGTCGAAATTCGAAATTCGACAGCTGTTCGACCTTTCATTTGTGAAAGGTCGAATGTCGAAATGTCGATTGTCGTGCAAACTTCACACACCTACTTTTTTGTCCAATTTGCAACTTTGATTTCATACAGATTTATCGACTGAAATTCAGTAAATGTTCTTGACGTCACAGCATTAATACCGACAATACTTTGGCGGAAAATATGGTGGGAGTCAGACGTCTCGTTTGGCAGATTTGACGGTTTTACTAAAAGCGCATCTTCAACCGTGTTACATGTTACATGCAATTTTTTCGGCGAAAAAAATGTTAACGTCTATCAAAAGCCAAATTAAAGTCTCCAGATATTATTCAAATTGGCGTGACCAGGTAGGGTATTGTCCCTGTTTAAGAAAATATATAGTTTGTGCTACAAGTTTCTTCAAATAATACAATCGGTGATGGTTTCCGCCCAAAGCCAGCGTGAATCTGAAAGTTGCTCAACGTTATGACGTCGTGTCTAATGTTATTATGCAAACAGTTTAACGTTATTGTGCAAACCGTTTAGATCCAGCTCAGACGCCGCTAAGGCGTCGTCTGATCTGGATCTTAACTGTTTGACACCAATATCAATGTTTCCTAAGTAAAAACACAAACAAATTTCCCCAAAATTAAAAAATAAGAGCAGAAATCTGAAGATTTTGGGAAAGATCCATAGTTCCGGAGAAATTAAGAAATGGCTACAGAATAATGGCACTCCTGTCAAAACTACCAAAGTTCCTCAATGAGCTTTCTGTGCTATGCTTATAAATCTTGAATTGTGCAATCAACTGTCTAGCTATATGTACAGTCAAACAGTAGATCAGATCTGACTGACAGTACATTTACAGTGGAGAAAACGTTATTCTTTCCCGTTTAACCCTTTACCCCATAGAAGCGACTTTTAGCGGATATGATTTATACCTCCGCTGAAGAAAATAGTTCCAATTTAATCAGTCATGAATATATATTATAGGGAAAAATTTTCAATATATTCTAGCACAGGATAGCTTAAAGCAGGCTGAAAGTAAAGCAGAATGCGCCTTAAGCGCATTCTGCTTTACTTTCAACCTGCTTTAAGTAGTAACCTATTTTCAATTCTAGAAATAGGCTATCAGGTAAAGGGTTAAACGCAAACGAAACGCAAACGCATTTAGCACTATTTAAAACGTAGAAAAGTACAACTTTTGAACAATTCTGATAACTCATGTTTATCTTGGTGGCACACAGTTTGGAGCCTGATCAGACACCGGGTTACCCGGCGTCTGATCTGACTCCAAACTGTTTGTATGGGAAATAATAGTTTTAGCGTAAACGCGTTTATTGGGAAAGAATAACGTTTTCTCGACTGTACTACGTGATCTATTGGATGATATATCAAGGTACATGTGGCAGCTTATGGTAAAATGAAAATGAAGCAGAAATGGTTTTGACATTTTGTTTATTGGCTTATCCGGGATTGGAAGTCCTTTACTCCCGCGGGACAGGTGATAATTGTGCAATTTGCTGCCTGTCTGTCCCTTTCTCACCCTGTCTCTCTTTCTCTGCCTGACTTTCTGTCCCTCTTTCTCTGTTTGTCTTTCTGTCCCTGTCTGTCTGTCTCCCTAAGGTATATTGTCCTCGGCCGTAAGCGGGATCATCTCTTTTGCTTCTATCGGCGTTCGTACGATCTTCTAATAAGCCTATCTGCTGTAAACGAGGGGGTTTTTTTATACAAGGAAAGCTTCAGATTGCCAAAATGTCCGTATCCAAAATGGCCGTATTCAAAATGTCCGTATCAATGTAGGTTCCGACTTGAAACTTAATCATGGTTGTTCAGAAATGACAAGTCTGTTTCTGGATTGAAAATAATCATGATTGTTCAGAAATATCAGGTCTGTATTTTGATTAAATAGAATTACTTTATTCTATTGCGGACAATTAGAATAAACCATTTTGCTTCTTTCTCTAAATGTCTAGTAAACAGCTGTGTAACCCCTTCACTGCCTTAGCTCGAGTACGATGGCTATTTACAAACAGTTTGGATCCTGATCAGACGCCGCGTCACGCGGCGTCTGATCAAGATTCAAACTGTTTAACACTCAATTATATCTTTCTTAAGTCAAAATACATAAAATTTAAAATTGAGAAATTAAAGCAGACGAAAATTGTTTAAAGCTGATGACGTCATGGCAGTGAAGGGGTAAAATACAGGCTGGCATTTGGAAATCTTCATTTTGTCGCATTGCTTGATCGTTTATTATTTTCATCAAATACTAAGTAACTCTTGTAGGTTATTATGTTCACTTGTGGATCTTTTTAGTTACCAAAACATGAACCAACCTACTTGAAATTCTGGGTAGTAGGCGTTGTTGTAAGGAGGGAGTCCTTGTAAGGAGGGCGTTCGTAGGGAAGGAGCATAGTAAAGTGGTAATCGTTGTTGTAAGGAGGGAGTCCTTGTAAGGAGGGCCGTTGTAGGGAGGGAGCACTGTAAAGCGGTAAGGAGGGAGTCGTTGTTCGGAGGGCCGTTGTAGGAAGGAAGCACTTTTACAGCAGTAAGCATTGTTGTAATGAGGGAGCCGTCGTTTGGAGGGCCGTTGTAGGGAGGGAGCACTGTAAAGCGGTAAGCATTGTTGTTAGGAGGGAGTCTTTGTTCGGAGAGTTGTCGTAGGGAGGGAGCACTTGAGAGCGATAAACATTGTTGTAAGGAGCGAGTCATTGTTCGGAGGGCCGTTGTAGGGAGGAAGCCCTGTACAGCGGTAAGCATTGTTTTAAGGAGGGAGTCATTGTTCGGAGGGTCGTTGTAGGGAGGAAGCACTGTACAGTGGTAAGCATTGTTTTAAGGAGGGAGTCATTGTTCGGAGGGTCGTTGTAGGGAAGAAGCACTGTACAGCGGTAAGCATTGTTTTGAGGAGGGAGTCATTGTTCGGAGTGCCGTTGTAGGAAGGAAGCACTGTACAGCGGTAAGCATTGTTTTAAGGAGGGAGTCATTGTTCGGAGGGTCGTTGTAGGGAGGAAGCACTGTACAGTGGTAAGCATTGTTTTAAGGAGGGAGTCATTGTTCGGAGGGTCGTTGTAGGGAGGAAGCACTGTACAGCGGTAAGCATTGTTTTAAGGAGGGAGTCATTGTTCGGAGGGTCGTTGTAGGGAGGAAGCACTGTACAGCGGTAAGCATTGTTTTAAGGAGGGAGTCATTGTTCGGAGGGCCGTTGTAGGGAGGAAGCACTGTACAGCGGTAAGCATTGTTTTAAGGAGGGAGTCATTGTTCGGAGGGTCGTTGTAGGGAGGAAGCACTGTACAGCGGTAAGCATTGTTTTAAGGAGGGAGTCATTGTTCGGAGGGTCGTTGTAGGGAGGAAGCACTGTACAGCGGTAAGCATTGTTTGAAGGAGGGAGTCATTGTTCGGAGGGTCGTTGTAGGGAGGAAGCACTGTACAGCGGTAAGCATTGTTTTAAGGAGGGAGTCATTGTTCGGAGGGCCGTTGTAGGGAGGAAGCCCTGTACAGTGGTAAGCATTGTTTTAAGGAGGGAGTCATTGTTCGGAGGGTCGTTGTAGGGAGGAAGCACTGTACAGCGGTAAGCATTGTTTTAAGGAGGGAGTCATTGTTCGGAGGGTCGTTGTAGGGAGGAAGCACTGTAAAGCGGTAAGCATTGTTTTAAGGAGGGAGTCATTGTTCGGAGGGCCGTTGTAGGGAGGAAGCACTGTACAGCGGTAAGCATTGTTTTAAGGAGGGAGTCATTGTTCGGAGGGCCGTTGTAGGGAGGAAGCACTGTACAGCTGTAAGCATTGTTTTAAGGAGGGAGTCATTGTTGGGAGGGCCGTTGTAGGGAGGAAGCACTGTACAGTGGTAAGCATTGTTTTAAGGAGGGAGTCATTGTTGGGAGGGCCGTTGTAGGGAGGAAGCACTGTACAGTGGTAAGCATTGTTTTAAGGAGGGAGTCATTGTTGGGAGGGCCGTTGTAGGGAGGAAGCACTGTACAGTGGTAAGCATTGTTTTAAGGAGAGTGTCATTGTTCGGAGGGCCGTTGTAGGGAGGAAGCACTGTACAGTGGTAAGCATTGTTTTAAGGAGAGTGTCATTGTTGGGAGGGCCGTTGTAGGGAGGAAGCACTGTACAGTGGTAAGCATTGTTTTAAGGAGGGAATCATTGTTGGGAGGACCGTTGTAGGGAGGAAGCACTGTACAGTGGTAAGCATTGTTTTAAGGAGAGTGTCATTGTTCGGAGGGCCGTTGTAGGGAGGAAGCACTGTACAGTGGTAAGCATTGTTTTAAGGAGGGAGTCATTGTTGGGAGGGTCGTTGTAGGGAGGAAGCACTGTACAGTGGTAAGCATTGTTTTAAGGAGAGTGTCATTGTTCGGAGGGCCGTTGTAGGGAGGAAGCACTGTACAGCGGTAAGCATTGTTTTAAGGAGGGAGTCATTGTTGGGAGGGCCGTTGTAGGGAGGAAGCACTGTACAGTGGTAAGCATTGTTTTAAGGAGGGAGTCATTGTTGGGAGGGCCGTTGTAGGGAGGAAGCACTGTACAGCGGTAAGCATTGTTTTAAGGAGGGAGTCATTGTTGGGAGGGCCGTTGTAGGGAGGAAGCACTGTACAGTGGTAAGCATTGTTTTAAGGAGGGAGTCATTGTTGGGAGGGCCGTTGTAGGGAGGAAGCACTGTACAGTGGTAAGCATTGTTTTGAGGAGAGTGTCATTGTTCGGAGGGCCGTTGTAGGGAGGAAGCCCTGTACAGTGGTAAGCATTGTTTTAAGGAGAGAGTCATTGTTGGGAGGGCCGTTGTAGGGAGGGAGCACTGTACAGTGGTAAGCATTGTTTTAAGGAGAGAGTCATTGTTCGGAGGGTCGTTGTAGGGAGGAAGCACTGTACAGCGGTAAGCATTGTTTTGAGGAGAGAGTCATTGTTCGGAGGGCCGTTGTAGGGAGGAAGCCCTGTACAGTGGTAAGCATTGTTTTAAGGAGAGAGTCATTGTTGGGAGGGCCGTTGTAGGGAGGAAGCACTGTACAGTGGTAAGCATTGTTTTAAGGAGAGAGTCATTGTTGGGAGGGCCGTTGTAGGGAGGAAGCACTGTACAGTGGTAAGCATTGTTTTAAGGAGAGAGTCATTGTTCGGAGGGCCGTTGTAGGGAGGAAGCACTGTACAGTGGTAAGCATTGTTTTAAGGAGAGAGTCATTGTTCAAAGGGCCGTTGTAGGGAGGGAGCACTGTACAGTGGTAAGCATTGTTTTAAGGAGAGAGTCATTGTTCAAAGGGCCGTTGTAGGGAGGAAGCACTGTACAGTGGTAAGCATTGTTTTAAGGAGAGAGTCATTGTTCAAAGGGCCGTTGTAGGGAGGGAGCACTGTACAGTGGTAAGCATTGTTTTAAGGAGAGAGTCATTGTTCAAAGGGCCGTTGTAGGGAGGGAGCACTGTACAGTGGTAAGCATTGTTTTAAGGAGCCATGGACGACTGTTGGTGTCTTTTTATTATGTCAACAGCCTCTTCCAGGGTCTGTGGCTTGGCATTAATTGCATGGAAGCCGGCTTCTTTGTCTGAGCATCCCTGGCAGAAACGGAGGATTGTCTGTCTGCATATTTGATCGTCAGACCAATCAGGGAAAGCATCTAACGACAGATTGGTGATTCTTTCACACCACTCAATCAAAGTCTCTTTCGGGCCTTGTGCTGCAGCTTCAAACAGCATCTGTGTGGTCTCTGGTAGGTCTCGCATATCGAAACGCTTAGCCAGTTTTTGTACCACCTCAAAGTAGTCTAGTGAGGGGGTTCTCTTAATTACATTGGCAAAGAACTTGCTGGCTGGTCCCTCGAGCACCCAAGATAGGACATCACGTCTGGTTTTGGAATTCCATCCTTCTCTATTTGCGTATGAGCCAAACTTATTATAAAGCCTGCCAATCTGACTTTCCGTCAAAGCTAATCCCTTTTGGAACGTTGACTTTCGGTTTCTCTGCCTTGGATTCATCCCTCACAGTATCTGGCTGGGTGACAGGGTCCATGGACTCTCTTTTCACCCGGAATTGCTGTATAAGCGTCTGCAGTGGTTGGTATTGTGTCCTGAGCCAATCTTGACTGGGGTCTGTTGGAGACACGGTAGCAGTCACTGGCTGATAAACATACCCTTGACCACACCATAGTAGGTATCTGCTTGTATCCGTACAATCGACTTGGGTCTGATGGAGACGCCATGGCAGTCATAGGGGGAGACCCATATCTTGTATCCTGTGCAGGAGCTCCCTGGTAAAATGAACTGGGGCCGGGTCTCCATTGGCTAGCATACGGATCAGGCTGACACCGGTATGGCGATTCAATGAGACCAGCGGGCCGAACTGGAGACCAGGGATCGAAATCGATAGCTTCCATCGCTGCGGGCAGATTTCGTACTCCTATGGCGGCAAACTCTTCTGGTGTAATGTTGCCACTCGCATCTCTCATGTTGCAGATTAGGTCCACAGTCTTCCTCCCTACACCAGGAATGGACTCTAAATCTCTTGCTGAGCAGAATTTGATTTTGATTTTGGAAGACAACGCTTGTGCAGAAAGTCCATACGACATTTTTCGAGGTAGGGCTCTTGACAGCTAAGACAAGAATGTCTAATAAATCATCTCCGAAAATTCATGGTCAACCATGGACACATGAACTGTTCTCTCTGCCTTTCTTCTTCACTCAGCTGTTAAAAGGTCAAATATGAATTGACACAATTAACTGTTTAATATTCAATACTAATAGTGACACAGTAACAAATAGTCAAGGTCAAACTCACTGTCACAATCAACTATTGTTAAAGTCAAAATCAGTATCCTGTAAATAAAGTTGATTAGTAATAATTTATAGTTATAACAAGTTCCGGATTGACAATGCAGGTGCAGCAAGGTCTGAAATAATTTTGAAAAACTGTCAAGCTATTAGCCGTAATGCTCAACTTAACTATTTTATTACCCTTTTTAATAGTTTATCACTCCGTAAATTATTCTAAAGACAAGTTATAATAAAAGAATTTAGGAGAATTCACGCTTGGATCGCTTACATAGGAAGTGACAAAGTAGTTCACATAACTATTTCTTTTATCATAGCTTGGTTAGAAAATAACTATTTGGTAGCCTAAGTGTTTTGAATTCAATAGATTTTCAAAGTAATTTATAAGCAAATGCTCAACCGGATGTTGTCAATGTTGTCTGTTGCCGAAACGCTCACGTGAATTTCACGTGAGACGAAGCCATAAAATTGCGCCAAGATTCTACTGCGCAATATTTCTGCGCATGATGCCGGCTCAAATATGGCGTCTAACCAAATGTTTCAGAAAGTAGAAAACACGCGGAAAATTCGGAACTAAGTTGTTTGAGCTCGAAGGTCGAAAAACTGAGTCTCAAACTGTTGCTTACAACTTTCCCAAATCGAATATAACCTGAATCTTTTACCAGATTGTTTATTCGAAACAGAAACGCCGCAGCGAAACTTTGAAGTGAGCCGAACCAAAAAGTACAGTTTGGTACATAAACTTATTGACCTCTTTTACGATTTGTTGCCGATTCTGCTGGCCGAACTCCGAGAACAGAAACGGGAACAAAATGCAAAAGATAAAGAAACACTATTGTAAAAACTATTGGAAACTTTAGAATGCTGAGTAACGGCTTGGCAAACTCCGACTTTCCGCTCACTCCCTATTCAAAAAGCTTCACCAATACGGGATTACAACAAACTTTCAAACAGGATTTCCCAACTTTGAGCGCACTAAAGGCCGTTTCAGACATCCTGCCGACAACGCCACTGTTGTAATTTCCTAGTTATTTGAAAATAAGTTCAATATGGCAGAAATCGATCAACACTTACCTCAGGACATTTGAGGAACACTCGTGGTGATATTTGGTTTCTGCTCTGTATTGAGGCTTCTGTACTTCTTGGGTTATGGAATCGAACTGCTGGGACGCTGGCGGGGGTTACAGATTCAGGGTCAAAAAGTAGGCGGAGTCAATATTATGACATCACGCAGTGACATCGGAATCTATTTATAGGTATGGGAAAATTCCCCACAGAGTCGTTATTCGGAGGGCCGTTGAAGGAAGGAAGCACTGTACAGCGGTAAGCATTGTTTTAAGGAGGGAGTCATTGTTCGGAGGGCCGTTGTAGGGAGGAAGCACTGTACAGCGGTAAGCATTGTTTTAAGGAGAGTGTCATTGTTCGGAGTGCCGTTGTAGGAAGGAAGCACTGTTCAGCGGTAAGCATTGTTTTAAGGAGGGAGTCATTGTTAGGAGGGCCGTTGTAGGAAGGAAGCACTGTACAGCGGTAAGCATTGTTTTAAGGAGGGAGTCATTGTTCGGAGGGTCGTTGTAGGGAGGAAGCACTGTACAGCGGTAAGCATTGTTTTAAGGAGGGAGTCATTGTTCGGAGGGTCGTTGTAGGGAGGAAGCACTGTACAGCGGTAAGCATTGTTTTAAGGAGAGTGTCATTGTTCGGAGTGCCGTTGTAGGAAGGAAGCACTGTTCAGCGGTAAGCATTGTTTTAAGGAGGGAGTCATTGTTAGGAGGGCCGTTGTAGGAAGGAAGTACTGTTCAGCGGTAAGCATTGTTTTAAGGAGGGAGTCATTGTTAGGAGGGCCGTTGTAGGAAGGAAGCACTGTTCAGCGGTAAGCATTGTTTTAAGGAGGGAGTCATTGTTCGGAGGGCCGTTGTAGGAAGGAAGCACTGTACAGCGGTACGCATTGTTTTAAGGAGGGGGTCATTGTTCGGAGGGTCTTTGTTGGGAGGAAGCACTGTATTATAAGTAGGTTAACTAGACCCTTGACATTTCCACATTGACAAAATAATTGCGGTTCATATAATTATAGTGATAAACGGTCTAAGCGAAAACCAAAATACAGCGCCCCCTCTCTACAACGACACCCAAGGGGAGACACAGACTGTGTGTGTTGTTCGGAGGGAGCCGTTGTAGGAAGGGAACATTAAGAATTGGCTTACATTTGCAAACAGCTCGAATCCAGATCAGACGCCGCGTAACGCGGCGTCTGATCTGGATTCAAGCTGTTTGTCTCTTTTTATTTTATGATTTATTCTAACAAAATGTCCACTTACGTATATATACCTTTGAGAAAAATAGCAGACGTTAAATTTATGCAGACGGTATGGCAGCCGTGAATAGGTTGGACATAACTGTCTTGTTTAGGGAACAGCGGCAAGGGTCGTTGTAAGGAGATATTCGTTGTTGGGATGGTCGTTGTAGAGAGGGAACACCATCACCAAAACGTTTGCCACTCAGAATCAATTGAGTTGTTAAGATTTTCAAAAAGTTTCTAACTTGAGGGAGAGAATAAAACACTAGCCACTGTAGAGTATCCGGTTCAAACCATTTACTCGATACTTCGAACTCGCGTAAGTTCGAACATTATATAAATATTAGATGGCAGTTTGCGTGATATTCAAATTGTCAACCCGAGAAACAGCATGTCACCCCGAGGCGTGGGCAGTTTGCGTGATATTCAAATTGTCAACCCGTGAAACAGCATGTCACCCCGAGGCGTAGCCGAGGGTGACATTCTTGTTTTCGAGGGTTGACAATTTGAATGTCACGCAAACTGACATCTAATATTTATTTATTTACTTCCTCCCTACAACGACCCTCCGAACAATGACTCCCTCCTTAAAACAATGCTTACCGCTGTACAGTGCTTCCTCCCTACAACTACGAGAGCCCCCGAGAACTATGTCGTTTATTCGCGCGCAACCATGGTCTAACCTATTTAGCACTGGCTTGGGCTCGAGGAAAACAAGAGGACCCTTCGTTTCTGCTTTTTGTTTTAGACGAAAAAGTCGTTTTTTATTTGTAATATTTTACTTAAATTGAAAGGTTATTTCAATGTGTAGTTTGAGACATTAAGCATGCTTTAACACCAACATAGATAACGCTTATTGAAGCTCTATATGTAAGCACAATTCATTATTAATTGCCTTTAAAGTTTAGGTCTCACTGTACATAATATGACGTCATCAAGCGAGTGCAGTTCAGAGGATTGCTAGGGTTGTGACGTCAGATTGCCTTGAGATGACGGAAGTTTGGAATAAGTGAACAGTGTGTTAGTTATTTCATGGTTTTGTAAAATAAACGATATATTCACAGGCTTTTGAGGCATCTGATTGGCCGAGAGCTCCAAGCCATGTGCTAAGGTTTCATACTACGAGGGTTGTTCAAATAGTTTTGATACTGGATCAATAACTTCAATATAATTAGTGCAAAATGCATGTGTGGTATATCATTTTAAAGAGCATTGTTTCGCCAACACGATGGTATAATGCACGAACAGATCAGATAAATCGATGAGTCACGACATGAACCTAAATGACTCATACTCGAGGACACGGGAACATAGCACTTTTCTGACATCATTTTATGACGTAATAAATTCTTAAAGATTACAATTTCCATTTTTTTCTGAAATTTATCAGTTTATGTATAAATTGTAATGTAAATAGAATTTTATTTATATATATTCAAAGGGTTAACTGTCTAAAGTCTCATTTAAAAAAAACATTTCTTACTTTGCTATTGACGAAAGTGGACATGTTTTTAAACTTGAATGTTGCTTTGCTCGGCATAAAAGAATACACTATGCATAGCGTTACTGAAAGCTACATGGAGACCGTCTCGTACTGGTTTGGCCATAAAATGCTTTCGTCATCGAACATTTTATTTATGTTTATTTATGTTGACGTCATCAGGGCTGCCATAAGTTGGAATGAAAAATCCTAAGATTTCCAAAGTTGCATTTTTCAAGTGCGATTTTATGAATCGTACCTTTACACCATAGCCTGTTTCTTGTTTTATTGATAATCGACTTCTTAAAGCAGGCTGTAAGTAAAGCAGAATGCGCCTTAAGGCGCATTCTTCTTTACTTTCAGCCTGCTTTAAGCTACCATGTACTGGAAAAAAATCCGGAGATTTAGGAAAAATCCGGAGAAATGGAAGCCCTGCGTCATAAATAAGAAAGTGAACACTAACATACAGCTTAGTATTATGTAAGTAAAAAAGGTACACATACATTAATTGTTTATTAATTTTGTCTAATAATTGTAGTGTGGCTACTGAGTACACGTACATACCACAGCTATGACCCCCAGCTACCCCCATAAATCTTTCAAAATGAGTCAAAATACATCCATATGTTCAACAAACATCCTTAGCAAATGTTTCAAGAAGTTTTAAAACACTGATTTTTTTCGTATCAAGTATGTATACAACATATACTATTTTACATATAAATTAGCAAAAAAATGTTGTTTTTTTTAAATTTCATGAAAGTTTAGGAAATGTTCTTTTATGATGATAATGAATGTATGGATTGGTTTTAGGGTATTTTATCCACGTTTGGTGGTGGTGGAGGGGGGGGGAGGGGATTAGATTAGATATCTTATGTCATTTTGAGTCGTTTTTTAGGGATTTAAATGATCGGTAATTTGACTATCTAGATAACCGTTTAACTTTCCGAGCGGTTAACCGGTTAACCGTTCAATATTACCCGAGTCGACAGTTGCGACAAAAGATCGTTTTACTCCACAGCCGGAGAAACGGAGTACAATGGTCCCATAGAAAAGTGACCCGGAGTCATTTGTTTTTAAATTAACCCCCGGTCATAGTTTTTGGTTCTCCGGTCATAAAATTACGACCCGGCACACGAAGAAAACTGACCCTTTACAAAGATACATAACCCCTATAGAATAGCGACCTCATGTGTAAAAACCCCATGTAGTTTAACGATATAATGATGCTGTAATAATGATATATGTTGGGTATAACATACACCATAACAAACATTCTTGCTCTCTTAGATTGAGCCTAGAGTTATAAATAATTAGTTTTCATTAAAAAACATAAAACACAGATCGAATATTCTCATAAAAAGGACACTATTTATTTAATATATCTCACTGATTTTGATCTATGATATGTTGTAAAAATGTATTTAGCAATAAAGTCATTTAGTATATGCAACAGTTAATTCGGGAGTACAGTATATAAAATGACCTTATGTTTGTAAATATACAGGGGGCTATTTTTAGCCTTGACATTTATTATAACTTAAAAACATATCAAAAATGTTTTGTAAGATGTAAATTCTCTAAATTGTATCTTAATGCCTTTCGATAACTGACAAGATAAATACAAAGGTCTAATTCTAATTGAAACAAAAGTGCTGACGACGTTTTTAAAGCGTGCAATGTGGCTATGCATGGGGTATGAACTAATTGATACACAGTTTTCAGTTTTCAAGACACGTATAAAATGTGCATGTAAGTCGTCATCTTTAAATGATCATTTGATGAGTAGAAAAAATATAAATCAATAAACTTCAAACACGAAGCCAAGTATCAAACTCCTTTTAGTGCAGGTCTTATAAATCAGATCAATGTAATTGAATAAAAGTAACCCTTAGCCCGCCAAATAAATTGTCGTCTGCTATAGTTCTCGTCTGCTTCAAGTTTCAAAGTGCTTCAAAGTTGCTCAAAATTGCTGAAAATGTTGTCCGAGTGTCAAACAGCTTGGATCCGGATGAGACGCCGAGTTACTCGGCGTCTCATCCGGATCCAAGCTGTTTGCATATGGAGCTATAGTCGTGAGTGGCAGGCTAAGGGTTAACGTAATCTTTTCATCTATCATATAAATGGATAACGTGAACTGCATTTTACAGCACACGAATCTTGGCTTTACTACATACATATTTTTTCTACATGTATTGATGGGTTTTCTCTGATATAGATTCTAGATCTAAATGCAGGGCTCCAGATAAGAGTTAGTTTTTTCAACAAATCCAACATTTTCTCACTCTTTTTAGCACCAAATCCTATGGTGTTACTACTCATTAGAATCGTCTCGAAGAGACGATTCTAATGAGTAGTGACACCATAGGGTTTAATTCAGAAATAAAGATTTTAGTTTTTGAAAAACTACCCTTATCTGGTGCTCTGTAAATGTATTTTAAAAAATATCACCGCTCATAAAGGTAACCCTGTTTAAAGCCATGGCGAGTACAATTTTCAATAAGTGTTGCCGGTGTGTGCAAGATCGTTGAAGGATTTGCAAAAACAGAAACATCTGACTGTAATGACGTGACTGTTTATTGAACCACCTTATTAAATGTCGCCGATACTCTCGGGCTATCTCCTTCAGACCTAAACAAATTAACACCGCCTGTGTGACAGCGAATATTTTAATATATTTTTACGATTAAACGGCTACCGTATTTTGTAACCGATAATCGGACATTCTAACAGTTAACCGATTAATCGTTGAAATCCCTACTTTTCTACATAGATTTATGTTTGTTTTATACCTGTTCGGAATGCGGGAACGCCCTCAGAACGCACCGAGACCATCTAGGCATAAAAAATTCCCGGGCAGAATGTTCCGGACCAAACAAATAAGAGTGTACACAATTTGATTTGCGACAAATACGCCACATTCAACGATGACGACTTGTCCTAGCCCCGAAACTTCAACATGTGAAGCTCCCTAAACAAAACCTGCAGACAATCCTGATTCTGCTGCATAACGTCCCTTACTACTTAAAGGATGTAATACATATCAGTTAAAGAGAGACGCTAAACTTCTGTAAATGTTCCTGGAGCAAGTCAGACTTCTCTTGGAGCAAGTCCAAGTTCTCTTGGACTACCCTTCTTAGATATAGAGAGACTAGACAACAAAGGCAGTCTAACTATGTCTGACATATTTAAATCTAGAACTATATATATATCTATATAGTAACTAGTCTAGCAAAGTTAGAGGCCTATAAATAAGATTTTTTAACCTTGCAAATTCGGTTATTTATGAAACAATACAATTAATTTGAAAACAATAAGTGGAAATCAAGCGCATGAAAAAGCTGCCTTAAACATGTCAGAAACCACCATTTCACATCTTTATTTTCAAAAAAATTCAGGGGAGGCCCCCCGTTTCCCACAATCAGAAGGGGTACCTCCTCCCACACCCTCCTCCTCTCCTCGCTTGGCACTCCGTGCCGAATTGTGCGTATAATTTTTGAAAGTCTGGCTACGCCTAAGGGTCATTAAGGTTCATGTTGGGGCTGATCAACAAATGCGATTTTATCGTGCATTAATATAACCATCGTATCGGTAAAGAATTTTTTTTAAATGATATATCACACATGCATTTTGCACCTATCATAATGAGAGTTATTGATCCTGTTTCAAAACTTTTTGAACTACCCTCGTATACAGATTTAAAGCAAACCATCTGGTTGAGCAATAGAATAATAGGTATTTTATCTAATAAGATCCATAAAATCTATAATAAAAACTTAACTACATGCCCACTTCGACGGTTATTACCGTAAATCAGCGAAGTGATACGATTGTCGCCAAGCATGCCAGAAATGACCGATATTTTCCGAATGATGGATCAATATGCTTAGAGCAATGACAAATAGAAATACGACTCTTGTAAATGCTGCGCACACTGTTTTGAGAGTGCTATCAGGGCTGCCATTTCTCCGGAATTTTCCTAAATCTCCGGATTTTTCCCCAGTACATGGTAGCTTAAAGCAGGGTAAAAGTAAAGCATATTGCGCCTGCTTTACTTACAGCCTGCTATAAGTAGTCACATGTCAACAAGTTAAGAAAAAGGCTATGGGTACGATTTGTAAAATCGCACTTGAAAAATTCAAATGTGGAAATCTTAGGATTTTTCATGTCAACTTATGGCAGCCCTGTGCTATTGGTTGTCAATGCGTGTTAATAACTGAGAGAAATCTTTGTAACAGAATCCCTGTCAGTTAAATTGATCGCGTATTGGAAGGGCTTAACCCATTCACTGCCATGACGTCATCAGATTTCATTGTCGTCTGCCTTTATTTCTTAATTTTAAAACTTTAGGTATTGCGATTCAAGAAACATAAAATTCAACGTCAAACAATTTTGAACCTGATCAGACGCCGCGTTACGCGGCGTCTGATCAGGATCAAAACTGTTTGTAAATAACCATTGTTATTGCGGTACGACAGTGAAGGGTGAACCTATTCACTGCCAGAATATTAGCTGGTTTGCCGTCTGCTTATAATTATTTCTCTATTAAAAATTAAGATTTTTAACAACATAACGCAAATAAAAGTAGCAAACTGTTTGGATCCTGATCAGATGCCGATTTACTCGGCGTCTGATCAGGATTCAAACCGTTTGCAAATGGCAGTGTGTGCTCGGGCAGAGAGTACAGTGGAGAATCCGTTATTCTTTCCCGTTTAAACGCAAACGAAACGCAAACGCAAAGTACTAAAACGTAGAAAAGTACAACTTTTGGACAGTTCTAATGATTCATGTTTATATTAGTGGCAAACAGTTTGGAGCCTGATCAGACGCCGGGTTACCCGGCGTCTGATCTGGCTCCAAACTGTTTGTAATAGAAAAAATGTTTTAGCACAAACGCGTTTATTGGGAAAGAATAACGTTTTCTCCACGGTATAACTGGCTCGGGGTTAGCAACAAAGAGGTTAAGTTACTTGGGGGATACATGTCAGATATCACACTGTGTGGTATTAATAATTATTGGATTTAAAGATGTTTACCATTTTACTGCTGTAATATCGTCTGCTTAAAACTTTCATCTATTTATGATTTATTTATTTATTTACATTTAAATTATTTTGAACGAAGAAACAGAAATACGATCGTCAAAACGTTTGAGTCCTGGTCAGACGATGAGAAACTAAGCGTCTCAGCTGGACCGAAATTGTTGTAAATTTTAGTCACGTGGCATTAAGCAATATTAACGGTCAACCTTCTACACGTCGCGGGCAAATTATGAAATTTTTGCAAACAGTTTAGATCCAGATGAGAGGCTGGGTAACTCGGCGTCTCATCTGCATCCAAACTGATTGACAATCTGATATCTAATTAAAACAAAACGTATTTTAATAAACATTAGGTAATTGCTGCAGACGATATATTTTTTGCAGACGACAGTTTCAATGTTAACCCTTTTTCTGCTGCAAAGTCGTCTGCTTTGACATTGTCGTCTGCAGAATTAGTTAAATTTAGATGTATACAGTTTTTAATGAAATAAACCTAAAGACGAGTGTCAAACAGTTTGGGTCCAGATCAGATGCCGCGTTACGCGGCGTCTGATCTGAATCCAGACTGTTTGCAAAAAATCATTGAAGTCGCGATCAGCAGGATACGGGTTAACTCTAAGTACTAAGAGGAAAATGGTGTTTTGGCGAAGGAAGACGGAAATACACACTTCTATATAACTCGGTCTGTCTCCTGCCACATTACATGTACATTCCTCCCTCTCTACAACGACACCCAATGGGAGACACAGAGTGTGTGTGTTGGTCAGAGAGAGTCGTTAGATGGAGGGAAAATTAAGACTTGGCTTACATTTGCAAACAGCTTGAATCCAGATCAGACGCCGCGTAACGCCGCGTCTGATCTGGATTCAAATTGTTTGTCACTCGGCATTAAATGTATTCTGTCAATTTAACATTAAGAAAGCAAAAACAGCAGACGACAATTTTCGCAGCAGTTAAAGCGTTAGACATGGTTGTCCTGCTTAGGGATTTGCTGCAAGGGTCGTTGTAAGGAGGGAGTCTTTGTAGGGAGGGAGACGTTGTAGGGAGGGAGTCTTTGTAGGGAGGGACGTTGTAGGGAGGGAGTCTTTGTAGGGAGGGACGTTGTAAGGAGGGAGTCTTTGTAGGGAGGGAGACGTTGTAGGGAGGGAGTCTTTGTAGGGAGGGAGTCTTTGTAGGGAGGGAGACGTTGTAGGGAGGGAGTCTTTGTAGGGAGGGAGTCTTTGTAGGGAGACGTTGTAGGGAGGGAGTCTTTGTAGGGAGGGACGTTGTAGGGAGGGAGTCTTTGTAGGGAGGGAGACGTTGTAGGGAGGGAGTCTTTGTAGGGAGGGAGTCTTTGTAGGGAGGGACTCTGTAGGGAGGGAGTCGTTGTAGGGAGGGACGTTGTAAAGAGGAAGTCTTAGTAAGGAGGGAGTCTTTGTAGGGAGGGACGTTGTAAGGAGGGAGTCTTTGTAGGGAGGGTCGTTGTAAGGAGGAAGTCTTTGTAGGGAGGGACTTTGTAGGGAGGGAGTCGTTGTAGGGAGGGACGTTGTAAGGAGGAAGTCTTAGTAAGGAGGGAGTCTTTGTAGGGAGGGACGTTGTAAGGAGGGAGTCTTTGTAGGGAGGGTCGTTGTAAGGAGGAAGTCTTTGTAGGGAGAGACGTTGTAAGGAGGGAGTCGTTGTAGGGAGGGACGTTGTAGGGAGGGACGTTGTAGGGAGGGAGTCGTTGTAGGGAGGGACGTTGTAGGGAGGGACGTTGTAGGGAGGGAGTCGTTGTAGGGAGGGAGTCTTTGTAGGGAGGGACGTTGTAGGGAGGGACGTTGTAGGGAGGGACGTTGTAGGGAGGGAGACGTTGTAGGGAGGGAGTCTTTGTAGGGAGGGAGTCTTTGTAGGGAGGGACTCTGTAGGGAGGGAGTCGTTGTAGGGAGGGACGTTGTAAGGAGGAAGTCTTAGTAAGGAGGGAGTCTTTGTAGGGAGGGACGTTGTAAGGAGGGAGTCTTTGTAGGGAGGGTCGTTGTAAGGAGGAAGTCTTTGTAGGGAGGGACTTTGTAGGGAGGGAGTCGTTGTAGGGAGGGACGTTGTAAGGAGGAAGTCTTAGTAAGGAGGGAGTCTTTGTAGGGAGGGACGTTGTAGGGAGGAAGTCTTTGTAGGGAGGGACGTTGTAAGGAGGAAGTCTTTGTAGGGAGGGACGTTGTAGGGAGGGAGTCTTTGTAGGGAGGGACGTTGTAGGGAGGGAGTCTTTGTAGGGAGGGACGTTGTAGGGAGGGAGTCTTTGTAGGGAGGGACGTTGTAGGGAGGGAGTCTTTGTAGGGAGGGACGTTGTAGGGAGGGAGTCTTTGTAGGGAGGGACGTTGTAGGGAGGGAGTCGTTGTAGGGAGGGACGTTGTAGGGAGGATGTCGTTGTAGGGAGGGACGTTGTAAGGAGGGAGTCTTTGTAGGGAGGGACGTTGTAGGGAGGGAGTCTTTGTAGGGAGGGACGTTGTAGGGAGGGACGTTGTAAGGAGGGAGTCTTTGTAGGGAGGGACGTTGTAGGGAGGGAGTCTTTGTAGGGAGGGACGTTGTAAGGAGGAAGTCTTTGTAGGGAGGAAGACGTTGTAGGGAGGGACGTTGTAGGGAGGGACGTTGTAGGGAGGGAGTCTTTGTAGGGAGGGACGTTGTAAGGAGGGAGTCTTTGTAGGGAGGGACGTTGTAGGGAGGGAGTCTTTGTAGGGAGGGACGTTGTAAGGAGGAAGTCTTTGTATGGAGGGAGACGTTGTAGGGAGGGACGTTATAGGGAGGGACGTTGTAGGGAGGGAGTCTTTGTAGGGAGGGACGTTGTAGGGAGGGAGTATTTGTAGGGAGGGACGTTGTAGGGAGGGAGTCGTTGTAGGGAGGGACGTTGTAGGGAGGGAGTCTTTGTAGGGAGGGACGTTGTAGGGAGGGACGTTGTAGGGAGGGACGTTGTAGGGAGGGAGTCTTTGTAGGGAGGGACGTTGTAGGGAGGGACGTTGTAGGGAGGGACGTTGTAGGGAGGGAGCACTGTATTACCATCTGTTAACTTCTTCCTTGTTATGAAATATCGTCTGATTCATAGTGATCGTCTGTCATTGTATTTTGTTTAACCCCTTCACTGCCGTGACGTCATCAATTTTAAACAATTGTCGTCTGCTTTTATTTCTTGAATTTAATTTTTTGCTATTCTGACTGAAGAAATATTGAAATGAGTGTCAAACAGTTTGGAACCTGATCAGACGCCGCGTCACGCGGCGTCTGATCAGGATCAAAACTATTTGCAAAAAAATGTTGTGCTCGGGGTAAGGCAGTGAAGAGGTTAAACATTATTTTATTTCAATAATTTACATGTATTTTACAAACATACAACAAAATTTCCGGATTGAAACGAAAGAAAAATAGCTTATTGTGTTTCTCTCCTTGAAACATTTTCTTCATTGGAGGAATAAATTAAAGGCGTAAAACGCGTGTCTATGGAGTAAAATGTGAACCTATAAGTTGGGTCAGTATTTTCCCATAGAAACACATCTGGAAGCCTTTTCCTATTCTTTATAAAAATGCATTTAACACTTTCAACCCTAGCGACGAGTATCCTCGTCATTCACAAACAGTGTACCTTTGAGGATTACACTTGTCATTTTGAAATATATTGTTCAAATTAACCATAAATTATCAAAAATGAACTAAACAAAATTTGATATTGGAATTGTCCATTAAAAGTTTCAGGGGTGAGTGAGTTAATGCTTCTGGACACTGGACACTGAACTATTTTGCTGCATCCCGACAGGTCTATGCTTAACCCTTTCATGGTCTAATTTATCGTGAGATTTTTACCCCCCCCCCCCCCCTTCATCGCCATATTGTCGTCTGCTTCAATATTGTTGTCTGCAATATCGATTCAAAGTAAGACTTAAGGCAGTATAACTAACGTTATTTCAAAACAAATGGCAACCAGTTTTTTACCAATTCACCGCCATACTGGTCTGGATCAAAACACTTTGCAAATTAAAATTTAATCACCTACAAGGCGGTGAACTGATAAATCAGAAATATCAGACAGAGTTTTATTTTTCACAAATTGTTTTTTCTCATCTAGAGAGGCCTACGCGTGAAGTTTGAAAGCGTCTAGTTACACGGAGAAGGTCATCACTATTAACTCCTTCACTGCCTTACCCCGAGCACAACAGTTTTTTGCAAACAGTTTGGATCTTGATCAGACGCCGCGTGACGCGGCGTCTGATCAGGATCCAAACTGTTTGACACTCATTTTAATATTTCTTCCGTCAAAATAGCAACAATTAAAATTTTAAGAAATAAAAGCAGACGACAATTGTTTAAAATTGATGACGTCACGCCAGTGAAGGGGTTAACAAGTTATACAATATCTGACAGCAAGTGTTTCAGCAGAAATTACTGCGTAATAATAACTAGGGTGTGAGAAATACTCTCGTTACTAGAACAGTACATGTACACACAAATTATGATTAAAATCATACAACCAACAGTAGATAAAACGTTATTCTTTCCCATTAACGCGTTTACGCTCAGTAAAAACTATTATTTCAAGTGCAAACAGTTTGTAGCCAGATAAGACGCTGGGTAACCCGGCGTCCTGTCCGGCTCCAAACTGTTTGTCACTCAGATTGAAATAAATAGTCAGAATTGACTTTTTCTGCGGTTTATTTCGATATGCGTATCTAGATAGTATTAATTAATTTATCCCTGACATTGTTAAAGGACAATTAAAATTTCCAATTAAGTCTAGTCTAATTTTAACTATTCCGGCTAAATTTTACACAATGTATTACACAAAGACAAACAGTGAAGACTCTGGTCAGAGGGCCCCTTTAGGAACCCTCTGATCAGGGTATACACTGTTTGCACTGGACAAGTGTACTCCTCATAGGTACATTGTTAGTAAATGACGAGTATACTCGTCGCTAGGGTTAAATGTGTTAAGGATACAATCTACAGTGCTCCCTCCCTACAGCTGCCCTCCCAACAACAACTCCCTCCTTTCAACGACCCTGGTCGCAGTTCCCGAAGCAGGACAATTATGTCCAACCTTTTCGCGGCTGCATTGTCGCCTGCTTTAAATTGTCGTCTGCTGTTTTTCTCACAGTTACATAATGGACATTTTGCCAGAAAAAACTTAATAACGAGAGACAAACAGCTTGAATCCAGATCAGACGCCGCGTCACGCGGCCACGATCTAGATTCAAGCTGTTTGCAAATGTAAGCCAATTTCCCTCCCTACAACGACTCCCTCCGAACAACGCACACAATTGTTGTCTCCCGTTGGTTGTCGGTGTAGAGAATGAGCGCTGTACTATTCAGTGCAATGGCTCAGGGTGAAAACTATTTGACAATCATTTTGAACTGTCGTCAGTCTTTTTGTCCTAAATATAGCTTTGAAACTTTAGTACGTTTTTTTATACACAAGACGACCATGGATCATAAATCGGTCCTCTGAGAAAAGCTGACAAAATAAAGATACTGATTTATGTCCCGGGGCAGTGTCATTTTTTACCCCAGGTGCATCATTTGAACAATCTTGATAGATGACCTGTAGATGAAGCTATGTGACAGATTTTTCAAGTTTTCTATGAATTATTTTTCTTTTTAGCTCCTTTGACCGCGATATGCAACAGACTGGAATCATTTCATCAATATTGGTAAAGGACATTTAGAAGTGTCACCATGCCAATTTGACCCATGGCATAATTTGAACAATCTTGACTATAATAGAGGACCTGTAGATGATGCTATGTGCCAAACACCTAAGCCCTGGTCATTGTAACTTTTGAGAAGATTTCTTTTTAAAAATTTCGTTATTTTTTCTCTTCGGTTACCATGGCAAACAGAGTTCTACATTGTTTTCAATTCTTTGAACAGGTTTGAAAGAGCCTGCCCAAAGAACATTCCTGTAAAGTTTGGTTGAAATATGTCAAACGGTATAGGAGGAGCTGTCATTTGAAGCAATTGTTGACCACGACTGACGACGGGCGACGGACACAGGGCCATCACAATAGCTCACAAAGAGCCTTTGGCTCAGGTGAGCTAAAATACATTTGTCGCAGTAAAGGAAATATTTAGGAAAGTTTAGACGACAACAATATGCATGAACATGAGTTTTATTAATCTGATTCTTTAACAGAAACGGAATGCTGATAGATAACTCGGTTAAATCGAACATACTCGTATTTCAAAGTTAAAACGTGGCTAAGCCACGTTTTAACTTTGAAATATTGGTATGTTCTACCTAACTGAACATGAAACAATGCAGTTCATGTATCGAGCTATCGGATAGTTCGAGCTAAGCGAATTCGAGATATCGAAGTTCGACTGTATATACATAAAATATATAAAGGGTTAGACTTGTAATTGATAGATACTTGTACGTTTATTTGGAAATCTGGAAAATGACGTCATTTCCTGCAATGTATACTGTGGGCTAGCGCCTACACCAGAAAAAGCAAACATCATATGTATTATAGGAATAAACAACATGTTTGTCGTTTACGACTGTATGAACCCATTAGCTTCGCAGGGGGTAAGTTAAAACTTTTTTATAAAAATACATTTTTCGCAGAAAAGGAAATTTTTAGGAAAGTTTAGACGGCAACAATATACATAGAAATGAGTCTGGTTCTTTCACAGAAACGGAATGCTGATAGATAATACCGTCGACTTTCGATATCTCGAACTAGGTTAAATCGAACATACTCGTATTTCAAAGTTAAAACGTGGCTAAGCCACGTTTTAACTTTGAAATATTGGTATGTTCTACCTAACCGAACATGAAACAATGCAGCTCATGTGTCGAACTATGGGATAGTTCGAGTTAAGCGAATTCGACATATCGAAGTTCGCCTGTATATACATAAAATATACACTGAAAGACACTTCTAACGCAACACTTTTCAAAATAGCTTTACACAAATACGGTTCAAGATATCTTACTCAAATTTCACAAGAACTGGTTTGACTACTTTCTGCACATAATTTCAATAAAATTATTCAACCATGACTGATGATCAATGCCGCACGTGGAGTAGGTAAGAACTGATATTTCTGCACGAGAAAAGTGATGTGGGCGAAAGTATCGATTAAAATTCTGTATTTATATAGTACAACATTAGTCACACTGAAAAAACATCAAATATTTTACACGGAATGCATGTAACGGCAATAACGCCCACGCGCCATAAGCATGGTTCAGACAGACCCTTAAATCAGTCACGTAAGTTTGCGTTATTTCTTAATAAGATGTTACACGTACTATTTAAATATACAATGTAAGATTTGGGTCATAATCATTCTACTCGTTTCAACATGTGACACTTTTTTGTTTCATTTTAAATAACGAAAAATAATTTCAGCCTTGTCTGATTATTTTCCGGTGACTCGAGGTTTTGGCAGGTATGTGTCCGTCGTAGGATTTTGTGTGGAAGTACATACGAGTTCAACGCGGACCGCGGCAGCCTCGTAGAAGTGTCACAATTTCGGCATGTGATTAGATAAAAGTGTACATAAAGACTATTCGTACACAGGAAGAACATATTTGATATTAACATTTAAAAAATTTTCTGTGATCAGTGCTGTGAATAAAAAGTATCCCTTAATGTATTTATTATCTTTTGTTACGATTTTGTGACTTTTTATTTTTGAGTCGTGTTTTATTTCTGTTAGAGTTTGTGCTTTTTTGTTAATTGATTACAATGACGTTTACAGGAAACATATACGAAGTGTTGAATTATCTATATTGTCAATTTGAACGATAACGATTTTATAATAAGCCGAACACATCAACATTTCTAGGTGTTGCGTTAGAAGTGTCTTTCAGTGTATAAAGGGTTAGACTTGTAATTGATAGATACTTGTACGTTTATTTGGAAATCAGGAAAATGACGTCATTTCCTGCAATGTATACTGTGGACTAGCGCCTACACCAGAAAACAAGTGCCCCATGGGGCATATTTCGCTCACCTGAGAATAGCTGAAAATATAGAGATAATGATTTATGTCCAGGACTGACCTAGATATGCAACAGACCGGAACCATTCGAACAAAATATGTAAAGGATATTTAAAAGTGTCACCATACCGAATATAAAAGCTCTGGCCATATTAGTTTCAGAGAAGAACCCGTTTGACAAATTCACTATATAACTCTATGTAAAACTGTAACCCCCTGGGTGGGGCCAATTTTGACCCGAGGGGCATGACATTTGAACAAACTTGATAGAAGACCTGTAGGCGATGCTATGTGCTAAATATCTAAGCTCTGGCCCTGGTAGTTTCAGACAAGAAGATTTTTTAAGTTTTCATTGAAAACAATCTATTTTTAGCTCCTGTGACCTAGTTATGCAACCAACCAGAACCATTTGAACAATTTTGGTAGAGGACATCTAGAAGTGTCACCATGCCAAATATCAAAGTTCTGGCCATATTAGTTTCAGAGAAGACGACGTTTGAAAATTTCAATATATAACTCTATGTAAAACTGTGACCCTCAGGGCGGGGCCAATTTTGACCCCAGGTTTATAATTTGAACAAACTTGATAGAGGACCTGTAGATGATGATATGTGCCAAATATCTAAGCTCTGGCCATTGCAGTTTTTGACAAGAAGATTTTTTAAGATTTCCTTATTTTTTCACTTTGGTTGCCATGGCAACCAGAGTTCTGCATTGTTTTTAATTCTTTGAACAAATTTGAAAGAGCTTGACCTATGGAACATTTCTTTAAAGTTTGGTTAAATTCTGTCAAGCCGTATAGGAGGAGATGCCA
Organism: Gari tellinella; assembly: GCA_922989275.2. Classification (NCBI taxonomy): domain Eukaryota; kingdom Metazoa; phylum Mollusca; class Bivalvia; order Cardiida; family Psammobiidae; genus Gari; species Gari tellinella. Next base: position 12,753,770 of record OV277874.1, on the reverse strand, counting down.
TTTGAAGCAATTGTTAACGACGACGGACAACGCACGACGGACGACGACGGACGCCGGACACAGGGCCATCCCAATAACTCACAGTGAGCCTTTGGCTCAGGTGAGCTAAAAACAAACATCATACGTATTTTGCAATAACCCCTAGTAAAATGGTTATTTATAATTTCATGTATAGTTCAGTTCATACTAACTTATTGGAAAATCGGCAAATTATGCCTTTGCCAATTTACAAAGATACATGGGTATGACTTAAGCAAAGCAATACAATTCAATACTATCAAATAACTTTACATATTCTCTACATACCAAATAAGTGTCAGTAGACTATACATATAAGTGAGTAAAAATAATTTACAATTCTAGGGCATTTTGTCTAATGTTAAAGGCACTTTTAATAAATTTTCCTAAACTATGCATTGAATATTCTTTTGTCGGCTAGATATTAATTTGGGATGTAAATAATCGGTCATTTGACTAACGAAATAACCGTTTAACCTTCCGAGCGGTTAACAGGTTAACCGTTCAATATTACCCGATAGTTGCGACAACAGAACATTTTACTTCACCACTGGTGTAACGGAGTAAATTGATCCCATAGAAAAGTGACCCGTGGTCATTTGTTTTTAATCTAACCCCTGCATGGTCATAGTATTTTGGTTCTCCGGTCATAAAATTACGACCCCGGCACACGAAGAAAACTGACCCCTTACAAAGAATCATAACCCCTATAGAATAGCGACCTCGTGTGTAAAAATACCATGTAGTTTAACGATATAAAGATGTTCTAATAAAGATATACATGTATGTTGGGTATAACATACACCATAACAAAGCATTTTGCTCTCGTATATTGAGCCTAGAATGATAAATAATCAGTTTTCATTGAAATACATAAAACATAGCTCGAGTTTTCTCATAAAAAGGGCACTATTTATTTAATATATCTTACTGATTTTGATCTATGATATGTTGTAAAATGTATTTAGCAATATAGTCATAAGTATATGCAACAGTTAATCCGGTGTATATAAAATTACCTTATCAAATTATGTGTTGTAAGGTGTTGATTCTCTACGTTTTATCCTAATGCTTATTGATAATTGACAAAATAAATACAACGGTCTAAATCTACAGTTGAAACAAAAGTGCTGCCGACGTTTTAAAGCATGCAACGTGGTTTTTAGTTTCCAAGACTTGTATAAAATGTGCATCATCCATGTAAGTCGTCATCTTAAAATGATCATGAAAAGTGTAAAAATATAAATCGATAAACTTCAAACACGAAACCAACTATCAAAATCATTTTAATGCAGGTCTTATAAATCAGATCAAAGTACTTGAATAAAATTAACGTAATCCTTTCATCTGTCATAGTAAAAGATTATGTGACCTGCATTTTACTGCACATGAATCGTAGCTTTACTAAATACATGGTTTTCTACATCATATATTATAGTGATGGGTTTTGTCTGAAATAGATGCTATATCTACATAGTTTTTTTTAAACTACCACTGTTTATAATGGTATCCCTGTTTAAAGATGTGGCGAGTATACTTTTCAAATAGTGTTGCTGGTGTGCGAAATATCGTTGAAGGATTTGCAAAAACAAAACCTAATTGTAACGGTGTGACTGTTTATTGAACCCCCTTGTTTTATGCCACATATACTCTCGGTCTATCTCCTTCAGACCTAAACAAATTAACACCGCCTGTGTGACAGCGAATATCTTTTATAAGCAAATTCTGCTGTTTAGTTCAGAACTTACATGTTTTAATATATTTTTACGATTAACCGGCTATCGATTTTTCTATCCGATAATCGGACATTAGAACGGTTAATCGGTTAACCCATTAACTGTTGCCATCCCTAATATAAAGTATAGGATAGACCATGGTTGAGCGCGACTAATCGATACAGTTCGATTGGGTGTAGCCCCCCCCCCCCCCCGAGAACTATGTCGTCTAGTCGCGCTCAACCATGGTCTAACCTATTTAGCATTGGCTTGGGCTCGAGGAAAATAAGAAATAAGAAATGACAAGTCCCTTCGTTTCTGCTTTTTGTTTTAGACGAGAAAAAGTCAGTTTAGCTGTAATATTTTACCCAAAATTGATTTTTTTCACTATTGAAGCACTATATATGTAAGCCAACTTCATATGCAATTGTCGTTCAAGTCTAGGTCTCCCTGTGCATTTAGAAATGAAATATGTCGTCATCAAGCGTGTGCAGTCCCCCCCCCCCCCTATCTCCGCTGTTTTTAAAAGACAATCTAGACATGTAGATCTCGGTTTTTACATCTTCAGCTGAAACAATGCATACCGGTATATTTAGGTCTAACGGGACGGAGTAGATCTAGATCTATTCTGTATTTCTTCAATTTAAATTCTTGATTTGAAGTTTATTTCACTTAACTTTTGATCATTTATCGTTAAGCCCACTGTGCAGGCAAAAGCTTTCCGCGGTGGTTCGCTAAGAGGATTGCTAAGTTTGTGACGTCAAAATTGCCTTTATATGACGGAGAGGAGGACCAAATGAACAGTTTGTTAGTTAGTCCATGGGTTTTTAAGTTATAGTTAGAACATATTAAGTGAAATCTGAATAGTTAAGAATGGCGTGGCGAGCTTTCGCGAGCGAAACCCTTCTTAGCCATTAAGATTTCACTTAATATGTTCTAAATAACTTAGAATATAACCTATAGTTTGATTGGCCCATTTTCACGTTGCTAGTAAACAAACTTCACTTGTTCTGTTTGTGAGATCGTCAAATATGGCAGCGTTTACTACTAGTTTCTATGATGCGGATTTATCTATACCGCGTGCAGACACCATGCGACGTCGAAAAACAACAAAATTCTTAATGATTAAGTGCTGTACTTAATGGGATGAAACAGCTGTTTGATTGGTTGAAAATGTAGGTTATATTCTAAAAAGCGTAGAACTACATGATATAGGCAACGGTTTTTGAGGCATCTAATTGGCCGAGGGCTCCAAGCCATGTGCTAAGGCAATAACAAATGAAGCTTTAGGGAACAGAGGTAATCAAAGCGCTGAAAGCGCTGAAGGCCTACGGACTGGCATGATTAATGAACTAAAGAAATTGTAGTGATGATATAGAAACAAAAATTCTTTTTTTTTAAAAATCAATTTCTATTAAGAAAATCACAATATTATGCCAAGCAGTTGTTCTCAGTATCCGGATGCCGATAGAGAGGTGGGACAACTTTCAAAGTGACCCTGATCAGAAAAATGGTGTATATATCTATTAGCCATCTGAAGGCTGTACGAAATAAGGACGCTTTCGAAATCATCCGTCGTATGAAGACTGTAGAGGCAATTTCACAACTCAGGATTCAGTTCAGGAAACGAAATTTGGTTAGTTTTTGTTAGTATTGATAGAATGCATTACTTGTAGTTGTTGTAAGGATGTAAAACGGACGTGTACCGAATGAGCATCTATCCATGTGCAGTGGCGAAAGTGAAAGTACTTAAGGAGACTTCGATAGTATACACATATGGAAGGGGTAACTTGACATGACAACACTCGTTGTGCGGTGCTTGGTTAAATATTAATCATTTTTATAAATATTTTATCGACTCTGCGTGTAAAATTGCATATGTAAAACAATTGAACGTGTTTTGTGTTACTGTATCTCAAATATGAGCTTATTTTTAGATTTTTACATGTCCTGTGCAATAGATGAGATCTATATAGTATTGCAATTGTTTTGAACTGATCCCATGAGAGATGGTAATTGTTAAGCATGTCGAGTTTGGGATATTACTAATATAAGTCCTGTGTTTTAATTCCAGGATGAGCACCAGGACTGAGGATGCTTACACCTACAGCCATCCCAAGTGCTTTTCCCTGGATAAAGCTTGAGCCAGATGCCGGTCAATGAAGAAATTCATGAGTGAGTTCAAGGCATGAACGAAAGAAAATATGTGATGAAATATGCAAACATGGGCTAGAGACCAGCCTGCCGGAGATGTTCAAATGGCAACAGAAGTGGTGAAAGATGACGAGATAAAGATGTTCAATCACCCATTGAATAGCACAGAAACAAAACAAGCATCCGATATAAATATTTGATTGCTTTATGTTGTGAAATTTCAGATCTCGTATCATTTAAAAATTAGACATGTCTAACCATTGACTGCATAGTTGTTTGCAGTATTGAAGACCAACTGTTGCTTAAAGCAGACTGAAAGGGACGTTCTGGTCGATAGGGGTCCGTAACAAATAATTGTAGTTCTAGGTCTACTTTATCTTTAATGGCAGTGCTATGCAGAAGTATAATGAAATCAATCAATCAAATCAATCAATCTGAAAATATAAACAAATACACACTTTACAAATAGCCCGTGTAAATGGTAAACAATGAACATAAATAGATACGGGTCAAGCTTAGCTATTAAATTCCCGATAGTGTTCAAATTATATAACAATCCAATACAATAAATACAAGGAACATAGTATCAGTCATTACAATAATAACAATACAATTACAAAAACAATCAGTTACCTGGATAAATGAAATATCTAATCCAGTCTTATGGTTTAGAACAAAACTGGTGACGTCTTTGTTGTTTGAAATTGTGACTAAAAGTGACCCGTGCAACGTCATAAAAAGGTTAGGTAATCCTTAATTAGAAAGGTGTTAGTAAGAGTTATTTCCCATTGACCATATAAGTAATGTAAATTTTAGAGTTGCAACATTCATTTTAAAGATATTAAGTTATATAATTAAGAATTTGGATTATTAAGGACCGGGTTATCTTATTTAAACTTGAGAAATAAATATGCCCTATCACATAAAGCAGAATTATTCAATAACATATCACAACCAATGAAAATTTGGCAATCTCTTTTAGAGTTACATAATAAGCGTGAACACCAAACAGCTCAGAACTCTGGATCTTCATTATTTGCAAATAGTTTTCTGGTTTTCTTGTTGATGTTCTTTATACTATTAACCCTATGCTCCATAGCCTGTTTCAAGTTATGAAGTCAGGTGATAACTTAAAGCAGATTGAAAGTAAAGCAGAATGCTTTATTTTAGCCTGTTTAAGGCTATTATCTGTGAGAATATAGAAAATATTTTTTATGATACGTATCAATGACTTTATAAATTGGAACTATTTTCTTTCTTGGAGGAATACATTGAATGCATAAAAATAAGTATCTATGGAGTAAAGAGTTTATCTACATTGTTTTTAGATTTAAGATATAACCTCTCTTTTATGACCACCAAAAATGCTAATTGATTGTTACATATTGTATGAAAGAGGGTGGCAAACAACAGCAAGTTGAAAATCGAACACATCTCTTTAATGAGCTTGCTGTTTTTCTTTCATCTTGCTTTAAACTTTCACATGCCTTAAACACAAAAAAATTAACACAATTTAGTGGTTGCAATAGAGAGGGTTTACTCTGTGAGAGTGTTGATAAAGAACCATATTGGTAATAGTTCTAGGAGGGAAATTTCAAAGAGAAAGCCAGAAAATTATATCAATATATTTTCTCAACAGAAAATAATACAAAGTATTAAAAAGTTAATTTGCATACAGTATAAAGTATTTAAAACTCGTTCACAAACTGGTGATTATTTTTTAAAAGAGAAAAATATCAATTGCCCTTTATGGTAGATGTGGAGCATTATCTCCCAGAAATTAAAGACTCTGTTTTTGTATGCTTTCTTTTCAAATCAAATGTCACAGATTGCTCGAGAGTTTCATACACTTTCTTTGTAATGAAAGATAAATGTTCATTGCGAATATGTAGCTGTATTTTGAGGTACCATTGATTGAAATCCTCTGAAGACAGGTTGTAGCTTAATGCAGCTCAAAGTGCAGAACTGAGTTCCTGTCTTGTATAGCTTTTTTATTAGGCTTGAGGTGCATTAAGCTGCAACCTGTATAAGTATAGCACATGGATTGGAGCTCTCGGCCAATCAGATGCCTCAAAAACCTGTGAATATATCGTTTATTTTACAAAACCATGAAATAACTAACACACTGTTCACTTATTCCTCGCTTCCGTCATCTCAAGGCAATTTGACGTCACAACTATAGCAATCCTCCGAGCGGGCCACCGCGAAAACCTTTTGCCTGCACTGTAGGCGTAACGACAAATACTCGGAATAAACACCAGATCAAGGATTCAAACTAAAGCAATACGGTAATTTCACAGTATCAATAATAGATCTAGATCCATACCCCATCCTTTTGGACCTAGATATATGCATTGTTTCAGCTGTAAGATCGGAGGGGAACTGCACTCGCTTGATGACGTCATATTATGTACAGTGAGACCTAAACTTTAAAGGCAATTAATATTGAATTGTGCTTACATATAGAGCTTCAATAAGCGTTATTTATGTTGGTGTTAAAGCATGCTTAATGTCTCAAACTACACATTGAAATAACCTTTCAATTTAAGTAAAATATTACAAATAAAATGACTTTTTCGTCTAAAACAAAAAGCAGAAACGAAGGGTCTTCTTGTTTTCCTCGAGCCCAAGCCAGTGCTAAATAGGTTAGACCATGGTTGCGCGCGAATAAACGACATATATAGTTCTCGGGGGGCCCTCGAACTATATCGTTTATTCGCGCACAACCATGGTCTCACAAGAAAGCTGATAAGACAACAATGTCGGGCTATATGCGCATACATGGGTTAGTTAACTGAACTCATTACCCCATAGCCTGTTTCTAGTTTTGAAGATATAAGACCGCTTAAAGCAGGATGAAAGTTGAGCAGAATGCGCCTTAAGGGGCATTCTGCTTTACTTTCAGCCTGCTTTAAAGCGACTCGCAACCAGATGGTGCATTAAAAATAGTAATTTGTAAATATGTTTCAAACGCTTATATAAATGGTAAAGAATTAGTTTAGGGTAAGAAATTCTGTTTAAAAAAAATGTATTTCAATAAAAAAAAAAATTGGTCTCTGGTGGGATTCGAACCCGGGGCCCGGCATTGGCGGACAGAAGGCAAAATAGGGGAAACCGCTTAGACCAATGGACCACGGAACTATCCGTTTATCTCGGATCGATTTAACGTATTTCAATGTGTAGCGATCGAAAGTGCATACAACTTCGTAATTCGGCTCGTGTTTATGTCTGAGCCCGTGTAGAGAAGCAACAACAACAACTATACCGTCTACTAGTCGGTATAGAAAAACGATGGAAAATATCTAAAAATCTAAGATTCGGTGACGATTCTTGAGACTTTTTTTGGACTGATCATATTTTTTTAATGTCAGACGCCAAATAATGCCACAAATTTGCTTTTATTTGAGTATTTTATTTTATTTTGACAAGTACACCATCCGGTTGCGAGTCCCTTTAAGCTATTATCTGCTAGAATATAGAAAATATTTCCTATGGTTTTTATTTGAGACAGCATAAATTGAAAGTATTTTCTTCAGTGGATGAATTAATTAAAGGCGTAAAAATGTGTATTAATGGAGTAATGGGTTAAAGCCATAATGAATCGAGTGTAGATCTAAGATCAAATGAATAGAAACTGTGTGATCTGGATCTAAACTCATGTGATGGAAAAGTTATTTACTACAGTAACATGTACTTGGAAAGGTCTACCCTTTGTAATGCACATCACTTGTGACAGTAAAATATGAGTTATTCATGCTATATAGGCAAACAGTTTGGATCCAAATGAGACACTGAGTATACGTATTGTCTCATTTGGATCCAAGCTATTTCATGACAGTGACAATTATTTCACAAAACAACCCGGGGCGTGTTAAGTTGTGCGTGTTTCAATTTTTGTCTTCTGTTACATAAATGATGTTTGTTCCTAGAAAATTACAATAAATACAAATATATCAATTTACACTTCTGCTTTTTGCTGATTAAACCAATGAATAAATCAAATGATGTTCAGTTAAACTCTGAAACCTCTGAAAACTGAACACCTAATGACCTATGCAGCATGATAAGAATGCAGAATCCTATAAAGGCTTTGTGCAACACTACCTAAACTCATTAAGCAACCATCTCTTACAAAGCTACATGTATATATATTTTTAACACTTATTGTTTGGTTTTCAGAGGTTCTACTGTACATCCAAATATGTCAGAACTCCATGTAGCTATGTTGATGGCTTCTTTTCTGAGCCTCGTCCAGATTCACTCCGTCAAACTGTAGTTCGAAGTATATCGCTGGTTTTCGCAGACTCGTTGTATTTAATCAGGCTCCATAGCACCAGGATGGCCGAAAGTTTTCAACTTTTGTTCTTCTCGTCAGGTAAAAAGTCTGAAAATATATGATAATAAACTTCATTACCACGGGCTCGCTATCCGGGGCGAATTTATTATAATAATAAAGAGCTCAATGAAACACTGACTTGGGTCTCTACATCTCCGCTTGCCAGAAACAGAGATCCAAAACAAAAGCACCACCCACCACTATACAGAGTGAAATACATGAATTTACAACTTCTTTCAATCATTTCGCTAATGGCTTCACACGGTCCTTCACACTATCCTGCATTAAACACCGGGTCGTATTTCTACTTTCATTTTCGATCTAAACACGCTACGGTTTGTACACATACCTTTCCAAAAGCTCGCTTTTCCTTCTTAAAGTCTGGAATTTCTTTTCCTGATTTCGGCTTTTAACTCGGAAATAGTTAAAGACCCGAATTTCGTTTCGATCCTGTCAGTTACATGTATCGATGTAGATTCGTAGATTATGTTGATATTTAATATTTTGTGTTCGGTTACGCAGCGCATCAACAGGTACAGTGGAGAATGTGTTATTCTTTCCCAATAAACGCGTTTTCGCTAAAATTATCATTTCATGTGCAAACAGTTTGGAGCCTGATCAGACGCCGGATAACCCGGCGTCAGATCAGGCTCCACACTGTTTGCCACCAAGATAAACATGAATTATCAGAATTGTCCAAAAGTTGTACTTTTCTACGTTTTAGTGCTTTGCGTTTGCGTACGTTTGCGTTTAAACGGGAAAGAATAACAGATTCTCAACTGTAATAAACAAAAGAATGTGCCTGCTTGGAACGGGAACGCCGGGTGCTGCCAGCAGTAGAATCAGGCGTAGATAATTCACTACAAGTCCCCATTATACATACGGGCTATTCGCAATTAAATAATTAACACATAGATGCAGTGTGTAATATTAGCTATCGACATAGTCTCTAGAGTGTGTTTACATCTAAGCTATCTTCATTCTGAATGGCTACTTAACATTCGGGTGTTTACGTAGAAATCACTCCGCTGTCGGTTCTACCTGGATGGACTATGTTTTATCCGCCAGTAGCCAGTAGGCGGTAAATGGGCGATTGGCAATAGCAATCGTACTAATTCTAATAGCCCTTACTCTCAAGACGAAAAGGCCACAAGCTTGATTAATGCGTATATATAAACAGCCATTATCGTTATCATCAATAAAAACATCGATTACACATGGTTGTTAAGGCTTTTAACGAATAGTGCAAAAACACGGCCACAATCATTCCCCAAAAAGAAGGTATTTTGTAGTTTTTGATGTAAAGTTTTTGTTCAACTCGAGGGAGCCTTCAATCTGCTGTATAAAAACGGAGTCAGCTTGATTTATCCTTTTAAATCCACAGCCAGATGCCATTTTCTCATGATGTTGTGTAGCGTTTGAATGAATAAGGTAAACAAAAGGCCACAAGCTTTTTCTGAAAAAATATTTTTGGGTTTTAGCAGTAGAACTGTTGTGTGCCGTGATAGCTACGTGAATGACGAAGTTGGTAAACTACACTGGCATACGGGTTGTAAACAACCCGTAGGCCAAAAACCAGTTGTCTTGTATACGACGTCACTTCCTGTAAGGCACATGTGGACACATTTATCAGAGATACAGGGCAACGACGTTATTCAGTGTCGTTTGAACGAATATAAACAACTGAAACTAGGTGTAATGGTTCGAACAGCAACCTGCCTAACACATATAGTCGAAACTCGATACTTCGAACTCGTGTTAGCTCGAACAAACCAATAATTCAAAACCACATTTTAACTTTGAAATACGGGTATGTTCGACTAAAGTGAGACCGACTTATCAAAATTCAACTTATGAACTACTCACTGGTATGATCAATTTCAGCAAGTTCGAAGTTTCGACACTGGTATGATTAATTTCAGCAAGTTCGAAGTTTCGACTGTAGTTGGAAATAGGTTGTTTTCTTATAACTGTCACAGTAAAATACATTATAAACAAGTACCACTATGGCCCTATATCGCTCACCTGGTACACCATGTATCAATTGACCTATAGTGACCTAGATTTTGACCAGACATGGACCTGGTAACATTCAACTGTGGCCTAGATTTCAATGAGGCAAACATTTTGAGCAAGTTTAATCAAGATCAAATCAGAAATGTAGCTTCTATAGTGTAAACAATGTATTTTCATGTTTTGACCCACTGACCTAGTTTTTGACCCGACGTGACCCACATTCAAACATGACCTAGACATCAATAAGGCAAACACTTTGACAAAGTTTCATTAAGATCTAATGAGATGTGTAGCCTCTAGAGTGGTTACAATGTTTTTCTATGATTTGACCTAGTGGCCTAGTTTTTGACCGTACATGACCCACATTCATACCTGTCTTAGTTATCAATAAGTTAAACATTTTGACCAAATTCCATGAAGATCTGATGAGATGTGTAGCCTCTAGAGTGTTAACAAGGTTTTTCTATGATATGACCTAGTTACCTAGTTTTTGACCGTACATGACCTACATTCAACACTGTCCTAGTTATCAATAAGTTAAATATTTTGACCAAATTCCATGAAGATCTTATGAGATTTGTAGCCTCTAGAGTGTTAACAAGGTTTTTCTATGATTTGACCTAGTGACCTAGTTTTTGACCAAACCTGATCCACATTAAACTGGATCAAGAAACAAATGAGGCAAACATTTTAACTGAGTTTCATGCAGATCTAATGAGATGTGTAGCCTCTAGAGTGTTAACAACGATTTTTTATGATTTGACCTAGTGATCCAGTGTTTGACCGGACATGACCCATATTTAAACTTGACCTACATATCAATGAGACAAACATTTTGACCAAATTTCATGAATATCTAATGAAATGTGTAGCCTCTACGAGTGTTAATAAGGGTTTTCTATGATTTGATCTAGTGACCTAGTGTTTGAGCGGACATGGCCCATATTCGAACTTGACCAAGCTATCAATGAGGCAAACACTTTACAAAGTTTCATGAAGATCAAATGAAATATGTTGCTTCTAGAGTGTTAACAAGGTTTTTCTATGATTTGATTTGACCAAGTGACCTAGTGTTTGACCACTTGACCTAGATTTCCCCAAGGCAAACATTGTCATCAAGTTTCATGAAGACCAAATTAAATGTGTAGCCTCTAGAGTGTTAACGAACAATTGTGGACGGACGGACATAGAGATAGACAGACGACGGACATCCAGCGATCCTAAAAGCTCACCTTGGCACTTCGTGCCAGGTGAGCTATAAAGCCATCATATGGACTCAAATAATATATAGATTATTGTAATACAGAAAAACCGTACTGCAATACGCATTGCTAAGAGGCGTATTGCAATATAACAATATATAGCCGTATTATTACACCTATAGTACCTGACCCACCGTGTAGAACGCTGAAAACAGGGGAGCGGTGATGTGTCGCACGGGGTGTAAGTGTTTAACCCTTTCACCGCCAAATTATTTTTGAGGTTTTTACCCCTACACCGTTATTGTGTCGTCTGCTTCAATATTGTGGTCTGCAATATCATTTCTTTCAAAGTAAGGATTAAGAGAGTATGACATAAAACATATCGAATCGTGTGTCAAACAGTTTTGATCCTGATCAGACGCCGCGTAACGCGGCGTCTGATCAGGATTAAAACTGTTTGCAAATTCGACCTTAGGCGATTCTGGCGCTGAAAGGGTTCAGCGACAAAGAAAGACACTCGTGAGTGAAAACGAATATTTTGTCTTTTACAGAACTACTAGTCGTTAATATACTCTCACGGAACGCAGTATTAATTTATTAATTGCCAGCTCACCAATTTGGTAACTCAGAGTGTCCTGATTTTTCAAACACCTCAAGACAATATTCGTGGTCACAGCTTTCAGACATAATGCACACTAGTTTTGGTATTTTTATTTGATTTCAAAGAGCTGTTTTCAAACATTTTATACGAAATTAAAGAGTACACTATTATACGATACATTAATGTTGATACAGTGAATAATATGAGTCTAATGATTGCCAGATAAGTCGTGAATTGTACACGCACCTCTCTCGCTTGCGCCGCAGGAATTGACGGCCGTGCGACATATCATCTTGTGCTAAAGTGTTTGAAAAACGACACTCTGAGTTATCAAACTGGTAAGCTTGCAATTGATAAATATTTGCTGCATTCCGTGCGATATAGTATTCAAAACTACAGTGTTTCCTCCCTACAACTACCCTCCCAACAACGACTCCCTCTTTACAACGACCCTTGCAGCAGTTCCCAAAACAGGACAATTGTGTCGAACCCTTTTATTGCTGCAATATCGTCTGCTTAAAATTGTCGTCTGCTGTTTTTCTAAATTTACATAATGGACATTTTGACAGGAAAAAAAGCCTTAATGACTAATGACACACAGCTTGAATCCAGATAAGACGTCGCGTTACGTGGCGTCTGATCTTGATTCAAGCTGTTTGCAAATGTAGCCTATTTCCCTCTTTATAACGACTCCCTCCGAACAACGCACACAATGTGTGTCTCCTATTGGGTGTCGTTGTAGAGAGGGAGTGCTGTAGCAGTCAAAAACCTCGTTTCAACTCACCGAATGCCACTTCAACACTTACACCCCTGGCGAAACATCACAGCTCCCCCATGTGTAGCGTTCTATGCCGAGTGACTATAATAAACATGTCTATAGGAATTCTCAGTGATGAGTTCAGTAACAAAATCGATGGCCGTTGATGGCCGTCGATGGCCATCGATTGCGAGTTGGCTACCGGTCTGAAATACAGTCGAGAAAACGTTATCCTTCCGTTCAAACGCAAACGCATTACAATGATATATAGAAAAAGACAACTTTTTTGACAATTTTGACTACCAGTTTTAATCTGGGTGGCAAACAGTTTGGAGCCTGATCAGACGCCGTGTAACCCGGCGTCCGATCTGGCTCCATACTGTTTGCAATGGAAATACTAGTTTAAGCGTAACCGGGGTTATTTGGAAAGAAACATTTTATCTAAACGGCAAACAATGGTAATTGAACGCGCTACAGGTTCTACACAGTTTGTCTGTTGTCAATAAAACAACAACCCTGAAATGTCACATAATTATAGACTAGATATAAACAAAAATTGAAAAAGTGCATCAACCATTTGCCTGCTGATCATCGCTACTTTACTGATTTTTACATTTACAGTTCAGATCCAGATCCGACGCCGCGTTTCGCTGCGTCGGATCTTGATCCAAACTGTTTGACACTAGTCTTTTAGGTTTCTTTCCTTAAAAAATGTTTTTATCTAATTTTTTACACATTTTGCAGACGGCAATTTCGAAGCATACGACGAATTTGTGAAAACTGTCGACCGCAGTTTGGATCCAGACGAGACGCCGAGTAACTAGCCGTCTCGTCTGAACCCATACTATTTGCCACTCTAATATTCTTTTTATTTACCCCATCACTGTCATGACGTCATCAGGTTTTAACCCTTTGCCTGCTGGTCGCGACTTTATTGATTTTTGCAAACAGTTTAGATCCAGATCAGACGCCGCGTAACGCGGCGTCTGATCAGGATCCAAACTGTTTGACACTCTTCTTTAGGTTTCTTTACTTACGAAATGTATAAATCTAACTTTAACAAACTTTGCAGACGACAATTTCGAAGCAGACGACATCGCCGCAGGATAAGGGTTAATTAATGTCGTCTGTTTTTATTTGTCAAATTTAAATTTTAGGTATTTTTACTAAGAGGTACTGAAATGAGTGTCAAACAGTTTGGAACTTTGGATCATGACTAGACGCCGCGTTATGCGGGGTCTGATCATGATCCGAACTGTTTGCAACTAACCTAGCTTATACTCGGGGTAATGTAGTAAATTGGTTAAAACAGAATTCTTTTGAATAAATGTTGAGATTTTTTGCAGACGACAATCACAGATTTCGCAGGGTAAGCTAGTGAATGGGTTAAACATAAAAAATATTTTGAATAAACGCTGAGAATGTTTGCGACAACAGTTATAGAGCGACAGGGCTGCCATAAGTTGATATAAAAAATCCTAAGATTCCAAATTTGCATTTTTGAAAGTGCGATTTTACGAATCGTATCTTTCCCCATCGCCTGTTTCTAGTTTTGTTGACTCGTGGCTGCTTAAAGCAATCTTGAAGTAAAGCAGAATGCGCCTTAAGGCGCATTCTGCTTTACTTTCAGCTACCATGTACAAGAAAAAAATCCGAATATTTAGGAAAAATCCGGAGAAATGGCAGCCCTGTCTAAGCGAAGAATGTCGATTTTCAGAAATACCTCTGAGCTATTGGAAAGCGACTGTATATACAGTGGATAATCTGTTATTCTTTCCCAATAAACGCGTTTACGCATAAACTATTATTTGCAGTGCAAACAGTTTTGAGCCAGATCAGACGCCGGGTAACCCGGGGTCTGATCAGGCTCCAAACTATTTGCCACCAAGATAAACAAGAATTATCAGAATTGTCCAAAAGTTGTTATTTTCTACGTTTTAGTGCTTTGCGTTTGCGTACGTTTGCGTTTAAACGGGAAAGAATAACAGATTCTCCACTGTAACCCTTTAATGATCAAATTTATCGTGATACTTTTACCCTTTCACCGCCATATTGTCGTCTGCGTCATTATTGTCGTCTGCAATATCGTTTTAAAGCTAAATTTAAGACAGTATGACTGAAGAAATTTCAAAACAAGTGTCAAACAGTTTGGATACTGATCAGAGGCCGCGTTACGCGGCGTCTGATCAGGATCCAAATTGTTTCCAAACGCGCCTTTTGGTGTCATTGAGGGTGGAATGGTTAAATAAAAACTGGAATTGGCCATTTTAAAATGAAGGAGTCATGGACGTATCGGTATGCCACGTGCACGCTGACGTTGGCGACAAGGTCTAGGATTCCACAAAAACTTTAATTGTTGTTCGATACGCGTGTGTACGGATATTACGAGCATTCGTTTGATATTGTAACATGACCGTGCAGACACTCTAAATGACATACTAAATCTGTTATGACTAAAAGTTTTCAAACCAAGCACCTTCAAACATATACCAATGTACACATCTTCTAAATGATAAAAAGGAATATTTGGAGACACGTTATTAATCTGCTTTGCAGTGCGCATGCTCATAACATATCCAGTTCCGGAGCAGATATGTGGGTAATTAAAATGAGGATAAGCCTCATAAGAGGCGTAATATTTAGACTTTATGTTACGTATAGGTTTTCCTTTCCAACATTTGCCCATAATGCTTGTTTCTAATATTTTCTCAGCCTTAGGGGAATTTAATAGCTTTAACAGTTCTGGAATATTTATAAACATATCATCATCTGTTTTCATCAAATATCTGGCCTGAGGACACATCGTAGTGGCCCATTTTAATCCCATCATCGTCTTGTAAGTCAGATTTAAGTATGAATCAAGGAAATCTGCTATAACTATATCTCTATACGCATAACTTTCCTCTTTCACTAACGATCTCAGGTTCGGGTCACTCGACTGACCTAACAGGAAAACATACTTCACCGCTGAACTGTTTCCGGTAAGCGTTAACCACGTGCGTCGAAGAATTTCTCGTCGCTTGAAATGCGCATGCGCTGTTGTTATCAGAAACACCAATTGTATATCTTTGGTCCCTTTACATATAGAATCACCTGAAACTATATAATTATAAGCTTGTTTAAAACATCCATTGCACGTATCATTTCTTAGCAAAGTAAAATTTATTTTTGATATTGCTAATGCATGAACTTTCTGTGCCCTTTTTTCACGTTTAGCTCTCAGTTCAGCCATTTGTTGTATCGACAGATTATGCTGACCATTGCGTCCAATAACTCTCGGCATGACTCTCAACGACTCTGGTTCTGTGGCTCCTACTGACTGAATTCGTATATTAAGAGATTTGTTGGCACTGGATATGTCTTCTGTCTGATTTCTTGGCTCAATAATTATCCTATTTGTAAAGTCTTTATGTTCCTGTCGAGTTCTCGAGACCGCGTAAGATCTCGTGCTTCTCAAAATGATCGAATAATTCTTTGCCAGTGTTTCTTGTATCCATGAAACCGGATGTCCCATATTACCGGACACCATCTTAACATTGTTCTCATGCACAAACACGTTCCAGATTTGTAATGTTCCAATCAACAGGAGTATAAATCCGAATATCACATAGGGCCTGGCCAATCGTCTATGTACAATGAATCCCGTAACACATTTATAGCATCTCCTCCTCATCATAGTCACCTATACCAAAACAAAGACAGGGTTGCCATTTCTCCGGATTTTTCCTAAGTATTCGGATTTTTATCCTAGCAGATCGTAGCTTAAAACAGGCTGAAAGTAAAGCAGAATGCGCCTTAAGGCGCGTTCTGCTTTACTTTCAGCCTGTTTTAAGCAGTCATGTGTCTTCAAAACAAGAAACAGACTATGGAGTTAAGGTACGATTAGTAAAATTGCGTCTCAAAAATTGAAAATTTGAAATATTAGGATTGTTATGACCAACCTATGGCAGCCCTGCAAAGATGTCAACACGACCTTAACTGGATGAAATGTTGCTATGCAGACATTATGCAAATTTTGTCGAGCTTGAGAATGGTGACACCTGTCAACGAGAACGTGACATTCATTCAATATTTAATGATAAAACCTATGGCACCAGATAAGAAGGGAGTACGTTGAACAAATCTAACATTTTCTCACATAAAACTTTTTGATGCTTAGTTTCGTTATAATTCACGTACTGTGGCGTTATTTGACGGAATTTGATGAAATAAAAAGTAGATATTGATAAATTAATCATTTCCCGAGGGTACCACAAGAGAATATCGGCGATCGAGTCTATTTTAGCATCAGTTTAAGTCGATAGTAAAGACTAGGTGTCGAATTGCGCTGTTTACCTTGTATCTATAATAGAAGTATAGTAAAAAAAAAAATTTTTTTTTTTTTTAAGGGGGGAGGGGGTTCATAGATAATAAAGTATGTGTCAAGTACCTGTGCACCAAACCCTATGTCGCGACTACACCTTAGAATTGTCTCGAAGAGACGATTCTAATGAGTAGTGACACTATATGGTTTATTTCAGATATAAAGATTTTAGTTTTTGAAATACTCCACTTAATTGGAGCCCTGAAAACGTGATAGTCAGGGCTCAAAATAAGAGTTGGTAAATCGAACTATTCCAACATTTTATTTCTCAACCAAACCCTATTATTTTACATTTGAATTTCAATATCTCGAACTCGCTTAAAAAAGTCGAATTTAAACGTAACTTTAAAGTTTAAATTTCATTTATCTTAAAATCGCTTAAATGAAACATATTTGTATCTAAAAATTTAAATTTAAACGTGGTTTGGCCATGTTTTAACTTTGAAAAAAAAAACAACCAAAAAACAAGAGGGCCTGAAGGCCCTGATATCGCTCACCTGTTGTACTGAAGCCTGATAGCTTTAGCTTTCTGTTTCACCCGTTTTAATCTAAATCCATTCAAATTTGTAGTATAGCATGTAAACAATTTTTGAATACCACCTCATAATTCTAGTATAATAGAGTACATCAAGGGCAGATAACTAGAGCCTAAACAATACTGAAATGAAGCATTTTTTAGCATTTCAAAGTATATCAAGGGCAGATAACTATTGCCACAATGATTAGATTTCAACAATAATTGCACTGGTTCGAGAACTTATAGCTACTGTATATACTTTGTGTTAAGTATAATCAAACTCCATTGAAAACTGTAGTTGTAAGAGTGTAAACGCTGTTAGATATTGCATTTTCAGTATTCAAGGGCAGATTACTCTTGACCTATTGGTCCAATTCCAACCATAATCGCACTTATTCGAACTCTTATGGTAATATACAATCTAAGCAAGTTTGAAAAACACTGGATAAAAATTGTAAACACCGTTAAATATGGCATTTTCAGCAATGCAAAGGTAGATAATTCTCGATTTGTTCGTCATATTTCAACCATAATCAAACTCAATTGAACTCTTATGGTCGTTTACAATCTGAGCAAGTTTATGAAAGATTGAATTAAAAGTGTGGTCTCTAGAGTGTAAAAACCTTAAATATGGCATTTTCAGCAATTCAAAGGTAGATAACTCTTAACCTATTGGTCTGATTTCAACCATAATCAAACTCATCCGAACTCTTATAGGCATGTACAATCTCAGAAAGTTTGAGATAGATTGGATAAAAAGTTTGGCCTCTAGAGTGTAAACACTGTTAAATATGGCATTTTCAGCAATTTAAAGGTAGATAACTCTTGATCTTTTAGTCCGATTTCAATCATTATTGAACTCATTCGATTTCTGATAGTAATATACAATCTGGGCAAGTTTAAGAAAGATTGGATCAATATTGTGGACTCGAGAGTGTAAACACTGTTACCGTAATTTCCGGCAATAAGCCCGCGGGCTATCTCACTTTTTAAGGGTCAAGAAGATGCATGCGGGTTATCTAACGGAGCGGGCTATATGACGAATCTTTTTACCTCATCGGGATTGCAGAAGAAATTCAAATAATAGAACTAGTTTACGAAGTGCTAAATGTTTGTGTACGTAACACAGTCACCGTTACTTCCAAAATTGTAAAAAATACAGAGGAAACAGATAAATCTTACGAGCGATTAAACGGTCATCAGAGTTGCCATAAGTTGACATGAAAAATCCTAAGATTTCCAAATTTACATTTTTCAAGTGCGATTTAACGAATCATACCTTTACCCATTTGCCTTTTTCTTGTTTTGTTGACATGCGACTACTAAAAGCAGGCTGTAATTAAAGCAGAATGCGCCTTAGGGCGCATTCTGCTTTACTTTCTGTCTGCTTTAAGCTACTATGTACTGGGAAAAAATCCGGAGATTTAGGAAAAATCCGGAGAAATGGCAGCCCTGGGTCAGCCGTTCAATATTACCCGAAAGTTGCAACAACCGATCATTTTACCTCAACGACTGTGTAACGGAGAAAATTGTCACTACATGTATAGAAAAGTGACCCGCGGTCATTTGTTTTTAATTTATCCCCCGGTCATAGTATTTTGAGTATCCGGTCATAAAATCTCGACTCCGGTACACGAAGAAAACTGACCCCTTACGAAGAATCATACAAATGTAACCTATATAGAAAAGTGACCTCAAATATTTTCATTAAGAAAATATCCATACACGCACGCGCACATCCGCACATCCGCACATCCACACCTAGTTGCGCACGCATCCAAACCCACAACAACTGACCCACACCAGGCTCAACAAAACGTAAAATGTAAATATTTATAGGTCACAAATGTAGATACAATATTCAGCTGTATTTCCAATACTAACATTGGAGAAATACAGTTTCTTTTCTCTTCCCAGTAGTGTTTGATTGATTGATTGAGTTGGGTTTTACGGCACTGCAAAACTATAAACTTTCTGATATTGGTTTGAATTAAGGCATTTGTTTTTGCCTTTAGGGAAATTGTCCTTTTTATTGTTATTTTTATGGATCTTATGAAATAAAAGACCTTGAATTTATCGCCTAACCAATTGGTTTGTTTCTATCTATATACATGTATAACGGAAGCTTATACTGACTTCTTATTTATACAATAAATGTGTAAAATTACCACGTTGTTTAGCGATGCAAAGATGCTGTAATAATTTTATGTTGGGTATAACATAACAAAGTTGTTTGCTCTCTTATATTGAGCATAGAATTAAAAATTATTGGTTTTCATTGAAACACATAGCACATAGCTCGAATTTTCTCATAAAAAGACACTTTTTAAAAAAAAAAATATATCTCACAATTTTCGATTTATGATATGTTGTAAAAATGTAATTAGCAATATAGTCATTAAGTATATGCAAGAGTTAATTAGGGTGTATACATAAAATGACCTTATTCTTGTTAATATGCAATTTGCTATTATTAGCTTTTGACATTTATTACATGTATAACTTAAAAACTAATAAAAAATGTTTTGTAAGATGTAGATTATCTAAATTGTATCTGAATGCTTATTGATAATTGACAAAATAAATCAACTGGTCTTAATCTACATTTGAAACAAAAGTGCTGACGGCGTTTTTAAAGCATGCAATGTGGCGATGAAGGGGTTTGAACTAATTTATACACAGTTTTCAAGACACGTATAAAATGTACATGCAAGTCGTCATCTTTAAATGATTATTTAAATTGTAGAAAAATATAAATCGATAACTTTCAAACACGAAGCCAACTATCAAAACCCTTTTAATGCAGGTCTTATAAATCAGATCAATGTACTTGAATAAAATTAACGTAATCCTTTCATATGTCATATAAAAGAATTAGGCAAAGCCGACCGACCCTTGTGTTTCCCTCCGACCCTAAACTTTTTTTTTTCATTTTTCGAAAAATGTATCGGTGAGTGTCGGTCATTTTAGCGGCGCATATGTGTAATAGAAGCTATTCTCCACTTAATTGTTTAAAAGGCAACTTTAAAGTCGTTTAAGTGTTTTAAAAATTGATTTTTAAAATAAGATTAAGCAGGAATCTAAGTGAAATTTTATCTAAATCTGTCATAATCTGAGCAAGTTTGAGAAAGATTGGATAAATGTTGTGGCTTCTACAGTGTAAACACTAAAAATGTTGACGACGGACGACGCACGACTCACGACGCACGACGGACGCCGGACATTCAAGGATTGCAAAAGCTCACACTGAGCTAGCTCAAGATAGCTAAAAAAAAAAAGAGAATATATTAGACACAACCCCATCACTACCATGAAGTCATCCGCTTTAAAACAATTGTCGTCTGTTTTTATTGTTCAAATTTAAGTCTGTGTGTTCTATAAATAGCATAGCGACACGAATTACGTATTTAATACCGGTGTCCCGTGTTATGGAGTAGACTCTTTAGATGTTATGGTATTGGACTTTCATGCAAGCTTCTCGAGGTCGATCCCCGCCCAGGGTTCTTCGTAATATCCAATGTAGATTATTCTGCTATGCTCCGTTACGGGAGTTGACGTAAGAAGATAAATTGACTTAAACAATATCGTAATGTATTGAAGAGTTTTTCATGACTCTGAGCAAAAATTGTTTTTACCTGTAATTTTCGGAGGTATCGCGCCTCCTTCGATGTGCGATACCTCCGAAAATTACAGGTAAAATAAATTTTGCTCAGGAAGGAGATGCGGTACCTCCGAAAATTACAGGTAAAAACAAATTTTGCTCAGAGTCATGAAAAACTCTTCAATATGTCAAATCCTGAGCTTGGAAAAACCTATTTAGTAATATCGTAAAGAGTGGCAAACAGTTACGCGTAACGCAGCTTCTGATCAGGATCCAAACTGTTTGCAAATAACTGTTGTACTCGAGGTAAGGCAGAGTTCGAGATTTTGATATTCGACTTGGTATCTTTGTCACAACATGAAGTATTTTAGAGAAAATTCCGAGATGTAAGGTAGTTAGTAGTACAACCCGTTCATAAATTGTAATCTGCATTTATAAGATTTTGATTTGAGATATTTCGAATAAAAGTTTATCAAAAAGTTTAGACACTGGTCAGACATTCAGATACTCTTTGTCTGATCTGGATCCAAACTGACTACAAATGCCAGGTACCAAGGTAAAAAAAAAGCCCTTTGAGATTAGTGTGAGATAATTTCCAAGATTTTGATTGGTCAGATTTGAATATCTGCTCTATAGGGTTATGTAATAAATTACACAATAACAGAGCTCCAGATAAGGGGAGTATTTCAAAAAATAAAATCTTTATTCCTGCATTAAACCCTATGGTGTTACTACTCATTAGAATCGTCTCTTCGAGACGATTTTAATGAGTAGTTACACAATAGGTTTCGGTGCTGAAATAAGCAAGAAACTGTTGGATTTGTAATGTTGACTCATCTTATCTGGAGCCCTGACATTAAGGGACAGTTAGAGTTCAATTCTCTAGATACGGGGGTATTTCAAAAACTAAAATCTTCATTTCTTTATCAAACCCTATGGTGTCATTACCCAAAAACATCGAGAAATTGACCCAGCCCCTTTTTCATGGTTTGGGGAAGAGTGGCGGGGCCTTTAGACAGGGGAAGATCGTGATGAAATGAGCCAAAGGGATTTATACACCAAATTCAACATCTTTAAGGCAAGAACAAGGGTTTTTAAGCATTGGGGAAAGTTTATCAATTTTTTTTTTGGAAAATCAGTACACTTGTTTTTTGCTTGGGGATTGGGCCCCAAATCGGTTCAAAAAATGACATAAAGAAGGGCTGGATTCTATTAAGTGGTAACACCTTAGGATTTGATGCTGAAATGAGTGAGGAAATGTGTGATTTGTTCAGTTTACTCCCTCTTATGGGCTCGTTTCATAAAAAGTCGTACGACAAATGTTGTCGTAAATCAGATACAAAAGTATCAATTATTATTTATTTCTTCGTATAATCCTGTCTTGTAACATCTCTTTGGAATCGTCTTAAAAAAAGGATTCCAAAGAGATGTCACAAGACAGGATTAGATAGAGAAATTAGAAATTAAAATGTATTTTAAAGTTATGACTGGAGACCGTTTCTGTCGTACGACGTTTTATGAAACGGGCCCCTGGTAACTGTTGCAAATGTCAGTGCAATAGTATGGTATCTATTAATCTCAGTTTCCAATTAAATCTAGTCAAATAGTTTTGACTATTTATGATTTTGCAATATTAGATTTCAAAATGGCGACCAATGCATTGTTTTAACAAGGTATTGCAAACTGTCAGACAGTGCAGACCCAGGTCAGATGGTTCCGATTAGAGGCCTCAGTTAAGGATCTGCACTGTTTGCCATTTTGCAATATATTGCAGCAACATCACCAACAAACCTTAGTACAGTCAAAACTCGATATTTCGAACTCGCATTAATTCGAACATACCCATATTTCAATTGCAGAAAACAACCCTAAACAGTCATAAATGGACTCTAGACTTTGTTGGAAACTGGAAAATGTCTCTTAAAAGCGTTTCATGGCGGATGAGTTAAAAAGCACTACTACCTTTCGTTCAGCTGTTTCTTCTAATGGTAAGTTCCATTGTCAGCACAAAAGAAACCTAAAACTACAAATAAAATTTCTTTATTACGACCACTAAAACGAAGGCTAATTGATTGTATAAAAGGCAGACGATAATTTAAAGGAAGGTGACAGTAAAACAGAAAGCTCCTAAAGGAGCTTTCTGTTTAACTGTCACCTTGCTTTAAGCACTCACCTGTCATAAACACGTACTAATTTACACAATTTTGTGGTCGTAATAGGGAGGTTTTACCGTAATTGTTAAATCGTTAAGTCCGTCAAATCGATATATATGATCTCCGTTGGCTCTAAAATTTAAACGCACTAAGAGGTACAGATAAGATGAATATTTAACTACTAATCTCGTTATCCATCACCTGTAAAGTGACGTGTTGTGAAAATATTGATGATTTCTTTTAATCAGCAGGGCTCCAGATAAGGTGGGTACATGGATTTCAAAATTTAAATTATTGTTTCCTGCATTTTTTCCTGCATAAACCCTATGGTGTCACTACTCATTAGAATCGTCTCTTCGAGACGATTCTTATGAGTAGTAACACAAAAGGATTTGGTGCTGAAATAAGTGAGAAATTGTTGGATATGTTCATTTTACTCCCTCTTACCTGGAACCCTGAATCAGTGACTACTCGTTTGAGCTTGATCAAACGCCTGGTTACTGGACGTCTGATCTTGTTCCCAACTGTTTGTTATGGATATGATTATATCGAGCACAGACGCAGTAATTGGAAAATAATAACTTCTCCCCAGAATCCAGTCCAGCACTAATTTACACCACTCGCGAACAATCCGTGATGAATGATACTCATTACTGATAACACGCTGTAGGAAATATTGGTACTTATTACACGATGGAATAAATAATTATACAACATGCCTCTATGAGTATTATTTCCCAGTATCCAATAAACACTACTTACACAATCCGCCCAAACTACTAGTAACTGACACGATATAAGGAAATATTTGTACTTATTACACGATGGAATAGATAGTTATACAGCATGCTCTATGACTATAATATCCCAGTATGACATCAACACTAAATTTACACAATCCGCGTTAACTAACTGACACGATATAAGGAAATATTTGTACGTATTACTCGATGGAATAAATAATTATACAACATGCCTTTATGACTATTATATCCCAGTTTCCAATCAACACTAAATTACACAATCCGCCCAAACTACTAGTAACTGACACGATATAAGGAAATAGTGGGGCTTATTACACGATGGAATAAATAGTTATACCACATGCCTCTATGCCTATTATATCCCAGTATCAAATCAACACGACTTACACAATCCGCCCAAACTACTAGTAACTGACACGATATAAGGAAATATTTGTACTTATTACACGATGGAATAAATAGTTATACAGCATGCATTTATGACTATTATATCCCAGTATCAAATCAACACTACTTACACAATCCGCCCAAACTACTAGTAACTGACACGATATAAGGAAATATTTGTACTTATCACACGATGGAATAAATAGTTATACAGCATGCATCTATGACTATTATATCCCAGTATCAAATCAACACTACTTACACAATCCGCCCAAACTACTAGTAACTGACATGATATAAGGAAATATTTGTACTTATTACACGATGGAATAAATAATTATACAACATGCTCTATGACTATAATATCCCAGTATCAAATCAACACTACTTACACAATCCGCCCAAACTAATAGTAACTGACATGATATAATATTGATGCTTATTACACGATGGAATAAATAGTTATACCACATGCCTCTATGACTATTATATCCCAGTTTCCAATCAACACTCAATTTACACAATCCGCCCAAACTACTAGTAACTGACACGATATAAGGAAATATTTGTACATGTACTTATTACACGATGGAATAAATAGTTATACAGCATGCCTCTATGACTATAATATCCCAGTATCAAATCAACACTACTTACACAATCCGCCCAAACTACTAGTAACTGACACGATATAAGGAAGTATTTGTACTTATTACACGATGGAATAAATAGTTATACAGCATGCCTCTATGACTATTATATCCCAGTATTAAACCAACACTACTTACACAATCCGCCCAAACTACTAGTAACTGACACGATATAAGGAAATATTTGTACTTATTACACGATGGAATAAATAGTTATACAGCTGCCTCTATGACTATTATATCCCAGTATTAAACCAACACTACTTACACAATCCGCCCAAACTACTAGTAACTGACACGATATAAGGAAATATTTGTACTCATTACACGATGGAATAAATAGTTATACAACATGCCTCTGTGACTATTATATCCCAGTTTCCAACCAACACTACTTTTACACAATCCGCCCAAACTACTAGTAAGTAGTAACTGATACGATATATAAGGAAATATTTGCACTTATTACACGATGGAATAAATAATTATACAGCATGCCTCTATATTCCAGTATCCAATCAACACTAAAGTTACACAATCCGCGTTAACTAACTGACACAATATAAGGAAATATTTGTATTATAAAATGATGAAATAAATAATTTTACAATAAACTGGGGCCCCTCTATTAATATAACAACCAATACAGTTTAGTGTTGGTGTTTAAGTCAGGTGGTTGCTTAAAACTATATGAAATTACACAAGATTTCTGTTTTACTTCCACCCTGCTTTAAGCAGTCACTTTTCGTTAACACCTTTAATAAGTCATGTTTTTCAGTGGTCGTTTACTAAAATGCAGAAAATGACAACGTTTTCACAATTATAAATGTTGATTTTAACCTGGATGGCAAACAGTTTGGAGCCTGATCAGACGCCGGGTTACCCGGCGTCTGACCTGGCTCCAAACTGTTTGCATTTGAAATAAAAGATTTGGCGTAAATGCGTTTATTGGGAAAGAATAACGTTTTCTCCAATGTATACCATAACAACTCACTTCTGAATATGCCGTTAACTGCGAACACCAATTGACACATCTGAGGTTTTCCCCAACACTGATCCAAGAATAACAGGTCCGTAGAGAGGTTTAGTGCGGTCCATATCAGCCTCACATAAGTGCAATTCAAACCATTACGCTGCCGTTACATCCTTAACTAGAAAAATGCCGTCTGCACATTTATGTCAAATAAATTCGATGTATATCTTTGCAATTAAAAGAAATCTAAAAAAAATGAAATGCCAAATAGTTTGGATCTAGATCAGACGCCGAGTTACTCGGCGTCTGATCTGGATCCAAACTATTTTGCAATTTAATTAAAGTCGCGAACGACATGCGATTGGAAAAACCCTTTGTATCTAGCATCAAGCATCCAGGAAATCCTGTAAACAAAGCGTCTATACACACTGAGTAATGGACTGGTTGCAAGTCTGATATGACACGATAGTATTGGTTTTATACTCTGTTACTAACTAGTTATTCTGTTACTGACTAGTTCCTTATCCCTTTAATTATTAATACACGCTCTTTAACGGCCGGTTCACATAGTTTTCTTAAGAATAGTGGCGTATACTTCTCTCTGTGCGTCTTATAAATGACAATGTACCAACACATTAAAATCAGAGAGTTTTGACAACTTCTTAGCTCACCTGATACGAAGTTCCAATGAGACCTATTGTGACCGCCCTGTATCCATCGTCGTCCGTCCGTCGTCGTCGTCCGTCGTTTTCATAAGTTTCAAAAGGTTACCTAAGATATTTATTGAGAAACGTTGTCTAACAAAAATTAACCAAAAAAAATAAATAGAAACGACGAAGACGACAGGGTGACGAAAATAGCTCGACTTTTCGAAAAGTTGAGCTGAACATGAAAATATATGCTCTTCCACAGTCGT
This sequence comes from Gari tellinella, assembly GCA_922989275.2. Taxonomy (NCBI): domain Eukaryota; kingdom Metazoa; phylum Mollusca; class Bivalvia; order Cardiida; family Psammobiidae; genus Gari; species Gari tellinella. Next base: position 12,726,647 of record OV277874.1, on the reverse strand, counting down.
TGGGTGATTATGTTCCGCGTTATCTTACGATCAGTTATGAAATTCAGCAAAATGTTTCTTAAGGCGTAAGTTTTCGTGACTTAGATTGGACCGATATGTATCAGACAGAACTAAACTATATGCCCTTTCTTTGCTAGTAACCATTAGGTGCCCTTCATTTAGACGTGGCAGACAATTTGGAGCCTGATCAGTCGGGTGGTTACCAGACACATACTTATGCTCAAAGGAATGACTGTTAAAGCTAACACACGTTTATTGGGAAAGAACAAATTCTCCCACATTTTAACTATAGTGGTAGATCTATTAACAACGCATATTACATGAGGCTAACAGTGTGTGCCGCGTAAAACGGAAACACTTAAAGGCTTAACCCCTTCACTGCCGTGACGTCATCTGTTTTATACAAATGTCGTCTGCTATCATTTCTCAAGTTCAAATATTCAGTATTTTGACTTAAAAATGTCGAAATGAGTGTCAAACAGTCTGAGTCCTGATCAGACGCCGCGTGACGCGGCGTCTGATCAGGACTCAGACTGTTTGAAAATAACCGTTGCGCTCGGGGTAAGGCAGTGAACGGGGCTAAATGTCAAATGATACTCATACTTGGTTGGCCCGACACATATCTAAGTAAACTACTATATCCTCCCTATTACTGTCAATGATGTCAAAAGTGTGCATAGAAACAGTTTGGATCCTGATCTGACGCCGCATAGTGCGGTGTCTGTTCAGGATGAAATCTGTTTGACACGCATTTTTGTCATTTAACCCTTTACCTTATAGAAGCGACTTTAGCACATTCATTTTATTCATCCGCTGAAGAAAATAGTTCCAATATAAACCGTAATGAATATGTGTCATATTTAATACTTGCCTTATTCTAGCTGCTAAAAGCTTAAAGCAGGCTGAAAGTAAAGCAGAATGCGCCATATGGCGCATTCTGCTTTACTTTCAACCTGCTTTAAGTAGTCACCTATTTTCAAAACTATAAACAGGCTATCGGGTAATGGGTTAAATCTAAATTTTAACCGATATTGCAGACAAAAATATTGAAGCAGACGACAATATAGTGGTGAAGGGGTAAACTTATCATGATAAATTTGACAGCGAAAAGGTTATGAGCAAAATGTTATTCATAATTGCCTGGTCCGACATGTAGAGTTATAAGGTTCCCTTGTTGATCTTACCAAAGCACAAAAACCAAAGTAACCAAAACACATGAACCAGTCTACTTTGAAATCTGGATAGTTTGGCAAATACTGCTCTAAATAAGCAAACAGTGTAGAATCAAACAGAACTCGATTATATCACCATTTCTATGCTGGTTACCATAACATGTCCTTTATTTTGGATCTAGATGTGATGTCGAGTTACACAAAATCACATCTGGATCCAAACTGCCAGCAACAGTTATTACAAGATCTGAATCCGTTTTCAGACATCGAGTTACTGGGCACCAGGTCTGAATCCTGATCAGACACCGCATTAATGGGCACCATGCGTCCGTTTAACTTCGTACGACAAAACGGTCGTAAGTCAAAACTTTCTCTATCTAATCCTATCGTGTGACATGTCTTTGGAATTGTCTTAACGAGACGATTCCAAACAGATGTCACAAGACTGGATTATATTGAGTAATAAATAATAGTTGAGACTTTTATAATATGACTTACGACCATTTTTGTCGACGTTTAATAAAACGGGTACCAGACTTTTATCCTGCTTACTTGACTTGAGATATGTAGCCTGATCAGACACCGAGTTACTCGCAGGGCTGTCATTTCTCCGGATTTTTCCAAAATCTTCGGATTTTTTTCTTGTACATGCATATCTTAAAGCAGGCCGAAAGTAAAGCAGAATGCGCATTAAGGCGCATTCTGCTTTACTTCCAGCCTGCTTTAAGAAGCCACGTGTCAATAACACTAGAAACAGACGATGGGGTAAAGGTACGATTCGTAAAATCGCACTTGAGAATGCAAATTTGGAAATCTTAGGATTTTTTCATGTCAACTTATGGCAACCCTGTACTCGGCTCCAGATCTGTATCCTGGTGAGACAGAGAGAAACTTGTCGTAAGTTTTGAAGTTATTTGGCGCTTCGGACCCGTCTTACGAAACGTCGTACGAGAAAAACAATCGTAAGTCAAAACTTTGAAATACATCTAGTTTCTGATATCTCCATCTAATCCTGTCTTGTCACATCTCTTTGGAATCGTCTTTTCAAGACGATTTCAAAGATATGTCACAAGACAGGATTCGGTGGATAAAAATAAATAATAATCGAGACTTTTAGAATTTGACTTACGAACATTTTTTGTCGTGCGACGTCGACGTTTCATAAAACTGGTCTTAGACTTTTATCCTGATTAGACACCGATTTACTCGGCTCAAGATCAGGGGCCCGTTTCATAAAACTTCGTACGACAAAAAGGATCGTAAGTCACAACTTTATAATACATTTAATTATGATTTCTCTATCTAATCCTGTCTTGTGACATCTCTTTGGAATCGATTTTTCAAGACGATTCCAAAAAGATGTCACAATACAGGATTAGATGGAGAAATAAATAATAATTGAGACTTTTATAATCTGACTTACGACAACATTTGTCGTTCGAAGTTTTATGAAACGGGCCCCTGTATTCTGATGAGACATCGAGTTTCTGGCCGTTAGACTTTAAGTTACTTGGTACCACAATGTCAATACTGTGTGACAGTTGATAAAAGATCGATAACTCTTGTCAGGCTCATAGTCTTATTTATTGATTGTCTTTCTTTTATTGACAAATATTGTCGCACTCTCAGCACAAACATGCATTTGCTATAAATAACATTTACTCTAACGCCACAGTGATGTAGTCAATAAACCCCATTCACGACCATGACGTCATCAGCTTGAAACAAGTGTCGTCTGCATATATTTCTCAAATTTTAATGTTGGCTGTTTTTACTTAAATGTAAATTAGAGTTTTAAACAGCATCATGCGGCGTCTGATCAGTCTACACTTTTTGCTGATCGGAGTTTCAATATACATGTCTAAAACAAAACGAAAATGAAATTTTGTAAATATATACATTGTACAGGGTGTTTCATAATATCGGTTACCATTTTGCTGTCTCATATTTTTCAACATTCTGAGTATATGTAAAACTGAAAGTCACTAAGTGATAAGAGACAGAACAAGGCTTCATTTGATACCTAACATCAATATGTCTTCATGAAATGCTCACCTTATTGTTCTTTCATAAAAAGATGTGAGTTTAAAGAACATGCTCAAGATGACGTCCTCCCCGTAACAAAACGATGTCTAAATGTTTCTTGAAGTTGTTTATCACGGATTTGCACATGTCTTTTGGAATATTTCTAATTTCACGTCTGATCGAAAGCTTCAACTCTTCTGTAGACGATGGCGAAGGACTATACACTCTATCTTTGAGATAACCCCAAAGAAAAAAATCAAGAAGGCTTAGGTCAGGAGAGTGAGGAGGCCACATATTGTCTGTCCTGTAAGAGATAAAGTTTGTGCCGAACGTTGTTTCCAGCCATGTGATAACTTCTCCAATGTATGGGGTGTGGCACCATCTTGCTGGAACCAAATACAGTAACACTTCTCTATTACGACTACTAAAACGATGGCTAATTGATTATATTTAAAACAGGTGACAGCTTAAAGCAAGGTGACAGTGAAACAGAAAGCTCCTAAAGGAGCTTTCTGCTTCACTGTCACCTTGCTTTAAGCAATCACCTGCCTTAATCATTCAAAAACTAACGAAATTTAGTGGTCGTTATAGAGAGATTTTACTGTATACTATTTTATTCCACTTTTCAGTGATTGGTAACGGAACACGGAACCAGTGTCGAGTTCCGTTTACGCAACTCGGAACCATTTATGGCCCTTACACGGCGTCGTTCGCTCGACTCCCCCAGGGCTGCCATTTCTCCGGATTTTTCCTAAGTATTCGGATTTTTATCCTAGCAGATCGTAGCTTAAAACAGGCTGAAAGTAAAGCAAAATACGCCTTAAGGCGCATTCCGCTTTACTTTCAACCTGTTTTAAGCAGTCATGTGTCTTCAAACAAGAAAAAGACTATGGGGTAATGGTACGGTTAGTAAAATTTCGGAATCTTAGGATTTTAATTATCAATTTATGGCAGCCCTGCTCCCCCGCACGACATGTGGAGGGGAGCTGTTTAGTCCGCAGTGTCACCCGCGCATGTTCGGAGTCTCCGCTTTACCCAGCGTTGTTCCGCTTTAGGAACTGCAGTGGAGAATCTGTTATTCTTTCCCTTTTAAACGCAAACGAAACGCAAACGCGTTGTACTAAAATGCAGAAAATAACAATTTTTTCACAATTCTGAAAGTTGATTTTAACCTTGATGGCAAACAGTTTGGAGCCTGATCAGACGCCGGGTTACCCGACGTCTGATCTGGCTCCAAACTGTTTGCATTGGAATTAATAGATTAAAGCGTAAACGCTAATTAAAGCAATATTCTATAAACTGTATTTTTATTGTTTTTAAGTGTCTTGAAAGTCAATTTACATTCCTAATTTGGCTGAAAATCGCGCTTGAATTTCCCAAAATGAAAGGCTAAGGCCCCTTCCCAATTTTCGGAAAAAGGCCCTGTCGTGTCGATCCAAAGCCCCAGGGATCCAACTGACAGTTATATAGTCATGGGACATAATTATTCGCCACCCTGCGAAAAAAGTTGCTTATTTTTATCAGTTTTTCTCAACTGTTTTATTAGAAATAAAACTTTAGACACCGTTTGTTGTCGTTCTGTTTGGTTTTAAGAGTTGGAGCAAAGGCCCATAAAATGTTTTTTAGTTTTGAACTGAGCATGACATTGTGATTATTTGGTTCTTATTGCTAGGAAATTTTAGAATGTATTTGCAAAATTTGGACCATGTTCACAGTATATGGTTGCCATGGTAACACTTTATGAAAGCTATGTAAAACTGCACCAAATTAACGAAGACCTTACATATGCCATTAAAACTCAAATAAGAAAATGTCATTCTAAAGCTCTTTTACTTCATATTATGTAAAACATTTCTAAAAGTTTCAATACGTAAAATTGATTCCTCATGGACTCCGATGTTAATTTAGCATTTATCACATGTCAGCAAACTTGAGCATTAACCCATTCACTGCCGTGACGTCATCAATCTAAACAATTGTCGTCTGCTTTATTTCCTAAATTTAAATTTAAAATGTTGTTATTATGACTGAAGAAATATCGAAATGAATTTCAAACAGTTTGGATCCTGATCAGACGCCGCGTAACGCGGCATCTGATCAGGATCCAAACAGTTTGCTAAAACATGTTGTGCTCGGGGTAAGGCATTAAAGCGGTTAACAATTTAGGAAACTTTCTTTAGTTTCCTTTCGAGAGAGCACTGTTGTGTGGGAGAATATGTTTTTAAATTAGAATATTTTTCAATTCTAAGCTATTTGTCCCATTTGTTACCATGGCAACCAGTTTAAGGGACGGGTAAACTGTTTTCATTTACATTCTAAAGTTGCCTAGCAACAGACGTTTTGGTCCGAACAACAGAAAATAGAACTATATTTGAAATGTTTACAACCCGACTATTAAACTGGCCTACACTGTGGTGAAATTTTGTGTTCGACAATTTTGTGGCATCACAAGGAATGGTAAAAACGTGGAAAAAATGCCAAAATTTCGTAGGGTGGCGATTAATTATGTCCCATGACTGTATCATGTTAATTCTTTAACCATTTACCCAATAACCCGTTTGTAATAAGGTGATCACTTAAAGCAGGTTTGCTAGGCTAGATAAAATATTTGTTATGGTAATGGGCCATGAAGGTATAAACCGGAACTATTTTCTTCAGCGGAGCAATAAAATAATATACGCTAAAAGTCGCTTCTATGGGGGAAAGTGTAAAACGGAACTGGGAACTGAATCTTAGTTCCGTGCGTAACACTCTCAATTGCTGGGTGCAGAAACTAAAGGACCTGTCCGCACCCATACCAGTCGTTCTCGAGCCCAAGGTATCCAACTGACGTTGATACCTAATTATTTCTTAAACGGAAATTCCTGGTTCTATTCTTTTCGAACCTAACTCGAAAACGGCTAAGGTGGAAACGGACTACAGGAAAATGACCGTAACTCTCGTTCGGCTCCGTACTAGCGTGGGGCCACTGGGGGACTCGACTCCTCCCCTCCGCAAGTAATTCGTGTAAAGCGGCGACTGTGGCTATCGACTCTGACCATGCGGGGTGACACTGGGGACTCGACAGCTTCCCTCCGCATGTAGTTCGGATAAGGCGAGGGACCCGAGCAATCGATACCGTACATGGGGTTATGTTTCCGAGCTCTAGTTTCGAGTTCCGTTAACGGGACTCGGAACCAGTTCCTTTTACGGAACCAACTTCTACCTACCCATATGTCTACAGTCATTTTGTCGCAAGCTTAAAGACATCTCCTGGCGACCTTTTGGTCATAACGCCTTGCCAGATTATTTACTGTCAATTTCCTTGCAAAAAGCATGGGTCTTGTGCATATTGAACCATTGACTCGTCTTATGTGAGACTCTAACTTTATAATTTGATGGTTTGGTTAGAAATAACCATTGAAAATCACTAGAGCATGAGTATAATCTGGACCTCAGCAGGGCTGCCATAAGTTGACATGAACAATCCGAAGATTTCCAAATTTGCATTTTTTCAAGTGCGATTTTACGAACCATACCTTTACCCCGTCGCCTGTTTCTAGTTTTGTTGATACGCGGCTGCTTAAAGCAGGCTGAAAGTAAAGCAGAATGCGCCTTAAGGCGCATTCTGCTTTACTTTCAGTCTGCTTTAAGCTTCAATATACTAGAAAAAATCCGGAGATTTAGGAAAAATCCGGAGAAATGGCAGCCCTGCCTCAGCAGGTAAACTGAGATTGTGATGCACGTGATTTGCAGTTACATTGACACCTCCAGAACAATATGCTGGAGGTCCCTCAATGGACTGAGGAAAAGTCTTTAAGGATCCCTTATGAAACCGTACAAACTTCACTTCTCCACGTATAGCGATCGGCCATTTTCGCCCGTTCCTAACATCATTTTAGCATAGTTCGGAATGGATCGTCAGTTGACGAGAATGGCCGACCGCTCTCCACGTATAGCGATCGGCCATTCTCGCCGGTTCCTAACATCATTTTAGCATAGTTCGGAACGGATCGTCAGTTGACGAGAATGGCCGACCGCTCTCCACGTATAGTGATCGGCCATTCTCGCCCGTTCCTAACATCATTTTAGCATAGTTCGGAATGGATCGTCAGTTGACGAGAATGGCCGACCGCTCTCCGTAGAATACCGAGATTGAGGAACATTTGATCTATCTCTTCAGGGGTCCTCAGCCTTAATATTACCTTAATAATTTAATTCACAATATAAAAGATAAACAAATCATGAGTTAAGTCAATAAATTCTTACAGCCTGGCATTTGAATACTAAGATCGTGAGCCAACGCATCCTTTTAGCCGGGGGTTTGAATACCATAGAGATCATATTTCAACTTATCGAAATATATCGTTTAATTAGTGTTTGCTTCGTAAGTTGTCGCCTGCACAAGAAAATCTATGTTTTCTTACCTTATGTTTCTTGACTTTTTTTAATACAGTGGAAAATACATTAATCTTTACCAATAAAAGTGTTTATGCTTAAACTATTATTTCAATTTTAAACAGTTTGGAGCCTGATCAGACGCCGGGTCACCTTGCATCTGATCAGGCTCCAAATGGTTTGTCACTCAGATTAAATAAATCGTGAGAAAATTCAAAATGTCAAGCAGGTTGGTTCTAAGTAAGGTATTACCGAGGTTCGCGGAGTTCGTTTGAATACAAATTATTATACTCGTGCCAAGTGTATTGAACAAAACAAGAAACAAAATAACCATATTCCCTGCTGTGATATCGTCTGCTTTGAAATTGTCGTCTGCAAAAATTGTTAAATTTAAATTTAAACAATTTCTAAGAAAAGAATCCTAAAGTCGAGCGTAAAACAGCTTGGATCCAGATCAGACGCCGCGTGACGCGGCGTCTGATTTGGATCAAAACTGTTTGCAAAAATCAGTGAAGTTGCAATCAGCAGGCAAAGGGGTAATCATCGCTTTTAAATAGCAAATACCACTGTTTGCGATTCATGTTTAAAAACAGTTTGTGCCCAGTGTGCAGCGTGCAGAGTACGGAAGAGAAACCGTATTCTTTCCAAATAACCGCGTTTACGCTTCAAGTTTGATTTTCATTACAAGGAGTTTGGAGCCAGATCAGACGCTGTCTGCTCAGGCTCCAAACCGTTTGCCACTCAGATTAAAACTCGTAGTTAGAATTGTCAAAAAGTTGTCATTTTCTATATTTCATTGTTAAGCGTTTGCATTTGAACGAAGGAATAACGTGTTCTCCACTGTATTCCAGAGCGGGTAGCCAACTCGCAATCGATGGCCATCGGCGGCCATCGGTTTCTTTACTGAACTCATGGATGGCTACCCGCCCTAATATGTCTAGCGCGGTCTTTCAGCTCGCAGTGCATTCGGGTATTATTATCTTTGTGAATCTTCAATTATATCGTCGTTTACAATTCTAAAAAAAGAATTATCAACATTTCAGAATAGGGACAGTTTGAATGTTACTCGTTACTGTTCGCAAAGGCGATATCCCCTTTAGAATGCAAAGATGTCATATTGTCGTCTGCTTTGAGAATTATCCCATTCACTCTCAATTACGCTTAAAAGCGCGTTTGCAAACAGTTTGGATCCTGATCAGACGCCGCGTAACGCGGCGTCTGATCAGGACCCAAACGGTTTGACACTCTTATCGATATATATTAAGCCACACAACCTTAAATCTAACTTTGAAACGTGTCTTGCAGATAATCTCCCGAATAATTTGATCATGAAAGGGTTGAACTTCTGCACTGCAAATCGATAACTATTGCAAAATGTATGGATCCAGATATGTCACCTTGTTACACGGATCTTCAGGATCAAAACTAAACAATTTAATAATCAGTTTGTAAAGAAAACCCCATGAATTGGTGCACGTGATAAATTGTCCAGACGGCAATTATTATCCCTTGTCCTGCGGTAATATCGTCTGCTTCGAAATTGTCGTCTGCAAAGTTTGTTAAATCTATATTTGTACATTTTCCAAGTAAAGAAATCTAAAGACGAGTGTCAAACAGTTTGGATCCAGATCAGACGCCGCGTTACGCGGCGTCTGATCTGGATTCAAACTGTTTGCAAAAAACAAGTAAAGTCGCGACCAGCAGGCAAAGGGGAAAAATGCTAAAGGTAGCCCTATCTCGTCTTCGTTCTGTTTTATAATGGTTGCGTTTGTAACATTGTCATTCAATCTACTTTGGTTAAAAACATAATTGGTTTCAAATATTTACATACCATAACGTTTGGGATAGAAACGAAAGCAAACATAGCTCATCATCTTTTTGTTTCTAACCCTATAGCTATCAATTTCGCAAAAGGCGAATTTGCAAATAGTTTGGATCCAAACTGTTTGACACTCCTAACAATGTGACAGTCAAAAACGGATAAAAGTACAAAATTTCTAAGTAAGAGCAAACGAAAAGTACAAAAGAGTCGATAATATGGCAGATATTGTGTTAGACGAGTATTTACGTCACTATGGCAACCAAAAGAGTTAATACAAATGCTAAATTGACTCTAGAAACATAAATACGAGTGTCAAGCAGGTTGGATTCTAATCAGATTCTGATAAACTCGGCGTCTGATCGGTTAACACGCTTTTTTTTGCAAATGGCGACTTCTATTGCTACCGGGTATCAAATGGGTAAGACAGTCAATACTTTAATAGTCGTTTAAACACCATAGAAACTTTGATAACCTTTGAAACCAGTTTGGATCCAGATGGGTCGCCAAGGTTACCTCGGTATCTCATCTGGATCCAAACTGTTTGACACTCTGACACTATTTTTAAAGGAAATGTTTTTGGGTAAATTCTATTTTTAGAACAGTAGCCAGACGTGTTTTTTTGACAATAACATTATCTACCATTCAAAGATTAAAATTAACGCTGTAATGAATGGTATTGTATTTTAACCCCTTCATTGCTATGACGTCATCAATTTTAAACAAATGTCGTCTGCTTTCATTTCTCATATTTAAATTTTACGTATTCTGATTTAAGAAATATCGAACTGGGTGTCAAAAAGTTTGGATCCTGATCAGACGCCGCGTCATGCGGCGTCTGATCAGGATCCAAACTGTTTGCAAATAACTATTGTACTCGGGGTAAGGCAGTGCAGGGGTTCAGTCACGGTATTGTCCCATATTGTACCCTACTTCTGTTTAAGGCCGGTACACTATAGACGTGCATTTTACGGACTATGGCCGCCATGAGAGAGGTTAGTTTGAAGCCAACTACAGACACTTAGGGGCTGATCGACACTAAGGACCATTCAGTTCGAGGTTGCACATGCATTACAGACCCGAAATACCCCATGAAAGGTGGCCATTAAACTCAGGATGTCGGAGAGTCGGTGGAAGCCAACTGCGGACCCTTAGGGGCTGATCAACACTGCGGACCCTTCACATCGAAGAGGCTCTTGGATAACAGGGCGGATATACCTTATGAAAGATACACATTAACGTAACGATATCGGAGAGTCTAATAGTAAGATTTTCAATTTATTTTATTTCTTTCGCGACACTCAAAATTTGTATCGTCGAATGTTTTTTTACCCTTTCACTGCCAACTTTTTTGTGAGATTTTTACCCCTTCACCATTTTGAACATTGTAGTCTGCTTTTTTGTTTGCAATGTCGTTTCAAAGTTAAAAAAATAAGGCGGTGTGACTGAAGAAATTTCAAAATGAGTGTCAAACAGTTTGGATCCTGATGAGCAGGATCCAAACTGTTTGCAAACGCGCCTTTAAGCGTCATTGAGAGCGAAAGGGTTTAGCATAAGTCAGTACAACCACTTATGTTTGGATATTGCAATGGTTTCTCTCAAAGTGCTTCCTCTCTTACACGACACTCAATTGGAGACACAGATTGCGTGTGTTGGTCGGAGGAAGTTGTTATAAGAAGGGAAAATTAAGACGTGGCTTATATTTGCAAACAGCTTGAATCCAGATCAGACGCCGCGTAACGCGGCGTCTGATCTGGATTCAAGCTGTTTGTCACTCGTCATTGTATTTATTCTATCAAAATCTCCATTAATATGTAACTTTGAGAAAAAATAGCAGCTGCATGACTATTCTAAACGGGCAATATTGCAGCAGTAAAAGCGTTAGACATAATTGTCCTGTTTGGGAACTGCGGCAATGGTTGTTGTAAAGAGGGAGTCGTTGTTGGAAGGTCCGCTGTAGGGAGGAAACACTAAATAATTTTATGCTTGCTGAACTATTTCAATATAGGTATACAAGGGCGATACGAGGATTGTTCTAAAAGTATTTATCTATATCAATAACTTCAATATCATAAGTAAAAATACATGTGTTATATATCATTTTAAAGAACAATTCTTTGCCTACACGATGGTATAATGCACGATAAGATGACATTATCCGGTATGTCACCCTCTGTGGGATATACATGTAATATTAAAACAATGCTTAGTTCGTAAGTTTTCACTATTGTTTAATGCTTAGTAAGTTGTTTACCATTGTAGAATGCTTAGTTAATACATTATTTCATATTGAAGAATGCTTAGTTCGTAAGTTGTATGATGCTTAGTAAGTTGTTTACCATTGTAGAATGCTTAGTTAATACATTATTTCATATTGAAGAATGCTTAGTTCGTAAGTTGTATGATGCTTAGTAAGTTGTTTACCATTGTAGAATGCTTAGTTAATACATTATTTCATATTGAAGAATGCTTAGTTCGTAAGTTGTATGATGCTTAGTAAGTTGTTTACCATTGTAGAATGCTTAGTTAATACATTATTTCATATTGAAGAATGCTTAGTTCGTAAGTTGTATGATGCTTAGTAAGTTGTTTACCATTGTAGAATGCTTAGTTGGTAAATTATTTCATATTAAAATATGCTTAGTTCGTAAGTTTTTCACTATTGTATAATGCTTAATTTTACCATTGTAGAATGCTTAGTTAGTAAATTATTTCATATTACAGTATGTTTTGTTAGGTAGTTTTCACGATTGTTTAATTCATAGATAGTAAGTTATTTACTATGTAAGTTATTTACTATTGTATAAGACTTAGTTAGTAAGTTATAAACTATTATAGAAGATACCGTCTGTTGGAGTCTTACAACTTTGCATTTTTAGAAGTGGGTTGATGCTGTGCAACCCACATGCCGCTTGGGTTGTGTATGTATGTACAGAATGCATTTACTATTGTAAAACGCTTAGTTATCAAGTTCGTTACTATTGTAGAGTACTGTGTCAGTAAGTTCTTTACTGTTGTAAAATGTATAGTGAGTAAGTTCTGTAGTATTGTAGAATTGTTAGTTCCTAAGTTCTTTACTATTGTAGAATATTAGCTCGTAAGTTCTTAACTATTGTAGACGTCTTAGTTAGTAGGTTCTTTACCATTAAACACGACTTAATTAGTAAGTTCTTAACTATTGTTGACGGCTTTGTTAGTAGGTTCTTTACCATTATACACGGCTTAATTAGTAAGTTCTTAACTATTGTTGACGTCTTAGTTAGTAAGTTCTTTACCATTATACACGGCTTAGTTAGTAGGTTCTTTACTATTGTAGACGTCTTAGTTAGTAGGTTCTTTACTAATATACATGGCTTAGTTAGTAGGTTCTTAACTATTGTAGACGTCTTAGTTAGTAAGTTCTTTACTACTATACACGACTTAATTAGTAGGTTCTAAACTATTGTTGACGGCTTTGTTAGTAAGTTCTTTACTAATATACATGGCTTAGTTAGTAGGTTCTTAACTATTGTAGACGTCTTAGTTAGTAGGTTCTTTACTAATATACATGGCTTAGTTAGTAGGTTCTTAACTATTGTAGACGTCTTAGTTAGTAAGTTCTTTACTACTATACACGACTTAATTAGTAGGTTCTTAACTATTGTAGACGTCTTAATTAGTAGGTTCTTTACTACTATACACGGCTTAGTTAGTAGGTTCTTTACTATTATACACGGCTTAGTTAGTAGGTTCTTAACTATTGCAGACTACTTAACTAGTATTTGTTTTTACTTTTATAGAATGCTGAGTTAGTAAGGTCTTCATTATTGGAGAATGCTCAGAAAGTTATTTACTATTGAAGAATGCTTAATTAGTAAGTTCTTTACTGCTGTATTAATAGATACAATGTTTAGTGCATAAGTTATTTTACTATTCTATATACATGTATATTAAGTATTTAACCCTTTACCTGATAGCATTGTTTCTAGTATTGAAGATATGTGACTATTTAAAGCAGGTTGAAAGTAAAGCAGAATGCGCCCTAAGGCGCATTCTGCTTTACTTTCAGTCTGCTTTAAGCTATTAACTGCTAGAATAATGAAAGGATTGAGTATGAGACATATTCATTACGATATAATTTGGAACTATTTTCTTCAGCGGATGAATAAAATGAATGCGCTAAAAGTCGCTTCTATAAGGGAAAGGGTTAAGGTAGAATACTTAGAAACGCTTTTGGTATTAGGTAGACTAATTAGTTACCTAATAGTTAGTACGTTCTTTACTAGTGTTGGAGGCTTAGTTAGTAATTTCTTTACTATAGTCTAATGCTAAGTTAATATGCTATTTGCTAATGTAGAATGGTTAGTTAGTAAATTCTTTACAACTGTAGAAGACTTAGAAAGCAAGTGCTTTAGTGTTGTAGTCAGCTTAGTTCGTTAGTTCATTATTATTGTAGACAACCTAGTGAGTAAGTTTTTTACTATTGTAGACAGCTTAGTAAGTAAGCTTTTAACAATTGTAGAATACTAAGTAAGTGTTTTACTGTTTTATTTATATTCACTAACTAAGCATTTTGCAGGTAGATTGCTTAGGTGTAAGCTTTTTACTGTTATGTTCTATTTATACAATAAAAACTCGATTCTGCGAAATCGCGTTAGTTCGAAAATACCCATAGTTCAAAGTTAAAACGTGGCGTAGCCACGTTTTAACTTTGAAATACGTATATCTTCGACTAAAGCGAGATAGACTTATCAAAATTCAACTTACAAAATACTGGTTAGATTGATTTAAGCGAGTTCGAAGTATCGAGTTTCGACTGTTTTTATATTCCAGGGCCTCGGTGACAATCTGTAAACCACAATACCTTTCCAAGGACTCAGTGATTACCACAATGCAGGTGATATTTTGTGATGGATTTATAACAATTACTGTCAGCAGGAGGCTTAGAATAATCCTGGTTTATGTGGTTCTATCATTAGTCCTACTTCAAGTGATTCAATTTCAAAACCATCTGGATAATGGGTTTTATAAAAAGATGGTTAATTCTAAAGAGTATACAGAAATTAGGTCACATCTAAATACTGCCTCAATGCGAAACAATGCTGCTGTACTAATCAGTGGGAGTGAAATAAAACCTAACCGGAATAGCAACGCTGGTCATTTTCAAAAAAGTGATTTAAAATCAATAGTAAAAAGTGAAAAGTCAGGCAATAGCGCCAATACAGAACGTAATCAGTTAGCTAGAAGACACGCTGATTCTGATGCCGAAAGGAAACAAGGTAAAAGTGCTACAATTAATCACAATAACCACAGTGAGGAGAAAAATAAATTGGAGAGGAGTCAAACTCGCGCACCATCGGTAGTTAGAACTTTTAACTATTCTATACATGAAAATAACACTGATATCCGTCGCCACAACCATAAGAAAGGACAGCTTACTAACCGAAGCAGAGTTGTTCAACAACACAAAGCTATAAGAGAGCAATTAAAATATCGGAACCAGACTATCCGTCCAAATAATTACCAATTCCGTCCAAACAGAAATAGTGAAAACCACATGTATAACAAAAACAAGGCTATCCGGACGAACAATGATAATAAAGAATATACAAATAACCGAAATATGGCTTTGCGACACAACGCTAGCAATGAAAAACAGACACCTTATAGTAACAAAAATATCCGTTCCAACAATAATAATGACAAACAACTACGTAACCAGAATAGGGATATTCGACCCAAAATGGATAAATTCCGTTCCAACAATAATAATGACAAACAACTACGTAACCGGAATAGGGATATTCGACCCAAAATGGATAATTTCCGTTCCAACAATGACAACGGTCATTTAAAGTTTCCCTCTGCCCAGCAGCAACGATTGGAGCCGAAAAAGACCAATCGTCTCCCACAAGGATCGTACAGGTATCGCATGAATGCTTTAAACCGTTCTTCAAACGATATACGGCGGAGACATTGGGGGTTTTGGAGAGAGGAAACACCAGAAGATCTCGCATTATCAAAGAAAAAAGAGCAACTACAATTATCAAAAATTGACCGACGCCTTATCAGAAACGACACATGCAAAGGATGTTTCAGGCCCAGTTTTAAGTGGATTATTACTGGTGATAACATTTGTAGAGATCAAAACGACATATTTCTCCTGTTTCTTATAACAACAACGCATAACCACACAGAAAGTAGGAAGGTTATACGGCGCACGTGGTTGACACACGTCATAAACACAACACATATACGTCACGCGTTTGTATTAGGGCAGACAAACGATAGCAATTTAAGACAGTTGGTACAGAAGGAAAGCGATATATATCATGATATAATCAAGGCAGATTTCGTCGATTCCTACATGAACCTCACTTTAAAAACTATTATGGGTCTGAAATGGGCGACATCCGTGTGTCCACAGGCAAAATACGTCATGAAAACTGACGATGACATGTACATAAATGTGACCACACTTGTCAAACTTCTCCATTCCAATGTAACAATACAATCAAAATTGGTCAACTCAACTATTGGTAATTGTTGGCTGGACAGGCCAATTAGAAATAAAAAGTCAAAATATTATACATCATTGGAGAGTTTTCCACATTTTTATTTCCCACCTATCTGTTCCGGAACTGGTTATGTTATGAGCATGCGTACTGCTCACCTGATTAATGCAGTGTCACAAAATGTTCCATTTTTTCATCTGGAGGATGTTTACGTGGGTTTGTGTCTTCGGAAAATAGGTATGTCGACATTCAATGTCCCTGGATTTTCGGAACAAATTAGATACCCAAAATATGCATGCATTTCAAGGCGGCGCACCAGACTGATATCTGCGCATGCGCCAAATCCTAACACTATTCAGCAGATTTGGAATTCTACGTGTAAAGCATGGCCTTTCAAGAGAAGTAGGACCTTTAACCAGGCACGTAGAGTCATTGTAAAAGGTAATGGAGTAAAGACCTTTAACGAGGCACGTAGAGTCGGTGTTAGAGATAATGGAGTGAAGATGGAAAGTAACAAAGGCTGGCGTCGAGTACCTGGAAAAAACGAGTATGTCAAGGTATAGACCGATTTTGATTGACCTGGCAGGGCGGAGTTTCGACGCGGACCTTTGCATTTCAACTTTAAAGACATCCAGCCAGTCCTTTCATTGATTCACCCCCATTCTTTAGTTGGTGTCAAAATACAGGTATATACCGGTATACAGCATGAGAAAAGTCTTCAGGCAATGGCTCAGCTTTGAATAGAGGCCCTTACATAATAGATATCAATAGGTTTTTCTATGGGTTTTACTAACCAAGCTATCAAATATTAGGTGCGGGCCTCACTTGAGACGCCTGGATGATTCTTTGCCTAGACGCTACCACTGTTAGTGCATGCTCTGTATGCTTTGACTCAAACTATATACGGGGGTAGGTGTTACCACCCAAGCTTGGTCATGTGATATCTTTAAGCGGCCCATGTAAGGCCCCTCTCTAATAATTGATGGTTTGGTTTGAATTGTTTCTTGAATCCTTATTATTCACAGGCTAACATTTTGGATGTGACAATCCTTATTACAGCGCTCCCTCGCTACAACGACACTCAACGGGAGACAACAATTGCGTGCGTTGGTCGGAGGGAGTCGTTATATGGGGAAACTGGCTTACAATTGCAAACAACTTAAATCCAGATCAGACGTAACGCGGTGTCTGATCTGGATTCAAGCTGTTTGTCACTCGTCATTAAGTTTGTTCTGTCAAAATGTATATTATGTAACTTTGAGAAAAACAGCAGACGGCAATTTTAAACAGATGGCATTGCATCCGTCAAAACGGTAGGACATACATGTCTTGTTTTGGGGAAAAGCGGCAAGGGTCGTTGTAAGAAGGGAGTCGTTGTTGAGAGGGCCGTTGTAGGGAGGGAACACTGAACATGCTATTCGACCAGGCCATTATTTGGATGTGTCAATCCTTATCACATGCAATTCGACCAGACCAACATTTGGATGTATTATTCTTTATAATACTGAGTACGTCTAGGCTTACATTTGGATGTGTCAATCCTTATCACATGCGATTCGACCAGGCTATCATTTAGATGTGTCAATTCTTATTACATGCGATTTGACCAGGCTAACATTTGGATGTATCAATACTTATTACATACAACGTGACTTGGCCAACATTTGGATGTGTCAACCCTTATCACATGCGATTCGACCAGGCTATCATTTAGGTGTGCCAATTCTTATTATTCGCAATGCGACTAGGCTTATATTTGGATGTAGCAACACTTATTACATACAACGTGACTTGGCTAACATTTGGATGTGTCAACCCTCATTATATGCAATTCGGCCAGGCTATCATTTAGATGTGTCAATTCTTATTACATGCAATTCGACCAGGCTACCTTGTGGATGTGTCAACACTTATTTTACGCAGTCCGGCCAGGCTATCATTTAGATGTGTCAATTCTTATTACATGCAATTCGACCAGGCTAACATTTGGATGTGTCAACACTTATTACATACAACGTGACTTGGCTAACATTTGGATGTGTCAACCATTTTTTTTACGCAATCCGGCCAGGCTTTCATTTAGATGTGCCAATTCTTATTATTCGCAATGCGACTAGGCTTATTTTTGGATGTGTCAATACTTACATGCATATGCAATGTGATCAGGCTAAGCTTTGGATGTGTCAACAATTTTTACGCATTATACATGTTAACCCCTTCACTGTCATGACGTCATCTGTTTCAAAACAATTGTCGTCTGATCTTGTTTTAGGTATTTTGACTTAAATCTTGAAATGAATGTCAAACGGGTTGGATCCTGATCAGAGGCACATGAGGCGGCGTCTGATCAGAATCCAAACTGTTTAGAAATATTAATGATACTCGGGGTGAGCCAGCGAAGGGGTTTAAATTTTCAAATAATAACCTTTACTAAATTGGGGAAGATATTACTTTTTTAGTATTCCGCGTTTGTGCCAAACCAATCAGATTCATTGTAAACAATCTAAAACAAATCTGAAACATGTAGTTTGGTCTCTGATCAGGTTCCAAATAAAGTGTCACTCAGATTTGAATAAATAGTTTACAGTTCCAATGTGTTAATTTTCCTCGTTGTATTGCATTGCGTATTAAGAGATAATTAAACACGGGTAGTCTAAGATACTTTTACCGATGCTGTAAAATGTTTACATGAACAGGCATTATATGCCTACTCTAACCTTTTATATCATTTTGATAAGATCCAGCTTATGATAAGACTAAACTTTCTTTTTTTGATAGTATGGTTGTACCAATTTTATTATATGGTGCCAAAATTTGATGGTGGGGGTGTATAACCTAAAAGAAGTTGACAAACTGCACCTAAGATTTTGAAAAAACGTCTTGGGTGTGATGCCGTTTATGGCGAATTAGGAAGGTTTCCATTGTTAACGATGTGTAAAGACATAACTATTAAATACTGGTATAAAAGTATGTGTAATGTTAATTCACATATGCACAAGACCTATACTCAGCAAAACTGCTAACTACCCCAACATATATATCATTTGGCTTTTTTAGTTTTGAATCAAACAAATTTTATTTACACGCCAAAACGTGTGCATGGAGATTCTTGATCGACTGAAACCGGTTTTAATTGTGTTCAATCAGCCGTTTCGTGTAGCCGGTACACAGACTCGGACCCGGGTAAGTAGTACCTGAAGCACGGGCTGTGTTATGTTTCACAAATTTCACTTGAAAATTTAACGCGTTGACTTCGACAGTTGGAAAAAACAAAAAAAGGTTTGGATGTCTCTTGAAGAATAAGGTAGAACCATAGGACTTTTACAGAGCGGACTGCCCCATGCTGAGGTAATTGAAAACGTCTTTCATTTCAACATCTTCATCACTTATCTTTCTCTGTTATGGTATGTTACCAGCAATATCTGTCCCAGTAGAGTACTTTTCATCCATTTTTGCTCGCCGAAGCAATCAATGATCAAGCTTCTGGCAAGGTATTGCAGAACCGGAAGTGTAGCAGATTAACAAAGACGTCCGCGATCCATGGGCACAACATCGTCAGGAATTGCATCACGTCTATGAGGGCTCGATACATGGCTGTAGTGAGAGCTAATGGTGATCATACACATTATTGACATTGCTCTGAAAATGTAACTCTTTGATTGGCACTATCCTTTGTTCGTCAACGTATTAAATCATCATTTCCCCACAAACATTTTTATGTTTTCATAAAATAATTTGAAAATGTTAATATTTCATAAATCTGAAAAGCCCTCAACGTAACCACGATCCATGAAAAAGGAAATTTCAACATAGTCCCTGGGGTACTTAGCAGTTTTGCCAAGTATATATTGGTCAGTGTAACAATGTTAACGGTCCATGTTGGGCCAAAATAATTAATTCTGTTATCGATCATCTTAGTTTAACGACTATACGGCTTAATTTCGATGATAGTATCAATTGTTTACCCTCTATAAAAAGGCGTTTAAGAGACCAGTTTATTCAAGACTGGAATGTAACAATTCATACCATGTCAAAACTAGATACATATTGTAATTTTAAAAGGACATAAATTACTTTGAAGAGTACTTGAATAATATTTTCAATGATGAGTTACGCCAAGTGTGTACGCGATTTAGATTAAGTTCTCACAAACTTGTTTTTCCGGTTTAGACATAAAATGCAAAGAATTGCCAAGTATTAAGAAATTAAATAATTCAATGTCTACTAGTAATATGGAAAATTTATTGAATACTGCTAAGTATATTAAAAGAAGGTATACACTTACGTAAACATGCCCTGGATTTTATTGCTGCTTTGGGATTTATGTATTTATTGTATGTGTCTTTTGTATTTGCCATATTTTCTTATAGCTTTGTTAATGGCCAAAGGCAGTGTATATTGCTGATATGCTAATAAAACTGAAACTAAAACTGTTCAGATGCTGATAATTAAATCACCCGGCCTACGGTCCCGTGATTAAATTACTACGCATCTCAACTCCTATCCGTGTTTTCATTATTTTTTAATCAAAATGTCATCTGAAACACCAGGGCTACCATAAGTCGACATGAAAAATCCTAAGATTTCAAAACTTGCATTTTTCAAGAGCGATTTTACGAACCGTACATTTACCCCATCGCCTGTTTTTAGTTTTCTTTGGCACTTGGCTGCTTAAAGCAGGCTGAAAGTAAAGCAGAATGCTTTACGCTATCGTTTACTAGAAAAAAATCCGAAGATTTAGGAAAAATCCGGAGAAATGGCAGCCTTGAAACACATCTGAAACACGTATCGTCTCATTGTTGACTTATCTCCATTGTTTTTCGTCAAATATATTAATCATAGTGTGGAACGGATTGACTCCTTGTGTCCTCTGATCTTGATACAAACAGCATGTTTATAGAAGTTCTAACCACGGTTCGTTCGCATGCGTTATGCAGAATGTATAATAATTATTGAGGAAAACAAGAATTTCTAACCCTTTCGGCGCCACATTATTCTGGAGATTTTTAACCCGTCGCCGCTTTATTGTCGCCTGCTTCAGTATTGTTGTCTGCAAGAACATTTCAAATTTAAGTACAAGGTGGTATGGCTTAAGAAATATCGATACGAGTGCCAAACAGTTTGGATCCAGATCAGACACCGCGTTTACGCGGCGTCTGATCTGGATCCAAACTGTTTGCAAAGTCGCCTTATGTTATTGCACACAGTTATTTAGTATGACTCCATCTGTTTTAAATAGGCATCGTCTTCCTTTATTTCTCAAATATTAGTTTAAAGCGACTCCCAACCAAATGGAGTATTTGCAAAATTAAAAGAAAATACTCAAATTAAAGCAAAGGTGTAGCATTATCGTGCATCTGGATTTACAAAATATGATCAGTCTAAAAACATCCTCAAGAAAAGTCATAAGATCTTATTTTTTTTGTGTTTTTTTTTAAAGATATTTTCAATCGCTTTTTCTCCTCCGTCTGTAGACGGGGTGAATCCATTTTGCCTCAATTGAAATCG
Organism: Gari tellinella; assembly: GCA_922989275.2. Taxonomy (NCBI): domain Eukaryota; kingdom Metazoa; phylum Mollusca; class Bivalvia; order Cardiida; family Psammobiidae; genus Gari; species Gari tellinella. Next base: position 12,705,252 of record OV277874.1, on the reverse strand, counting down.
TACTGCGCATGCACAAGCACAAACCGGAACGAATACCATATATCGCGTCCCTGCATGGAGGGTCCCTCGTTCAATTCTCACCAGAGCGAAAAGTGTTTTTTTTCTCACGGAAATGTTTTTTTAAACAGAATTTCTTATCCTAAACTAAGTATTTACTTGATTATAATATAATAAAGTAAATACTAGTTTAGGTTAAAGCCGCATTGTGTTTTTGAGAAACCTGCATAAAACGGTTGTTTGGGGTCCCATTTGAACTACGTGGGACGTGATTCTTTCACAAAAACCGACTTTATCTATGAAATTCGCTTTTTAAATTTTATTTATAATATTTTTGTGCTGCACCAATTAAAAAGCCTCCCTTGTGAATGGAAAGAAGGACAACTCTTTAAATACAGGGCTCCATATAACGGAAGTATTTCGAAAACTAAAATCTTTATTTCTGCTTTTAAACCCAATGGTGTCATACTCATTAAAATTGTCTCGAAGAGACGGTTTAATCAGTAGTAACACCATAGCATTCGGTGCTGAAATGAGTGAGAAAATGTTAGATTAGTTCAGATTACTCCCGCTTTTACATGTGTATAGCTGGAGCACTGAAAATGACCCTGTTAACCCTTATTCTGCTGTACAGACGTCTGCTTTGACATTGTCGTCTGCAAATGTGTTCAGTTTAGATTAATGCATTGTTTTAATTAAACAAAACTTGAGACGAGTGTCAAACAGTTTGGACCCAGATGAGACGCCGTGTTACGCGGCGTCTTTTTAGATTCAAATAGTTTGTAAATTCCGTAAAGTTACGACCAGTAGGCACAGGGTTAAACACTATGAGATCCAGTAACATTCACGGTGGGTAAACGATTAAAAAAGCTACGGAGAATCTATACCTTGAGCTTGCTGAAAATGACTGTGTCAGCCTTGTCCGCTCTCTAACTCAAACACTTCTTTTTGGATCTTCACCAAACTTGCTACAAATGTTTATTTGTATAGAATCTAGGTCAGGTTCAATAACTAGCAAAATCGCATAAGGCATGTCTGAGTTATTGCCCTTGAATAATTAAAAAAGACTGTTTCAGCATTTTCTGCTCTCTAACACAAACACTTTTTATTGGATCTTCACCAAACTTGCTGACAACGTGTATTGGTAATAAATCTAGGTCAAGGAAATAAATCGAATACAGTTGAATGAAAATCCTTCAAGAGGTAAAGGAGAAATGGAGTGGTCATTTTTTACTTTACTTATTACCAACACGGCTAAGATGAAGCACATGCAACCATTGACCAAATATTTGGCTAAAAATAGAATAAAAACTGGTCCTTTTACAGAGTGGACAGGGCAAAAATAAGGATAAAATAGCAACATTTTAAAAATTAAAGAACCATAACTCCAACATGCCTTCGGCGATTTGGGTATTTATAGAACTGGACCAAGATTTTATACAAATATTATTTTCAGCAAATTTGGAGAAGATCCAATTAAAACTGTTTGAGTCAGAAAGCTGACAAGCCTGAAGTAGTCAATTTTTAGTCATTCAAGGGCAATAACTCCAACATGCCTTGTGCGATTTGGTAGTTAAGATGATTGACCTAGATTTAATATTAATAAACATTTTCAACAAGTTTGGTGAATATCTGATAAAAACTGTATGTGTTAGAAAGCAAAAAAATGCTGAAATATTAATTTTTAATAATTAAAGGGCAAAAACTCAGACATGCCTTTTGCGATTTTAGTAGTATTCAAACCAAACCTTGATTTTATATAAATAAACATTTTCAGCAAGTTTGGTGAAAATCAATAAAAAAAAGTATTTGTGTTAGAGAGCAAAAAATTGTGAAACAGTTTTTTTCAATACGTAAAGGGCAATAACTAAGATAATCCCTATGGGATTTTAGTAATAATCACACTGGACATAGATTTTATATAAATAAAGAATTTCAGCTAGTTTGGTGAAGATCCGATGAAAACTCTTTGTGTTAGAGAGCAAAAAAGGCTGAAACAGCCATTTTTTAAAAATATTTAAAGGGCTATTACTCCAACATGCCTTATGCGATTTTAGTAGGATTCAAATTTAACCTTAATTTTATATTAATGAAAACTTTCAGTAAGTTTGGTGAGGATTCAAAAACAAGTATTTGTGTTAGAGAGCAAAACCTGCTGAAAACAGTCATTTCTAATACATAAAGGGCAAAAACTCAGATATGCAACATGCGATTTTTGTAATAATCAAACTAGACCTAAATTCTATATAATTAAACATTTTCAGCAAGTTTAGTGAATATCCGATAAAAACTGTATGTGTTAGAGTGCAAAAGTGACTTAGATACACCTTATGCGATTTTAGTAGTAATCAAACTAAACATTGATTGTACATCAATAAACATTTTCAGCAAGTTTGGTGAAGATCCAATAAAGTATATTTGTGTTAGAGAGCAAAACTTGCTGAAAACAGTCATTTTTTAATACATAAAAGGCAAAAACTCAGATATGCCACATGCGATTTTAGTAATAATCAAACTAGACCTAAATTTTATATGAAAAAATATTTTCAGCATGTTTGGTGAGTATCCGATAAAAGCTGTTTGTTTTAGAGTGCAAACAATGACTGAAACAGTCATTTTTTATTAATTAACAGGCAATAACTCAAAAATACCTTATGCGATTTTAGTAGTAATCAAACTAAACCTTAATTTTATATCAATGAACATTTTCAGCAAGTTTGTGGAAGATCGGATAAAAAATAGTTGAGTTAGAGAGCGGACAAAAAGGTGTGATAGTCTAACTGACTGATGGATGGACGGGCGGAGGTAGATATGGTTTGCACCCAGTGAAGTTGATTTCGGCTGTATCAAGTGATACTAAGCCGTGTGGTAATGTTTATGTCAGACGTTCTATTTTCGGTTTGTTATGATTTTAAATCGTCCGTTTTGGTGATTTAGGTCCGTCTTCATCATTTCATAGATCAGTTTGGCCCAAAAGAATGTTCAAACATTATTATTAACCGTTATTGTATTTCAGGCATTAAGAAAAGTTCTGAAAACACAATGGGACTTTAAAGCCAGAATGTCGCCCAAATGTATGTTTAAATCGCGCAATTTCTTATATAAGAACATTTTCTATGTACATGTATTAAAACTAAGCGAAATCCGTTGTCAGGTGCCTGGACATGCCCTCTTTCTTTAAGAACCATACATAAATGTGCCGATTTCTTATCGAGATGGTTGGAAAAATAAGCTTTTTGTTTACATAACAAATCTTCGTGTCGGCTTCCGAGAGTTTCCGCAAGGTCGAATAATAGTCACGAGATCGATCCGATTTTCCTGACTTGTCTGGGTTATTTTTAAAACAGAATAGTTCATAACCATTAAGGTAACAGTGGAGAAAACGTTATTCTTTCCCGTTTAAACGCAAACGAAACGCAAACGCATCGCAATAATACGCATAAATGGACAACCTTTAGACAATTCTGACCATTCATTTTAGTCTGAGCGGCAAACAGTTTGTTGCCTGATCAGACGACGGGTTAACCCGTCGTCTGATCTGCTCCAAACTGTTTGCAATTGAAATCATGGTTTTAGCGTTAACGCGTTTATTGGGAAAGAATAACATTTTCTCAACTGTAAGCAAGGTAACATCGACTACATCATCGTACACTTTCCTACTTGATATAAGTATGGTTCCCGTACAGCACGAGACCGCTGCGCTAACTTTACTTATATTTTATTCTTTCCCAATAAACGCATTTGTTTACAAAACTATTATTTCCATTGCAAACAGACTGGAGCCAGGTCAGACGCCGGGTAACCTGGCGTTTGATCAGGCTCCAACCTATTTGCTACTCAGATTAAAAAAAATAGTTAAAATTCTAACAGTAAATTTCCACAGTTTAGTGCATTGCGTTTGCGTTTAAACGGGAAAGAAAAATGTATTCTCTACTGTATAATGCGCACAATAAATACAGCTGTCAATGTTGCTTGCTGGATGTAGGGAATACTCATCCCTTTTAAATTTTTAGAATGTTCCAATCTAAAAATAACTCTGTCAAGTCAGAAGAAACCGAGCCATGAAAACATCTTTATCGGGTGCAAGCCGAACGAACTCGGAAAATCTCCGTCGTTGATCGGATGTCAACAAACCGATTTAAAAGTCGACTTTTTCCACCAAATTCATGTGTTTGTCAGATTTATTGCCTCCATAATCATCGCGGATTACTTCTTTTTATATGTTTAGATTACGTATCTGCCTGAATTTTCAGGTTTAAAAAATAAGCTATTTTGGCTTACATACTGCCTTTATGAAATTCTGTGTATAAGCGTTTGACATACATCTTTTATTCTAAATCTGGTTGCCAGTATCTTAAAGGTCTGCGTCAGTTATATGTGGATCCTGATACGCGGCGTCTGATTAAAAATCGAACTGTTCACATGTAGATACCCATTCGGGGGAGGACAAGCTCTAATATTGTAAGAACTTGTGGCCCGACCCCTTTTCCTTGAGAATTGAAATAAAATATGTTTGAACTAAACTAGATAAACATTGTACCCGGGGTACAATGGAGAATCTGTTATTCTTTCCCAATAATCGCGTTTACGCTAAAATTATTATTTGCAGTGCAAACAGTTCGGAGCCAGATCAGACGCCGGGTAACCCGGCGTCTGATCAGGCTCCAAACTGTTTGCCACCAAGATAAACAAGAATTATCAGAATTGTCCAAAAGTTGTACTTTTCTACGTTTTAGTGCTTTGCGTTTGCGTACGTTTAAACGGGAAAGAATAACAGATTCTCCACTGTATGGTAGTGAAGAGGTTATTCAAACTTGAAAGAATTGCTATTTTTAGCACACGAATAAATGCAAAATACGTCTGTCAAAATAATAGTGTTGTTTAACCGTTGTATCGTCTGTTATAAACCTGTCGTCTGCTTCCTTTTTTATTTAAGATACAATCAAACTTCGATATCTCAAACTCGCTTAACTCGAACTATCCGATAGTTCGACACATGAATTGCATTATTTCATGCTCGGTTTACTCGAACATACCTCTATTTCAAAGTTAAAACGTGGTTTAGCCATGTTTTACCTGTGAAATACGGTTATGTTCGACTTAACCGAGTTCAAGATATCGAAGTTCGACTGTATTTTCAACTTTAATTGCAAACACCTAACTAAACTTTAAACTGCGTCTGGTCTGGAAACAAAATTATTGTATTTCAGTAATAGTCAATTTTAATCGTAGAAAACTGGCCCCGAGGTTATAAAACTTTATACGAACTATTTGCTCAAAACTCAGAGTCTTTTTCTCAGCTAATTAGACTTCAGTAAACACTTCATTTATAAAAAGTATTTGCATAGATCAACTATACATACTTAAAGACATCTCCTGGTGACCTTTTGATCATAAGGTCTTGCCAGACAATTTCCTTGCAAAAATCATGGGTCTTGTGGACATCTAGGTAGCAAAGAACCATTAGAGCTTCTCATGTGAGACCCGACCTTTATATTTGATAGTTTGGTTAGAAATAACCATTGAAAATCACTAGAGCATGAGTATAATCTGGGCTTCACCAGATAAACTCAGGGCTGCCATTTCTCCGGATCTTTCCTAAATCTCTTGATTTTTTCCGAGTTCATGGTAGCTTAAAGCAGCCTGCTTTAAGTAGTCACATGTCAACAAAACAAGAAAAGGCTATGGGGTAAAGGTACGATTCGTAAATTCGCACTTGAAAAATGCAAATTTGGAAATCTTAGGATTTTTCATGTTAACTTATGGCAGCCCTGTGAACTGGTTGTGTGCATGCTTTTATAGTTAAATTCTCACACTATCGAGACAATGTGGGGGGGAGTCCCTCAATGGACTGAGGAAAAGTATTTAAACTACAAAACATATTCAAATGAGGTTACTAAATCAGCAAAGGCGTATCATGCATTAACCCTTTACCCAATAACCTGTTTCTTGTTTTGAAGGCATGCAACCAATTAAAGCAGGTTGTAAGTAAAGCAGAATGCACCTTAAGGCGCATTCTGCTTTACTTTCAAGCTGCTTTAAGCTACCCTCTGCTAGGAATTATAAAATATTTCTTATCGTACATATTCCTGACTGTACAAATTGGAACTATTTTCTTCAGCGGAGAAATAAATAAAATGCGCTTAAAGTCGCTCCTATTGGGGAAATTGTTAAACTAGAAAATGACGCATTTGAGTTTTAAGGGCATACACGTGCAATTCTTGCGGCCCCTGGCGGCTTTAACAAAGACCGATAATTCAAGAATCGTAATACATCTGACCTCCATTCCACTAGAAGTGCTACCTGATGTCTAGTGGATCTCTATCGGATCCCCATGATCGCCAAAGTCGCCGACGCGTCGGTTTACTCCCCTGCACAAAGATCCGCGGCGCTTCATCCAGATTGCCCTCGCGTATAGCCACTTAATCGCTATCAGAGCGCTACTTAATCGCCAAGATCGTAATAGGAGCGCTATCGGATCACTTAAGATCACCAACACTGTCCAACAAAGCTAATCACTAGATCTTTCGCGCTCCGTGGCGATCTGATAGTGATTATCTCCATTTTAAAAAACTCGAAAGTATTTTCTATTAATATATCTTAATTGCATAAGGTAACTCGGTGTACCATGCGGATCCAAACTGTTTTACACCCATACAATGATAATACTGAAAAGTGTGTAAATAAAATGGCATTCAGCAGTGAAATTGGTGTGCATTAGAACATCTGTAGTACATGTAGCTATTAAAGACTTTTCCTCAGTCCATTGAGGGGCCACCAGTCCATTGTTCTGGAGGTGTCAGTATAACTGTCAAATCATGTGCAAATCATGTGCAGCACAATCTCAGTTTACCTGGTGAGGTCCAGATTATACTCATGCTCTAGTGATTTTCAATGGTTATTTCTAACCCAACTATCAAATATAAAGGTAGAGTCTCACACGAGAAGCTTCAATGGTTATTTGCTAACGGTATGTCCACAAGACCCATGCTCTTTGAAAGGAAATTGTCTGGCAAGGTGTTATGACCAAAAGGTCGTCAGGAGATGTCTTTAAATGAAAATCATAGATTTCTAAAGACGTGTGGCAGCACGAACGTAATGCAGATATATTTTATTAGAGTAGTCTGCAATACTATGCTGCTGTGTAGCAACATGATTTGTAAAAATACCGAATTTGTAAAAGAAAAATCAAATCATGTCAATTTTTACAAATCATGTTTTCACAGTCGAAAATCATGTCGAATACCGGCATCTGTGAATTTGATTCAACATGAGTTGTGAAAAAAAAAGTTAAAAACGTCTTTTAAGAATTTACATGATTTGATTTCTTTTACAAATTAGATATTTTTACAAATCATATTGCAGTGTTAAAAATATCTAACCGAACGAGCCAACAATGACCTGGGTTTAAAGTCCCATTGTGTTTTCAGACCTTTTCATAATGTCTGAAATACAATAACGGTTAATAATAATGTTTGAACATTCTAATGGGCCAAACTGATCTATGAAATGATGACGACGGACCTAAATCACCAAAAAGGGCGATTTAAAATCATAACAAACCGAAAATAGAGCGTCTGCCATAAACCTTACCACACGGCTTAGTATCACGTGATACAGCCGGAGTCAACATCACCGTGTGCAACCGCAATTACCTTCGACGGTCGATCCATCAGTCAGTTAGACTATCACACTTTTTTGTCCGCTCTCTAACTCGAATATCTTTTATCCGATCTTCCACAAACTTGCTGAAAATGTTCATTGATATATTATCTAGTTAGTTTGATTACTACTAAAATCGCATAAGGTGTTTTTGAGTTAGTGCCTGTTAATTTATAAAAAATGACTGTTTCAGTCATTTTTGCACTCTAAAACAAACAGTTTTTATCGGATATTCACCAAACATGCTGAAAATATTTATTCATATAAAATTCAGGTCTAGTTTGATTATTACTAAAATCGCATGTGGCATACCTAAGTTTTTGCCCTTTATGTATTAAAAAATGACTGTTTTCAGCAAGGTTTGCTCTCTAACACAAACACGTTTTATTGGATCTTCACCAAATTTGCTGAAAATATTTATTGATATAATATCAAGGTTTAGTATGATTACTACTAAAAGCGCATAAGGTATATCTAAGTTATTGCCTGTTTATTAATGAAAAATGACGGTTTCAGTCACTTTTTGCACTCTAACACATACAGTTTTTATCGGATATTCATTAAACTTGGCAGAAAATGTTTAAGTATATAAAATTTAGGTTTAGTTTGATTATTACAAAAATCGCATGTGGCATATCTGAGTTTTTGCCCTTTATGTATTAAAAAATGACTGTTTCATTTGTAGCAAGTTTGGTGAAGATCCAAAAAGAAATGTTTGAGTTAGAGAGCGGACAAGGCTGAAACAGTCATTTTCAGCAAGCTCAAGGTATACATTCTTTATAGGTTTATTTGACCGTTTACCCACAGTGAAAGATATGTACACGTTGTTATTGAATCTCATAGTGTTTAACCCTGTGCCTACTTTACGGAGTTTACAAACTATTTGAATCTAAAAAGACGCCGCGTAACGTGGCGTCTCATCTGGATCCAAACTATTTGACACTCGTCTTAAGCTTTGTTTAATTAAAACAATGCATAAATCTAAACTGAACACATTTTGCAGACGACAATGTCGAAGCAGACGTCTGTGCAGCAGAATAAGGGTTATCCAGATGTTCCAGCTAAACATGTAAGCGAGAGTAATCTGAACCAATCGAACATTTTCTCACTCATTTCAGCACCGAATGCTATGGTGTTACTACTGATTAAACCGTCTATTCGAGACACTTTTAATGAGTATGACACCATTGGGTTTAAAAGCAGAAATAAAGATTTAAGTTTTCGAAATACTTCCGTTATCTGGAGCCCTGTATTAACAGAGTTGTCCTTCTTTCCATTCACTTGGGAGGCTTTTTAATTGGTGCTAGCACAAAAATATTATAAATAAAATTTAAAAAGCGAATTGCTTAGATAAAACCGGTTTTTGTGAAAGAATCACGTCCCACGTAGTTCAAATGGGACCCCAAACAACCGTTTTATGCAGGTTTTCCAAAAGCGCAATGCGGCTTTAAGCTATACAGTACTGAACCTTATTAAATTAAATTGATAATCGCAAGCGAATTGCCATCGAATTGCCATCGAATCGCCATCGAATCGGGCGCTTCAAAAAGCAAACCGTGTGCTTGAGTCGTTTAACGCGATTTTTCCGAAACTTTTGTGACAAAAATGGAATCGGAAAACATTAAAGAAGGCATATTTGCGAATGTTGGTGAGATACACTAACAGTTCAGGCAAACTTAACGCGTTAATTGCGTTGGAAAATATTCACAAGCGAATTGCCATCGAATTGCAAGCGAATCGCAATCGAATTGCAAGCGAATCGCAAAAATTGTTAATTGAATAAGGTTCAGTACTGTAATAACTGCTTTATTGATGAGTAATGCTTTTAAAATGAGTGTACATGTATAACACACAACAAACAACATCGTTGGAACTGTCAGAAATACCGAAATAAAATGCATTGAATTAATTGACATTCCGGAGATGTTGAATAAAGATCTAGATCTACGACAATACCGGGTATAAGGCTATGTAAGTGATAATTTTTAACAATTTCGGTCAGTCGTTCTCATTTCATCGTATCAGAAAGGGGATGGAGGTGGCATTGTTTTGTAGCTGATCAATTTAAACAAAATCGTGTAAGTCGACATAAAAAGTACTTTAATTCTCAGCTTTATTGTCTCTAACCGAAACAAACAGAAATTTCTCTGTCTTAAGCGAACTTTATTTCGAAAGAAATCTAATATTACTAATTATTGTGTCGCTACATTATGTATTCACTCTCCGATTGCTTAATGCGCAGCGTCTTAATGGCGGCTAGGTCACGTGACCTATTATGGCGGCCGTATAATTATGGAGAATAGAATCGTCTATAACAACCAATATAGTCCGTATCAGACAAAGGTAATTAAGCTTAACTCTTGCCTCCCTGAAATTTCAAATGGACAGTCCCAGTTTCCATTTTAGTCTAGTCCATTTCTGACTTTAAAGGGTTGTTTTTGTCAATGTTTTGCATTATGACAAACAGTGAAGACCCAGATCAGAGGGCTCCTAACGGAGCCCTCTGATCTGGGTATTCACTGTTTGCATAGGACAAGTGCATTTGTCACATGTATACATACTGTTTGAAATGGACGCCTCTATGCGGAACTAGGGTTCAAAGGGTTAAGCTTGCTTGGAGTTGTATAGAATAAAGAATCCGATGTATGACCGCCGGTTATCCTTGAGCATTTCCAGATATTCAAGATGGCGTTCAAGATGGCCACCGACATGTATCTGGCTATCTGTAAGTGTTGATTCAATATGTTTTTAACGGATTTTTTCAGCAAATTATAGCTCAGTATAATGTTTTGTAACAGTGTTAAAGTTCTAAAAAGAAACAAAACATGATATTGAGCTATAACACTAAGCTATCATTCAAAATGGGGTCCCAAATGGCCGACAAAGTATCATTTTTATGTAAAATAAAATGAAAAGTAGGTGTAACGCTTTACAAACCTTATATTTGCACAAGTATTTTCCTGTCGTGATAATATAATTGTATAAAATTAATAATAAACCATGACAAGTAACTAAATCATAAATGAATTATAATACGGGTAGCACTAATAGTCTACCAACATTTTGACCGTTTTTGACCCCTCATGGTATGTCGTGTAGACGGGTTACATCCACCTGATTTGTGTTCAGTAAACATATCTTAGAAATTCTAGGGGGGATGTAAAGTCGAAAAGTTCAAATTTAGGTCAGAAATGAGGTCAAAGGTCAACGAGTGCAGATTTTGCATACCATAATATAAACCTAACTTTATTTACATTTCAAATATATCAAATGAACTAGTATTGGTTAAAATTATTTCACAAATGTCTGTACTTGCTAAATATTATCAAAAAAGTAAAATATTACAGTCAATATCCTTTTCCAGGGGCAATAACTCTGATTTTCCTCATTCTTTTTTTTATATTTTTATAGTTATTTTTTCGTTATTTTGTCTGTGTTCTTATATCATCAACATTTTTTATGTTTCTTTACACCTCTGACATAAAGCAACGATTTAACATGCAAATAAAAGTAAATATCACAGTCAAAGCTCTATTCCAGGGGCAATAACTCTGGTTTTTCTGCTCCATATCTCCTTTTTAATGGGAATTTATTTTCGTTATTTTTTGACTGTTTTCTTATAATGGGTTTATGTTTGTTTAAACTTTTGACATAAACGAGCAGTTCAATATTCAAATAAAAGTAAATATTACAGTCAATGCTCTATTCCAGGGGCAATAACTCTGGTTTTTCAGTTTCATATTTAATTTTAAATGGGAATTATTTTTCGATATTTTTTACTGTTTTCTTATAATGTTTTTATGTTTGTTAAAACTTTTGACATAAAGGAGCAGTTCAATATGCAAATAAAAGTTAATATTACTGCCAGTGCTCTTTTCCAGGGGCAATAACTATTTTATATTTAATGAGAATTATCTGAGTTACACAGTGTGTTGCCTCACAACCACATTCATACATGCATACTTGTTGGCTTTTATAGCAAGCACAATTTGCCGAGCTGCACTTTGTCTTGCAATAGCAAGACGTGGGTTGCATGTTTGTCATTGGGATAGAGGGATTTCTTATCCAATTGGGGGTGATACATAGTTAGTCTGTGTGTAGGGGGGTCCAAGGTTGTCTTAACTTTCATGAGTTGCCTATACCGGCATGTGTCTATATACCAGTTAAGGTATGGAAACCTATGCTGTTTTGTCGACCTTGAGTGCCTCATATATTTTGTTAACAAGGAATCATCCAATTTGCTTTGCTGTACCGGATAACATCCATGTTACCACGTCATTTCCTACAAAGCATCAACAGTATTACGTCTGTGTCCCTACATATAACAACCAGACGATCAAACCCGCTTGCAACAGCATCCTTAGCATGGAATATCATGATCAGCCGACAACTTATCAGCATGGAAGCTATTTGACTTTGCATTTATAACGCCTACGAACGTTCCATCTGCTACGACAAGCAACGCTTGTGGTAATAATGTGCCATTCAGATGATAGAGACTCGGCAATGTACATGTATTTCTAGTTCTCGTCGAGCACAAGATATGGCTCTCTGACATGCGGTAGTGGGTTTTCTGGACCTGTGATTTTTTCCAGTGGCAGCTTTGATTGACATGCTCCCAAGGTATCAAATGTGACATCAATGCGAGTAGGTGTGCCTGTGAAATGGGAATATACCGACTGAACAAATTCTTGAGCATACTCTCCGAATGTCCGACATCCTTGAGATCTTTCTCGAGCTTGAATAAAAGCATGGCCATATACATGTATTATAATATATGTCGATTTCTGAGAGTCAGGTATCTGTTGTGCGGTTTCAATTCACTGGTATATTGTCAGAATATCCAGAGTTCGGGACTGTAATTGTCTGGTTCATTACTCCATTTGATTCTGCCGATGCTAATGGAACTGGGGACAGCTCATGCTTCAGTACATCGTCCTTCTGCACGGTTAGGCCTGGACTAGCGTCATTAAACAGACATTGTAGGGGTTTGCGGTCAGGTTTTATCTGTTTAAAAACCTGTTGCTTGTCTGATCTCGTGTCTGTATAAATACTTGCTAATGTCTTTGACTTTGTTTTTTGGTTGGAGCAAATAGTAGGTGTTGCACTCCTTTAGTCAATAATTTGTAAAGTGCTAAACCAATGAGAGGATTCTGCAATCACATCGCGTCCAACAAACCATTGCTAATGTCTTCTGTTGCAGCATCCTTTAACGTTGTCTGCACAAATTGGTCTACAGCATAGGATGCGTCTTTCGATTTTTCCCTTGTCGAAATGCAAAATGCATATAACAAACCGACCAATGCAGCAAGGGCTTAGAACTACCGTTGCTAATAGATCTTTGTATACAGAAAGAGTTGGTTTCATTTGGACAACAATCAAACATGAGCTGGTTTCCCGTAATGAAGTTAATATTTTTGTCAATTGACCCTGTGAGATCTGAACATACACAATCAACGCATTATATTTCGTGTTCTGTTAATTCGTATATGGTTTTCATATGGAAAGAGAAAAGGCTGCATGAACCACATCGAATGCATTTCATGGAAGATATTATACATTTACAAAATCCATTGTATATTTACTATTAGTTAAAATGTAGAAACAGTAAAGTCTTGAAAACATTGCGATTGCTATGTATGACAAGCCATGAGATAAGTTGTATTAAATGCAATTATTGTGTTGGACTGGACGTGTTTGCCTGATAGTGGCAAACTCCTTACTGCGCAATTCCTTAAAGTCAAGCAGCTTTGTTTAAACACACGAAATTATTTGCATACTACATAGCTTGTGTTTTGCGGCATTACGCAAAATAATATAAGTGTCCAGTAGAGTGTGAATGAAGGAAATATATTGCTGATACATTAGACTAGGCTGCTATTTATTGGATAAAGATATACATATAGTTGCGAAGATTAAGCATATGCGCTAAAGAAAACTGATTGCAGTGGCAGATGCATGTATTTTCGATGTTGCCGTTTTTGTTCAGATTAATAAATTTGTGAATATGACAATGAACATATACACACTCACATCATAAGCAATAATACAACAACAAACAACACATATACTATTTACGATACACTAGGATTTATTACCTTACTATTCATAAACCATATATATATATATTTGCCAAAAGCAAGTCATTACCCAATTAAACAAGTTTTTTTTAATAAATATACAATCACAAAATCAGTGATTTTTAACACTACCTTTTTCTCCGAAAGTTTGACTAATGTCATGTATGAGAAAATTTAAGAAACGAAGTTAATCATTAGTGCAAAAGGTAACGGTCATCTTAAAGCAAATAACACAGTAACATTTTGTCGGTGATGGTGATTATTCAATAAATAATTTTTCAAATCGGCCTGAAGTTGACTGAATTAGCGTTCTAGTACATTATAACACTTATTTTGACACCGAAATGCACAAAAGTTGATCATATATGTCAAATTTAAGAAATGAATTAGCTTAATCCCATATAAAGAAGGGGCCATTTTGAAAACAAACACGTTTCTTTGTCAAACATTGGTCATTATGCATTAAAGTAAGCTTCAAATCAATTTAAAGTTTTCTTGATTAGCTTGCCAATGCTTAATTTTTGTTGAAAGAAGGGCCTTATCAGTATATTATGTAAACCTACTTTGATGGTTGTATATCAAGTTTATGATTTTTTCACTTATGTGCCCAGCTATTATAGCAGAAATGAACAGAATACGTGATTTACTGGCTTATTTTAAGAGTTATCGCCCTTGTTTGTGACTTATAATTGTTTTTTCTGTCACTTCTAGATTTTTCGACCAATTATACATTCAATAAATTAAAGTAGTTTTAGGTTATCTATGAGTGATTGCAAATAACATTAAAAAATAATTATCATATCTATAAAATCTGCACCCAATGACCTATTTCTGACCTTAATACGCGCCTAAGAACTTTACATCCCCCCTAGAATTGTTCGTATACATATGCTGAATATAAATCAAATGGATGTTGCCCGTCTACACGACATGCCATGAGACCCATTTTCCAGAGCCTTATTTTCGATCCGTAGGCAGACTATAAACCGAAAGACGTTAGGTATCTAACCGACAGTTCAAATCCTGATCATGCCAAAGCACCGTCTAGAAATGTCGTCTGCTAAATATCTCATGTTTAAGAGGGTAAACAAAACAGACATGATTGTCAAACAATTATGCAGGGCTGCCATAAGTTGACATGAAACATCCTTAGATTTCCAAATTTGCATTTTTCAAGTGCGATTTTACGAATCGTACCTTTACCCCATAGCCTTTTTCTTGTTTTGTTGACATGCGACTACTTGAAGCAGGCTGTAAGTAAAGCAGAATGCGCCTAAGGGCGCATTCTGCTCTACTTTCAGCCTGCTTTAAGCTACCATGAACTTGGAAAAAATCCGGAGATTTAGGAAACATCCGGAGAAATGGCAGCCCTGATTTGGATTCGCACCATACGCTGAGTTACTTGTAGTCTGATCGCGACCCAAGTAACTGATTAACACTCTTTTCAATATTTCTTAAGTCAAACTGCCTAGAATTGAAATTTGAGAAATAAAAGCAGACGACAATTGTTTAAAATTGATGACGTCATGGCCCAGTGAAGGAATTAATGGTTCACGGTTTGTTCGGGTTGTTTACATGTCTGTTAGATCTAGAAGATATCATTTACGTTTGACTAGGGTTGTAGAATATATTTATGTCCGTTAGATATAGAGTATAGACCAAAGTCGTGTACATCGGTAAACTCAGCCCTGACAATGTAAATATTTTAACAAAACAGTCCCCATTACCGTGTAATGTGATACGGAACAAACCACTTATACAGTGTTACCTCCCTTGGGCGACCGTTTCATACAAATGAGCGATGCTTTATACGGTGTTACCTTCCTTGAGCGTCCACTTTAAACAGTGTTATCTCCCTTGAGCGATCGTTTCATACAAATGAGCGACCGATTTATACAGTGTTACCTTCCTTGAGCGGTCACATTAAACTGTGTTACCTCCCTTGAGCGACCGTTTCATGCTTTATACAGCGTTACCTTCATGTAATTAGGTGTTTCATCCATCTTTTTACTTTCAAACCATTTTTCAAATTTTGTTAATTTAACTCTGGGTGCGTATGCTCGTCATGCCTATTGTATCGCGTTATATAAATTGTACTCCATACAGGTGCGCGTTCCAGTAGCTAAAAATAAAACAGGAGAAACTGTCAACACCGGTGAAAAGTCTGGTAGGGTCACCCCGATTTTTACTTTCTCCATCTCGGGCTGAAAAATGTAACTAGTAAAGAAATAAACAGGTAAGAAAAATCTTGAAATTACAGCTCACTATTCTTAGTTGTCTACATTAATAAGCATCAATTATGATACTTTAATAACGTGGAAACAAATGGCGAATCTCCCACCAGGAAGTAAAAACGCAAACTGGTATCTATGGACAAAGGTGTCTTGGTTTTTTTTTTCGGTCCCGAACTCTTTCGGTCCAATGCCCTTTTTCGTTTCAGCAGGTACTGGAGATTTCGCCTTATGCTGATTTCGCTCACAATTTGTTAAACTTGTAGAGTAATCCAAATGGAGAATTAAGAGTTTTGTTATATATAGTGATTGTATTAAAAAATAATATCTATGCACATGTGTAAGGCTCACACCACCATACTTGTATACATAAGTGGTATATGGCTTAAACTTTATGCCGATGACATTTCGTGTCATTTACTTATTTGTTTTATCCTCACCGCTTCGGGTTCGAATCTCAATCGCGGCATTCAGATTTTTCATGTTGGGAATTATTCTAGCTGGTTGTACTCTGGGGGCCAATGGGGTCTACCGTGCACCCCCAGACTTTTTTTCATTGTTACCAAAATGTTCAGAAGGGTCTACTGAATCGGAATCGCGAATGTACTTAAAAATAAACTGTTTTAGGTTATGTGTATTTTAACCGTTTCCATGGCAACCCCCATTTTTTTGTTATGATGATCAATACCTGAAAAAATCATCCATTTCACAGTCAGTGTTGTCCTAAACCTATAAAACTGGTACCAAATTGAAGATAAGGCATTGGGCTTTTATATCCAATTATTTTCTTTTAAATATCTCATTTGCATATTCATGAATATTAATGTCAACATTAAAAAAGGGGCAAAATGAAGAAATAAAGTAAACTTTTAACTTTTTTACCCTACAAGTATCAGAAAACAACTTCAAATATAGTTTAAAAGGATGACAAAATCCTCAGAAAACAAAATATCCAACTTAAGGACCAAACAATTAACTTTACGTAATTTCTATTTCTATTTTTCCATGGCAACCAACTGTGCGTTATAATGAGCAATACCTATAGAATACCCCTAAAAGTGGGGGTTGACATGGAAACAATTAAAATACAGTTAAAACAATACTGAAAGTTATTTTCGCCCTTAAGTTTGATATTTTGTTATTTGAGGATTTTGTCCATTATTTTAAACTGCATTTGTAGTTGTTTTCTGATATTTATAGGACGAAAAAGTGAAATATTTAATTTATTGCTATATTTTCTTTACAATATTAAATGTTCTCATTAATGTTCATGAGTATGCAAATTAGGTAATTGCAAGGTAGGGTCTCACAATTAAACTGCAATTTGTATTATCTTCAATTTGGTACGCGATTTATTTGTTTAGAACAAAAATGGCTGAGATATGGATGATTTTGCAGATATGTGTCATCATAATCCTACACTGCAAAGTTCCCATTGAAACAATAAAATACTTTTAAAACATTACCTAAACGTTAATTTGTGTCCTCAAATTAAATATTTTGTTTTCTGAGGTTGTTGTCATCATTTTAAACTGCATTTGAAGCTGTTTACTGATATGTGTATGCTTAAAAATGAAACATTTAAGTTATTTTTATATTTTCTCTACTATTTTTAATGTGTTCATTAATATTCATGAGTATGCAAATTAGGTAATTTTAAAGTAGAAGCTGGAAATAAATAAATACGAAATGCTCAAGCAGGAAACGCAACACAAACAATACACCCACCTCTCAAGCAGAACACACACACAGTCATACCATAACAAACACACACACATACACACAAACACACGCAATACCATTCCTTCATCTACACGCTAGATAGAAAACAACACGCAAGACAAACATAAAGCAAAGTGAACATAGGAGCCCGCCTTGGTACGGTCAGTAGCAATCAATAATTAATTAGAAATTAATTATTAATAACCACTGGGGGTTAAACCTGGGTTTAGGGGCGCCCAATCTCACTCTTATCTCCTATATTCACCTATAAAGACAAACAGTATTCATAAAATATGAACCCTGTTCCACAACCTTACAATCAAAAAGACCGCCAACACAGTAAGTAAATATATGTAAAACATCTAACAAAAATTCTATGACAAGAAGATTATTAGTAACACGGGAAAGAATTAAACATTCAAGCCCGTGTTAAAAATAACCCACTATGGCAACGGTCAAATTGTACTCAAGCGACTAGTCCGTAGTCACGAGTAACTGTAAGCCATGGAAGGTTGAGGGTACGACAGAGAGGGAGAGAAAAAAACAAAGCACGAAACTCCGACATAACTCTCCCGGTTAAGGACGGCTTTAGAGATACATCATCATATAGTGCTAAGCCCTGTCTGTCTGTCGTCGCACAACCAAAGAGGAAAGCATAGTTATCAATTGTAGATTGAACGATAACCAAACGTGAAGTGCGCAGCAATATAGTTGGATCATAATCTTTGTTTAGGAAAGATCTAATACGTTTCACAAACAGGTTTTGAAAATGCATATGTCCAAGAATCTTACGAAGTCTGTAAATTACATCACCATAAAACTGGATGTGAAATACCTTGCCGCAGAAAAGACTTTAAGTTACATTTATACTTGCCAATTAGAGGAAGATTTCTATAAAAGAATTTAGAAAATGTTTTACGAAGTTTATGAAATCTGTACCCCTGTTTAAGAACATTTTCAGTAATTGTTTTATTACGAATGTGGAAGTCCTCAACCGAGGTACAGGCCCTAGCAAAACGAATAAGTTGTGAAATATAACCCCCGTAAGATGTAGAACGGGGAACATCTCCATCTAGATGAGGATAATTTACAATACTAAAATCAAAATCATCTCGTTTATCGTAAATCTTAGAAGAAACAATTCCGTTATTTATTAAAAGATCTAAATCTAAAAATGGTGCCGACAAAAAAAAATTTGACTCGTTTGTTTTATTAAGGCGTAGTTCTTTTGGGTAAATAAAGGAAACAACGTATCAAAAAATGGGTTGTCTATATTACAAATATCATCTAGATAGCGCGATGTATTGTTAAAGGCTTCGATCATATCTGCCTGTGTATCAGGTTTTAGACTTAGCATAAAGTCCCTCTCATAACAGTACAAAAATAGGTCTGCGACAAGGGGCGCGCAGTTTGTACCCATATGGATACCAATCACTTGGCGGTATATGGTACTCCCAAAACGTACATAAATATTATCCAGAAGAAATGATAGTGCATTACAGACATCGGTGCAAGTCCACATAGTGTAATGCTTAACCGTGTCATTTGTAAAAAATGCACGATCAGTATTAGAAGCCCTTGGCTGAAGTTCTTACCTTAGTAGTGTGTTTCACTGGGCATTGTATAGTGTTCAGTTGCTTCACACTAACACAATAGGTAAGAAATGAAACCAATGGGGCCAATAGAAAAAAGTTGTTATCCTTTTGAGCAGAGAGAACCGATCTCAAATCATCTTTAGGGATTATACGAGATCAAGCACCCTTAAAGTTTTACTTTGTCAGAATGGAGTTGCTCATGGGTAGCTATGTTCAGCTCTGTTACTGGCCAGGGGCCCGTTTCATAAAACTTCTTACGACAAATATTGTCGTAAGTCAAATCTTTAAAATGCATTTAATTTGTGATTTCTCTATCGAATCCTGTCTTGTGACACCTTTTTGGAATCGTCTTTTCAAGATGATTCCAAAAAGATGTCACAAGACAGGATTAGATGGAGAAATAAATACTTATTGAGAGTTTTATAATCTGACTTACGACAACATTTGTCGTACGAAGTTTTATGAAACGGGCCCCTGGTTTAGTGGAGTACGCCAATATGGTTTATCTCATTCAATAGCAGCTGTATACCCTTTACTGGGTATTTAACCCTTTCCCTTATAGAAGCGACTTTTAGCACATTCATTTTTTTCATCCGCTGAAGAAAATAGTTCCAAATTATACCGTAATGAATATGTGTCATATTAAATACTTTCCTTATTCTAGCAGTTAATAGCTTAAAGCAGGCTGAAAGTTTAAGCAGAATGCGCCTTAGGGCGCATTCTGCTTTACTTTCAACCTGCTTTAAGTAGTCACATATCTTCAATACTAGAAACAATGCTATCAGGTAAAGGGTTAAGAGCCTCTGAAGACGGAGCATGGCTGCCTATATGGCGAGGTAATTGAAAACAGCTATGCACGTAATCCTCCAGCTTGACAGACAGTAATGTCTGTACCAAGCTGTCCTGTGAGTGTTAAGCACAGGTACGCCAACAACAACAACAACAAGCCAGAAATATTTTCCTTTCTCTGGCAAAAGTCTTTTCAATAAGTTGTATAAGTTGAGCTTTTATCAAATTATGTGGTAAGGTGGTATATAGTGTTGAAAGGTCATACGTACTTATATTGCAAGCTTGGTATTTTCTCTGTTAAGCTTCGTCAAAATTTCATTCGAGTTTTTGATAGACCAAAGCAGATTAAGTCCAGAATTTTCGTAAGTCTTGTCACAATACCTTTACATGCATTTGAATTAGCAATAAAACGGGACTTATATGGTGTTTTGTGGAGTTTTGGTATCCAGTACATTGTTGGAAGTTTGTGACATGTAATGTTGACATCAGCTTTTAATTGTTTACATGTATCAAGATGATCAGATACTACATTACGCTCCGTTAAAGTGGATGATGTATATGATTTGGTACTCACAAGTTCCTGGTTTAAAGTATCAACATAATGTAATCGTCATACAATTATCACAGTATTGGATGCTTTGTCGGCAGGAACGAGTACATACTTGGAGTGAAAGTCTTGTATGCCCTTCTTTAAATGACGAATGTTAAATTTAGGTTTAGGTGGTAAAAGATGGTTATTGGATAAATTGAACCACAATTTGTATTATCTTCAATTTGGTACAAGATTTATATGTTTTGGACAAAAACTGACTGTGATATGGGCAATTTTGCAGGCATGGATTATAATGACTCAGTTTTGGGCGTTCCCATGGAAACAAATAAAATACAGTTAAAATGTTACAGAAAGGTTAATTTTTGTCCTCAAGTTAAATACTTTATTTTCTGAGGACTTTGTCATCATTTTAAAATGCATTTGCAGTTGTTTACTGATATTTGAATGCTAAAAAGTGAAAAATTTAAGTTATTTCTATATATTTTCTACTACTTTTAATGTGCTCATTAATGTCCATGAGTATGCAAATTAGGGAATTTCAATAAGCAAACATTAATACCGCAATTTGTAATATCTTCAATTTGGTACGATATTTATATGTTTAGGACTAAAACTTACTGTGATACCGGCGATTTTGTAGGTACTGTTCAATATAACGCACAATTGGGGGGTTGCCATGGAAAAAATTAAAATAAATAATTTAAAGTTAATTTTTGGGTCCTTAAGTTAAATATTTTGTTTTCTGAGGATTTTGTCATCCTTTTAAACTACATTTGAACTTGTTTTCTGATACTTGTAGGATAAAAAAGTTAAAGTTTACTTTATTTCTTCATTTTTCCACTTTTATTAATGTTAACATTTATATTCATGAATATGCAAATGAGATATATAAAAAAAATGAATATAAAAGCCCAATGTCTATTCTTCAATTTGGTACCAGTTTTATATGTTTAAGACAAAAACTGACTGTGATATGGATGATTGTTCAGGAATTGGTCATCATAACAAAAAATGGGGGGGGGGGGGGGGGGGGGGCATGGAAACGGTTAAAATACACATAGCCAAAAAGAGTTTATTGTTGAGTACATTCGCGATTCCGATTTAGTAGACCCTATTGAACATTTTGGAACCCATGAAAAAAGTCTAAGGAGGGGGGGGGGGGGGGGGGGGTTCTACCCAGTTGCCGATTCAGATAGTTAATACAAATCATTGCCGACTCGTTGAAACAGTGCATAAAGTGCATCTTTGGTTTTCTTCCACCAGAAATAAGCTAGACGTGCACACCTGAATAACAGCCTGGAGGAACGTAAAATTCTTCAAAAAAAATAACTGTCTTTTAAAAGTATTGAGGATGGTACAAGGGCAGGTGGTTGTCTAAATAGGGACAAAGTCATAAAAATCTGTTTCTGAACAGATCGAGCCCACAAAATGACGAAGTTGTGAAGCTGATATAAACGGAATATTACTATAATTTGCATATCTTATGCACCGGATCACTCGAGTTGTGTGTGTAAAGGCTATATCCAACGAGACCGAAGGTCGAGTTGGATATAGCCTTTACACACACAACGAGAGTGATCCGGTGCATACGATATGCAAAGTATAGTAATGTTCCTTTTATTATATACCTCATATAATAATAATAAAATAAAAAACGATAGAAATGTTTCGAGCTATTTTCTATGCTCCTGTATTGTGTAAAGTATTTCCGAACTTCCGACTACACAGTAAACGTTCTTTTCCCATTACACAAGGTACATGGGTAATACGGAATTTTCAATCCGTCAAGGTGTATTTATTCGATAAAATACGGAAATATTTCGGGCAGAACATTGGTAGGTATATAATAAATTATAGCATTTGATGGCATGGGACAAATCTACAAAGTACTTAGATCTCTAGAGTCTAGCTAATCATCTAAAAACAAGACAGTCATTATATTAAGTCAGAATTAAAATTGCGTAGGTCCAAAAGATTTCGCCAATTCTACCGAAGCTAGTGAAATGAAATTTCATGTATGGAAAGAGCTTGATGAGAGGTAGTACCGTTTACATTAGCCGTTATTTATAACATATATACATATTTATCACGCAGTAATTTGTCCAAAATTTGCGCACTGAATAGCAAACAGTGTAGACCCTGATCAAGTTGCTCTATTAGGAACAGTCTGGTCAATGTCTATACGGTTTCCCCAGCCCTATCTGACCCAATACTAAGGAGCATTACGGTACATAACTAGATTAACCTGGCCTTGTTATATTTATTAACTGTACAAAACGACGATACAGTCGAACTTCGATATCTCGAACTCGGTTAAGTCGTACATATCCGTTTTTCAAAGTTAAAACGCGGCTAAACCGTGTATTAACTTTGAAACACGGGTATGTTCACCTAAACCAAACTTGAAGTAAGGCAAATTCATGTTTCGAAATATCGGATAATTCGAGTTATGCTAGTTCGATATATCGAAGTTCGACTGTATTTCATTTGGACAGGAGTAACAACAGTGTAGAGAAGAAAAAGGAACAAAAACCATAACAGAGACTCTGATAAGATGGCGGCACATGAGGATATTGAGAAGGTAATGAAAATAATTATATTCACAATACATTGATCACAGCATCTTGCCTTTTTATGCCTGTTGCATCTATATATGCAGGAAGTATTGTGTATTTTGTGTCCTGTCCATCCATGTATGTGTATCAGGTTTACCAGATTTTACCGTTTCTCCTAGACTAAACACCGTTGACTTGAATACTAAGATAGGTATACAAATGTTATCTTAGACCATCCCAAATTCATGGATATCACCCAACCAAAATTTGACCTTGACCTATTTGAGATTAGGAATATTTTAAATGGGCTGTCACTCGGTCAACTAGCTTTAACTTTCGTCTGGCGTCAACACTACCTACTGCAATGCTTTGATACTTCTATACAGTAGTTGTTCATTTCGAGCTTTAACAATGAATCCACCCCTATCAGTTACAAAACCATGGTTTTGACCTTGACCTACATTTAACCTTTTTAACCCGTTACCCCATAAATACGCCTTTTTACGCCTTCAATTTATTCCTCTATTGAAGAAAGCAGTTCAAATTTATACAGTCATGAATATATCTCACAAGAAATAGTTTCTACATCCTAGCATATGGTAGCTTAAAGCAGGCTGAAAGTAAAGCAGAATGTGCCTCTAGGCGCATTCTGCTTTATTTTCAACCTGCTTTAAGTGATCACCTATCTTCAATACCAGAAACAAGCTATGAGGTAATGAGTTAATCCTGCTTTTATTTGTCATCTGGAGGCAATCATTCATATTAATAAGTTGACTTGGCACTGATTGGCTTATGGTCGAAACTCTAATTGTTGATTGATTTTGATAAAACCTCTATAAAGCTTCATATTAATTAAAGACATGAACTGGTTTCTAATGTTACTATATTGGGATCGGGCAGTGAATGGGTTTTGTAATACTTTGGTATTACCTTCACAGGGGCCTCTCTGACTATGTTTTCTAGTTGTTATTTATCTTTTCAGATTTGCCTTCAAGATGATGAAGAGTGTAAGTAACAGAGCTGCCATTTCTCCGGATTTTTCCTAAATCTTCGGATTTTTTTCTAGTACGTGGTACTTAAAGCAGGCTGAAAGTAAAGCAGAATGCGCCTTAAGGCGCATTTTGCTTTACTTTCAGCCTGCTTTAAGCAGCCACGTGTCAACAAAAACAAGAAACAGGCGATGGGGAAAAGGGTACGATTCGTAAAATCGCACTTGAAAAATGCAAATTTGGAAATCTTAGGATTTTTTATTTCAACTTATGTCAGTCCTGAAGTAACTATCTCAAGTACAGAACATTTCCTTTTAGTTGTACTGACTAGAAGCTAGATAAATTTTAAAATAAACTCAAATGTTCACAATCATGAAAAACGTCTCGTCATAATGGTCATATAGTTTGATTACAATACTCTTAAATCGGTAACGCCTACAGGTAGTAGCTTCAATTCGTGTTTGGTCCAGTATCACAGCAAATCATGTGTTGAGTGTTTTCCAGATATGGTACGTCAAGACTATGGCTGCTATAAAGGTATATTTGTGCGATATTTTGGGAATAGATATACTACTTTAATATGGTCATAAACAATACTTTTAAATCAATATAAATGCCTATATATGCAGTGGATTCAACTCAATATTGTTTTGTTGGTAAGTGTTGGTACGTGTAGGGTGTTGTGGGTACGGACCTTTTAAAAGCCATGACCAATACATAATATTTGCACCAGACCTTTTTAAATGCAGTTTCAGTGTTCGATGACTTTGTGAAAAAGGTGTTGGATAAAGCCACAGTAGACATTGTAGAGAAGCTGGAACCAGATGGAATATTAGATATCTTTGTGGAGCGCAACATTCTTGGAGAAGCAACATACGTGACCATACGAGATATAAGGGTAGGTTCATGTTTCACCTTCACCACATTGATTAGCAATATCATTATTTGCTTTAAATACAATATGTCTTTTAAACAGACTCAACCCTGGATTGTTGGACGACCATTCATGTTGAACCAACATCAATGAGTACAATATACTCTATGTTATTGAAACATTTTCTTGTGGTAAGATTAGGAAACAAACTCCTGTTCAGTATTAATGACTCCAGCACAGGGCTTCAGATAAGGGGAATATTTCAAAATCTAAAATCTTTATTTCTCCATTAAACCCTATGGTGTCACTACTCATTAGAATCGTCTAGAAGAGACGATTCTAATCAGTAGTAACACCATAGGATTTGGTTCTGAAATAAGTGAGAAAATGTTGGATTTGTTCAGTCTACTCCCTCTTTTCTGGAGTCCTGCTCCAGCATATCTGTATTTCTCTTACATACCCTATTGTGCAACATACAGATGACAGCAATCTTGTTAGTATCTTAATAAAAGCAATGTTAACCCTTTCCCCCCATAGAAGCGCCTTTTAGCGAAAAAGATTTATTCCTCCGCTGAAGAAAAAAGTTCCAATTTAATCAGTCATGAATATATATTACAGGGAATATTTTCTATATTCGTGCACATGATAGCTTAAAGCAGACTGAAAGTTAAGCAGAATGCGCCTGCTTTAAGTGGTCATCTATCTTCAGTACCAGATAAAGGCTATCAGGTAAAGGGTTAAACGTGTGCCTCCCATTATATTATCTGCTTCCCATGTATGGTGTGCAACAGTTTTCTAATCAATTAGCTCTTATATGAGTATGCTTTGGAATTCCATATACGTTTGGTGTTATCTGCAAACTGCGTGCCTTCATATATATTTAGAATCGAGTTAGAAGTAAACAGTTGGCAGTAAACAGTTGACAGTTAGCAACAATATGTAAACAGTTATCTGTTACAGTTTCTAATTTAACTTCAAGCAGTCGAGCGTAAAACAATGAATATTCTAATAAACAAAGAATTCAAATAGAAAATATAATTCTAATAAACAATAAATTCTAATAAAATTGTCATCATCACCACCATGGCAATATTTATTTTCATAGAAAGAATTAACTATACAATGAAACTTGAACATTCCCAGATTTCTCCAGTTGAAAAACGATAGCTCGAATTCACCTCTAAAGTTGAACCGACACGTGTACCTGTAAGCTTGTATATTAAGTGATCTGTTTTCTTTTAGAAAGAATTAAGGAAATCAAAGACAAGTGAAATACATGGCACAGTCCAGTTAAGTAACAGAGAATGGTTTATCTATGTTGTCAAAGGGCTCCGGATAAACATATGAATTAGAAACTGGTGCATTAAATTAGTTAATGTATGTGAATTATGATGGTGCAATATATTAAGAATATGATTCTCAACCATACCACAAACACGAAAGCTTCATGTAACAAACACCTTGCAAAGCTCTATGAATTTGCTTGTTTCTTGAATTTTTAATAAAACTATTACGTATTAATAATCTATTTATAGAATGCGTCTTGAGGTCAGTTTTGTTGTTTATTTGCATCTTATGTTAATCCAGGAAAAAGTAAATACGTCAGAGAAAAACAGAGAAATCCGAGAGATGGTCCGTAGGAGTTCTAACAATTACATCACTTTTAAAGAAGGACTGGCGTCAACAGGCCAGCAGGGATTACTTGATGATCTTGAAGCTTTAGAGAGAATAACACATGACAACGGTAAAACTAATTGTCTTTATACTAATAAGTTTACCAGCACATGTGCTCTATAGGTCAATAACTTCAGGACTGATATACGTATAGAGTTAAAGTCCACAGTTTATATATTTGTAACCTGAGATAATTTGGAGCCCTATTCCAGTTTAGCAATACTTGATCAGATTAAACAGATAGTTGGTATTCAGATCAGAAACCTAGTAAGTTAATATCTGAACAAGATCCAAACTGTATAACACATACTAAAGATAACAATATTCCTAATAGAGAATTAAAATAGCATTAAATTATTTAAACATTTCTCTATTCTGATAGAATAAAACAATGCTATAATGTATAACACATATCTATCAACACTTTCTTCTGCGTTCAGAAATTAGTTAACTAGGTCAAATCGTACATAATCGTGCTTAAAACAGCAGATACTACATTTTGCATACAGTTTTTACAAAATAGTTAGTGTGTTACCCAAGATGAAATCTAGATGGCAGTGCCCACTTGCTGTGTTCTTGTTCTCACATAAAGAGTTGTATATGGTCTACTCAGATAAGCTTTTAAGGGTCATTTTGGCCCTCTTGTAAAATTTACACTTTAATAAATATCAAGATGTTCATTTTCGTTTCCTTCGCTAACAAAGTTGTTCAAACTTAAGTTCAAGTGACCAAGTGCTCCAAAACGTGGACAGACGGAAATCCTTCCATTGCCAATCTGGATGTGCTCCAAAAAGTGGACAACCCGAGGACCTCCCATTTGCAAATCTAGGCATGTCTTTAAGTCTATCGGTCCATCACTCAGGTTGCATAAATTAAACATTTAAGTGTACAATTATTCATTTTAATCCGTTTTATTTTTCAGAGCCACGTCATTGTGATTCGAAAGTATTGACGCCGACAAGTAAATCAATTCAGGATAACTTCCAGTTTAGATATACCGGTAAACATAACTGTTTTAACATAATACAACATAGCTAGTTCTAAAATGTGAAGACAGGTTACCGCTTAAAGCAGGTTAAAAGTAAAGCTGAAATGCGCCTTAATGCGCATTCTGCTTTACTTCCAGTCTGCTTTAAACTACCAGCTGCTTGAATATAGAAATTACTTTTATATATTCACAACTGTATAAATAGGAACTATTTGTTTCAATGGAGGGATAAATTAGAGGTTTAAAAAGACGGATTTATCGGGGTTATTGGTTAACCCTTTGAACCCTAGTCCCGCATAAAGGCGTCCTTTTCAAACAGTGTACATGTGAATAGTACACTTGTCCTGTGCAAACAGTGAAGACCCAGATCAGAGGGCTCCGAAAGGAGCCCTCTGATCAGGGTCTTCATTGTTTGTCATAATGCCAAAAATGGACTAAAACAACCCTTAAAAGCCAGAAATAGACTAGACTAAAATCGAAACTGGAATTATCCATTTAAAGTTTTAGGGAGGAAAGAGTTAAGGGGCCGCAGGAAAACTATATACATGGACTTGAAATGAGAGCAAAGTTGTTCAAAAGACGTCTGCACAGAAAAATTAAATATACATGTACATGTACACGAGCTCTTTGATATGATAGGACCAGCAGATATGGTCCAGTGGTAACTACAGTACTAGGGGCCGTGGGTTCGATCCCTTGCTTGACCAAATCTTTTGCACGAGACTTTATAAAACCGAGGTTCGATGTACATGTACCAGTGCTTTACAGTTTGCATCTCAGAACCAGACAATTCTGTACATAATAAGAGTAGGACATTGTGTCAGTGTTCATCCGATTTCCCCAAGGTGGCAGAAAAGTATGTTGAAAAAAACCCAACAGTATTTGTTTCTGCAAACTCTGGGTGAATTCAGACAACTATTCTAAAAGTTGTCTGCCTTTGATGTATCTCAATATACAAATGTACTATAAAAGGTCATATTCCAATATTGTTTATACTCTAGGATTTACGAATTTCCCAAGTTGTCAGGGTTGAATGTGTCAAGTACACTCTTTCCAATTTTCACCAAGCTCGCTGACAATTGGCTATAATGTGCAAAAACAAGTTACTAAAAATATCAAAAGAAACTTTACCCGATAGTGCCGATACCCATTTTGGCATTTCTAGTAGTTTTGCACATTTCTGAATTTTCAGAGCTCCAACAGCATCTTGTACGCAAGTATGAAGAGGAGAACATAGACTGGGAGAATCCTGTGACGTCGGAAGAAGCACGCCTTTCAGACATGTATGTTCAGCCTTCTGTGAAGCGTATACGGGAGATCAACGACCATAGAGAAATGAAGGAAGTGGACGAGCAGAAGTCAGAACTAATATATAAAGACATATTCCAATCTCAAACAGGAACACCATGTAAAAATATATATATAGCAGGCGACGCTGGGTTTGGCAAGACCACTTTCTGTAACCAGCTGGTCATTAACTGGTGCAGTGCAGTGCAGAACAAACCACATGATAGTCTTACCACTGAAGACCAAACATTGTTGTCATCTTTCAGGCTTTTGTTTCTGATTAGTTTAAGAGACACTGAAACAACTTACCATGTTGAAGACATGATTCAAGAACAGTTATTAGCCAATGCTCCAGGGTCTTTGAACATATCAGACATACTAAAAACTGAGAAGTGTTTAATCATTCTGGATGGTTTGGATGAGTGGTCGTGTCCTGGCGATGCGAAGAAATGCCACAATATCAATAAAGACATTCCAGGCAGAAATACAGCAAACAAGAACTGTGTATTCATTACTACCACACGCATGTGGAAGTATGATGTCATAGGTCTGAAAAATAGAGATGTAGATAAGAATGTAGAATTGAGTGGCATTGGTGAACAATCGTCAGAAAAACTGACAAAGAGAATGCTGGACTATCTCGAAAGAGACTCGCAAACAAACAAAGCTGTTGACGACTTTTATTCGAAAATTAAGGAGAACAATCTTGATGAGTTTCTATCTGTGCCCGTTCTTCTCATACAGCTGGTAACTATGTGGTTTTTTGATAAAGACTTTGGCAACTCACAATTGCAATTGTACTGTAGTATGCTGGATCTGATGTTTGAACGTTCTGAGAAAAACCTTCCTGAGGAAATTTCAAAATGTTCGAGTACAACTGTAGCTACAACAAACAAACTGCCAGAATGTTTAAATAGACAAAACAATTGCCAAAAATATTCAGAATTACTCCACTGTTTAGCAAGGCTGGCTTATAAAGCGTTGTTTAACAAGCAAAAGGAAGAAGCTTTAGTCTTCAAGAGCTCAAGTTTGGAAATTTTTGGCATTTCTCCCTCAGATATTAAACTCTGCTTACAGTGTGGCATTTTGGCTCAATGTAGGGATTGTGGCAAGCGTACAGGAAAATACAAAAAGTTTTCATTCTTACATAAAACAGTACAAGAATGTCTCGCAGCTTTGTATTTAGTTACTAACGACAAGTGTGAAGACATTCTGAAAGAAGTAAAACAATTGTGTGATTCAGTAGAGACCATGTTAGAAATGAATCAGGTGTGGTTGTTTGTAGCTGGAATGGATCCTGACATGACAAGAGGGTTGTTTGAACATTTGGCGCATGTCGTTAATGCTGACGAGCGAGTTAAGAAATACAGACGGACTGTAGGCAGCGACTATTATCGTTTGATAGATGACATACAGAGATGTGTATTTGACTTGGTATCCGAAGGCATCAATAATGGTCAGTATTATGAGAATGTCTGTTTGGAGGACTTCAGTATTGATGACGACAATGTTAATGATCTAAAACGTGTATTGTTCTGTTCTGGCATGTCCAAAGTCAAGTCTCTGTACATAGAGACTGGTAAGTTGACAGCTATAACTGATGAGTTGCAGCAATGTCGTTCACTACGAAAACTGTTCCTGGATGAGATCTGGTCATCACCCCTTATATCTCTAAATCCAGTGGAAGATCTAGTAGAAAACAATTGTGAGTCATTTATATCCCTGTCCATGGAGGCTGAGATCACAGCCTCGGATAAGTTAGTTACTGCTATATGTAACAGTATTAACAAGTATTTAATGGCTCTTAAGCTGTCTGGAGGGGTTAAACTGACACATAAACATAAAGAACAAATATTACACAGCGTATCCCAGTCACCTTCCATGAGTCAGTTAGTACTGGGGCTTCACTGTATAGACCATGGCGACAAGTGTGACGCTAGGATAGATTGGTCTGCTATGACTCGGCTCCGGGAACTGACTCTGCACTCCATGAGTGTAGATAGCCTGCAGTCTTTGCCATACTGTGTGGAGTGGGTTAGACTGAGTACTGTTACATTTGGACCAGTTACGTCACTGCTTGATTTTGCTCACCTACTTT
Organism: Gari tellinella; assembly: GCA_922989275.2. Taxonomy (NCBI): domain Eukaryota; kingdom Metazoa; phylum Mollusca; class Bivalvia; order Cardiida; family Psammobiidae; genus Gari; species Gari tellinella. Next base: position 12,674,158 of record OV277874.1, on the reverse strand, counting down.
CCCAGACAAAACGTAAAGTGACTGTAGAACTAGACGAGGTAACATTTACAGAGCCCAGGGAGGAGTTTGGAGACCTGAAGAGTGTCCTCATGAGCTGTGCCGGGTTGAAGTTGACATGGTTCCAGTATAACGACATGGGTAGATGGGATATAAACTTCCACACAAGCAGCCAGTAAAGCCTGGAAACTCGCCAATGCTACTCAATCTTTCAACATCAACCATTTTGTCTCTAAAGTGTTTGACTCTAAAAAATTATTTCGCCTTCAAACTCAGTACATAACACTCATCCAAACAACAAACAATCGCCATCTGTTCTGCTAGTTAGTCCGTTTTCTTTCTTTTCATTCGAATTTTGTCTCTAAATTCTGAAGAAAAAAATATGATTTTCATCTCTCAGCAGTTTACAGTGAAACCCCTCTAAACCGGACATGAGTGGGGACAAAATAAATTTCCGGTTTCGAGGGGTTTCCGGTTTAGATGGGTTTAAGCCCATAGCTTGTTTCTTGTATGGAAGATAGCTGACTCACTTAAAGCAGGTTGAAAGTAAATTACTTTCAACCTGCTTTAAGCTATCATCTGCTAGAGTATAAAAATTATTTCTGATGAAACATATTCAGTGTACGAATAAATCTAGGTCGCAAAAAGGCGTATTTACGGTGTAATGGGTTAAAATAAAGAAGAGTTTGAAACGGGACCAGCGTTTTTGTCCGGTTAAGAGAGAATTCCGGTATTTAAAGGTTCCGGTTTAGAGGGGTTTTACTGTATTTAGCAGCAGACTAATATTTAGCAGATTCTGTTTTTCAAAATTACCACTTTGTGAAACGTCCTGTCTTATTTTAATTCTATTCGTTTAATAATTAACTTTCGGAATCTTAAGATAAACACATTTGAAAATGAAACCTTGGTCACAGTTCTTTACCCCACCCACTTCAGGGGCTTGGTTTTGATTCATGTTGTTCTTCTTCTTCTGTATAAGGTTTAACTTCCAAGGAATGTGTCAAGGTCTGTGTCCTCCCTTATAACGGTTCGCAAGTGCACATGTTTTCGACAGAACGTCCCCTACGCAGACAGGGAATCAAAAGTGCCTTATCTGATATCGGCCGCTAAAGTTGAATTCCAGGGCTGCCATTTCTCCGGATTTTTCCTAAATTTTCGGATTTCCCCCCCCCCCCAGTGCATGGTAGCTTAAAGCAGACTGAAAGTAAAGCAGAATGCGCCTTACGGCGCATTCTGCTTTACTTACAGATTGCTTTAAGTAGTCGCTCGTCAACAAAACTAAAAACAGGCTATGGGGGAAAGTTACGATTTCGTAAAATCGCATTTGAAAAATGCAAATTGAGGAATCTTAGGATTTTCACGTCAACTTGTGGCAGCCCTGGAATTCTATAGGATGGTAGGATCCATCCATGATCTTCTCTGAAGCTCATGGTACGGCAAGGTAAAATCGACCCTAGAAAAATACATCTTTCAACGGTGCTTTTATGGTCACACCCGCCGATGTTGGTCAAGGGTCCGGCCATTGGCTAAGCCTGTCGCGCCATAAACAATAGATTGGACCCCGTGCCTCTCACAAGACGTGCATTCCTCAACAGGAGCGGGGAGGGTTTGATCCCCGACCATAACACACAAAAGTTTTTTTTTTAAATGTGAAGGTAGAATTCAGTTCACTTGATAACGCCTAGGCTGGGTCGCACAAACACGCACCATGCTTCCCCATCTATACTTGTTTTTATTGGCATTCAATTGTTCGTTGGAGTCTTCTACACGATATTTTTTAATGTTGCCAAACTTTAGTTTGGTCAAGCTATGTGTAATTTAATGATTACCATGGTAACGTCCGGGTTATTTTCAAATCTACCCTATGTGTGAAAACGGGCTATAACTTTGCTTCTAAGAGAGCTAGAAATATTAAACAAGTATTAAAGTAAAGTAGAGACAGAGGCTGTTACAAAAGAGGATAAAATTAATTAATATTCATGATTTAATACATATGAATATTTATAAGTAAAGTAGAGCCACAGGTTGTTAAGATGAGGTATAATTTACGTAATAGATAATATGCAAATTAGCTTAATTCTACATGCGTACCGAAAAATTACTAGAAACGAACACGGCTTTATTTCTTTGTATGATCCATTGGGACCATTTAAGACTGTTTTTAAAAACTCTTGTGTAAAAATACGCCTCTCAGACAAAACAACATGCTTGATTTTCATGATTTTCTGCTTTAATTTGGCTTTCTTGATCAGCAATAATTGTTCATTCACATCATTATGTATGCATTTTCGTTTAATACTTCAAATCAAAAATTATTTCATAACATTCCACATGTTTTTAGGATACAAAATTGAGTGAATACTGTATGATAAAGGAGTATAATTAGCTAACTCACATTACTGGGGCCCGTTTTACTAAACTACTTACGCAAAAAATTTGCGTAAGTCAAAATCGTTTTACTCTTATTTTTCGATCATAAACGCTTGCAAACAGCAAATAGACAGATCAGAGGATGCGCTAAAAGCGCGTCCTCTGATCTGGCTATTTGCTGTTTGTAGCAAGTGCTAATAAAAAATATAAATTAAAATTTAAAATTTTGACTTACGCAAAATTTTTGCGTAAGTTGTTTAGTAAAACGGGCCCCCTGGTTTTTAAGAAATGAGCTGATTGCTTCGGCGTTTAGGCGAAATAAACCACAGAAAATGATCGGCAAATTCCATGAATCGCGCTAGACATTTTCTGTCATATATTTCGCTTAAACACCGAAAAATCAGTTTATTTCTTATATTTACATTATATTTGCTGTAATTTCTAATATTAAATGAACATTTTATTAGTATGCATGTATGTTTGATTCATATTAGAGGTTGTTAACCCTTTACCTTATAGAAGCGCCTTTTAGCGGATATGATTTATTCATCCGCTGAAGAAAATAGTTCCAATTTAATCAGTAATGAATATGTATTATAGGGAATATTTTTTATATTGTAGCACATGATAGCTTAAAGGAGGCTGGAAGTAAAGCAGAATGCGCCCTAAGGCGCACTCTGCTTTACTTTCAACCTGCTTTAAGTAGTCACCTATCTTAAGTCCAATAAATAGGCTATAAGGTAAAGGGTTAACACGAATATTGTGTAACATGAAGGGAACAGCCATTACTGACATTACTCTTTTTTTTTTCTTTTCTTTTTTTTCCCAATAATTTTATTCACATGTATTACATCCATACATATTTTTACATATAGTATAAGTAGAAAATATCAATACAACGTAATTTTCATAAAGAATCGTCAAAAACTGAATAATATTTCTAACATACAATTTTTCTATCGAATGTAAATATGAAAACATTCATTTTTATTGAAAAAATTGAAAATGGAATAAAAAAAAAATACAGAAAGAAACATGCATTTTTACTAGGTTATTTTTATTACAGTACGTTTTATGTCTAAATGTAGTTTAATATAAGATATTGTACAATTGCCCATGTAGAATCTATATTTTCTGTATTACTACATTCTTGTTTTATATCCCATGCTAGTTTCAATGAGTTATTTAACCCGGTTATTGACGGAACGATTTTCTTTGTTTTACATAAAAATATATATCGTTTTATTTCTAAAAACAGAATGTCAAGTTTGAAGTCATTTTGATCGGTTCCCAAAAGTACATATAAACTATTTATTTTGAGGTGCGGGTTATATCTTACTAACCTATCTGAAATATGTGTTATTATTGGTTTCACTTTACAACATTCCCAAAACAAATGAACAATAGTTTCTTCATGATTATGACAGAAAGTGCATAAATTAGTATCTTTGATTTTCATTTTAAATAATAATGTACTCGTATTAGTAGGTAATATTCTATGTATAATTCTGGTTTGTAACCATTGCAAATAAGTATCTTTAGTACATTTAAATACATAGCTATACATATTCTTCCAATTTATAAGACTATTTTTGTATATTGACACCCATTTGGATTGACTAGTAGGGGTATCATCGTTATTAGCAAGTACATTATATACAAATTTATTATCACATTTTCCGGTTAAAATGGGGTACATATAACAATTAATGGTTGGGTATTGAAATTCTAAAAGTGAATCTTTTTTCGGAGTAAATCCTGATCTAGTCATAAAAGTCTTAACTGAATTTATTAAGCCATAATAATGAAGGAAATTAATCTTTTTTCCACTCACTTCTTCTAAATATTTTAAATCTACAAAATTACCATCTTTATCTAGAATGTCGTTTACATATCGTAACCCTCTATCGTAAAGTGTTGGTATATATACAGCTTTTTTATTTATGAGAAAATTATCATTATAGAATAATGGCATATTATATATGTATTGTATATCTCCAACACTACTCTTTTTAATATAAAGCATATATGCTTCTAAGACATCGACCCAAAATTTATTCTTTAACTTATTTAATATCAATTTGCAGAACATACTTCCGGAATTCAGTAGCTTTGTCATGTTTATCAGGTTTTACAATAGATTATAACATTTACTATCATTGTGAATTATGAAATTCTTAAACCATTTAATTTTTAAACTTCTTATGTAGCTTTCAATATCGATCATTTTTAACCCTCCTTCTGAATAATCTTTTATTAGAACGTTTCGTTTTATTTTTGCTTTACCGTTCCATATAAATTCATAAAATATATTAGTAAGATTTTTCACGAAGTTCATTGTTGGCGTTGGCAAGCCTATAAACAAATGTGTAAGTATAGGTAAAAGTAAAGCTTTAACAACAGTTATTTTGCCGATAGGAGTCAGTTTCCGCCTTTTCCAATATGAAATGCATTTTTGTATACTCTTTATCTTTTCTTCAAAATTTATCTCGCAGATCACATTTAAATTTACATCAAAATGAATCCCTAGAACTTTAAACTGACTATCACCCCAAGATAGTTTCCATTTCGTTTTTATTGACCTTGTACTGTACTTCAGAGAACCAATCCAAATGACCTTTGTTTTGTCAAAATTGACATATAAACCGGATATAGCTGAAAAATTATTGATAACTTCTAGAACATTATGCACAGACTTGTCAGAGTCATCTAAGAATAAGGAGGTGTCATCTGCAAATTGAGATATAATATATTCTTCCCCCTTGATTTTTATTCCAGTGATATTTTTACAATTTTTTATTCTTATTGCTAGAATTTCAGCACACAGTATAAAAATGTAAGATGATATTGGGTCCCCTTGTCTGCAGCCTCGCTTAACTTGAAATTTTTTTGATAGAAACCCATTAAGTTGTACACAAACCTCAGAATTATACAGAAATAATCTAATCCACTTTTTGAACATATCGCCAAAGTTAAAGAATGACAAAGTTTTATCAATAAAGTCAAATGACACGGAGTCAAAAGCTTTCTCAAAATCTATTAGCATTAATAAACCTGGTATATTGTTTTAAACCTGGTATATTGTTCAACTGACATTACTCAATAATGGGCGCGTTTTCAATTTACCTTTTAAGCTCGAGTGTACAACGATATTCACTCGGCGTAGTCGTCGTTGTCGTCGGCGTCGTGGTGAAATTGGTAAACAATTTTAATAAAAATGCTCATAACTTAATTGTCGCTTGAGTTATTATAGGAATAAACAACATCCTTTTGACGTTCATGACGGTATGACTACATTAGCTTCGGGGTGTAAGTTTAACGTAAACGCCCGAAGGGCGTTTACGAAACTTACCCCCTGCGAAGCTTAGTGACTATGACTACATTAGCTTCGCAGGGGGTAAGTTTCGTAAACGCCCGAAGGGCGTTAACGTTAAACTTACCCCCGAAGCTAATGTAGTCATACCGTCATAAGCGTTAAAAGTATGTTGTTTATTCCTTATATTTATATTTTCTGTCTTGTCAATTTAATGTGTTTATTGGCCAGATTTGATTTTCTGTATAAGAATTTATCATATACCGGTCAAAGAGGTTTGATATATGTAATGTCGATGTAATAGCCATTTCAGTTTCTAAATATGGTGATAAAGTAGTCCAAACTACATGTACTGTAACTGTATTAACAGTGCAACTTGAATATCTATTGCCAAAGCACATTCTAAAAATACAGGTTGCGGTTGTTTTCTTAACCCATTTACACACATAGCAACGCGATGGCAACGACCTATGGGTCTGTATCACTCCGCTAGCGTCATATGACCGTCGACCAATGGGAGCTTAGTGTTAAGTGCCCGATGTAGTCTATTTTAAGAAGTCCACGAATAGCATAGGGAAATCCGAACTGGCTAGAACCAGTTTCGATTTGTAGGTTCACCGGCAGATGGACTGCATATTTTTAATAGGATTACATAAAGACTTTACAGGGTGAATATAAATAGTTTGGTATGCATGTGAATATGGACAATACCTTAATTTCCATGCACACAGATAGTTTGATCCTAGTGACCTTTACCTTGAACTTCCAGTTCGTGTTTAGGTTTAGAAAAATGTCCCGGCATTTGGTTTCGAAACCTGTTTTTAGGTTTCGAAAAAATCATATAACTTCTATGCCTCTTTAGGTATTGCTTTCACACTTAGTATGCATGTATATGAACAAGACCTTTCCTTGCAAACAAAACGTACTTTGACCCCTGTAACCTTGAACTTAGGACCCGCGTTTAGGTTTCGAAATATGTGTTTAGGTTTCGAAAAATCCTCATAACTACTATGTACCTTGATATATTGCTTTCATATTTGGTTGCATATGTAAAGGGACAATACCTTTCCTTGCACACAAAAAGTTTGACCCCAGTGACATATACCATGAACATAGGACCCGAGTTAAAGATTCGATATCTGTATTTAGGTTTCGAAAAATGCTTTTAACTCCTTTGTTCCATGCAGACATGAGGTAATCGTAATCGTGTAATCGTAATCGATTACAATCAGTTACATTTGTTCAAAGTAATCGAATGTATTCGGTTACTTTTTCAAAATCGATTACATGTAATCGTAATCGTAACCATTACAGGACCAAAAAGTGGTGTAATCAGCGATTACATTTCGATTACTTTGGAATGTTATCATAGGTCTCTTATACAGTTGGTCTTATGATCTGGGCCTACATTGTTAGCATATCAAGTCTTGATGAATGAGGTCTACATTATAAGCATATCCGATCTTATGAACTGGGTCTTAATTATTATGACGTTGGGCGTAAAAGGAGTCATACTTCTGACGGTTGTTATTCGAAAGAAAACAATAGACACGTATGTTCACTTCGGCATCAACTATTCCAGAAATGGTAAAAAAGGCGACTGTTCAAAGGTTCAAATCCCGATTGGTTCTTAGCCGAGATGGACTTAATAACGGAGGTTGCAGGATCCTGTCGAGCAGTCGACAATCATATTTTTTATATAAACCAAGGCTGAGAGACCTGTCAGCCAATGAAAATCCTGCATTTCTATGTACCCTGTCAGCACACAGGGTACATTGGTTCACGTCCACGGCTTGTTATCCAATCAGTGGAGAGGAACTTACTTTGCAGTATAGTAAAAAATAGTATAGTATAGTTTGACCCCTGTGATCTGACCTTGAACTTAGGGCCAACGTTAAAATTCAAAATATGTGTTTAGGTTTCAAAAAATGCCTATAACTCGTATGTCCCTTGAGATATTTATTTTCATATGTCTAAGCATGTGTATATGACTATGATCTTTCCATGTACGCAGCATGTTTGACCCCAGTGAACTTGACCTTGAACATAAGTCCCGAGTTTATGTTTCAAAATCTGTGTTTAGGTTTAACACAATGCTTTTAACTCCTATGTTCCTTTAGGTATTTCTTTCATATTTGGTATGCATGTGTATGTAGACAAGACCTTCCCATGTACACAAAATATTTGATCGTAGTGACATTGACCTTGAACAAAGGGTCCGAGTTCTGATTTCTACTTTTGTGTTTAAGTTTCGAAAAATGCTCATTACTGCAAAGTCACTTGAGTTATTGTTTTCAAATTTAGTATACATTTGTATATGGCAAGTCCTTTCCATGCATTCAAAGTTTGAGCCCCTTGATCTTGAACTAAGGGCAAATGATTAGATGTCGAAATATGCGTTCATGTTTAGAAAAGTGCTTTATATATCATATGTCCCTTGAGATAATGGCTACATATTTAGTATGCATGTGTATAGGGACACTACCTTTCCATGCACGTAAAACGTGTGACCTCTCCAATCTTGACATTGAACATATGGCCTGCGTTTAGGTTTCGAAATCTATTTTTACGTTTCGAAAAATGTCGCCCTTAAAGCCAGATTGTAGCTATCAAATTTACCGAAATCGTGTATTCTTCTAACATGTAACTTATGGCACATTTGTTATCATAACATATAAAAAGAAGAAATGTGTGGTGATTTTTTAGGCAACATCGCTGACAACCCTGTGCAATTTGTGGAAATAGTGGAGTGTTACATCGAGTTTGTTAACATACGAACAACAACGAAGTCTTACGAGGTATTCCGTGTACAGTCGGTAAAAGGCTCATTAGCGTATTCTATACACACGACTATGACGTCATAGCTATTTAAAGGTAGGAATTATAGCGCTTTCAGTCAAAGGGAGACAACTCCTCATTTCCCCCGCTAAATGTCACACCAGCTGATGACGTCTTGCACTATGTACATGAACTATCGCCCGCCATATCTATCACGTGACCTTTACACCCCTTCTCGGAAACAAATTGTATGTACACTGTTCGTCTTTATAGGTGAATATAGGAGATAACAGTGAGGCTGGGCGTCCTAAACCCAGGTTTAACCCCCCAGTGGTTGTTAATGATTAATTTATAATTAATTATTGATTGCTGCTGACCGTACCTATGGCGGGCTCCTATATTCACTTTGCTTTATGTTTGTCTTGCGTGTTGTTTTCTATTTAGTGTGTAGATGAAGGAATGGGATTGCGTGTGTGTGTGTGTGTGTGTGTGTGTGTGTGTGTGTGTGTGTGTGTGTGTGTGTGTGTGTGTGTGTGTGTGTGTGTGTGTGAGTGTATGTGTGTTTGTTATGGTTTGACTGTGCGTGTGTTCTGCTTGAGAGGTGGGTGTATTGTTTGTGTTGCGTTTCCTGCTTGAGTCTTTCGTATTTATTTGTTATGTAAACGAATAGCTTATTTTTCTAGCCATCTCAATGAGAAATTGACACATTTATGTATGATTTTTAAAGAAATGGGAGCATATGTCAGGCATGTTACAGCCGATTTCACTTAGTTTAAATACATAGAAAATGCACACATGTAAGAAATTGCGCATTTTAAAAATACATTTGGGCAGTAATCTGTCTTTAAGGTATCGCTTACATATGTGTATGCATGTGTACGTATATGGACAATATCTTACTTTGCAGCAAAAAATTACTAAGATACATGTTCAGTACTCCCTTCTTACAACGGCTCTCCGAACAACGATTCCCTTCTTGCAACAACGCTTGTCTTTGTTCCCCAAATAAGATAATCATATCTATATTTTTTCACTCCTACAATATCGTTTGCTTAAATTTGTCGTCTGTTGTTTTCCCAAAGTTTTATACTGGAGATTTCGACAGAAAAAAACCCAAACATAACGACGAGTGGCAAACAGTTTGAATCCAGATCAGACGCCGCGTAATGCGGCGTTTGATCTGGGTTCAAGCTGTTTGAAAGTCGTGCTCAGCTCTCTATGGGTATTTAATTTCCCTCCCTATAATAACTCCCCCGAACAACACACACACTAATTTTATGTCTCCCAATGGGTGTTGCTGTAGAGTGGGGGCACTGTACATAATTATATTCCCTTCATCTGCATTTGGTCTGTATACTAGTTTATTTACTGCCATAAGTGAAAACATTTTTAACTCATTCACCCTGAAAATTCCAATGGGTAATGTCAGTTTGATATTGATGCCCTGCTGATAACCATAACATTCACTTTTCCCTCTCTGAATATCCAGCATATGGAGTCATAACAGTTTAAATCTTCATAATTCTTTTTATTGTGTGTTGTTATATTTTGGATTACTCATGGTCGATGAATTGCAAAATGACAAACGGTGTAGACCTTGACCAGCGAGTTCAATTGTGAACACACTGATCCGGGTCTTCATCGACTGCATAAATCTTATATGAACACTGTATTCCGAAATGTATCTATTTCATTTAATAATATTTAGACCCCCCCCCCCCCCACCACCACCACCATCATTCACCAACTATCGGTTTTATCAACCGCAAGAAAGGAGAATTAAACAGCATAAATTGGTATAAGCATCTCGACCCGCAAAAAAATAATATTGATGAAACTTGGAATAAGTTCTATAGCAAAACCATTGAAGTTGAAAACAAACATGTGCCAACAAGAAGAATTAAAGGAAAAAAGACCCAGCAAGTCCCTATGGACAAGCAGACCCTAATCCTAATCAAAGAAAAAACATCTCTCTTAAGAAAATTCATCAAACTAAAGGACCCGGAGGTCAGAAAGAAATACAATAGAGTAAGAAATAAAGTATCAAAACTAACAAAAAGGCGAGAAAAACTTAGAAACAAGCATCGCAAGTGAAGCCAAAAATAACCCAAAAAAGATCTGGAGATACATCAATTCAAAGAGCAGAGTTAGGCATACTGTTGGAGACTTATGCTTGGACCCAAATAATGATAAATCACCTAAAACAGACAATGACCAAGACAAAGCAAACATCCTAGCAACATATTTCAGTAGTGTTTTCACAAAAGAGCCAGACGGAGAAATTCCAACACTATCACAAAGGGAAGTAAAACACGAATGGACAGACATAAACATAGTGCCAGAAACCATATCAAATTTGCTAAAATCACTGAAAGAAGACAAATCACCAGGAATGGAAATCTACATCCACTATTTCTGAAAAACCTTCATCAAGAACTATCAATCCCATTGTCTTTAATCTTCAACAAGTCTTTGCAAGAAAACCAGATCCCAAGTGAATGGAAAAAGGCTAAAGTGAGTGCAATATATAAAAAGGGAAAGAAATCACTTGCAAGCAACTACAGACCTGTCAGCTTAACATCCATCATTTGCAAAACAATGGAAAAAATATTGAGGGACCAAATTATGGGGCACATGTGTGTAAACAGCCTTTTCACAAATAAACAGTATGGATTTATGACTGGCAGATCTACCACTTTGCAACTCCTCAAAGTCATAGATGAATGGACAGAAGCCCTGGACAATGGTAACAGTGTCGACTGCATTTACATGGACTAACAAAATGCCTTCGATACTGTTCCACACAAGAGATTGATTGAGAAACTGAAGGCATATGGGATTGGCACAAACACAGTTACATGGATCAAGAACTATTTAAGTGACAGAAAACAACACATTGAGATAAATAATCAAAGATCAGAGTGGCACAATGTAACATCTGGAATTCCCCAAGGTTTCGTAATTGGGCCACTGCTATTTATAATTTTTATAAATGACCTACCAGAAACTATAGATTCCAGTGCATATATTTTCGCAGATGACACAAAAATATTTAGAGTTATTGAAAAAGAAAAGGACAAAGAAAACCTTTAAAATGATCTCGAATCACTATCAAAATGGACAGAAAAATGACTGTTAAGACTGCATCCAGATAAATGTAAATACATGAAATTAGGAAGAAGCTCACAAAATTCAGAAACAAATTACACTTTGCAAGGCAACATCATGGAGGAATTATACCCTGGAGAAGAATCATATACACAAATCTGCATTTTCCCGAAAATGGTGTCGTCCAATACCTGTATGCGCGATAACGCTTAATCGATCGATAATTCAACTGCACCGGTACGCCGATAGCGGGCTATCGCGTTTTTTATCGTGTTGAATGGTTACCTACTGTTAGTTTAAGTGACATAAAATCCTTAATTTTCACCCGATTTTCATTACAATGGTCTTAAAAGAAGGTTAAGATATTTATCTTTCACCTGTAAAAATAACAGTTTTTATTTTTTAAAATTGATCAGTTTTATGGCGAGTTAAAGAGCGGTTACCAAATGAATTTGCCGATAAAAGGGAGCAAGCACTCGCGCATAAATATATCACGGCCCGTTACAAAACCTTTCATAAAACCCTCAATTTTCGACCGATTTTCAAAAAAATGTTCTTTAAGGAAAGCTTAGATATTTTTCTTTCAGTTGTGGAAATGCCAGTGTTTATTTTTGAAATCGACAAATTTTATGGCGAGGTAAAGAGCGATTGCCAAATGAAATAGTCGGTAAACGAGAGCAGACGATCGCGAAATATATACTACGTCCCGTTTCAAAAACTTGAATTTAATCCATAATTTTCGTCCGATATGTATATATATATATATATATTTTAAAAAACGGTCTTGATATAAAGCCGTGACACTTATCTTTCGGTTGTAAAAATACCAGGGTTTTCCTTGAAGCGAAAAAAAGTAATGATGACCTACAAAGGTTGCTGGCTAATGAAATGACTAGACCAACTCGCGAAAGAAAAGAATTCCGTTCGTATAAAAACTTAAGCAAACTTCTAAACTTCTAAAAATGTGTTCATGCATTGTTACAATGTTCTACATGGAGGAAATATTTCCTTGGAGGCAAAAAAAAAATCCATTTTGTATGTAAAGAGACATTTGAAAGGAGTGCGCGTCAAACGGCCAAAATCAAACGGCCAAAGTTGTAACTGTATTATTATGTCGTAGGTGATCATTATTATTATTGAAAGGAAAATTAGAATTATTAACATATTACTTCAAAAAAGGGAATTTAGGGTTAGTTTTATATCCAGACTAAAATATACATATTATCCGTCCCATAATCAATTCTATGAAAGAGGTAGCAGCTTGCATTATCTTCAGAAATTAATTGCAAACATGATAACATGAGATCTCCGTTTCTTTCTGCTTTACTTATGTCTTATATAACGGAGTAAATTATAAAGCAGTCAATGCCTTAAGCAATATATTTTAGCGACTGCTTAACTTTTTGCCTGCTGATCGCGCTTTTACTTTTTTTTTGCAAACAACTTGGATCAAGATCAGATGCCGCGTAACACGCGTCTACCATATATTACACATCACAAAGGAATGTGACACATTACGTAACCGTACAAAATTAGCAGGACATTTATAAGCGTCATAAAACTCTCCCAGCATGAAGTCCATGCTTCTTGATCATGCCGATTATCTATGAAGTGCATGTTAGGGAACTGGACACCAGGGGGTTGCGACTTTAATAAAAAAGATCAATGCTACCCGTGCGTGTAACTTGAACATGTGTTTTTGACTTCTGTAACCGCATGATTTTTATATATTATACAAATCACAAAAAATAAAGATAAAATAATTGAATTGAAAAAACCCAAACAAAAACAAAAAAAACAACATCAATGCACCTCACTAAACTAACAATTTATAAGCTATCGCCTCAAATTTTGTACTACGCGTAAGATCATGGTCTACTAAAACATCTGTATTAAAATTTATAACGAAAAGATGACATTAAAAGCATTTCTATTAACACCAAACTTCGTAGGTAAACGAAAAAATACGTTTTTCTCTCATTTTCAAAACCTCACTAAACTAACAATTGATAAGCTATCGCCTCAAATTTTGTACTACGCGTGAGATCATGGTCTAATATAACATCTGTATTAAAATTTATAACGAAAATATAACATTAAAAGCATTTCTATTAACACCAAACTTTCGGAAAAACGTTGTTTTCTAGCCGCTGATAGACCGATTTTGGACGACACGATAAATCGCGAGCCGGTCGGATACTTCTCCAGGGTATAATTCCTCCATGGCAACATACTTGAAGAGGTAACGGAGGAAAAAGACATTGGGGTGCTAATTGACAATAAATTAAGTTTTGAAGGACACATTAACGCAAAAGTCAACAAAGCTAATTCAATGTTTGCTATAATAAGAAGAAACTTTCAATATCTGGACGCTAAAACATTTACCCCTCTTTACAAAACATAAGTGAGAACCCATTTAAATTATGCCAACTCAGTTTGGGCACCATATAAAAACAAACATAGAGATTTAATTGAAGGAGTACAAAGAAGAGCGACAAAACAACTTCCTGGCTTTGCAGACCTACCATATCAAGAGAGACTTAAGAAACTTAAATTACCAACACTTGCCTATAGGAGAATAAGAGGAGACATGATAGAGGTTCAAAATTCTAAATGGAATCTATGACCAGAAAACTGATAAAATTCTAAAACTAAGATGTGATCACACTACTAGGCCAGGTGGTAGAGGCAACTCGAGAAAACTTTATTCACAAGCATCGCGCATAGATATCAGAAAGTACAGTTTCGCAGTTAGAACGGTAAACCTTTGGAATAGCCTACCAGAAGCAATCGTAAACGCTAAAACGCTTAACACATTCAAAAATAGAATAGATAAATACTGGCAAAACCAAGAATTAGTTTATAGCTACACTGCCCAAATAGATACCGGAAGTAAAGTTTATATTGGAGAAATTAACGAGAGTCCGACATAGAGGATCCGACAGGGCCTGCGTTGGAAAAGAACCTTAAGTAAACCTGAAGTAGTACTAATTATTACATTAATATAGATAATATAATTAATCGATTTTTAGAATTACTCTTAACTTCTGATGAGGTTTTACAGTGTTTATTCAGCAGGTTCACGTAGGGCTTAGTTGATGCCAGCCTTTTTAATATAGATTTATAAAACATCATGCCGAAACCACCAACAAATGGGCCGAAACGACCTATCCTAAATAGCGGCCGAAACTCCTCACGCCGAAGTGACCAAAGGCCGAGACAACCCGATACCAACTCTGTTGTATTTTATGTCTGGAAAGGTCACCCTCCATATGGGGCTGATAAATTGTAGCTAGAATCTAGTAAGAAATAAACAGGTAAGAGATCTTTTCAAATTAAAGTTGATGTACACTTGGTTGTCTCAGTTCCAGAACTGTTTGGAACGATTCCATGGAATTAGTAAATCAAATAAAAACGGAATTGAACCCTTGCAAATATGGTAGTCTGGTTCCCTACTTATTACAACTTTGCTGTCGAGGCGTTCGTAAATTGTGCGGGAACCATGATGATACGTCACAATTCTGCTCACACCACCTCCTCGGGCAGTATTGATAGAACAGTTCTGGAATTGAATTCCGGACCATTCGATTTCGATTCCGTCAATCCGGAAGATTCCGGACTGATAAACGAACACGCCCTATATTAATAAAGGTAGTGACTAGGGGTCCGTGACCGTACCTCTAATATTAGAAATTAGCGGTACGGTCACGTACCCCTAGCGAGTCCTGTGAGGGTTGACTAGGGGTACGTGAGTCATTTAAACTATGTAGCAACACATTATTTTGCCTGCAGATACGTTTTAATGATGGTAATATTACTAATATCTCATGTTTACCTTATTTTGGGGATATTTAATGGAGAAGAACAAAGAAACTTCGAGAAATATTCTCCACCCAAACTTGTTTTCACCGCAGGGATAAGAATAGAAGTATTCCGCATATAGGGTATAGTGTTAAATATACGCCCGATATCTGAAATCCGTCCCCAATGTTTTTTTTCTTCTTTTTCTTATAAATTTGATTCAAATGTAACTTATAATTATACAATAGGCGTGTTCGAAATTACTGCCGTTGTTGCTATCTAACTTAGCGTTGAATATATATTGAAAGTGGTAGATCTAAGAATAAAGAAACTAGCGAAACTTCGGCTGTCATCGGGTATCGATTCATGCAAGAAGTTTGCTGGTTTAAGACAGACCTGTGACAAAAATCACCTTGGAAACACGTTTGACAATAGATCGCAATTAAACAGTGCAGTAATTCTAAACAAAGCTGGTATTGGATACTTATACATGCTTGTAAAAATGTGTCTATACGTTCTTTAAATTCAAAGATATAGTTTCGCTGCCGTGAAAAAATTGCCGATTGGAAATTTTTTGTTGATGAAGTTTCTTTAATTTTCTGCGTTAAACAGTCATATTTAAGGTAGAAATGATATATTATTAACATTAACATCGATATTAAGGTATCTGCGGACAAATAAAGTGTTGCGTTATAGTGTTTTTGACTCACGTACCCCTAGTCAACCCTCACAGGGTTCGCTAGGGGTACGTGACCGTACCGCTAATTTCAAATATTAGAGGTACGGTCACGTACCCCTAGTCACTACCATTAATAAACATCGATTCTGAGGGCGTGTTCGATTATCAGTTCCAGAACTGTTTGGAACGATTCCATGGAATTAGTAAATCAAATAAAAACGGAATTGAACCCTTGCAAATATGGTAGTCTGGTTCCCTACTTATTACAACTTTGCTGTCGAGGCGTTCGTAAATTGTGCCGGGAACCATGATGATACGTCACAATTCTGCTCACACCACCTCCTCGGGCAGAATTGATAGAACAGTTCTGGAATTGAATTCCGGACCATTCGATTTCGATTCCGTCAATCCGGAAGATTCCGGACTGATAAACGAACACGCCCTATCACTAAACAACGTAGAAAACAATGGGCGTGTTCGATTATCAGTTCCAGAACTGTTTGGAACGATTCCATGGAATTAGTAAATCAAATAAAAACGGAATTGAACCCTTGCAAATCACAGGTACTTGACACATACTTTATTATCTATGAACCCCCTCCCCCCTTAAAAAAAAAAAAAAAAAAAAAATTTTTTTTTTTACTATACTTCTATTATAGATACAAGGTAAACAGCGCAATTCAACACCTAGTCTTTACTATCCACTTAAACTGATGCTAAAATAGACTCGATCGCCGATATTCTCTTGTGGCACCCTCGGGAAATGATTAATTTATCAATATCTACTTTTTATTTCATCAAATTCCGTCAAATAACGCCACAGTACGTGAATTATAACGAAAATAAGCTTCAAAAAGTTTTCTGTCGTTCTCTTGGTACAGAATTGTACATAGCAACGAATGTACATGTAGGGGTGATCTGTTATTTGTCCACAATAAACGGCCTATGCCACTGGAACTTTCACCAAATATTATAAATCATCTTTAAATGAAATATTATCAGTTTTATATAATTTACATAGAATGCAAAATTAAAAGAAACTTTACCTGTTTAATTTTGACCAATGAGATCGCTCCGTTCATTCGATTCATTCCGGTATTCAAAATGGCATTGAAAATGAAATGAGTCTTTCACTTGTCAATTTCATGCCAAATTACATGTATATTTCATATAGCTGGTCATGTTCCGACACAAACGCATTTGCTCTAATGAAATTAGGTGAAAGTTCCAGCCGTAAAGGCCGTTAAATGTGCAAACCGACTAGATTACCCCTTATTTTGGGCAATAAATTCTGTACCAAGAGAACGACATAAAACTTTTTGAAGCTTATTTTCGTTATAATTCACGTACTGTGGCGTTATTTGACGGAATTTGATGAAATAAAAAGTAGATATTGATAAATTAATCATTTCCCGAGGGTGCCACAAGAGAATATCGGCGATCGAGTCTATTTTAGCATCAGTTTAAGTGGATAGTAAAGACTAGGTGTTGAATTGCGCTGTTTACCTTGTATCTATAATAGAAGTATAGTAAAAAAAAAAAAATTTTTTTTTTTTTTTTTTTTAAGGGGGGAGGGGGTTCATAGATAATAAAGTATGTGTCAAGTACCTGTGTTGCAAATATGGTAGTCTGGTTCCCTACTTATTACAACTTTGCTGTCGAGGCGTTCGTAAATTGTGCCGGGAACCATGATGATACGTCACAATTCTGCTCACACCACCTCCTCGGGCTACAGAATTGATAGAACAGTTCTGGAATTGAATTCCGGACCATTCGATTTCGATTCCGTCAATCCGGAAGATTCCGGACTGATAAACGAACACGCCCTATGTCGAATCTCACACCAGGAAGTAAAACCACACATGCTTTGTTCTCCTTCGTCGAGAGTTCATTACTCACCGGTGAGGCGGTGACCCATATCAATGAAAGGTTTATGTGTCGTCAATAAAATCAGTGATCTATCCCTACCTATAATTGACTGAGACTGGCTAATTCTATTGACGAAGGTACGTGTCTTGTTGTTTCGGTCCCGAACAGTTTCGACCCCATTTCATTTTTTAGTCAGCTTACATCGTTTCAGCGGTTGCTGGTGATTCGCCTAAAGCTGATTTCCCCTACAATTCGTTATAGAGTAATCCAAATGGAGAATTTACAGAGAAAGCAAGTATATAGTGATTGTATGTAAAAATATCTATGCACATGTCGTCATGTGTAAGGCTCACACTAGCAAACTTGTATACATACTGGTATATGCTTATCTTAATCTTTATGCGAATGACATTTCGTGCCATTTACGTATTATTTTTTTTTTAGCTCACCTGAGCCAAAGGCTCAAGATGAGCTATTGGGATGGCCCTGTGTCCGGCGTCGTGCGTTGTCCGTAGTGCGTTGTCCGTCGTCGTTAACAATTGCTTCAAATGACATCTCCTCTTATACCGCTTGACAGATTTCAACCAAACTTTACAGAAATGTTCCTTGGGTCAAGCTCTTTCAAATTTGTTAAAAGAATTAAAAACAATGCAGAACTCTGGTTGCCATGGCAACCAAAGTGAAAAAATAAGGAAATCTTTAAAAATCTTCTTGTCAAAAACTGCAAGGGCCAGAGCTCAGATATTTGACACATAGCATCATCTACAGGTCCTCTATCAAGTTTGTTCAAATTATGCCCCTGGGGTCAAAATTGGCCCCGCCCCGGGGGTCACAGTTTTACATAGAGTTATATAGTGAAATTTCCAAATGTCTTCTTCTCTGAAATTAATATGGCCAGAGCTTTGATATTCAGCATGGTGACATTTCTAGATGTCCTTTACCTATTTTGTTCAAATGGTTCCAGTCTGTTGCATAAGTAGGTCACAGGAGCTAAAAATAGAATTTTTCAATGGAAACTTAAAAATATATTCTTGTCTAAAACCCTAGTACCCTTATCTTAGCTATTTGGCACATAGCATCATCTACAGGGCCTCTATCAAAATTGTTCAAATTATGCCCCTCGGGTAAAAAATGACCCCGTCCTGGACATAAATCATTATCTCTATTTTGTCAGCTATTCTCAGGTGAGCGAAATATGCCCCATGGGGCTCTTGTTTGCTCACCATTGTGGATTTGAATACCAGTTAGCGCATTCGGATTTTTCATGCGTCTAGCTGGATTGCGGAAGGTTGGTGGTTTAGAACAGTAAACAGTTCATAAAGGACTTCTTGGGTCTTCATCCACCTGAAATTAGCTGGATTTCCTAAATAAGAACGTGGTCTATTTGTATTAGTCTTTAATGACACAATGATCACCGTCTGAAAATAGAAAATTGATAAACACAATAACTAGAACTGATTATATAGTGATATTCCTATATTCCCCATTTTAATAGGTCGATAAAGGCCTGGAAGGATATTAAACATTAAAAAACTAACTGTCCGTGTCGTTTAAAAGTATCGAGGATTATGCAAGAGTATATAGTTGTATAAATAGAGAAAAAAAATGTCAAAACATGTTGATTAGAGGAAGTGCTGTTTACAATGGTCTTAATTCTGGCATCAATACTTTTGGAGTTATTCCCCTTTGTCAAATGTTCTTGTCCGGTTGATAACTCCAGCTCTACTGATGCTAGAGAACGGAAATTTCATGCATGGAAAGAGTTGGATGCGAGGATCGAAGTGTCTTGCACAAGGGCTACACCTCTAGCATCAATAATGTTGTAGTTATTCCCCTTTGTCACATTATCTTGTCTGCTAAATAACTGAAATTCTAATGATGGAATTTTACAAAACATTACAAATTGCATGCATTCCAAGTTTTTTCACAGTATCTGTATGGTGTGTGTATGTTGGTTGCTGATTGTGTACAGGGGAAGAAAATAAATCTCTAGTTATTTCAATTTATTTGTATGTCTGGAATTAAATGAAATTTGTCAAATTTTGTGTTATTATGAATTTTAATGCTAAAATAATTTGATAACGGGATGGATCTACAGCGCTCCCTCTCTACAACGGCCCTCCCAACAACGATTCCCTCCTTACAACGACCCTTGCCGCTGTTCCCCAAACATAACAAGTATGTCCAACATTTTCGTGGCTGCAATACCGTTTGCTTAAAATTGTCGTCTGCTGTTTTTAGGTCGCCTGTACGTAGTACATGACGAGCTATTCCAATACCCCCGGTGTAGTCGTCGTCGTCGGCGGCGTCGTGAACGGCGTAAACAATTTTAAGGAAATGTCTATAACTTCTATGTCCCTTGAGGTATTGCTTTCATAGTTGGTATGTGTGTGTATATGGACAAGACCTTTCCATGCACAGAAAATTTTTGACCCCTGTGACCTTGACCTTGAACTTAGGGCCTGCGTTCAGGTTTCGAAATCTGCGTTTAGGTTTTGAAAAATGCCTTTAACTTCTATATCCATTAAGGTATTGCTTCCATAGTCGGTATGTGTGTGTATATAGACAAGACCTTTCCATGCTCAGAAAAATTTAGACCCCTGTGACCTTGACCTTGAACTTAGGGCCTGCGTTTAGGTTTCGAAATCTGCGTTTAGGTTTCGAAAAATGCCTTTAACTTCTATGTCTCTTGAGGTATTGCTTCAATAGTTGGTATGTGTGTGTATATGGACAAGACCTTTCCATGCACAGAAATTTTTTGATCCCTTGACCTTGAACTTAGGGCCTGTGTTTAGGTTTCGAAATCTGTGTTTAAGTTTCGAAAAATGCCTTTAACTTCTATGTCCCTTGAGGTATTGCTTTCATAGTTGGAATGTATGTGTATATGGGCATGACCTTTCGATGCACAGAAACATTAAGACCTGTGTGACCTTGACCTTGAACTAAGAGCCTGTGTTTAGGTTTCGAAATCTGTGTTTAGGTTTCGAAAAATGCATTTAACTTCTATATCCTTTGAGGTATTGATTGCATAGTTGGTATGTGTGTGTATATGGACAAGACCTTTCCATGCACAGATAAATTTGGACCCTTGTGACCTTGACCTTGAACTTAGGGCCTGTGTTTAGGTTTTGAAAAATGCCTTTTACTTCTATGTCCCTTGAGGTATTGCTTTCATAGTTGGTTTATGTGTGTATATGGACAAGACCTTTCCAGGCACAGCAAAATTTAGACCCCTGTGACCTTGACTTTGAACTTAGGGCCCATGTTTAGTTTCGAAATCTGTGTTTTGGTTTCTCAAAATTTTTATTACTCCTATGTCCATTGAAATATTCCTTTCATATTCAGTTTGCATGTGTATATGGACAAGATCTTTCCTTGCATGCAAAATGTTTGAGCCCTCTGACCTTGTCCTTGAACTTAGGACCCGCGTTTAGGTTTCAAAGTCTGCGTTTAGGTTTCTCAAAATTTCTTTAACTCATATATCCACTGAGATATTTCTTTCATATTTGGCATGCATGTGTATATGGACACGACCTTTCCATGCATGCAAAAAAATTAGCCCAGTGTCCTTGACCTTGAACTAAGGTCGCGAAAGGTTTTAGGTTTCGAAATCTGCGTTTAGGTTTCAAATATGCTTATAATTCCTATGTCCCTTGAGGTGTTATTTTCATATTTGATTTGCCAGTGTATATGGACAAGACCTTTCCATGCAGGCAAAAAGGTTGACCTCTGTGACCTTGAGTGTGCTTTTAAGTTTCTAAAGGTGCCGGTGGCGAGCTTTGTTGTCTCTCTGACAACTCTTGTTCTCAAAGTTACATAATGGACATTTTTACAGAAAATAACTTAATTACAAGTGACAAACAGCTTGTATCCAGATCAGACGCTGCGTTACGCGGCGTTAGCGGCGTCTGATCTGGATTCAAGCTGTTTGCAAATGTAAGCCAATTTCCCTCCCTATAACGACTCCCTCCGAACAACGAACGCAATTTTTGTCTCCCGTTGGATGTCGTTGTAGAGAGGGAGCGCTGTATTATGAATTTTAATGCTAAAATAATTTGATAACGGGATGGATCTACTATTATTTCATTGCTTGAGGTAGGTGTTTTTTCTCCCCGAGGAGAAGCTTTGCGGTAGTTGCTTTCTCCCCTCGCAGAATGAACCCCTCCTGTCTCATGCAATTACCTTTTATTCACTATTTATTTTACAGTAATTTTTCAAAAACGTGCACGCTCCCTGCTGAATGGAAAACAGTGTAGACCCTAATCAGGCTTCTCCATTTGGAATAGTCTGATCAGGGCCTATACGGTTTGCCAAGGCCTATCTATCCCACTACTTCTTTGTTTAATTTTGACAGGACTAATGACAGTGAAGAGAAGTATATCAGAACAAGAAACATAACAGAGACTGTGACAAGATGGCAACACATGAGGACATTGAGAAGGTAAGGAACATTTATTCACAATACATTTGACACAACATTTTGTCTTTTTTCTTATGCCCCGCGTATCTATAGATGCAGGGGGAATGTACAGTGCTCCCTCCCTACAACGGCCCTCCCAACAACAATTCCCTCCTTACAACGACCATTGCCGCAGTTCCCTAAACAGGACAATTATGTCTAACGCTTTTACTACTGTAATATCGTCTGCTGAAAGTTGTCGTCTGCTGTTTTTCTCAAAGTTACATATTGGACATTTTGTAGGAAAAAAACTAAATAAAGAGTGACAAACAGCGTTACGCGGCGTCTGATCTGGATTCAAGCTGTTTGCAAATGTAAACAATTTTCCCTCCCTATAACGACTCCCTCCGAACAACGCATACAATTTATGTCTCCCATTGGGTGTCGTGGTAGAGAGGGAGCGCTGTACCAGTATTGGTTATCCAGTCCATTTATGCGTACCAGGTTAACCAGATTGTACCGTTTCTTCTAGTACCAACACCGCTTACTCGAATATTTGGATATAGATGTTGCCTTGCACCATATCCAATCCACAATATCACCTAATCACAGTTTGACTATGACCTAATTCAGACAATGAATATTTTACATGGGCTATTACTCGGTCAACTAGATTTTAACTTTTGTCTGGCGTCAACTCTACCTACTGCAACGCTTTGAAACGTATATACGTGTTCCATTGAAGCATTACCAATCCACCCATATCAGTCAAAAACCATGCTTTTGACTTTGACATAATTTGAACTAAGAATATTTCTCTGTTAACTAGATGTTACAGCTTTCTAGAACGGGTGAATACCCAAACAGTTACTGACTTAGACCATTATCAACTCTCCCCTGTCACCAGTCTGTCTATCACCAAACATCAATTTGACCTTGACATAAGATTCAAAATAAGAGTTGATTGAAGGCAGTTTTGTGAATTGTGTGGTTGTTTTTTGTTCGTTGGTTAAGGTATGATTTTGAAACAAACTTGAAATAAAAAAATCCCTAAAAGGTAGCTTAGATCATATAGATAGGTATGTTTGTAACAAAAGAAAAAAGAACTTACCCCCATTTATATCTATTCCAATCTCCGAAAAGTATCGATTTTATCCACATTCTAAGACAAAGACAATCTGATTTGTTTTTTTCGGGAAGCAATTAAAAGTGAAAACATTCCATGTAGTGGCTGCATTTGTTGACTGATTTTGCTGATACTTTGTATTATCCATAAGGTTTGACCTTGCAGTTGATGAATATCCCGCCCTTTTCTGTAAGCTATTTTTATCTTCCGGAAACAATTGCAGTGTATAGTGCAGCAACGATGATCCGAATTGAATGATACTTTATGTTAAAGGTAAATACAATTGATAATTGCTCAGTGGTTATGTGACTGTGCTACCAAAGTTAAGGCAGTGAGTTCGATCCCCGATAGAGTTTGTATTGTATTATTTCTTGATTTATATTTTTCTAAATCTGTTTTTAGCTCGCCTGTACGAAGTACATGACGAGCTATTGCAATACCCCCGGTGTAGTCGTCGTCGTCGTGAACAGCGTAAACAATTTTAAGAAAATGTCTATAACTTCTATGTCCCTTGAGGTATTGCTTTCATAGTTGGTATGTGTGTGTGTATGGACAAGACCTTTCCATGCACAGAAAAATGTGGACCCCTGTGACCTTGACCTTGAACTTAGGGTCCGCGTTTAGGTTTCGAAATCTGTGTTTAGGTTTTGAAAAATGCCTATAACTTCTATGTCTCTTGAGGTATTGCTTTCATAGTTGGTATGTGTGTGTATATGGACAAGACCTTTCCATGCACAGAAAAATTTGGACCCCTGTGACCTTGACCTTGAACTTAGGGTCCGCGTTTAGGTTTCGAAATCTGTGTTTAGGTTTTGAAAATGCCTATAACTTCTATGTCCCTTGAGGTATTGCTTTCATAGTTGGTATGTGTGTGTATATGGACAAGACCTTTCCATGCACAGAACAATGTGGACCCCTGTGAACTTGACCTTGAATTAAGATCCAGAGTTTAAGGATTCGAAATCTGTGTTTAGGTTTCGAAAAACGCTTATATTTCTATGTCCCTTGAGGTGTAACTTCATATTTAATTTTCATGTGTATATTGACAAGACCTTTCTATGCAGGCAAAAAGCTTGACCTCGGTGACCTTGAGTGTGCTTTTAAGTTTCTAAATGTGCCGATGGCGAGCTTTGTTGTCTCTCTGACAACTCTTGTTTATTTTGCGAGTAGACGCATACAAACCATGACATGCATGCAGTTATAAAAAAGAAAAGTACTGTTGAACTTGCCTAAGGATACTTGGATAGAAAAGTTGTTCAAAAGAAGTGCTTATAACAACATCGCGTTATGCAAAGCATTATCGGAAAGCACTCTGTGTTACTTTCGGCTAAAACAAGGTGTTTGGCACACCAGTGTCCCACTTGGATCAAAAAATGAACTTTAATGTAGCATTTTGAAATTTAGAGTATCAAAAAGTTAAAGCTTTGACCACTCATATCAAATCTTGCTTTAAGTTTGCAGCTGCTACAAATGTATTTTTATAGAGGTTTTAAAGTATAAGTCACCTAAATGTTACGGACACTACATCAGGCATATAACAACACTGATTTTCTTCAAAACATAACATATTTATTGATTTAAACACATAACTTCAAACATGGAATATAAATAATATAACTGAAATGAAATATAGTTGAATTCAACTTCAAAACTGATTTTTTTTTAATTTTAATACGTACAGGCGCAAAACTTCAAAAAAATGAACTTGCAACGTTTCACCTAACATTTGTCATCCTCCGAACCCAAGGTTAAAAAAACATCTATTTGCTAGTACAAGGACTTAGTTTTATATTCCAGTCACTTTTCAATGTTCAAAATGTGTTCAATTATTTTCTTTGGACATACAATTATCTCAAACCACTTTTGTTACGGACACTACAATTCCAAATTGTACCGTTAAGATACAATGCCAAACTATTTAAAGCAGACTTGTTTGTGTTTTTATATAAGGATAACCCTTACATTGTCTAATTCACTTGTTTGAAACTTAAAAGGCCCCTTTTGTTTTCAATTTCAGTGTTTAAAGTTTCCCTATGGTATTGTCAATCAGCTCTGTCACAAAACAACAAAGTCACTTGTTGTTTAGGCCATGTGTACAAATCCCCTGATTTGTTCATGTATTTAAGCCAACACTCCTCTTCATATATATTTGTACCTTCTGCCACATAAACACATATGGGTTCTTTCTTTGGTTTCAAATCAAAAGCAAAAAAAATCCCCAGAGTTGTAACATTTGGACTGTTGAAGTTGCTGTGTGGTATTTTCTGCTATTTACTGTTTCTTAGCGGTTTCTGTTTCCTGCGGTTATATCTTCCTTTTCCTATTCTGAAGCAGGTTCTCAGTTTATGATGAAGGCCTACAGTTTTGATGGTCTTCATTCACTCTCTGATTGTCCTTTGACTTGCATGTACCTCGTAACCTGTAATGGCAAGTTTTCTCTTTTCCCCAGTGACCTTGACCTCAAACCTAGGGCCCGCTTTTCGGTTTCGAAATCTGTGTTTAGGTTTTATAAAATGCTTATAAATGCTATGTCTCTTGAGGTCTTGTTTTTAGCTCACCTGAGCCGAAGGCTCAAGGTGAGCTGTTGTGATCGCCCGCCGTCCGTCGTCCGTCTGTCCGTCTGTTCAAATTTACTTCAAGCGACAACTCCTCTGAAACCGCGAGTCTGAGGAAAAAACTAATTTGCTCACGGTGTTCCTTGGATGCTTCTCTACAGAAATTGTTAAAATGAAACTTTAAAGTGGACTACTTATTGAAATTTATTAAAAAAAGTGAAAAACTTTAAACAAGTTTTTTGTAAAAAACCACTGTTCCCACACCTTAGATATTGCATGAATAGTATCTTCTACTAAATCACTTTCAAAATTGTAAAAAATCAAAACCCTAGGATCAAATTTGACTCAACCCTGGCCATATCAGTGCTTTTTGATGCAGGTCTGACAGTAAAAACTCTCTAATGATCCGTTTTATACAGACGCATTGTATCTTCCAGGCTAAGAAGCTACCCTTATACTAAATGCAACATTTTTGCAAACAGTTTGGATCCAGGTCAGATGCCACATAATGCTGCATCTAATCTGGATCTAAACTATTTGCCACTCATTATTTTCTTATATTTAGAAAATATAAGTTATTATTTTTTACATATTTCACATACAAACATTTGGAGCAGACAACAGTTCAGCATAATAATAGTCATTTCTCTCTGAGACCGTCTCCAATTGCATAACTGACCCATAGCTAGCTCTGAACTCAGGTCACTGAGATACATAACAGAAATGAAAGTGATGTCTGCTATTTTATGCTCAAGCACAACTTAGTTCGAGGCATATTACTTTTGGTCTGTCTGTTTGTTTGTTTGTGTTTTGTTTGTTTGTTTATCTTTCTGTCTATCAGTCCACAATTAATTCTTGGCCATAAACAGTATGGATCCAGGTCAGATGCCACATAATGCTGCTTCTAATCTGGATCCAAACTATTTGCCACTCATTTACATATAGTTTCTTATATTTAGAAAATGTAAATAATGATATTTATTAACCTATTAACCCATACATATTCTTTTTTATGTCTTTAATTTATTCTTCCACAGAAGAAAATATTTCACTTTATACAGTCATTGTTGTCTTTAACAATTGCTTCAAATGACATCTCCTCATATACCGCTGAAAAGATTTCAACCAAACTTTACACGAATGTTCCTTGGGTCAAGTTCTTTCAAAATTGTTCAAAGAATTAAAAACAATGTAGAACTCTGGTTGCCATGGCAACCAAGTGAAAAAATAAGGAAATCTTAAAAAATCTTCTTGTCTGAAACTACAAGGGCCAGATCTTAGACATTTGTCACATAGCATCATCTACAGGTCCTCTATCAAACTACAAACTATGCCCCTGGGGTCAAAATTGGCCCCGCCCAGGGGGTCACAGTTTAACATAGAGTTATATAGTGAAATTTTCAAATGTCTTCTCCTCTGAAACTAATATGGCCAGAGCTTTGATATCTGGCTTGGTGACACTTTTAGATGTCCTATACCAATAAGGTTCAAATGGTTCTGGTCGATTGCATATCATCTACAGGTCCTCTATCAAGTTTGTACAAATTATGCCCCTGGGGTCAAAATTAGCCCCACTCCGGGGGTCACAGTTTTCATACGTCTTCTTTTCTGAAGCTAATATAGCCAGAGCTTTGATATTCGGCATGGTGTTACTTCTAGATGTCCTTTATCTATTTTGTTCAAATGGTTCCAGTCTGTTGCATATGTAGGTCACAGGAGCTAAAAATAGATTTTTTCAATGGAAACTTAAAAAAAATCTTCTTGTCTAGAACCCTAGTACCCTGATCTTAGATATTTAGAACATAGCATCATCTACAGGTCCTCTATCAAGATTGTTCAAATTATGCCCCTCGGGTAAAAAATGACCCCGTCCTGGACTTAAATCATTATCTCCATTTTGATGTACAGCTATTCTCAGGTGAGCGACATATGCCCCATGGGGCTCTTGTTATATTTGGTATACATGAGTACGGTATATGGACAAGGCCTTTTCATGAACACAAAAAGTCCTGACCCTTATGACCTTGATCTCAGAATCTGTCTTTAAGATTCCAAATGTGCCTTCGGCGAGCTTTATTGTATCTCTGACAACTCTATTCTGTCTAAGAGCAGCTTGTACATTTGTACTTCAGGATCTGAAGATGGCATCAGGTTAATCTGTAGTATTTTCTTCTGTCTTAGTCAGTCTTCTTCAGCACTGAATATTTTTAGGGTTTTCTGTTTTCTTACAATTTCTTCTCACCTTAACTCTCAGCGTAGTATTCGCCTTTTTCTTCTCAGCTTCCACTTCAAGTACAATTTCTTGACAGCAGATCTAGTTTGTCACAGTGATGAACTCTTGCTCTGCTCTGCAAAATATATTTAAGATATATTACCATTTCAATCGTTAATCGATAATTTCATAATAATAATTTCATGATTGGACCCAATTGAAATATGCAGCACTATATGCTATCAACTTAAAGTAATAAACTGTGCAGATACAGATCAAAGGGCTCTTAATCCTTTACTCCATTGCCTGTTTCTAGTATTGATGACAGGTGACTACTTAAAGCAGTTTGAAAGTAAAGCAGAATGTTCCTTAAGGTGCATGCTGCTTTACTTTCAGCCTGCTTTAAGATACCATTTTCTAGAATAAAGAAAATGTTTTTTTATAATATATATTCATGACTGTAGAAAATGGAACTATTTTTTTCAGCGAAGGAACAAATTAAAAAGTTTTGAAATATGTATCTTTGGAGTAATGGGTTAAAAGAGTTCTTTGATGTTGATCTATAATCATTTTTCATAAATTGTTTAGGCTTAGATTCTGGGGCCCTTTCAAGAGCTCAAATAATGTGAGTCTATATTCTATACCATTTGAACTATCTCGTAACCTTTGACCACACAGTTGCACTTCTTTTGCTTGCAAGCAGTATAAGTTCAGATTAGAAGGACCTAAACAAGAGCCCCCTGAACCTTTACATTTATTCATTTTCAAATTTCTAAGCATTATAACATTTGCACTACAAATCTGACTGAACAGAATTCTATTTTAGAAGAATTCATAAATGTTGTCAAACACAGATCATAATGAGATGGGTTATGTGTGCTTTAGACCATTTGTTTCTGTAGAAACCCAAGTCAAAATTGTCTGTAAGTGTATATAGCCTGGTCAAATGGCATAGATAATGAAAGAAACAGATGTGTAAATACTTAAATAGATTGCCTTCAATAAATTAAATAGATCATGTAGTGTCCGTAACATTTTTGACAAGAAGAAATAAGTTTAGGAAAGACATGATTGTTGTGAATCAAACAGACACTAAGGTTTTAAATATGTTGTTTAAAAGGCCTATAAGACTTGATACAAGGAACACAATTTTATTTGATGTAATACATGAGTCAAACAATTATTTCAGATTATTTGCACCACTAAATTTGACTTAAATGGTGTTTGAAATATAAGAGAGAAAGATAATGATTACTTATATTGGGTTAATTTCAACATTTGTTATGTTTGGGAACATTAATTCAACAAGTCAGATGTAACAATTCAGTGTTGGACTACTTGAGCATGTGTACACAGAAATGCCTGTAATATGTTACGGACACTACATTTTATAACAAGCAATGCTTTAACTCTTTATTACATACCTTCACCATCATTTGGACTCAAATTGTTCTTTCTTTCAGTTTGACATGATAGAAAACTATTTCAGCCCTTTCTTGTTAAACTGGGCACTGGTCTGGTGAACTGGAAAATTTCTTGGAAGCACACCCCTCTTTCGATTGCAATATAACATCTTACTATTGTTGCATCAAACAAGATTTTCTTGTATTTTCCAAGAGTATTTAAGTGATGGAATAATCCATAACAAAACTTATTGCTCTGCAAAGCAGCAAAACTAAGAAAAAAGCTCTTGAAGTTTGATATGATGAATTATCAGTTTAAGTGTACAATTTTTGTAGTGTCCGTAACACTAAAATCACGAAAACAACTATCTTTCAGTTCAAGGAAATCTTTAATATTTTAGCTTTTGCATACAAACCTTCATAGAAATAATATTTGGAAATTTAAAATGTCTAATGTAAATAAAATTTGACTTTTTAAACCCACTGTTACGGAGACTACAGAAAATTCATTTTGCTTTTTTCCGCATTCGAATGCTAAATTTTTATAAATGCAAAGTGCAAATTCAAAGATATTTCGGTATTTCAAACTTTGATTAAAAATGAGTCATTTTAAACACTAACCTCCAGGTTATTGACAATATAGCAGTTCTTTACAGACATATAACAAAGCATACCCTCTGTGAATCTGATGATTAGACCAAATCACCTATTTCAGTTATACGGCCATAACTTTCTTAATATACTGTCTATTTTGGATGATCCACCTATAAAAACTTAGTAAACAAATACATCTATGAGACTGTCTTAATTACAGCTGATTTTAAGGTGGTTAAAATATTGTATTCTAAGCTCAAAATTAAAAATTATTGAAGTGGGACAGCATAACGCTTAAAAATGGCCATTTTGGGGGCATATCTGTTACAATATCTCAACAATGGAGTTAGATATTGACTTAAAATTTGGAGGCTATCAACATTGATCATAGCTTCAAATATTGAATGCAAGAAAAGCATTGGCTATCTATTCAGTTACTTTCAGTCTTCATATAACATCATTTTTAGCTCGACTTTTTCGAAAAGTCGAGCTATTGTCGTCACCCTGTCGTCTGCGTCAGCGTCTGCGTCAGCGTCAGCGTCTGCGTCGGTTAAGTTTTTTGCTTAAGGTTTTTGTAAGAGTCCATTTCTCAATAACTATCGATGGTATCCATTTGAAACTTGGAAGGTTGTTAAGTATCAAAAGGGCAACTCATAACAACAAGGCAGGTAACCCTGGGATTTGTCATTTCAGAGTTATTGCCCTTGTTTTATTTACTTAAAAATTATAAATTAACATATCTCAATAACTATCAAAGATATCCATTTGAAACTTGGAATACTTGTTCAGTGTCAAAAGGGCAACTCATAACAACAAGGCAGGTAACCCTGGGATTTGTCATTTCAGAGTTATTGCCCTTGTTTTATTTACTTAAAAATTATAAATTAACATATCTCAATAACTATCAAAGATATCCATTTGAAACTTGGAATACTTGTTCAGTATCAAAAGGGCAACTCATAACAACAAGGCAGGTAACCCATGGATTTGTCATTTCAGAGTTAGTGCCCTTGTTTTATTTACTTAAAATTTATAAATTAACATATCTAAATGACTATGAAAGATATTAACTTGAAACCTTGAATACTTGTTAAGTATCAAAAGAGCAACTCATAACAACAAGACAGGTGACCCTGAGATTTGTCATTCCAGAGTTATTGCCCTTGTTTTATTTACTTAAAAGTTGTTAATTCAAATATCTAAATAACTATGAAAGATATTAACTTGCAACTTGGAATACTTGTTTAGTATCAAAAGGGCAACTCATTACAATAAGGTTGGTTACTCTGTGATTTGTAATTCCAGAGTCATTGCCCTTGTTTTATTTACTTAAAACTTGTAAATTGAAATATCTTAATAACTGTCAAAGGTATTAACTTGAAATTTTAAGTATTTTTGCGTTATATCAAAAGGGCAACTCATTCAAACAAGAAAGGTGACCATGGATGTGCCATTCCAGAGTTATTGCCCTTGTTTTTTATTTACATAAAACTTGTAAATTGAATTTTCTCAATAACTACCGTAGGTATTTACTTGAAACTTTAAATAGTTGTTAAGTATCAAAAGGACAACTCATTACAAGAGGGCAGGTAACCCTGGGTTTCATGATTCCAGAGTTATTGCCCTTTGGTATTGACTCTTTAGAATTTAATTAGATTTCTCAATAACTACCATAGGTATTAACTTGAAAATTGAATACTTGTTCAGTTTCAAAAGGGCATCACCTTTCAACAAGGCAGATAACCATGGGATTTGTCATTGCAGAGTTACTGCCCTTGTTTGACTAAGAATTTATATTTGAAATTATTCAGTAACTGTAGAAAGTTATTAATTTCAAACTTCCAATATATTTGAATTCTTGTTTAGTTTCAAAAGGGCAACTTGTTACAACAAGGCAAAGATATTGTCCTTGTTTTGACTTATAGTTTACTTTAAATGGAATGCAGGCTGTCCAAGTATGTTAAAGTTGTGGTTGCTTACAAACTTCTATGATCAATGGGGCATTAAACACCCATACACATTCTTCCAATGGAAAATGTAGCCATCTCAAGTATATGAAAGTCGAGCGCCCAGCACCCGTTTGCGGTGCTCTCGTTACTCTACTGTGCCAAATACCTTGTTTTAGCCGATTGCTAATTCGTTAAGCAGCAAGTTGTTCTTTGCCAAAACGTTTACTGCTTTATTTTAGTAAAATAGTATATTAAATCAAAGTACTGAAGTACTGAAGGCTTGTAGTGGCTGTGCACACTTTACTCATGCTTTACAGTTCCTTTCACGCCTAGTGAGAACAATTGGGGGTGTATTTAAGTAATATCGCGACGTCCAGGTAACTGAAGCTGGAGGAAGACCTTAAAGTGCTCAATGCACTGTTTCGTGCACAAATCGGCAACTGGATAGAACCACCAACCTTCTGCAAGCCAGCTGGAAGGCTTCCCCAAAGAAATTTCCGAATGCCCGATATCTTGCGAGTTACTTCATGCCACTTCAAGATCAGTTTCACTGATTTGAAAACATTTAGACTTCTTCTTGTTGTATTATGGCTAGTCTATACACTTCATCTATAGCTGTACTACGTCATACTGGTCAGTAGAATACACATTGAGTAAGCATGCTATGTGCACTCTGTTTGTAGCTTCCAACCTGTTAACTTGTAGATCATTAAAATAGTTGACTTAGATATATACCTGTCTCTTATTAATAGACCAAATAATTATCACAACACTTCTTTTCCATGAAATATTATGTAAATAACGGTCTAATTTTAGAGTTATAAATAGTTCTGCTCAGCCGGTGGTCAGGTTCCCGGATGTTGATTATTTCATAATCTGATATATAGGAGACAGGGAACCAGACTACTCAGCCAGAAGCTCTTTTAGAAACCTGGGGAAACCCAAGAACAGTCAGTGATTTGTAGGGGGCGCTAGAGCGGAACACAGTTTCAATCTTATAATTCCATGTAGTCGTGTGGGGAGACCCCCAAAAGCCAAAAATACCTGAATCCGACATTTACAAACAGTACTGAGAATCGAATTCATGACGCTAGAACTACGAGTCAATGACAATGTCCATTACGCTATTGCGACACAGTGGGTTTTTTATCGCGCTATCTAGATGATATTTTTAATATAGACAACCCATTTTTTGATACGTTGTTTCCTTTTATTTACCCAAAAGAACTACGCCTTAATAAAACAAACGAGTCAAATTTGTCGGCACCATTTTTAGATTTGGATCTTTTAATAAATAACGGAATTGTTTCTTCTAAGATTTACGATAAACGAGATGATTTTGATTTTAGTATTGTAAATAATCCTCATCTAGATGGCGATGTTCCCCGTTCCACATCTTACGGGGTTTATATTTCACAACTTATTCGCTTTGCTAGGGCCTGTACCTCTGTTGAGGACTTCCACATTCGTAATAAAACTATTACTGAAAAGCTTCTTAAACAGGGGTACAGATTTCATAAACTTCGTAAAACATTTTCTAAATTCTTTTATAGAAATCTTCCTCTCATTAACAAGTATAAATGTAACTTAAAGTCTTTTCTGTGGCAAGATATTTCACATCCGGAGTTTTATGGTGATGTGATTTACAGACTTCGTAAGATTCTTGGACATATACATTTTCAAAACCTATTTGTGAAACGTATTAGATTTTTCCTCAAAAAAGATTATGATCCAACTATATTGCTGCGCACTTCACGTTTGGTTATCGATCAATTTACAATTGATAACTTATGATGCTTTCCTCTTTGGTTGTGCGACAACAGACAGGGATTAGCACTACATAATGATGTATCTCTAAAGCTGTCCTTAACCGGTAGAGTTATGTCGGATTTTCGTGCTTTGTTTTTTCTCTCCCTCTCTGTCGTACCCTGAACCCTTCCATGTCTTACAGTTACTCGTAACTACAGACTAGTCGCTTGAGTACAATTTGACCGTTGCCATAGTGGGTTATTTCTAACATGGGCTTGAATGTTTAATTCTTTCCCAATTTTGTTACTAATGATCTTGTCATAGAATTTTTGTTAGATGTTTTACATGTATTTTGACTTACTGTGCTGGCGGTCTTTTTGATTGTGGGGTTGTGGAACAGGGTTTATATTTTATGTACACTGTTCGTCTTTATAGGTGAATATAGGAGATAAGAGTGAGGTTGGGCGCCCCTAAACCCAGGTTTAACCCCCAGTGGTAGTTAATGGTTAATCTATAATTAATCATTGATTGCTGCTGACCGTACCAAGGCGGACTCGTATATTCACTTTGCTTTATGTTTGTCTTGCGTGTTGTTTTCTATTGAGTGTGTAGATGAAGGAATGGGATTGTGCGTGTGTGTGTGTTTGTTTGTTATGGTATGACTGTGTGTGTGTTCTGCTTGAGAGGTGGGTGTATTGTTTGTGTTGCGTTTCCTGCTTGAGTCTTTCGTATTTATTTGATTATCGGCTGAAGTATATTTGGTGATATTTTCATTGATTTATAAATAAAGTATACGGAATCTTCCGATGGAAGCAACAAACATTGACGGAAAGTGATGACTGCCAGGTCTAAATAAAGTATACGGAATCTTCCGATGGAAGCAACGAACATTGACGGAAAGTGATGACTGCCAGGTCAAACCTGATGGACATGTGTAGTTAAATATTGATGATGCACAGATCAAGTTTGAATATGGAGGTGATCTATGCATATAAGTTTGGTGATGATACTTGCTACATGGGTTTATATCAGTTATACGTAGATTAAGTTGCAAATATGGAGGAAATTCTTGATATTAATAAGGTGATCTGAGGGCTTAATTGCTGACAGTTGATCAACTAAGAGACTATATTTGTTGACCGATTCAAATAATACTTGCTGCCTCATACTTGTTTCTAGTTGTTATTTCTGTTTTCAGATTACCTACACCAAAAGTATATACACAGCATGGCCCTGTTTGACTGAGTTTTCTATTTGTTGCTTTTATTTTCAGATTACCTCCAACAAAGTCTTTACACAGGGCCCTCTGTGACTGAGTTTTCTAGTTGTTATTTCTCTTTTCAAATTACTTCCAACAAAAGTATATACACAGGACCCTCTCTGACTGAGTTTTCTAGTTGTTATTTCTCTTTTCAGATTACCGCCAACAAGGTATATATAACGCAGGGGCCTCTGACTGAGTTTTCTAGTTGTTATTTCTCTTTTCAGATTTAGTACCTCCAGCAAAGTATATATACAAGGCCCTCTCTGACTGAGTTTTCTAGTTGTAATTTCTCTTTTCAGATTGACCCTGAAGATGATGAAGAGTGTAAGTAATAATATTAAGTACAGAGAACACTACTTTTAGTTGTACTGACAAGAAACTACATACATTTTCTTAGAACAAATAGGCATGTATATGTTACAGCATTCAGGTTTTTCAAGTGGGGAAGCCTTCCAGCTGGCTTGCAGAAGGTCGGTGGTTCTACCCAGTTGCCACTTTGTGACTGAAACAGTGCATAAAGGGCTTTTGGGGGTATTCCTCCACCTATAATTAGCTGGAAGTCGCGTTATGACTGAAATACTGTTAAAGCGACGTTTCAGGCACAATTCAGTCACAATGCACTGTTATTTCGAAGCAATTGGTACAATTCACGTCAGTGTCTAGTTATATATTCATGACTTCCCTGTTTTAGAGCGTGACTTCAGCACCATAATGTTTATGCCAGGTTACATTCAAAATTGCCATTTTAGGCCTTTACAGAATCGTTTATAGCCAATGAAGAAATCCTACAGTAACCTGATTTGGCACAATTATCGAGTTACAATGAGGTCAAGATAATATGCCAATGTTTAATTGGTCACTGTGACATATAGAGGATCTTGTATGAGTGGCTTTTTGAGTGCTCATTATTTATCATTTTTAATAAACGAGTTGACTAAAATAATATGACGCGAGCCTTGGCGAGCGTCATATTCATTTTAGTCAACGAGTTTATTAAGAATGATAAATAATGAGCATGAATATGAGATTCTATTTATCACATAAAAAATTTAAGCACCTACTAAATTGATTAAAGCCGTTGTTTGGACACCCTCCGCTATATAGATTTTCCGCCAAAACGTTACGTTGTTTACGTTAACGTCATAGTAAATGACGTCATTTGGCGTCCCGCTACATGCAGCGCTTGTGGACGAACAAGTTGGGCCGGAGCCCAAAAAACGATATTCTACTAGTGGATTACGATATTTATACAATCGCTTTATGCAACTCCCAGATAGCAGATTATGTGATAAAATTGTTATTGTTAAGTTGCTTAAAGAATTTCTTTGTTTACATTTTTGTTTGTCTTTGGTGAAGCCGGAGTAGAAGACTTACATAAACGAAACTTGGCAGGATTAAGGGTTTGATCTAGAGAAACAATACTTAAAACTCTTTCCTTGACTCATTCACTCCTGAAACTTTTAATGGACAATTCCAATTTCAAAATACATCTAGTCCATTTTTGACTATTTAGGGATGATTTTAACATATCTTTTTCAAAATGACAAACAGTGTAGTTCCTGATCAGAGGGCTCCTTAAGGAGCCCTCTGATCAGGGTCTACACTGTCTGCATAGGACAAGTGTAATCCTCATATGTATACTGTTTGTAAATGACGAGTATACTCGTCGCTAGGGTTAAATGTGTTTTAATGACAAAATGAAGATGTGAATAACGAGCTATTTTTGTCCCGTTTTGGTAAAACTTGCAGAGAAGGATTCTGGTGGCAAAACCTAGACCAAATTTGAAATGTGAATCATTTGGCTTAAATACTAGGTCATCATGTCAAATCATCAACATGACTTTGAATACTCTAGAGGCCATAGTTTTAGCAAAACTTAATTTCAGCCAACTTTTAATACATATTTTTCAGTGGAAAAGAAACATATTTTCACGGTGATATGTATTTTTGCAGTGAAGTTATAACTTGTATGTGAGTTGAAATGGATTTTAACTCACATTGCTTATTTGTTTAAAACGCCACATTTGTATACAGTGCTTGAATAGTTTGTTATTTATCTTACAAAAAATATACATTACAAGTTTGTGTATTAGATTAAAATTGAGTGAAATCATATCAGACATTTAGGTTATTCACCCTAGATCAACTTAAATATATTAGAAACGGCATCATTCCAACAATATTTAGACTAAAGCGTGTACAAATTAGAATGGGTTTTGATAAAAGTTTATCAAAATATTTATATAAGTCTTAGGATGTTTTTTGCAATGGGCGATAACCAAAAGGCAAACACGAATATGTTTAAATATATCCATGGCTGAGCGTTATCCAACCCATTATAGCTCTCTGGTCTTCTTTGAAGTAAAATTGCATACATGTCTGCATTGTCTTGTTACCTCGATTGGTAGAATGCTGGTCTTGTAAAGTTAGGGTAGGCATTGGTCATAAAGTCAATATGTCAGAAAAATATGAGTAAATTACAAGACTATTGTTAGTACAGGATATTTATTCGTAACTTCCATCTAGCCATCTTTCAGAGTGGCCATAGTCTGTTGAAATTCCCACATGAAGCAGGAAAAAAACACAAAGATTTAAAAATTTGCCCAATATTAGAGAATTTACAGGGAATTTTGCTGGTAAATTCTGTTTCTGGTTTATTAAAAAACTACATTTCTTCAATCTACATACACGTATAAAATGTATTTAATTACGCAATTTACAAAGCATCACTAGCTTAATGTTAATTCATATACATGTATGAGTTTAGCTTACTGGTAATGAAGGTATGAATGTAAGGGGAGGTTGCATTCCATACATACAGTTGTTTTTTCAACGGCTGTTCCACAAAACGATTAGGGGAAATCACATTTCAGTTTGGGAAAAATCAGGGAATTTTATTTTCTAACAGACCAATAATAAATGTTTCTTACTGAAATATTAGCTTTAAGTGCAGTGAAGCAATGAGCATTTAAAGGCCATGACCAATACCTAATTTCTGCACCAGACCTTTTTAAATGTCATTTCAGTTTTCGATGACTTTGTGAAAAAAGTGTTGGATAAAGCCACAGTAAAGATTGTAGAAAAACTGGAACCAGATGGAATATTAGATATCTTTGTGGAGCGCAACATTCTTGGAGAAGAATTTACAAACGTGACCATACGAGATATAAGGGTAGGTTAACGGTTCCACATTCACCACATTGATTAGCAATATCATTATTTGCTTTAAATACATTTGTCTTTTGAAGAGATTGAACCTTGGATTGTTGGAAGACCATTCATGTTGAACAAATATCAATGAGTACAATATACTATATGTTATTGAAACATTTTCTTGTGGTGGGTTAACCCGTAACCCCATAGCCTTTTTCTAAGTTTGAAGATAGTTTGTCACTTAAAGCAGGTTGAAAGTAAATCAGAATGTGCCTTAAGGCACATTCTGCTTTAATTTCAGCCTGCTTTAAGCTACCATCTGCTAGATAAAATCAAATATTTCTTATGATACATATCTTTAATGGCATAAATTGGAACTATTTGCTTCAGTGGCAGAATAAATTATAGGCGAAAAAGGAGTATTTATGGGGGAATGGTTTAAGTAAAACAAAGTCCTGTTCAGTATTAATGACCCCAGCATATCTGTACAAAGCCTGTTGTGCAACGTACAGCTGTCGGCAGTCTGTTTTGTGTTGGTATCTTAACCCATTGCATGCTGGGTAATATTTGGCGGCCATTTTAAAATGGCATCTGCAACGGGTATAACTCAAATATTTGCAAAATATTTTAGCAGTTCCTGATAGAGTATTGACTTAGCTGCAAACAGTTTTGATCTCAGACCAGGCCCCAAATGTGGGACCTGATCTGAGATCAAAACTGTTTGTCTAGAGGTACACCTAAGAGTGTATCCTGCATGAAATGGGTTAACAAAAGCAATGCTAAAAGTCAGTAAAAGATTACCGTAATTTCCTGCAATAAGCCCACACCTTTAGATAGCCCGCATCCGGCATATTGCCCGCAGAAAACTTAAAAATGAAAAAAGTTTCGGCAAATAACCCGCACCGTCTATATGCCCGCACCCATATTGTGAAACTTACTTAAGATTCATCGCTATAAAGAGTAATATGGACCAACTTTCGACCGTTATCAACAATAAATACTGGATATAGATTAAGCATTATTCTATGCTATGTTTTATTCAGAACTTGCTTGTTTCTTGAAATTTTAATAAACCTATTAACAATCTATTTATATAATTCCTCATGGTGTCAGCTTAACGTTTGTTCTTTACCTACATCTTTTGTTAATCTAGGAAAA
Organism: Gari tellinella; assembly: GCA_922989275.2. Lineage (NCBI taxonomy): Eukaryota > Metazoa > Mollusca > Bivalvia > Cardiida > Psammobiidae > Gari > Gari tellinella. Next base: position 12,634,681 of record OV277874.1, on the reverse strand, counting down.
AGAAAATACCTCAAAGAAAAACAGAGGAATCCAAGAGATGATCCGTAGGAGTCCGAACAATTACATCATTTTTAAAGAAGGACTGGCATCAAGTGGTCAGCAGGGTTTACTTGATGATCTTGAAGCATTGGAGAGAGAAATGCATGCCAAAGGTGAAACTAATTGTCTTTATATTAACTTTTTTTTAAAGAAAATAATTAGTTTGTGTGTTACCCTTGATGAAATCTAGATCTCAGTGTCCATTTGCAGTGCTCTTGTTTTCTCACATTAAAAGTCGCACATGGTCTACTCAGTTGAGCGTTTTAAAAGGTAATTTTGGCCATCTTGTACTATTTTACACTTGAATAGCATAAAGACTGTCCTTTTCGTATACTTCGCTAACAAAGTTGTTCAAACTTAAGTGTAAGAGACCATGTGCACCAAAAAGTGGACAGCCCGAGGACCTTCCATTTCAAGTCTGGGCTGTCTTAACCCTTTACCCCATGGCCAGTTTTTAATTTTGAATATAGGTGACGACTTAAAGCAGGTTAAAAGTAAAGCAGAATGTGCCTTAAGGCACATTCTGCTTTACTTTCAGCCTGCTTTAAGCTATTATCTGCTAGGAGATATCAAATATTTCTTATGAAACATATTCATGACTGTATAAAGTTGCACTATTTTCTACAGTGATGGGATCAATCAAAGGCGTATTTATTGGGTAATGGGTTAATGTCTATCGGTCCAGCACTCAAGTTGCATAAATTAAACATTTAAATGTAAAATTATTCAAGTTAATCTGTTTCATATTTCAGAGCCACACAATTGTGATTCGACAGTACCCTGCCACCTGCTTCAGCAGCTAAAATATCAACAGCTAGAAGTATTGATGCCGACCAGTAAATCAGTTCAGGGTAATTGCAGCTTTAGATATACCGGTAAAGATAACTGTCTTAACATAATCTCCCATAGCCAGTTCTAAAATTTGAAGACAGGTTACCACTTAAGGGTGTATCAAACCCATAAGCGATTTTTTAAAAGTATTAAACTTTTCTTCTATCATTGTTTTTTAGCTCACCTGAGCCGAAGGCTCAAGGTGAGCTGTTGTGATCGCCCGCCGTCCGTCGTCCGTCTGTCCGTCCGTCCGTCTGTCCGTCCGTTCAAATTTACTTCAAGCGACAACTCCTCTGAAACCGCGAGTCTGAGGAAAAAACTAATTTGCTCACGGTGTTCCTTGGATGCTTCTCTACAGAAATTGTTAAAATGAAACTTTAAAGTGGACTACTTATTGAAATTTATTAAAAAAAGTGAAAAACTTTAAACAAGTTTTTTGTAAAAAACCACTGTTCCCACACCTTAGATATTGCATGAATAGAATCTTCTACTAAATCACTTTCAAAATTGTAAAAAATCAAAACCCTAGGATCAAATTTGACTCAACCCTGGCCATATCAGTGCTTTTTGATGCAGGTCTGACAGTAAAACTCTCTAATGATCCGTTTTATACAGACGCATTGTATCTTCCAGGCTAAGAAGCTACCCTTATACTAAATGCAACATTTTTGCAAACAGTTTGGATCCAGGTCAGATGCCACATAATGCTGCATCTAATCTGGATCTAAACTATTTGCCACTCATTTACATATTTTCTTATATTTAGAAAATATAAGTTATTATTTTTTACATATTTCACATACAAACATTTGGAGCAGACAACAGTTCAGCATAATAATAGTCATTTCTCTCTGAGACCGTCTCCAATTGCATAACTGACCCATAGCTAGCTCTGAACTCAGGTCACTGAGATACATAACAGAAATGAAAGTGATGTCTGCTATTTTATGCTCAAGCACAACTTAGTTCGAGGCATATTACTTTTGGTCTGTCTGTTTGTTTGTTTGTGTTTCGTTTGTTTGTTTATCTTTCTGTCTATCAGTCCACAATTAATTCTTGGCCATAAACAGTATGGATCCAGGTCAGATGCCACATAATGCTGCTTCTAATCTGGATCCAAACTATTTGCCACTCATTTACATATAGTTTCTTATATTTAGAAAATGTAAATAATGATATTTATTAACCTATTAACCCATACATATTCTTTTTTATGTCTTTAATTTATTCTTCCACAGAAGAAAATATTTCACTTTATACAGTCATTGTTGTCTTTAACAATTGCTTCAAATGACATCTCCTCATATACCGCTGAAAAGATTTCAACCAAACTTTACACGAATGTTCCTTGGGTCAAGTTCTTTCAAAATTGTTCAAAGAATTAAAAACAATGTAGAACTCTAGTTGCCATGGCAACCAAGTGAAAAAATAAGGAAATCTTAAAAAAAAATCTTGTCTGAAACTACAAGGGCCAGATCTTAGACATTTGTCACATAGCATCATCTACAGGTCCTCTATCAAACTACAAACTATGCCCCTGGGGTCAAAATTGGCCCCGCCCAGGGGGTCACAGTTTAACATAGAGTTATATAGTGAAATTTTCAAATGTCTTCTCCTCTGAAACTAATATGGCCAGAGCTTTGATATCTGGCTTGGTGACACTTTTAGATGTCCTATACCAATAAGGTTCAAATGGTTCTGGTCGATTGCATATCATCTACAGGTCCTCTATCAAGTTTGTACAAATTATGCCCCTGGGGTCAAAATTAGCCCCACTCCGGGGGTCACAGTTTTCATACGTCTTCTTTTCTGAAGCTAATATAGCCAGAGCTTTGATATTCGGCATGGTGTTACTTCTAGATGTCCTTTATCTATTTTGTTCAAATGGTTCCAGTCTGTTGCATATGTAGGTCACAGGAGCTAAAAATAGATTTTTTCAATGGAAACTTAAAAAAAATCTTCTTGTCTAGAACCCTAGTACCCTGATCTTAGATATTTGGAACATAGCATCATCTACAGGTCCTCTATCAAGATTGTTCAAATTATGCCCCTCGGGTAAAAAATGACCCCGTCCTGGACTTAAATCATTATCTCCATTTTGATGTACAGCTATTCTCAGGTGAGCGACATATGCCCCATGGGGCTCTTGTTTGGAAGAGCTATTTATGATGAATGAAAAAATGAAAAAAAATATATATGGTGGTGTCCTTTTTTTGAGCTACATCGATTTGAAAAAGATATGTCAAATTTGGACTTTTTTGGGGGTCCCCTTTTTAGCTCACCTGAGCCGAAGGCTCAGGATGAGCTATTGTGATCCCATTCCGTCCGGTGTCTGGCGTCCGTCGTCCGTTCACATTTTCAAACAACATCTCCTCAGAAACCACTGAACCGATTTCAACCAAACTTTGTCAGAAGCATCAGTGACAAGGGGGAACGAAATGTTGTTCAAAGATTTTGGCTAGAGTTATTCCCCTTGCTGTGGGACCAGATTTTCTAACATGACCCTATAGACAACTTTTAATGCATAAGAAAATCTTAAAAAATCTTCTTCTCAGAAACCCAAAGGCCCAGACCTTTGATATTTGGTATGTATCATAACCTAATGATCTTCTACCAAGATTGTTCAAAATTTGACCCTGGGGCCAAAAATGGCCCTGCCCTGGGGCTTATCAGTTTTTCTTAGGAAAACCTTTAAAAATCTTCTCCTCAGAAACTGTATGGCCTAGATCATTAATATTTGACATGTAGCTTAAGCCTTTGCCATATGGTCTTCTACCAAGATTGTTCAAATTATGACCCCTGGGTCAAAATTGGCCCCGCCCCGAGGCTTATCAGTTTTACATAGACTTATATAGGAAAACCTTTAAAAATCTTCTTCTCTGAAACTGTAATGCCCAGATCTATAATATTTGACATATAGCTTTGCCTTGTGTTCCTCTACCAAGATTGTTCAAATTATGACCCCCAGGCCAAAAATGGCCCCGCCCTCGGGCTTATCAGTTTTTAGCTCACCTGGCACGAAGTGCCAAGGTGAGCTTTTAGGATCGCTGGATGTCCGTCGTCCGTCGTCTGTCCGTCCGTTCACAATTGGTTGTGAACACTCTAGCAGCTACAAATTTCATCCGATCTTCATGAAACTTGATGACAATGTTTGTCTTGATCAAATATAGGTCAAGTTTGAATGTGGGTCATGTCCGGTCAAAAACTAGGTCACTAGGTAAAATTATAGAAAAACCTTGTGAACACTCTAGAGGCTACAAATCTCATTGGATCTTAATGAAACTTGATCAAAATGTTTGCCTAATTGATATCTAGGTCAAGTTTAAATATGGGTCATGTCCGGTCAAAAACTAGGTCACTAGGTCAAATCATAGAAAAACCTTGTGAACACCCTAGAGGCTACAAATCTCATTTGATTTTTATGCAACGTGGTCAGAATGTTTGCCTAATTGATATCTAGGTCAAGTTCGAATATGAGTCATGTCGGGTCAAAAACTAGGTCACTAGGTCAAATTATAGAAAAACCTTGTGAACACTCTAGAGGCTACAAATCTCATTCGATCTTAATGAAACTTTATCAAAATGTTTGCCTAATTGATATCTAGGTCAAGTTCAAATATGGGTCATGTCTGGTCAAAAACTAGGTCACTAGGTCAAATCATAGAAAAACGTTGTGAACACTCTAGAGGCTACAAATCTCATTGGATATTTATTCAACTTGGTCAGAATGTTTGCCTAATTGATATATAGGTCAAGTTCAAATATGAGTCATGTCGGGTCAAAAACTAGGTCACTAGGTCAAATCATAGGAAAACCTTGTTAACAATCTAGAAGCTACAAATCTCATCCGATCTTCATGACACTTGGTCAAAATGTTTTCCTCATTGATATCTAGGTAGAGTGTGAATGTGGGTCATGTCAGGTCAAAAACTAGGTCACTAGGTCAACTTATAGAAAGACCTTGTGATTACTCTAGAGGCTACAAATTTCATTGGATTTTAATGCAACTTGGTCTGAATGTTTGCCTAATTGATATCTAGGTCAAGTTCAAATATGGGTCATGTCTGGTCAAAAACTGGGTCACTACGTCAAATCAAAGAAAAACAGTGTTAACCCTCTAGAGGCTACAAATTTCATTAGATCTGAATGAAATATTGTCAGAATGTTTGCCTACATCAAATCTATGTCAAAATCAAACATGGATTTTGTCTGGTCAAAATCTAGGTCACTAGGTCAAATCATAGAAAATTCTTGTTTACACTCTAGAGGTTTATTGTGAGTCATGTCCAGTCGTAATCTATATCACTATAGGTCAAGTTTTACATGGTGAACCAGGTGAGCGATTTAGGGCCATGGTGGCCCTTGTTCATAGGAAAACCTTTAAAAATCTTCTTCTCTGAAACTGTAAGGCCTAGATCAATCATATTTGACATGTAGCTTTGCCTTAAAGTCCTCTACCAAAGTTGTTCAAATTATAACCCCTGGGTCAAAATTGGCCCCGCCCTGGGGCTTATCAGTTATACATAGACTTATATTGGAAAACCTTTAAAAATCTTCTTCTCTGAAACTGTAAGGCCTAGATCATTCATATTTGACATGTAGCTTTGCCTTAAAGTCCTCTACCAAATGTGTTCAAACTATAACCCCTGGGTCAAAATTGGCCCCGCCCTGGGGCTTATCAGTTTTACATAGACTTATATAGGAAAACCTTTAAAAATCTTCTTCTCTTAAACTATATGGCCTAGATCTTTAATATTTGACAGATAGCTTTGCCTTGTGGTCCTCTACCAAGATTGTTCAAATTATGACCCCCGGGCAAAAAATTGCCACGCCCTCGGGCCTATTCATTTTTCATAGGAAAACCTTTAAAAATCTTCTTCTCTTAAACTATATGGCCAAGATCATTTATATTTGACATGTAGCTTTGCCCTATGGTACTCTACTAAGATTGTTCAAATTATGACCCCTTGATCAAATTTGGCCCCGCCCCGGGGCTTATCAGTTTTACATAGACTTATATAGGAAAACCTTTAAAAATCTTCGTCTCTGAAACTGTAAGGCCCAGATTCTTAATATTTGAAATATAGCTTTGCCTTGTGGTTCTCTACTAAGTGTGTTCAAATTATGACCCCCGGGCCAAATTTGGCCCCACCCAGGGGCTTATCCGTTTTTTATAGGAACACCTTTAAAATTCTTTTTCTCTTAAACCGTAAGGCCCAGATCATTAATATCTGACAAGTAGCTTCGCATTGTGGTCCTCTACCAAGATCAAATTATGGCACCTGGGTCATAGCTATATCAAAATGTTGTCTCTATGGTACATTGTCCTCAGGTGAGCGAAATGTGACCCTCTGGATCTCTTGTTTTCAAATTTTACCCATTCAGAGTACAAGCTTCAGTAAAATCTATTTCAAAACAAAACAAACATGGTAATTTGGGTTTTCTTTATTTATAACATGCATGTCTATGGTGGTATTTTCACATATAGAAACCAAATTTAGATAAGCAGGCACCAGGTTTGAACAATATGGATCCTTGAATATCAAAAATATGTTTTTTATAGGGCATGATTTTATTAGATTTTTTATTTTATGAAAAAATGTAAAAAAGTTTGAAAAAGAAAAAAATAGTTCTAGTATTAAACTTTTTCTTAAATTCTACCAAATGAAAGGCCATGCTAAGGCAGTTCAAAATATGAACAGAAATTGAAAGGTCAGTGTTGAAAATATTGAGTTATTAAAGTAAAAAGAGTTATCTCCCTTTACAAAATTTACACAAAAGGACCATATCGATGATATTTAGAGCTTTATAATTTTCACTTTTGGTGCCTGTTTTCTCTTAAATTAGTTTTTGTATGAAGAAATACTACCATAGACAGAAAATATATAATACAAAACCAATTTATCATATTTGTTTTTATTTGAAATGGATTTTATTGAAGCGGGCTGTTTGAAAAGGACAAAATAAGAAAGAGTGGATGGGGTAAATTTTACATGGCCGTAGAGTCAAAAGTTGTTCACCAAAATGTACATATTTTCTTTTTTTTTCATTCATCTTAAATAGCTCTTCAATACAAAACCATCATAGAGTGTTTTCATATACTTTGAAAATTTCCCAAATTCATGATTTTCATACACCCTTAAAGCAGCTTGAAAGTAAAGCTGAAGGTGCATTCTGCTTTACTTTCAGTCTGCTTTAAGCTACCAATTGCTTGAATATAGAAATTGTTTATATATATTCACAACTGTATTTATTTATTTTGATTTTTCGTCGCTTTCAACAATATTTCAGTCATATCGCAACGTCCAGCTAATTACAGGTGGAGGAAGACCCCAGAAGCTCTTTATGCACTGTTTCAACCACAAATCGGCAACTGGGTAGAACCACCTACCTTCCGCAAGCCAGCTGGAAGGCTTCCCCACATGAAAAATCCGAACGACCCTACTGGGATTCGAACTCACAGCGGTGAGGAGCTTAGTGATGTAAGTCACAGTGACTATACCACTAGGCAACGGAGGCCCCCCACAACTGTATAAATAGCAACTATTTTCTTCAGTGGAGGGATAAATTAGAGGTTTAAAAAGACGTATTTATGGGTTAACGGGCCACAGGGAACTATATACAGGGACTTGAAATGAGAGCAAAATTGTGCAAAAGCCGTCTGCACAGAAAAATTAAATATACATGTACATGTACAGAGCACCAGATAATGGTAGTTGGATTTGTTCCGTTTACTCCCTCTTATCTTGATCCCTGTATTCTGGTTGTTCCTAGGACAACTACAGGGCTCCTGATAAGAGGGAGTAAACACAAGAAGGAATAAACGCATGTTTTCCATCATTTTCTATTTTATGTGTGCACTAAACCCTATGGTGTGACTACTCAAAGAGACAATTCTATTGAGAAGTCAAACCCTAGGGTTTAATGCAAACATAAAGATTTAAGCTTTTGAAATATTCCCCTTTCTTGGAGTCCTGCAACTACCGGGTCGTTTCTTGACAACTCTTCGTCCAAAACTGGTTGTCTGAATGCTTTTTAGCTCACCTGGCACGAAGTGCCAAGGTGTGCTTTTAGGATCGCTGGATGTCCGTCATCTGTCTGTCTGTCCGTCCACAATTGGTTGTGAACACTCTAGCGGCTACAAATTTCATCCGATCTTCATGAAACTTGATGACAATGTTTGTCTTGATGAAATCTAGGCCAAGTTCGAATGTGGGTCATGTCGGATTAAAAACTAGGTCACTAGGTCAAATCATAGAAAAACTTTGTGAACACTCTAGAGGCTACAAATCTCATTGGATCTTAATGAAACTTGGTCAGAATGTTTGCCTCATTGATATCTAGGTCAAGTTTGAATGTGGGTCATGTCCAGTCAAAAACTAGGTCACTAGGTCAAATCATAGAAAAACCTTGTGAACACTCTAGAGGCTACAAATCTCATTGGATCTTGATGAAACTTTATCAGAATGTTTGTCTCATTAATATCTAGGTCAAGTTCGAATGTGGGTCATGTCCGGTCAAAAACTAGGTCACTAGGTCAAATCATAGAAAAACCTTGTGAACACTCTTGAGGCTACAAATCTCATTGGATCTTGATGAAACTTGGTCAGAATGTTTGTCTCATTAATATCTAGGTCAAGTTCGAATGTGGGTCATGTCCGGTCAAAAACTAGGTCACTAGGTCAAATCATAGAAAAACCTTGTTAACACTCTAGGGGCTTCAAATCTCATTGGATCTTGGTGAAATTTGGTCAGAATGTTTGTCGCATTGATATCTAGGTCAAGTTTGAATATGGGTCATGTTCGGTCAAAAACTAGGTCACTAGGTCAAATCATTGGAAAATCTTGTTTACACTCTAGAGGTTGAGTGTGGGTATACATGTCCGGTCATAATATAGGTCAAGTTTGCCAATGTGTACCAGGTGAGCGATTTAGGGCCATAGTGGCCCTTGTTAAGTCATTTTTCTGTTATGTTTATCAGTGCACCAGATAAGGGTAGTATTTGAAAAACTAAAATCTTTATTTCTGAATTAAACCCTATGGTGTCACTACTCATTAGAATCGTCTCTTCGAGACGATTCTAATGAGTAGTAACACCATAGGATTTGGTTCTAAAAAAAGTGATAAAATGTTGGATTTGTTGAAATAACTACATCTTATCTGGAGCCCTGCATGAACACGAGTTCTTTGATATGATAGGACCAGCAGATAATCCATGTATATTTGAGGGAATAAAAATATGTTTAAACTAAGATAAGGTCCAGTGGTAACTACAGTACTAGAGGTCATGGGTTCGATCCCTTGCTTGAACAAATCTTTTGCACTAGACTTTATAAAACCGAGGTTCGATGTACATGTACCAGTGCTTTACAGTTTGCATCTCAGAACCAGACAACTCTGTACATAATAAGAGTAGGACATTGTGCCAGTGTTCTCTATATCCGCTCCCCTCTCTCTGAGGTATCCGATTAGCAAACCGATGGCAGAAAAGTATGTTGAAAAAACAAACAATATTTGTTTCTGCAAACTCTGGGTGAATTCAGACAACTATTCTAAAAGTTGTCTGCCTTTGATGTATTTAAATATACTAGAATATGTCATATTCCAATATTGTTTATATTCTAGGATTTACGAATTTCAATGAATTTAGATTAAGCTGACAAAAACTGTATATGGCCACAAGTTCTCAGGGTTGAATGTGAAAAGTACATTCTTTCCAATTTTCACCAAGATCGCTGACAATTGGCTTTTTGCAATAACAAGTTTCTAAAATATGAAAAGAAACTTTACCCGATACCCAGATTGGCATTTCTACTAGTTTAAAACATTTCTAAATTTTCAGAGCTCCAACAGCATCTTGTATGCAAGTATGAAGAGGAGAACATGGACTGGGAGAATCCTGTGACGTCGGAAGAAGCACGCCTTTCAGACATGTATGTTCAGCCTTCTGTGAAGTGTATACGTGAGATCAACGAACATAGAGAAATGAAGGAAGTGGACGAGCAGAAGTCACAACCTTCAAAACTGAAATATAAAGACATATTCCAATCTCAAACAGGAACACCATGTAAAAATATATATATAGCAGGCGACGCTGGGTTTGGCAAGACCACTTTCTGTAAGCAGCTAGTCATGAACTGGTGCAGTGCAGTGCAGAATAAACCACATGATAGTCTTACCACTGAAGACCAAACATTGCCGACATCTTTCAGGCTTTTGTTTCATATTAGTTTAAGAGACACTACTAACACCTACCATGTTGAGGATATGATTCAAGAACAGTTATTATTTAATGCTCCAGTGTCGTTGAACATATCAGACATACTGAAAACTGAGAAATGTTTAATTATTCTGGATGGTTTGGATGAGTGGTCATGTCCTGGCGATGCGAAGAAATGTCCCAATATAAATCAAGACATTCCAGGCAGAAATACAGCAAACAAGAACTGTATTTTCATTACGACCACTCGCATGTGGAAGTATGATGTTATTGGTCTAAAGAATAGAGATGTAGATAAGCATGTAGAATTGAGTGGCATTGGTGAACAATCGTCAGAAGAACTGACACAGAGAATGCTTGACTATCTCGATAGAGACACGCAAACAAACAAAAATGTTGACGACTTTTATTCTAAAATAGAGGAGAAGTGTCTTGGTGAATTTTTATCTGTGCCTGTTCTTCTCATACAGTTGATTACTCTTTGGTTTTGTGGTAAAGACTTTGGCAACTCTCAGTTGCAATTGTACAGTAGCATACTGGACCTGATGTTTGAACGTTCTGAGAAAAACCTTCCAGATGAAATCTCAAAATGCTCGAGCACAACAGTGGCTACTCCAAAAAGACTGCCAGAATGTTTAAGTACAAAATACAATTGCCAAAAATATGCAGAATTACTCCACTGTTTAGCAAGGCTGGCTTATAAAAGTTTGTTTAACAAACAAAAAGAAGAATCCTTAGTTTTTCAGAGGTCAAGGTTAGAAATTTTTGGCATTTCTCCCTCAGATATTAAACTCTGCTTACATTGTGGCATTTTGTCTCAATGTAAGGGTTATGGCAATCGTACAGGTAAATATAAAAAGTTTTCCTTTTTACATAAAAAGGTACAAGAATGTCTTGCAGCGTTGTATTTAGTAACTAACAACAAAGCTGAAGACACTCTGGAAGAAGTGAAACAATTCTGTAATTCAGTAGAGACCATGTTAGAAATGAATCAGGTGTGGCTGTTTGTAGCTGGAATGGACCGTGACATGACAAGACAGTTGTTAGAACATTTGGGTCATGTTGTTAATGCTGACGAGCGGGTTAACACATACAGACAGACTGTAGACAATAGGGACTATGCCAGTTTGATAGGCGACATACAAAGGTGTGTGTCTGACTGTGTATCAGAAGGTAGCAATAATGGTCACCATCATGAGAATGTCTGTTTGCAGGACTTCTATATTGGTTATCGTGTCCGTGTCCGGGATATAGAACGTTTTGTGTTCTGCTCTGATATGTCAAAAGTCAAGTCTGTGTTCATAGCTACTGATTACATTGATACCATTGATGCTGTAAAGGTGTCAACTATAACACGTCAGTTTCAACAATGTCGTTCACTACAAAAGCTGTCCTTGGATGACATCTGGTCCTCCCTTATACCTGTCAGTACAGTGCAAGATCTAGTAGAAAACAACTGTGACTCACTCACATCCCTGAACGTGTGGTCTACTATCAGAGTCACAGATAAGTTAGATACTGTCGCATGTAGCAGCATTAGCAAGTCTTTAATGGCATTTAGGCTGTGGGGGGTTAAATTGACACATGAACATAAAGAACAAATATTGCACAGCTTATCTCAGTCGCCTGTCATGAGACAGTTAGAACTGGGGCTTGATTGTATAGACCATGGCTTCAAGTGTGAAGCTAGACTAGATTGGTCTTCTATGACTGGTCTTCAGAAACTTACAATGATCGCCATGTATGTAGATAGCCTGAAATCTTTGCCACACTGTGTGGCGGAGGTTAGATTGCATGATCTTACATTAGGGTCAGTGACGTCACTGCGTGACTTTGCTCGCGAACTTTCTCAGACAAAACGTAAAGTGACTGTAGAACTAAGCAGGGTAACATTTATAGAGACGAGAGAGGACTGTGGAGACTTGGCGAGTTTCCTTCTGAGCTGTGCCGGGTTGGAGGTGACATTGTGTCAGTATGATGACAGGGACAAATGGATAATAAACTTCCACACAAGCAGCCAGTAAAGCAGAGCACCAGATAAGGGTAGTTTTTCAAAAACTAAAATCTTTATTTCTGAATTAAACCCTATGGTGTCACTACTCATTAGAATCGTCTCTTTGAGACGATTCTACTGAGTAGTAACACCATAGGATTTTGTGCTAAAAAGAGCGAGAAAATGTTGGATTTGTTGAAATAACTACCTCTTATCTGGAGCCCTGGTAAAGCCTTGACACTTGTCAGTGCCACTCAATCTTTCAACAGCAACCATTTTGTCACTAAAGTGTTCGACTCTTAAAACATAGTTCACCTTCAAACTCAGTACATAACACTCACCCAAATACCAAACAGTCGCCATTTATTCTGTTAGCTCGTTCTCTTTATTATTCATATTTTTTCTCAATATTCTGGGGACAAATTGTTTTCCATCTCTCAGCAGTTTATTAAGCAACAGACTGATATTGAGGAGATTCTTTTCAAACTTACCCCTTTGTGAAACATAAAACTGGGGTTCTGTTTTATTTTAATTCTTTCTTTTAAATAATAACTTGAAAGAAAATTGATTTTCTTAATCTCTAGATAAACACGTTTGAAAATTGATTGATTAAAAAAAAGAAATGAAACTTGGTAGCAGTTCTTTACCCCATCCACATCAGGAACGTGCTTTTACTCTTGTTTTGTTGCTGTACTAGATAAGGTTTAACATCCAGTGCACGTTTCAATGTCTGCATTCTCCCGTAGTACGGCCTGCAAGTGCACATAGTTTCGACTGGATGGCCTCTTAACGGGCAGGGAATAGGCAGTGGTCATCGAAAGCTGTTTCTGACATCGGATGATGGTAGTTAAAGTTGAACTCCGTAGGATGGTTGGTATGTACCATCAAGCTACATTAATGATCTTCTAATTTATTTCGCTGGAGCCCGTAGTGCGGCAAGGAAAAATCGACCCTTGAAGGTAACATCTTTCAACGGCGCTTTTTAGCTCACCTGAGCCGAAGGCTCAAGGTGAGCTGTTGTGATCGCCCGTCGTCCGTCTGTCCATCTGTCCGTCTGTCCGTTCGTTCAAATTTTACTTCAAGTGACATCTCCTCTGAAACCGCGAGTTTGAGGGAAAAACTAAATTGCTGATGGTGTTCCTTGGATGCTTCTCTACAGAAATCGTTAAAATAAAATTCAAATGTTGACTACTTATTGAAATTTATTAAAAAAAGTGAAAAACTTTAAACAAGTTTTTTGTAAAAAACCACTGTTCCCACACCTTAGATATTGCAGGAATAGTATCTTCTACTAAATCACTTTCAAAATTGTAAAAAATCAAAACCCTAGGGTCAAATTTGACTCAACCCTGGCCGTATCAGTGCTTTGTGATGCAGGTCTGACAGTAAAAACTCTCTAATGATCCGTTTTTATACAGACCCATTGTATCTTCCAGGCTAAGAAGCTACCCTTGTACTAAATGCAACATTTTTGCAAACAGTTTGGATCCAGGTCAGATGCCACATAATGAAGCATCTAATCTGGATCTAAACTATTTGCCACTCATTTACATATTTTCTTATATTTAGAAAATATAAGTTATTATTTTTTACATATTTCACATACAAACATTTGGAGCAGACAACAGTTCAGCATGATAATAGTCATTTCTCCCTGAGACCGTCTCTTATTGCATAACTGACCCATAGCTAGCTCTGAACTCAGGTCACTGAGATACATAGCAGAAATTATGATGTCTGCTATTTTATGCTCAAGCACAACTTAGTTCAAGGCATATTACTTTTGGTCTGTCTGTTTGTTTGTTTGTTTATCTTTCTGTCTATCAGTCCACAATTAATTCTTGGCCATAAACAGTATGGATCCAGGTCAGATGCCACATAATGCTGCATCTAATCTGGATCCAAACTATTTGCCACTCATTTACATATAGTTTCTTATATTTAGAAAATGTAAATAATGATATTTATTAACCTATTAACCCATACATATTCCTTTTTATGTCTTTAATTTATTCTTCCACAGAAGAAAATAATTTCACTTTATACAGTCATTGTTGTCTTTAACAATTGCTTCAAATGATATCTCCTCATATACCGCTGAAAAGATTTCAACCAAACTTTACACGAATGTTCCTTGGGTCAAGTTGTTTCAAAATTGTTCAAAGAATTAAAAACAATGTAGAACTCTGGTTGCCATGGCAACCAAGTGAAAAAATAAGGAAATCTTAAAAAATCTTCTTGTCTGAAACTACAAGGGCCAGATCTTAGACATTTGTCACATAGCATCATCTACAGGTCCTCTATCAAGTTTGTACAAACTATGCCCCTGGGGTCAAAATTGGCCCCGCCCCGGGGGTCACAGTTTTACATAGAGTTATATAGTGAAATTTTCAAACGTCTTCTCCTCTGTAACTAATATGGCCAGAGCTTTGATATCTGGCATGGTGACACTTTTAGATGTCCTATACCAATAAGGTTCAAATGGTTCTGGTCGATTGCATATCATCTACAGGTCCTCTATCAAGTTTGTACAAATTATGCCCCTGGGGTCAAAATTAGCCCCACCCGGGGGTCACAGTTTTCAAACGTCTTCTTTTCTGAAGCTAATATAGCCAGAGCTTTGATATTCGGCATGGTGTTACTTCTAGATGTCCTTTATCTATTTTGTTCAAATGGTTCCAGTCTGTTGCATATGTAGGTCACAGGAGCTAAAAATAGATTTTTTCAATGGAAACTTAAAAAAATCTTCATGTCTAGAACCCTAGTACCCTGATCTTAGATATTTGGAACATAGCATCATCTACAGTTCCTCTATTAAGATTGTTCAAATTATGCCCCTCGGGTAAAAAATTACCCCGTCCTGGACATAAATCATTATCTCCATTTTGATGTACAGCTATTCTCAGGTGAGCGACATATGCCCCATGGGGCTCTTGTTATTGTTGGTCAAGTGTACGGACATTGGCTAAGCCTGTCGCGCCATAAACCATAGATTATACCCCGTGCCTCTCCCGAGACGTGCATTCCTCAGCAGTAGTGGGGAGGGTTTGATCCCTGACCTTAACACATAAAGGTGGATTTTTCAAATGTAAAGGTAATACTCAGTTCACTTGATAACGCCTGTCATTGAAAAGTGGGCACCACTAAATATGACTTGCTGAGTCGATGTCCGTTTATAATGTGACTAGTTGTGGTACTTGTCCATGTGTCAACGGTGCCATCACACAGCTTAATAACTGAAATATTGTTGGCGACACTATAAACACAACTCAACTAACTTAAACTTTCATTTTAGGGTGTTATTATAGGAGTAAATATTATCGAAAATGTTAAAACCAAAGCGCTTAACAGCGCCGAAGGCCTGAAGTTAACTGTTTCAGTACTGTAATAGGTCAACATTTACAAATTTAGCATCCAACATCACCTGTTGTTACCTCATTGGCTCGGGTTTGATTACCTTAGATTGGGTTAATTATCTCAGGAACGTTCCTGGTTATCTTCAGAACGCTTGTTAGCTCGCCTATTCGGAGAATATGGAATCACCCCGGCGTTGGTTTTTATGCCCCCAGAATCTACGATTCGGGGGCATATAGTTTTTGTCATGTCTGTTGGTCTGTCCGTCTGTCCGTCCGTCTGTCCGTCCGTCTGTCCGTCCGTCTGTCTGTGTCAAAAACCTTAACCTTGGCTATAACTTTTGCATTTTTAAACCTGGGCCTTTTATACTTGGCATGTGTATTCCTCATGGCAAGACCTTTCCATCCATACAAACCTTTTTGACCTTGTGACCTTGACCTTGACATTTGACCTACTTTTGTAAAAATCTTTAAATGGCTATAACATTTGCACCAGTAGGCCCAGGGCTTTCATATTTTGTATGTATATTTCTTTTGTCAAGACCTTTCCAACCATACCAACATCTTTGACCATGTGACCTTGACCTTGACCTTTGACCTATTTAATCAAACTTTAACCAAAAACCTTAACCTTGGCTATAACTTTTGCATTTTTAAACCTGGGCCTTTTATACTTGGCATGTGTATTCCTCATGGCAAGACCTTTCCAACCATATAAAACTTTTTGACCTTGTGACCTTGACCTTGACATTTGACCTACTTTTGTAAAACTCTTTAAATGGCTATAACATTTGCACCAGTAGGCCCAGGGCTTTCATATTTTGTATGTATATTTCTTTTGTCAAGACCTTTCCAACCATACCACCATCTTTGACCATGTGACCTTGACCTTGACCTTTGACCTATTTAATCAAACTTTAACCAAAAACCTTAACCTTGGCTATAACTTTTGCATTTTTAAACCTGGGCCTTTTATACTTGGCATGTGTATTCCTCATGGCAAGACCTTTCCAACCATATAAAACTTTTTGACCTTGTAACCTTGACCTTGACATTTGACCTACTTTTGTAAAAATCTTTAAATGGCTATAACATTTGCACCAGTAGGCCCAGGGCTTTCATATTTTGTATGCATATTTCTTTTGTCAAGACCTTTCCAACTATACCAAAGTCTATGACCATGTGACCTTGACCTCGACCTTTGACCTATTTAATCAAACTTTAACCACAAACCTTAACCTTGGCTATAACTTTTGCATTTTTGCACCTGGGCCTTTTATACTTGGCAGGTGTCTTCCCTGTGGCGAGACCTTTCCAACCATACAAAACTTTTTGACATTGTGACCTTGACATTTGACCTACTTTTGTTAAAATCTTTAAATGGCTATAACATTTGCCCCAGTAGGCCTACGGCTTTCATATTTTGTTTATATATTTCTTGTGTCAAGACCTATCCAACCATACCTACGCTTTTGCCTTTGTGACCTTGACCTTTGACCGGCTTTTGTATAAATCTTATATGCCTATAACATTTGAACCAGTAGGCCTAGAGCTTCCATACTTTGTATGTACATGTACATTGTATGTTTCTTGTGTTAAGACTTGTTTAACCATGCCAATGTTTCATTTACCATGCGACCATGACTTTTGACCTACTTTTGCAAATAAGCATTACATTACAGAACATGACGCTGCCTGGGGGCATTTGTGTTTCACAAACACATTGCTTTTCATCTGATCTTCACCAAACTTTCTGAAAATGTTTGTTGACATAAAATGGAGACCAATTTGGATAACCAGCGGCACCAATTTATGCTAGGCCCTTTGGAGTAATGGCCCTTGAAGTCCTCAAAATGGCGCTCCACTACAGTTTCAGCTCTCTAACTTTTACGTTTGATAGTCTGGATTCCCCTCCCTGTATCATCGGGGGCATTCGTGTAACTGGGACACGCTCTTGTTCATGGTTAAAGTTTTGGGGTAAGTGTTGTAATGCACTAATACTTCATGAAATATTTGCATTAGTAAGCTGATATTTGGAATGGAAGTGCCCTGTGGGTTGAATATTGATGTTGTGTAGTTAAATTTTTAAAAAAAAGTTTAAATTTAGTCAAAATTTCACTTTTGTGGACTTCGGTTTTTCGACTGATTTCTCATGGTTAAAGTTTTGGGGTAAGTGTTGTAATGCCTTAATACTACATGAAATATTTGTATTAGGAAGCTGATATTTGAAATGGAAGTGCCCTGTGGGTTGAACATTGATGTTGCGTAGTTAAATTTTTAAAAAATGTTTTTAATTTAGTCAAAATTTCTCCTTTTGTGGACTTAGGTTTTTCGGCTGATTTCTCATGGTTAAAGTTTTGGGGTAACTGTTGTAATGCACTAATACTACATGAAATATTTGTATTAGGAAGCTGATATTTGGAATGGAGGTGCCTTGTGGGTTGAACATTGATGTTGCGTAGTTAAAATTAAAAAGAAAAGTTTAAATATAGTCAAAATTTCACCTGTTGTGGACTTAGGTTTTTCGGCTGATTTCTCATGGTTAAAGTTTTGGGGTAAGTGTTGTAATGCACTAATACTACATGAAATATTTGTATTAGGAAGCTGATATTTGGAATGGAAGTGTCTTGTAGGTTGAACATTGATGTTCCGTAATTACATTTTAAAAACAAAAGTTTAAATTTAGTCAAAATTTCTCCTTTTGTGGACTTAGGTTTTTCGGCTGATTTCTCATGGTTAAAGTTTTGGGGTAATTGTTGTAATGCACTAATACTACATGAAATATTTGTATTAGGAAGCTGATATTTGGAATGGAGGTGTCCTGTGGGTTGAACATTGATGTTGCGTAGTTAAAATTAAACAGAAAAGTTTAATTATAGTCAAAAATTCACCTGTTGTGGACTTAGGTTTTTCGGCTGATTTCTCGTGGTTAAAGTTTTGGGGTAAGTGTTGTAATGCACTAATACTACATGAAATATTTGTATTAGGAAGCTGATATTTGGAATGGAGGTGTCCTGTAGGTTGAACATTGATGTTCCGTAATTACATTTTAAAAACAAAAGTTTAAATTTAGTCAAAATTTCTCCTTTTGTGGACTTAGGTTTTTCGGCTGATTTCTCGTGGTTAAAGTTTTGGGGTAAGTGTTGTAATGCACTAATGCTACATGAAATATTTGTATTAGGAAGCTGATATTTGGAATGGAGGTGCCCTGTGGGTTGAACATTGATGTTGCGTAGTTAAAATTAAAAAAAAAATGTTTAAATTTAGTCAAAATTTCACCTGTTGTAGACTTAGAGTTTTGGGACTGAAATTTCAAAGTTAGTTATGGAGTAAGTGTTGGAATGCACTTATACTACATGACATATTTGCATTAGTAAGCTGATATTTGGAATGGAGGTTCCCTGTGGCTTGAATATCAATGTTCTCATACACTTTTCTATTGATAATTACCTATTTAAGAAAGGTATAATTAGGCGAGCTTTGCTGTTCTCCGACAGCTCTTGTTACATAACGCTGGCCATTGAAACGTTAAACATTGCGCAATCACTTGCTAATTGCCACCCTTATCCTGAAAGTTTCAGATGATTTTCCTGTATATCATTCCGTTGTTTTCATAAAAATAACTACATGTACTTGATCTGTTTTTTTAAATGACTTGCGCAAGTAAGTTTACAAATCGTTTTTCCCCAAATAGTAACGCCAATGCCGTTGAATGGGTTCCGTTACGACTTTAGAATATATACTGATCGTTAAATTCCGCCTACTTGTGTGAAACGGAAAGTTATTCGGGTGTCTGCGTGGAAATCACTGCGCAATTTACATGGACTATGTTTTAAGCTCAAGCAGAATCTAACTCCTTTAGGCTTTCTCACACATGAAACCTTCTACTTCTCTTAGCCGTTAATCTGCTGTCATAAATGCTGTCTGCTTGATAAATCCATTTAAATCTAAAACAGACGCCGAATTCTTCATAAAATAAAACGATTACATATTGTTGTGTAGTGTTTCAATGAATGGTGCAAAAACCCGGCCACCAGCTAATTCGGAAAGGAATTTTTTTTTGGCAGCAGAATTGATGTGTGCATTGAGGGGCAATAATGGTATTGCTCATTATGGCAAGGGCGATAAATCGCCCAGGCCTAAAACCAATTAGGTTACAGTTAGTCAATTAGTACTTTCACTAGTTTGCCATAGTTATTGAAGAAATTAGTAAACGTCGCTTAGTTAAATACTTTAACTGAATGTATGGACTCCATACTACAGAGCCTTAGTTACAACTACGCATCCACAACTGTGTACCTGTGAAGAGAACACTTGTCTGATGTAAAGTTGAACAGTGTAGACCCAGTTTAGAGTTTGTCACTATTTATTATTGTATTATTGCAACGTATGTGGTACGTTGGTATATGCAAATGAGGCTTCCCAAACCGTTGTATGTTGAGAAGTGAGTCAGTTATATAGCGCAACAAACATCTCTTGATGTGAGCTTAAGCTTTGCACCGACGGGGTTTGTTGTTGCTGGGTCACTTGGTCTGCACGTTACAAATGGTGGCAGTGGTGGGATAAAGACAACTGCTGGACCGGAGTTGCCTTACCCTCGGTTCTCCCAGGGTCCAAGGTACGAGACTTCTCGAAAGAGAGAGTTATGTAACTACGTGGTACGTTGATATATGCAAATGAGGATTCCCATACCGTTGTTTGTTGGGAAGAGAGTCTTATATAGCGCAACAAACATCTCTTGATGTGAGCATAAGCTTTGCATTGACAGGGTTTGTTGTTGCTTGGCCTCTCGGTTTGCACGTTACATTATTTTGCAATGCGCAATTCAAACTTGATGAATTAAACATATTTATGTTGGAATAATCTGCTTTTCTATCGACAATTTTCGATAACTCGAAGTTGCTATGTTTTGAAATACACCCTTTTACGCCTTTGATTTATTCCTACACTGAAGAAATAACATTCATGAATATGTAATCTAGTAGATGATAGTTGAAAGCAGGTTGAAAGTAAATACAAATACAAATACAAATACAGAAACACTTATATAGCGCAAAAAGTATAAATATTCAATTGCGCTTTACAATTGATCATACTAATTATTACATAATTACAATATCAGGCAATAGGTATCAAAGTCACTAAGAACACTAATAAACACTAGTCATTCATTGTAGAATTGACTGAACAAGTGTGTCTTAAGTTTTTTCCTTAAGGCGCATTCTGCTTTACTTTCAGCCTGCTTTAAGTGATCTGATAGCTTTCATACTAGAAACAAGCTATGGGATAATAGGTTAAAACCCCTCTGAACTGGAAATCCCTCTACACCGAAAATTTCTGTTGTCTCCACACATGTCCGGTTTAGAGGGGTTTCACATGTATGTAACCTGTATGGAGTAAAATGTTGGTTTCTAGTAAGATGTGTTACTTACTTTCTTTGAGATGGTTACAATCAGTGGTGTATATTAAATCAATGTATTCCCGCCTCTTTTAAATGAATTTGTATGATGTTTGTGAACATGAATGTGACATCCTTTAGTTCATTTATTACAGTCTTATACAGTCTGTATTGTGTGTTCTATACTACAGTGAAACCTCTCTAAATACCGGAATTCTCTATAAACCGTACTCTCTAAATACCGGAATTCTCTCTAAACCGGACAAAAATGTTGGTACCGTTGCCTTTTTACACCTTTGATTTATTCCTTCACTGAAGAAAAAAACATTCATGAATATGTATCATCAAAAACAGTTTCTATATTCTAGCAGATGATAGCTGAAAGCAGGTTGAAAGTAAAGCAGAATGCGCCTTAAGGCGCATTCTGCTTTACTTTAAATCTGCTTTAAGTGATCGTGTATCTTCCATACTAGAAACAAGCTATGGGTTAAAAGGTTGATAGTCACAAGGCCGACCCTACCTAAGGCCGACCTTAATTTGTATAGTAGACTTATAGTCACAAGGCCGACCTTATCTTTATATATATAGCCTCTAGGGGGTTCACTGTACATGACTTTTGTATTACTTATCTCTACAAACTGGCACATTTTATGCTAATCATGTATACATAAAATGCTTTAGATGCATGTGGGCGTCAAACAGTGTAGATCTAGCCACTCGCCGCGTCTTTGGCGCAGCGGCTGATATTGATTTACACTGTTTGCAATGCAATAAGTCAGGCTTTCCTATGTCACGGCTCATATGGTAATAAACTTTTATTCTGTTTACGGGTATTTGTGTTTTGAATATTTCTCCATGGGAACCAGGGGCCCGTTTCATAAAACTTCGTACGACAAAAACGATCGTAAGTCAGATTATAAAAGTCTCAAAAATATTTATTTCTCTATCTAATCCTGTCTTGTCACGTCGTTTTGGAATCGTCTTGAAAAGACGATTCCAAAAAGATGTTACAAGACAGGATTAGATAGAGAAATCGGAAATTAAATGTATCTTAAAGTTTTGACGTACGATCGTTTTTGTCGTACGAAGTTTTATGAAACGGGTCCCAGGAAAAGGTAAACACTTGTGGTTTCGTAAGACAGCATTTCAAGACTGGTGGCTGCCCAATGCAGGATTAAGGTTGAGGATTCCTAATAAGATCAGACCAAAATATGTTCTGTAAGTACAGCTATTGGCCATTATTGTCAAATAATGTTGTTTTCCGAACTATGCTTTAGCACGGTTCAAAAAAGGGCCGACAGTTGACGAGAATGACCGATTGCTTTATGTAGAATACCGATATTGACCAACATTGGTCTGATCTCATTAGGTGTCGTCAACCTTAAAATAATGCAAAACGCTTCATACAGAGGTTTTAAGACTACAACAAAACTTGCGTTAAGCTCCCACTAAACTAAGAAACGTGGCACTCTATGAAGACAGGTCACTGCCAATTATTTCGGGAGATTTTTACCCCTTCACCGTTTCATTGTCGTCTGCTTCAATTTTGCTCTATGTAATATCGTTTCAAATTTAAAGAATAAGACAGTATGACTAAAGAAATTTCAAAACGAGTGTCGAACAGCTTGGGTCCTGATCAGGTTCCGCGTTACGCCACTGTTTGCAAATGTAAGCCAATTTCCCTCCATTTAATGACTTCCTGCGAACAACGCACACAATTTTGGTCTCCCATTGGGTTTCGTTGTGTTGAGGGAATACTGTAATATACCCAAGAGCAAAAATGCTGAAAAATGAAGTCGGCTTCGAATTTTTTAATTGTTTTTGGAAAATTAAGGCAGGACGTCATGAAATAAAGGCAGGACGTGACACCCTGCTAAAAGTTTCTAGCCATAGGTATATTTATATGAATATTATTAACTAACTAGATCTAGTCTTAGTGACCTGAATAATAATCATATTAAAGAGTTATAGTTAGAACACAGACTTGTCGTTCTCAACCCACAAACCATATATCGAAACATGGTGTCAGAAGTGCTTGCTTAAAGTTTGGACTTACTCACTTATTCTGTTGTGAAATTTAAGCTTAACAGTCAAACTTAGCAATATGGATTTAACTGGAATTCCAATTCCGAGCATGGACTGGTCAAGTGGAAACTTGCTTGAGGCTTTCAAAAAGTTCAAGCAGCACACCTCTCTCATCTTTAATGGTGCTTTAAAGGACAAAGATGAAGAAGTTAAAGTTAGCTAGCTGTTGTTGTGGATCGGAGATACTGGCAGAGAAGTATTTAACACGTTAACTTTGACAGTGGAAGAATAGAAGAAATTGGACAATGTTTGGACATCTCTTCAAAATTATGTTCAACCGAAATCAAACCCAGTTTTCAGCAGATTCAAATTCAACAAGGAAGTCCAAGGCGAAAACATCACCGAGCAATGTATCACCAGATTGAAAACTTTATCTCTGGACTGTGATTTTGATGCCTCGTATAGGGACGATATGGTTCGAGACAGAATAGTTTTTGGGATTAAATCACAAACAATCCGTGAAAAGCTCATAGCAGAAGGGGAAAAGCTAACATTAGATAACGCTATCAAAACATGCCAAGCGCATGATTATGCTCAAGAGCAACTGCAATCAATGAAAGTCACAAACTGTACGGACGTAAGTGTTGTAAAGCACAAACAACCAATTCCAACAAGGCCACTGGCGTCTACAAGAATGGGCCACGCATCGAAAAAAGGAAGCTCAAGACCATGGCACGTGACGAAATCAGACACACGTTGTAAGAACTGTGGTCGAGCACATGGACAAGGACAATGTCCAGCTAAGGGGAAAAAGTGCAATTCCTGCAGGCGATGGAATCATTTCGCGTTAGTCTGCAGAGCGAAGAAAGTGAACGATGTAGAGTTTGAAAGTGAGAATGAGGATTCTAATGTCTTTGTGGATAATATAACGTCGCGAGTGCAAAATGGTCAAGTCTTTACAGAGATTAGACTCGGGCCACATGAGAAATCTGTCAGCTTTAAGCTCGACACGGGCGCACAGGTAAACATTTTGCCTTACTCTAGCTGCCTTTCAACAGTTAGGTGTGAAAGCAGCACTCAAACCATCAAACTTAAAATTGTCAACCTACAATGGTACGCCACTTAATTCAATGGGTACAATTATGTTGAATTGCTCTCATGAACTGACCGGACAGTCAGGTCAGGTCGAGTTTCACATTGTAAGGACAAAATCTCAACCTTTGTTAGGGCTTCAGATGTGTTGCGTTTCCTGCTTGAGTCTTTCGTATTTATTATATGCATAGATTTTCGTCTTATAAAACTCACGTTTTCCGTTGAGTCACATGCATCAGAAAGATCTTTGACCAAGCAATCCGTCTTAAAAGAATTTCCTGAAGTTTTCAAGGGAATAGGATCAATTACAGGGGAATGTCACATACATTTGTCCTCAGATGCTAAACCGGTTGTCCACCCAGCTCGAAAAATTCCCGTAGCCTTAAGAGATAGGTGTAAGACTGAATTAGTCAAAATGGAGAAATTAGGAGTCATTGAAAAGGTCAACGAACCTACTGAGTGGGTGAATTCTATTGTGGTAGTAGAAAAGGGTAAGGGAAAATTGAGAATTTGTCTTGACCCAACAGACCTGAACAAAAACATTCAGCGTCCCCACTATCCCATGAGAACATTGGACGACATTCTTCCCTCTCTGAACGGTGCTAAATATTTCACAAAATTAGATGCCCGATCAGGTTATTGGACAATCAAGCTCAATGAACAGTCTTCCTACCTCACCACCTTTAACACAATCTATGGCCGTTATAGGTATAAAAGGTTACCATTTGGTATTTGCATGAGTGGTGATGAATTCGTCAAGAAAATGGACGAATGCTATGAAGGTCTCAAAGGCATAGTCACCATAGTTGATGATTTATTGGTATTTGGTCAAACTAGAGAAGAGCATGATCAGAATCTCAAAGCTGTTCTTCAGAGATCACTTGAGAAAAGGATCAGGTTAAATGAAGACAAAATAGAGGTTGGGGTCACCGAGGTCACAATCATACTTTGGTCATTTGGTTACTTCAGAAGGTCTGAAGGCAGATCCAGCTAAGGGTTAGGGTTAGGGTTAGATCAAAGATATGCCCCCTCCTACAAACAAGTCAGAGCTACAAACCATAATGGGCATGTTGAACTATCTGTCAAGGTTTGCACCTCGCCTGTCGGAGATCACAAGTCCCATGAGAGAACTCTTGGCTAAGAATGTTGCATTTTTGTGGGATAAACCCCAGATTGATGCATTTCAAAAGGTTAAAGAGCTTCTCGCATCAAGTCTTAGGGTATTATGATCCAAAGAAAGTCCTTACATTACAGACAGACAGTAGCAGGACTGGATTAGGAGCCACACTTTTGCAAGATGACAAACCTATAGCATATGCATCCAAATCACTCACAGCGAGTCAGAAAAATTATGCCATGATTGAATTAGAATGTCTCGGTATATTGTTTGGGATCAAACGATATCACCAATGGGTATACGGGGTAGGAAAGTGACAGTAGACACTGACCATAAGCCACTCATTCCTATATTTCGTAAACCATTGCATTGTGCTCCAGCGCGACTTCAGCGCATGTTGCTCCAAATGCAGAGCTATGACATTGACGTGACACACCGTCCGGGGAAAGAAATTCCAGTCCCCGACACACTGTCCAGAAAACCATTGTCAACTACTAGCCCAAATCTCTCTGACGAAGTTGACCTACAAGTCAACATAGTTATGGCTAGCTTACCCGTCAGTGACAGAAAATTACAAGACATAGTGTAAGACATATCACGATCAGCAGTTATCTGTCCTGAAACAGGTCATTTTGTCCGGATGGCCGGACAGCAAGAAGCAATGCCCTCCCGAAATTCTAGAGTTCTGGAATTATAGAGATGAGCTGACAATTGCAGATGAAACAGTCATGAAAGGTCAAAAAATTGTCATGCCAAGGTCACTGAGATCAAGCATGCTTGAAATTGTACATGCTGGTCATATGGATGTAGAGAAATGTCTCAGAAGAGCAAGAGATGTCATGTTTTGGCCGAGAATTTCTAGTGAGATCAAACAATTGGTACTAAACTGTCCAACATGTTTAGCGCACAGGAGCTCAAACCAAAAAGAACCCCTGAAGTCCCATGAAATTCCTCAGTATCCATGGCAAATTGTTGCTACAGACTTGTTCTCATGGAATAACAAGAGTTACATAGTTGTGGTAGATTACTACTCACACTATTTTGAGGTCAAAGAATTGGGTAGAATCAAAGGGTCTACTGTAATCAATTGCATGAAATCAATATTTGCCAGATTTGGTATTCCGGAGAAGGTTGTGTCAGACAATGGTCCATGTTTTGCATGTGCAGAATTTGCAGATTTTGCAAAAGGTTATGACTTCAAACATGTGACATCTAGTCCCCACCATCCTTCAGGAAATAAATTGGCAGAAATCTATGTAAAGATTTGTAAACAAATTTTCACGAAAGCAAAAGATTCCAACAAAGATGCATTGATTGGGTTATTAGAGTATATAGGGCCACACCGCTTAGCATTGGTTATAATCCAGCCGAGTTGCTAATGGGTAGACAAATTAGGTCATTTTTGCCTTCTACACAGAAACAATGGCTTCCGCATTTTATTTCTCCAAACACTGTTACAGAGAAATTGCAAGCTAGCAAGCTAAAGGTTAAACCCTCTTATGACAAACAAGCTAGAACCTTGCCAGCTCTTGAAATAGGGGATAGTATTAGGTATCACAATCCTAATAGGAAATGGTGATAGATCATATTTGGTTCAAACTCCTGATGGTAATTCTTACAGGCGTAATAGATGCGACATACTAAAGACAAAAGAGTGCTTGCCTATTACACCTGAGTGTGAAATGCAGCTGACGGCAGAATCGGAGAAAAACATACCATCTGTGCCCCCCCCCCCCCTCCCCACCCCCAGTACAGAATCAGAAAAGCCGCCTATCTCTGTGGAGACGAAACCACCTGAGAATATTAATGAGAAGCCACCAGTTTACATTACCAGGTTAGGAAGACATGTCAAACCAAGAGTATTGTTATCAATGTAAATAGGATTTGAAATATGTATCAGACAGAATTCAGACATAGTTCTAGATTTGAGCATAATATTAGGATAATTATCTCATTATGACTTACTTTCTGTGACAGAAAGCCGGACCACCTTGATAACAAGTGAAATGGAAAGCCAGTAACAGATACAGTTAATTGGCCACACCGGTCAATTGCCAGACACTCATTTCTTTATCAGTATTGTTGTAAAACAATTATGTTGATCATTTTTGTATGTTGAACATGTAAACTGCTTAAGATTTTAGGGATATTGAAAATTTCTTTCAATTCCTTTAAAAAAGGAAGATGTTCTATTATGTAGTATAGCATTGTTAAACCTCTTTAATACCTGTGTGTATGTATGTCCAGTCTACGATGGCTCAGTGTCGTATATAAATAGATAGTCTGTCCTGTGTATGCAGAGTGTATATTACCAGCTTCCATAGAGTTAACATCCTAATAATCATATTAAATAGTTATAGTTAGAACACAGACTTGTCGTTCTTAACCCACGAACCATATATCGAAACAATTGATACTTTAACTTTTCTAATCCTGAACCCTTTACCTTATAGAAGCGCCTTTTAGCGCATTCCGTTTAATCCTCCGCAGAAGAAAATAATTCCAATCTATACAGTCATGAATATTTATCAGAAGGATTTTTTTCTTAATTCTAGCAGGTGGTAACTTAAAACAGGCTGAAAGTAAAGCCGAATGCGCCTTAGGGCGCATTCGGCTTTACTTTCAACCTGCTTTAGGTACTGTAGTCACATATTTTCAAAACTAGAAACAGGTTATGGGGTAATTATCAGTCAGGTGTACCATGCTAGACCATAAACTGTACAACACTACTTTTATCCTTCACTGTTCTTTTTATTCCTGTATAATACACTAACTATGAACATTTTACTGTCAACTTCACTCTTTTACCCTTATCTTTAAACGCATGTTGCGGGAAACCCGGCACGTAATACTCATTTGAGGGTGTATGCCGTATGAAGAGATAGAGATAAAGGGTTAAGCAAACAGTACACTTAAAAACAAAACCATCAATGAGGTGTCTGATTAAGAGGTCTATACTGCTAAAATGAGTAAATATTTGCAACTATGGAGAACATTTTTTTTATTTTTAAAACTATGATTGGCCTGAAATGGTTATGTTATTATCTAGTTATCGAGAACAGTTTCCACATTCCACTTTTTCAGTTGGGTTTTACGGCACCGCGACACATCAGATGGTCATATGGCGCCAAAATCAGTGAATTTAAGCAGACGCTGAAGAATCATGAAATCTAGCCGATATGTGATAAATATGTCAAAGCCACGCATAAAGCGCCAGGGTTTCTAGCTTGAAATTCCCAACGACGCCGCGTTTTATCTAGTCCTTTGTGATCTCGCGGATTTACGAGAGACTTCATGAGAGCGTCCTTGGATCACAAAGTAAACAAATAAAGTTGTTGACAGCGAGTGTACGTATCTTTAATCCAGTGCACTATATGCAAGTTTAGGTTTTGCAGGTATCATCAGAAATTTACATGTAGTATATTGAACATGTTCATGAAAGTGTCATTTTAGCTAGAACACTAGAATTTTACGGGTCACATTTTTGTCATCTGTTTTCGTGACCCAAACCCCAAAAATATCCATCTCTCGTTTATCAGTATCTCTGTATGGTTACGTCGTAGAAACACTTCTGAGTATGTCTATGTCAATCATGCACTACATATATTATTTGATGGATACGCAGGCGCTGTTATAATAAAGAAACTACTGAACTAATCTACATCATAACGCTGAACTGTCATAGAAACTGACAATATTACAGCGGCGCACTAGGGCTGAAACGATTCAAAAAAATTCGATTCGATTCGATTTCGATTTTTTATAACACGATTCGATTATTTTCGATTCGATTCGATTTTACATTGCAATAAATGAATGTTCTAAGTAGATGACATCCTGCAATAACAGTTAATATTAAAAACAATATACATGAACATTCAGGGCCAAAAAGTTGGGGTTAAAGTTTGGAAAACTGCATGGAAGGGTTAATACATGTATATTTCTGACTTATATGATTTTGATCATAACAATACACCTTATTGATTATGTGGATGGTTTGCAGTATTGACATACCAATTTTTCTATGTTATGATCTTCTATGCGCAAACAGTGTAGACCATTGTCATCAACCATTTACAGCTGCCTGGTAACGGTCTACTCTGTTTGCAAGGTACAGAATGGTGTAAAGGAGTGGATAGTTATTCATCTTAAATGACAATGGTGATAATCGATACATCTGAATATTACTGTTCCTGATTTTCACTCACCAGTTTAAGTTTGTTAACAATGCTGTCAGTCGCCTTTTCTTTCGAAATTTTTGGAGCGGACTTTGAGTGTTACTTGACATATCGCGGGAATTCACCATACATTCTTACACCTATTATCCGGGTGTTGAAACGTATGTCGGGCTGTATATTCGGTATCAAAATAACTCACAATATTTTATAATTTAATTTTCTTACCTGAATTGCACGTCTTTATTTTTTAAAGTAATGAGCGTATTAGGTTGTAGGTAATAAAATATTCAACGTTTACAGAATTATTAATTTATTTAAAATAGTCGAAGCAGTACCGAGATACGTAATGTGAACGAAGAATTACATCACAATTGAGGCAAGCAATTGCTCACGCATGCGTAGAATGACACAGGAAACCGGCAAAGTAAACAAAGACATACTCGTAACGGGTGAAAAGCCTGTGCGGGATCTCTAATCTTTCGAACTAATACTTTACCGTAGATAATAGAGGTACATTTTAATTCGCTATTGTTTTATTACACAGAAGCGCAGCTGCACGTAATACTCATATGATGGTGTTGCAGTATGAAAAGATAGATAGATAGATAGTTCTTAGCGAGTTTTCTACATATAAATCGAATCGAAAATGACATTTCCTAAATCGAATTGAATCAGATCGAATCGAGGGCATAAAATCGCGGTTCAATCCAGATCGCGATTAATCGTTTCACCCTTACGGCGCACTGACAGAAAAATAAAGAGAAATATAGAAAAAGACCTGGACAAGAAAACTGAAGAAATGCACATACAGACAAAGTAAGAAAAAGAGAAAGTATCACCAAACCGCTTTCAACTCATCTGAGTAAGACCAATCCAGCTTGGGAGGCCCTGCTGGGGTACGAAACCCCACTGACACAGCTCCAACTCATCATGTGAGTCTACCGGCGGTTGGCTTGGTGCGTTTCAATGGAGAAAGTGGAGAGCTCCTTCTTGAAAAATGCCAAAGAAGGAGCCTCAGCTGCAGTAGCTGGGAGCCTGTTCCACACTGGGATGGTGCGTGGAAAGAAGCTGAACTTGTGACAGTCAGTGGATGTGCTATGAGTAGCAAAACGCAACTTATGTGCAGCAAAGTTAGTGCTGCTCTCGTCCGTGATGTAGACGCCTCTAGGTATGTTGTAGATGTGATGTCTACCAGGTCATTAATGATCTTGAAGAACATAACAAGTTGCTGCTTCTGACGTCTGGCTTGTAGTGTTTCCCATTGGAGGTGTTGCAAGTTGCAACATATCACTATCAGATACACTACTGGTATTCCTGAAGCGATTGGTGACAAAGCGGGCAGCCCTCCGCTGTACCATCTCCAGCTGGCGTATACTGCTTTATTTTTTAACTTTGAAACGATATTGCAGACAACAAAATTGCGGCAGACGACAATGAAACGGCGAAGAAGTAAAACTATCCCGTATAATTTGATCATGACTGTGTCTGCAAACCACCCTTGTTCTTATGAAACATAAACATAAATGTTCTGTTAAATATAGGTGAAATGGTATCTGGTTCTTCTGGTGAGGGTTCCAGACAGAGCTGCAATAGTCCAGATTGGAACGGACTAGGGCGATATAGACGGTGGTCTTGGCTTCTTAGCCGGCCTTCTGTAGGTTCCTTTTCTATAATAAGTGAGATTATTCCAGTATTGGATTCCTGTCCTTAAAACGGAAGAAGAAGATGATGAATTTATCGTTAGCATCCCTGTTTCGGTGATGGACCTATTTCAGTGCACTTTACATCGACAACCCTATCGTCTTTTTAAAGAGCTAAAACACGTCATCACTTTTTGAAATCAGCAAAGTAAACATTAACTGTCATCTTTGTAAAAAAAACAACTAAATTTATTGCAATCAGTCAATTTATTTACTGTATTTGAAACAGCATAACACTTTGAACAAATTTACTTATGTCAGTTTTCAATTCGAAAACCCTTGTTCCAAAATAACACCTTTTTCAATTGATTTTCTTAATTTTGTAGTGGCATGAATTTTATGTCATCTGTTGCACCAAAGTCACTTGACAAGTTGACATAAGTGGCTCCGCCCATTTTGTTTCATGTACAGTACAAAAGTTTACAAAAGTATGTTATCGTTATATACCGGAAACTGTTTTTCGGTAAAATATATTTTGAATGGCTTGATATTGAGATTTGTTTCACTTTGACATTATTTGAGCGACTCTTTTGAAGAAAAAAAAGACGAAAATAGGATACAGGGTATACTCGTCAAAATGATGTGACTACTCCTATTGTTCTGAGTTTCAACAAAGGCCTACATAATTCATTAAGGAACAACTGAAAATTTGCTGTTGTTGTTATCTTATTCAAATGGGATAGAGGCATTCCAGGCGAGGAGCCAATTATATTCATTCAAAAAGGAGAATTTAATCCCATGTTGTCAGCATGCCCACCAGGTTTTACAATGTGGGGTATATGTACCCCTTACCCTTGAAACCTTGAGGTACACAATGTAAATTTGGGGTACATGCAGGGTTATAGATAAGGCGCGTATTTGCGTAAATACGCAATTAAATACAGTAGAAAAGCAATTACTTTCAAATCCATGCGTACTGAAAATCAATTATTGAGAGGGTTTACGCAAAAGAATTCAAGCAGGCACGTATCGTACGCAATTAGTCGCATTTCTCAAGTTTAATGACGGGATGTTTACTACGACACCGGGTAAATATTTTACCGATACACCGGTTAGACTGGTTATTTATTTCCAAATAATAGCCTATAGGATTTATGCAGCGCCGCTTTTTGTTAGCTCGTTTAATTAGTAAACCAGTCACATCGTCTGCCAGAATTTCTTCTGTCAAAATGGCATCGCTCGGACGGAAAAAGCGCAACAACAAAACCCACATTATTCAATTACGTTCAGCCTTCCGCGAACGAACCAGAAATAATTTGTAACAGTGTCGTGAATGAAATTTTGAATGATGCATGTAACAGCCAAAAAAGAGGTTGTTTAATGTTACCGACATAATCGACGATCTTTTGTCCCGAATCTGTAAGTCACAAGTGCTAAAGTTAGCAAAGTTACGGCAAAGGAATCCTGGAATGGCTTTTAAAGTTTCCGTGGCTGTAAATTAATGAATCCTAGTTTTCCTACACAAACATGAGCTGTTGCATTTGTATTGAAATGAGATCGAAACTGAAATTATCCAGTGTGGGCAAACGAGGGTACAGTACATCAAACAATCAGCTTATGTTTTGTATTAAATGAAAAAAAAAATTGAGTAAAAAAGCAATTCATATCAAATTGATGGAGTAACGGTTTTTTGGATACTCAATTGAAATTCAGAAAACCCAATTCTTAGAAAATAGAGGGAGTAAATACCCAATTAATGCAAAACCTTATCTATAACCCTGGTACGAGTGTATGTCAAAATCCCCTTGGTCAAAATCCCCTTGGTCCAAAACTAACAGGGTAGTCAAAATCCCCTTGGTGAAATTTACATGGTAGTCAAAATCCCCTTGATGAAAATTACAAGGTAGTCAAAATCCCCTTGATGAAAATTACAAGGTAGTCAAAATCCCCTTGATCAAAATTACAGGGTCGTCAAAATCCCCTTGAGGGGTAGTCAAAATCCCCTTGGTCCAGAATGTTATACCATATATTTGATGTAAAAATTATTGTATATTGCTTGTAAAAACATGTCAAACTTTATTTGTTGTGTTAACAATATTATGTAGCCTTGGTGTTATTTTAAGGATAAAGAACCAGTTCTTTTTTTTCTTGACACATTTCCTTAGAAGGCACTAGAGGGAATCTGTTATATAAGAATAATTGAGTAGATGATATATGGGTCAATGATTTACATGCCAAAAAAAAGATATTTTGCTTCTCAACTCACAAAATGTTGACAGGAGTACACTGATAACATAAGTTATACGTCAATAGATTAACAAATCAACAAAATGTGTTTCACTAGCAGAGTCACACCTCTACAGCCAATCTATTGTTTGCTTATATATTGCTGTCTGCCTTTTTGTTGCTGTAGACATTATTGTAAAAACATAATTATATTGGA
The DNA here is from genome assembly GCA_922989275.2 of Gari tellinella. NCBI lineage: Eukaryota > Metazoa > Mollusca > Bivalvia > Cardiida > Psammobiidae > Gari > Gari tellinella. Next base: position 12,601,352 of record OV277874.1, on the reverse strand, counting down.
CCTGATCAAAATGAATGAATGAATGAATGAATGGTGTTTTACGGCCCATCGACACAAAAAGGTCATTTAGAGCCGAATACATAATTACAATATCAAATTTAAAACAATATCAACTAATAAATTACGTCAATGTCAGTCCCGATCAACGGGAAAGTAAACAAAATATGGACAAAACATAATCGACATACAAAAATTTATCTTCAAAAAACTATAATTTATTCAAATTTTATAATATAAATTAATGGCTTTTAAAAATTCAAGTATTTTAGATAAATCTACAAATTCAAACAGTTCCCGCAGAGAATCTGCCTGAAAAAATCTACTACGAATTAAAGTTAAATCAGCACAATCAATAAGAATGTGCTGAATTGTATAAGGTTCAAAACAAAATAAACATTCTGGTTGAACCTCACGTTTTAAAAGATATGAATGTGTAATATAAGAATGTCCTATTCTCAATCTAGCTAAAACTACCTCATCCCGGCGAATCGACCGGCATGAGTTCAAACTTTCACCTAATACAGGTTTAATGGCATGGAGTTTGTTGTGAGTTTCCCCACTCCAAGACTCCTGCCAATTTCTTAAAATAAATTTAGTAATCTGTAGTTTGAAATCCGAATAAGGAAGATCCATATCAGATTCAGGCAACGACAGGGCAGACTTAGCTTCTAAGTCTGCCCTCTCATTGCCCTTAATTCCACAATGACTAGGTACCCAACAAAATTTTACATCTTTAGAATTAGACAGTTCATGAAATTTTAAAACAATATTTTTAATAAGTACATTTTTAGTAGAACCTTTACTCAAAGATTGTAATACAGAAAGAGAATCCGAAAAGATTATATGTTTACTACATGAATCTTTGGACCTGATCAATCCCTAGAATATTTCAGAAATCATTTAAAATGTGCAAGCACTTATTTGTAATTTACAAAGTTTGGATCCTGATCAATCTTCAGAATAATTCAGAAAAAGTCTCAATACCCAAATATTTGCTTGTATTTTAACAAGTTTGGAACCTGCATGATCACTGTTCAGAATACTTCAGAAACTAGTCTCAATACCCAAATATTTGTTTAAAGTTTAACAAGTTTGGATCCTGATCAGTCTTCAGAATAATTCAAGAACCGGTTACAATATCCAAATATTTGTTTGTTTTTTAACAAGTTTGGATCCTGATCAATTTTCAGTGTAATTTTCAGAATACATGTACTTCTATTCAGAAACCAGTCTCAATAGCCAAATATTTGTTTAAAGTTTGGATCCCGATCAAGCTTCAGAATACTTCAGAAAAAAGTCTCAATAATCAAATATGTGTTTGAATTTTAACAAGTTGGGATCGTGATCAATCTTCAGAAAAATTCAGAAACCAGTCTCAATATCCAAATATTTTTTCGTATTTTATCAAGTTTTGAACCTGATCAAGCTTCAGAATATTTCAGGCACCAGTTTAAATATCCAAGCATTTTTGTGCATTTTATCAAGTTTGCATCCTGGTCAATCTTCAGATTAATTCAGTTACCAGTTTCAACATCATAGCTTTTATCTGTATTTTACCAAGTTTGGATCCTGGTCATTTATTTATATTCTGTATTTGATAAATCCCCTAGAATAATTCACTAATCATTTTACATAATCCAAGCATTGATCACTCCAAAATAGGCTATGGGGTAATGGGTTATGTTACCAGTAAACAAATTATTTCACTGACCAAGGGGATTTTGACTACCCCTCAAGGGGATTTTGACTACCCTGTAATTTTTATCAAGGGGATTTTGACTACCTTGTAATTTTCACCAAGGGGATTTTGACTACCCTGTAAATCTGACCAAGGGGATTTTGACTACCCTGTAAAATTCACCAAGGGGATTTTGACTACCCTGTCAGTTTTGGACCAAGGGGATTTTGACCAAGGGGATTTTGAGCGGCACCCCCCTGGTACATGTCAAGAAAACCTTCATTTTGATACTAAAATGCCTCAGTTTTGTGCATTTTGCCTAATGCCACATGTATTATTAATATTATTGTATCTGAATAGTCGGTTATTCGAATTTAGTGCTACTTTTAACTGACTTTGAAATGGGTGTTTTTCCGTCACTACAGTAGGAAAGGGAAGCATACATATCAGGTAGAACAGTGAAATAACATTATTAAATCATATTTAAACTTATATATGCCGAATTACTTCAAATAGGCTCAATTTATGAATTGATATTTTATTCTGTCGGCTTTTCGCCATCTGCTACAGACGGTGGGAAGAACGATAACTCTATACAACTCTGTATCAGTTACTTCCCTGCACTATTTGGTATGCTTCCGTTTTTTTCTCATTTCAATAATACCCCGAGATGATGCGATTCACGAGTGACGATACCTGATATTGCATCCGAACTTTGAAAGTTTGTTTTTGATCCCGATTTCACCTAAAAAGATTTAATTTAAGTAGATTCACAGTTTCTTTTTACTTTTTTAATGTTTTCATTAGATTTTATACATTTCCCGTTTTGCGTGCATGTACCCGGGCACTTCCTCAGAATGGGGTACAGGCTTGAATTCTTACGTGATTCAGGTAAGATTTTGCGTGAATGGGCATGCTGGTTTTAATAGTCATAACAGTGGGAAACTTATTAGGAGAGATTCTTACAATATTTACATTGGTGACCAGGGCTCCAGATAAGCCCGCGTACTCAGTGAAATACGCGAACGTTTCGACTGTGTACGCGTTAATTTCAAAATATTGAAGTACTGTGTACGCGAGAAATTCTCAGGGACGTGTGTATCAATGGGGCCCTACCGCATTACAGAGTTATCCCAATTTTCATCACGAGTTAACTCCCCTGATAAGGAAAAGGTTGTTTCCGGTATTGAGACGGTGTCGATAACGGTCATAAACGATTCGGAAAAGAATAGATCGAATGCGGTTTATTAGTTTGATACCTATATCTATATGCAGTCAAGCTCCCGTTTATCCCTATGTATTTTAATGTATTAATTTTGTTAAATGTCAAATGCGACGGTTATTTATTTCATCCTTTTTAGCAAACCGAAAGTAGCACTGATCATACTTTTTCTATATAACAAAGAAGCTGACTTTTAACATACTTAACAGACACGGGTTTTCACCTCGGTAAAAGAATGTTAACATGGATTAAAAGTAGATCCTGATCAGATGGTTACTATATAGGAACAGTCTCTATAATCAATGACTGTCCTCTCTGGTTCTTAAATGACATTATAGGTCTTTAAATGCTGCCTATTACAGGTGAAAAAGGGGATATTTATTAAGACATTACTGGTATTAAACATAAACTTTGTATTATTCAGTTATTAATAATGACATGAATATTCATTAGGCAAAGGGTTAAACTGATCTTTTAAAATATGTTGAATGGTAAACAGTTTCTTCAAAAATGTATATTTTGTTTGTTCATTATATACCATCAGATTTTAGTTGACAGAAATTTCATAGAAATAGTTCAGCCTGTCATGCTCATAGCGCACATGGATTTCACCTCTCAAGGCTTCTGCCAAGGGGCAATAAAGCGCAAAGCATCATTACAACTAACAACAGGAAGTAACCAATTAGCTAGAAATCGAATTGTATACTGACCCCCACTGGGGTGCAGCTGCTGTCCCATACATGTAAGAGTCATCTCTGCTATGACAAGCCATAAAACGGAAGCTTAAGTCTTGGGTACACAGGCTGGAATCAAAACACACCAAACTATTTTTTTTTATATAGAGGATCCACATTGTTATTCATGTGGGGAATAAATTTTAATCTCCTATACCATGCACTCCTTCATGTGCAAAAGCTTAACCCATTACCCCCATCATTATGCCTTTTACTCCTTTAATGAATTCCACCTTCATAAGCAACTAAATCCTCTTCATGCACTAAGCAGTCATAATTATGAAACATAGGTGATATTTTATGTCGTAGTGGGTGGTGCCTTAAAGCAGGATTAAAGTAAAGCAGGGTGCACCTTAAGGCGCATTATGTTTTACTTTCAACCTGCTTTAAGAGGTGACCTATATTCAATACTTAACACGGACTGTGGGGTAATTGGTTTAGGTAATGGGTAAACCCATTACCCGATCGCCTGTTCCTACCTGGAAAGACAGGTGTCCATTAAAGGTAGATTGATAAGTACATGCTACTTTACTTTCAGCTTGCTTTAAGCTACCATCTGCTAGGATATTCAATGTTTTTAATGTTGCACAATCATGCTAATAAAAACTTTGAATTAGAACTCTTTCCTTCAATGGAGGCATAAACCAAAGGCGTATTTAAAGGGTTAATAGGAAATACATACCGTTTTAACAACATAAATACTTTAGAACCCCTCTCCTATCATTAAATGTGTACTCTATTGAAAACTCAATGTTGAAAGTAAAGCATGTATTCCATCGTTTTAGTAGATTAAATCTTTATTTCTGTTGATCTTTTACCAGTTCACTAATTATAATAGGCTTAAAACACTATCATTTATAAAAAGTTTGGAACCAGATAAGATGCAGCATATATACTAACAGGCTTATCAGGAGTAGAACTGTTTCACACTCATATATGTTTTAAGTCAAAATTAAGATCATGTTCTAAACTTTTATCAAAAAAGTATGCAGTATTTTTTTGTTTAAATATTAACCCTTATCATGCTATTAGCATAATTGATCATTCCTACGGTATTTTTCCTTATTTAATCAGCTAAAGTAATAAATTAAATGATAGGTATTCATAGCGGGTAGGGTTTATGGTTGATTAACAGCAACCAGAATGTGCTATGACACATCCATGTAACGGGATTTAACCCTTTACCCAATAGATGGTATTAGTTTTGTAGATAGGTGACCCCTTAAGGCAGGTTAAGGTACATTCTGCTTTAAGCTATCATCTGCTGGGAGGTATAACATATTTATTGAGGTGCAGATTGATGACTTATTTTAATAAACATATGAATAAATGATATGCATAGAACGGTATATCTATGGAAGTTTTTGTAAGTTTTATTGTAGGTAAAGTAAATGCATGTCTTAATTCTATTTTTGAAATATGAGAGATTGCGCTTTCAATAATGTATAGCCAGGTTCTACTGTATATAATATAAGCTCTACACTAACAAGCAGACAATCTCCTCAAATTCGTGTTTGAGGATAAAGGATTTTCGATACTATGTGTACTTCACTATTGAACCGGAAACAACCGCTCATTCAGGGGGCGCTACTCTTATCACACTTTCCATGCGGGGTAACTCTGTATATCGGTAGGGCCCCATTCAAAAGCCGAGTTTTTGTCATACCTAGATTTGAAATAGTTAACCGCGACATAGTCAAATTTTATTGATTTACGGGGTCTCGTAGCTTCGTTTTTATCGTATGGTAATTTTTACTTGCGCACCGTTAGCGAAGGGAGGTTACTGCGCACTCGCATATACATCTATATCTTCATCGATATAATTACGGACGATAAAATCCAAGTTCTCCGAAAGGTGTTTTGGTTGAAATGTCAATCTTAGCATGGCAGAATCTACATCTACATCGTACTTGGACGTAGTCAATCGTCTCAGAGAAACGATAGAAAGTTGGAAACAGTCGGTTGTCAGCTATCTGAGTGAAAAGAAACTTACACCTAAAGAAACTTGTGGTAGTTTGTTGAACGATATAAATTCGAACGTTGTTTCATGGGTGGAGAAAAAATCCGCATAAGCGGCTAAAATGTTTACAAATTTACATACATCGTAACATGTATCTTCTTCTTCTTTATTACTCCCTACTGTCAATTTCTGACAATGACAGGGAGGTCCGGGACAGTGTTACAAAGGTAAAACATAATGATAAACAATGCAGATAAGAGCTAAAAGATCAATTATAAACAGAGTATAAACAAGAAATATCTTTAAAAAAGATATTCGGCGAAATGGGTGGTGAAGGTAATGCTGTATATGGAATTGATTTTATCCAAGTTGCAATAAATAGGATGGTAAATCAGGATATTAAGCTTAATATTTATCTAATAAGACACGCGCAGTAATCTACGACCACATACATATAATCAAAGACTGAAGGTCTTGAGAGTCGCCAAGAATGAGTTTTTGCAAATTTCCACTTCCATCTTTATAAGCCAATTGAATTGCACTTACTTCTTCCTAGGATGTGACTGAAAGTGATGAGAATTTTTAAAGACAGATCTAGATCACGGAATTATACTTCCATGTCTAGATCTACGTGTATAATTTTTATTTTGTAATTTGTAGATACCATAAATTACTAAAATTCGTATGTGTGTGCTCTTTTGTTAGTTGTTTATACTTTAAATATGGTTTGTTTGTTTAAATATTCTCAATCACCTGATTTTGATTTGAGATTTTTGGAAAGCACCCCCGAAATATGCCGAATATGAATTGTTTGAAACGACCCCTCAAATGAGAAATTCATGTTGCCACCGGTAAATAAACTTCAAGAATTCGTGTATGGAATTTGTCTTGTAGAGTTAGTTCTATGTTCTGATTTATTATAATATCTACAAAGTGTAGCAATGTACGTTTTAGGTATCTACGTGTTGTTGGGTAGAGATTGCGATCGCGTTAAAAAAATCACGGTTTGTTTACATTTGAGGTCACAGAGTTGCGCATGTGCTGGAGGAAAACGGTGTTAACACAAAAAATACCCATCGAAATCTTTTCGATATCTAGGTTAAATTCAAACGCCAGTTTTCTCGTAATCTCACTGAATTGTTACTGCTATTCTTTCTTTTTCATATACTTGGTACTAGATTAAAATTATGATCAATTCTATTATGAACAATTTCGTTCTGATTTGCAGAACGCATCAAATCATTGCCGAACTTGAGACAATATGTCATATCTTAAAATAGAAACACTATGTCATTCAAATCACTACCTAACGGTCGGGACACGTAAAATTTCTCGGTTATAACTCACTAGCAGTAGGGGAAAGGCGTGTTTACTACTGGTACCGCTACATAGCAAATCAGCATATAACAGTCTGTGTCTCTTATTTTACAAATTTGTAAAAGTCAGTAGTCAAGTCTAACCGCTACCCAATCAGACTATTCGATTTTAAGCACGTGTCCTTAAGCTTTCATTTCTGGTCATTCACGATTGGTTGGGCCATATAAGGTTTGAGGCTCAATGAGAAATCAGACAGCTACGCCGAAAAATTTAAAAACAACTAATGCAGTTAGGGGTTGTGAGATCTGAGGCTTAGTCTAGTGCTGTGTGGTAGTTTATTCCAAAGTCTGATGGTACGTGGAAAGAATGAGTTTGAGTGATACTGTGTCCTAGTAGAGAAATGTATGACAAAGTTGATATTTCTGGATGGATGGAGATGTTTATGGTCTAAAACTATTAGGTTATTTAAAATTGTGTATAGCATTATTACTGAGGCATTATTTCTCCTTTCTTCTAAATTTGGTTATTTGACCCGCGATATGCCGATGAATTGAAAATCCATGTGTACTGATTAAAAAATCTGGGGACTGATTGTTTTCAAAATTGATCAGTACTGTACTGATTAGAAGAAAAATTATCTGGAGCCCTGGGTGACAATGGTCACAGACTTTTGATAGGGTCTGAACTTTGATAAAAAACAACCCTTACCAAAAATGTAGCTGACAAAACTTTATCCACACAAAATGACTACGTCATTAAAATGGGGGCAGTTGTGCTAAGTATAGAATGTTTTGAAAATGGTTTTACACAGAGTTAGCCTAGAGTAGACCATCAATTATTAGACTTTTATGATACGTGCATGATCACCGCGATCAGTTTGAACGTAAAGTGCACCGAAACCAATACATCCATGATACAGTGAGGTGAATGGATTTAAAATATAGCCACAAGTTATTAATATGACATAAACCATGATTGGATACCATAGATCACAATGGACTTTAAGCCAGTAACTATGCCTTATTGTTACCAAGGAGAACTATTATTAGAATTTACCGGGTATTATTATTATACCCGATTTATATAGCGCTCTTTTCACACAAGAGTTGTGCGTTCAAAAGCGCTTCACATGAAATTATATAAATGTACCTACAAAGCGAGAAAAGACAAATAACTACATTCACAATAAACATGATACATCATTATGGAGTTACATGGAAACATGGACATTCTTTCAATATTATTACCAAGATTATAAAATTGTTATAGTTAGTTTGTAAAATCAAAATTAAAAGATCAATGGCATAATTTTTTTTTTGGAGAGGGGGGTGGGGGAATGATTATAATATGCTTCTTCAGGGCTGCCATTTCTCTGGATTTTCCGAATTTTTTCAGATTTTTATCCTAGCAGATGGTAGCTTAAAGCAGACTGAAAGGTGCATTCTGCTTTACTTTCAACCTGCTTAAAGTAATCACGCTTGAAATATAGAAAATTTGGAAATCTTGGGATGTTTCATGATCAACTTATGGCAGCCCTGCTTCTGCACCCTATTACTGGTGATCTTATTGTAATCGAAAACTAAAATAATTACATAGACCTTAGAATTACAGAACTTTGCTTCCCTGGTTATTTTTTTGTTAGCTCACCTGAGCCGAAGGCTCAAGGTGAGCTGTTGTGATCGCCCGCCGTCCGTCGTCCGTCTGTCCGTCTGTCCGTCTGTCCGTCCGTTCAAATTTACTTCAAGCGACAACTCCTCTGAAACCGCGAGTCTGAGGAAAAAACTAATTTGCTCACGGTGTTCCTTGGATGCTTCTCTACAGAAATTGTTAAAATGAAACTTTAAAGTGGACTACTTATTGAAATTTATTAAAAAAAGTGAAAAACTTTAAACAAGTTTTTTGTAAAAAACCACTGTTCCCACACCTTAGATATTGCATGAATAGTATCTTCTACTAAATCACTTTCAAAATTGTAAAAAATCAAAACCCTAGGATCAAATTTGACTCAACCCTGGCCATATCAGTGCTTTTTGATGCAGGTCTGACAGTAAAAACTCTCTAATGATCCGTTTTATACAGACGCATTGTATCTTCCAGGCTAAGAAGCTACCCTTATACTAAATGCAACATTTTTGCAAACAGTTTGGATCCAGGTCAAATGCCACATAATGCTGCATCTAATCTGGATCTAAACTATTTGCCACTCATTTACATATTTTCTTATATTTAGAAAATATAAGTTTAAGTTATTATTTTTTACATATTTCACATACAAACATTTGGAGCAGACAACAGTTCAGCATAATAATAGTCATTTCTCTCTGAGACCGTCTCAAATTGCATAACTGACCCATAGCTAGCTCTGAACTCAGGTCACTGAGATACATAACAGAAATGAAAGTGATGTCTGCTATTTTATGCTCAAGCACAACTTAGTTCGAGGCATATTACTTTTGGTCTGTCTGTTTGTTTGTTTGTGTTTTGTTTGTTTGTTTATCTTTCTGTCTATCAGTCCACAATTAATTCTTGGCCATAAACAGTATGGATCCAGGTCAGATGCCACATAATGCTGCTTCTAATCTGGATCCAAACTATTTGCCACTCATTTACATATAGTTTCTTATATTTAGAAAATGTAAATAATGATATTTATTAACCTATTAACCCATACATATTCTTTTTTATGTCTTTAATTTATTCTTCCACAGAAGAAAATATTTCACTTTATACAGTCATTGTTGTCTTTAACAATTGCTTCAAATGACATCTCCTCATATACCGCTGAAAAGATTTCAACCAAACTTTACACGAATGTTCCTTGGGTCAAGTTCTTTCAAAATTGTTCAAAGAATTAAAAACAATGTAGAACTCTGGTTGCCATGGCAACCAAGTGAAAAAATAAGGAAATCTTAAAAAATCTTCTTGTCTGAAACTACAAGGGCCAGATCTTAGACATTTGTCACATAGCATCATCTACAGGTCCTCTATCAAACTACAAACTATGCCCCTGGGGTCAAAATTGGCCCCGCCCAGGGGGTCACAGTTTAACATAGAGTTATATAGTGAAATTTTCAAATGTCTTCTCCTCTGAAACTAATATGGCCAGAGCTTTGATATCTGGCTTGGTGACACTTTTAGATGTCCTATACCAATAAGGTTCAAATGGTTCTGGTCGATTGCATATCATCTACAGGTCCTCTATCAAGTTTGTACAAATTATGCCCCTGGGGTCAAAATTAGCCCCACTCCGGGGGTCACAGTTTTCATACGTCTTCTTTTCTGAAGCTAATATAGCCAGAGCTTTGATATTCGGCATGGTGTTACTTCTAGATGTCCTTTATCTAGTTTGTTCAAATGGTTCCAGTCTGTTGCATATGTAGGTCACAGGAGCTAAAAATAGATTTTTTCAATGGAAACTTAAAAAAAATCTTCTTGTCTAGAACCCTAGTACCCTGATCTTAGATATTTGGAACATAGCATCATCTACAGGTCCTCTATCAAGATTGTTCAAATTATGCCCCTCGGGTAAAAAATGACCCCGTCCTGGACTTAAATCATTATCTCCATTTTGATGTACAGCTATTCTCAGGTGAGCGACATATGCCCCATGGGGCTCTTGTTTCTGGATGTTTTTTTTATGACATGGGATGATCCAGAGCACCAGATAAGGATAGTTTTTCAAAAACTAAAATCTTTATTTCTGCATTAAACCCTATGGTGTCAATACTCATTAGAATCGTCTCGAAGAGACGATTCTAATGAGTAGTAACACCATAGGATTTGGTGATGAAATGAGTGAGAAAATGTTGGATTGGTTCAATTTACCCCCTCTTATCTGGAGACCTGAAAACAGCTAGAAATCCCATCCGTTTTCTGTTGTTTACCTACTTTCAGTTGATACACACTAAAGGGTAAAGGTCATTTCATCTGTATTATCAGTGCATCTGTAAAAATTCCTCTAGAGAAACATCATCGTGTAAATAATGTCCAAGACGTTGAGATTGTAGTCAATGACCGAAAAACGTTTCGTAGGATGCGCAATAGCAGACAGTACTAGATTATAGAGCATTTCAGAACAGGGCTGCCATTTCTCCGGATTTTTCCTAAGTATTCGGATTTTTATCCTAGCAGATCGTAGCTTAAAATGTTCAGGCTGAAAGTAAGGCGCATTCTGCTTTGCTTTCAACCTGTTTTTAGCAGTCATGTGTCTTCAAAAGAAGAAACAGACTATGGGGTAAAGGTACGATTAGTAAAATTGCGTCTGAAAATTTGAAATCTTAGGATTTTTATGATCAACTTATGGTAGCCCTGTCAGGAATACAAAGATAATCATAAATGGTCACTTGAAAATGGTAGAGATGTGTTGATTTTCTTTGCAAAAATGCACTTTTATTGAGAAAAGTGTACATTTACAAAGAAAGCTCATAATAGACACTTTTGATGGAATTGGCGGTTCAAGTTTTAACTGTTCTCTGTGTAAACATCAGGGGCCCGCTTCATAAAACTTTGTACAACAAAAACGGTCGTAAGTCAAAACTTTAAAATACATTTAATTTATGCTTTCTCTATCTGATCCTGTCTTGTGAAAAGACGATTCCAAAGAGATATCACAAGACAGGATTAGATGGAGAAATACATAAAAACTGAGAGTTTTATAATCTGACTTACGACAACATTTGTAGTACATACACATTACCAGTTGACAGCGCGATACAGAGTGATGTATTTAGCTTGAGGCGTTTTTTGGCGGAAATAGCCGATCTGACAAGCGCCTTGGCGCAAGTCTGATCGGTTGTTTCCGCCAAAAAGTCGAGAGCTAAATGCAACACTGTTGCGCACTGCCAACTGGTGATGTGTTTATTATATGCCTTGAATACAAACCAGAAACAACTAAATAGTTGTTTAAATCATTTTATATCCAAAATTTATTAGTTATTTGAAGCAGAACAAGATTTTTTGTATGTCACAAAGAATAACGCGGCACTCGTACATGTACGTAAATGACGTCACGTCAAATCGAAAGCGATGTCAGAGTAAAATACAAAGTGGTTGATACAAGGTGGCTGATACAGACTCTTGTATTTTACTCTGCAAATACACGCGGAAACGCTCGATATCACTTGAAGGCATATAATAAAAGTTTTATGAAACAGGTCAATGCTGTTTGGATTTTTCGGATTATAGCAGTAATATGTATACACCTTTATTATATACCTATCGATGATTTATAGAGATTTCTCAGTTAGATAAATTTGATATCGTCACTGTTGATATCATCACTACATGTAGTGATGATATCACTTTTTATGACGTCACGTCATAATCAGTTTAGTGACGTCGCGGTAATCAATTTTGTGTGTGTTTTTTCTGTTAAAAACCTCATTAAAATATATAATAAATAGAATAATCACTTCCTTTGAATAGATATGAAAAATATATCACTTGAATGGGTTATTATCTGGTTAAAAAACTCGTCCTGTGGACTCGTTTTTTTAACCAGATAACAACCCATTCTCGTGATATATTTTTAGCTCACCTGAGCCGAAGGCTCAAGGTGAGCTATTGTGACCGCTCATTGTCCGTAGTACGTCTGTCCGTCTGTCCGTCTGTCCGTTCACTTTTACTTCAAACGACATCTCCTCTGAACCCGGGGATTGTAGGGCGGATTCAAACTGCTCATGATGTTCCTTGGATGCTTCTCTACAGAAATTGTTAAAATGAAACTTTCAAGTGGACTACTTATTGTAATTTATTTAAAAAAGTGAAAAACTTTAAACAATCTTCTTGTAAAAAACTGCTAGGCCCACAGCTTTGATATTTGTTTTTTAGTATCTCCTGGTGATTCTCTCTCAAAATTGTTAATATCAAAACTAAAACTGACCATAGGGATTCACCATAGGGATTTTTTCATTGCCGCTTTATGCAGGATTCATTGCCGCTTTATTCAGGTTATACTGTTTTACTGAAGGTTTAAGCAGGGTTTCAAGCACCCTTATACTAAATCACCTATATTTGCAAACAGTTTGGATCCAGGTCAGATGCCACATAATGCAGCATCTAATCTGGATCTAAACTATTTGCCACTCATTTACATATTTTCTTATATTTAGAAAATATAAGTTATTATTTTTTACATATTTCACATACAAACATTTGGAGCAGACAACAGTTCAGCATGATAGTAGTCAGTTCTCCCTGAGACGGTCTCTTATTGCATAACTGACCCAAAGCTAGCTCTGAACTCAGGTCACTGAGATACATAGCAGAAATTATGATGTCTGCTATTTTGTGCTCAAGCACAACTTAGTTCAAGGCATATTACTTTTGGTATGTCTGTTTGTTTGTTTGTTTATCTTTCTGTCTATCAGTCCACAATTAATTCTTGGCCATAAACAGTATGGATCCAGGTCAGATGCCACATAATGCTGCATCTAATCTGGATCCAAATTTGCCACTCATTTACATATAGTTTCCTATATTTAGAAAATGTAAATAATGATATTTATTAACCTATTAACGCATACATATTCCTTTTTATGTCTTTAATTTATTCTTCCACAGAAGAAAATAATTTCACTTTATACAGTCATTGTTGTCTTTAACAATTGCTTCAAATGACATCTCCTCATATATTGCTGAAAAGATTTCAACCATGTTCCTTGGGTCAAGTTGTTTCAAAATTGTTCAAAGAATTAAAAACAATGTAGAACTCTGGTTGCCATGGCAACCAAGTGAAAAAATAAGGAAATCTTAAAAAATCTTCTTGTCTGAAACTACAAGGGCCAGATCTTAGACATTTGTCACATAGCATCATCTACAGGTCCTCTATCAAGTTTGTACAAACTATGCCCCTGGGGTCAAAATTGGCCCCGCCCCGGGGGTCACAGTTTTACATAGAGTTATATAGTTAAATTTTTCAACGTCTTCTCCTCTGAAAATAATATGGCCAGAGCTTTGATATCTGGCATGGTGACACTTTTAGATGTCCTATACCAATAAGGTTCAAATGGTTCTGGTCGATTGCATATCATCTACAGGTCCTCTATCAAGTTTGTACAAATTATGCCCCTGGGGTCAAAATTAGCCCCACCCGGGGATCACAGTTTTCAAACGTCTTCTTTTCTGAAGCTAATATAGCCAGAGCTTTGATATTCGGCATGGTGTTACTTCTAGATGTCCTTTATCTATTTTGTTCAAATGGTTCCAGTCTGTTGCATATGTAGGTCACAGGAGCTAAAAACAGATTTTTTCAATGGAAACTTAAAAAAAATCTTCATGTCTAGAACCCTAGTACCCTGATCTTAGATATTTGGAACATAGCATCATCTACAGGTCCTCTATTAAGATTGTTCAAATTATGCCCCTCGGGTAAAAAACTTTATAACTTGGGTCATGTCGTACAAAGGTCAATGTCAATTTTGAGATATTTCCCAGTGTCATATTTTCTTGTCTTTGAGATAACTCCAGTTCTACTGATGTTAACCCATTACCCCATACATATGCCTTTTTACGCCTTTAATTTATTCCTCCTCTAAAGAAAATAATTCCACTTTATATAGTCATAAACATGTAAGATATAAGAAATAGTATCTATATCTTAGTAGATGATAACTTAAAGCAGGTTGAAAGTAAAGCAGAGTGCGCAATAAATAATCATATGGAAATACATGTAGCTTGATAAGAAGAAGTGTCATGGATAAGGGCCATAACTCTGCCAACAATATTTTTTTAAGTTATTCCAATTTGTCATGTTTTTTTTGTCTGGAAGATAATTCCATTTACAGCTATATTAAAATGTTGTCTTGCCTATTAAGCTAAGGCACAATGACCTCAGGTGAGCGAATTAAGGGCCATGGCCCTCTTGTTCATATCAATCCAAAGAAATTGATTATCCTCTATGTATTAGGGTGATTGAGCATATAATAAGGTAATTATATTAAACAGATAGAATTAATATATTAAGGTGTGAAATAATTATATTTAACAGGTAGAACACACAGCTCTTTGAAATCCATTCAAGATGTCAGACTTCTATTCGGACGAAGATGACTTTGAAGAAACGAAAGGTTCAGATCCCATGGTAATAGAAGTTACTAGGGGCGGAACACGGGGAAGTCCCGTCACTGCCCGCAGAAGTCCTACCAGTCGCAGTGCAAGTAGACATTCACACCGTCACCAGGAATATACTGAGTATGTTTATTGAGGCATCTTAGCTAATAAAGAAATAGTCCATTTAACATATAACTCTATAGATACATTTTATGCCTCTAATTATTAGCTCACCTGAGTCAAAGGCTCAAGGTGAGCTATTGGGATGACCCTGTGTCCGGCATCGTTCAGCATTCCTCGTCGTTAACAATTACTTCAAATGACATCTCCTCTAATACCGCTTGACAGATTTCAACCAAACTTTCCAAAAACGTTCCTGGGTCAAGCACTTTCAAATTTGTTCAAAGAATTTAAAACAATGCAGAACTCTGGTTTCCATGGCAACCAAAGTGAAAAAATAAGGAAATCTTAGAAACAGATGATGTTATGGCAGTGAACAAATTAAAAACAAATGTTAATAATTAAAACATTCATACAGAGATTTCAGTGAGGATGATGATGAGGACGATGAAGATGTGGAATATATTGAGGATATACACACGTCTCGATCTAGCGCTCGACGTCCTAGAAGCTCGAGGAACATGAAAACAGTGAACGGTAGGAGAAGTATCAACATGACAACCCCAGACAAGCTGCTCGAGAAGGCTCTAAGAAGTGCTAAAAGATTCACAGCTACAAAAAAGGTACAATGAGATTCCTTGGGCCCGTTTTACTAAACAACTTACGCAACATTTTTGCGAAAGTCAAAATCGTTTAACTCTTATTTTTCGATCATCATTGTTTGCAATGCAAGCGTCCTCTGATCTGGCTATTTGCTGTTTGTGGCAAGTGATAATAAAAAATATAAATTAAAACTTAAAATTTTGACTTACGCAAATAATTTGCGTAAGTTATTTGCGTAAGTTGTTTAGTAAAACGGGCCTCTTGGCTCCAAGGTGGTCGTATATTAGCATGGCCCTGTCCGTCCGAGCGCACGAAAGGTCCTTTGTTGGGTAGGGAGAACAATAGATTCCATTCATTCCGTGATTGCCCTATTGTTATTGTTGGGTATTTTTGTGTACTGTTGGGTACTTTTAAACAAAAAAAATACCCAACAAATATCCAACTGTGAGAACGTCCGTCCGTCCGTCAGTCTGTTCATCCCTCAACATTCGTTTGGAGTTTTTCCGGAAAACTGTTTGAAGGATATTAATGAAACATCACAAAAATGTTATATACACCAATATCTGAAGCTGACTCAATTTCTAGATTCATTCGATATGTTGTTACAGAGTTATCTGCCCTTGATGTACTCAGATATGCTATAAAAGGCTTATTTAACAGTGTTTACACACTTAGCAACTACAGTTTTGAATGGATTTTGATTATATTTGCCCACAGTATAATTATTGGAAGCCCCATCAGGGGCTTCCTCAGTGTTTAGGTTGAATGTAGCCATTTTCTTGGAAGGAACTTCTGCTTATTGCGAAACGGTGAAAGTAATTGGCGCAATATTGTACAACCAGTCAAAAATTCATTGTCTGCGCATGCCTGAAACTAGGTTGCCTACATTTTACGCAGCAACCAATTTTTACGAAAATCAAATATTGTGGTTAGGAATAAAACCTGTACCGGAAATTATCAATTCGATAAGGAATAAAACTCATACCTTCACTACATAAGATGTTAAATGTGTGTGCGGCGGCCTTAAAAGTCGCTTACAACTACAAAACTAAAGCTAATTGATTGTATGAATGACAGTATAGGCAGCTTCAAGCAAGGTGAAAGTAAAATTGATACCTTTTACTGGAGTTCTATAGTTACTTTCACCTTGTCTTATAAGCAGCATTTTGTTAAACAACGAACTGTCTAAAACAACAGTTATACTGGTATCTCCTATTCTCGCGGGGCTAAGCCTTAGAATATACATGTATATAAAGCACATAATTTGTTATTCAGAATTCTTTTTTGTGGCTTAAAAGTCAGTAGAAACTCTGAATAAAGTATAACATCAATAATAAAAAAAAATCTTATCTAGGTCATTGCTACGTTTGAATACACCACCCTGCATAATCTAAATCAGTCAAATGTTTCCCCATATTCTTGGACCTTAGTTTAGTTTAAACTTCTGATTGGTTGTCAAGGGTTTTTGCTATGGAGGGGGTAAACTCTTTCAGTTCAGATAAGTATTTTTAGAGTCACTTTAAATCTATCATATGGAAAATTTCTGCATCTGTGGCATCATTTTTGTTTGTTTATTGAGATTTTAACTATGCACAAGTATTAGATAAATTACAATGTGCAGCAGGTTACATACATGTGAAATTTCGAAAATAGAGAATTCAAATCCAATTTCTGACTTATAGGTCTATGCTACATTTTCCAACAGAAATTTATCGGAGGAAAAAAATTGATATATTTCTGGATGTCAGGAATGCCCATTGCATCTGATTTTGTTAGGCACGAGATTATGAGAAACCCTGAGAATACGAGAATTGACGTTAACGCAATTTACTGGTCGCTATATGTAGGGAGATTGATTTTACATAAAATATCTTCTCAAATATCTCAAGTATACCTTTCACCTATATTACTTTTTTCCCAAACCCTACATAGTTTTGTTTCCTACCATATATACATGTCACTTCATTAAAACTGCTTGGCTTCCCTGGCTTCTTATTTTAAAGAAGCCAACTTGTATTAGTATAAGTTCATGAAAGGGTTTGATTGTTGTTGAAATCGGATCATTTTTGAAAGAATAATCTGCAGTTGGTGTACTCAGATATACTAGAAAAGCCTTTATTTCAGTATTGTTTAAACTTTATGCTCTAGTGTCGAACTTCGATATCTCGAACTCGGTTATGTCAAACATACTCGTAGTTCAAAGTTAAAATGTGGCTAGTCATTTTAACTTTGAAATACGGTTATGTTCTACTGAACTGAACATGAAATAATGTAATTCATGTGTCGAAATATTGGTTAGTTGGAGTTAAGCGAGTTCGAGATATCAAAGTTTGACAGTATTTACATGTATTTGTTTGCCCGTGAGCGTATTATTTACCGTTTGTAGTGCTCTTGTCTATCTTTCATTCACAGTCATACATCATAAGTTTAGTAGCCAGTATTCTTGCCCAATAACTGTGTTTTATGCTTAACCCTTTACCCCATAACCTGTTTCTTGTTTTGAAAAAATGTCACTACTTAAAGCAGGTTGAAAGTAAAGCAGAATGTTCTGCTTTACTTTCAGCCTGCTTTAAGCTACCACCTGCTACAACAAAGGAAATATTCCCTCTGAAACATATTAATAACTGTATGAACTGGAACTATTTTCTTCAGCGGAGGAATAAACTGAATGCGCTAAAAGCCGCTTCTATGGGGAAAGGATTAAGACCTTGGCCATTGCGAACATTTCGGAGCCAGATCAGACACCAGGTAACCCAGCATCTGGTCAGGCTCCAAGCTGTTTGCTAATTTAGACTAGAGCTAGGCATTAGCAGGTATCAAAACTCTACCATTTCAAGGTTCCATTTAAGAGGGAGTAAAGTGAACAAATCCACAATAGGGGCCTCCGTGGCCTAGGGGTATAGTCACTGTGACTTATATCACTAAGCTCCTCACTGCTGTGAGTTCGAATCCCAGTAGGGTCGTTCGGATTTTTCATGTGGGGAAGCCTTTAAGCTGGCTTGCGGAAGGTCGGTGGTTTTACCCAGTTGCAGATTTGTGTCTGAAACAGTGCATAAAGGACTTCTGGGGTCTTCCTCCACCTGTAATTAGCTGGACGTAGCGATATGACTGAAATACTGTTGAAAGCGACTTAAAATCAAAAACAAAACAAAACAAAAAATCCACAATATTTTCTCACTTATTTCAGCACCAAATCCTATGATGTTACTACTCATTAGAACACTTCTCGAAGAGACAATTCTAATGAGTAGTGACACCATAGGGCTTAATACAGAAACAAAGATTTTAATTTTTGAAATACTCCCCTTATCTAGATCTCTGTCATTTTCAACATTTTATGGTATTTCCTTTGTTTAGTTTCATTTGAACAGAAAAGTATAACATCTTCACTAGGGTTGGACACTGGTACTTGGTATCGTTTTGATTTATTACCAGACTGATACAGCTACATGAAAGCTCGGGTGAAAAAGCTCCAATATTAATTTTGCTCGCTCATTTTAGCACGGAATCCTATTGTGTTACTACTCATTAGAATCGTCTTGAAAAGACGATTCTAATAAGTAGTGACACCATAGGGTTTAATACAGAAACAAAGATTTTAAGTTTTGAAATACTCCCCTTATCTGGAGCTCTTCATTTTCAACATTTTATCAGGGCTCCAGAAAAGATGGAGTAAATTGCACAAATCAAACAATTTCTCGATCATTTCAGCTCCAAATCCTATGATGTTACTACTCATTAGAATCGTCCGGAAGAGACAATTCTAATGAGTAGTGACACCATAGGGTTTAATACAGAAACAAAGATTTTAAGTTTTGAAATACTCCCCTTATCTGGAGCTCTGCATTTTCAACATTTTATCAGGGCTCCAGATAAGAGGGAGTAAAATGCACAAATCAAACAATTTCTCAATCATTTTAGCACCAAATCCTATGATGTTACTACTCATTGGAATCGTCTCGAAGAGACGATTCTAATGAGTTGTGACACCATAGGGCTTAATACAGAAACAAAGATTTTACTTTTTGAAATACTCCCCTTATCTGGATCTCTGCATTTTCAACATGTTATGGTATTTCCTTTGTTTAGTTTCATTTGAACAGAAAAGTATAACATCCCCACTGACATTCTACGAGTTGTTTAGCTACCAGTCTGTTGTTATGCAATGTGTGTCTTAGCTTGGCGCTGCTGCCGTATCCGACTGATTAGGGAATGGACTGTATTAGAGTGGTTTACTGCATACATAAGAGTTTATCTGATTACCTCCCTTTAATACACAATATGCCATATGCTTTGTTTTATTTGATGAGTGGTTTACTGCACCTCCCTTTAATACACAATATGCCATATGCTTTGTTTTATTTGATGAGTGGTTTACTGCATACATATGAGTTATCTGATTACCTCCCTTTAATACACAATATGCCATATGCTTTGTTTTATTTGATGAGTGGTTTACTGCACCTCCCTTTAATACACAATATGCCATATGCTTTGTTTTATTTGATGAGTGGTTTACTGCATACATATGAGTAATCTGATTAACTCCCTTTAATACACAATATGCCATATGCTTTGTTTATTATGTCTCCCCCCTTTAGGGGAGGAAGACATATTGGTGTTGTGCTTTCTGTCCGTCCGTCTGTCTGTCTGTCTGTTAAAATTCTTGTGCAGCTAACTACTCCTACACTATTTGAGGAATTTACTTCAAACTTTTACACATGAACCAGCTATATGTGAGGATGGTCATGTGGTTTGGAATTTTGGCTGCAACAATTTTAACAGAAGTTATGGCCCTTTGGAGTTTTTCCTTATATAGAGTATATAGTGAAAAATTCTTGTGCAGCTAACTCCTCCTACACTATTTGAGGGATTTACTTCAAACTTTTCCACATGTACCAGCTATATGTGAGGATGGTCATGTGGTTTGGAATTTTGGCTGCAACAATTTTGACAAGTTATGGCCCTTTGGAGTTTTTCCTTATATAGATTATATAGCGAAAAAGTCTTATGCAGCTAACTCCTCCTATACTATGTAAGAGTTTTCATTCAAAATTTTACATATTCACCAGCTATATGTGAGGATGGTCATGTAGATAGGCATATGGGCTGCAACAATTATGACAGAAGTCACACAGTAAGTATACACACAATTTTAATATGAAAATAAATTGCTTACAATTTACAATGTCAGTATTTTGACATGAATTTATTCCTAATATAGGTGCCAGGGTGGAGGTTGCCAGGGGGGTGAATTTATTCCTCTTATGGGTGCGGGGGCAGGGTACCGGGGGGGGGGGGGGGGGAGACATGTGTTTTTCTCAAAAACAAGCTCTAGTTTGATGAGTGGTTTACTGCATTCATATGAGTTATCTGATTACCCCCCTTTAATACACAATATGCCATATGCTTTGTTTTATTTGATGAGTGGTTTACTGCATACATATGAGTTATCTGGTTACCTCCCTTTAATACACAATATGCCATATGCTTTGTTTTATTTGATGAGTGGTTTACTGCATACATATGAGTTATCTGATTACCTCCCTTTAATACACAATATGCCATATGCTTTGTTTTATTTGATGAGTGGTTTACTGCATACATATGAGTTATCTGATTACCTCCCTTTAATACACAATATGCCATATGCTTTGTTTTATTTGATGAGTGGTTTACTGCATACATATGAGTTATCTGATTACCTCCCTTTATACACAATATGACATATGCTTTGTTTTTATTTCCCAGGCTGATGAGGCTGTGAAGGCTCGGGTTAAAATCCTCGCTCTCTCCCGTATTGTCTATGGGAGTAGTCACTGGAAGCTGGCTGAGGCCCATGTTAAACTGGCTGAGGACTACCTAGAACTAAAAGGTACAGAGTTGTAGATAAGCTTTGTCTTGGTATTGGGTATCACTCCATGTATTTTAAATGAATTGTTTTTTTTTGAAAATTCATTGGGTATTGCATTGACCACTTGTAACCCCATGGTTTCTAATTCGATTGGGTATCCACAGTCTAGAACCCATGATTTGTAATATAATTGGATACCAGTAGGAAAATAAACTTGGATTTCCTATCCTTGTCCTTTCAACAGTGCATTCAGGGTATTGTTGTTAACTTTCAGTGTTTACCTTACATAGTTCTATATGCAACTTTTGTTTACACACGTTCGATTAAAGTAAAAGTTCAGTTGATAACCCGATGAAATTAAAAAGCAGTTGAGTATTCGTTTAGTTTTTACCCAATCAGGTGCGTAGCTTGGCCAAAATGAAAGTGTAGGCATACCTTTTCTAGGGGGGTCCGGGGGCATGCTCCCCCGGGAAAATTTTGAGTTCTACAACACTGGAGACGCATTTAATGAGGTTCTGGGGAAACATTTATACGAAAAATTAATGAGATGAAAAGCTTAAAAACCGGACAATTTTATTTTATTGCAAAGGAATATGTCTGCATATATTTTCTTGAGAAAAAAGCAAACAAAATAAAACAACCCCCACCCACCCACGTCAATCAGTATATAATAGGGTCTGATACCTACCGTAATTTTTTATTTAACAGACTCGCTACTCGCTACCTTTTCTAGGGGGTCGGGGGCATGTTCCCACGGAATTTTTTTGAGATCTACAACACTGGAAACGCATTTAAGGAGGGTCTGGGGAGACATTTATATGAAGAAGTAATGAAATGAAAAGCTTAAAATAACAAACAATTGTAATTTTTTGCAAAAGAATATGTCTGCATTATTTTCTTGAAAAAACCCAACAACAACCCAACGTCAATTAGTAGCCTATATCATAGGGTCTTATACCGTAATTTTTTCATTAACAGATTCGCTACGTGAAATTAATTGGACGCAACTTTCTTTTCGGGACAAGTTGATCATGAGGGGATGGGGTGGTTCCTAGATGGCATTTGGCTTGTTCTGAGGACGTTTTGTGCGTCCAAGACAGGTGAAATTCTGCTATAAATCTATGTAAAAAGTCGGCTGAGAATAACATTAAATTGTCTGTTCCATGTTAATATAATGTAATTGTTGACAGGTTGTCTTCCATTAATCTCTAAGTTGGACTCTAAAACCCTCCTATTCCTATTTTATTGCATTTTTTTACTTTTAAAATCGTCGCAAATATGAGGACAGGGTGTAAGCAGTGGCGTGTGTTTTGTATAAGGCAGTTGCATGTACAAATGAACATGCATGCCAACGGGGTGAAAAATTACTCAGGACTACCAGGGGTGACGTCAGGGTATTCTGGTCATACAGGGCAAGCAATACCGACGTCAGAATGGGTTTTGGTGACCAAGTTGTGACCTCAGAAGACTCGGGCATAATATCAAGATGTGAAACATCGGTGACGTCGGTAATGAACATGCATGCCAACGGGGTGACTAGAACAATTAATAAGTGTACTCTTTCTTACTAGGGGGGTCCGGGGGTATGCGCCCCCGGAAATTTTTTATTCCTAGATAGTCTCTAGATGCGTTCTGATGTCTTTCCCGCGTTTGATAATGGAAAAATACTAACATGAATCTATGTAAAACTTATTGGGGTTCACCCCTAACCCCCCTTAGATTTCAATTTTATTTCTTTTTCTGCATTTTTAGCCTTTTTTATTTTTTGGACTTCTGAAAAAAAAGTGTAGGCACGTGCCTACTTGCCTAATAGGAAGCTACGCCAATGCCAATCACTTTCAAATAATTGGGTTTCCTTTTGCTTTTGTTGGGTACTGTCACCCTTTAGTTTTGAAATAATTGGGTATTTCACCAATTTCAATTGGGTAAGTACTCGGATACTCTGCTTATCTACAACTCTGATTGGTATATTATAGATAAGGGTGTAACAATACGCTGAAACTCACATCGCAATATATCGCAATACGGAGAAACCAAATCGCAATATATTGCAATATACTGTGTAAGCATCTTCCATTGTGTTTACTGTATTAATCTTGTTCAACCAAGCCCTTGATTCGCTGCTTGTTTCTTAATAAGAGCGTCTTGTTGAGCGAGATTAAACGGAAACGAAATAGTTGCTGTTACACCGTCTAGGGATAAGGATAAAACACTGGACTGCGTCTACGCGTTGTTTCGAAAACAATTCAGCGAAACAAAAGGTAAGTTTGTCCATTCTTTTACCGTTTTTAAATAAGGCAAAGAAAATCGTTTTTTCTGAATCTGAACCGCGGAGCAATATTATTCAGCTCACACCGCAATATATCGGTACATGGCCGAATCTTTACACCCCTAATTATAGATATATAGAATTAGAACTATAGGTTCATAGTGAATGTTTAGTTGAACTACAATAACTCAAGCTCGCTTAACCCATCACCCTATAAATTCACATTTTTACGCTTTTGATTTAATCCTCCACTGAAGAAAATAGATTTAGTACAGTAATGAATATGTACCATAAGAACTATTTTATATATTCTAGAAGACAGTAGCTTAAAGCAGGCTGAAAGTAAAGCAGAATGCGCCATAAGGCGCATTCTGCTTTACTTTCATCCTGCTTTAAGAAGTCACCTATCTTCAAAACTAGAAACAGGCTATGGGGTAATGAGTTAACTCTCTCAACCCACTCTTGTTGGTTATTATTTTCACTTGTGGATCTTTAAAGTTACCAAAACATGAACCAGTCCACTTGGAAATCTGGGTAGTTACTAAGTTCTGCTCTTAACAAGCAACTGTAGATCCTGATCAAGGTGCTCCTATTGGAGTCCTCTGATATGAGTCTACACTGTTTGCAAACGTATTGAGGATATTTTAAACAGGTCCATGGTGTTGAAAAAGTTAATCCATAACCAAAACTTTGAATATACTCATTGGATCAGACAGATTTCTTTTTATTTGAATACATAATGATTGAATATAAGAATCCACCATGAGTGTTGATGTAGAATAGGAATTTTCTCCCCGAGGGTCACAAAATTTATTCAGGGACGAGCTTGGCGAGGGGAACATTCCTATCCTACATCAAAACGAATGGTGGATTTTTTTTCTCCCATTTAATTCATTAAAACATGATACAAATTACGAAATAATTGCAGTTTCTGTGCAATTTTTTAAGCCAAAACATGACGTTGTTTATAGTATCGTCATAAGAAACGTCATTTCGATCCCCGCAAGCTGGGCAAACGATAAGAGACGTCACATGGTATGGAGGATAGAGTGATTCCACATGGTATGGAGGATAGAGTGATTCCACATGGGGAATACCCTTGCGGAAAAAAAACGCAGCTCTAGATATACGCAGCTTTTACGCAACTTTTACGTAGCTTTTACGAGCCTCAAAATACGCACCTCAAGTCATAGCTGCGTATTTGTTAAAAAAAATTGAAAATTGATAAAAAGGCTCGTTTTTAGCTAACTTAAAATACGCAGCTTTGAAAAAGTGTCGTATTAGTGTCGTATTTAACTTTTTTAATGCAAAAGGCTCGTATTCTTTGAAATTAGAAAAGGAGTAAGTGTCGTATTTAACTTTATCACTGCAAAAGGCTCGTATTCTTTTAAATCAGAAAACGCAACTTTGAAAAAGGCACGTATTTACTTTTCTGACAACAATAAAGCTGCGTTTTTTCCCAATTTATGTTATGTCCATAACAAAGGCAGTCAAAAGTTAAATACGCAACTAATACGTACCTTTTTTTAAGGCACGTATTTAGATTTTTCAATTTAAAATAATATTAATGCCTTTTAAAAAATGTGGCAAAGTTTGAGTCTTGGATAGGATTTTTTGTATAATTCCGTGGATAGGAGGAACGTGCCTGACAATATCTTTAACTTTCTGTAACGTTAGTATTGTCTAAAGGACACATTTTAACTCAGTGACAACATAGGGTTTCTATAACAAAAGGGTATAGGGTAACCCATGTAACTGCAGCTGCAGCGATGACTGAAGAAGCACAGAAAATGAATATATTTCGAACTGAGGGACATTAAAATAAGTAAGGGATGTAATCAATTTTGCTTTACGTTTTTTGAAAATATTATTTTCTTCAAAGTTTTACTATAATTCCCAGGTTGTTGGGGTTTTTTTTTTTTTTTTTTTTTTTTTTGGGGGGGGGGGGGGGGGGGGGTGCTGTCCACATATAATACCCAAACCGGAACCGCTTTTTGTGATGATGTAAGCAGATTGCACACGCTATATCAAGCCGTTTTTAGGCTTCTGGAAACATGGGTAGGTTCTGATGAATGAGAATCAAGCATATTTTGTGAAAAATATCAATTTTTTTTTTCTATGGAAATCAAGATTTTTTTACAAGTCCATAGTCGATTCTGTCAAAATATCTGGTTCTAGATTCAAATGTTTAGACTAAAGAGAGGCTGATATACGTTGCCATTTGTATTTTCATTTTTAACGCCGAGTTCTGAAAGACGATAGGCCTATATCGAACATTCAACAATGAATTCAACAAACCAATTGCACTTACTTCAGTTCGCGTATTTTACAAACAGAGACTTTGTTGCAAGTTTGACCCAATTTCCTAAGAAACCAAAGGTGTTTATGTACTAGGATTTCGGAGAAAAATGATGCATCGGCTATTGAAAAACGATTCATAATCAAATCTTCTTTTTTACTGTCTGTAACAATCGAAAATATTTCTGCGGGGAAATTTTCGTAGACCAAATTTTGTTGTCGCTAATTTATGTCTATTAAAATTTGGATAACAAATGAAATAAATTTAAAATAATAGTTTATAACCCTTTTCTTTTTTTTAAAATCATGATCCATACAAACAAATCAGTTGTTCCTCTTATTCTAAAAGAGGTTAATAATTTTCATTGTCGTAACTCGGACGTTTTATGACCATACTACAACGGTAACCTCCCTTGCAACAAGAAACGAGTACTGAGGGGTGAAGATATATTTTCGGCTAAGAATATGATGTTTTTCTCATTTTCAAAAATATTTACAGAGTTTCGAATGCTTTTGTAATTAAATCTAGTCTGAATCCGGGTTCTCTATAATTGGGAGCTGCGGTTATATCTCCAGCTGAATACTTGCGCGCGCACATATTCAGATTCATCCAATCAAATCGCATTATTACCAGCGGTACTTTTGAAACATTGAAATGGGATCTCAGCGACGCTCGTAGAAAAAAAACAAAGCCACACCAGCAGGTAAGCATATTTAAATGATAAATTGATGAATTCTACATAACTAGACCTTCTAAAATGTTGATAAATCATTTAAATCTATTCATAAGACTTCGTCGACGTATAAATGTAACTTGAAATGCCTATTAACGCGACGTCGATATACCGATTATGGCAGCCATTTTGAAGGCGATACGCTAATTCAAAATGATCATACAGATTCTTCCTTTATACAGTTTTACATTATAAGAATTATTAACGAATGTTAGTCAACAATAATCGGAAGGCCCTATAAATGTTTACAACATTAACATATTAAAATGGGACGGTCCGTAATGGAAAGTCACCATGGTTTATTTATATGAAGTCCCTGAGAGTGATACCTTCTCCCATCGAAATTTCTAAATATATTTGCACCAGAGTAAGTTTCGTGGCAAAAGACGATCGCTTTTATTGCTTAATCAATTCAAGATTTTATTTTAAAGAAGTTTTTGTAAACTTATTGTGTAAAGCCTACGGAAATAAGTCATTGTAGATCTAATTTCTTTGCAACGAGAACGAACATTCTCATTTGCGTACGATTTTATTTTTTGAATTATTTGTATGATTATATAATGCAGTGATCATTTAAAAATCTGAAGGGTGTGTCCTGGGAATGAACATTTTGTAAATGATTATTTCCCTTGGACTTAACATTGGAGTTTTCAGAGATCTATTAAAAATATAAACAAAGGCCATGGGACTCATACTGTCCTAATTTCTTGACAAATGACCCAATGGCAATTTTTATGAGTGTAAGCAACTGTAGGCAAAATTATCACTGGCATATGAATCAGGATATAGTTCATACAAATATTAATTGCTTAACATATTCTATTTTGTTTTCTTTGTAGATCTTTTAGCGGCTGCCACCTACAAGATAGACAGTGGAATCCCGCAGGGTTGTGTTTTGGGCCTAATCTTCTTCTCCATTAATAAGAGGAACAGATCAGACAAGGATTTGAAGGAACAATGATGGCAGCCTTACCGATAATGTCAGCTGGAGCATAATCTCAGCATTGCTAATGTCCAAAGAGAAAGTGGCAGGTAAATATTTAAATCGTATACCGGTACACTAATGTCACCGAGTAGAACACAACACATGGGAGAGCTGTGATGTGGCACACAAGGTGTGTGTGTGTTATTTAAAAGCGACAAAGAGATACACATAATGAGTCGAAACAAATATTTTGTCTTTTATAGAACTGCTTAGTGGTAATTTATACTATATCACATGGAATGCAGCAATCATAAAATTTATCAATGATTTCCTGCATTTTGTGCGATAGTATTACACAAATTCAAAATGGTCTATACTCTATAGACATACAAATAATTCCTTTATAAAGTTTTACAGATTAAGAATTATAAATGAATGTTAAAAGAGGGTCTTTACAAGCCAAAGGCTTATTCTCGACCAGACGTCAAAGGTAAATTTAAGTCATCAATAACCGGTACAAATGTTTACAAGTGGGGAAAGAATATTTTGTAAATTCGTAGCAACGAGTACGGACATTCTCGTTTCGTGACAATTTTTTTAAAAACTATGTAGAACTATATAATGCAGTGATAATTTAAAAATCTGAAGGGTGTGTCCTGGGAATGCACATTTTGTAAATGATTATTTCCCTGGGACTAAACATTGGGAGTTTTCAGAAATCCAAAAATAATTTCTTGACAAATGAGTTCATGGCAATTTTAATGAGCAAAAGACTCGGAGCTGTAGGCAAAATTCATCACTAGCATATGATATAGTTCATAAAAATATTCATTGCTTAATATATTCAATTTTGTTTTCTTTGTAGATTTTTTAGGGGGTGTCGTGACAAGATAGACAGTGGCATCCCTCAGGGTTATGTTCTGGGCCTAATCTTCTTCTCCATATCAGAAATAAGAGGAACAGATCAGACAAAAATCTTTTCAGACAAGGAACAATGGTGGCAGCCTTACCGATAATGTCAGCTGGAGCATTGCTAATGTCCAAAGAGAAAGCCACAGGTAAATATTTAAATCATAAACCGGTGATACCAATGTCACCGTGTAGAATGCAATACATGGGAGATCGAGCTGTGATGTGGCACACGGGGTGTATGTGTTAAAGCAACAAAAGTAGACACTGGATGTGTTAAACAAATATTTTGTCTTTTAGTGGTAAATACCATATATCGCATGGAATGCAGCAATAATTTATCAATGATTTCTGCATTTCGCGCAATATAGTATTACACTTATTCAAATGGTCTATAGACATACAGATACCTTATATAGTTTTACAGAATAAGAATTATTAACCAATGTTTAAATCAACAATAACCGGTATAAATGTTTACAACATAAACATAATGGAACCGTAATTTACAGTCGCCATGGTTTATTTAGTTGAAGCTGAAACAGTCTACCATCGAAATTTCTAAATATATTTGCAACAGTGTAAGTTTTGTATCAAAAATTGAAAATATGATCGTGTTTATTGCTACATCAATATACAATTTTTTTTTATTTTAAAGAAGTTCGTGTAAAGTTTTGAGTGCGGAAATAATTTTTTTGTAATTTGATTGCAACAAATATGGACCATTTCAGAAATTTTCATTTAAGGACGATCTTTTTCAGCTATTGTGATCGCCCTGTCTGTCATCCGTCCATCATCAATTTTTTCTTTAAAGATCAAGTTCTTGTTAACCACTGGGCCAATTTCATCAAAACTTCATGGGATTGTTCATTGTAGGGTACTCTCTCAGACTGATTCAAATATAGGTCATCTAATTGAAATTGTGGTTGCCATGGCAACCAATTGAAAAAACTTTAAAGATCTTCTAGTAAAAAACTACTGGTCCGAATTGAATTTTTTTAACACCAAATGTGCCATTGGTGACCCATGATCAGTCTTAAAATAATTTTCCTGTTAAAAAAAACATGGCAGCTAGTGGGTGGGGGCAGGTATTCCTAATATGGCTATAAAGTGAAAACTTGAAAAATCTCCTCGTCTGAAACCTATGGTCTGATTTGAAAGTAATTTCACGCAAATGATACGTGGGTGACCCTCTACCAGATTTCTTAAAATAATTTTGATATAAAAAAAACAACATGGCTGCCAGTGGGTGGGGCACATTTTCCTTATTGTACCGTATAGTGAAAACTTTAAAAATCTTCTTCTGTGAAACTACTGATCCAAATTGAAAGTAATTTTTCAAAAGTGATCCATTTATAACACTCTACCAGATTTTTAAAAATCATTTTGTTATTTTTGAAATCATGGCCACCAGTGGGTGGGGCAAGTTTTTCTTATATTTCTCTTTAAAAAATATTTTTCTCTGAAACTATTGGTCTGATTTAAGAATATTTTTACACAAATAATGATTCATGGGTGACCCTTTGCCAGTTTTCTTAAAAATATTGTGACTGTCCTAGCTCAAACATGGCCGCCAGTGGGTGGGGGTAAATATATTGATGATGGCTTATAGTGAAAACTTAACCATTACTCATAACTGGTTCATTACCATGACCGTATCCATGGGTACCAGGTGAGCAATTTAGGGCCGCATGCGGCTAATGTTAAAATGATTTTCTTATCTTAAAAAATATGGCCGCCAGTGGGTGGGGATGATTTTCCTTAAATGGCAATATAGAGAAAACTGCTTGTCTGAAACCACTAGCTGGTCCGATTTGGAAGTAATTTCACAAAAATGATCTTTTGGTGACCCTCTACCTGAGATTTCATAAAATAATTTTGTAAATTAAAAAACATGGCCGCCAGTTGGTGGGGCAAGTTTTCTTTATATTATTGTATAGAAAAAACTTTAAAAATCTTCTTCTCTGAAACAACTTTTCCAAATTGAAAATAATTTTACACAAATGATCCATTGATGCCCCTCAGCCAGATTTTTGAAAATTACTTTGTTATCTTAAAAAAATATGGCCACCAGTGGATTGGGATAATTTCCTTAAATGGCAATATAGAGAAAACTTCAAAAAACTTCTTGTCTGAAACCTAGTCCAATTTGGAAGTAATTTCATACAAATGATCTTTTGATGACCCTCTACAAGATTTCTCGAAATATATTTGTTATCTTAACCCCTTCACTCCCATGACGTCATCAATTTAAAGCAATTGTCGTCTGCTTTTATTTCTAAAATTAAATATTTAGTTATTTTGACTGACGAAATATTGAAAGGAGTGTAAAACAGTTTGTATCCTGATCAGACACCACATTACGCGGCGTCTGATCAGGATCCAAACTGTTTTCAAATTACTAGTGTACTCGGGGTGAGGCAGGGAAGGGGTTAAAAAACATGGCCACCAGTTGGTGGGGCAAGTGTTCCTTGTATTACTGAATAGGAAATATTTAAAAATCTTTTTCTCTGAAAATACTTAAAATAATTTTACAGAAATGATTTCGATTTTGGTGACCCTTTGCCAGTTTTCTTCAAATAAATTTTCCTACCTCAAACAACATGGCCGCCAGTGGGTGGGGGTCAATTTAACCTATGATGGCTAAAAGATAAGTCACTTATTAAGTGAAAATGATTACTGTTCCAAATTGAAAGTAGTTGTTTTTACAAATGATCCATTGGTGAACCTCTACCAGATGTCTTCAAATAATTTTGCTGGCTTAAAAACATGAAATCACCATGACCATAACCAATACCATGTGTACGAGATGAGCGATTTAGGGCTGCATTTGGCTCTTGTTAAAAAATATATTTAGGACCAAATTATTATAAAAGCAGTGATAATTCAAGAATCAGAATGGTGTGTCCTGAGAATGCACATTTTGTAAATGATTATTTCCCTGGGACTGAACATCGAGTTTTCAGATCTATTAAGTTATTAACATATTTATACACAAAGGCCATGAGACTCAAACTGTCATAATTTCTTGACAGTATGAGTCCATGGCAAATTTTAATGAGTGTAAGACTCGGACCTGTAGGCAAAATTCATCACTGGCATATGATATAGTTCATAAAAATATTTATTGCCTAATATATTCAATTTTGTTTTCTTTGTAGATTTGTTCGGGGCTGCTATTTTACAAGATAGGTATCTTGGCATCCCTCAGGGTAGTGTTCTGGGCCTGACCTTCATAAATAAGAGGAACAGATCAGACAAAATTCTTGCCAGACAAGGAATATAATGGCAGATTTACAGATAACATCCACATCTGTGTGATTGAGTCGATCAACCTTGAAGTTGTATGCAAATCCAGTGATTAGGACTATTTTGACTGTAAATGGAACTTCTGGATATCCTGTTTTAGTTATAAATACGTGGTCAATTACTTGACAATATGATAAATTAAATTACAATATCTTGTCAGCAGTCTCAATTATATAACAATAATTTTTAAAGGTAATTAAACACAGAAAGAAATCCATTTTTAATGCCATTTAAGAAGATACCTGGTACATGATGTTATTTATTAACTGCTGTGCACTTGTTAATAAAATTTTGTTAACTTATTCAGATTTCTGTAATATTTTCAATCATTTTAAGGTTGAAGAATTGTTTTACCATAGACATTAGCAAAACATCCTTTGAATGAAAAATATGTAACTTTAACAACAAAAACAGGAAAATACGCAGCTCTGAAAATACGTCGCTATTTCGTTGAAAAGGTTCGCAAAAGGTATGCTTTTACGACACTTTTCTGAATAGTTGCGTAAAACGCAGCTCTGGAAAATACGCAGCTATTTTGTCAAAAAGGTGCGTAAAAGCTTAGCTTTTACGAGGCGGTATTGGCACCCTCGTAAAAGGTATGCTTTTACGAAGCTTTTCTAAAAGCTGCGTAAAACGCAGCTTTGAAAAATGCGAAGCTTTTTGGTTTAAAAAAGGTGCGTAAAAGCTTAGCTTTTACGAGGCGGTATTGGCACCTTCGTAAAAGGCATGCTTTTACGAAGCTTTTCTAACATAGGTGCGTTTTTTAAGCGCAGCTTTTGCGAGCCTTTTCTTAAGAGCTGCGTATTTTCTACCCCGCTTTTACGAAGCTTTTTTACAATAGCTGCGTATATTTTACGCAGCTTTTTTAAAAATACCCAGCTTTTACGCACCTTTTTCCAAGCCTAAGCAAAGGCACATAAAAGCTGCGTAATACGCAGGTGCCAATACCGCCTCGTAAAAGCTAAGCTTTTACGCACCTTTTGCGCAGCTTTAAACACAGCTAAAAGCGTACCTAAAAGCTAAGCTTTTTTGGAGAAGGGTATCTCTATCCCACATGGGCGAAAATGGGAGAATGTAGGGTTTTCCGTCACGGTGACTGACAATCTCTAAGCTCCTCGCCACAGTGGGTTGGAACCCCATGCAGTCTTCTCCCATTACAATGGTCGTCACCTGACAGCTGCTGATCACATCTTAGTGTGTTGATGAAGGCCTTGTGTGAAAACCTAAATATCCAAGTTGTAAACAAATCTGCTCTAAGTCAGTGGGTGTATTATAATTCTGGAAGTTTCAGTGAGGAGAGGGATAAAGTTTACAGACCTTTTTCTGGTGTATCCATGGGTCCTGTAAATGGACCCATTCCCAATGGGAAAAGGTAAAAAATATTCCCAATTTCAAAAAAATATCAAAATTTAAAAAAAAAAAGATTTTTGTTTGTTTGGATACAGCTTGTTACTGATAACTCAAACTCAATTAAAAACTATAAAACAAGTGGAAATAACTACTACATGTAATTTTTCTGGCCATTAAGCTTCAATATATGTGAATTTAATTCACAAAACATAATTTTTCGCATCGAAAAATCCCAAATTAGACATTGCAGTTTTTCCCAAAATTGTCAGAAAAAGGCCTGGTTTATACATGAAGCTGTTTGTGTATTTAGAGAAAAGGTTAAATCCTAAATTTGATCGTCAACTTTCCCACTGTTCTTCAGGCTACAATGTCCAGGCGGAGTACCATACAGAGAATGCCATGACAATAATGCTGAACTCCGTTACCACGACAACCAGTGAGGGAGAAAAAGCTTCGGTATTTGGAATTCTGTTCCAGCTCAATTACTTGCAAGGAAAAGCCCAAATAGCTCTGAAGAAATTTACAGAGGCGGATGCAGCTCTACAAAAGGTATATGACAATTAGGATTTTTGTCGGGATATGGAGGTTTTCTTCCCTTTACTCCTTTCCAGAGCCCAAGGTAAAGGGGAGTATTTAAAAAATGAATTCTTTATTTCTGTATTAAACCCTATGTTGTCACCGCTCATTAGAATCGTCTCTTAGAGACGATTCTAATGAGTAGTAACACCATAGGATTTGGTGCTGAAATGAGTGAGAAAAAGTTGGATTTGTTCAGTATACTCCCTGTTATCTGGAGCCCTGTCTTTCCTCCAAAGCCAGCATTGTATAGCTCATACATCCAACTGATTTAGCAAACTTTGTACTTCCTTTTTCAACCCATCACTCGGTAGATACACATTTTTATGCCTTTACTTGATTCCTTCACTGAAGAAAACAGTTTC
This sequence comes from Gari tellinella, assembly GCA_922989275.2. Taxonomy (NCBI): domain Eukaryota; kingdom Metazoa; phylum Mollusca; class Bivalvia; order Cardiida; family Psammobiidae; genus Gari; species Gari tellinella. The sequence goes on along the minus strand of OV277874.1, from coordinate 12,567,080 downwards.
AATTAATAGTCATGAATATGTATCAAAAGAATATTGTCTATATTCTAGTAGGTTATAGATTAAAGTAGGCTGAAAGTAAAGCAGACTGCGTTTACCCTCCATAACCTTTTTCAAGTTTTGAAGACAGGTGAAGACTTAAAGCAGGTTGAAAGTAAAGCAGAATGCGCCACAAGGCGCATTCTGCTTTACTTTAAACTAGGGCTGCAACGGTTCAGGTACTTCACGGTTCGGTTCGGGTTCAAGTAGACCCCTTCGGTTTTCGGTTATTTCGGTTCGGGTATTAGGATAAGAACTTGATAAAATCAACCAGAAAAAAAAATCTCATTTACTGGCACATGTCTACGCAGACAATAGATCTAAACACTTTTTCGAAAACGCTATCACTGTCATCTATAATTTTATCATATGTACGAGAAAGATGTGCATTTCTTTCTACCATTTTAGGACAGATTGTAGCGAATTTAAGGCGTGCTTCGTCCCGACCTGTTTTTCATTGAAGTTTCGTAACTAAGCTTTGTCATTCTGGCTGGTCTTCCTTAATTGCCTCATCAGCCTTCTATTTATAAGCGCTAAAAGAACTACCTAGCTCCAATTATATTATTATTTTACTGAAAAAGTCATTAATATTTCAGTTTAATTATTTACATTGCCTTTCGCAATTTGCGGTCGCTAAGTAATAGACTGGTTACCCTTTTTCTGATGCTGATTCGACTTTGGTACCTTTGAAGCCGGGCTATCAATCGTGCGCATGCGTTAAGTGCTGGATTTCCCGGAATTATAAATAGCCGATATGAAAAGAGAAGCGAGCTATTTAAATAACTGCAAGAAGAAAAGGTTAGAACTGTGATTTAACCTTACATTTTGGAACGTCTGACCATCAAAAATATACACGCAGACTGCACGCTGATTGGTAAATTAGCGGTCTAGTGTAATTTACCATACATCGGCGCACTGAACCGAAAATTTGCGGTGCCGACCCGAAACTCGAACCGAGACAAACGAACCGAAAATAACCGAAATTCGGTGAACCGTTGCAGTCCTACTTTAAACCTGCTAAGTGCTTTTAGCTACCATTTTTTCGAATACAGAAAATATTGCTTATGAGACATATTAATGACTGTAATAATTGGAATCGTTTTCTTCAGTGGAGGATTAAATTTAATGCGTAAAAATGTGTATTTATGAAGTGAAGGGTTAAGGCCTGACCTGTACTCCACCTTCTTTAAGTGGTCAGTTGTCAACACACAATGGGATAAAGAGTTAAGGCACATAGGATCTAAATGCTTAGGACAAGATTAACCCATTACCCCATAGCCTGTTTCTAGTATTGAAAATAGGTGACCACTTAAAGCAGGCTGAAAATAAAGCAGAATGCACCTTGAGGCACATTCTGCTTTACTTTCAGCCTGCTTTAAGCTACCATGTGTTAGGATATAGAAAATATTTGTTATGGTGAATCTTCAAGACTGTATAAAGTGGAACTATTTTCTTCAATGGAGGAATAAATTAAAGGCGTAAAAAGGGGTATTTATTGGGTAATGGGTTAACCCTTCTGTTATTACGGCATGGTAGATACTAAGAGTCTCCAAGGCATCACTTACTAATGGTTTTCCAAATGAGACCTTTAACTGAGATTCTCATGTGTCAGTGCTATACTGTGGGAATTCTGAAATAACTTATGTAACGTGCAAACCGAGAGATAACAACAAACCCCGTTGGTGCAAAGCTTAAGCTCACACCAAGAGATGTTTGTTGGGCTTTATATTTGACTCGTTTCCTAATATACAACGATTTGGGAAGCCTCATTTGCATACACCAACGTACCACGTATGTTACACTTACTTCTGCTGGGAGGGGTCCACATTACATCTAAGCTACATTAAGAGATAGCTGTATAATGTATTCTAAAGATCTTTAAAGACAAGTGACTGTGCTTAATGCAGGATAACATTTGTTCTGCATTTAGCGGTCACCTGTTATACAGGCTATAAACATACTGACTTTGTATGACCTTGACTGTTGCAGGCTGATAGGGCGTACCAGGCATGTTCCAAACTGTCGTGTGTGACAGATGACGAGTGTGACGAGATGGAAATAAAGCTGGCCCAGGCCACAGCCAGGTAGGATTATATAGAGAATAATCAATTCCTTTGGATTGATACAAAAAATATATCACATGAATGGGTTGTTATCTGGTAAAAAAATGTGTCCGAATGATATATTTTTCGTATCCATCCAAAGGAATTGATTATTCTATTTATTATATACATTTTAATGACGTTTTTATAGAGAAAACACACAAAATGAATTGTTTACAAAAAGATATTGTGATGTGACGTCACAAAAATGATATCGTCACTGCAAAAGAGATATCATCACTTGTGATGATATCAACTGTGACGCATATGTAATTTATCTAACTGAGAAATCTCTATAAATCATTGATAGGTATATAATAATATAGAGTAAAATTGTCCATACCACAGCCGGGTAAGAAAGTTTTTGGGTTAGGACTTCACATAAGGAGAGTATTCCAAAAAATTAAAGCCTTTATTTCTGCTTTAAACCCTTTGGTGTCACTGCTGATTTGAATTGTCTTGAAGAGACAATTCTAATGAGTAGTAACACTATAGGATTTGGTGTTAAACTGAGTGAGAAAATGTAAGATTTGTCCAGTTTACTCCCCCTTATCTGAAGCTGAGTTAACTTTCATTTTAAGTACGGTAATAAACCATCTAGATTCAGGTAAGACACAACATGATTTAATGTCTCATCAGGCCCAAGGTTACAAAGAGTTTGAGTTGAGTCTGAGATCATTCACAAGTACTTGATTTGTCAGATTTGAGCTTTTGCAATGACATACAATTAAATCTCTATCATTCTAAATTGTTTTTACTTTGAAATACTGGTATATTCCACTTGACCCTTTACTCTATAGATACTCATTTTAAAAACAGTTCCATTTTATACAGTCTGAATATCATATGAAGAAATATTTTATTAGGCCTAAAAAAAAAATATGTGTGTTTCTGGTTTCACCCTCTCAAAATTTTAGGGTAGGTCGGTAGGAAAAAGTTTTTATTTTTTAAAAAGTTTTTATATAGGGTATATATGCAGATTTTTTTTTTACAATCAAAGGATGGGTTAATATGACAAATAATGACCTTGCTCTTGTTGTATTCAACATTGAAAGTGTCTGAAATGATTTATCTTGATTTGCAAGTTTAAATTGTAAGGTATTTCATAATATAATTATGTGAAATAGTTCTTGTTTCAATCTGAAAACCATTGCATCAAATAAATATTATATTTTAAAGAAATGTGTGTTTGCTTTAAATACAGGGCGTTTTTCCTTCTATAACAGGCGCCGAATAACGGCCCCCTTCCCCTCCCATATCTTTTTCCACTGACCAAAAAAAATAAAAAATAATTTTTTTTTTTTTTTTTTTAATTTTTTTTTTTTTTTTTAATTTTCTTTAAAAACTTTAGGGTCGGGGGTAAAAAAAAGGGTCGGTCGGGAAACCGGAAACACACATCTTTTTTTTTTAGGCCTTATGACTATTTGCTAGCTGATGGTAGCTTAAAGCAGGGTGATATAGATACTCATTTTAAAAATAGTTCCATTTTATACAATATCACATGTATCATAAGAAATATTTTCTGATGTGATAGCTGATGGTAGCTTAAAGCAGGGTGAAAGTAAAGCAGAATGCACCTTTAGGTGCATTCTGCTTTACTTTCAACCTGCTTTAAGTGGTTACCTATCTTCAATACTTGGCTAATTGGTAAATGGGTAACTTAAGCTTGCTGAAAGTAAAGCAGAGTGCACTTTTAGGCAATTTTCAACCTGCTTTAAGTTATCACCTATCTTCAGTTCTAGAAACAGGCTATGGAGTATTGGGTTAAGCAATAGTCCTTTATCAAATTTCAACTGTCAGAAGAAATCCTGTTAAGTTTTGACTAAAGCGGGCTCCAGTTTTGGATTTGTTGTGATTTGAGACAGTCTGTCTCATGTCATTTGTGTGTATATGTCTTGCGTTTATAAAATGTTGATGTAATAACATGATGATGTATCCCGGTATACGGAACTTTGCGGTTGTTATCAATAAAACTTGGACTTGAAACTTGAAAGTTTGACTGCTTATATTACCAGGTTGTCATGGCGACAGAAGAAGTATGCAGTAGCTGGATCTCAGTTTGACAAAGTGATTGACTTGACACGGAGGAGATATGGAGAGGACGCTATAGAACTGATTCCGCTGTACCAGGAGTCGGGGAGAATATCCTTTGAATGAACCTATTGTCAGGATTAGATCTTAACCCTTTCCCCCCATAGAAGCGCCTTTTAGCACATTAAATTTATTACTTCACTGAAGAAAATAGTTCCAATTTATACAGTCATTAACATGTACAGTATAACCTCTGTCGATCGACACCTCTCTTGACCGGAAACCTCTGTTATCCGACCCTGCTGTTTGGTCCCGGCAGTTTCCCTATATATTTTATGTAACCTAACTCTCTCTTGATCGGATCCTCTGTTAACCGTTATCCGACATACCTTGACTGACCAAAAAGGCAAATTACAGGTTTTTCACATCCCGTTATCCGACGGTATGCTGACCTTTGATCATTGACCAACTATACACGCGCAGGTGATAATGACACATATTGCTCGGATGGCCGTGTAAGACAAAATGTATTGTTTAAACAATGAGTGAATAATGTGAGGGTTAATAGGGTTAACCTCAGCCAACACGTGTAAGCAACCCATTTAGGGTCACAGTGCTTAAAAGACAAACTCATCCATTCTCTCCAACAATAGCTAACCGTTATTTCGTGTTCAAATTGGACAGGTATCTGCCAATCGTCCTCACCGTCAAGTTTTCAACATTAGAAGTACGAAATATATATCTAATGCACCCTCCGCATAGGTCGAGTCTATAGTAATAATCGCAGGCGTAAAAATCTATGCTCAAGTTATATTGGGAGAAAATAAAAACATTCTCGCGTTTTAAAGTTTTTGTTAATTACACGCTAGTTCGACATAACGAGAGAAGACTACTTGTATATAAAATCTAAATACGAATGTGCCGGTGTTTTAGCCGACCCCTTAATATCTACCTGTATGCGTGTTTACTTCCGATTGTACACTGACTATACACGTTTATGCCTACTGTAGAAAGAACAATGGAAAAAACATGTAGATCCGGAGCAGGGGACTCCTATTTTAAACTGGAAGAACCTGATATGGATATGCTGCAGTCATGCAAGCATATTTAATATAAGTCAATCGGCATCTAGAAATTCGCCTCGCAGTGACAATCTTTGGGTGTGTAAACTTGTGAACTTAGGCCTAATTCCATGGGGTGTCGGATAACGGAGGTTTTACTATTATAAGAAATATTTTCTATATTCTAGCAGATGGTAGCTTAAAGCAGACAGAAAGTAAAGCAGAATGCGCCCTAAGGCGCATTATGCCTTACTTTCAACCTGCTTTAAGTGATGACCCGTCTTCAAAAGTAGAAACAGGTCATGGGGTAAAGGGTTAACCCCTTCACTGCCATGATGTCTTCATTTTTAAACAATTGTCGTCTGCTTTTATCTCTAAAATATAATATTTAGTTATTTTGACTTATGAAATATTGAAATGAGTATAAAACAGTTTGCATCCTGATCAGATGCTGCATACGCAGCGTCTAATCTGGATCCAAACTGTTTTCAAATTACTAGTGTACTCCGGGTTAGGTAGTGACGGTGTTAAGTTTTTGTGGTGGTAGCTAAACTACCTGCTTAAATAAAATCTTTTTGGAATAGGAATAGGAATAGTTTAACAGCCTTGAGGGTGGTTACATCTTAAAGTAAAATTGGAAAAACAATCAGGGCTCCAGATAATGGGAGTATTTCAAAAACTGTTTTTTTCATTTCTGCATTAAACTATATGGTGTCACTACTCATTAGAATCGTCTCCTAGAGACAGGGGTGGGTGGGTGGGGGGTGTGGTGTTTGCTTCCCAGACATTTCTCTACACATACATATTAATACAGTGGTAAATACGCTATTCCTGCCCATTTACCCGTTAATCTATGCGTAAGAAAGGCATAGTGAACGGTTAACGCCTAAACTTTTTAAAGCGTTTAAACACATTAATAAACGATTATACCAATGCAGTCTCAGCTAAGGGGTTTGTCGGCTAAGTGATGACCCTTTCATCCGGGCTCTTTTAAACGTGTAAAGAAACAGCTAGGAAACGCGTTTAACAAAGCGGATAATAAGTGCGTAAGAAACGCTTATGAAACAAGTAAGAAACGCGTAAAGTGGGTATGAATACATTGAATAGCGTGTTTACCACTATATCAACCTTAACCACATGTCACCTAGAACAGTCCAAAGGTAGACAAGCCAACCATGACAAAGCCATTGAGATGTTTCTACAGGCGCACTCAATAGCTGGAGCAAAGTAAGTCAATCATTTCTTAACCCATTCCTCCCTGAAAGCTCAAATGGACAATTCTAGTTTTCAATTTAGTCTAGTCCATTTTCGACTTTTTAGGATTAAGTTTTACAATATATATGTCAAAATAACAAACAGTGCAGACCGTGATCAGAGGGCTCCATAAGGAGCCCTCTGATCACGGTCTACACTGCTTGACTTGGACACATGTACTCCTCACAGGTAGGCTGTTTGCAAATGACGCATATATGCGTTACTAGGGTTCAAAGAGTTAACCCATTTCTTAACCCATTACCCCATAAATATGCCTTTTTATGCCTTCACTTTATACCTCCACTGAAGAAAATAATTCAACTTTATACAGTAATGAATATGCATCCTTAAAAATATTTTCTATATCCTTACTAGCAGGTGGTAGTTTAAAGCAGGCTGAAAGTAAAGCAGAATGTGCCTTATGGCACATTCTGCTTTACTTTCAACCTTCTTTAAGTGGTCACATGTTTTCAAAACTAGAAACAGGCTATGGGGTAATGGGTTAACCCCAGAATACATAGAGATATTTATAGGCGTCGAAAAGTCGAGCTATTGTCGTCACCCTGTCATCTGAGTCTGGGTCAGCATCTGCGTCGGTTAAATTTTAGAATAAGGTTTTTGTAAGAGTGATTTTCTCAATAACAATCAAAGGTATCAATTTGAAACTTGGAATACTTGTTCAGTATCAAAAGGGCAACTCATTATAACAAGGCAGGTAACCCTGGGATTTGTCATTATAGAGTTATTGCCCTTGTTTTATTTACTTAAAATTGTAAATTAACATATCTAAACAACTATGAAAGATATTAACTTGAAACTTTGAATACTTGTTTAGTATTAACCCCTTCACTGCCCTATACATGTTCACGCTATATGCCGGGAACTACCATTACGTAATATTGCAAGAGCTACCTGGCTACATAAAAAATGTCATAACTTCAAAAATAAATATCCAATATGCACCAAATTCCACCTGCTCCTCAAAAACACCTATATTGACATTTCCTGAAACTTTGACTGAGATATCTAGTTTTTTTAACATTTTCTTATACACAATCTGTAAAAAAATGTGGAAATTCAACATTAGTTTACATTTCGAGAGTCTAATTTAGATAAATGACATGCAAAAAGCACAAATAACAGTAACAAACTGCATATACAATGCAACTAGCAACATTTCTAACCTTTTCCTTTTTGTTGCTTTGAGCAGGTTCATAAACATTATCAGAATCATTTTCCACTTATGACACTTCTTGTTCAAGCGAAAATGGAGGTGCATGCTTTCCAGAACAGGTAGCCATGTCAGAAATTAATTGTTTACACTGTCATTTCCATTACACACTCAAAAAACGACATATTTAGGTAAGGGAAGTCAATCTAATCGATTTTCAATGAAAACTAACCAGAAGAGTTGCTTCCCTTACACCAAAGACTCTTATATAGAAGTACGTAATTACCCCGAGTCACACTCGGGCTATAGCACACAGGAACATCGATTCACCCCGAGTCAGACTCGGGGTAAGGCAGCGAAGGGGTTAAAAGGGCAACTTATAACAACAAGGCAGGTAACCCTGAGATTTGTGAAGCCTGAGTAATTGCCCTTGTTTTATTTGCTGAAAAATTGTAAATTACATTTCTAAATAACTATGAAAAATATCAATTTGAAACTTTGAATACTTGTTTGGTATCTAAAGGGCAACTCATTACAACAAGGTGGGTTACTCTGTGATTTGTAATTCCAGAGTTATTGCCCTTGTTTTTAGCTCACCTGAGCCAAAGGCTCAAGGTGAGCTATTGGGATGGCCCTGTGTCCGTCGTCGTGCGTCGTCGTTAACAATTGCTTCAAATGACATCTCCTCCTATACCGCTTGACAGAATTCAACCAAACTTTACAGGAATGTTCCTTGGGTCAAGCTCTTTCAAATTTGTTCAAAGAATTAAAAACAATGTAGAACTCTGGTTGCCATGGCAACCAAAGTGCTAAAATAAGGAAATCTTAAAAAATCTTCTTGTCTGAAACTACAAGGGCCAGAGCTTAGATATTTGGCACATAGCATCACCTACAGGTCCTCTATCAAGTTTGTTCAAATTATGCCCCTGGGGTCAAAATTGGCCCCGCCCTGGGGGTCATAGTTTTACATAGAGTTATATAGTGAAATTTTCAAACGTCTTCTTCTCTGAAACTAATATGGCCAGAGCTTTGATATTTGGCATGGTGACACTTCTAAATGTCTTATACCAATATTGTTCAAATGGTTCTGGTCGGTTGCATATCTAGGTCACAGGAGCTAAAAATAGATTTTTCAATGGAAACTTAAAAAATCTTCTTGTCTGAAACTACAAGAGCCAGAGCTTAGCTATTTGGCACATATCATCGCCTACAGGTCCTCTATCAAGTTTGTTAAAATCATGCCCCTGGGGTCAAAATTGGCCCCGCCCCGGGGATCACAGTTTTACATAGAGAGTTATATAGTGTAAATCACTGATATTTGCAAACAGTTTTGATACAGATCAGATGCCACATTATGCTGCATCTAATCTGGATACAAACTATTTGCCACTTAATTACATAGTTTCTTTAATTTAGAAAATGTAAAGTATGATTTTTTTACATAATTCACATTCAATGTTTGTATAGCAGACAGCAATTCAGCATTATAAGAGTTAAGACCCCTGCTGCAAAACTGACAGAACTGTATTACATAACTGAACTCCGGTCAACTGAGGTACACTGTAACAGCAACATATGGTGTTGTCTGCTACATTTTTATGGAAAATGAACCTGCACAACTTAGTTGGGGGCATATTGTTTTTGTCTGTCTGCTTTTTTGTCTGTTTGTCCATTTGTTTGTCTGTCAGTCCACAACTTTAATCTTAGCCATAACTTTGGAACTACATAAGTTAGAAACTTTATAACTTGGGTCATGTCCTACAAAGGTCAATGTCATTTTTGAGTTATTTCCCATTGTCATATTTTCTTGTCCTGGAGATAACTCAAGTTCTACTGATGTTAACCCATTACCCCATACATAATTATGCCTTTTTACGCCTTTAATTTATTCCTTCTCTAAAGAAAATAATTCCATAGTCATACAGTCATAAAATGTAAGAAATAAGAAATAGTTTCTATATCTTAGTAGATGATAACTTAAAGCAGGTTGAAAGTAAAGCAGAATGTGCAATAAATAATCATATGGAAATACATGTAGCTTAATGATAAGAGGAAGTGTCATGGATAAGGGCCATAACCCTGCCAACAATATTTTTTTTAAGTTATTCCAATTTGTCATGGTTTTTTGTCTGGAAGATAATTCCATTTACAGCTGTATTAAAATGTTGTCTTGCCTAGTAAGCTAAGGCACAATGACCTCAGGTGAGCGAATTAAGGGCCATGGCCCTCTTGTATTTACTTAAAACTTGTAAATTGAAATATCTTAATAACTGTCAAAGTAATTAACTTGAAACTTTTTAATTGAAATTTCTCAATAACTACCATAGGTATTTACTTGAAACTTTAAATACTTGTTTAGTATCAAAAGAACAACTCATTACAAGAAGGCAGGTTACCCTGGGTTTTGTGATTCCAGAGTAATTGCCCTTGTTTTGACTTAGAATTTAGTTAGATTTCTCAATAACTACCCTTGAAACTTAATACTTGTTCAGTTTTAAAAGGGCATCACCTTTCAACAAGGCAGATAACCATGGGATTTGTCATTGTAGAGTTATTGCCCTTGTTTGACTCAGAATTTGTATATGAAATTATTCAGTAACTGTAGAAATTTATTAATTTCAAACTTCCAATATATTTGAATTCTTGTTAAGTTTGAAAAGGGCTACTCATTACAACAGGGCAGGTAAAGCAGGGAAAGATATTATCCTTCTTTTGACTTATAGCTTGCTTTAAATGGAATGTAGACTGTCCAAGTATGTTTGAGCTGTTGTTGCTTACAAACTTTTATGATCAAGAGGGCATTAAACACCCATACACATTCTCTAAGTTTGAAAAATGTAGCCGTCTCAAGTATATGAAAGTCGAGCGTCCAGCACCCGTTTGCGGTGCTCTCGTTAGGGGTTTATGATAGGTGACTCCTTAAAGCAAGATAACAGTAAAACAGAAAGCTCCATTAGGAGCTTTCTGTTTTATTGTCCCCTTGCTTTAAGCTGTCACCTGTCTTTTATACAATCAATCAACCTTTGTTTTAGTAGTGGTAACAGAGAGGTTTTACTGTATGTAGAGTCTTGATATCTTGAAAAAGGCTTAGTTATTGAATATTTGTCAAAAATTCAAAATCACAGTAGAATTAATTGCATACTAACACATTCTCATCGCCTGTTTTTGTTTGGTTACATCCATAACATGTCAGACATATTTTGTCTCAAGAGCCATTGAGATTGTAGCAAATTTATAGACTGCTTTAGAATCAATTATGAATATGCTCATTTCAGTTATAAATATGCCAGTGAGGAGTTGGTAGATACGGCCCTGGCCTTGGCACAAGCATACGCAAATACAGGAAGAGAGGAGGCAGAGTGTAAGTCTCAATTTCCTCACATAACTACCCCTGTTTTCTATAGCGAACAACGATCACGAATATCCTTGTCTCCAACATGTGTGAGGTCACTTTGATGACGTTGATATAACGTCACTATTTATAAAGGCGTTCTGACGTCACCAGGGTTCCAAAAAATATATATTGCTTTAAAAAATAGTTTAAAATCGTTGGTTATGTGAGAAAAAGAATCTGTCACTCGTCGATGTTTAAGACACGTTGATCTCAAACTTGTCTAGAATAGGCTCGCTTAATAACATTTCAATTCTAGACTCGTTTGAGATCAACATGTCTTAAACATCGACTCATGACAGATCCTATATTTGTCCAACTTACCACATTGCATTTTCTACTTGTATTTGATGTTGGAATGTAAAGATATGTATGGATGTAAAAGATATGAAAAAAAATATTGGTAAAAATTAAAAAAACACACACACCCTAATTTTGCATTGACAGACTAGAGCTAGACAATTTGAAACCTGCTATGGGTAAAGGGTTTAGAAAGAACACTGCTTTGAGCAAGATGAAAGTAAAGCAGAAAGATCTGTCTTGCTTTAACCCTTTACTCCACAGCCTGTTTCTAGTATTGAAGATAGGTGACAAATTTAGGAAGGTTGAAAGAAAAGCAGAATGCGCCTGAAGGCGCATTCTGCTTTACTTTCAGCCTGCTTAAAGCTTTACAATAACATAAATAAAATATTTCTTTTGATACATGTTCATAAATGTATAAATTAGAACTATTTTCTTCAGTGGAGGAATAAATTGAATGGGGTAAAAGGCATTGCTATGGAGGAAAGGGTTAACAGATTGTTACTGTTTTTGGGTGTTTATGCAGATGAAGGGGAAAATGTATGCTAAGGGGATTATGCAGAAGACAGAGCTAAGCAGTCACATGCCTCTTAACTTTTTACCCCATAAGCTGTTTCTAGTTTTGAGGATAGATGACCATTTAAAGCAGGTTGAAAGTAAAGCAGAATAACCATTAACCCATAGCCTGTTTCCAATTTTGAAGACAGGTAACTACTAAAAGCAGGTTGAAAGTAAAGCAGAATGTGCCTTGAGCCTGCTTTTCGCTACCATCTGCTGGAATATAGAAAATGTTTCTTATAATACATATTCATGACTGTGTAAATTGGAACTATTTTCTTTTGTGTAGAAATAAATTGGAGGAGTTAAAAGGCATATTTATGGGGTAATGGGTTAAGGTGCATTCTACTTTACTTTCAACCTGCTTTAAGCTACCATCTGCTAGGAGATAGAAAACATTTCTTATTATGCATATTCATGACTGCATAAAATGGAACTAATTTCTTCAGGGGAGGAATAAGTTAAAGATGTAAAAAGGCGTATTTATGGGGTAATGGGTAAAACACTGAAAATAACCCTTTTATTTGGTGTCATAATTGAAGGGGTAGCTGTTCTGTTCTATCTTAGACAAGTGAAACATGCTCAAGGTGTCTTGTGTTTCTTTACAGCGTCAGCGGAGAGTTATCTGAACGAGTGTTTATCTACATGTACCACGGTCTACGGTCCGAACCATAAAAAGACTTTAGAAGTTCAAGATGAGTTGGCCAGACTTCTAATACGCACAGAGAGAGAGCAGGTATGTTTATATAAATGGGTAATCTTAACCCATTACCCTATATCCTGTTTCTAGTTTTGAAGACATGTGACCACTTAAAGCACTAGAAACAGGCTATTTGATGTGTTAACCATCTCATTTTATTTTCAGGAAGCCCTGGATATTCTTCGGTCCGGTATTCCCCTGAAGGGAGAAGTGTACGGGGACTATTCAGAGAACGTATCAGACACATACAAACTCATTGCCTCTGTACATCTAGCTCAAGGAAATATAGAAAAGGCACTACGCTGTTATAAAAAGGTACCTAGAACTTGGTAGTGTTAACCATTTATACATGCTAATGGCATACATTGATGCTTTTTATACGCCGACCACTAAAGGTTGTCGTATATTGGCGTGGCCCTGTCAGTCGGTCCGAACGTTCGTTCGTCTGCCAACATTTTGTTTGTCCGGAGTTTTTCTGGAAAACTGTTGTGATAATATTTATGAACCTTCACACTGATATATGCATTAAGGCCTTTCGCTACCGGAAGTCGGTCTTGCGGGCGAGCGGATATGCGTCTTGACGACTTGATCATTTTCCATACGTGCTTATACTAGAAAATTTATATAAAGGAAATGTTGATACGATTTAGTATAATCCTTCATAGCGCAGTCAGTATAGTGGTTGACTAGCAATGCAAAGGTCATAGGTTCGAGACCCATCCGATCCAAAGTATTTTTTTAAGTTTCAGATTTATTGACTTGTCAATCTATAACGCAGTGATCAAGGGACATGTTATTTTCTAGTCTTCGTTGATTAGAATTAGTGATGTTATATACAGTCCAATTATAATGTCTACTTACATGTACGTTTTAGTTTAGTGACTTACAAGTCAATTAAATCGGTATACATGTATACGATTTGATCTAACTATATAAAGCCACACATTGAAGCTTATCTATACGTCAACCTTTTCAAGATCGATATTGCCCATTATTATTATGTTTAAAAAATATAATTAGCCTTGTATGCAAGTCCATGAATAAATAATAATGCATTTTAATGACAGAATTTTCATTTTAAGGTAGGTAATGTATCTCAACTTCAAATATCCCACATTTTAATAAGAAAATCTGTTATTACAACAAATCCTGACTGTAATATTTTCTAATTTTTTCAGACTAATTTTTTCATCAACCATATATTTGAATGAAACGAAAACAAATATACATTGAATGAGTCAGTTTTTTGTAAATCAATTTTTTAGCATTTTGCAAAATTTAAATAGCTGATAACATCTTTCTGAACACCTTTATTCAAAATGTTTTTAGCTTTTCTTGTAATGAATGTTGTGGACTACTTATTGGGCGAGATGTATAGTCATTAGCTTTATTTATTTTTGAGAAAAATAAAATCATCAAAATTCCAGGTTTTTGTCAGAAAAAGATACCTTAAAGACAAACCAATCGATAAATTTTGCCTATATTTTCACACATTGTTTCTTAGGCTATTATCATTCTTCATGAAAAGTTTCATAACATTTGTATGGAAACTAAGCGCACATGCGAAGTACCTTAAGAATTAAACTGAGTCAATTTCAAGGTTCATTTGAATTGTTCTTACAAAGTTATCTGCCCTTGAAGTATAAAAGGCTGCCAGTGGGCGTATTATGTACCGGTTGCGATGCTTTCGTTGAAAACAGTGTAGACCAAGATCAGACTGATCTGGGTCTACATTGTTTTCTGATAAGATTTGTCTAATACGAGCTTACACTCTGTACTGGTGAAATTTGTCCCTTTTTTTGGCCATTGTAATAATTCATAATTATGATAGATGTTCTTGGGGGGGGGGGGGGGTTTATAGATGAACATTAAGGTAATGTGGCCTCTGATCAGAATTCTGATTGTAAGACACTTGTTATAATAGTGCTTTCATCAATTTATGACATCGTAGCAGTGAAGAGGTTAGCCAACAACAAAACACATTTTAATTCTTCAAAATACAGTCAAAACTCGATACTTAAAATAAGCGAAAGTCAACCGTACCCGTATTCCATAGGTTGAATTTACCTAACTAGATTTGGCTTTAATACCCAAAGGCCATGTTTTAAGTTTGAAATATCGGTAAATTTGACTTAAGTGAATTATTGAATCTCGACTCTTATTGGATACACAATGATAATCAATGAATATTCAATCACAGTCAAACTTTGATATCACAAACTTGTTTAACCCTTTCCCCCTTAAATACGCCTTTTTACGCCTCTAATTTATTCCTCCACTTGAGAAAATAGTTCCAATTTATATAGCCATGACCATATATGATAAGAAATGTTTCTATTTCCTAGCAGATGATAGCTTAAAGCAGGCTGAAAGAAAAGCAGAATGCGCCTTAAGGCGCATTCTGCTTTTCTTTCAACTTGCTTTAAGTTGTCACCTATCTTCAATACTAATAACAGGCCATGGGGTAATGGGTTATTAAACTTGAATTTATCCATATTTTCTTTTTTTGTTTTTTGAATTTCATTGTATCGGCCTCTCTTAGCCACATTTTAACTTTGAAATATAGATATTTTGTACTTTTAAAAGTGAGTTTATGATATTGATGTTTATGTGTAGGGATAGGTAGAGGTGTCCTGAAAAGGCGCTTCTGTAAAGGAAAGAAATAAAGTATGTCCAGGGCTCCAGATAAGGGGGGTATTTCAATAACTAAAATCTTTATTTCTGCTTTAAACCCTATGGTGTCACTACTCATTAGATTCTAATGAGTAGTAACATCATAGGATTTGATTTAAAATAAGTGAGAAAATGTTGAATTTGTGCAGTTTACTCCCTCTTATCTTGAGCCCTGTATGTCTGTACTGTTTCTAATATTTTAGTGTCACAACATTGAGGTGTTGGTGCTGGGGAAAAACTCTAAGAAAGCCAAGGACTCGGAAAGTACCATTGAGATACTGCTGGCGTAAGTATGGTCTTTATGTTAGACGCGTAGCTCATACACCCCTGAAACTTTAACCCATTGCCCCTTTACCTGTTTCTAGTATTGGAGAAAGGTGACCACTTAACTCTTACCTCCCTGAAACTTTAAATGGACAATTCCAGTTTCCGTTTTCGTCTCCTCCATTTCTGAATTTTAAGGGTTGATTTTGTCCATGTTTGGCATTATGACAAACAGTGAAGACTTTAATCAGAGGGCTCCTTTCGGAGCCCTCTGATCAGGGTCTTCACTGTTTGCATAGGACAAGTGTACTATACACATCAGGGTTCGACATTAACGGGATTCCGCGATCCCGAGGATCGCAGTTTTTAGGGAGGAATCTTTCCTCCTGCCAGTTGGCGATTCCGTCGGGATCCCTAAATTTTCAACTACTATGAAATAATAATCATGCCGTATAATCAAAGGATGCATAATTTTGCTTAATTCGTAACCAAACTAATGTTTTTATATCGAAATTCGCCGTATAATAGACGAGATAAACATGCGAAATTAAACCGGATGTTTTCGTTCTACTGCGCATTATTTACGCGCATTTCACAACCGGAATATAAGACTGGATGATTCAGCAAAGTGCTCGTATGTTTGGCTGCAAAGTAACCAATCATAAGTCCTCGCTACTTGTCCGGAGACTCAGAGGATGTCGGAAAAAGCCGATTAACTACGATAATTTCCAAATAAAGATTACGCTAGTGCATCGTCTATTTCCGTGGCCGGGTTTTTTGGTAAAGTTTATATTTAGCTGACCGCGGAATATAAACAAAAGTTTCGAGAGAATCATCAGTTCACAGAAAAGTCCGTTTTCTTGTCAAAAGGTTACCGTAAGTGGGACCGACCGTAAGTTGTTATAAAATACTGTTCCAAACTTATTTATTTCAAATTTTATGAAAATGAGTTCACTTTCTAAATGCGTATTTACGATAACTACAGACGGGGCCGAAACAGAACCGCCGTTCTCTCCCTACAATCATTAAAAGTTACGGAAGGAGAGATTAGTTATCAATTATATTTTGCCTATTTTTCCCTGCAGATCTATATGCACTGAAAAGTCTGGAATAGATAAATCCTGTTCATCTTTTCATATAAGATAAAAAATAAATCTGAATTAAAATGCTGGTCACACCAGAACCGTACAAAGTTGTGAATTATGAAGTGAAAGTAGAATTAGGCATAGATCTAGCGGGAGAGGGAAAATCGTCCTTAGTAAATTGAAATATCAATAATTATAAAACATTGAAATGCATAAATATATATTTATAAATGTGATTCTTTGGATTAAATTTAGATTATTTTTTTCAAACCATTTGGAAATATTAATAAAACCATTTGGAAATATTAATAGATCTACCTAAATTTGAAATACTAGTGAATATTGTCATATCTCATAGTCAGCTGTGACAACAGTGTTGTCTATCTGTCTGTCCATTCAAGTACAGAATTACAATACAATTACATGTTTGAAATTTCTTTTGAACAACATATCCTAGTGCTCTGTGAATTGTGGACTGAATTTGCTGAAATTTAGCAAGAACCATGACTTCAACATCATCATCCAAATATCAAATGTGGAAGATGAAAACATTAAATAATTAAGACACTGTGGAGGCTGTTTTTTGAGGAGGAAGAGGTGCAGAATAATTTACAGGAACTTTGTAGTAGCTTAAGTAATCAGGAGGAGGAGATGATGAACAGGAGAAATGACTAATTAATGTTGCAGACAAAGTCTTACAAGCTTATGCTGAGTTTAATGTTAATTTACGAAATACATCAGTATTGAAACGATATTGATTTTTTTATGTCTGTTAGACAAATTGTCAGAGGACTCCTTTAAATCCTGGAGGAACCCCTACAATTGACACCTGAGAGTCCTTCTGGATCCCATAAAATTTCAGTTAGTGTCAATGCCTGCACATGTACACTGTTTGAAAAGGACACCTATATGCAGGACTAGGGTTCAAAGGGTTAAAGTAGGTTGAAAGTAAAGCAGAATGCACCTTAATGCCGTCCTGCATTAAGCTGTAACCTTTATAACAAATAATTATCCCCTGCCGAAAGGCAGAGGGATACTGTTTTAGGTCTGTCCGTCCGGATGTGTGTGCGTGCGTGCGTCACGTTTTCCGTCCGCAACTGTATCTCCGAAACCGATAAACAGATTTGGATGAAACTTGGTATACTTATTTGTCATCATAGGAGCACCGTGGGAAATCAAAAATGTTTCAGAAAATTTTAGGAATTTATGAGTTATCTGCCCTTTTTGTGTTAAAAATGTCCGTCCGTGCGTCCGTCACGTTTTCCGTCCGCAACTGTATCTCCGAAACAGATAAACAGATTTGGATGAAACTTGGTATACTTATTTGTCATCATAGGAGCACTGTGGGAAATCAAACTTTTTTCAGAAAATTTTAGGAATTTATGAGTTATCTGCCCTTTTTGTGTTAAAAATGCCATATTTAACAGTTTTTACACTCTAGCAACTACAGTATTCAACATATTTTGTTTATACTTGCACACAATGTCTATAAGTACAAGTTCTTGCAGGTGTGCAATTATTGTAAAAAAAGGATACTTGTGACAAGAGTTATCTGCCCTTGATGTACTTAGAAATGCTAGAAAATGCTTTGTTTTGGTATTGTTTACATACTAGAGCCTATAAATATGCATGGATTTTGAAAAAACTTTCTTGAATTATGTATGGCTATTAGTTTTCAAATGAATTTGATTGTTATTGAAAACGGAGAAATTAGTCATGACTTATCTGCCCTTGATAAGTAAAAAAAGCCATATTTAACTGTTTTTACTCTCTGGCAACTACAATTATAAATGGATTTAAATGATACTTGCACACGATGTCTATAAGTAAAAGTTCTTGAAGGTGTGCAATTATTGTCAAAAAAGGATACTTGTGGCAAGAGTTATCTGCCCTTGATGTACTTTGAAATGATAGAAAATGCTTTATTATAATATTGTTTACATCCTAGTATCTATAAATATGCATGGATTTTGATAAAAAAAATTCTTAAACTATGTATGGCTATTAGTTTTCAAATAATTGTTATCATTTTTGAAAACGGACAAACTAGTCAACAATTATCTGCCCTTGATGAGTCAAAAAACCCATATTTAACAGTTTTTACCATCTAGAAACTACAGTCTTTAATGGATTTTGATTTAACTTACACATGATGTATATAAATATTAGGGTTACAATTATTGTCAAAATAGGATACTTTGTGACAAGAGTTATCTGCCCTTTATGTACTTAGTAATGCTCAACATGGCTTTATTGTTTACATGCTATTGTGTACAAATGTGAATGGATTTTGAAAAAAAATTTAAATCATATATGGCTATTATTTATAGAATGAGTTCAATTATTATCGAAAATGTGCAAATTAGTCAAGAATACTCTGCCCTTGATGAGTTGAAAATGTGTTTACACTCTAGTAAATTCTACAGTTCTGAATTTTTTTTAATAATACTTGCACACAATTATAAGTTCTTGAAAGTGTTTAATTACTGTTGAATTTGAATCAAGAGTTACCTGCCCCTGTCATACTTAGATTTATAATGCTACAAACGGCTTTATTTTTTGTATTGTTTAGGCTTTAAAATGTACAAAATTGAATGGATTTTATAAAACTTTGTAAAAAGCTTTTGAATGTTGATCTTTAAAGACAGGTGATCACCATTTGCCCCTTCCTCCCACAATAAAGTTTGCCACTTTCTTCTGGACAATCGCTGCGGCAGGGGATATCAGCTCTAAGGTGCTTGTTTTAATCTACTTTTGATTGGTCACAGAACACGGATATAGCTTTTAAGTAAACCCTTTCTGTTATGACCACTAAATTGTTTTAATCATTGTGTGTTTAACCAGTTGCCCCATAGCCTGTTTTCAATTTTGAAAGCAGGTTGAAAGTAAAGCATAATGTGCCTGCTTTAACCAAAAATCTGCTAGAATATAGAAAATATTTCCTTATGATACATAACTATGACTGTATAAACAGGGCTCCAGATAAGAGGGAGTAAACTGCACAAATCCAACATTTTCTCACTTATTTCAGCATCAAATCCTATGGTGTTTCTACTCATTAGAATCGTCTCTTCGAGACGATTCTAATGAGTAGTGACACCATAGGGTTTGAAACATAAATAAAGATTTTAATTTTTGAAATACCCCCCTTATCTGGAGCCCTGTATAAAGTGGAACTATCTTCCATAGAGGATAAATAAATTGAAGACGTAAAAAGGTGTATTTATGAGGTAATGGGTTATGGCAGGGGACAGCTTCAACAAGGGGAAAGTTAACACATGAAGCTCCCTAAGGAGCAATATGACAAACAGTGTGACCCTGATCAAAGTGCTCTGGGTCTTCACTGTTTGCATAGGACAAGTGCACTCTTTACAGATACACTGTTAGCAAAGGATGTGTATATGCATGACTAGGATTTAAAGGGTTAAACAGGAAAGTATGATGTCTTCCCCTATAAGTATTTTTGTAAAAATTGGTATTTCAATGATTATTTTCAGCAAGCATATTACCCATACATTGTGTGCTCTACTTTTTATCTTCCCAGGAGCCCAGCATTGTCAAAGAAGTTTGTACTGAACAAAGATGATGAGCTGAAGAAACGACCAAGGTTTAATGCCTTCTCGGCCACCAAGTGATTCTTAATACCTGTGATAATTTATTTATTGTAATACTTGTGATAGTTTATAGAAAACTCTCAACCCTTCTCTTGATATTAACCATTTTCCTGCTATAAACATACGTAGTGAATGGAAATTCCCCAACAATGTCAATGTCCGCCCTCTGATCAGGGTCTACACTGTTTGCGTAGGACAAGTTTACTCCTCTCATGTACACTGTTTATGACTAGTGTACTTGTCACGAGGGTTGAATGTGTTAAAGGATCTGTCTGACATGAGAGGAAATATTTCCTTATTCCCATGCCAATGTAATAGTTTAGATAATAGATATAACAAATAGTGGGTGGAGCATTAACCCATTACCCCATAAATACGCCTTTTTACGCCTGTTATCTATTCCTCCACTGAATAAAACAGTTCCAATTTATACAGCCAGGAATATGTACTATAAGAAATATTTTCTATATTCTAGCAACTGGTAGCTTAAAGCAGGTTGAAAGTAAAACTAGAAACAAGGTTACATGCTATGGGGTAATGGGTTAAATATAAATGTTAACCAGGGCATCACTAGGGTTCAATGATTCAACCCTTTACCCCATAGCATGTAACCTTGTTTCTAGTTTTGAAGACAGATTAAAGATAGGTGATCAGTTAAACCAGGGCCTTTGTGGCCTAGTGGCAAAGTCACTGTGACTTACATCACTAAGCTCCTCACAGCTGTGGATTCGAATCTCATTCCGGGCATTCAAATTTTTTGTAAAGGGAATCCTTCCAGCGGTTTACCGAATATTTGTGGTTCTACCTAGTTGCTGTGTGCCTGAAACAGTGCATAAAGGGATTCTAGGGTCTTACTCCACCTGTAAGTAGCTGGGTGTCACAATATGACTGAAATACTGTTAAAAGCGTTGTAAAATAATAATAATAATTCCTAAATCCACTTCAAGCAGGTTGAAAGGCATAGCAGGATGCACCATAAGGTGCATTCTGCTTTACTTTCACCTGCTTTAAGCAATCATCTGCTAGGACATAAAAACTATTTGTTACGGTACATGTACAGTCATATTCATGCCTGTATGATGTGGCACTAGTTTCTTAAGTGCAAGAATAAATTAAAGGTGTAATAAGGCACATTAATGGTGTTCAATGGGTCAAGCAGTAACCTGCCTTGCATGATGGTCATGCCTCTTTATAGTCAGATTGTGTCTGGCTGCAACAAAAGAGTGAAGCGTTAAGTTTTCCTTTTAGCTCTTGATTGAAAATTTCAAATGTTTAACCCATTACCCCATAGCCTGTTTCTAGTTTTGAAAATAGGTGACCACTTAAAGCAGGCTGAAATTGGAGCAGAATGTGCCTTAAGGCACATTCTGCTTTACTTTCAGCCTGCTTTAAGCTACCATCTGCTAGGATATAGAAAGTATTTCTTTTGATGCATAGTCATGACTGTATAAATTGGAACAATTTTCTTTGGTGAAGGAATAGATTAAAGGCATAAAAATGTGTATTTATGGGGTAATGGGTTAATGAACCAAACTTGGAATGATAGATGAAGCAAGTCTAAATGTATGGACTGATGGATAAAGAAGTGAGGCGAAATATTTGATTCTGAGGATTCTTGTTACTGTATTAAGAAATTTGACATCACTTTCAGTTTATAAATTGAGCCTGTTTACATATCTTTACTTATCTGTGATAACTATTCAATGTTTTTATCTTTTGTTAGTTTTTGTATTAGGCCTATATGTACAAATGGTTTAAGTCATGAGGGAAAACAGACTTTTTTACATTTCTATCAGGGCTCCACATAAGGGGAATATTTAAAAAACAAAAACCTTTATGCCTGAACTAAACCCTATGGTGTGACTACTACCTGAACTAAACCCTATGGTCTTCGAGACCATTCTAATGAGTAGTCGCACCATAGGATTTGGTGCTAAAATGAGTGAGAAAGTGTTGGATCTGTTCAGTTTACTCCCTCTTTATCTGGAGCCCTGTTCTATAGTATAAGCTGTAGACCAAGCCAAGTTGCCCGGGGTTTTGAAGCATTTAAAGTTGAGTCTGAGATTGTCCTAGGATTTGATTGGTCAGATTTGAGCTTTTGCTCAAATCTGACCAATCAAATGCTTGAGAACGATCTCAGACTCCAGTCAAATGCTTTATAACCATGAGGCCAGATGTCTCTATTGAGAAGCCACTGTGCGCAGGGTTGACTGTATTATGAAAAATATTATGAATCAAAGTCCTGAGGGTACTGGAGATTTGGGATTATAAAAAATCATGTTGTGCAGTCAACTTTGTGTTACATGATCACTGAATGAAGATGCATGATTATTTTTAGATAGAGATGATTACTTATTGCAGGGCCAACGTAATGCAGAAAACATATGAAGGAGCCATTATGTATCACTTATGTCTTGCATTAAGCTGCCATCTGTCATAATTAAATAATATAGATATTGTTGTCTACTGAGCAGAGAGGTCCCTCTATATAAGTTTCACTTTCTTTGTGTAGAAAGCATTAGCTTTTTTCTTACAAATTTACTTTCCTGGGAAAAAATTTATGAAACATTCCTCTGTAGAATAAAAACTTCTGTGAACGTATAAACGACTTCATTGGTTCTTTTTTATCCATTAATATAATCCTTTCTGTAATGGTATACACATCATTACGAAAGTGTATCTGTTAATCCTTTACCTCATAGCCTGTGTCTAGTTTAAAAAACAGGTGACCACTTAAAGCAGGTTGAAAGTAAAGCAGAATGTGCCCTAAGGAAGAGATACGGTTACACTACATTAGTAAACGGTTGTCAGGATGGACACCACTGACCATAAGATCAGAAAACTAAATAAGTAAAACAAAAGGCTTAGATCAGTGTTAATCACTTGTATTTTATCAAACAGTTCTAATCTAAAGCATAAAATGATTATTTACACAAATGACTAAAGCCAGATAAAAACTTAAGATGATGCTGCTTTAAATGCAAACAATAATTTGGCAAAAAGATCTAAATAGCAAACAGCCAAAATGCTAAAAGTAAGAAGTAAAGACCAAAAATGGTGCTAAGTTAAATGGCTTTAAAAGTGACACACTCAATTTAGAAATGGAGTTAAATAAAGCAGAAAATGTTCCTAAGTGTATTTAAGTAATAAATAAGTTTCACCTAGAATAACAAATTATAACCTGCCAGAGTAAGGCAAGGTAAAATGTATCTTTCTAGTTGCTGGTCTGAGTCAGTGTGTTGTAACTGGGCGATTTCCCTCAATTTATAGCCTTTGAGAGAGCCTTCAATCACATGACCCTAATCGAGCTTTCTGTTGGACAATGGCTCCTAGAACCTATTTCCTCTGATAAGGCCTGAATACAAATTAATTACTTATTATAAAGATACATTCTAAATTACTAAAAAGTAGCGCAAATAACAGCTATTAAATCAAAACTATCAAATCTATATTCAGAGTGGCCAAATTCAATATATTGATGATGTTTCAAAATATCAGCAGTGAAGGGTCTGGAATTTCTAGACCCAGATATCAGCCGAAAATCATCAAATACACTAAAATACTAATTTATCAAGTTCCTTAAAAATATCTATAATAAACTTCAGAACTTTAGACACATTATGAGTATAAATCTAGAATTAATAGTATTTTATTGACAGATATACAGCCCCCATTGGACGAGCATTAATTCATGCTTTTTCCAGCTGGTGGCCATTTTGTAGCCTATCTTTATCAATGCTTTAGCTCCATGACACAATAAATCTAGCTTACAGAATTATCTGGCTCTACTCATACAAATAAACATGTGAAAAACATTAAGACAACAAAAGTCTACATAGTAGGCATTCATATGTGTGAAAAAAATATAACTGTTCAAGGAGATATTGCAATTATTAGAGTCTGAATGGGAGATCTGGGTCGCCTGTCCAATGTAAACAGATCTACATTTTGGCAGGTAACTAAGGATCCAAACAATGTCATCCATGAAGAAATATGAGAAAAGGTAGAAATAAAGTATAAATGCCTAATCAGGCTGAGTTTCTACTGAATTTATGTTTATTTAATAAGATTTCACATCTGAGCCCATTTCTACTATATGGACTATATAGGAGAATTGGCCAAGATAGAAAATCTCTCTTAAGGTGTCTTGAAAGATTTAAAACTTGCAAAATTGGTGTTTTTAACTTTTTTCCGATTTTGATAGCCAACATTCTGTTCTACAAATTGACAAAATCTCAAAACCAAACGAAACGCATTTCACGGCTATCTGAAAAATAAATCCCACCTCATTAAGCACTCCGTAGTCCAGCCACGTGACCAGCTAGAGGCGGTCTCCAGTTGCTGTTGCGTGATTTATGGGTTTCCCATGTTAAAATCATTATTGAAATATAATTGGTATTTTTTATTAAGGGTGGAGCTATAGAAAATCGCATACGAAATATGTGTCTTCTTATTGGTTGAAACAAAAAGGACAAAAGTTGGACCCCGGGGTATTCGCACTAGTGCTGAAACGGTTACCAGAATTTTGTAACCGGTTAATCGTTGCTCGTAACCGGGGTTAACCGGTTAATCGTAACTTAAATATGCCGACTGACACATCATTAGTCAGTAAGAGTTGGACGTTACACATGTACACGGAAGACCGTTCAACTGTTTTACCTATACACATTTACAAATTTGGAGACCGTTTGCATGCGTGTGTAAACGATAATAAAATAATAATATTGGTGCCAAATGTTTATGAATGTTATACTTTTTTCGAACTATTTTACCATGCATGCCGACGTAGGTCCTTCATAAATTGCAAAGAGAAGAGAAGTAGATCTATTGATCTTATAAAATGAACTTACATGTATACTGCATGATTATGTTGATCAATAAATCGTTTAAAAAGCGGCCATTTGATGTCTTCTCTAAATAAGTTGCATTTGTAAAATAATAATAACTCCAACACACGGAATAATTATGCGCGGCCGAATATGAAGACTAATCCCGCATTGTGTTATAGATATTAATTGGTCCCATTCTTGTCTTATTTTAAACCTTTCCAAACCGGTTGAAGTGTAGATTCAGCTAACCGGGTTTTATTATTTTATCGTTTTTGATTGGGTGGTCTAAAAATATATTTGAAATTGACATGCGGATATTCCTGGAAACCCTTGTTTACGTTTTCCCTACGCGAACGTCATATATAGCTACTAGGGTAGAAGTCCAAAGCAAACCGAATATTTCGAGGTCAGAAGGTTAGTAAGCGTGTCAAGTTAAACTGTCAAAATAGCGAAGGAAACAATATATCGAAAACAAGTTTGTTGTAAATAAAACTGTTCAATCGTCATTTATTGTAAAGACATGTGAAATATGGGTTCTTTAACTCATCTTCAAATAAAATGACACGATGCAGCGAGTATTCGGTGTTGAGAACACCTGAAAAGTATATTGAATTCCTTACATAAAATACTTTGTTAACGGCATCGTTTTGTGTATTGAGCTCCGTGTACATGTTAACAAAAATCAGGAAACGCCCTACCCTTATCAATCAACATGCTACTGTATTTTAAAACTTAAATATCATGTATATCATAGAGTAAAATATTTCAACTTCAAGTGAACGGTAAACATATCTGAAGGTTGAAGCTCCCGTCATATGGGGCTTCATTATTGTTAAACAAAATGGCTTCCGAGTAACCGGTTACCGACTTTGTAACCGGTTAATCGGCAGTTCATAACCGTTAACGGTTACCAGGGTAATCGTTTCAGCACTAATTCGCACTGTATCAGACAGTCAAAATGACACGCTTATCAGTTAATTGACGTTTTTGGCACCTCCTTATTTTCAGACACGCGGTATGTTTGAACAACCATTGTGTTCGCAGTTGGGGTCCGATTTTCATGCGGTTTAAAGCAGATGAAAGGGTATTATCTTCTCTAGTGAACCGTGTCTCAGAATGTTGATGAGGTTCTCCAGCTATTCACAGCAAAGCGTTGCCTAATAGAAATCGACTTCAAACTGTAAAATAACTTTGATGTTACATAATAATAGTTGGAAGGGGAATTTTAAAAATCTGAGACACAGATCCCTAGATATGTTAATGAAGTGTATTATTTGCAATTTTAAAGGCATTACAAATTAAGACGGCTTTGTAATCGCTGTTTGAATTTTTAGCTCACCTGAGCCGAAGGCTCAAGGTGAGCTGTTGTGATCGCCCGCCGTCCGTCTGTCCGTCTGTCCGTCCGTTCAAATTTACTTCAAGCGACAACTCCTCTGAAACCGCGAGTCTGAGGAAAAAACTAATTTGCTCACGGTGTTCCTTGGATGCTTCTCTACAGAAATTGTTAAAATGAAACTTTAAAGTGGACTACTTATTGAAATTTATTAAAAAAAGTGAAAAACTTTAAACAAGTTTTTTGTAAAAAACCACTGTTCCCACACCTTAGATATTGCATGAATAGTATCTTCTACTAAATCACTTTCAAAATTGTAAAAAATCAAAACCCTAGGATCAAATTTGACTCAACCCTGGCCATATCAGTGCTTTTTGATGCAGGTCTGACAGTAAAAACTCTCTAATGATCCGTTTTATACAGACGCATTGTATCTTCCAGGCTAAGAAGCTACCCTTATACTAAATGCAACATTTTTGCAAACAGTTTGGATCCAGGTCAGATGCCACATAATGCTGCATCTAATCTGGATCTAAACTATTTGCCACTCATTTACATATTTTCTTATATTAAGAAAATATAAGTTATTATTTTTTACATATTTCACATACAAACATTTGGAGCAGACAACAGTTCAGCATAATAATAGTCATTTCTCTCTGAGACCGTCTCCAATTGCATAACTGACCCATAGCTAGCTCTGAACTCAGGTCACTGAGATACATAACAGAAATGAAAGTGATGTCTGCTATTTTATGCTCAAGCACAACTTAGTTCGAGGCATATTACTTTTGGTCTGTCTGTTTGTTTGTTTGTGTTTTGTTTGTTTGTTTATCTTTCTGTCTATCAGTCCACAATTAATTCTTGGCCATAAACAGTATGGATCCAGGTCAGATGCCACATAATGCTGCTTCTAATCTGGATCCAAACTATTTGCCACTCATTTACATATAGTTTCTTATATTTAGAAAATGTAAATAATGATATTTATTAACCTATTAACCCATACATATTCTTTTTTATGTCTTTAATTTATTCTTCCACAGAAGAAAATATTTCACTTTATACAGTCATTGTTGTCTTTAACAACTGCTTCAAATGACATCTCCTCATATACCGCTGAAAAGATTTCAACCAAACTTTACACGAATGTTCCTTGGGTCAAGTTCTTTCAAAATTGTTCAAAGAATTAAAAACAATGTAGAACTCTGGTTGCCATGGCAACCAAGTGAAAAAATAAGGAAATCTTAAAAAATCTTCTTGTCTGAAACTACAAGGGCCAGATCTTAGACATTTGTCACATAGCATCATCTACAGGTCCTCTATCAAACTACAAACTATGCCCCTGGGGTCAAAATTGGCCCCGCCCAGGGGGTCACAGTTTAACATAGAGTTATATAGTGAAATTTTCAAATGTCTTCTCCTCTGAAACTAATATGGCCAGAGCTTTGATATCTGGCTTGGTGACACTTTTTGATGTCCTATACCAATAAGGTTCAAATGGTTCTGGTCGATTGCATATCATCTACAGGTCCTCTATCAAGTTTGTACAAATTATGCCCCTGGGGTCAAAATTAGCCCCACTCCGGGGGTCACAGTTTTCATACGTCTTCTTTTCTGAAGCTAATAAGCCAGAGCTTTGATATTCGGCATGGTGTTACTTCTAGATGTCCTTTATCTATTTTGTTCAAATGGTTCCAGTCTGTTGCATATGTAGGTCACAGGAGCTAAAAACAGATTTTTTCAATGGAAACTTAAAAAAAATCTTCTTGTCTAGAACCCTAGTACCCTGATCTTAGATATTTGGAACATAGCATCATCTACAGGTCCTCTATCAAGATTGTTCAAATTATGCCCCTCGGGTAAAAAATGACCCCGTCCTGGACTTAAATCATTATCTCCATTTTGATGTACAGCTATTCTCAGGTGAGCGACATATGCCCCATGGGGCTCTTGTTTTTAAATTTGTCTTATAAAATCGTAACAAAATATAATATTTTTTTAAAAAAGACATTATATGGTGGCATGTGTACCACTTAAACCATTAATCTATAAAATGGGAGAATAAATTATAAATCATGATGATAAATAAGAAAAATCCGCCTCCAGTATCAAAACTATCAAGCTACCTTAAAATACTAAAAATGCAATATCAACCTAAAATATATACACCGGTAGATGCGGAAACATATCTCGCAGCTACCGTGACCAAAATCATAACTATATTTGGTCTACAAGTCTTAAGAATCAAAATAAGCAATTTGCTATCTGAGCAGAAATCTGCTCAAGCATGTCGGGTCAACTCCAGTTTGACAACACACATACTATGTTTGTAAATGATGAGTAACCTTATTGCTAGGGTCAAATGAGGTGAAAGTGTTGTTTGCAATAACTGCCATCTGCTGCTATTTAGCTCCAATTTGAATTTTCTCAATTTTACTTCAAAATACAGTGCTCCCTCTCTACAACTTCCAATGGGAGACACAGATGGTGTGTATTGTTCGTAGGTAGTTGTTATAGGAGGTAAATTTGCTCACTTTCTATCAAGTTTGTTCAAATTATGCCCCTGGAGTCAAAATTGGCCCCGCCCCGGTGTCACAGTTTTACATAGAGTTATATAGTGAAATTTTCAACATCTTCTTGTCAAGGCAAGAGCTTTGATATTCGGTATTGTCACACTTCTAAATATCCTTTATGTTTTTTGTTCAAATAGTTCAGGTCTGTTGCATATCTAGATCATAGGAGCTAAAAATAGATTTTTTTTCAATGAAAACTTAAAAAAAATTCTTGTCTGAAACTACAAGGGTCAGAGCTTAGATATTTGGCACATAGCATCACCTACAGGTCCTCTACCATGTTTGTTCTAATTTTGCCCCTGGGGTCAAAATTGGCCCTGCCCTGGGGGTCACAGTTTTACATAGAGATATATAGTGAAATTATCAAATGTCTTCTTCTCTGACACTAATATGGCCAAAGCTTTGATATTCGGTATTTATTGTGACATTTTTAAATATCCTTAACATATTTATTTCAAATCGTTTGGTCTGTTGCATATCTAGGTCACAGGAGCTAAAAATAGTTTTTTTTTCTATAAAAACTTAAAAAATCTTCTTGTCAAAAACTACAACGGCCACAGCTTAGATATTTGGCACATAGCATCACCTACAGGTCCTCTATCAAGTTTGTCCAAATTATGCCCCTGGGGTCAAAATTGGCCCCCGCTTGAGGGGTCACAGTTTTACATTAGTCAATTTAGAGTTATATATTGAAATTTTCAAACGTCTTGTCCTGTGAAATTAATATGGCCAGAGCTTTGATGTTCGGCATGGTGACACTTCTAGATGTCATTTACCTATTTTGTTCAAATGGTTCCAGTCTGTTGCATATCTAGGTCAAAGGACCTAAAATTGATTTTTAAATGGAAACTTAAAAAAAATCATCTTGTTTAAAACTCCAGCACCCTGATTTTAGATATTTGGCACAAAGCATCATCTACTTGTCCTCTATCAAGATTTTCAAAGTATGCCAATCGGGTAAAAAATGACCACGTCCTGGACATAAATATCATTATCTCCATTTTGTCAGCTATTCTCAGGTGAGAAATATGTCCCTATACGCTTGTTGGTTATGGCCTATTTTTTCATCACTGTTTACCAAATGATTCGCCAATGCATATTTTTATAAGAAAATCGCATGCGGTATTAATGATACGGCCAAAACAACAGCCTATAGATAATGTGTACGCGTTGCGTGAATAAAACAAGGAATAAAAAAAATAATTCTCATTTACCTATGAAGTCAAAAAATTATCGCAAATTATGGGCGCCGCCATTTTTTCTGTCACGATTTCACTTCCGGCAAGGGAATGCCTAATTCACCAACCAACCGAGCGTTCGGGAATTCCGTAGCGGCGGCTCATTAGCCTCTCCTATATGGAAATATTTTAGTAAAGTTGTACATAATTTACCTGTGCGCACTGGGTGGACACGATTGAGTACACAGGCTTATACTGATAGAAATTTCCCTATCATGTGATTGGTACGCCACACCGGATTATTGAATCCAGTAGTCCGGCTGGCGATTCCAAAATGGCCGCCAGTGTAGTCAGGTCCCCGGATGTTTGATCGAGATATAGGAGGCAGGGAACCAGACTAGCCGCAGTGTTGTTCTTGCGGCAACGGGCCGTTTCGTACCCTCACCTTTTCGCCCCCTATTTTTTGTCATTTCGTACCCTTGAAAAATTAAATAACCTTGGGCGTGTTCGATTATCAGTCAGGAATTGACGGGATTGACGGAATTGAAATCGAATGGTCCGGAATTCAATTCCAGAACCGTTCTATCAATTCTGCCCTAGGAGGTGGTGTGAGCAGAATTGTGACGTATCATCATGGTTCCCGGCACAATTTACATGCGCTTCGACAGCAAAGTTGTAATAAGTAGGGAACCAGACTACCATATTTGCAAGGGTTCAATTCCGTTTTTATTTGATTTTCTAATTCTTTGGAATCGTTCAAAACAGTTCTGGAACTGATAATCGAACACGCTCCTCATTTCTATACTTTGTAGAAACATCTTTCGGTTGTATATAGGTTTTACCTATAGTTATATTAAAATAATGGTAGATCTACAGCAGAAAACATAATATTCTTTCACTTATTTTGGCGATAGTCTTCTAGCGCTTACAGCGCTTTGATTTTACTATATTTTGCGGAATCGCGGTTTAATAATCTCCTTCAAAGAGAGTATTCGTGTTTAACAAAATAAAGGAGACCTCGGTGAAAAATGATTGTAACGTGGTAAGTATTCAGACGCTTACAGAACAAAATGCTAGGTATTAAAAAGAGTATTTTAACACATCGTTATCTCTTCGTGATATTAATTAACCATGAGAACGAAAGAAAAAGGAACATTTTGTTTCATTAAGGATGCAATTCCGGACAGAAGAATATTTCGGACACTTGTAAATATGTTGAAATCGAAACACTGCTGGTCTAGTTGTAACGCATTAGGCTGCCGAGTGTCGACAAAGGGTTTTTTAATCTTTCGGATGAGACTTAAAACCGAGGTCTGGAAGCAGGTCAAAACGCCCCCTGGTCAAAACGCCCCAATTGTGTCTAAACGCCCCAATTTTTATATATATATTAAACTATCATTTCATAAGTATATACGTAGATCTTTATGCTATAAAAATATGTAGATTTAATTGTGATTTTTTTATGCCCCCGGCATCGACAGATGCGGAGGCATATAGTAATCGTCCTGTCCGTCAGTCCGTCCGTCCGTGTGTCCGTAACAAGGTTAAGTAGAATTTACCGTTTCGTCTAGCATCAACACCGCTTACCCAAATGCTTGGATACTTATACAGTTGTTGCCTTGGACCATTCCCTATCCACCAATATCACCAAACTTTGATTTTGACCTTGACCTTGACCTAATTTGGACATAGAATATTTTAAATAGGCTATTTCTTGGTTAACTAGATTGTACCGTTTCGTCTAGCATCAACACTGTTTACTACAATGCTTTGATACTTACACAGTTATTGCCTTGGACCATGGCGTAAAGTAATCGTCCTGTCCGTCAGTCCGTCTGTCCGTCCACACGCACGAAAGGTCCTTTGTTGGGTAGGGAGAACAATAGATTCCATTCATTCCGTGATTGCCCTATTGTTATTATTGGGTTTTTTTGTTGCTATTGGGTACTTTTAAACAAAAGAAAAACCCAACAAGTGCCCAAATGGAAGGATGTCCGTCCGTCCGTCCGTGTGTCCGTAACAAGGTTATATATAAGTAGAATTTACCGTTTCGTCTAGCATCAACACCGCTTACCCAAATGCTTGGATATATACTTATACAGTTGTTGCCTTGGACCATTCCCTATCCACCAATATCACCAAACTTTGATTTTTACCTTGACCTTGACCTTATTTGGACTTAGAATATTTTAAATAGGCTATTTCTTGGTTAACTAGATTGTACCGTTTCGTCTAGCATCAACACTGTTTACTACAATGCTTCGATACTTACACAGTTATTGCCTTGGACCATTACCAACTCACCAATAATACCCAAGCTCAGTTTGACCTTGACCTAATTTGGACTTAGAAAAAATTCAGAATATATTGTCAAGGATGCCACCGGGGGCATAAGCGTTTATTGAACGCGCAGTCTTGTTTTATATTTATTTTTCATATGAATTTTAATCTTATTGTCATTTTCACAATTTTTCAAGTGATTTTAATTTGCCAGATATTGTTGTCTGTCCTCCATGCTTCAATATATTGATGTCTTCTTCTTCCAATATAAGGGTAGGGATCCGGTTGCAGGTCAAAACGCCCCCAAGTCAAAACGCCCCATGGTCAAAACGCCCCCAAATTGGTCAAAACGCACCCACAATTGGTCAAAGCGCACCCACAATTGGTCAAAGCGCCCCCAACCCCTAGTCAAAACGCCCCCATTTATATATATCTTGTTTTTTATGCTATATAGAATACATAATTATGAGCTTTTCTTTGCTTTTTATATGACTTTCAATCTATAATTGCTAATTTCATATATTTTTACAGGTTATTTCAATTTCCCGGACATTTTAAGCCGTTAATAAATAGAGCTCTATTTCAGAATTTACTCATGGAGAAATTACAAATGGAGAAGAAACTTATACTCAAATCTGCATTTTCCCGAAAATGCTGTCGTTGATTACCTGTATGCGCGATAACGCTTAATCGATCGATAATTCAACTACACCGATACGCCGAAAGCGGGCTATCGCGTTTTTTATCGTGTTGAACGGTTACCTACTGTTAGTTTAAGTTACATAAAATCCTTAAATTTCACCCGATTTTCATTATAATGGTCTTAAAAGAAGGCTAAGATATTTATCTTTCACTTGTAAAAATAACAGATTTTATTTCTAAAATTGATCAGTTTTATGGCGAGTTGAAGAGTGGTTACCAAATGAATTTGCCGATAAAAGGGAGCAAGCACTCGCGCATAAATATATCACGCCCCGTTACAAAACGTTTCATAAAACACTCAATTTTCGACCGATTTTCAAAACAATGGTCTTAAAGGAAAGCTTAGATATTTTTCTTTCAGTTGTGGAAATGCAAGTGTTTATTTTTGAAATCGACAAATTTTATGGCGAGTTAAAGAGCGATTGCCAAATGAAATAGTCGATCCCCGGCCGGGTCATACCAAAGACCATTATAAAAACAGTACTAGTAGCTCCCTTGCCTGACGCTCGGCATTGTAAGGGTAGTGCTAGGAAGGTGATTGTAATGCCCAGGTAAGTATGCATGTTAATGGATACCTTGTTTGTCGCAATAAAAGCTCTACAGAGCTTATGTTGATTGTTCACTATATGCAACGTTAAATAAAGCTTGCCTTTGCCTTTTGATAAAGGAGAGCAGGCGATCGCGAAATATATACTAAGTCCCGTTTCAAAAACTTGAATTTAATCCATAATTTTCGTCCGATATATATATATATATATATATTTTTTTAAAAAAAGGTCATGATATAAAGCCGTGACACTTATCTTTCGGTTGTAAAAATACCAGGGTTTTTCTTCAAGCGAAAAAAGTAATGATGACCTACAAAGGTTGCTGGCTAATGAAATGACTAGACCAACTCGCGTAAGAAAAGAATTCCTTCCGTAGAAAAACTTAAGCAAACTTCTAAACTTCTAAAAATGTGTTCATGCATTGTTACAATGTTCTACATGGAGGAAATATTTCCTTGGAGGCAAAAAAAACCAAACCCATTTTGTATGTAAAGAGACATTTGAAAGGAGTGCGCGTCAAACGGCCAAAGTCCAAAACTTTATTTACTTACAAAATTTACAAATCTAAATTTAAAAAAAAAAAGCAGCCGACAATTTCGAGCGATAAAAACAAAAGTGTGTAAAAACTTGCTACTTTACTCAATACTCATCAATAAATCAAATTAAGATAATAGACTTTTATTTAAGAATAAAATCATCAAGTAAATGTGGTTAAATAATAAACTAGGTCTATTCATCTGTAAACTACATGTCTACCATATTACACATAACAAAGGAATGTGACACATTACGTAACCGTACACAGAACCTGCACCAATTAGCAGGACATTTATAAGCGTCATAAAACTCTCCCAGCATGAAGTCCATGCTTCTTGAACATGTCGATTATCTATGAAGTGCATGTTAGGGAACTGGACACCAGGGGGTTGCCGCTTTAATAAAAAAGATCAATGCTACCCGTGCGTGTAACTTGAACATGTGTTTTTGACTTCTGTAACCGCATGATGTTTATATATTATACAAATCACAAAAAATAAAGATAATAGAATTGGCTTTTTTCTAAATTTTCGAGTATTTATGTGTTGATCGTAACATACCGCGACTGTTATCTGTTACCCTTTATTTTGGGAAATGGTTGTTTTTATTGATTTTCATAATTGCTAATCGTTCTTGGCAATGTTACGGCTCCGAAAGGATTGATTTGTGAATGCTACAAATTCTTTCTTACATTGTTACAGGTTCTGACGGGCATTGCAATTATATGTAACCCTGACGGAACAGTGGTGACGAACGCGATGTAAATCTTTAAAAACAATCCACTAACTTGTATCTGTTTTCTAAAACGCTTGGATATCAGATGTTGCGCACATTACATATAATTTGTTTGTTTGTAAGCATGCAGTTATGTTTCTTTACGATTTTCATGCATATACAGTTTATATTGTCAGTTCATTTATTCCATTTTGAACCATTTTATTTGGGTTTGCAAGCTTCTTCAAACGAGCAACGGGAAGAAATTTATATAAGATATAAAACACTCTCAACTGTTTTCTTTTCTCACTTATTACACATGTATCTGTTAATAAATATTCAGTCGAACTTTGATTATTTAGAGTGTATTTGCATCACCTCTGTTGTACCCATAAACCGATCTAAATGCTGTTTTTAACATTTTAAATGGAAAAAGAATATCATATTCTTCAATACTGCACAACCTTTTTATAACTGAAGTTATTCTAATATAAATTTTGCAGACAGATTGTACATATTATGCCACTGGGGTCGAAATTGGCCCTTCCCTGGGGTCACAATAGCTACATACAAACATCATTCAAATTGAGCGATACCATTTAGTGCGGTGGTATTCACTCGTTTGATTGTAATAGTTTAAGCGGATCCGGATCAGGGGGTTCCTAAAGGAAACCTATGATCCGGATCTACAGTGTTTGTCACTTTGCAATGTGTAGACGAAAGCAACGATAAAAAAGTAAAATATGTACTAAACAAAATTGAGAACTGGACTTTACCATTAATAGTTCCAGGATGGATAAATTAATTTAACAGGTCTGGCTTTCTATGTACATTTTGCCGAATTTTACTCGTAACTTTCCCAAAAGCATATACAAATCCGGAATCATTTACAGAAACTGATAATGTACTGATTTATTTGTTTGTGAATATGTATGTATTGTCTATGTACATTTTGTTTTGTTCCTCATGTTTTGTCTATGTATATTGTCTGTTCCTCATGTTTTCATGTAAAATCATGAACTGAGTGTAATCAAGAAATTGAATTGGAAAAAAAAAGAAAAAAAAAAAAGAAAAGCTATCAGTTAGAATTAAAAAAACTTAATTTTTTTAGCTCAAGGTGAGCTATTGGGATGGCCCTGTGTCCGTCGTCCGTCGTCGTTAACAATTGCTTCAAATGACATCTCCTCCTATACCAATGAACAGATTTCAACCAAACTTTACAGAAATGTTCCTTGGGTCAAGCTCTTTCAGATTTGTTCAAAGAATTAAAAACAATGCAGAACTCTGGTTGCCATGGCAACCAAAGTGAAAAAATAAGGAAATCTTAAAGAATCTTCTTGTCAAAATCTACAATGACCAGAGCTTAGATATTTGGCACATAGCATCACCTACAGGTCCTCTATCAAGTTTGTTCAAATTATGCCCCTGGGGTCAAAATTGGCCCCGCCCCGGGGGTCACAGATTTACATAGAGTTATATAGTGAAATTTTCAAACGTCTTCTTCTCTGAAAGTAATGTGGCCAGAGTATTGATATTTGGCATGGTGACACTTCTAGATGTCCTATACGAAAATTGATCAAATGGTTCTGGTCAATTGCATAACTAGGTCACAGGAGCTAAAAATAGATTTTTTTCATTGAAAACTTAAAAAATCTTCTTTTCTGAAACTACAAGGGCCAGAGCTTAGATATTTGGCACATAGCATCGCCTACAGGTCCTCTATCTAGTTTCTTCAAATTATGCCCCTGGGGTCGAAATTGGCCCCGCCCTGGGGGTCACAGTTTTACATAGAGTTATATAGTGAAATTTTCAAACATCTTCTTCTCTGAAACTAATATGGCCAGAGCTTTGATATTTGGTATGGTGACACTTCTAGATGTCCTATAAGAAAATTATTCAAATGGTTCTGGTCGGTTGCATAACTAGGTCACAGGAGCTAAAAATAGATTTTTTTCATTGAAAACTTAAAAAATCTTCTTGTCTGAAACTACAAGGGCCAGAGCTTAGATATTTGGCACATAGCATCGCCTACAGGTCCTCTATCTAGTTTCTTCCAATTATGCCCCTGGGGTCGAAATTGGCTCCGCCCCGGGGGTCACAGTTTTACATAGAGTTATATAGTGAACTTTTCAAACATCTTCTTCTCTGAAACTAATATGGCCAGAGCTTTGATATTTGGTATGGTGACACTTCTAGATGTCCTATAAGAAAATTATTCAAATGGTTCTGGTCGGTTGCATAACGAGGTCACAGGAGCTAAAAATAGATTTTTTTCATTGAAAACTTAAAAAATCTTCTTGTCTGAAACTACAAGGGCCAGAGCTTAGATATTTGGCACATACCATCGCCTACAAGTCCTCTATCAAGTTTGTTCAAATTATGCCCCTGGGGTCGAAATTGGCCCCGCCCCGGGGGTCACAGTTTTACATAGAGTTATATAGTGAAATTTTCAAAGGTCTTCTTCTCTGAAACTAATATGGCCAGAGCTTTGATATTTGGTATGGTGACACTTCTAGATGTCCTATACCAAAATTGTTCAAATGGTTCTGGTCGGTTGCATAACTAGGTCACAGGAGCTAAAAATAGATTTTTTCATTGAAAACTTAAAAAATCTTCTTTTCTGAAACTACAAGGGCCAGAGCTTAGAAATTTGGCACATACCATCGCCTACAGGTCCTCTATCAAGTTTGTTCAAATTATGCACCTGGGGTCAAAATTGGCCCCGCCCCTGGGGTCACAGTTTTACATAGAGTTATATGGAGAAAATTTCAAACATCTTCTTCTCTGACACTAATATGGCCAGAGCTTTTATATTCGGTATGGTGACACTTTTTAGCTCACCTGAGCCAAAGGCTCAAGGTGAGCTATTGTGACCGCTCACCGTCCGTAGTACGTCTGTCCGTCTGTCCGTTCACATTTACTTCAAACGACATCTCCTCTGAAACCCGCCGATTGTAGGGAGAGTTCAAACTGCTCATGATGTTCCTTGGATGCTTCTCTACAGAAGTTGTTCAAAAAAAAGGAAAAAAAGCACAAACTCTGCTTGAAAAAGCAAAAAAGCAAAAATCTTTAAAAAATCTTCTTGCCCAAAACTACTAGACCCTAAGCTTTGATATTTGTACAGTAGAATCTCCTGGTGGATCCCTCTATAGTTTGTTAAAATGAAATCCCTAGGGTCACATTAGACACCACCATGCACAGTTTAAGTGCTGCTCTAGGCAGGTTTTACAGTATTTTTGATTTAGGCAGAACTGTATTTACCTGAGTTACCCTTAATATACTATGGGCAAATAACCAATATTTGCAAACAGTTTGGATCCAGATCAGATGCAACATAATGCTGCATCTAATCTGGATCCAAACTATTTGCCACTCATTTACCAACTTAACATTTTCTAAAAAAAAAAATGTACATTTTTTACACACAGAAGGTATTTAGCAGACATCATTTCAGTCTGGTGAGGGTAAGCTTCCAGCAGCAGTGCTGCTAATGCTACAGTACTCTTACATAATATTTGACCTCAGTGATCAGGCCAACAGAACTGAACATGTTGTCTGCTATAGTTTAGAAATGGTTCAGTCTGCTTCATACTTAGAGAAACAGGATCTGGAAGTGATCCACTGACAGTTATGTAATTATGTCTTATGCCATATTTATACATATGTTTAATATTGGTTTTGTCACAGTTATCTGCATGTCTTATCATTTTTTCTTGTCCAGGATTCAACCCTTTTCCCCAATAAATACTGACGTTTATTAACCCATTACCCCATAAATGTGCATTTTTAGGCCTTTGATTTATTCCTCCACTTAAGAAAATAATTCCCCTTTAAACAGTCATGAAAATGTAAGATGTGAAATAAGTTTCTATATCCTAGTAGATGGTAGCTTAAAGCAGTTTGAAAGTAAAGCAAAGTGTGCATTAAGACTCATTCTGCTTTACTTTCAACCTGCTTTAGGTGGCCACCTATTTTCAAAACTAGAAACAGGCTATGGGGTAATGGGTAAAATGAAATTGCCTATTTGGAAAGAGCCTAATGAGAGGAAGTGCCATTTGCAAAGGCCATAACTCTGACATCATTGTTTTTTTAGTTATTTCCCTTTGTCATATTTTCTTGTCAAGAAGACAACTCCAGTTCTACTGATGCTATTGTAATGAAATTTTATGTATGGAAAGAAACTGATGAGAGAAAATGCCATGCATAAGGGCAGCAATATTTTGTTTTCCCCTTTGTCGTATTTTATTGTCAGGAAAATAACTCCAGTTCTGCTGACGCTAGTGAAAAATTATCATTTACCGGAAATGCAAAAAGCTTGATAAGAGGATGTGTCATGGATAAGGGTCATAAGCTTGGCAACAAAATTCACTTTTGTCATGTTTTCTTGTCCGGAAGATAACTCCATTTATAGCTATATTAAAATGTTGTCTTGCCCAGTCAACTTAGGTACAAACTTCAATGTCCTCAGGTGAGCGAATTTAGGGCCATGGCCCTCTTGTTAATATACGTACTTTACATAATTTGTTCAAATTGTTCTGGTCTGTTGCATATCTAGGTCAGTCCTGGACCTAAATTATTATCGCCATTTTTTCAGGTGAGCGAAATATGCCCCATGGGGCTCTTGTTCTTTAAAGTCTTTAAAGATCTTTAAAGAAAAAATGGGAAAAAATCTCATTGACCGTTGTTCCCCTAATTATGCTTGTAATCCTGCAATTAGAACGTGCATCAACATTTTTCTTTAATAATCTTCAAAGAAAAAAATGGAAATTTTAATCTCCTTTATCTGGAGCACGCAATATTATCGTTTTCTTTTCTCAGGCTTATGTCAAGACTTTTCCATGGTGGCGAAGGGTTGGAATATAGGAGTCTGTTTGAGACGTACAGGTTTGAAACTTTAGAAGCAGGTCGCTATGAACCTGTTAATACGCGGCACTTTACTCTGTACCTACAATATTTGTATCCAGAAGCAAAAAGAATATACAAGAAGAATAGAGTCGCCACAAAGACGATATATTCCGGATTAAGCCTTAAATCTATAAGAAGTTGTCCGGTTAAGCCAGAGCCAATCAGTTGTTTAGCATTATTTTTAAAAGCTGAAACTGACTGCATTATCTCAGAATCCACTGAAAATTATGTTACCTGTGAACTAAAAACTGGTGTATATTCCAATGGAATAGAAGTGCGAAAATGTATTACATTTAATAGTGACGGTACGTGGTGTCTGAAAGTTAGTGGAGAAACGACAGACCTGGCAAAGGCCCAAATTGATTCCAACTTCCAGCTAAGTAAAGAAGGTGTTATGCTGGTGTTGAATATTGTTGAGAAACTGGGTTTGTGTTCAGCCATAGATGTCGGTTTTAATGGGATTTCAGTTTCTAGATATCATAGACTCGAAGACTGGCAAGTAGGGGATTCCCCTTGTGAAAGAAAGTTACGGACTTTATCATGTATGCGCATATTGATCATAAATTCTGTTGACAGATGCTTGAAATGTCAAAAAATGATTTTTGAACAAAACATCAGAAGGAGACCTAGACTGTCCGACGAAGGCTAATATTGCAGATTTTCTTACATACAGGTTAGCCTTACTTTCAGGTCTCCTGGACAACGGTATTCTCTCTGAATGTATTGGCTTGTCCTAGCTACAATGCAAATCTTCGCTGGATCTGGTGAGTACGCCTTGGTCTGGGAAGTTGGCATAAAATGTTTTTGGTGTGGTGTTATCGAATCGTTATTAAACTTCTGCGGATGATTCCTCAAGTGCTCGTTCAAATTTGATTTGAAGTAATTAAGGTTACTGCTCAGTATGCATTCTTCAGGTAGACTTTTCCGCCCACTCACTAATCTTTTATTTGTGAGAACTACTTATAAGTATTTTCAGCCTACAATGTCTTTTGTCCAAGTTTTGGCTATGGCCAGGGCTCCAGATAAGGGGAGTATTTCAAAAGCCAAAATCTTTATTTCTGTATTTAACCCTATGATGTTACTACTCATTAGAATCGTCTCTTTGAAAAGATTCTAATGAGTAGTAACACCATCGGATATTGTGCTGAAATGAGTCAGAAAACGTTGGATTTGTTCAGTTAACTCGCTCTTATCTGGAGCCCTGTATGGCCTCTAGTTTCATCAGTGATCACTGATTACCAAATGATTCGCCAATGCATATTTTTATAAGAAAATCACATGAGGTATTATTGATTAAAATAATGGTAGATTTACAGCAGAAAACACGTTTTCTTTCTCTTATTTCATCGACAGTCTTCTAGCGCTTTCAACGCTTTGATTTTTACTATTTTGAGCTCACCTGAGCTAGCTCAGGGTAAGCTTTTGCAATACTTGAATGTCCTGCGTCCGTCATGTTTCGTCCGTCGTCATTAATTTTATTGTTTGCACTCTAGAGGCCATAATATATTGTATATTACCATAAGAGTTCTAATGAATTCAATTATGGTTGAAATCAGACCAATAGGTCAAGAGTTATCTACCTTTGAATTGCATTCTTCAGGTAGGGCTTTCCGCCCACCCACTTATCTTTTATTTGTGAGAATGAAAGTCTTATATTCAGCCTAAAATGGCTTCTGGCCAATTTTTATCTCGCCTGTTCGTAGAACAGTAGACTGCAGAGCTAATGTCATACCCCCGGCGTGTCAGCCTGGACAAGGTTAAAGATTTTTTGACGTTTTTTTAAAGCTTAATATTTGTGCTAGGGTGCTGAATTTTTTTTAAGGATGTTCATTTGGGGTTAAACATTGATGTTATGAAGTTAAAATTTAAAAATGATTTTAAAATTTATTTCAATTTCGAACATGTTTTGGACTTTGGTTTTTTGCTGCAAAACCCCAATGTTAAAGTTTTTCGGACGGATTGTTTTAAAGCTTAATTTTTGTGCTAGGGTGCTGAAATTTTGTTTGAAGGTTTATTTGGGGTTAAACATTGATGTTATGACGTAAATATTAAAAAATGATTTTAATTTCTTTCAATTTTGAACATGTTTTGGACAAGTTTATTTTTGCTACAAAACCCCAGGTTGAAGTTTTTTGGACGGGTTGTTTTAAAGTTTAATACTTGTGCAAGAGTGCTGAAATTTTGTATAGATGTTCATTTGGCGTCAGACATTGACGTTATACAGTTAGAATTAAAAAATAATTTAATTTTGTTCAACATTTAACATGTTTTATACTTCGGCTTTTTGCTGCAAAACCCCATGTTAAAATCTTTTGGAGGGGTTGTTTTAAAGTTTAATACTTGTGCTAGAGTGCTGAAATTGTGTATAGAGGTTTATTTGGTGTCAAACATTGTTGACGACGGACGAACGGAGGACAGACACAGTAAGATCAAAAAAGGATTTAACAGAAATACTTTATAACATGTGATAATTGCACATACACCATACACACTTCTTAACAATGAAAAAACAAGAGCGTGTTACAGTTACACGAATATCCCAGATGGTACAGGGAAGGGAACAAATGTAAACTGTATCAAAAAGAGAGCAGAAACTGTTGTGGAGCGCCATAAAAACGCCATTTTCAGGAGTTCAAAGGCCATAACTCCAAAGGGCCTTGCATGAATTGTCGCCGCTGGTTATCGAATTTGGTCTCCATTTTTTGTCAACAAACATTTTTAGAAAGTTTGGTGAAGATCAGATGAAAAGCAATGTGTTTGTGAAACACAAATGCCCCCAGCCAGCATTGTGTTTGGCAATGTAATGTCAAGGTAAAGGTTACAATGTAAAAAAGGTTGTATGGTTGGAAAGGTCTTGACATGAGGAAGACACATGCCAAGTATAAAAGGCCCAGATGCAAAAATGCAAAATTTATAGCCAAGGTTAAGGTTTGATTAAATAGGTCAAATATCAAGGTCACATGGTCAAAGGTTGAAAAGGTCTTGACACACAAAATATACATACAAAATAGGAAAGTCCTGTGCATACTGGTGCAAATGTTATAGCCATTTCAAGTTTTTACAAAAGTAGGTCAAATGTCAAGGTCAAAGTCATTGGAATGGTTGGAAAAGTCTTGACACAAGAAAGACATATATGCAAAGAATAAAATGCCTAGGTGCAAAAATGCAAAAGTTATAGCCAATGTTACGGTTTTTTGGTTAAAGTTTGATTAAATAGGTCAAGGTCACAGTCATAGACGTTGGTATGGTTGGAAAGATCTTGACACAAGAAATATACATGAGGCTTTGTATGGTCAGCTAAATTGCACTATTGTATTACATCACTAACCTTTAACATTGAAATGGTGACCTTTATGGTGAACTTTGCAAACAGTTTGGAACCAGATAAGATGTCAAGTAATTTGACATCTCAACTACATGCAGACTGTTTGACACTCTAGTTATGATTCATTAAAAACTGAAAAGGGAGATAACTTTAGTTTGACAGCTGCTGCAGACATGTTTTGTAAAAGTACACCACCTATTCAGAGTATTTTAAAAGGTTAAACCTTTACTGTATGAGAAACAATAAAATAACTATTTACAAACAGTGTAGACCCAGATCAGCAGGCTCCTGGAAGGAACCCTCTGATCTGGGTCTTCGCTGTTTGTAAAATTTTCTAAAATATCTTTTGGACAAAACCTCCAAGAGTCTTCAAGGTAAACTCTTCATTATTTTGAAAATTGGGAAAGTTGGCAGTATAAAGGTTAAAGGTTAGTCTGACACTATCAGACCAAATAGAATTGCTCTAACGAGGTAGACTTTATTATAGGAGCCTTTATTACAAGGTTTGCGTGGTTGGAAATCCTTTAAATGTCTTGACACAAGGAATACACATGCCAAGTAAATGTCAAGGTCACAAAGACACTAAGGTTTGTATGGTTAAAAAGGTATTGACTCAAGGAATACACATGCCAAGAAAATGTCAAGGTCACAAGGACA
Organism: Gari tellinella; assembly: GCA_922989275.2. Taxonomy (NCBI): domain Eukaryota; kingdom Metazoa; phylum Mollusca; class Bivalvia; order Cardiida; family Psammobiidae; genus Gari; species Gari tellinella. The sequence goes on along the minus strand of OV277874.1, from coordinate 12,523,256 downwards.
CATAGGTTTGTATGGTTAAAATGTCTTGACACAAGGAATACACATGCCAAGTATAAAAGCCCAGGTTCAACAAGAGCTGTCGGAGAACAGCAAAGCTTGCCTAATTTAACCTTTCTTAAATAGGTATTTATCAATAGAAAAGTGTATCAGTACATTGATTTTCAATCCACAGGGAACCTCCATTCCAAATATCAGCTAACTAATGCAAATATATGTCATGTAGTATTTAGCATTACAACACTTACTCCATAACTAACTTTGAAATTTCCAACAACAGGTCCACAACAGGTGAAACTTTGACTACATTTAAACTTTTTTTAGCTCACATGAGCTAGCTCAGGATGAGCTTTTGCAATCCTTGCATGCCCGTAGTTCGTCGTCAATAATTTTAGTGTTTACACTCTAAAGGCCACAATGTTAATCCAATATTTCTCGAACTTGCTCAGATTGTTTATTACCATAAGAGTTCGGATAAGTTCGATTATGGTTGAAATCGAATAAATAGGTCAAGAGTAATCTACCTTTGAATTGCTGAAAATGCCATATTTAACAGTTTTTACACTCTAGAGGCCACAATATATTTATCCAACCTTTCTCAAACTTGCCCAGATTGTATATTACCATAAGAATCCGAATGAGTTTGATTATAGTTGAAATATGACTAATAGATCGAGAGATTTCTACCTCTGAATTGCTGTAAATGCCATATTTAACAGTGTTTACACTCTAGATGCCTAATGCTCTTTTACCAAGATTGTTCAAATTTTGACCTTGGGGCCAAAAATGGCCCCGCCCTCGGGCTTATCAGTTTTTCTTAGGAAAACTTTTAAAAATCTTCTATTCTGAAACTGTATGGCCTAAATCATTAATATTTGACATGTAGCTTTGCCTTATGGTCCTCTACCAAGATTGTTCAAATTATGACACCCGGGTCAAACTTGGCCCTGCCCCGGTGCTTATCAGTTTTACATATATAGGAAAACCTTCAAAAATCTTCTTCTCTGAAACTGTAAGGCCCATGGAGTAAGTGTTGGAATGCACTTATACTTCATGACATATTTGCAGTAGTAAGCTGGTATTTAGAATGGAGGTTCCCTGTGGATTGAATATCAATGTACTTATACACTTTTTAGCTCACCAGAGCACAAAGTGCTCAAGGTGAGCTATTGTGATACCGCTCTGCCCGGCGTCCGTTGTCCGTCCGTCTGTCCGTGCTCACAAAATGATAGTTACGTGGCTAAAATTGGCTTCCATAACCAGACACATAATTAAAAACATTAACCTGGCAGTTTCTTGTAACATTAACCTGGCCATTTTAGTGACATTAACCCGGCCGGTTGTGGGACATATGGTTAGGGGTTGGGTAAGCCTCCAGATCATTCTGTAACAAAGTTAGATTTCATTTATGTAGCTTACCACACACATTTTAACCACATAAAAGAGATATAATAAATAAGGAAATGGCCACTTAAATGAAGATTTTGGGTACGTCCGTCTGTCCGTCCGTCAACAATTGCAAACGACTTCTTCTCTGAAACCACTAGCCCCAGTGCAACCAAACCTGGTCAGATACATGCTGTTGGTTTGATCTTCAAAAAGTTGTTCAAAAAGTGGGATGGGCCAATTGCCTTGTTGCCGTGGCAACCGTGCACCAAATCTAGAAAAATCTTCTCCGAAACTACTGGTCCTATTTGAATTTGGTTTTCACCAAAATGTTTCTCAATGGATAGACTTTAAAAGTTGTTCAAAGAATTTTGATCCGTCCAAAAACATGGCCGCCATAGGGCGTGGTCATATTCCGTGTTCGGAAATAACTAATTGAAAGTTAAAAACCTTCTAGATTTCATAATTTTGGCTATATCTTAATGAGGTGTTGTCAGTGTTATGCCCTTGATAAAGTTTAGGTCATACTTGAATACCAATCATGTCAGGTCATAAAGTAGGTCAGTAAATCAAATTGAAAAAAAACAAAACTTTTTGCCCCTCCAGGGGCCATATTTTTTTTAGCCCAATCTTCTTGAAACTTGCTTAGAATGATAACATTGACAAAAGCTAAGCAGTGTGTGAATATGGGTTACATCAGATTTAAATGTAGGTCAGTAAGTCAAAGCATAGAAAAAGCTTCTAAACACTGTATGAGTAATATTTTAGCCACAATTTCACACAACATATGCTCAGAATGATCACCTTGACAAAATCTAGGCAATGTACGAATATGGATTACTTTGGGTAAAAAAACAAGTCAGTAGGTCAAATCGTAGGAAAATTTTCAAAGTACTCTAGGGCCCACATCTTGTGCCAATGTGAGCTATTGTGATCGCCCTGTGTCCGTCGTCAAACTTTTTGTTCAAAGAGCTTCTTCTTGGAAACCACTAGGCCAATTTCATCAAAACTTCATAGGATTGTTCCTTGTAGGATACTCTCTCAGATTTCTCCAAGTATAGGTCATCCAATTGAAATTGTGGTTGCCATGGCAACCAATTGAAAAAACTTTAAAAATCTTCTTGTCAAAAACTACAGGTCCGAATTGAAAATGATTTTACCCCCATGTACCATTGGTGACCCTCTATCAGATTTCTTAAAATAATTTTCCTATAAAAAAAACATGGCCTCTAGTGGGTTGGGCAGATTTTTCTTATATGCCTATATAGAAAAAATCTTCTTTTCAAAAACTACTTGTCTGATTTGAAAGTAATTTTATGCAAATTATCCATGGGTGACCCTCTACCAGATTTCTTAAAATTATTTTGATATCTAAAAACACATGGCCGCCAGTGGGTGGGGTGGGGTAAGTTTTCCTTATGTTACTGTCTAGTAAAAACTTTAAAAATCTTCTTCTCTGAAAATACTGGTCCAAATTAAAAAAAGTTTTACACAAATTGTCAATTGATGATCCTCTACCAGATTTCTTTAAATCATTTTGTTATCTTAAAGAACATGGCCGCCAGTGGGTGGGGCATGTTTTCCTTATGTTACTGTATAGGAAAAACTTTAAAAACCTTCTTCTCTGAAACTACTGGTCCAAATTAAATGTAATTTTACACAAGTGGTCAGTAAATAATCCTCGACCAGATTTCCTAAAATCATTTTGTTATCTTAAAAAGTATGGCCGCCAGTGGGTAGGGCAAGTTTTCCTTATATTTCTGTATAGAAAAACTTTCAAAAAACATTTCTCTGAAACTATTGATCTGATTTAAGAATAATTTTACACAAATAATGATTCATGGGTGACCCTTTGCCAGTTTTCTTCAAATAATCTTCCTAGCTCAAACAACATGGCCACCAGTGGATGGGGTGCATAAGTGAAAACTTAATAATTACTGGTCCATTTACATGACCGTAATCACGGGTACCAGGTGAGAGATTTAGGGCCGCATGCGGCTCCTGTTATGAAAGTAGCTCAGAATAGTTACCATTACAAAATCTAGGTAACTTGTGAGTATGGGTTATGTCTGAATAAAAAGTAGGTAAGTAGATCAAATCATAAAAAGGCTTCTGAACACTTTAGGGGCCATGTTTTTAGCTCCAAATTCATGAAATTTGTTGAAAATATTCACCTAGACAAAATCTAGGCAATGTATAAATGGGAGTTATATCAGGTCAAAAAGTAGGTCATTAATTCAAATCATAGGAAAGGCTTCTGAACCCTCTAGTTCATATGGAGTGCACACATCAACATTATCCTGACACATTTGCTTCTTGTGACATTAGGCGCTAGGGTGACGGGTAAACGTAGAACCGTAGTCAACACAGGCTGTATAGGAAAGTACAAGACTGCGTTAACTCAGTTAACCCTAGTGACGCATATATGCGTCCTTTACCAAATATGTACATGAAAAGAGTACACTTGTCCTATGCAAACAGTGAAGTCCCTGATCAGAGGAGCCGTCTGATCAGAGACTTCACTGTTTTTCATTTTGCAATTTATTACAAAAAACAGCCCTTAATATTCTAAACTGGAATTGTTGAAAGTTGATGCGTCTGTCCTTATGTTCTCTTATAACTATGATCACAGTTATTTTTGTTTAGATTAGATATATGCAATGTAAAACATTATGGAACGATTCGAGGGTCTAAAATGGACAAATCTTAAAAATTGTCATACCAGAATGTAGTTAGCCATCACATCTTAGATTCTCGGCTAGTTGCTCATTTATGATTACATGTATATATACCTTTCTAATCATGCTAAACGTTCGACACCAGTAGCCTTAACCGCTAATTTAGGACCCGCGTTAAAATCTGAGTTTAGGTTTTCAAAAAATCTTAAAGTCCTATGTCCCTTGTGTTATTGCTTTCATATTTGGTATGCTGTAAATTATAGTCAATACCTTGTATGTCCCTTGAGTTGTTGCTTTAATAGTTGGTATGCAATATTATATAGCCAAGACCTTGTATGTCCCTTGAGTTGTTGCTGTAATAGTTGGTATGTAATAGTATATAGCCAATACCTTGTATGTCCCTTGATTTGTTGCTTTTATATTTTGTATGCAATAGTATATAGCCAAGACCTTGTATGTCCCTTGAGTTGTTGCTGATATAGTTGGTATGCAATAGTATATAGCCAAGACCTTGTATGTCCCTTGAGTTGTTGCTTTTATATTTTGTATGCAATAGTATATAGCCAATACCTTGTATGTCCCTTGAGTTGTTGCTTTTATATTTTGTATGCAATAGTATATAGCGAAGACCTTGAATGTCCCTTGAGTTGTTGCTTTCATAGTTGGTATACACTGATATATAGTCAAGACCTTGTATGTCTCTTAAGTTGTTGTTTTCATATTTGGTATCCAATAGTATATAGTCAATACCTTATATGTCCCTTGAGTTGTTGCTTTTATAATTTGTATGCAATAGTATATAGCCAAGACCTTGTATGTCCCTTGAGTTGTTGCTGTAATAGTTGGTATGCAATAGTATATAGCCAATACCTTGTATGTCCCTTGATTTGTTGCTTTTATATTTTGTATGCAATAGTATATAGCCAAGACCTTGTATGTCCCTTGAGATGTTGCTGTAATAGTTGGTATGCAATAGTATATAGTCAAGACCTCGTATGTCCCTTGAGTTGTTGCTTTTATATTTTCTATGCAATAGTATATAGCCAATACATTGTATGTCCCTTGAGTTGTTGCTTTTATATTTTGTATGCAATAGTATATAGCGAAGACCTTGAATGTCCCTTGAGTTGTTGCTTTCATATTTGGTATACACTAATATATAGTCAAGACCTTGTATGTCTCTTAAGTTGTTGTTTTCATATTTGGTATCCAATAGTATATAGTCAATACCTTATATGTCCCTTGAGTTGTTGCTTTTATAATTTGTATGCAATAGTATATAGCCAAGACCTTGTATGTCCCTTGAGTTGTTGCTGTAATAGTTGGTATGCAATAGTATATAGCCAATACCTTGTATGTCCCTTGATTTGTTGCTTTTATATTTTGTATGCAATAGTATATAGCCAAGACCTTGTATGTCCCTTGAGTTGTTGCTGTAATAGTTGGTATGCAATAGTATATATTCAATACCTTGTATGTCCCTTGAGTTGTTGCTTTTATATTTGGTATGCAATAGTATATAGCCAATACCTTGTTTGTCCATTTAGTTGTTGCTTTTATATTTGGTATACAATAGTATATAGTCAAGACCTTGTATGGCCCTTGAGTTGTTGCTTTTATATTTGGTATGCACTAGTATATAGTCAATACCTTAAATGTCTCTTGCGTTGTTGCTTTTATATTTGGTTTGCAATAGTATATAGTCAATACCTTGTATGTCCATTGGGTTGTTGCTTTCATATTTGGTATGCAATAGTATATAGTCAATACCTTGTATGTCCCTTGAGTTGTTGCTTTCATATTTTGTACGCAATAGTATATAGTCAAAACCTTATATGTCTCTTGAGTTGTTGCTTTTATATTTGGTATGCAATAGTATATAATCAAGACCTTGTAGTTCCCTTAAGTTGTTGCTTATATATTTGGTAAGCAATAGTTTATAGTCAAGACCTTGTTTGTCCCTTGAGTTGTTGCTTTCATAATTGTAATACATGTGTATATGGACAGTACTTTTCCATTTATGCAAAACGTTTAGCCTGTGAGATTGACATTAGACTCCGCTGTTAAAGTTCGCAAAGTGCTGCCGGCGAGCTTTGTTGTCTATCTGACCAACTCTTGATAAACATGAAACAAAATGTTAAGAGTTGATCAGATTTGTTAAATCCAATTGCAATCTTGAATATTCCACAATAATGAGAAGATATATGACAGAACCGCAGGGGCATATGTAAGATATGGGTCATTTACTAGTATTAGGAATTCACACTTAAACAAGCAGGCTTTTAAGTTCAGCTTTACTACATCTACGATGAACGGTTGGACAAACTGTCTCTAACTCATCATTTACACCATTGAGATAGACAAAACTAACAGTGTGACGAATGCGATATATTGTAACGAAAGTGTGACGAATGCGACGTATAATAACCACTAATACACCTCTAATGTATGCCTCCCATGAACAAAATAGTTCCACTTTATATAGTCATGAATATGTACCATCAGACATATTTTCTATATACTAGAGGATTGGTACTTAAAGCACGCTTAAAGGCGCATTCTACTTTACTTTCAACCTGCTTTAAGTGGTTAACTGTTACAGGGCAAGGATCGAGTTATGGGCTACTGAGTTAAATGCCGATAAGTTTGAGATCGGATACATTTATCAACACATCTATAAGTAATATAAACAAAATTTGAAATTAAGTTAAACGATTAAAACATTGATTAGACGTGGCTGTAACAGCAATTAACAGAGGACACTCAGAAAAATACATTTTTACTGGTTTATTTTAAGATAAACCAACCTCGTTTGTGACTTATAATTTCTCTTTCCCGCGGAAAATCTTTATTTAGATTGAATTATACATTCAAAACAATAAAGTATTATTAGGTAATCTATTTTTGAATGCAATTTAAATAAAGAGCAAAATGTATTATCTCTTAAAACTGCACGCAATGACCTTTGACCTATTTCTGATCTTAATATAAATACTAATAATTTTACATTTCCCAAAGGATTGTTCGTATGCATATACTAATACAAATCACGTGGATGTTGCCCGTCTACATGCCATGCGTGGTTGCTTGTTGTTTGATCTGGATCCCCAATGCTTGCAGATGATATATACAAGTGGCCATCAACATGTTCTTGGTTAATAGGTCTAGGTTAAATATTTGGCCTATATCAGTCCCATATTTTTAGCCCATACGGGCTAGCCGGATATAGCCCACATGGGACCCATTTAGCCATGTTTGCTGGGTTGCTTTTTATTATTAGCTCACCTGAGCCGAAGGCTCAAGGTGAGCTATTGTGACCGCTCATTGTCCGTAGTACGTCTGTCCGTCTGTCCGTTCACTTTTACTTCAAACGACATCTCCTCTGAACCCGGAGATTGTAGGGCGGATTCAAACTGCTCATGATGTTCCTTGGATGCTTCTCTACAGAAATTGTTAAAATGAAACTTTCAAGTGGACTACTTATTGTAATTTATTTAAAAAAGTGAAAAACTTTAAACAATCTTCTTGTAAAAAACTGCTAGGCCCACAGCTTTGATATTTGTTTTTTAGTATCTCCTGGTGATTCTCTCTCAAAATTGTTAATATCAAAACTAAAACTGACCATAGGGATTCACCATAGGGATTTTTTCATTGCCGCTTTATGCAGGATTCATTGCCGCTTTATTCAGGTTATACTGTTTTACTGAAGGTTTAAGCAGGGTTTCAAGCACCCTTATACTAAATCACCTATATTTGCAAACAGTTTGGATCCAGGTCAGATGCCACATAATGCAGCATCTAATCTGGATCTAAACTATTTGCCACTCATTTACATATTTTCTTATATTTAGAAAATATAAGTTATTATTTTTTACATATTTCACATACAAACATTTGGAGCAGACAACAGTTCAGCATGATAATAGTCAGTTCTCCCTGAGACGGTCTCTTATTGCATAACTGACCCAAAGCTAGCTCTGAACTCAGGTCACTGAGATACATAGCAGAAATTATGATGTCTGCTATTTTATGCTCAAGCACAACTTAGTTCAAGGCATATTACTTTTGGTCTGTCTGTTTGTTTGTTTGTTTATCTTTCTGTCTATCAGTCCACAATTAATTCTTGGCCATAAACAGTATGGATCCAGGTCAGATGCCACATAATGCTGCATCTAATCTGGATCCAAATTTGCCGCTCATTTACATATAGTTTCCTATATTTAGAAAATGTAAATAATGATATTTATTAACCTATTAACGCATACATATTCCTTTTTATGTCTTTAATTTATTCTTCCACAGAAGAAAATAATTTCACTTTATACAGTCATTGTTGTCTTTAACAATTGCTTCAAATGACATCTCCTCATATATTGCTGAAAAGATTTCAACCATGTTCCTTGGGTCAAGTTGTTTCAAAATTGTTCAAAGAATTAAAAACAATGTAGAACTCTGGTTGCCATGGCAACCAAGTGAAAAAATAAGGAAATCTTAAAAAATCTTCTTGTCTGAAACTACAAGGGCCAACCTGTAGATGATGCTATGTGACAAATGTCTAAGATCAATAGTATCTATATCTTAGTAGATGATAACTTAAAGCAGGCTGAAAGTAAAGCAGAATGTGCAATAAATAATCATATGGAAATACATGTAGCTTGATTAGAAGATGTGTCATGGATAAGGGCCATAACTCTGCCAACAATACTTTTTTAAGTTATTCCAATTTGTCATGTTTTTTTTTGTCTGGAAGATAATTCCATTTACAGCTATATTAAAATGTTGTCTTGCCTATTAAGCTAAGGCACAATGACCTCAGGTGAGCGAATTAAGGGCCATGGCCCTCTTGTTTATTTAATTATCATGAACATTCACAATTGGTCATTGTTTTGTAGATTACCAATATAATTGTATTTCTTAACAGTTGACATAAAATTACCGCGGCATCTGATCAAGATCCAAACAGTTTGACATTCAATTCAATATTTCTTAAGTCAAAATACTTACAATTTAACTTTGAAAAAATAAAACCACACGTTAATTGTTTGAAATTGATGACGCCATGACAGTGAAGGATTTAAATATTACAAACTCATTCAGCGGTTTACTTACACGTGACGCAGCTTCCATCGGATTGTTTGTAGCTGAAGCCCGGCTCACATTGACATGTGTTCATGACACACTGGCTGTTTGGTACCGTGCACTCATCGGAAGTGGTGCATTCATCGTTGATCAACTTCTTGTTTGAATTCTAAAAGTAAAATGCATGTTTAACCCATCTACCCCTGATGCCACATTTTGCGTATTATCTGATTTCTTGTTGTGCTGAAAGTCGGTCATGTGAAGCAGGTTGAAGGTAATGCAGAACGCGCCTGAATGCGTATTCTGCTTTACTTTCAGTTTGCCTTAAGCTACCATCTGCTAGAATATAGAAATGTCTTATGATACATTTCATTGCTGTATAAATTGAAACTATATTTCTTTGGTGGAAGAAAATATTAAATGAACTAAAAGGCGCTTCTATAGGAGAAATGGTTAATACATGTAAGTCAGAAATGGACTAGATCTAGAGCTATACAGATACTAAATAAGAAACTAGAATTGACAATTAGAAGCTTCAGTGGTCGACTATTCAGTCAAGTCAACTTTCTCATCACCCTGTCCACGTCACAACCTGTGGGGCTGCTAACAGTTTAGATCAAGACCAGACGCAGAATAAATGAGCTTCTCACAATGAGCCACACTGATCTTCACTGTTATCTATATTTCATTAGCCCATTCACTGCCATGACGTCACACCTTTATTGTCATGACGTCATAACTGGGGAGGGCTAATTGTAATATTCAGGTATAAATGAGTTGAGGAATTAAGTTCTGACAAATCCCTACCTTGTTAAGTTCAGCATATCCAAAGTTTGCCGTGCACGTTTTGCTAACCCTGGGGCGTTTATGTGAGTTTAGCTGACACTTAGAGTTGAGCCGATCGTATTTGACGGAACGACATTTTTTCATTTCGTTACACCACAAACAGCATTCTGTTATGGAGCGGATGTTGTTGGCAGTGTCTAAGACGATCCCGTATGTGAGGTCACAACCATAAGTGACGGCATACAAACTGCTGAAACCATCGGCAAGTACGGTCGTGAACATCATGAGCTATACCACAAATGTAAGATGAAAAAGGTCTGCAAAGAAATCAGCATTGAAACGGTGTGACTAAGTTGGGTAAGACCATGGCTGAGTGTGGCTTACGGATACACTACAAGGGGCGTAGCCCCCGATAACTATTTCATGTAGTCACGCTCTTGAACGGCCCAACCATTGGCTAACTTTTCATACGCCCACCTCTAAAGGTGGTCGTATATTGGCGTGGCCCTGTCCGTCCGTCCGTGAATACATACGTACGTCCGACGTCCGTCCGTTCGTTCGTTCGTTCGTCCGTCAACATTTTGTTTTTCCGGAGTTTTAAGTGCCACGGTGTCTACAAATTAGAATAGATTTTGATAAAACAATATATTTCTTTGCCAGTGGGCGTATAATGTACCGTTTGCGGTGCTCTCGTTAAACATTGGTTTGGGCTCGAGGAAAAAAATAGATACGCTATAATAGTATAATGAGTATATGACGGCATTCAGCACATGCTATGCTTTGTTCCATGGACATCGGGCAACATTCACTCATATTTGTAGACGCAGATCTAGTTCAGGCCAAACAAAGTTGGTGTCTTTTGCTATTGAGTTTAAGGATTTTTGCTCAGACTATTTTTAGGATTTTGATAATATTTGTGGCATTTCGACACTAAACAATGAGGAAATTTAGGCATGCCGATATAATACGAGAGGATCAGATAAAATTATCCTTTTTCTATTTTCAAGATATTGTACTAGTTCTCGCATTTATCAGGGGCCTGTTTCATAAAACTTCGTACGACAAATGTTGTCGTAAGTCAGATTATTAAGTCTTAATTATTATCTATTTCTTTATCTAATCCTGTCTTGTGATATCTCTTTGGAATCGTCTTGAAAAGACGATTCCAAAGAGCTGTCAACCGACAGGATTATATAGAGAAATCAGAAATTAAATGTATCTTAAAGTTTTGACTTACGACAATTTTTGTTCTGATAAATGCCAGAACTGGTACAATATCTTCGAAATAGAAAAAGGATAAACTGGATTTTTTAAAAGCAATACATTAAGATGTTTGCTTACTACTAATATTCAACAATAATAAGTTTCGATACTCCGACTATATTAAAGTAAGTTACTGCTGAATATTAATTAATTGTAGATCTAGATCTAGTTTAATTCTATAAGACCATGGAGAGAAAATGTTAACCAAATAGTTGATAAAGCAGCTTAGATCTTTCACTGATTGAAAATGCTTTATTGTGCAATGTTTTTTAATTTGTTTAGATAGATCTATCTCATTTTTAACTAAACTATTAGTTGATAAAAAATATGAATAAATAGAGGATCTTATATATAATCTCACATTCGTGCTCATTATTTAATATTTTTAATAAACGAGTTGACTAAAATAATATGACGCGAGCCTTGGCGAGCGTCATATTCATTTTAGTCAACTACTTTATTAAAAATGATAAATAATGAGCACGAATGTGAGATTCTATTTATCACATAACAAGTTTAAGCACCTATTAAATTTATTGAAGCCGTAGTTTGTAGACGCTGCGCTATATAGATTTTCCGCCAAAACGTTACGTTGTTTACGTTAACGTCGTCGCAAATGACGTCATTTGGCGTCTCGCTTCATGCAGCGCTTGTGGACAAACAGGTTGGGCCGGTGTAACGCAGTAGAATGACCCATCCGTGCAAAAGGACCCGGGTCTTTATACTATACGTAGAGAAATGACCCCAAGCCGTGAGGGGGTCATTCTACTACGAGTCGATGGGGTCCTTTTTCTCACAGGGACCCGGCACGATTGATTTTTGAGATAATTTTTTTTCAAAAGGGATATATAGAGACAAGGGGTACAACTTATTGTTAGTATATTCTCAACCTATCTCGACAAAAGCGGTCATATCACGAATAATAATTGATGAAACGACATCCTTTTTGCATTTCTGTCTAGCTAATATAATACCCATCCATAAAAACATAACATAAAACCAACTGTAAGGATGCACTTTCAACAGTATTTGCATTTACTCACAGAAATCAACGACTTTTGGAAAACGGGACAGGTGTTCGTTCACTGCTAACACAGCATTGACCACTACTGTATGCTTGTTTAGGCGGTAATCGAGTGTTACAGTCATTGACAACTACTGTACGCTTGTTTAGGCGGTAATATCGAGCATGACAGTCATACAGTTCCATAAATATACAGCTTTCACACCGATCAAAACTGATTTCTTCTCAAATCATTGCCGTACCAAAAAAGCCTACATGTACAAGAAGAGCTTTACTGCCGATGAAAACATGCAAATTTGTTGTTGGTATTGTAATGGTTGGAGTATAAATCAGCTTTGATCGGTGTAAAAAATGGATATCCATGGAACTGTATGACTGTCATGTTCGATATTACCGCCTATACAAGCACACAGTAGTGGTCAATGCGGTTTCAGCTGTGAACGAACACCTGTCCCGTTTTCCAAAAGTCGTTGATTTCTGTGAGTAAATGCAATTACTTTTGAAAGTGCATGCTTACAGTTGGTTTTATGTTATGTTTTTATGGAAGGGTATTATATAAGCTAGACAGAAGTGCAAAAAGGGTGTCGTTTTATCAATTATTATTTATGATATGCCCGGTTTTGTCGAGATAGGGTGAGCATGTACTAACAATCAGTTGTACCCCTTGTCTCTATATATACCTTTTGACAATTGTTTCTCTCAAAAATCAATCGTGCCAGGTCCCTGTGCTTTTTCTGAGGTCTGGGGTCATTCGTTTACGTAGTAAAATGACCCGGGTCACTGTTCTACGTAGTGGGTGGGTCATTCTACTGCGTTACACCGGAGCCCAAAAAACGATATTCCACTAGTGGATTAAGATATTTATATAATGGCTTTATGTCCGGACCGCAAGTTATGTGATGATGCTAGTCAAAGACATCCTGTTTGCTTTTGCTTCAATAGGGGGTTCCCGTCGACTGAAATACAGCACATGCAATTCAAAATAATTGAATGTATTAAATGCTTTATAGCGTCGTGGCCTGGGCCCGTTTTACTAAACTACTCTTACGCGTAAGTCAAAATCGTTTAACTCTTTTTTTTCGATCATAAACGTTTGCAAACAGCAAATAGCCAGATCAGAGGACGCGCTAAAAGCGCGTCCTCTGATCTGGCTATTTGCTGTTTGTAGCAAGTGATAATAAAAAATATAAATTAAAATTTAAAATTTTGACTTACGCAAATAATTTGCGTAAGTTGTTTACTAAAACGGGCCCTGATGCGGACAATGTAAAATAGCGTGGTATAGGTAGGACGTCTTCAACAATATTTTGCCATTTTCTATTTTTGTATTTTTTCTACGGACATGTCAAACTCTTTGTATATGTTTTATCCTGTATGCCTTCATTAGATTTAAAGTCATTAGAATATATATACTAAATGTACAAACAAAATAGTATGTTGATTTATTTTTCTAAGGATTGGATTGATACATTATGTGATAAAATACGATAACACTTCTAAAAATTTAATAATTTCTCTTTAAATGTAAATCGGTAGTGTTTGTACTGCAGCTTATGGTGGAAAATATTTTTTATGCCCCCGGCATCGACAGATGCGGGAGCATATAGTAATTGTCCTGTCCGTCGGTCAGTGCGTCCGTCCGTCCGTCCGTCCGTAACAAGGTTAAGTAGAATTTACCGTTTCGTCTAGCATCAACACCGCTTACCCAAATGCTTGGATACTTATACTGTTGTTACCTTGGACCATTCCCTATCCACCAATGTCACCAAACTTTGATTTTGACCTCAACCTTGACCTTGACCTAATTTGGACTAAGAATATTTTAAATAGGCTATTTCTTGGTTAACTAGATTTTACCGTTTCGTCTAGCATCAACACGTCTGACTAGAATGCTTTGATACTTATACAGCTGTTGCCTTTGACCATTCCCTATCCACCAATATCACCAAACTTTGATTTTGACCTTGACCTTGACCTAATTTTAACTTAGAATATTTTAAATGGGCTCTTTTTTCGGTTAACTAGATTTTACCGTTTCGTCTAGCATCAACACTGTTTACTACAATGTTTGATACTTATACAGTTAATGCCTTAGACCATTACCAACTCACCAATAATACCCAAGCTCATTTTGACCTTGACCTAATTTTAACTTAGAATATTTTAAATGGGCTTTTTCTCGGTTAACTAGATTTTACCGTTTCATCTAGCATCCACACTGTTTACTAAAATGTTTGATACTTATACAGTTAATGCCTTAGACCATTACCAACTCACCAATAATACCCAAGCTCATTTTGACATTGACCTTGACCTAATTTTAACTTAGAATATTTTAAATGGGCTTTTTCTCGGTTAACTAGATTTTACCGTTTCATCTAGCATCAACACTGTTTACTACAATGCTTTGATACTTATACAGTTATTGCCTTAGACCATTACCAACTCACCAATAATACCCAAGCTCAGTTTGACCTTGACCTAATTTGGACTTAGAAAAAAATCAGAAAATATTGTCATGGATGCCACCGGGGGCATAAGCGTTTATTGAACGCGCAGTCTTGTTTATAGTATTACCGTATACAGTGGACATCTGTTATTCTTTCCCAATAAACGCGTTTACGCTAAAACTATTATTTGCAGTGCAAACAGTTTGGAACAAGATCAGACGCCGGGTAACCCGGCGTCTGATCAGGCTCCAACTGTTTGCCACCAAGATAAACAAGAATGATCAGAATTGTCCAAAAGTTGTTCTTTTCTACGTTTTAGTGCTTTGTGTTTGCGTACGTTTGCGTTTAAACGGGAAAGAATAACAGATTCTCCACTGTATTTATCACATCTCTGGCAGTGAAATAAAGTCATTCAATATTTTCGATATTTCACTAGTGAAATCCCAGGAGACCTTTCTATCTTGAAGCTGTTCTGGGGACAAAAACGGTCGTAAGTCAAAACTTTAATACATTTAATTTCTGATTTCTCTATCGCATCCTGTCTTGTGACATCTTTTTGGAATCGTCTTGAAAGACGATTCAAAAGAGATATCACAAGACAGGATTAGATTGAGAAATAAATAATAGTTTAGACTTTTATAATCTGACTTACGACAACATTAAACTAATTTTGTCGTACGAAGTTTTATGAAAGAGGCCCCAGGGGTTTAATTGTCATATGGGATGTTTTTGTTTATTTGAATGAGAATATACCCTCTGCCAAGAACTAAAAGGTAGGGAGGTCGTTGGTTTAGTTCCCATGCCCTACTTCTCACCAAACTTAGCCGAATCTTCATATTTCTTAAATACCGGTAATCCCTTATCATCGTATCATTTGTCGGCGCTATGTGACATTTTCAGTCATATATAATTATAGCGTGTAACTCAACTAATACATCCACTTACTAGTGAGAAATTGTTTTTTGACAGCGGCCCAACTTGTTCGCACACAAACGCACAAGCGCTACACGAAGCGTGACACTCGCGTCATATTATTTTAGTCAACTCGTTTATTAAAACTGATAAATAATGAGCACTCAAATACGATTCTCTATCTAAACATACCTATTTAACACAATATCCTCTAGTAAAGCTGCCATTTTAAATTTGTTTTTTTCCAAATACAAAAAATACAACGAGAAACACTATACAATTATATTTTAACATTAACCCATTTCTCCATATAAACTCTTTATACACCTTTAATTAATTTCTCTTCTGAAGTAGATCTAAATAGTTTCAATTGATACAGCCATACATGCGTTACGCGGCATCTAATCAGGATCAAAACTGTTTGCAAAAATGCGTTTTATGACGTCATTGAGAATTAAAGGGTTAATCCGGGTACAATATTTATTTTTTCAAACAGTTTAGATCTTGACCAGACAGTGTGTAACGCTGCGTCTGAGCAGGATCTAAACTGTTTGACACTCTTGTCAATACATGTATATCTGAAGTCAAAATACCCACATTTTAAGTATGATAAGTTAAAGCAGACGACAATTTTTTTTAAAAGTGATGACGTCATGACAGAAAATGGGTTAAGCGAGATCTTAAGTTGTCTACTGTAAAGTGGAGAAAACGTTATTCTTTCCCTTTAAGGCGCAAACGAAACGCAAACGCAATGCAATCAAATGTAGAAAAAACATTTTGACAATTCTGAATGTTGATTTAATCCTGAATGGCAAACAGTTTGGAGCCTGATCAGACGCCGGGTTACCCGGCGTCTGATCTGGCTCCAAACTGTTTGCATGGAAAATAATAGATTTAGCGTAGACGCGTTTATTGGGAAAGAATAACGTCTTCTCCACTGTATGTACTGTAAACATGTACACTTAGTGCAAAAGGAAACGCACATCATTTTTTTTCTCAATAATTTTATTCACATATATTACATCCATACATATTTTTACATTCCAACATCATTATGAGATATCTCCTCAAATGTGCCGTTGATTGTTATCATATTTCTTGTACTATCGCATAGTATCAATGTGAAAATTTACTCCAAATTTCGTTGAAATCGGACATCTATGACATGATTTATAGAACTTTACTACACTTTGAAATATCTTGTGAACCAATTTTTAGTGTTTTACTACAGTTTGCAACTTTACAACAAAACGGGTCGCAAGACCCTTTATATGTCATATTATGAGATATCTCCTCAAAATTTGCATTGATCGTTTTCATATTTCTTGTACTCGCGCATATATATAGTATCAATGTGAAAAATTACTCCAAGTTTCGTTACAATCCGACATCTATGACATGATTTATAGAACTTTACTACACTTTGAAATATCTCTGAGAACCCACTTTTTAGTGTTTTACTACAGTTTGCAACTTTACTACAAAACGGGTCGCAAGGTGCTTTATAAATCATTTTGGAGATAATTTCTCAAATAGGTCGTCTATCATTATCATATTTCTTGTATACACGTATAATGTCAATGTGAAGGTTTACTCCAAAATTCGTTGCAATTTGACATCTATGACATGATTTATAGAACTTTACTACACTTTGAAATAGCACTGTCCATTCACTTTGTAGTAATTACTACAATATGCAACGTTACTACAAAACGGGTCGTGAGGGTTCAGCGCTAAGTGTAGTAACGCACTTTGTAGTAATTACTACAATTTGCAACGTTACTACAAAACGGGTCGTAACATAGCAGTCAACTTCACAAGTACATGCAACATGTTCACAAAGCACTATTTTGCCTTTTTGATACCTTATTTCTGCTGCATTTCCTACCTATATTGCAAATTTTGTTTTGTTTATACATGTATATTTATGTTAACAATGTCATTGTTGTCCATTCTTTGGGTTATCAATCATTAGGGGGAGGGCTGTAACTAAGTGGTGAGCACTTGTAGTCCGACCCCATTTCTGTAAATATTCGAAATAAAATATGTTTAAACTAAACTAAACTGTTTTACTGTAAATAATGTAACATGAAGTGATAGGGAAAAATGTCTACAACTAGCTTAACTATTTCCTTGCCAAGTGTTATGGTCTGCTGTAGACCGAGTGATTTAAATACAAGCATTTCAACGACTACCCTTGTTCGATTGTACGATAAAATACTGGTATTAATTTATCATTTCGATTCTAACACTTCAATGTAACCACACACTGCACCCACACAACTTCGCTTCATTTCCTGGCGAATGCATTACGTGAGTAACGTCACATTTTAGCCGTTATGTACAGCGCGTGCGTGTTTTATTGAGAATTCAAACACAATTAGTTGCGTCCTTCTTTGTTTATATAGGGGTGTGTGCGAATTGTGTTAGAATGATATTTAACTGCAAACAGTTTAATTCCAGACTACCCTCGGATAACAAAAACCATAACACGAAATTCAAATATCGTCGTGTATTGTCAGTTCCACTGTAAAATGCATTTTAGCTAGCCTATTTGCCTTTGTCTTTGTCGTCATCAGACCTCGGTGGTGGTATTGGGGTCGGCTTTGGTAAGATTTTGATGCAAGCGCTGAAATATATTGATACTACTTGCAATTAAGACATATTTGTTCATTAGTATGTTATCTGCTTTGGACGTTTGTATATATTGTTTATGTACCAATGAACATGAATTTAATATATTTTCTTTTGGTGGTCCGGAAGTTCAGAAATACTGCAGATTATAAACAATTGTTAGGGTACATAAACATACAAATTAATGGCTAGCAATTTTATGTCCGTCTTCCTGTTAATAATATTTTAACTTAAGTTCCGTGTCTGTACAGTTTTGTCCAAAACATTTACAAATCAACATAATAAAATAGATCAACTGTGGTAATATATTTCATTTGCAGTTTAACCCCTCAGAATGTAATAAAAGTCCGGCCGCCAAAAAAAGAAAATAATGTTTTCATTGGTCGTATTATGTAGATCTAACCAAAATCAACATCCAGCCTAGCAACACGTATGCGCATCATTCACAAACCGAAGACTAGTAAAGTGTATACAGTACTCCCTCCATATAACGGCCTTCCCCAACAACGATTCCCTCCTTACAACGATCCTTGCCGCAGTTCCCTAAACATGACACTTATGTTTAACGCTTTTACAGCTGTAATATCGTCTGCTTAAAGTTGTCGTCTGCTGTTTTCTCAAAGTTACACATTGGACATTTTGACAGAAAAAACTTAATAAGGAATGACAAATTGCGGCGTCTGATCTGGATTCAAGCTGTTTGCAAATGTTAGCAAGTTATCCACAGTTTGTCATATTTCAATAAAATGTAAAACAACATCTCTAAATAAATACGGAGTATCCTTCTTTAGAAAATTGAAATGTACTTTTTAAGTCTTCGAAGTCAAACAGTTGACACTTATTTTTCTTTTTTTTTCAATATCTGAGGTTTTTAAACACGATGGGAGGGAAGTAATTGGTAATTATCTAGACCAAAGTTCATGCTTATAAAGCGTTTTAGTTGAGTCTTGAATCATTCTCAAGCATTTGATTGGTCAGATTTGAACCTAGACAATCATCATATAAGTGCAATTGGCCATGAACAATAGATTAATTTACGTTATCACGAGTTTTTTACCCCTTCACCGCCATATTGTCATGTGTTTCAATATTGTTGTCTGCAATATCGTTTCAAATGTAGTTTTAAATCTGACGTAATTTCACAAGTGGCAAACAGAGATAGCGTGTGAACGTTTTAACTATAAAACTCGGATATGTTCTACTTAGGCGAGTATGTAATATCAAAGCTCGGCTGTATATCTCAAACCTGTTTTAACCGACACACTTTTTTATCCGACATCATCAGTTGGTACCGAATAATGTTGGATAATGCAGTTTATTCTGTATCGGGTTGTGTCTTTGACTTTGACCCTTTTTAATGTTTTGTTGTATATGTTAGTCTTAGACTAAAAAAAGAGGCGTCATTGTTTAACAGACACATTTCTGGTTTTTAATTCTATTTTCACAGATAAAACACAACAATACCAACACATTTTACAAGTTGTTATAAACAGGCGAAACTCGATACTAAGATAAATTTACTAAGATCAGGCCCGGCTCTTACTTAACGTCTCAAACTCAAGCACATCGTGAGCTCATATTTCGTCTCAGTCTCATGAGAAATTTTCTCACACGAGACCTTGCTCAGATTGGCTTTTACTAAACGTTTTGAGAATTTGCCAGAGCACCAGATAAGGGTAGTTTTTCAAAAACTAAAATCTTTATTTCTGAATTAAACCCTATGGTGTCACTACTCATCAGAATCGTCTCTTCGAGACGATTCTAATGAGTAGTAACACCATAGGATTTGGTGCTAAAAATAGTGAGAAAATGTGGGATTTGTTGAAAAAACTAACTCTTATCTGGAGCCCTGATTTGCTCAAGTCAGACTGAGATTATTATAGCACAAGCGGCCTATTGTTTACGATTATCTCTAAAGGAACATGATTAACCCTTTCCCCCATAGAAGCGCCTTTTAGCAAATATGATGTATTCCTCCGCTGAAGAAAATAGTTCCAATTTAATCAGTCATGAATATATATTATAGAGAATATATTCTACATTCTAGGACATTATATATTAAAGCAGGCTGAAAGTAAAGCAGAATGCGCCTTAGGGCGCATTCTGCTTCACTTTCAACCTGCTTTCAGCAGTCACCTATTTTCAATACCAGAAATAGGCTATCAGGTAAAGGGTTAACTGTTAGAATCACAAATCAAATTTAGATTAATCAACCCTGCTCGTTAAGACAATCCTACTAATATGATACAACTGACTAGGTTGTTTCCATGAAAAACTCGTCAATATACTGATATGATGTTGTATTGAGTGTTTCACCTTTGTTTATCAGTGTACAATTAGTGTTGTGACGACAGGTGTGATCTTACACCAGTAGGATTGCTCTCTGTTTTACCAATTTATAAATGAAACACACCGGCAGTGTTTTTTATATAGATTTACACCTGTTTTATGTAATGTTTATGATAAAAACGTGAATTGGAACGCGTTTCCACAGGAAGTGTTAGAACTTGCTCAAACATGTGTCAACTCATGGAGTACACAAAAAACGGTGTAACTGTTACACGACAATTACGGAAAACTTACATATATTTTTTACAGTGCAGACAACGCTATCATACGTAAATATATATTCATATTTTCCAATTTAACATGCAATTGTTTGAGAGTCAGCCTTGTTGCAGACCCGTAGTGTGGCATCCTCACTTGTTTGGGACACATTGGGATGACGGATGTGCTAAGAAGAAATTTAACTCATTCACCACTGGATTCTTTAGTAGATAATTGCATAGTCAAATTAAGTCTGGTCTCTTTTTGTCAATTTAGGGTTGATTTGAACAATATCTGGCAAAATTGCAAACAATGCCGACCTGCAGGATCCCTCTGATCAGGGTCTTCACTGTTTGCATAGGACAAGTGTACACCATACATGCACAATGTTTGTTCATGACAAGTATACTCGTCACTAGGGTTGAAAGTGTTAACTGTCACATAAGTTCAACAAACATCTGGAGTTACGAAAGAAACTGTTTATATAACCCCTTCACTGACATGACCTCACACAGTTTAAACAATGGCCGTCTGCTTTTATCTTCCTAATTTAAAATGTAGGTATTTTGACTTAAGAAATATTGAAATGAGTGTTAATAACTTTGGACCCTCACCTGGGGCCCGTTTAATAAAACTTCGAACGACAAAACGATCGTAAGTCAAAATGTAAAATACATATTTCTTATTTCTCTACCTAATCCTATCTTGTGACATCATTTTGGAACCGTCTTGAAAAGACGATTCCAAGAAGATGTCACAAGTCAGGATTAGATGGAGAAATAATTAATAATTCAGACTTTTATGATCTGACTTACGGCAACATTTTTCGTACGAAGTTTTATGAAACGGGCCCCTGATCAGATGCCGCGCCACGAGCCGTCTAACCAGGATCCAAACTAGTTACAAATAACTATTGTTTCGGGTTAATTTAGCAAAGGGGTTCAGTTAACACTTCGTTCAGGCATGAAACTCATGAATTCTTGTTATTTAGAACATACTGCGCACGTAAGTTCTCTGCCATTCACGTACGGTGGACACTGAAGCGATCCACATCGACCCTCGACGAAGAACAGAAGTTTGTCATCATTACTAACGGTATTACGTTCTCCAACAATAAACTCCGGCTTGCCATCAAGACAGATATATTCGCTGGCAGCTTTATGATTTTGATATCCGGAAACGAGCATTCCCTCATACTCCATTGTCCACCCGTCCATACAGTTATATTGAGCCGGAACCATCAACACCATAGACCGAGCTGTCCGACAGACAGCACAGGGGACTTCTTTATTAAGCAACTGCATACTTTGATCAAGCTCAGGAAAGAATTTTATACTATTAGCTCTAAGACTGAACTTATATTCCGCCCCGAACACCTGACCACCATCCTGTTCATTATCCTCGGCATACTTTCCATAGAGTGGAATTCGAGGTAGGCAGATATGATTTACAGCAGCACCAATGTCTTCAAACCAAGATCCGCCCGCAAATCCCGCATAAATGAGCTCCGTGCCGTTTCCAGGGCATGTCGTTCTTCCCCAACGGACATACGTAGAGCCCGTAGCGGCACTGTCTGAAACGGGATCAAGTCAACATGTAGAAAAATAGTACACTTTTTGTACCTCTGAATATGATAGAATATAAAGACAAAATAAAACCCACGTCTACTCCAATAAAGGCGAACCGGAACCTGTAAATATCGGAATTCTCTCTTAACCGGACAAAACACGTTGGTCCCATTTCCAACCCTTCTTTATCTTATCCCATTTCACCATATATACGCACTTTATACTTTCATGAATATGTAACATCATTAATATTTTCTATATTCTAGCAGTTGATAGCTTAAAGTAGTATAAAAGTAAAGCAGAATGCGCCTTAAAGCGTTTCTCAGAGGTTAGCACTTTGGAAGTTATTCTGCATATGATCAGATTCCAAACTGTGTACAATAGGCAAACTTCTTTAAGAACAAACTACAACTAATGTCCCTGTGTCATGACTTTTGATTGAGAAATGTTTCTCCATGAATACATTCTAAACACCCCATTGTCATGAAGACATATGCTTTAAACAAGTCTCATCTGCTTTTATTTTTCAATATTAAAAGTGTAGGACAAATCGATTTAATTAATATCGTAAAGAGTGTTAAACAGTTTGGATCCTGATGAGATTCCGAATAACTCGGCGTCTAATTAGGACCCAAGTTGAATGCAAATTGCATTTGTACTCGGGGTAAGACAGTGAATAGGGTCAATATAGGACGCAAGTCTGACACATGTTGAAAACTATACTTGATAGGGTATTGTCGAATTGTTTTTCAACAAAATATTACCTTGCAACTCGTTTTTCAAAGAATGAATTGTGTCAATAGCCTCTTCCAGTTTGATGTTAGAGACGGATTGGTTGCCGTTTGCTGTCTTCAGATCATTTTCAATGATTTCAAGCTTTTCAGTTGATACTTGAAGTTCATTTTCAACGCTTTGTAGCTTTACCGTTGTTTCCTTAAGTTCACTTTCCAACTTTTTCGTTGATTCTTTAAATTTATTTTCAACGTTTACCAATTCGTTTTCCAAAAGATCTAGTCTCTTCAATACTTCACACTCATAATTAAACGTGTCAATTTGGCCAGTCGAAACGGTAATTGCGACTGTGAGGAGGAAGAGCGGAATCAGGAACGAGGCCATGGCTGTATTAGCGATAAACGATCAATCTCACAGACTTCAGAATAAACTGCTGACAGTTGACTTGTGTTTTGTACAATGTCGTTAGAAACGGATCAAATAATACGCTAGTTGAATACATGAGTTAGGCCAATTGTTTTTAAAAAAAATACATATACCTTTGTTTCCTATTACATGCCTTAAAAAAATTAGGACGGTACATGAAGGTCGGAAAATCTGTTTTTTACGCATAAAATAATACATTTACCCTTCTGATGGAGTATTTTGTATAAACCTATTCAGATATGAATACAGATTTGTACATGAAATTATTTTATTGTGCACAGCTCTGGGACCATAAAAAGTTACACCCTTATATCAATTCAAATTGAATTTATTGGTAGGCACCATTACCAAAAATAATTTTTTACTGAGATCATTGTTGATCAATATTGGTTACCAAAACGGCAAAGAAGTGACTTATGTATAATAATGGAATTAATTTAGTATTGGAATGTGAAATGCATATCAAGTGTGTCACTGAAATGCGGTGTCTGCATGTTGAATGTGTCAATGGTTAATTAATCAGCCGATCATATCTGGAAGGAAATTATTTTATGACAGATTTAGGGCAAATTTCACTAAGATATGTGCTAAATCTTATTTATTGTTTAAATTATGCGCCGGGTGTGACTGGCTGCATTTTTCTCAGCTCTGGCTGTTATCAATATTCAAAGTGGAATTACTTTATATAAACTTCTGAAACTTGACAGTGTTGTAAATGAATATATTTTTAAAAGAATGGTGTGATTGAAAAGTGATTTTTATAGTGAGATTTAAAAGATATTGTGGACTTACTAAATTATATTTGTGGAGTATATAGTGTTACACTGGACATATTGGATATTTAATTCAACATGTGTTTGGCCCAAGGCAGTCCTGACCATGAGCGAAGCCTAGCAAAGAGGATTAGATATACGGGAAAGTACATTTATTCACTTGATAGACAATTATCACCTTATTCTAAACCTGATCCCCTTTTATTGTCTAGATTGAGAGAGTTGGGTCTTTATGACTTTGGGCAATTTGGATTAGCAAAATATAGGGGTACAAAAAGGGGTAAATCTAAACTGAAACGCATTTGGGATACAAATGATGGCATCCCTCATGAAATTGTTAGAGAATTACCACAGTCAATAGAAGTTGTTTCCAGTACTTGTCAAACAAATAGTAAGCTTGAAATCTCAGTTGAACCTCCTAAAGCAAAAACACAAAATCTCATTCATGTAAGGTATGAACAGCCCATGTCCACTAAACCTGAGAAGCAAATTAAAATCTGCAGTTTAAACCCAAGATCAGTAAAAAAATAAAGCTTTGGCTATACATGACTATATAATCTCAAATGATATCCATGTAGTGGCCGTCACTGATACCTGGCTTGGTAGTACTACAGATAAACCATGCTTAGGTGAACTAGTTCCTGACAGCTATAAAAGCAAACATGTTCCTCGCTGTAGTGGAGGCCGGGGTGGGGTTGGGCTCATATAAGGCATCACTTGATATCAAAATCCTTTCTTCTACAAAAGATAATGATTTTTCAACTTTTGAGCATATTGACTGTACATTAAGCATCAAAGATTTCACAGTGCGTCTAGCAGTCGTCTACAGACCCCCTCCATTTACTGCTAACGGTCTTAAAACTGTCTTTCTTGATAAGGAATGGCATCTTTTCTTATCGAAATTTGCAACCACTGATAAACAAGTCATCATTGTAGGGGATTTAAACCTTCATCTTGATATCTCAAACGATAGGAACACTGTCAATTTCGTCAGTACGACTGTATCATTTGGGTTTGAACAGCATGTCAAAGAAGCCACTCATGTAGGGAGACACACTCTTGATGCTGTTATCACAAGAGAAAAATGAAGACTGTGTGTCAAATATCGAAGTCACTGACCCTGGACTATCTGACAGTAGTGGCAAAATCGCTAGAGACCATTTCTCTGTGTCTTTCAGAGCAAAGGCAGAAAAACCTCCACTCATCGGAAAAACTGTTTCATTTCGAAGGCTTAGGAATATTAATGTCGAATCATTTAAAAGAGATATTCTCAACTCAGATTCAATGAAAGAAATTCTGAAAATGACAGATATTGACGAAATTGTCAGTGTACATACACAGGAACTTTCATCACTGATCAATAAGCATGCACCAGTGTGCACTAAGACCATAACTCTCAGGCCATCATGTCCATGGTACACCAAGAACTTCATAATGCAAAACATGTAAAACGTAAGTTGGAACGAAAGTGGAAATTATCCAAACTCACCATTGATCATCAACTGTATCGAGAGCAGTGTGCTAAAGTGAAAAAATTGTTAGCAAAATCAAAGGTCACTTTTTACACAGAAAAAGTAGACTCCTGTAAACGGGACTCGAAGAGTCTTTTCAAAGTCACTAAGCATCTCTTGGGCTCAAACAGTGAAATCGCACTGCCAAAAAACGTTTCCTCAAAACAACTTGCGCATGATTTCAGCGACTTTTTCATAAAAAAATAGACAAAATATGCACAGGTATTGCCTCTGAACCAACGTCATGCCTCCCAGTCATTACAGAAACGTTGCATTCAATGAGCTCCTTAGAAAGTTTTGACTCTGCTATAGGCAGCAGAAATTGGAGAAATCATCAAGGCATCCCAATGTTAGTCCTGTGAACTCGACCCAATACCTACATGGCTCTTAAAGTTATGCCTTGGCGAGCTACTACCATCGTTTACAAAAATTGTGAATTCTTCGCTGGAATCTGCGTATGTTCCAAAAGAATTCAAAAGGTCCCATGTAAGACCACTTTTGAAGAAACCTGATCTCGATACAAATTATCTTAAAATTACAGGCCAGTATCAAATCTGCCATTTCTATCTAAAGTATTAGAACAAGTAGTAGACAAACGCATTGAGTCCCATTTGACCACAATCAATCTGAACGAGCAGCATCAGTCAGCATATCGTAAGCATCACTCTACAGAAACTGCTCTTCTTAAGGTTCAAAATGACATCTTGCAGTATCTTGATAAGAACGAAATCACAAATCATGTGATGCTTGACCTATCAGCCGCATTTGACACAATTGATCATGAAACAATACTCAATCGCCTTGAAAAAGACTTTAAAATTTTTGGAAACCCTCTAAAGTGGATGACTTTGTACCTTAATGACCGTTACCAAACAGTCGCAGTAGATGGAGAATTATCTGCCCCAGTTCAAATGAAGTACAGTGTGCCGCAGGGTTCAGTCCTGGGGCCGAAAAGCTACATCTTGTACACAAAACCTGTCGGCTCAATTTGCAGAAATCATCATCTGGATCATCATTTCTATGCAGATGATTCACAGTTATACTTGTCATTCAAGCCTAAAGACACATCTTGCCAACAATTAGCCCTCTCAAAAGTCGAAGGATGTCTAAAAGACATTGTCTCATAGATGCATCAGAATATGTTGAAGCTGAACCTTGACAAAACAGAGGTCATATTGTTTCACACAAAAAAGGTTAACATACCTGAAACCTTTCACGTTCAAGTCGGAAGCTCTAAAATCAAACCATCATTGTGTGTGAAGAATCTTGGTACTAGCTTGGAATCCCAAATGGATATGACACAGCACATTAACGCTGTGTGCAGGTCTAGCTATGCACAGCTGCGGCAAATAGGTCATATTGGACAGTATCTTTCCCCTGAAGCTACAAAGACATTGGTCAATTCTTTGGTCACATCGAAAATTGACTACTGCAACTCATTGCTATATGGGATTCCCCAAAACTCACTACGAAAACTAACGCGTGTGCAAAATACAGCAGCCCGCATCATTACCAGGACGCCCCGGTACAATCACATCACTCCAGTCTTGAAAGAGCTTCACTGGCTTCGAGTTCAACACAGAATTGAATTCAAAATTCTGACACTCACATACAAAGCCATGTGCAATGATTCTCCAAAGTACATTGTCAGTATGCTTGACGTGTATACACCTCGAAGAGAGTTGCGGTCTGCAAGTAAATCAGTATCGCTGGTTGTACCGAGAAGTCGTTTGGTGAAGTTTGGAGATAGAAGTTTCATGCATGCAGCCCCAAAGCTCTGGAACACTCTACCATCAGACATCAGAGATTCGAGCTCAGTTGCAGTCTTCAAAAAACGTCTGAAAACACACTTCTTTAATATTTATTGATAGAACACATTAGGAAATGGCTGACTGCTATCTAGAATAGGCTATGTTCTTGCTGTGGATATTGTGGGTCTAAATGGGAGTTCTGGAGTTGTACCGTGTGTCCGTGCCTGTTTGATGGATCTTGATGGTAGGGATTGCCCCTGATCTCTTTGAAACCAACTGGCTTGGGGTGTACGGTATAATTCAGGGACAGCTTCTTATCTTTAAGTTTTATAAAGTAAGGGTGTAATTTCAACCATGGAACATGTAGGTCCCGCGGGTGTGGGGTGGAGAGGGTAGATGACTGCTACCCAAGGGCTGTGTTCATTCTGTATATGTTATGGGTCTAGCTTTTAGTTCTGGGGTTGTACCGTCGACTAATGCCTGTCTGGTGGATCTTTGGTGGTAGGGATATGACTCTGATCTCTTTTGAAACCAACTGGCGGGGTCTGTGGTATAATTCTTGGACAGCTTTCACCATTTTTAATCATGTCATTGATCTTCTATAGAGTTTTTAGTTATGGTCGCATGCTATTTTTCCTAGTTATGTTACATTAGGCTGCTTGCATTGGGCGCTCTGCTATTATTTCTATTGGTCGGCAATTTTAGCCGGTCAGTTCATTGCTGATTGATTGGGGTAATGTGGTTGCCGTTTTGGGGGCTGTCTTTTGTATGTTTATTCATGTTTATTTTAGATCTAATTATAGTTATTTGTTCTTGTGGAAATTCAACTGTGTGGTATTGTTCATTATGATTAACTTCTAAAACGTTTTGATTTCACACACAAACATATATGTTTGTGTGTGAAATCAAAAAGTTTTAGAAATTAATCATAATAGTTATTTGTGTTTTGTCGATGGCCTGCATTGGGCGCTCTACCATTATTCATATCAGTCGGCAATCTTTAGCCGGTCGGTTCATTGCTGATTGATGGGGGCAATGTGATAGCCGTTTTAGGGACTGTCTCTTATATGATTATTTATGTTTAATTTCAGATCTAATTGTAGTTATTTTGTCTTTTCTCGATTTGTAGGTACATTTATGTTATTTCGTGTAAGGCGCTTTTGAACGCACAACCCCTGTGTGAAAAGAGCGCTTTATAAATCTGGTATATTAATAATAATAATAATTTAACAATCAATCTTTTAAAACATTTAAACGTTTGTAAATTAATTTTTTAAACAAATGTCATTATGGGTGAACAACCTTGGTGCTAGATTTGATTCCCAAATGGATATGACACAGCATATCAACGCTGTGTGCAGGTCTAGCTACGCACAGCTGCGGCAAATAGGTCATATTAGACAGTACCTTTCTCCAGAAGCAACAAAGACTTTGGTCAATTCTCTGGTCACATCAAAAATTGACTACTGCAACTCACTGCTATATGGGATTCCCCAAAACTCACTACGAAAACTACAGCG
Organism: Gari tellinella; assembly: GCA_922989275.2. Taxonomy (NCBI): domain Eukaryota; kingdom Metazoa; phylum Mollusca; class Bivalvia; order Cardiida; family Psammobiidae; genus Gari; species Gari tellinella. The sequence continues at coordinate 12,494,219 of OV277874.1, read as the reverse complement.
TGTGCAAAATACAGCAGCCCGCATCATTACCAGGACTCCTCGGTACAATCACATCACTCCAGTCTTGAAGGAGCTTCACTGGCTTCCAGTTCAACACAGAGTTTAATTCAAAATTCTGACACTCACATACAAAGCCATGTGCAATGATTCTCCAAGGTACATTGTTAGTATGCTGGACGTGTATAGACCTCGAAGAGAGTTGCGGTCTGCGAGTAAATCAGTATCGCTGGTTGTGCCGAGAAGTCGTTTGGTGAAGTTTGGAGAGAGAAGTTTCATGCATGCAGCCCCAAAGCTCTGGAACACTCTACCATCAGACATCAGAGATGCTAGCTCAATTGCAGCCTTCAAAAAACGTTTGAAAACTCACTTCTTTTATATCTGTTATTAGAAGAAAGTAGGTAATCAATGACTGCTACCTCTGGGCTGTGTTCTTGCTGTGGATGCTGTGGGTATAAATGGCAGTTCTGGAGTTGTACCATTGACCTTGTGCCTGTCTGGTAGATCTTGCTGGTAGGGATTGCCCAATCGCTTTGAAAACATTTGGCTAGGGGTCTGTGGTGTAATTCTTGGACAGCTTTATGTTTATGAAATAAGGGTGTACCATGGCCATGGATTGTACAATACTCAACCAAACAACACGGAGAGTATTGTTTTAAACATTCGTTTTACGACTTGTGAACTGCTCTCCGGCTCTACACTGAAACAAACAAACAAATTCAACCAAACAACACGGAGAGTATTGTTTTAAACATTCGTTTTACGACTTGTGAACTACTCTCCGGCTATACACTGAAACAAACAAACAAACAAATTCAACCAAACAACACGGAGAGTATTGTTTTAAACATTCGTGTTACGACTTGTGAACTACTCTACGGCTCTACACTGAAACAAACAAACAAACAAACAAAACACCACTCTGTTTTTAATCATGCCATTGATCTTTTAATTATTTGACTCATTTTAAAAATGATCTTACAAACTTACTATAACAATTTTATAATCTTGGTAATAATATTGGAAGAAATTCCATGTTTCCATGCATCTCAATATTGTTTCATTTTTTATTGTGAATGTAGTTATTTGTCTTTCTCGCTTTGTAGGTACATTTATGTAATTTCATGTGAAGCGCTTTTGAACGCACAACTCCTGTGTGAAAAGAGCGCTATATAAATCGGGTATAATAATAATAATAATAATAATGAAATGGAGAATACCTTCTATTACACGTCCCTCAAAAATCGACTGTCACACGCGCCGCAAAAAGGACCGACATTCGCCTTTGCATTTTTCGAGAAATGAAAATAAAAGTTTTGGGTCAGAGGGAAAAACTAGGGTCCGTCGAGTTTTTGAAAAAACATTATTTTTTTCTATTTGTCCTAACACAATTATGCAATTTCAAAAATATAGTCAGTGCTGAAAAACAGTGGTGAAGATGTTATTCTTTCCCGTTTAAACGCAAACGAAACGCAAACGCATAGCGTTAAAAGGTAGAAAATGACTTTTCGACAATTATTATCATATATGTTAATCTGAGTGGCAAGCAGTATGGGACCTTATCAGACACCAGCAATCCGGCGTCGGATCAGGCTCCAAACTGTTTGCAATTGAAATAAAAGTTTTAAGCGTAAACACGTTTATTTGGAAATAATAAAGTGGGCTGCTGGTCAGTAAGAAATATGGATCTACACAATTTTATATGGATCCACAAGTTTGCTCAGTTTTGTCTTCAAAAACATATGTGAAAGCTCCAGCAAGTGGGTCCAGGTCAGATTAAGTGCCATACCGATATGTCTCGGGCTACTGGTCTATCTATGATCTGGATCCTCTAGCTATGCAAAAATGTGAACCTGTCATCTTTTAAATTTTATTATTTACCATAGTATTGCATAAAAATATATTTTTAACTATGATTATACTTATGATCTCATCTCATAGAAAGCTTTTATAGGAGTCTCTTATAGAAGTCTCTTAACTATTTTAATGCATATTTTATTTCAGATTGTTTGTTTAAGTTGTTATTGGATAATCTTGTTATGTCGGACAATAGCTTAAAGCTAGTGTTATTATGTTGACTGAAACCGACTATAAATAAAGATTATCTTATCTTATATTATCTTCTCCACTGTATGAAACCTTCGTAGACTTTTCTTCACTTCAGAGGTTTTTTAAATGATGAGTACACTCCATTGTTTTCAAAATAACCTAAAAGAACATGTCTCTATCTTTACAAACGATCAGTTACAAGTATTGTACAAGTCGGTCTTTGATAAAGATCACTACAGTAAGGCTCGCTTATAATGATGTTCTCGGGACTGTCTAATTTCTTTCTTTATAAAGAAGTCCTCAGGATTTCCTCATATCCAAATTTCGTAATATCAGGTTCATTTTCCTACATAATTTATGCTAATTAAACTTCATTTTTGTTTTATCCGATATTTAAAATATCCTACTGACAAGTGAGCTTCAATGTACATAGATAACAAAGACTTATTTAACTCATTCACCCTAGTGACGAGGATACTCGTCATTTAAAAAGTTTACCTTTCCATGCACACAGTGTATACCGTAAACAAAAGGCTTAATGAGCCTCTGATCAGGGTCTGCACTGTTCGTAATTTTTTATAGACACTAAACACAACTCTTATTAATGAAAATAGACTTAAATTTATTGAGAACTGGAACGTTCTATTTACAATTTCAGGAATGAAGGAGTTAACTGAATAAACATGTAGTGTTTCACAGCGACCGGTTTTGCTCCTTCTGTTTTGTAATGTTAAACTCCATTTGTTATTATAAAAGAGATGTTTACAAAAGTCTCTCGTGTATTAAGTCACTATCTAACCTGAACAAGTCTTACAACAAAATCAACAAATAATGATCGTAATATGTATTGTAAAAGTGATGAGAGCACATGGGCAGGTCATATGCATATCCAGAACAACAACAGTTGACATATCAACGTATTCAATATTATCAGTTTACTCTTTCAAGACGATTCCAAAAAGAGGTCACAAGAAAGAAAAGACGATTCCAAAGTTAGGTCATAAGACAGGATTAGATGGAGAATTAAATGATAATAGAGACTTTTATAATTTGACTTAAAACAACATTTGTCATACGAAGTTTTATGAAACGGGCCCCAGGAACCAAAACCGTTGCTGTGAAGACGATAAAATGTCAGTTAACTCCTTTGTTCCTGAAATTTTAAATAGAACCTTCCAGTTCTCAATAAAGTTAAGTCTATTTTTCACTATTGAGAGTTTAGTTTACTGTCTTTTGAAAATGACAAACAATGCAGACCCTGATCAGAGCAGCCTTTTGATCACGGTTTACACTGTGAGCACGGAAACAGTGTGCTGTTTAACCCCTTCACTGTCGTGACGTCATCAATTACAAACAAGTGGCGTCTGCTTTTGTTTCTAAAATTTAATTTTTGGGTATTTTGATATCAGAAATATTGTAATGAGTGGCAAATAGTTTGGGTCCTGATCAGACGCCGCGTTAGTCTGATCAGGATTCAAACTATTTGCAAATTACTCTTGCACTCGGGGTAAGTCAGTGAAGGGGTTAAAGGTATTATTATTATTATTATTATACCCGATTTATATAGCGCTCTTTTCACACAGGAGTTGTGCGTTCAAAAGCGCTTCGCATGAAATTATATAAATGTACCTACAAAGCAAGAAAGACAAATAAATACATTCACAATAAAAATGATACAATATTGAGTAGCATGGAAACATGGAAATTCTTTCAATATTATTACCAAGGTTATAAAACAATAAAACTGATACAATATTGAGTAGCATGGAAACATGGAAATTCTTTCAATATTATTACCAAGATTATAAAATTGTTATAGTAAGTTTGTAAAATCATTTTTAAAATGAGTCAAATAATTAAAAGAACAATGGCATGATTAAAAACAGAGTGGTTTTTTGTTTGTTTGTTTGTTTGTTTGTTTCAGTGTAGAGTATACTGTTTTAAATGACGAGTATCCTCGTCACCAGGGACGAATGAGTTAAAGAAGTCTTTGTTATTTATGTACATTGAAGCTGACTTGTCAGTTAGAAATAACAAAGTATTGGATTTAACGAAAATAAAGTTTATTTCAAATATCTAATTAGCATTAATTATGTAGTAAAATGAACTTGATATAACGAAATTTGGATATGAAGAAATCCCGAGGACTTCATTATAAAGAAAGAAATTAAGACAGTCCCGAGAACATCGTTATAAGTGAGCTTTACTGTAGTGATCGTTATAAAAGACCGACTTGTACAAGAAGTGTTACTGCAATATTATCTGCTTTCTGATCGTTTGTTAAGACAGAGACATGATATTTTTGGGTTATTTTGAAAACAACGGCGTGTATTCATCATTTAAAGTGTTTTGTCTTACACTAGTATAATAGTGTCTGTTTTGTGAATAGATGGTTTTAAAAGATGAAACAAATTCTATACGATTCGTTCACTACAATAAGTGTGTGTTCATATTGATTTCCAGGTGATCTTTATAAAAGACCGACTTGTACAATAGTTGTTACTGCAATAGTATCTGCTTTCTGATCGTTTGTTAAGACAGAGACATGATATTTTTTAGGTTTTTTTGAAAACAATGGCGTGTATTCATCATTTAAAGTGTTTTGTCTCGCACTTGTATAATATTGTGTGTTTTGTGAATAGATGGTTTTAAAAGATAAAACAATTCTATACGTTTTTGTTCACTTACAATTAGTGTCGGTTCACATTGATTTCCTACCGAAGTTTTAACCCAAACTCTGCGGAAAACAAAAGTATCCCTCATTTGCAAACTGTGTAGAACAAGAATAGTGTGCTACTAAACAAGTATTTGATCAGAACAGTACCTAATGCCATGCTTGTAATCATTTGTAGTACAAAACCCTCTAGAGTCAAGGTAAGGTACGGGTAAAAAGACAGGTTTATTCTAAAATGCAACACTATAAGAGTTAAATAAGGAAGAAAAGTTACAGAGTTTTTTATACAGTGGAGAAGACTTTATTCTGGACCAATAAATGCGTTTACGCTGAAATTATCATTTCCGTTGCAAACAGTTTGGAGCCTGATCCGACGCCGGGTATCCGGCGTCTGATAAGGCTCCAAACTGTTTGCCACTCAGATTAAAAGGTATGGTAATAATTGTCGAACATTCCTGTTCTACCTTTTAACGCCCTGCGTTTGCGTTTCATTTGCGTATAACCGGGAAAGAATAACGTCTTCACCATTGTATTTCAGCACTGGCTATTTTGCAAATTCAGCATTTTAATGTTACTCTTGTTCTCAACTTATGTAATATTTGTTCTGTTTCTAACGACATTGTACGAAACACCAGTCAACTGTCAGCAGTTTATTCTGAAGTCTGTGAGATTGATCGTTTATCGCTAATACAGCCATGGCCTCGTTCCTGATTCCGCTCTTCCTCCTCACAGTCGCAATTACCGTTTCGACTGGACAAACTGACAATTTTGATTATGAGTGTGAAGTATTGAAGAGACTAGATATTTTGGAAAACGAATTGGTAAACGTTGAAAATAAATTTAAAGTAGCAACAGAAAGGCTGGAAAGTGATCTTAAGGACACAACGGTAAAGCTACAAAGTGTTGAAAATGAACTGAAGACAGCAAAAGGTAACCAATCCGTGTCCAACATCAAACTGACAGAAGCTATTGACACAATTATTTATTTGAAGAACGAGTTGCAAGATAATATTTTGTTAACTCTTTGCATGCTGGGTAATATTTTTCGTCTGAAACGTCTGTCTTCTGCTACTGTTCTAAAATTAGCATTTTCAAAATGTCTTTTAAATTCAGGAGCAGAAAGGCAAACAGTTTGGATCCTGATGAGACGCCGCGTTACGTGGCGTCTCATCTGGATCCAAACTGTTTGCAAAGGCAATCATTGCGGTGGATATATCCGCTGCTAGCATGCAAAGAGTTAAAAACAATTCGACAATACCCTATCAAGTATAATTATCAAACTTGTTTCCGACTTGCGTCTTATATGAACCATTTTCACTGTCTTAACCCGAGTACAAATGCAATTTGCAAACAACTTGTATCTTGACTAGACGCCGCGTAATTCGGAGTCTCATCAGGATCCAAACTGTTTAAAGCCGCATTGTGCTTTTGAGAAACCTGCATGAAACGGTTGTTTGGGGTCCCATTTTAACTACGTGGCACGTGATTCTTTCACAAAAACCGGCTTTATCTAAGAAATTCGCTTTTTAATTTTTATTTATAATTTTTTTGTGAATGGAAAGAAGGACAACTCTGTAAATACAGAGCTCCCAGATCACTAAAGTATTTCGAAAACTAAAATCTTTATTTCTGCTTTTAAACCCAATGGTGTCATACTCATTAAAATTGTCTCGAAGAGGCGGTTTAATCAGTAGTACAAATGTTACACCATAGCATTCGGTGCTGAAATGAGTGAAAAAATGTTGGATTAGTTCAGATTCTCCCGCGTATCTGGAGTGCTGTAAATGAAGCGGTTAACCCTTATTCTGCTGCACAGACGTCTGCTTTGACATTGTCGTCTGCAAAATTTGTTCAGTATAGATTTATGCATTGTTTTAATTAAACAAACCTTAAGACGAGTGTCAAACAGTTTGGATCCAGATGAGACGCCGCGTTACGCAGCCTCTTTCTAGATTCAAACAGTTTGTAAACTCCGTAAAGTTACGACCAGTAGGCACAGGGTTAAACTATGAGATCCAGTCACAACGTGTAAATAATATTCACGGTGGGTGAGCGTGTAAAAAAAATACGAAGAATCTTTACCAAGCTTGCTGAAAATGACTGTTCAGCATTGTCCGCTCTCTAACTCAAACACTGCTTTTTGGATCTTCACCAAACTTGCTATAAATGTTTATTTGTATAGAATCTAGGTCAGGTTCAATAACTTGCAAAACCGCATGAGGCATGTCTGAGATATTGCCCTTGAATAATTAAAAAATGACTGCTTCAGCACTCTAACTCAAACACTTTTTATTGGATCTTCACCAAACTTGGTATTTATAGAACTGGACCAAGATTTTATACAAATATTATTTTCAGCAAATTTGGTGAAGATTCAATTAAAACTGTTTGAGTCAGAAAGCTGACAAGCCTGAAGTAGTCAATTTTTAGTCATTCGAGGGAAATAACTCCAACATGCCTTGTGCGATTTTGGTAGTTAAGATGATTGACCTAGATTTTATATTAATAAACATTTTCAACAAGTTTGGTGAATATCCGATACAAAATATATGTGTTAGAGAGCAACATCTGCTGAATATTCATTTTTAGTACTTAAAGGGCAAAAAACTCAGACATAGCTTTAGCGATTTTAGTAGTATTCAAACTAAACCTTGATTTTATATAAATAAACATTTTCAGCAAGTTTGGTGAAAATCACAACAAAGTTATTTGTGTTAGACAGCAAAAAATGGTGAAACAGTCATTTTTTAATACATAAAGGACAATAACTCAGACATGCCTTATGCGATTTAAGTAATAATCGAACTGAAGCTAGATTTTGTATAAATAAAGAATTTCAACAAGTTTTGTTAAGATCCGAAAAGAAATGTTTGTGATAGAGTGCAAAAAATGCTGAAACATTAATTTTTAATAACTAAAGGGCAAAAAACTCAGACATGCCTTATGCGATATTAGTACTATTTCATACTGGACATATATTTTAAATCTCAGCAATTTTTCAGAATTTCAGCAAGTTTGTAGAAGATCCGATGAAAACTCTTTGTGTTAGAGAGCAAAAAAGGCTGAAACAGTAATTTTTAAGAATTAAAGGGCAATTACTCCGACATTCCTTATGCAATTTTAGTAGTATTCAAACTTAACTATGATTTATTATTAATGAAAATTTTCATCAAGTTTGGTAAACATTCAATAAAAAGTATTTGTGTTAGAGAGCAAAACTTGCTGAAAACAGTCTTTTTAATACATAAAACACGTCAAAAGTGTGCCATTTATTAACTTTTATTCAACTGCGAGCCACAGGTATCAATAAGAATATTAGAGTCGTTATGTTGGTACAGAAAGAGAATGTCTGCATCAGAAAAAGAAAATTTAGTGAAAAATATGAGGTATCCATTTAGATCTGATTCTATGAAGTTAAACACTATGTACAGTGAAACCTTTCTAAACCGGACATGTGTGTGGACAACATAAATGTCCGATCTAGAGAGGTGTCCAGTTCAGAGGGGTTTTAACCAATTACCCCGTAGCTTGTTTCTAGTATGGAATATAGCTGACCACTAAAAGTAGGTTGAAAATAAAGCAGAATGCGCCTTAACTGCTAGAATATAGAACATATTTATGATGATACATATTCATGAATGTATAAAGTGCGTATTGATGGTGTAATGGGTTAAGATAAATAATGGTTGGAAACGGGATCAATGTTTTTGCCCCGTTTTGAGAGCATTCCGGTATTTAGAGGTTCCGATTTGGAGGGGTTCCCCTTTATTAGAGTAGACGTGGGTTTTATTTTGTCTGGTATATTCTATCATAATCAGAGGTACAACAAGTGTACTATTTTTCTACATGTTGACTTGATCGCGTTTCAGACAGTGCCACTACGGGTTCTACGTATGTCCGTTGGGGAAGAACGACATGCCCTGGAAACGGCACGGAGCTCGTGTATGCGGGGTTTGCGGGCGGATCTTTCTATACACACACTGGTGCTGCTGCAAATCATATCTGCCTACCTCAAATTCCACACTATGGAAAGTATACCGAGGATAATGAACAGTCAGGTGCTCTGGTGTTCGGGGCGGAATATGAGTTGAGTCTTAGAACAAATGGAATGAAATTCTTTTCTGATCTTGATCAAATTATGCGTTTGACCGAGAAAGAAGTTCCCTGCGCTGTCTGTAGGACGTCTCGGTCTACAGTGTTGATGGTTCCGGCTCAATATAAGTGTATGGACGGATGGACATTGGAATATGAGGGAATGCTCGTGTCAGGACGACACACTCATGCTGCTGCCAGCGAATATATCTGTCTTGATGGCAAGCCGGAGTTTATTGTAGGAGGAAGTAGTACCATTAGTAATAATGGCAAACTTCTGTACTTCGTCGAGGGTCGATGTGGATCGCTTCAGTGTCCGCCGTACGTAAATGGCAGAGAACTTACGTGCGCAGTCTGTACTAAATAACAAGAACTCGTGAGTTTCATGCCTGAACGAAGCATTTACTGAACTCCTTCGCTGCATTAACTCGAAACAATAGTTATTTGTAACTAGTTTGGATCCTGGTCAGACGACTCGTGGCGCGGCATCTGATCAGCTGAGGGTCCAAAGTTATTGACACTCATTTCAATATTTCTTAAGTCAAAATATCGTAATTTTAAATCAGGAAGATAAAAGCAGACGATCATTGCTTAACCCATTCCCCAAAGCCAGATTCTAGTTTTGAAGACAAGTGATCACTTAAAGCAGGTTGAAAGTAAAACAGAATGCGCCTTAAGGCGCATTCCGTTTTACTTTCAGTCTGCTTTAAGCTATCATCTGCAAGAAAATAGAAAATATTTATTACGGTACATTTTCATGATTGTATAAATTGAAAGTACATGTATTTTCTTTAGTTGAAGAATAATTTAAATGTGCTAAAAGGCGCTTCTATGGGAGAAATAGTTAAAATATGTCATGTCAGTGAAGGGGTTATATAAAAAGTTTCTTTTTCAATTCCTGATATTTGTTTAACAAACGAGACAGTTAAAATTCTACTTTGCACACATTTTATCAAAATGTGTTCCAAACCAGTTATTACGTCGTAGTTCGGGTCTTCGGCAAGATGTGCGTTGTTCGGAGTGAGTCGTTAAAGGGAGGGAAATTGTCTTACATTTGCAAACAGTTTGAATCCAGATCAGAAGTCACGTAACTCGGCGTCTAATCTTGATTCAACCTGTTTGTCACTCCTAATTATGTTTTGTTTCTGTCAAAGTGTCCATTATATAACTGTAAAAAAGACGTCAATTTTAAGCAGATGAGATTGCAGCTGTGAATAAGTTAGACATAATTGTCTTGCTTTTGGGAAGAGCGACAAGCGTTGTTGTAAGGAGGAGTTTGTTTTCGAGGGCCGTGGTAGGGAGGAAGCACTGTATATATTCACGTATGATACTAATGTACTAAAGATCTTGAATATTTGTTTCAAACTAAATATATATAATTTATGATTAAATAAAGGAATATAAAAATATTGAATTGAAAACAAAATTGAAGTGATTTCAAGGAAATATAAGTATGCTCTGACGTTGTTCGGTAGTGTCCGTCAGTTGAGGATAATGGCACATCGCTCTACGTATAGGACTAATATTGACCGCCATAGGCCCGAAACAATTTGGGGCGATTTCATATCTAGTTTTGTGCTTTTGATCTGGATCCAATCTGTTTGCAAATTTAAGCCAATTCGCACTTAACATGATAACTGTGTTACACTTATATTGATATTACTTTAAGCAAATTTCCTACATAAAATATTGCAGACGACAGTACTCTCGCAGACGAAATAATGGCGGCAATAAATTATTAAAGATGATAAAATGTTGTAGTGAATGAGTTACACAATAACATTTGTTATAGATATGAATTAGTTAAAGAACACACTTTCTAATAAATATGAATGAGTTAAAGAACAAAATTTATAATAAATATGAATGAGCTAAACAATAAAACTTTTATAAATATGAATGAGTAAAGAACAAAATTTGTAATAAATATGAATGATTTAGAGAACACACTTTGTGATAAATATGAATGAGTTAAAGAATAAATTTTGTAAAAAATATTAATGAGTACACACTTTCTTTTTAATAAATATAAATGCAACCATAGTCGTTTCGTCTTTGTTTTATATGCCGATATTTTGTGTGTTATATGCCCTGCCGGTGTAACGAAGTATTTTGACCCCCATCGAAAAGTGACCCCCGGTCAAAATTCGACGTCGTAGAATGACCTCCCATCGTCGAATAATGACCCCCCATCGTCGAATTATGACCCCCCCCCACCCCCTGTCGAAATATGACCCCCTTTAAAAATCCTTGATATCTTGTTTACGGTCAGTTTTGCATATGTTAAAGTTGTTTTAAACCTAACTAAGTTTTGAGTGAATAAATTATATTGATTGAATTGTAAGTGTGTCTGCCTATCAATGGACAACCTTATGGGTATCGAACCCAGAACCGTTTACCCTTTTACAAGTATACATTTACGATCTACCAATTACTCTTGCTCGATTATTGATTTAATTTCGACGTAGCAGGCTGAGTAAACCCCAATCACACATGTACCACGTCTCCGAGAAAGCGTATGATCAGAATTTACAATACGCTCGTATTGACATTCATTCCAAGAAATCTTCCTATCTTGCCGCGGTTTCTTTGGTTTAACAAACTACCCCACATCCTTTTTCTTGCTTTAAAGACAGATGACCACTTAGAGCAGGTTAAAAGTAAAGCAGATTGCGCATTCTGCTTTACTTCAGCCTGCTTTAAGGTACACTTTGCTAGGATATAGAAAATATTTTCTTATGGTATATATCCATGACTGAATAAATTTGATATTTTATCTCCAGTAGAGGAATAAAAAGATCAAAGGCGTAAAATTCGTATTTATTAGGTAATGTCTTAACATATTTCATAGAGGATGTTTTGATTTATCGGAACTTATCCCTTTTGTCAAGAAATAAGAAGAATGTAGGTCGGTTGTTTTGAGTGGGCTTTTTTGTCTTTTGTCAACACTTGCTATGTTGTGCGTTTATAGTTTACCATGTTAAGTGTAAAGTTAATTGCATTTACTAAACAAACAAGCAAACAAACAAACAAGAAAACAAAAAGCGATCAAAATCGGAAGCTGTGTTATGTTGCCTCATTGCACATCACACCATTCAGTGTCATAGAAAGACTCCGGTCATTATTCTAGCTCGTATTTTGACACCTCGGCCATTATTCGATATCATAGTTTGACTCGCCGGTCATTATTCGATGTCGTAGAATGACTCCCCGGTCATTATTCGATGTGTAGAATGACTCCCCGGTCATTATTCGATGTCGTAGAATGACCCCGGTCATTATTCGATGTCGTAGAATGACCCCCTGATATCATTCTATTTCATAGAATGCCACCCCTGCCCCGATATCGTAATTACCGTATTTGATGTCAAACAAAGACCGCTTGTCATTTTTCAATGTCGTAGAATAACCCCGCCATGGTTGCGATCAGCTCCCTGAGGGTAAATTCATATCAGATTGCTAATTACCTAAATCATTGGATGCTTCTATGTTGTACAATATACTGTCAATAATCTAAGCAATTTTCATAGTCACATGCTGCAATGTTTCTGTTGCGACACATTGTTAGATGACGAATGTCATTGGAACCGATGTAAATATTACATATACATGTTCTGTAAATGGGGGATACTAATTTGCACTCGTTCGCGTAACGTTTATTGGTATGGAGTACCACTGATAGACTGTAAACTACGTTAAATAAATTGTCACATATCTTCAAGAATAGAAACAGGCTAAGGAGTAAAGGGTTACATAATCAGGTCTGACATAATGCATCTAACAGACAATGTGTTTGAAACTTTAATGATGTTATGTGCAACAGTAACATTTATACATTTTGTCTTGGTAATTAGCAGTAATTCAATTAAGAAGTATACAGGCAAAAACGACATGCCATTTCATATAACAGGTTTAATATGTAGAACGCACTTCAAAGAGCTTTGTACAAAACTTTTGGTCTGTATTTACCCTTTGCTCCATAGGCAAGCTTGCAAATTAGCTACGTTTAACTGTGATTAAGGCAGGACAATGCATACAGCAATATGAATTTTATGCAGAAAGCTCATGTTTGCTTTCTGCTTTACACTCATTTTGCTGTTAGCTGACGCCTGTAATTAAAACTATTATTGGATTTTATAAGTGTATCTTAATCTTATTTGCAGATGTAGGTGCAGGCGGCCTGAGGCGCTACTGTGGAGGAAAGGGTTAAGGGCTCACTTGCTTACAAAAATATACTTCCTTACCCAGGGGCCCTATAAAAAGGCTGTGACTTTTCAAACTGTAAACTTGCATCCATGTATTCTTAAGTTTAGAATCTTTGATTATTTAGTTGACAAAGAACTTGTAAATGATAACCTATCAGTTATATATGATATGCTTATTAGTTATTTTTCAGTAACGTTTTTGACTGTTATCAAAATGTAATGTGTGATGTAATGCATTACTTTGCCAACGTACTTGTAACTTAATACATTACAAATGTAAACGTAATAATAATTGTAATATAATACACTCTTTAGCAATGTAATTGGTGACACTTGTAATGTAATGTATAACTTTCTCACCATGCCTGTTCCCGGCCCACCGGCCTGCATACTCCATGACTGAATTACTACCTTAACTTATTTATAAATAAGCTGTCCACGAATTATACCACAGACCCGCAGCCACCTTGTTTCCCTACCATCAGTATCCAACAGATAGGCACAAGGTTAACGTAACCCATCGGGAACAGCATTTAGTATACTGTACGTTTCCATGGCGCGCTTATCATAAGTCTGAATTTTGACTTGTTTATCATCTAAATTTTATATATCTTTTAACTTATATACACCTGAAACTTCAAGTGGACAATGCAATTTTTTTCTAGTTATGTCAAGTCAACTTTTGACTAGCTAGAGTTGTTTTATACAATATATTTCAAAACTGACATATATTACAAACATATCAGAGAACTCCTTTGGGATTAGTCTGATCTGGGTCTACGCGGTTTACAAAGGACACATGTACTATTGCTGGGTAGACTGTTTGTAAATGACTAATACACTCGTCGCAAGGGTCCAATGGGCTAAACTGTGTCTGTCAATTGCTAAAGAGGGGTGGGGTCATTTTTCGATGGGGGTCGATATATTTCAGGAGGGGTCAAAACACTTCATGAGGTGAGTCATAGTACTATGACCGGGGGTCAAATTTCTACGTCGAATTATGACCGGGGGTCATTGTACGATATCGAAAAACCGATTCTACGTCGTCGAATTTTGACCGGGGGTCATTTTTCGATGGGTTCAAAATACTTCGTTACACCGGCGCTAATGTTTTCACTGGTTTTTAGAAAAATCTTGAACTCAGAGCCAAAGTCAGCTGAGATTTTTCATCATGATTTTATTATTACAAATGAATAGTAAAAGGTTTGCAGTCGAGGAGATTCGAACCTCAGACTTCACGTTTCGCAGTACTAAGAGTTGTAGGCTTTAACAACTCGGCCAAAGCGATACATGTTACTTGGTCTGAGTATTTTTATGATGAATGACTTCTATTACTTAAAAAATAATAAGTTCATACCCATGTTTTATCGTGGCAATAAAACACGGGTATGAGTTGAGATGCGTAGTTGTTAGATTTGATTACCAGCATCTCTACGACTGCCTGTGTTTTATTGCACGATAAAACACTGGTATGACTTCTATTATTTCGATTCTAACACTTCGTTTTAACACAATTTGCACTGGAGCAAAGGCACTACATTTCTTGGAGTACGCATTTTCGAAGCCACATGACGTCACATTAAGACGTTATAGGGCATTCGTGTTTTACTGAGAATTCAACCACAGATACGCCCATGCATGTATTCAATCTAACATCATGTATGCATTTCTTGGGTTGTAAAGAGAACATTTTCAGTAAAGCGCAATAGATAATTGTAAACTTTGTATCACAAAAACAATGCCCCTGCTCATAAGTCTGTCATTGCAAAGGATGCTGTAAATAATTGATATGATTCTGGCTTGAATTGATTCGAAATCTCCCGAACTCGTCCGATCTCGCTGCATTGGACTGTTATCTATTCCAAAACTTGAAAAGGGTCATATGGTTACTGATAAAGATATCATTAATGCAGTGGAATACTTTATAGATAGTTATGAGAATGACTTCTGTTTTAGATTAAAAAGAACAGTGAAACTACTTGTCCGTTTCACTCAGCTCTGTCACTCAATTTTTATCGAGATTTTATTTGTTTCAAACAATATCAGCTTTGTACCTGCACGAGACAATCAGATTGTTTTTTACGAACTCACATGTAAAGTTTCAGATTTATCCAGGCTGTGAATGAAAAATGATCGTGAAAAATGTATTTTCCCCATAGTGAAATAGGCCTCAGTTGTTTACAAAATAGCTGACTTTGTAAATAGTGTGTGACGTTGTGGGACAGTCTGTTTTTACAGAGGTGGAGAAGGCCTATTAAAATAAAACATAAAAATGATATTGTCAATCCGTGAATGGTAATCTAAACGTGAAATTAAGATAAAAATAGATTTTTACATCGATATTTTGAAGGTGATATTAAAAAGAATATTAAAACACACAGCAGCCATTTGCAAACACAGCTGATTCCAAGTTTACTATAGGAAAAAACTATTTATTTAGGATATCTCCCTACTCACGGTCCCGATATTACTCAAACTTTGCATGTGAGTTCGTAAAAAACGATCTGATCGGCTCATGTAGGTACAAAGCTGAAATTGTTTAAAATAAAAAAAAAAGTCGATAAAAATCGAGTGACAGAGCTGAGGGAAAAGGACAGGATACGGTGAATATTGATGATCCCAGCTCCTCTTCCAAAGGAATGCTCAATGTGTTAGACGATACCCTACTAGACAATTCGGTTTAAATGTTTCAGCATGATATATGTAGCTGCAGCATTCTCCTGATCACAGATGGCAACTTTTATCTGGGGCCTAGCAAACTGTGAAGTGGGTGGAACGTGTATCCACAGACATGACCCCTCTAAACCGGAACCTCTGAATACCGGAAACCTCTCTAAAAAGGTGCTTATCCAGATTAGAGGGATTTGGAATAAGCCATCTGATCTGGGTTTACTCCTTTTACAATATACTTTTTCTAAATATTTACTTTTATATATTTACTGGTAGTTATTATGACTCAGCTGATTGACTTCATCTTCATTTGGAATTATTATCTTATTTTGTATACCATAAAATTCAAACTTTCAATAATCTTATATATTTTCATACTTTTCTCTTGCTTATGTAATTATATTTTCCTGATCTAGTACTTTAGAATGTTTATATGTTATATGGCTATGAACATTGTATGTGTTTAATGCCACTAAAATTTGAATTGAATTGAATCTAAACCGGACAAAAACTTTGGTCCCGTTTCCAATCCTTTTTATTTTCACCCATTACACCATCAACACGCCTTATTACGTCTTTGTATTTTTCTTACACTGAAGACAATAGTTTATACATTCTAGCAGATGATAGCCTAAAGCAGGTTGAAAGTAAAGCAGAATGCGCCTTAAGGTGCATTCTGCTTTTCTTTCAACCTGCTTTAAATGGTCAGCTATCTTCCATACAAGAAACAAGTTAAAAACCCTCTAAACCGGAAACCCCTATAAACAGAACATGTTTGTTGTCCCCACACATGTCCGGTTTAGAGGGGTTTCACTGTATATGAATGTCATTGCAATATAATTTACGGCTTGTTGTAGTTAAAGGATACGGCAATAGAAACACAATCAACGACATGGCCAATGAACGCCTGTCCAAGAGAATTAATAGGACCAACAATCCTATTCGACGAGAACATACCATTCTTGAAATACAAAGAAAGATGTTTGCCTTTGAAATGATGAAATGATACAAAAAAAACAGAGAGTATTTCATTTCTAACGGAGCAAAAGGGTGAATGGCCCATCTTGCACCGGATGATGCATACATGCTCAATATTAACCCTTTACCCAATAACCCGTTTATGACATTAAATAAAGGTTATCACTTAAAGCAGGTTGAAAGTAAAGCAGAATGTGCCTTAAGGCACATTCTGCTTTACTTTCAGCCTGCTTTAAACTATCATCTGCTAGGCTATATAGATATTTTTGTTACGGTCATTGTTTATGAGGGTATAAACTGGAACTATTTTCTTCAGCGGAGGAAAAATTTAAATACGCTAAAAGTCGCTTCTATGAGGGAAAGGGTTAACGAGGCATTGAACTGGGCAAATGACGAAGCATTTGCAGTCATCGGTGAAGGCACTGGGCCCGTTTCATATAACTTCGTACGACAAAAACGCTCGTAAGTCAAAACTTTAAAATACATTTAATTTCTGATTTCTCTATCTAATCCTGTCTTGTAACATCTCTTTGGAATCGAGTGTTCAGCAATTACCACCAACCAGCACGCCTCAAAAAAACATATAGCTACAGAACTTAATTGCAAATCATAAAAATGTCTTTACAGTTGCTACCAGACCATTTGAGCTGGTGTAGCTCAGCTAGTAAACCATCGTCAACCAAGACAATACTTCCTGTGACACAGGAGAGACTTTTGAAATGCGTGCATTGCAGGTGCAGACACATTTTGACAGTAAACGCTCTTCATTGAAAAATATAGGATTGCATGCACATCAGCACGTAGGGAATGCCAGGTAATCAACTGCACCAACTTTTGCAGACCATAATCAAATGTAGTGAAATAGTATTTGAAAACTAAAGATCCCGAATGTCTTTCAGGTTATTCAGACATTGCAAAAAGCACTGATCCTTACAAGTCAGTAATATCAGTATCTGCTTTTTGCAACAAAACGCAACTTGGAGAATATATTATTCTATCATAAGCAGGTGGTCACTAGAGCAGAACGTAAAGAAAGCTTCTTCTGGAGGTTTCAACTCCTTGTTGTATTTTGCATTATTTACGACCATCTAACCTTTGGGACTTTTACCTGTAATTTTAGAGGTCGTGTAAAAAAAAACTTATCCATAAAACACTTTGTCATAGTTTTACAAACAGAACCTACAGATGGTGTCTCATTAGATTTTGCTGTTTTTATTCCCTCGGCATCGATAGATGTGGAGGTATACATAGTAATTGTCCTTTCAGTGCACCAGAGATTAACCAATTTTTACCATTCGTTCTAGCATCAACACGCAACCTAGAATGTTTTGATGCTAACACAATTGTGGCCTTGGACAATTCCTTAATAACCTTAATTTGACATTGCCCTTGACCTCTTCTGGAATATTTTCAATGAGCTATTTCTTGGTTAGCTATAGAATATTTTCAATGGGCTATTTTCTGGTTAACTTGATTTTACCGCATCGTCCGACATAACAAAGGCTTACTAAAAAAGTTAGACTCTTATATAGATGTTTCCTTGGACCATTCCCAATAATCCAATATCACTGAACTTTGAATTGACCTTGACCTTTAACTAATATAGACTTAGAATATATACAGTAGGCTATTCCTTTCTTAACTAGATTTAACGTTCTGCTCTACATCAACACCTCTGTCTAGAACACAGGAATGCTTATAAAATTGATGTTTAGACCATTCCCTGTACACCAAAACCTCACTTCGACCTTGACATTGACGTAATGACTACAGGCTGGCTGTCTACAGGGGCCCACACGTTTATTTAACACAGTATTGTTTACAGTATGATATTTATTGGCCTCAACTTTCACTATAATTATGGTATAAAAAATAAATGATCATGCTGGCTGCATCTTAGTATAAATTAAGCTAATTAAATGTTCATCGTGGGCTGATTTTGGCATAAATAGTGTACAGATAAACGGTGAAAGACATAACTTGATTGAATAGTTTTAAAAGTAACTATCTGTCACAGAAAAGAAGTCATATTTGAGGGAAATGTATCTCAAACAGCGGGAGAAAAACAGAACAACCTATGTGGGTTGGGTAAATTATATTTGTGACTGAAATAGAACTGAAATGTACTGTTGTTCACAGGGAACCGGCTCATAGTCAAGTGTTCTATATATAGGATAATATAATAAAGGGAAATAACACGGATTGTCACCCACCACGGTTGATCGCGATTTTTTTACAGTCATGCAAAGACTGGGGGAAATGAAACCCACCCACATAATAAACACTTAATTACGAAACGAGCGACACCAAATTTTTATATTTCCATCACCATAGTAAAGCGGGATGGGCTCAAATATTTCGGTTTTGCGGTGTTTTCTTGGTCTCGGAACGGAACTCGTCGTCGCAGCGGTCACGAATTGCCAAGACTAAACACGGATACAGGCGCCTTCTGCACACGGAAGACTGACAGGGATCGATAAGTTATCAATAAATAAACATTTACTTACATCAACAGTCATCAAATCCGTATCTTTATTGAGGATAATCACTCACTTTCTGTTCATATATTCATAACACGTTTGTGCTCCATTTTGAGTAATTCAAAACGAGGCTATGTTACTCTGAGGTATGGAGCGATTTCATTGGCTGGCTGGTCCATGCGCTAAATTTAGATCAGCCATCTCCAGCATAAACACAACATGTCAAAATTCAGGAATTCATTTGAAAGCGATTTAACAAGTAAAACATGATTGTCTCTTGGTGGGTATCATTCATCAATACAAATGACCCCCAGAAAAGCGTGTAAGGTTCCCTTATACTTATTATTCGGCAATTTCAGTATATTGCATTTCCCGCGATCTGTCAAAATGCATATTGACTGGTTCCCGCCCGCTGTTAATACGTTGAATTCTTGCGACGGTAACAAGTTTTGTTTTCAATTGACTGACCAATCACTACGACCGTTTCACTTCCCTAGCCTCGATTTGATTTACATAAAATGGATGTCATGCGTGTTATTGCTTGACAGAACCGAAAGTGAGCGATTATCCTCAATAAAGATACGGATTTGATGACTGTTGATGTAAGTAAATGTTTATTTATTGATAACTTATCGATCCCTGTCAGTCTTCCGTGTGCAGAAGGCGCATGTATCCGTGTTTAGTCTTGGCAATTCGTGACCGCTGCGACGACGAGTTCCGTTCCGAGACCAAGAAAACACCGCAAAACCGAAATATTTGAGCCCACCCCGCTTTACTATGGTGATGGAAATATAAAAATTTGGTGTCGCTCGGTTCGTAATTAAGTGTTTATTATGTGGATGGGTTTCATTTCCCCCAGTCTTTGCATGACTGTAAAAAAAATCGCGATCAACCGTGGTGGGTGACAATCCGTGTTATTTCCCTTTATTATATTATCCTATATATAGAACACTTAACTATGAGCCGGTTCCCTGTGCTGTTGTTTACATTGAAATGCGTATTTATGCACTATGAAGTATTCGCTGGACTTTTGGTAACTTTAATACATTAGATTTATTGTATTTGTGGAACTAAATGATATATGTAGGCAGGGCGCGGTTGATGAAATTCCTCATTTCCATCTAAAAATGCAAACCAGTCATATATTTCAAATGCATTTTTTTTCTACTTTCCCCCACAGAGAATTTTGGGGACTTTTTTTAAGTATATATATATATATATGATTGTAGCACACAAAATCCATTTCTGTTGCTTTTAGCTTAAGGTCATGCCCCAAAATGGGCTATTTTGACTAGCCTAATATTACGCCGATTGTTCGAACCAAGGCGGTCATTGACAGCGTGCATATTTTAATGAAATATTCACCATAAAGCTATTAGCGCGTCGATTTATTGCTACTTGTTTCAAACAAACTGACATAAATATTGGACTGTCTGTCGCTCAGCTGTTGTGTAATATTGTCCTTTAGAGATGTGATTGACAAATGTCAACCCCGTTTCCATTCAAACCTCATTTGTGTTTAAAAAAGGGGTCATAACTCTTCTGTTGATAAGCCAGGTAAAAGGGGAGGTACATGACACACTGTCAACTAATATTATTACCTGACTCTCTATTTAAGTGAATATTAAGCATTTTTGACTGTTTTCCGAAATATTTACCAGACTGAGGCCAGCGGGCAACAGTTTACTGTTACATAGCACTGTTACATGCGCGAAAATGGTGCGCAAAACTTTTCTGCATCGCGGGACCAAATAAGGCGTCTTTATGATACAGATTTTTGTTTAAGGATCTAGCCTTTTGCGGAGTTAATCGGGTCATTTTTTCTCTTTCCCGAACAATCCCTTTAAAGGCTATATAGTTCTAGACCTAAAATTAAGAGTAACTCCGAATAAAAGCCATAAACCGCTTGCAGATCTAACGTCTTCCTTTTTTTAAACAAATTATGACGTTACAAACATAAATGACGTCATATTATACATGACGTAATTTCGACAAAGTGTCAATCAATTTCAGTCAATAAGAAACAATAATAATTCAATTTTAATTGAAAATATGAATATATTAGACATCTTTTTTTACAAAACAGTGATGTTCACATTCAGTTGTTGTATTGAATTGAATTAATATTAAATATACACGTAAGATCATCTCTAGAATTTATAAATACGTGTTGTTCAAATCTTGTATATCTAGATAGATCTAGATGTAGCCATTCATTCAGCCTGGCTTAAATAGAGAGTCAGGTAATAAATCATTTGTTTGATAGTTACTTCGGGAACAGTCAAACCATTGTCCCTCGGTAGCAGGGAAGACCTTGAGAACTGTTGCCCTCGGCCGTTGGCCTCGGGCAACAGTTCTCAAGGTCTTCCCTGCTACCTCGGGTCAATGATTTGACTGTTCCCTTAGTACCTATGAAACAAATGTATACTGTCATGCGCTCATTAACGAAAGCGCCTCGTGACGCCTTGCTACTGTCCGATTACCTCAGGGCACCCACAGGTTCATGTGCCTTCAACACTGCACGCTTTTGTCGTTTTCCATAGTCACCCCACCTTTGTGCGCCTTGAGGTAAGCGGGCTGTGGCAAAGCGCCACAAAGCGCCTTCGTTAAAGACATCTTCTGACGGCCTTTCGGTCATAACGCCTTGCCAGACAATTTCCTTGCAAAAAGCATTGGTCTTGTGCACCTTGAACCATTAAAGCGTCTCATGTGAGACCCGACCTTTATATTTGATAGTTTGGTTAGAAATAAACATTGAAAAGCTTCTAGAGCATGAGTTTATCTGGGCCTCATCAGGTAAACTAAGATTGGTATACCTGCTGTCAGCTTATGCTGAATACTTTTTCTCGCCTTTCTAGAACAAATATCTTTAATGAACGCAGGACAGGTCTAGATGGGCAAACTATATTTCGTTATATAAACCTATATCTGAAAGCAACTTTTTGCACCTTTTACTGTAGAAATACGATATTCTTGTGTAGTATGAGTTATCTTGGAATAGTTCTCAAATGGGTTGCCATTTAAAGACATTAAGCCAGTCCTTTCATCGATTCCCCCCTCATTGTTCTCACTTGGTGTGAAAATACAGGTAGATCACGTGAAAATTGCTCAGGTTACGGCTCGGTCATCTGAAGCTTTGAATAGAGGCCCTTACATAATAGATCTCAATAGGTTTCTCAATGGGTTTTACTAACCAAGCTATCAAATATTAGGTGCGGGCCTCACATGAGACGCCTGAATGATTCTTTGCCTAGACGCTAGCCGAGTAAGTGCATGGGCTCCATGCTTTGACTCAAACTTTCTAGGTGCTAGGTGTTACCACCCAAGCTTGGTCATGTAATGTCTTTAACCCTTTTATGGTCAAAATGTCGATAGTATTTTTACCCTTTCACCGTTTCAAAGTCGTCTGCTTTAATATTGTTGTTGCAATATGACTGATGAAATTTCAAAACGAGTGTCAAACAGTTCAAATCCAAACTGTTGCAAACACGCTTTTAGGCGTATGGCCAGTGAAAGGGTTAATTTTAAAATATCGTCAATAGATTTCAATAATCATTTTATTATCATTACATTTGTTAGTTCTAGCATTACTTTTTGTTTGTTTTAGTTCCTTTAAAATGGAGATAGAAACCTGACTTCACTATACAGCGCTTCCTCTGTACAACGACACCCAAGGGGAGACAAAAAATGTGTGCGTTGTTCGGAGGGAGTCGTTATAGAGAGGGAAATTGGTTATCATTTGCAAACAGCTTAAATCCAGATCAGACGCCGCGTTACGCGGCGTCTGATCTGGATTCAAGCTGTTTGTCACTCGTCAATAAGTTTTTTCTGTCAAAATGTACAATGTGTAACTTCGAGAAAAACAACAAACGACAATTTTAACTAGGCGATATTACAGCAGTAAAAGTGACATAATTATTCTGTTAGGGAACTGCGGAAAGAGTGGTTGTTAGGAGGGAGTCGTTGTTGGGAGGGCCGTTGTAGAGAGGGAGCACTGTAGTTAACTCTTTCACTGCCAATTTTTATCGTCTGATTTCACCCTATTACCGCTAAAATATCGTCTGCATTGGTAGTGTTGTCTGCAATATTTTTTAAGTCAGATTTAGGACTTTTTTATTGAAGAAATATTGGAACGAGTGTTAAACAGTTTGGACCCTGATCAGACGCCGCGTTACGCTGTTTTCAAAGTCGCAAGTTTGGAAATCTTAGGATTTTTCATGTCAACTTATGGCAGCCCTGCAACTAGCCTAACGAAACATAACGTGTATGTTTCAGATAATTATCATTAAAACCTCTGATAAGGCGAGTCCAAATAAGTCGAACTATAAACAGATGAAAACGACCACTTCACCGAGAAACTTTTTTTACCGTAAATGCCTAATATTTACGTCACGTGTCTATAAATGTCTATAAGTGACATAATATTTCCATACCTGTCTAATAGTGATCAGTACACAAATGCCTATGTTCCATTTGGGAACTATAACACGTCCTGTGTAATTTTCTATAGGAAAGGTAAACAGTCGAACTTCGATATCTCGAACTCGCTTAACTCGAACTATCCGATAGTTCGACACATGAACTGCATTATTTCATGCTCGGTTCAGTCGAACATTATCATATTTCGAAGTTAAAACGTGGCTTAGCCACGTTTATAACTTCGAAATACGGGTATATTACACAAACCCGACTTCGAGATATCAAGGTTCGACTTTGTGCTATTCCTTTGTGACAACTTGGGATCCAGATAAGATGCCAGGTAAATTACCTGGCGTCTATGTTTGCCACTCAAATAAATATAACTCTTCAAAACTTCGCAAAATCTGTAATTTTTTAGATTTTATTGGGCTCCAGATCATACCAGTTCCATAGTAAAACCTCGTAAAATGCAGGCTAAAGGCAAAATGTAAAATAACTCTCATTGGATTGCGTTTCTCTCGCATTAAAGACATCTCCTGACGATCTTTCGATCATAACGCCTTGCCAGACAATTTCCTTGCAAAAAGCATGGGTCTTATGGGCATGTCGGTAGCAAAGAACCATTGAAGCTTCTCATGTGAGACCCGACCTTTATTTTTGATAGTTTGTATAGAAATAAACATTGAAAATCACTAGAGCATGAGTGTAATCTGGGCCTCACCAGATAAATTGAGATTGGTATAGCATGTGCTGCATGCTTTGACAATTAAATTCACACCTATCGAGACAATGTAGGGGGGTAGTCCATCAATTGACTAAGGGGATTTAACTCTGATGACCAAAGCGAGCGATATTTCGGCCAACCTGCGCAGAATTGCAATCATTTTGACCTAGAAGCGGCAACGCCCCTGTCATCGATCTGTCTTTTTCATGGGGATTCAACATGGATGGTCAAAGCATTCACTATGCGGACCTAGTTGCGCAGATTTACAATGGTCCGACTCTTGCCCTATATTTTAGCCATGTTACAGGTCATATATAATTGTACCGATTTCGTTCTTGATCTTGATTAAACTATCCACGTGCATGTGTGTACATGCATGCCCGCCTGCTGTTTTGTGGTTTAATCAATATAATATTTAAACGTTAAATAAATAATATGAACCATAACAGACGCGAGGTAACCCAGCGCCTGACCCTGTTTAACCCATTACCCTATAAATACGCCTTTTTACGCCTACAATTTATTCCTCCACTCAAGAAAATAGTTCCAATTTATACACCTATGAATATGTATCATATCAAGAAATATTTTCTATATTCTAGCAAATGGTAGCTTAAAGCAGGCTAAAAATAAATCAGAATGAGCCATAAGGCGCATTCTGCTTTACTTCCAACCTGCTTTAAGTGGTCACCTATTTTCAAAACTAGAATCAGTCTATGGGGTAATGGGTTAAAACTGTTTGTCCTCGAGATCGTCTGCTTAGATCAAATTGAC
The DNA here is from genome assembly GCA_922989275.2 of Gari tellinella. Classification (NCBI taxonomy): domain Eukaryota; kingdom Metazoa; phylum Mollusca; class Bivalvia; order Cardiida; family Psammobiidae; genus Gari; species Gari tellinella. The sequence continues at coordinate 12,469,157 of OV277874.1, read as the reverse complement.
TGCATTCTTGTATCAAACTATGATTTAATCCATTACCCCATAACCTGTTTCTAGTTTTGAAGTCAGATGATCTCTTAAAACAGGTTGAAAGTAAAGCAGAATGTGACTTTAGGCGCATTCTGCTTTACTTTCAGCCTGCTGTAAGCATTCATCTGCTAGAATATACAAAATATTTCGTATGGTACATATTCATGACTATAAATTGAATATATTTTCTTTAATGGAGCAATAAATAAATTGTGTAAAAAGGCATAAGTTAAGTCGGATAAAGGCACATCGTTTAGAATTTCAAGCTGTTTAGAGTCTGAGGCTACATTAAGTACAAACAGTATTTCATGTTTAAAGGGTTTAAGCGATCGGACGCTTGTCGTGTAATCCACGTTAAAGTCCCATTGTGTTTTCAGGCCTTTTCTTAATGCCTGAAATACAATAACGTATATAATAATGTTTGAACTTTCTTATGGGCCAAACTGATCTATGAAATGATGAAGACTGACCCAAATCACCAAAAAAGGGCGATTTAAAATCATAACAAACCGAAAAAAGAACGTCTGACATAAACATTACCACACGGCTTAGTATCACGTGATACAGCCGAAATCAACTTCACTTGATGCAAACCGTATCTACCTCCGCCCGTCCATCCATCAGTCAGTTAGACTATCACACTTTTTTGTCCGCTCTCTTACTCAACTATTTTTTATCCGATCTTCCACAAACTTGCTGAAAATGTTCATTGATATAAAATCAAGGTTTAGTTTGATTACTACTAAAATCGCATAAGGTATTTTTGAGTTATTGCCTGTTTATTAATAAAAATTGACTGTTTCAGTCACTTTTGCACTCTAACACATACAGTTTTTATCGGATATTCACTAAACTTGCTGAAAATGTTTAATTATATAAAATTTAGGTCTAGTTTGATTATTACAAAAATCGCATCTGGCATATCTGAGTTTTTGCCCTGTATGTATTAAAAATGAATGTTTCAGCATTTTTTGCTTTCAAACACATACAATTTTTATCAGATATTCACCAAACTTGTTGAAAATGTTTATTAATATTAAATCTAGGTCAATAATCTTAACTACCAAAATCGCACAAGGCATGTTGGAGTTATTGCCCTTGAATGACTAGAAATTGACTACTTCAGGCTTGTCAGCTTTCTGACTCAAACAGTTTTAATTGGATCTTCACCTGAAAATAATATTTGTATAAAATCTTGGTCCAGTTCCATAAATACCAAAATCGCCGAAGGCATGTTGGAGTTATGGTTCTTTAATTTTTTAAATTTTGCTATTTTATCCTTATTTTTGCCCTGTCCACTCTGTAAAAGGACCAGTTTTTATTCTATTTTAGCCAAATATTTGGTCAATGGTTGCATGTGCTTCATCTTAGCCGTGTTGGTAATAAGTTAAGTAATAAATGACCACTCCATTTCTCCTTTACCTCTTGAAAGATTTTCATTCAACTGTAGTCGATTTTTTTCCTTGACGTAGATTTAATACCAATACACGTTGTCAGCAAGTTTGGTGAATATCCAATAAAAAGTATTTGTGTTAGAGAGCAGAAAATGCTGAAACAGTCATTTTTTAATTATTCAAGCGCAATAACTCAGACATGCCTTATGCGATTTTTGCTAGTTATTAAACCTGACCTAGATTCTATACTAATAAACATTTGTAGCAAGTTTGGTGAAGATCCAAAAAGAAGTGTTTCAGTTAGAGAGCGGACAAGGCTGAAACAGTCATTTTCAGCAAGCTCAAGGTATGGATTCTCCGTAGTTTTTTAATCGTTTACCCACCGTGAATAATATTTACACGTTGTCACTGGATCTCATAGTGTTTAACCCTGTGCCTACTGGTCGTAATCTGAACTAATCTAACATTTTCTCACTCATTTCAGCACCGAATGCTATGGTGTTACTACTGATTAAACCGTCTCTTCGAGACAATTTTAATGAGTATGACACCATTGGGTTTAAAAGCAGAAATAAAGATTTTAACTTTCGAAATACTTCCGTTATCTAGAGCCCTGTATTTACAGAGTTGTCCTTCTTTCCATTCACAAGGGATGTTTTTTAATTTGTGCAGCACAAAAATATTATAAATAAAATTTAAAAAGCGAATTTCTTAGATAAAGCCGGTTTTTGTGAAAGAATCACGACCCACTTAGTTCAAATGGGACCCCAAACAACCGTTTTCTGCAGGTTTCTCAAAAACACAATGCGGCTTTAAGTGTACAAAAGAACAACACCTGTCCTTATAGTATGGGCTCATTTTTCATGAAATGAAGATTTGTGCATATGTTTTGTTAAAAGCAAAACCTCAATTGATTTTGAGAGAAAATATCATAAGCTTTGAGAAAAAATAGGGAGGGAGCCATTTTTTTATTCTTAGGGCCCGAAATCCAAGATGGCGTCCAAAATGGCCACCGTTAGCCATAATTCAATATTTGTACTTGTACATATAGTACAATAAAATATCTAAGTATAGGTTTTCGGACACAAGACAACCATTAGAATCATCGAATTGAGGCCATCTTGAAGTTTAGCATAGAAATACAGTCGAAACTCGATACTTCTAACTCGCTTAAATCAATCTTACCAGTATTTCGTAAGTTGAATTTGATAAGTCGATCTCGTATAAGTCGAACATACCCACATTTTAAAGTTAAAACGTGGCTAAACCACGTTTTAACTTTGAAATATGGGTATTTTCGAACTAACGCGATTTCGTAGAATTGATATTTTACTGTATAAATTTTAGCCTCGGTTTAATGATTCCACTGGTTTCCTTGTGTTAAAAAACCTATATTTACATACTTTGTTTGTCATTGTACAGTGGAGAATCTGTTATTCTTTCCCGTTTAAACGCAAACGTACGCAAACGCAACGCACTAAAACGTAGAAAAGAACAACTTTTGGACAATTCTGATATTTCATGTTTATCTTGGTGGCAAACAGTTTGGAGCCTGATCAGACGCCGGATTACCCGGCGTCTGATCTGGCTCCAAACTGTTTGTATCGGAAATAATAGTTTTAGCGTAAACGCGTTTATTGGGAAAGAATAACAGATTCTCCACTGTACCATATGTTCTAGTGGCAATATTGAATTATAGCTAAACGGCGGTCATTTTGGACGCCATCATCTTGGATTTCGGACCCTTAAAATGAAAAGAAAAAATGGCACCCTATTTTGACTCAAAGCTTATGACATCTTCTTCTAAAATCAATTGAGAGTTTGCTTTTAACAAACATTATGCACAAAATTACAAATGAGCCTACACTATTATTGTGAAGAATATGGTAAGTAATCAAACGCCTGGCATATGGCTTCACAGGTAAGTGGTTTTCTCATCAATAATTTATTCCCTGAATTTGAAAATATTTCATATCTAGACAACGTTTTGAAGCAACGAGCGGCAATCTAGTACAATCTGTAACTCATATTTAACTACGTATTTAATAGTTGTATGAAAACTTAAAAAAAATGAATTCAATGATTTTTAATTTTGGAATTAGATCTACAATATAATAGAAAAACAGAAACAAGAACTAGATACCAATATGCGGTTTTGTTTTCTGTATAATGCTATTGTTACTTTCGTGTTTTGTCACAATGTCGGAATGGGAAGTTCTGTGAAGTTGTCCAAGTTTAAAGGTCTGGCTAAAGAAACTAGCACCATTTGTACAAATTATCATATAGAATGGGAAATGTCGACCCCAAGTGTAATTTCTTGTGTAACGACGTGTTCTACACATTTGAGATGTCTTGGAACAGTGTATAAAGAAGACGAGAAGGTTTGCTACGGCTTACAAAGCGGAAACGAGGCAGAGCCGTGTGCGACGAAAACAGCTGGTGGTGACATCTATTGGAAACTGCCGGGTAAACACCACATTTATTTCAACCTTTTTAAAAAAAATTATACGCTTCAATATATAACTCTAGTCATTTTCTGTATCTTACTGTCTTTGTATCTGTCCGTCTGTCTCTCTCCCTTCTCACACACTCTCTCCCTCTCTCTGTCACACACACCCTCTCTCTTTCTCTCTGCCACTCCCCGTCGTTCTGGTTGTCTGGTATTTCAACATTTGTGGAATGCAAAATTAAGCAAAATTGAAGTTTTTGTACAACGTGCACTGTATTTTGCAAATATTTGTGGATTCCACAAAAGTGTCAATTGAAAAGTTATTGCCTGTTTTACAAATTCTGTTCTGCCAAGAAAACAAAATTCTTTAGCAAGAAATATAAAAATACAGTCAATCTTGTATAAAGCAACCACATTGAATATCAGTAAGCGTGTACTGGTATAGCTCTTCACTAGACTGCTTTAACTCAGGGTAGAAATAATAAACTCCTATTGGAGCCTTCTGCATTAGTTTTATCCTGCATTAAACGGCCATCTGTATACAAGACTGCATATTGGTCTTCCATTGAGTGGTCGCTTATTACAAGTTTGACTGTAAAAGTTTACACGGATTACAAAGTTTCACAACAAACGGCTGGTATGATGAATCCAAATAACTGCAATAGATAGTTAACCCTTTACTCCGTAGCTTATTTTCAGTATTGAAAACAGATGTTTGTTAAAAGCATTTTGCTTTACTTTCAGTCTGTTTTAAGCTACACACTGCGAAGATCATGTAGGATTTTTTTAATTCATACTTGTACATCTATAAAGTTTGATTATTTGCATGAGACTAAGTGGAGAAAACAAATTAAATACGTTCAATGAGAGTCTATGGGGTAAATGGTTGACTTAGGAAAACGAAACTACATACTGTACACTTACTGTCGTACCTGGATTTAACGGTAGGATCCTTCTGTCGCACTTCGAGCCTATCTCGTTTAGCAGATCCAGGTAAAACTAACTCTTCATTGGCAGAATCAACAACTTTATCATCTGGATAATAGTTGTGTTCAACTAGAACATTGATTGTCTTTGTTTTCGCCGCCTACTTGCCGATTTAAAAATCTTTCCAACCCGGTCACGCTGTTTCTCCGCCATTTTGATATTTACAAAATGACGTCAGAGGTCGGGAAAGACCTAGAGTAGTTATCGTTAAAGACATCCCTAGATGACCTTTCGATCATAACACCTTGTCAGACAATTTCCTTGCAAAAATCATGGATCTTATGGCCATGTCGTTAGCAAAGAACCATTGAAGCTTCTCGTGGGAGACTCTACCTTTATATTTGATAGTTTGGTTAGAAATAACCATTGAAAAGCAAGTAGAGCGTGAGTATAATCTGGTTCTCACCAGGTAAACTGAGATTGGTACACCCACCGGCTGCACGTGCTGAACAAGTTTTGACAGTTACATTGACACCTCAAATTCAATGGGGGGACTCTTTCAAAGGACTGAGGAAAAGTCTTTAAAGATATCACATGACCAAGCTTGGGTGGTAACACCTACCCCCGTATATAGTTTGAGTCAAAGCATGCAGAGCATGCACTAACAGTGGTAGCGTCTAGGCAAAGAATCATTCAGGCGTCTCAAGTGAGGCCCGCACCTAATATTTGATAGCTTGGTTAGTAAAACCCATAGAAAAACCTATTGATATCTATTATGTAAGGGCCTCTATTCAAAGCTGAGCCATTGCCTGAAGACTTTTCTCATGCTGAATACCGGTATATACCTGTATTTTGACACCAACTAAAGAATGGGGGGGTGAATCAATGAAAGGACTGGCTGGATGTCTTTAAGCCAAATGAAGTCGACACTCCCCGAATTATAATAACGATAAAGAACGATTGGCGTCGAAGTAACACGGGAAAACCAGTGAATCGTTACACATCTAAGACCTTAAATGTATAACAGAGAAGAGGTCATGCTTTCCCATTTAAAACGTAAACGCGTTATTAGGAAAGAATAAACATGCCTTGTTTTCAATGTACATGTAGCGGGGTGATTTCAACTAAATGAAATCAATATTTTGAATTTCATATCGAAATCGAATTTTCCCTAGCTAATTGACAATACATCGTTACCGCGATTCTCAATGAAACATGTACTGTTTGCAGATACAGCGCTCCCTTTCTACAACGACACCCAATGGGAGACAAAGATTGTGTGCGTTGTTTAGAAAGAGTCGTTACAGGGAGGGAAATTGGCTTACATCTGCAAACAAATTTAATCCAGATCAGACGCCGCGTTACGCGGCGTCTGGTCTGGATTCAAGCTGTTTGTCACCCAACATTATAGTTATCCATCGAAATTTAGTTTTGAAAAGAAAAAAAGCAGACGACAATCTGAAAGCAGACTATATTGCAGCAGTAAAAGTGTTTTGTCTTGTTTGGGGAACAGCCTTAAAGCGACTCGCAACCAGATGGTGCATTAAAAATAGTAATTTGTAAATATGTGTCAAACGCTTATATAAATGGTAAAGAATTAGTTTAGGATAAGAAATTCTGTTTAAAAAAATGTATTTCAATAAAAAAAAATATTGGTCTCTGGTGGGATTCGAACCCGGGGCCCGGCATTGGCGGACAGAAGGCAAAATAGGGGAAACCGCTTAGACCAATGGACCACGGAACTATCCGTTTATCTCGGATCGATTTAACGTATTTCAATGTGTAGCCATCGAAAGTGCATACAACTTCGTAATTCGGCTCGTGTTTATGTCTGAGCCCGTGTAGAGAAGCAACAACAACAACTATACCATCTACTAGTCGGTATAGAAAAACGATGGAAAATATCTAAAAATCTAAGATTCGGTGACGATTCTTGAGACTTTTTTTGGACTGATCATATTTTTTTAATGTCAGAAGCCAAATAATGCCACAAATTTGCTTTTATTTGAGTATTTTATTTTATTTTGACAAGTACACCATCCGGTTGCGAGTCCCTTTAAGGGTCGTTCTAAGGAGGGAGTCGTTGTTGGGAGGGCCGTTGTAGGGAGAAAACAGTGTACTTGTACGTCAGGCTGAGCAAGCATATCGGCGTGTTTTTACAAGATTAGCTTCCATAAGTTGACATGAAAAATCCTAAGATTTCCAAATTTGCATTTTTCAAGTGCGAATTTACGAATCGTACCTTTACACTATATCCTGTTTCTAGTTTTGTTGACACGTGACTATATCTACTTAAAGCAGACTGGAAGTAAAGCAGAATGCGCCTTATGGCGCATTCTGCTTTACTTTCAGCCTGCTTTAAGCTACCATGTTCTAGAAAAAAAATCCGTAGATTTAGGAAATTCCGGAGAAATGGTGGCCCTAAGATTATTGACTTTAACATATTCCTGTTCTAATTACAAGCAAATACAGGTCGAACAATCTTTTTCCGTGTCAGACAGTCCGTATCGTTAGGCGTTTTCGACTGGCAAATTTTCGTGGAGCAACCAAATCTCGTGGACCACATGTTTTGTTCGACTGGTAGTGTGGCGTCATGGTCCGACACGCCGTGGAGTACGAAAGATGTCGGCTGTAAACCCTTGTTGAGTTCGTTGAGCAACAGACGCCAAACATAATCCATAAACAATTGTTTGATTGATCAGACGCATAATGCTCCACAATGTTGACGTCACTGCTTTTAATTGTACACGATCTGTTATATAAAGAAACCGTGCGCGTGAAGTTTCGGATTCCAGGTTTCGATGCTATTTTTTAGTCTGCTTCCAGATTGTCGTCTGCTGTCTTTTTCTCAAAATTAAATTTGATGGAATAAATATAATGACGGGTGACAAACAGCTTGAAATTAATTCATTTCCATTTTAACCGCAAATAACCCGCACCACTCACCCTAATGTTTTCTTGCGAACGATATCAATTCATAGTCTAAAACGCTTAGGCCAAATAAAAAATTACCTTAGTTTCCTATTACATGCGCAAAAAAATCATCTAATAATATATTTAACTTTTCTGATGGAGTGTTTTTTATAGAAATCATTTTCATATATGAATATATTTCAGAGCCCTGGGCCATACTTAAAACCCCTTTAAAATATCAATTAGAATTGTTGATTTAATTGATAGGTCCCATTACCGAAATTACCTAAAACATTTAAAGTGGTATGATTGTTAACAAATACCAAACCGGCAAAGTAGTGACGTTTATAGGTATGACATATTGAATTAATAATAATATTTTGAAATGTGTTGTATGCATATCAAATGTTTAAATTAAATATGTTGCCTCATACCCAACTTTCAGTCCATTTTGACTGGCGTAATCAAGTAGGTTGTCCCCCTTGCAAAAAGCCGATAAAATCGATATGGATAAATTTCTGGCCTGACTGCCCTATATACATGTAGAATATATAGGGGAATAATTTCCAAAGTCATATTTTAAGGTGTTGCATATATTTGTCAATATTTTAGCAGTTATAGCAATATACTTTATTTTCTTCCTTTTCATATGATGTAAATTTTAATTTTCTATTTTAACGACTTTTTTGCTTACATTTTGATTTTAAAATGGTTGGTGTCGGACACATTAAACATATACATGTAGTATATAGTAAAAAAAATGAAAGTGTGTAGTTTGCTGATTTTGAACGCAAATAAAGTATCCTTTTTACTATCTGCGAAATGTTTAGCAGTTATGAGGTGAAAGAATGTTTTCAAAACAGTTATAAAATCTCTTTTGCTTTGAATTTGAATAAAGTCTTTTTGCTTCCAATTTAATTTGAATATTGACAAATGTCGTGATGCTGAAATCGGACTTCGTCATTTTTCCCCAACCCATAATCGGATAGTTCCGTAATTCACCGTAATTGTTCAAGGGCAGTGATCTCACTAATCTGATTCCCGCTGTGTGTTGATTGGGACTGATGTCCATGTGTGATAAATAAATGCCATATATATATAAGGGGTAACGGACACTAGAAACATAATTATGTCTATTATACATGCTTTCAGAGTACCGGATATTTTGATTTAATAAATTCTAACTTAACTAATCAAACTTTCATTTTTTTATTTATCATTATTGTATAAGGTCCACTTTACCATGGACATCATTAACATTATACAAGTATTAGATAAATATGAATATGAATATGGCGGTCATTAGTTGGGATTGGGAAAACTATTTGAAACTTTGTAATTTCTCTTAGGCTTAAGTCTAAATAAATAAATAAAAAGTTTTACACTTGAATATATAGATGTTTACCGAAATTCGTTCCATAGATATACATATATGTATATCGCCTAGCACATTATATCATGATCAGGCCTCAAGTTTGAATCAGATCAGACCATCGATAGAGGGAGGGAAGAAAGAAAGAGATTCATACAAACATTGTGAGAGGGATATAGAGAGGGCGTGTGCTCGCGCGCGAGAGAGAGAGTCAGTTATATTTGCCAACAGTTTGGATACAGATTCAACTCCACATCGAAATGCCACTTGAATTACATTAGCAAACAATGTTTATCCAGATCAAACACCAAGTAACTTTACACCTGACCTGGATTAAGTCGGCTTGCAGTACAGCAATCTCAAAACAATAACAATATCTTAACCCATTGCCACTTACAAACAGTATACTGGTGAAGTGTACACTTGTCCTATGCTAGCAGAATTCATCTGACCAGGGTCTGCACTGTTTGTCTTTTGGCAATATATTGTTAACATCAACCGTAAAAAGTCAAGAATGGACTAGACTTAATTGGAAATCGGAAGTGTCCATTTACATTAGATTATGGTTGAATGAGTTTACAGGAAAAGTGTCACAATTAAGCCCTTTTCGTGTTCAATTGTCGTCTGCTTCAAATATATCGTCAGCGAAAAATATCATAATTAATTTTGATATTTTTAATCTTGAGAAAAATAACTATTCGAGGGAAAACAGCTTGGATCCAGATCAGACACCATGTTACGCGGCATCTGATCTTGATCCAACAAAATGATTCACCGAGAGAAGATTCATAAGCTCCGCGTCCTCAAGACAGACAATAAACTCAAGACAGACATTGGTCAATATGGGTTTGCTGACGATTACAAACAGGCAGAACCACAGACTGAGCTACAAATCAGAAACAGGACAATGACACCCACGATCCATTAGGTATCTGGAAATATTTATATTCGCCCCATTCAATTCCATTGAACAAAATGACGTTAATTTTATATAAACGCAATTTCTCTTGGGCGGGACTTGTAAACATCTTTCCGCAGAGGACGCGGGGCTTATAGTCTGCTCTCGGCGATTCATTTTGTTGCGTTGCTTCAGTAACGCCGGCCACGGCCGTTATGTTTATTCCTTTCAGGGTACACATTATTCGTGTTAACAACCTCTAATATGGATTAAACGTACATGAATACCAATAAAATGTTCATTTAAATTACAGCAAATATATTATAAGAAATGAACTGAGGTTGGTTTTTTTGTGATTAAAGCTAAATAAACGACAGAAAATTACCAGCAAACTCCATGAATTGCTAACAACGACAGAAAATGATCGGCAAATTCCATCGTATTGGCGATTCATCAAATTTGCCGATCATCTCTGTCGTTTATTTCGCTTAAACGCCGAAAAAATCAGTTAATTTCTTAACTAACCACGTCAGCTAAACAACACACACCTTAGGGAAGCTGCTTCCAAAACGCCAGAAGAAGACGCCAGTACAAACAGAATAAAAGAACCAAAAGGCTCCACGGAAGATGTATTTAATACAAGCTATAGTGAAGACACGTACGTTAACTTAAGTGATGTAGTTAGCAACAACAATCCGGTTTAAAATACAGTGCTCCACCTCTAAAACAGCCATACGAAGCTCCTGTTCTTTGGTATCTAGACTTATACACATTTGAAAGATTATAAGGATTATTGAACAATGGTAACATCCTAGACGAGTCGTTTGTTAACCAGCTCTGTTATAGTAGTGTCATAAGGTAGGTACCAGCACGGAGTGTTGCAGAGTGTATGACTGAGGACTGCAATAGCGGGATTGCAGTACGGAACATAACCAATGCATGATTTGGTCTAACGATCTACAGTGCATGTCTAGGACATGCTTCTCCCCTTCAAGGTGCACAATTCTACGGACAAGAGGAACCATGTGATACACCCAACAGGAGACACAAATTGTGGGCGTTGTTTGGAGGGAGTCGTTATCGGAGGGAACTTTGCAAACAGATTGATTCCAGATCAGAAGCCGCGTAACGCGGCGTCTGATCTTGAATCAAGCTGTTTGTCACTCATCATTACGTTTTTTATGTCAAAATGTCCATTACGTAACTCTGAGAAAAACAGCAGATGACAATTTTAAGCAGACGACAATTTTAAGCAGACGACATTGCAACCAGACAATTGTGTGTGTCAGTCATGAACCAAAACGTAATTCGACAAGTTATATAGCGAACAATGATTCTAACCAACAAAGACTAAACATGTCCTTTATCTGCGTTATTTACCCACAAGTCAATACAATTGGACTTTTTAAAAAAAAAAAAAAGAAAAAAGTTTTGATTCGAATGAGACTCGAACCTATGACCTTTTGATTGTTGGTCAACCGCACTACCGACTGAGCTATCAGCACTCATGTAGAATGGTGGTACATGTATGAGCCTAACACCTTTTATTCATGTGCTAATCTAGGGCCAGTGGCGATACGGAGTACAAAACGACTGATGTACGTTTTATAATTTTCATTAAAATTAATTCAGATAGCATATCTAGTATAAGATTGAATGAAGAAATAATTATTATGATGTATTTCCACGTAACCATGTGAATTCAAAAGCTTTTTGTATTACTTTAGAATTTATATTAACTTGCTGAATGTTAGACATGTTTTATTTAAGATGTCATAAATTTCCCTTCTGCCAATTTCATTGAAAAGTGCAATACTTTCGTTCTTTGAATAGATTCCCGTAAGGGTAATCACTGACGCCTTTGGTGTCATTTGTATTTGTATGCACCGGTCTTGCACCGACGGGGTTAAATAGACTGTGCGTTTGCTGCTCTTTTACAAGAGCAGCAATCGAGTGCCTGACTATGTCTGTAAGTCACTCGGCTTCTTTGAGTGCTTGGTTTGTAAGTCACTCAGTTTTTTTCCTTTGCACCATTCCTTTAAGGGGATGGTGCATCAATGGATAGAAGTCTGACATATGGTCGTCGGATTCTTCCAGTTCCAACTCATTCCCAAAATGGTCTGCTTTATTTCTGCTTTCGATTATCAAAGCTTGTTTAAATCAAACATACATACTTCTTTTAAAGCTTTAGTTTTGAAATACATGTATGTTTGTTCTGAGTGTTAATAAAACGTCTCTAATACGACCAGTTAATTATTAGTTTGAATTAATAGTTTGATTGCTTAAAGCAAGGTGACAGTAAAACGAGGAGCTTTCTGTTTCACTGTCAACTTTCTTAAGCTGTCACCTATCTTTTAAACACTCAATTAGAATTCTTTTAGTGGTCGTAATAGAGAGGTTTTGCTATTTATAGCAATAGAGTTGTGTTCGACTGATTACAGTGGAACCTTTGAATCCCGAACACCTATATTATATACTTCAAATAAACATTAAGTGGCGAGATGCTTTCCGTTGGCGCAGAAATTGAGTGTAGCCTGTCACGAATTCGCCTATAACATCCAGATGTCCGTTGCGTGTTATATCCCTCCCACCACCACCTTTCACGAAAAGGTAACTCGCATTCCGTCTAAAAGATGTTCGAAGAAGACAAAATGTTGGGGGAGGGGGGATTTAATTTTAATCAGAAAAATGTCGTTTTACGGTTTATACTTTTTATATTTATAGATAACAGTGGTGTAGATATTTGTGTGCTGTTGAAACTTGTGCTTTGTCTATATTAGTGTTTTCTTCTGACCTGTCAAAGTTATGTTTAGATGGAACATTCTAAAACTTTAAAAGGGATGAGTTTTCTCTACATCCAGTTAGAGATACGGATAGCTGTAATTTTTGTGCGTAATGTCACGGAGTAATTAGAGCTCGCTCTAATTACTCCGTGGTGATATACAGTAGAGGATACATTATTCTTTTCCGTTTAAACGCAATGCACTAAACTGGGGAAATTTACTTTTAGACATGTTGAATGTGTCAATGGTTAATTAACTAGCAGATCATATCTGCAAAGAAAGGTACTTTATGACAGATTATGATAAAATTCCACTTAGATTATTTAAAAATCAATTTTTAAAACACTTAACCGACTTAAAGTTGCTTTTTAAACAATTAAGTGGAGAATAGCTTCTATACACACATGCGCCGCAAAAATGACCGACATTCACCTATACATTTTTCGAAAAATGAAAAAACAAGTTTAGGGTCGGAGGGAAAAACTGGGGTCGGTCGGGTTACCGGAAACAGAGGTATTTTTTTATTTTGCCTTATATGACCGATATTTGCAAAACTCCACTTCTCAATCGAACCAATCAAAATAACGTGTTAAGTCGAGAACAAAATATTACGTCATCAAAAACAGAATAATGACGCAATCATTGGTGGTCATATGACTTTAATAAATAGTATACGCAGAGGTTTTAACATAAAGGGGCCTACAGTGGAGAATCTGTTATTCTTTCCCAATAAACGCGTTTACGCTAAAACTATTATTTGCAGTGCAAACAGTTTGGAGCCAGATCAGACGCCGGGTTACCCGGCGTCTGATCAGGCTCCAAACTGTGTGCCACCAAGATAAACAAAAATTATCAGAATTGCCCAAAAGTTGTTCTTTTCTACGTATTAGTGTTTGCGTTTGCGTACTTTTGCGTTTAAACGGGAAAGAATAACAGATTCTCCACTGTACATGTATGTATATTTTTTATCATTCGGTTGAATAACATAGAAATCTGGTCCTACAAAGTTTTATAGGGTGGCACTAAGCTGACAACACGAGTTAAAAATTTGTTTTCGGGACTTTTTATTTTACCCTAGAAAAGGAAGCATTTTATTTTTTGGTTTTCGAGACTTTTTTAACCCTATGAAACAAGATTTTGTTTGCGGGACTTATTTTCTTTTTAACCCTGGATAACAAAAATGTGTTTCCCGGAGTTTTGTTTTTAATCCGGTAGTTTGTTTTCTATGTTTAAAAAAGAAATAAGTCCCGAAAACCAAAGTTTGTTTTCTAGGGTTAAGGTGGTTCGCGGGTCTGCAAATTCCCTGTCAGACTTAAATGAAACCTTGATTAAATTGAAATTGAGATACTGTACCGTTTATTCTGACAGGACCTTTTGTCCAGATATAAAGATCCATTTTCAATAAACAGGATTATTTTCTTTATAAAATAATAAAACTCAATACTTTCTATACATTCAAGTAAACTGTACAGCTTATATAAGACAGTATTTCATGAAAAACTTTCTGGAAATATCAATGTTTAAAAAAAGGTCAAATTCTTAAAAAGTCAATAAATTTCAAATTACAAAAAATCTACCTGTGGGACATACTTATTTTAGATATTACTAAGGTATTTATTATATCTACTTGTCATACACAAATTCAATGAAAATCTACAGTAGACTTTACATTTAAAACATGATTTCCAGTAAGTCTGACAAAATGTTAACACAAACCAAGTGACCTCCCTTGAGTTCAACTTTAAAATGCCATCAGCTCTAAATTATACCATAAGTAAAACTTTTAATAATGGACCATTGAATACGGTAGCCTGTAGATCTTTAAAGAGAGGTGACTGCATAATGCATGACAAAAGTAATGCATAAAAGCTCCTTTAGGATTTATCATTTAGCATTACTTTTGTCATGTGTTAAGCTGCCATCTGTCATATAGGCTATAAATCCTCACAAAGTTTAGTTGTCACTTGACTATACATGTGTACTTGCATTTATTATTACATTTGTGACTAAACATAGCCTGTCCTTTGATCACTGCGTTATGGACTGACTAGTCAATACAACCGAACAATTTATTTTTAAAAAAAGTTTTGTAGCGAATGGGACTCGAACCTAGAACCTTTGGATTGATAGTCAATCACTCTACCATCTGCGCTAACAAAGAAGACATTAGTTTATCGAACTTTTTTTTATGTAAATGTTCACTATAAACACGTGCCGAAAAATATCATGTGAAAGTCTTCAGCATTTCCGGAACTCGAGATGCAGGCCGCCCGCTGTCAAACCACCTTAAAATAAGAATAAATCCCGAAACAAAATAATGTATGTTTTCTAGGGTTAAGAAAATGTTCCGAAAACAAACAAAAATTGCTTTGAGTTCAAGGGTTGTATATATTCTCGTTGTTTGTGTCATCAATATCACAAATTCAACGAGAACTGATACAAGACCCCGGATCACACAATGTGGTAATATTCCGTTTGTTACTGTATTGTTTTCAGATACTTGTCCGGCAGGGTGGGCAAGCATATCGGATTGGTGTTACATGTTACTTCTTGACTTATATGTTTGGCAGGACGCCTCCGTAAGTACAAATACTGTTTGATCTGTATAAACTCTTATCATGCTGAATTGTCGTCTGCTTAAATAATATTGTCTGCTTAAATACTAAACATTAATGTTAATGCTTAATGTTAATTTGAGTGGCAACAGTTTGAACCTGATTAGAGGACAGGACCCGGCGTCTAATCTGGCTCCAAGCTGTTTACAATGAAATAACTGTTTTTAGCGTAAACGCATTTGTCGGGAATGAATAGCGTATTATCCACTGTATAAATTGTCAATACCTTGAAACTATTTCAGTTTCTACAGTTTACTGCAGAAACATATTAATCGTCACTGTATTCAATAATTTAAATTGTAACATGTTGCAGACACGCTAAAATAAACTTTCATTTTTTTTTCATTTTACTCCAGATTGATCGTCCATGTGTTTAAACATTTTTTTTATTGTTATTTGATTTCCTAAATTTAATACATTGGTTAAACATGAAATAATAACGTCATCTCCACTGTGTTGCGTCAATAATTACTATAGGAATAAATAACATATCTTTGCCGCTCATGACGGTATGACTACATTAGCTTCGGGGGTAAATTTAACGTAAACGCCCTTATATTTATATTTATATTTTCTGTCTTGTCAATTTAATGTGTTTATTGGCCAGATTTGTTTTTCCTTATAAGAATTTATCATGTACCGGTCAAAGAGGTTTGATAGATGTAATGTCGATGTAATAGCCATTCCAGTTTCTTAATATGGTGAGAAAGTAGTCCCAACTACATGTACTGTAACTGTATTAAAAATTCAGGATTTTTTCCAGTAAACTTTCTCTCTGTGAATGGAAAAGACTTACAAGGCAAACAAATAACAGTGCAACTTGAATATCTATTGCCAAAGTACATTCTAAAAATACAGGTCGCGGTTGTTTTCTTAACCCATTTACACACATACCAACGCGTTGGCAACGACCTATGGGTCTGTATCACTCCGCTAGTGTCATATGACCGTCGACCAATGGGAGCTTAGTGTTAAGTGTTCGATGTAGTCTATTTGAAGAAGTCCACGAATAGCACGGGGGAAATCCGAACTGGCTAAAACCAGTTTGGAAGTGTAGGTTCATCGGCAGATGTACTGCATATTTTAATAGGATTACATAAAGACTTTACAGGGTGGATGTAAATATTTTAGAATAACGTCTTCTTCACTGCATATACTAATCTGCAACGGTTCAAACTTTGCATAAATTGACAATTATATTTACTTGCAACTAATACCAAAACTGAAACTGTTTGAACATAGACTTAATGAGTATACATAAATCCCTTCACTGCAATGACGTCGAAAACAAATCAAGCAATTGTCGTCTGCTTTATTTATCAAATTCAGGTATTTCGACTTAAGAAAGATTGAAACCAGGGTAAAACAGTTTGGATCCTGGTCAGATGCCGCGTTACGCGGCATCTGATGAAGTTCTAATTTGTTTGCAAACTAGCTATTATACTCTGGGTAACTGAATTAGTTAATCGGCATCAACATATTACGGAAGCTTATACTGACAGCTTATATATATTGTTGATATATAAAATCCTAAAGTTTGATAAAGATAAATATTGATTATTATACATGTATTTTACACAGAAAAATATCACCTTATATCTATCAACGATATTTAACGCTTTAGTTTTTAGCCATATTGTTACATATAATGGAGTCCGTATAAGCTTCCGTAACATATAAATCTAGAAAGTTAAGTTGTAAAAAGAGATAATTTAGTAAATTGACGTTTAACCCATTCAGTTCACTGCCTTACGCCGAGTACCATAGTTATTTTGCAATTAATTTAGGATCCAAACTGTTTGAAAAGTCGCGTGTTTGCGCCGTTGGCAGTGAAAGAGCCCAAGCTGTTTGGTAGACAAGTAAAGTGCATGTACTTGCTTAGTTACTCTGTAACTATTTTGCAAAGGACGATCTTGTTAAAGAACTCGTTTATCCCGTTCATTGTACTTTTATTTTATAACTGGAATAGATGGACCGGGGACATATCTCCGTTGTTACAATGTCATATTTTCCAGGACCTGTGCAAGTCCTACTCTAAAATGAGCCATCTTGCCTATGTGCAAACAAACGAGGAATACGCCGCAATCAAATCGTGGTTTCAGTCGATTAGGAACAAAGACAGTAAGTTTAAAGAACAGTCGAACTTCGATATCTCGAACTCGGTTAAGTCGATCATACCGGTATTTCAAAGTTAAAATGTGGCTTAGCCACATTTTAACTTTGAAATATGGGTATGTTCGACATAATCGAGCATGAAATAATGAAGTTCATGTGTCGACATATCCGATGGTTCGAGTTAAGCGAGTTCGAGATATCGAAGTTTGACTGTACGTGTATGTTGCAGTAGCAGCAATTACTCGAAGTATTTGGAACATAGGCACTCGATGACAGGAACGAATTAAATCGATGAAATCGATATAAATTAATGAAACATACTTTACTTTGTACAAATCTTATGATAGATTGTCCAAAAAAAATCCCGCGTCATGGTCTTTTTTTATACACCACGGGCCCGTTTTACTAAACAATTTACGCAAAATTTTGCGTAAGTCAAAATCGTTTAACTCTTATTTTTCGATCATAAACGTTTGCAAACAGCCAATAGCCAGCTCAGAGGACGCGCTAAAAGCGCGTCCTCTGATCTGGCTATTTGCTGTTTTTTAGCAAGTAATAATAAAAAATATAAATTAAAATTAAAAAATTTTAATTTACGCAAAATTTTTGCGTAAGTAGTTTAGTAAAACGGGCCCCATGACAGGCTCATGTCATCTAGTGCCTATGCTTTGGATAAGCCGGCCTGGGCAAACAGTGAGGACCCTTACTACACTTCTCACTCAGGAGCAGTTTGGTCAGTATGGTCAGGCAAAGGGGAATGATGGCGACACCCATGAAATAAAGGAAACCGGGTACCATAATGACACATAATGGGTGGAGTTACATTAGCTGTAATAGGGTGTTTTCTTATTTTAGGTGTTTCGCCGTATGTTATTGTAGCCTATGGGAACAGTTTCATACAAAATAACACGTGGGACACGATTGAGTTCAGAAATAATTCGGGCGGGCAACGAATCTATTTTAAAAGTTCCCCTATTTTCGGATATTATATACAGTATGTACGTTGACATTTCGGATACATACAATCTCGTCAGATTCTATGGTTATTGTATTATGGACTTACGAGCCCAAAGTGGTCGTTTTAACATTTTATTGCGAAATGATTGTGTTTTGTATGGTTTAAATCGGAAATAAGTACGTCTTCTCCACTGAATGGCGTCACTTTTGAGTTATGACGTCAGATTAACGTCTTCTCCACTGAATGATGTCACTTAAGATGTCAGAATAACGTCTTCTCCACTGAAAAATAAACGTCTTCTCCACTGAATGGCGTCACTTATGACGTCAGAATAACGTCTTCTCAACTTCATTATGAATCAATCTGTAAATTGTTTCAGCGACATGGATCGGTGGGTACAGAATTGACAACACGGAGAACTGGACATGGGAAGATGGTGTCGCGGTAACAGATGACCTCCCCTGGGGATCAGAAGAGCCAGACAACCTTCATCCGACTGACTGCCTCAGATTCTACGGCCTCCATGTTCATTTCGGCGACAGAAACTGTATGGACGTGTATGCTGGCCTTTGTGAGCTGGATATATACAACTGATATTTCATTCTAAGTGTCTTTTAACCAGGCCCATAGGAAGCAAAATGCGGGATGTGTTTTTTTCGGTGGGTGGGGTGTACAGGTCAGGGGCGAAGCTAGACTAATTGATGTACGCATTGTTACTATTGTGACAGTGATACTTATATGTTTTAATCAATTACCCTATGGCATGTTCCTAGTATTGGAGATAGTTGGCCACTTAAAACAGGTTGAAAGTAAAGTAGAATGCACCTTAAGGCGCATTCTGCTTTATTTTCAGCCTGCTTTGAGTTAACATCTGTTAGGATACAGAAACTATTTAATTCTTATGATACACATTTATGACTATATAAAATGGAACTATTTTTTCAGTTGATGAATGAATCAAATGCGTAAAAAAGGTATGTATGTAGAGTAATAGGTAAACCCATTGTACCCTAGTGAATGGGTATATAAACAAGATTATGGCCATGAGTTCGCTCACCTGCTTGAATTTGAGTTTTTCCGTGTGGGAGGTTCATTGACCCAAAACTGACCTATAGAGTATTCACGTCGTGTTTGTTTTTGTAATTTGAAATAATGACCTACTTTTTGACCAGACATGACCCATATTCGAAAATGGCATAGATTTTGTCAGGAACAAGATTTGGAGCCAGTGTGATGGAAATTGGCCCAAATCTATGGCTTATAGGGCGTTATCAAGGTTTTTCCATGTAACCTACTTTTCAGCCGACACGGCCCTTATTCGAACTTGTCTTAGATTTTTTTACGAACGACATTTTAATGAAGTTTGACGAATATTTGATCCAAACTGTTGCCTCTAGAATGTTCACAAGGTTTTCTAAGATTTGACCTAATGAACTACCTTTAGACTTGCCATGCCCTATTTAGAAGAATTTGGCCTAGATGTTATCAAAAGTTATGACTATTGACCCTAAACTGTAACCTCTAGAGTGTCCACAAGGATTATTCTATGATTTGACCTAGTGATCTATTGTTTGACCAATCATGATCCATGTTTGAACTTCGCCTAGAGTTGGTCAAGAACAACAATTTGAGCAAGTTTGGTATAGATTGGTCAAAACGTGTGGCCTCTGGCGATTTAACAAGGTATTTTCAATAATTTGCATATTGACCTACTTTTTAACCGGACATGACCCACAATAGAAATAGATCTAGACTTTTCCTTGAGTTTTCAAATGATTTGACCTGTTAACCTACTTTTTGACAGGACATAACCCATGTTCGAACCTGTCCTAGAATGTGTCAAGTACAATACTTTGAGCAAGTTTAATGAACATTGACCTTAAGTATATCCTAGAGTGCTTACACTTTTTTCTGTGATTTGACCGAGTGACCTACAATGTACTTTAAAAATCCACTTGAACCATATTCGAAAATTGACCTTCATTTTGTCGAAAACAACATTTTAAAAGTTCGATGTAGATTGTTCCAACAAATTTAGCCTCTATAGCGTTCACAATTTTTTCTGTGATTTGACCTTTTTTCCTTACTTTTCACCCCACACGACTCATGTCGAGGAAATGGGTTTAGGTTTTACAGGGAGGGAGAAACACACAACTGAACATTCATGTAGAAATTGTAAATGTTTATTTTCCAACATTATTCATTACATATTAAAGGAGAGGTCACGTGATAATGATGATCGGTGTCTGATTATGTATTCTGTGTTGTAATAACTTACAAAGTTCTCTCCCTTTCTCTTATACAAGAAATATACAAAGTTGTCTCCCTTTCACATAAAATAAGAGATACACCCAGTTCACTCCCTTCTGATACAAGAAATATACAAAGTTGCCTCCCTTTCACATAAAATAACAGATGATATACCCAGTTGTCTACCTTTCACTTAAAACTACAGTTAAGCCTGTACATACAGTCTCCATTCAAAGTGAAATCTGATTATACCTTAACCCATTACTCCACAGAAATGCATTTTATGCCTTCAAGTTATTCCTTCACTGAAGAAAAAAGTTCAAATTTAAACAGTCATGAATATGTTTCACAAAAAAATGTTTTCTACACTCAAGTTGAGGGTTGCTTAAAGCTGGTTGAAAGTAAAGCAAAGTGCGCCTTAAGGGACATTCTGCTTTACTTTTAATCTGCTTTAAGTGGCCATCTATTTTAAATACTAGAAACAGGTTATGAAGTAATGGGGTAAGGTAAGTTACTTCTTGTGGCAGGTGAAAGAATTTATGCCGGATGCTGTTTAAACGTAAATACAAACAGCTCCAATATTAGAGCTTTCTACATCATCTTTGACCTGCATTGAATCTGCCATCTTAATGTAAGATGTCAATTGTGTCTTCTGAGGAATCAGATCAGTAGTAGACAGGTTTTACCATAAAACCATTAAAACTTCTGCTCTACTCAAGAACATTTAAACATTCTATATTTCCTCATTATAGGCCCGTTTACTCTACCAAATGGTTTCATCAAGATATTTAACCCATTACCCCATAACCTGTTTGTAGTTTTGAAGATAGATGACCATTTAAAGCAGGTTGGACGTAAAGCAGAATGTGCCTTACTTTCAACCTGCTTTAAACTGATATGTGCTAGAATATAGAAAATATTTATGATTCTTCTTCTTGTGCCAGTGTAAATTGGAACTATTATCTTCAGTAAAAAGGCATATTTATTTGGTAATGGGTTAAAGAATTCTCTCAAGTATAATTGCAGCCTCTGATCAGGATCTTAACTGTTTGCAAATGTTGTTGGATTTCAATAATTGTTGGCAGTGAAATGTCATATCTAAGAATCTGCCAACTATGTACATATATCATCTGAACTATTACACTGGCTAATGAAAAACAAAATAATCCCCAGTGAAGAAAACATACTCATGTCAGACAGATGTAATAAGAAAACAGTGAAGACCCTGATCAGACAGCTCCTTCATGAGCTGTCTGATCTGGGTCTACACTGTTTTCAAAAAGCGTCATTAAACGCTTATAGCATAAGATGGGTTCACTCCGACATGTTTTTATATTTATCAAATACGACAAAGAGTAAAGGCATTATAAGGTGCAAACTTCTGTATGTATATAAGAAACAAAGGGAGATAACAAGTATCTTAACGACAATGGGAAACAAGTAATGCATCCATAATTTATTTAGAATCAAACATAGTAACAAGACTTGCAGAAAAAGCAAACAATTTCTCCAGTTTTTGCGTCAAATTATTGCTTTTATTTCATGTGTACTCATTCAATAACAAACATTATAAGTCAACTCTTTCAACACAATGTAACTCTTGTCGGTTATTAGGTATCCTTGTGGATCTTTTAAGTTACCAAAACATGAACCAATCTACTTGGAATTCTTGGTAGTGTGATAAATACTGGCGTAATTTGCAAACAGTGCAGACCCAGATTAGAGGGCTCCTACCAGAGACCTCTAATCTGAGTTTACACTTTTTTGCACAGGACTTTTCACAGGTAAAAATGTTGGTAAATGATGGGTATACTGGTTGCTAGAGCTTGAAAGGTTACTACATAACAAAGAAAACTCTTAAAGAAACACACCAAGGGATGAATGTGAAAAGACAGGAAATTTCCCCTCAGGAAGGAATGTAACCAGAGCTCTAGATAAGGTGAGTATTTCAAACACTAAAATCTTAAAGTAGGCATTAAACACTAGGGTGTCACTACTCATTAGAATCGTCTCTTTGTGACGCTTCCAATGAGTAGTAACACCATAGGATTTGGTCCCGACATAGTGAGAAAATGTTGGATTTGTTCAGTTTACTCCCTCTTATCTGGAGCCCTGTTTAGAACCTTCTCACTTTCACACCTCAACATGGGAAAACAAAGACAAGAACGACCAGCATTCTACAACACAGTAGGAACAGAAACAGAACAAAATCAAGTCCATGTGCAAGCAAAGTAATGTAACTGGTGGGAAATAAGTGTCCATCTAAAGACCCAATACCTTCCCAAACCTACCCAAACCACTAAAAAAACAACACAATGTACTTTTATTCTTAAATATTTTAAAGAAATAATGCTTATGATTGGCAACTTTAAGCTAAAATAGTGAAAATCAAGTTAAATTAAAATTAAATTTTCATAGCAACTCGTACAAAAGGTAAGAACATAGCTATATACAGTTACTTCCAGTTGATGCTTATGTTTACACCAGCGCCAAAGGGAAGTAACTGTATATCTATAGCTATGTTCTTATGTTTTGAACAAAATCTTTTTGCTCTTTATTTTCTTTATACCCTTTATAAGTTTAAATACACCATTTAAAAGCTTTCTTTGGTTAGATATTCAGGAATTGTAGTAGTTAGAGCTCTGAAGTGGTTTGGGCAGGTTTGGGGTCTTTAGACGGACCGGGGAAATACAAATACATGTACTGTAAAACTTGTTCATCCTTGAAACTTCAAATGGACAATTTTACTTTTCCAATTAAATCTAGTCCATTTTCAAATACTTAGGGTTGAATTTAACAATATATAACAAAATGACAAACAGAGCAGATCCTGATCAGAAGACTTCTGTAGGGACCCTCCAGGGCTCCATATAAAAGGGAGTAAACTGAACAAATCCACCATTTTCTGACTTATGTCAGCACCAAATCCTATGGTGTTACTACTCAATAGACGTCTCGGAGAGACGATTCTAATGAGTAGCGACACCATAGGGTTTAGATCAGAAATATTTTTAGTTTTTGAAATACTCCCCTTATCTGGAGCTCTGACCCTCTGATTAGATTCTACACTGTTTGCATTGTAAAGAATGTATAAGTTAAAGATTTAACAGCAAGAATATTGCAGAAAATTCTGAAAACAGTGGCCTCTACAAATATCATGGATTTACAGTCCTTAGTTTATATCTATATAACCATAATATAGTCCCTAATAGTTACATGATGAAAACTCCCATCTATGATGTCTATGGTTCTTATACTTTATAATATAACCCTAATAATCATCCAATGAAAATCATGTATATTCTTAACCTTCCTCCCAATGAATATTCATATATAACTATGAATATTAATTACCTGAATAATAACATTGGCTAATAAAATAATGAAAAATTTTCCCAAATTAAGAGTGCAGACTCCCAGAGCACCAGATAAGCTTAGTTTTTCAAAACCTAAAATCTTTATTTCTGAATTAAACCCTATGGTGTCACTACTCATTAGAATCGTCTCTTCGAGACGATTCTAATGAGTAGTAACACCATAGGATTTGGTGCTAAAAAGAGTGAGAAAAGGTTGGATTTGGTGAAAAAACTACCTCTTATCTGGAGCCCTGGACTCCTATTAGACAGATTCTATAAGAAAACAGTGTAGACCCAGATCAGACAGCTCCTTCAGGAGCTGTCTGATCTGGGTCTACACTGTTTTCTAAAAAGTCAATTAACGGTATTGAACAGCAGGAGAGGAGTTAAAATTCATTGATTATATTGTATAACACAATTCTAATGGTCATCAAATTGACGAATTATCAAAATATATATGTATAACAATATAAAATACGAGTGTATCTATAAGCAATGGTGGACAGCGTTTAAAGAGCTTACAAACCTCACAATGTAAAGCAATACCCATGGTTAACTTTGGTGTATCACTAAAATTCCCTCATATTAGCATAATATAGGATTAACCCGTTACCCCATAGCCTCTACGTTTTCTAATTTTGAAGACAGGGGAGCACTTACAGCAGGTTGAAAGCAAAGCAGAAAGCCTTAAGACACATTCTGCTTTACTTTCAGCCTGCTTTAAGCTACAATCTGCTAAAACAGTTCTTATGTTACATGCTAATAAGTGTATAAATTGGAACTATTTTCTTCGGTGGAGGAATAAGACTTAATTAACTACGCCAAAAGGTACTTCAATGGGGTAAAGGGTTAATCAAACTGAATATTCATTTATAACACTTCACCCACTATTGACATTTACTATCTGAACTATAACAGTTACTTATACATAAGGAAAGTTTCCCCCAAGAAAAGAGTGCAGACTCATGTCACATATATCCTATATGAAAACAGTGCAGACCTGGATCAGTTAGCTCGTTTAGGAACTGTCTGATCTGGTTCTAAACTGTTTTTTCCAAAAGCATCAATATTTGCTAATAACAGGAGAAGGGTGAATTCAAAATCTGTTTTTAGTTGAAAATTTGTTCAATCTGTTTTAGATGAAAATTTGTTATCAAATAGCTGTAGGTTTAATCAGTAAACCCTCTCAGATGTTTTTTAATACATTTAACAGGAGCACCACGATGCGGGTGCCAAGGCTCATCTGTTTTAGAAAATCAGTGATAAGTTTTAGTACATCAAATGTAGGTCAAAGGTTAAAGTCAAGGTCATTTGGTAAAATATTTTGGTTTGTCTAGATAGAACTTGCCAACAATGATGATTGTAAATAAAAAATTGTAGGAGCTATTATGACAAACATTAAGATTTCCGACAACGGATGTGGGATTGTGACGATAATAGCTTGTTTTTATGATTTTTCCAAAAACAGATGAGCTAAAAATTGGAATGACAAGAGGATGATAAAAGATAATACTTTGTTGTGGATACACATAACAATTGACTCAAAAGGTGATTCTTATGAGTTCTCTGGTAGGTTGTTCTTTTTAACACCTTAAACATCTTAATAGAAACACCTTATGTCTCCATATATAGAAACATATGATGTATCTATAAATAGAAACATCTCACATGTCTATAAATAGAAACCTTATGTATCTATAAATAGAAACATTTATTGTATCTATCAATAGAGACTTCTCTAATGTTGATGGATATATAGTAACACCTTATGTTTTCATAAATAGAAACACCTGATGTATTTATATATTAGAAACATCTTGTATATCTATAAAATACATCGTGTATCTATAAATAGAAACATAATATAGCTATAAACAGAAAATCTTATGCAGCTTTAAATAGGATAAGTATGCCAGAATGTTTAAGTTTGTTAACCTCTTATCCGGGACCTTGTGCCCATGATAAAACCTGAGTCAGAAATTAATTCATATGCTTACAATTACAGATTTTACTTTCAATATAGTAAAACCTCTCTTCATTGACACTCAAATTAAACCTTATTGTGACTGTTTAAGATGGGTAAGCCTCAAGACTATGTGCTAACCCTTTACTCTATAGATACCCATTTTCACTCATTTGATTTATGCCTCCACTAAAGAAAATAGTTCCACTTTATACAGCCATTGATATGTACCTTTGAAATATTCTCTGTATTCAACCAGATGGTAGCTTAAAGCAGGCTAAAAATAAAGCACAATGCATCTTAAGGTATAATCTGATTTACTTTCAATCTACTTTAAATGGTCAGCTCTCTTCAAAGCTATAAATAGGCTACTATGAAGCAAAGGGTTAAAGATGTGTGCATACAGCTTAATTTCATAAATCAAGATGCAACAATACATGTAGATAATGAAGTCATATCCTATTCACTCATGACGTGAGAGATGAATGCTATTTATTTATGAAAATCACTAAACCTATCCAACTCTACAGTTTTCAACTGCAAAACAATACCCACTGACTGATCTGGGTCAACACTGTTTGCAAGCGTAATATTTTCCAATCAATAGCTTCAATACACTATAAGAATTAACCCTTAGCCTGCCACTCACGACTATAGCTCCATATGCAAACAGCTTGGATCCGGATGAGACGCCGAGTAACTCGGCGTCTCATCCGGATCCAAGCTGTTTGACACTCGGACAACATTTTCAGCAATTTTGAGCAACTTTGAAGCACTTTGAAACTTGAAGCAGACAAGAAATACAGCAGACGACAATTTATTTGGCGGGCTAAGGGTTAATCAGTGTCGAAACAGTTTGGATCAAGTACCAAATTACTTTGTACTTTATGTGGATAAAAACTGTTTGCAATGTTGATCACCATAGAGTTGCATTAGATTAATATATTAACTCTTTCCTCCCTGAAACTTTAAATGGACAATTCCAGTTTCGATTTTTGTCTAGTCCATTTCTGGCTTTTAAGAGTTTTTTTTGTCAAATTTGGCAGTACTGACAAACAGTGAAGACCCTGATCAGAGGGCTCCTTTTGGAGCCCTCTTATCTGGGTCTTCACTGTTTGCATAGGACAAGGGAACTATTCACATGTACACTGTTTGAAAATGACGCCTATAGGCGGGACTAGGGCTCAAAGGGTTAACCTTTCTCCCGCTGAATATTCATGTATATATAGTGAATCTAACACCACTTTGAGTGTCAGATAAGAATATCTCACCCGAGTTTTGAAGATATTTTTGGAACACGAGGCTTTGCCGAGTGTTCCAAAAATATCTTCAAACGAGGGTGGGATATTCATCTGACACTCAACTGTGGTGTTAGATTTATTTTCTCACCTCGTCAACTCTAAAAACGTGTTTAACTTGCTATACAGTGGCGAGTTGTATTTTAATGCGCTAATGCATGCATGACGACGTCATAACAACGGCAATTAAACAACCAATCATAAGATAGTTCGGCTTGTCTGTCTGGACAGATAAGGTTATCTCACACACCCTAGATTTCGGGATACCTCTGTCCGAGAGGTGAGAAAACTCCGCCCCCCTATGATTTTGTATCATCTGAACTATTACATTTGTGAAATTTTCCTCAGGACAGGATGCAGACTAATGTCAGACAGATCCTATTAGAAAAACAGTGCAGTACCTGATGAAAGAGCCCCTTTAACTCTTTCAACACCATCGTCCTGTTTAAAATATACCCCTTTCATTTGCAAACAGTGAAGACCCAGATCAGAGGGTTCCTATAGGAGCCCTCTGATCAGGATCTACACTGTTTGCATACATATTTAGAAAAGTATTTATTAAACTACCCAGGATTCCAAGTAGACTGGTTAATGTTATGGTACCTAAATAGATCCACAAGGCTACCTAATAACCCACAAGAGTTACTAAGTGTTGAAAGAGTTAACCCTTTCACTCTCAATGTAGTCATAAAGCACATTTGCAAACAGTTTTGATCCTAATCAGACGCAGAGTCACTTGGCGTCTAATCCGATCAAAACTGTTTGCCACTTGTTTTGAAATTACATAAGTTATACTGCCTTAAATCTAACTTTTAAACAATATAGCAGACACCAATATTGAAGCAGACGACAATTAGCAGTGAAGGGGTAAAAACCTCGCGATAAATTGTCGTCTGCTATATTTCTCGTCTGCTTCAAGTTTCAAAGTGCTTCAAAGTTGCTCAAAATTGCTGAAAATGTTGTCCGAGTGTCAAACAGCTTGGATCGGGATGAGACGCCGAGTTACTCGGCGTCTCATCCCGATCCAAGCTGTTTGCATATGGAGCTATAGTCGTGAGTGGCAGGCTAAGGGTTAAGAGCTGTATGATCTGGATCTATACTGTTTCAATCTGGACTGATTGCAGGAGATAGGTTAACAATGGTGGAGGAAAGACAGGCACAGTTCTAATTATACACATCATTCTCATGATAATACAAGGGCTCCAGATCAAGGGAGTATTTTGAAAACTAAAATCTTTATGCCTGTTCAAAACCCTATGGCGTCACTACTCATTAGACTCGTCTCTTCGAGATGAATCTAATGAGTAGTAACACCATAGGGCTTGGTTTAAATATAATAGAGAAATTGCAAATTAATAGATCACTCCCTCCTATCTTGAGCCCTGATACGTTACATTTGAAACATGGCAAAAATGACAAGCATATATCATCCAACCTTCTGACGAGAGATATACTAACTCTTCAAAACTATTTAGGCAATGAAGCTTTTATAGTGTCACTAATCAGTAAAATTGTCGCTTCAAGAAGATTCTAATGAATAGTTACATCATAGGTTTTGAGCTGAAATGAGAGAGAAAATGTTGTTGTTTTTTTTGTTCAATTAACTCCCTCCTATCAGCCACCAAATTTTTTACATAACCTCCCCACACCAGATGCTGACCAGGGGCCCATTTTACGAAACGTTGCACGACAAATATGGTCGTAATTCAAAACTTTAAAATACATTTAATTTCTGATTTCTCCATATAATCGTGTCTAGTGACATCTCTTTGGAATCGTCTTTTCAAGACGATTCCAAAGAGAAATCAAAAGACAGGATTAGATGGAGAAATAAATAATAATTGAGAATTTTAAAACCTGACCTACGCCAATATTTGTTGTACAAAGTTTCATAAAACGTGCCCCATAGCTGCAAGGATGGGATGAAGATTCGTATCATGGCTTTGATTGGACATAATTCCTCCGTAGAAACAACAACAATAAAATTTTCGACAGAAAGTTCAATGTTAAATCTTTAAATGATATTTTTAAATGTTATGCACCAGTCATTCACAGGTATAAAATATTAAGAAAACAAAAATTAACATACATAAAAAATTTCTAGACAAACAACTACGTCCTCCATCCTCATACACGACCCATCTCTATATCTTTGTTTTTACGACCTTTGCCCTTTTTGCCATGCCCGTGTGGGGGACCAGCATGAGATGATGCACTACTTGAGCCGGGATACGGAGGGGGCGGGCCTAGCTGACTCTGAAATAGATAAATAAACAAATTTGAATATTCATTGCAAACGAAAACAAATTTACAGGTAGCAAATGAACATAGCCAGACCTACAATAAGAAGTCATTAAAAATAGAAATTTTAACAAAGGTAGCAGTTTAATGCTGGAATCAAAATAATACAGATAGCTCATCTCTTTGGAATCGTCTTTTCAAGGATTCCAAAGAGATGTCATAAAACAGGATAAGATGGAGAAATGAACACTAATTGAGACTTTTAAAAAATGACTTACGACCGTTTTTGTTGTACAAAGTTTTATTAAATGGGCCCCTGGTCTGCAATGTTTTCTTAACCCATTACCCCATAGCCTGTTTCAAGTATTAAATATAGTTTACCCCTTAAAGCCGGTTGAAAGTAAAGCAGAATGTGCCTTAAGGCACATTCTGCTTTACTTTCAGCCTGCTTTAAGCTACCACCAACTAGAATATAGACAATATTACTTCTTAAACATATTCATGATTGTATAAATTTGAACTATTTTCTTCAGTGCAGGAATAAATGAAATACGTAAAAAGTCGTATTTATGGGATAATGGGTTAATACTACAATATGGACTGTATAACTGTTCCCCACAAAAGACTTCTTTTGAATGGCAAGATTTTGCTGTGGAATATTTGTAATTTTTATGGAAACTCTGACCATTAATTTAAACAATCTATCTGTTATAGCAAAAGCATTGATTCAAATTAAAACTAAAATAACCACTACATTTATTTTGTACAGTCATGTAAATGTAAAATCAATGCATTAAAAAGTGTTCAATCCATTTCATGATATAAATAACATACTGTTTCAACTTAATACAAAAGCAAATACAAACAAATCTAAACACACAATGTTTGGTGGAAATACCCTTTTAGATTAAATTTAAGTATTTAATATCCACTGATACCCTGGTAAGCTTTGTTAACCCTTTCCCCCATAGAAGGGCCTTTTAGCACAATTAATTTAATCCCTCACTGAAGAAAGTAGTTCCTATTTACACAGTCATGGAAATGTATTATAGGGAAAATGTTATATGTTCTAGCAGATGGTAGCTTAAAGCAGGCTGAAAGTAAAGCAGAATGCGCCTTAAGGCACATTCTGCTTTACTTTCATTCTGCTTTAAATGGTAACAATGTCTTCAAAACTAGAAACAAGATATGGGATAAAGGGTTAAATTCAAATAGTGGGTGACATAACCTTTTTGTAAATAGAAATGTATATTTGGTAATATAATATTTGTTAAATTTAAACATGTTTTGTGATACAACATTGGTCAAATTTCAATATTGGGTGACATTCAGTCATAAACCTTGTAAATAGAAATAAATATTTGGTAATATATCATTTGTTAAATCTAAATATGTTTTGTGATAAAGCATTTGTTAAATTCAAATATTTGTTACATAACCTTTGTAAATAAAAATGTATATTTGGTAATATAACATTTGTTAAATTTCAATATGTTTTGTGATAATACATTTGTTAAATTCAAATATTTGTTACATAACCTTTGTAAACAGAAATGTATATTTGGTAATATACATGTAACATTTTGTTAAATTCAAATATGTTTTGTGATACAGCGTTGTTTAAATTTCAATACTGGGTTACATTTAGTCATAAATCTTGTAAATAGAAATAAATAGTTGGCAATAAAACATTTGTTGAATCTAAATATGTCTGGTGATATAACATTTGTTAAATTCAAATATGTTTGGTGATATAACATTTGTTAAATCTAAATATGTTTGGTGATATAACATTTGTTAAATTCAAACATGTTTGCTGATATAACATTTGTTAAATTCAAATATGTTTGCTGATATAACATTTGTTAAATTCAAACATGTTTGCTGATATAACATTTGTTAAATTCAAACATGTTTGCTGATATAACAAATATGTTTGCTGATATAACATTTGTTAGATTCCAATACCGGGTACTATTATAAATCTTGTAAATAAAAATAAATATTTGGTGTGATAACAATTGTTAACATCAATATCGGGTGACATTTAGTCATAAATCTTGTACATGTAATTAGAAATAAATACTTTTTGGTGAGATAACATTTTCTAATCTCAACAGGTAAAAACCTCTGTAAACAAAGAGGGCATATACTATTGACAAGCATAAATTGTAGAGATTTTGAGGTATTCTACCCGTACCTAGATCTACACATCTACATTCTAAATGTCCATCCAATGAGATGCTAGACATTATTATTGGTTCTTATTAGCACTGTCTGCCTCAAGCAGATATTTAAGTATCGGTAGTAGTCTCCATGTAACTGAGATACTGTTGATTGGTAGGTAAAACACAACAATCTTAATCTAATAGACTTAATAACTCATTATCCCCGAGACTTCCAATGGACAATTCCAGTTTACAATAAAGGTTGGTCCATTTCGAACTATTAAGGGTTGTTTTTTCATAATATATTACAAAATAACAAACAGTGAAGTCTCTAATTAGAGGGCTCCTGCAGGAGCCCTCTAATCAGGGACTCCACTGTTTGCATTAGACAAGTGCACTCTTTAAAGGTACACTTTTGGTAGAGGACGCATATATGCGCCACTAGGGCTCAATGAGTTATTAAGAGTATACATGCTAGTTTTATTTGCCTATTCTAAATTTCTAAAAAATGTAAATATAAACAAAGATGCTTTTCTTTATATCAACATTGTTGAACTGTAAAAATACCTCCTTTACATCAGTCTATAGATCTATCTGAAGCATGCATGCTCTATGTCTGTTACAATCTAAGTAATACATGTGCATGATATGATAGAAACAAATCCCGAATAACCCCAAATGTAGCTGAACCTCATTTTAATAACTCAAACTCGCTTAACCCATTATCCCATTAATTATATACACTTCTTACGCTTTTAATTTATTCCTCCACTGAAGAAAATAGTTCACAATGATATAGTCATGGACATGCACCATCAGAAATGTTTTTTATATCCTAGCAGATGGTATCTTAAAGCAGGCTGAAAGTAAAGCAGAATGTGCCTAAAGGCACATTCTGCTTTACTTTCAACCTGCTTTAAGTGGTCACATATCTTCAAAACTAGAAACTGGTTATGAGGTAATGCGTTAAGTGTCTTCAAAACTAGAAACAGGCTATTGCTAATGGGTAAAGTTGACCTTAATTTGCTACTCCATCAAAACCTGCTGTGACTACCAAGAATGGGGCTAACAGAATTGATAGAAACAAATTCAGTCTATCACAGACAATCAGTCGCACCAAGATAACTCAAACTCCTTTGTGTCTTCATCCAAATACTAGATGCTGTGAAATATTCATTAAAATTGTCATGTGAAAATGTTGAAAACTCCCACTTTATTATAAGGACTTGACTTATAATAGCAACAAAACATTTCTCCAACAACATCATATAATTCAAATGAGCCCAGAGCTCCAGACAAGGTGGTAATTTTAGGCAGGCTCAGAATAGTAAAGCAGAATGTGCCTAAAGGGCATTCTGCTTTACTTTAAACCTGCTTTAAGTGGTCACAGTGGTTAAATAGCTATTTGGAAACATGCATTAACCCTTTGCCTGCTGATCGCGACTTTATTGATTTTTGCAAACAGTTTGGATCCAGATCAGACGCCACATAACGTGGCGTCTGACCTGGATCCAAACTGTTTGACACTCGTCTTAAGGTTTCTCTAATTAATAAATGTATAAATCTAAATTTAACAAATTTTGCAGACGACAATTTCGAAGCAGACACCATCACCGCAGGATAAGGGTTAAAGGAGAAAATTTTGAAAATGAAAATGTTTAGATTAAATAATTAACACTCCCTCTAACTAATTAAGACAAGAAGTGTGACTTGGAAAAATGAATAAAATCATTTAACTCATTATCCCATAAATACTCCTTTTTACGCTATTAATTTATTTCTACACCGAGGAAAATTAAGTTCCAATTTATTCAGTTATCAATGTGTATGATAAGAATTATTTTCTATATTCTAGCAGATGGAAGCTTAAAGCAGGCTGAAAGTAAAGCAGAATGCACCTTAATGCACATTCTGCTTCACTTTCAACCTGCTTTAAGTTTGTTTGTTTTGTTTTGATTTTACGTCGCTTTCAGCAGTATTTCAGTCATATCGCGACGTCCAGCTAATTACAGGTGGAGGAAGACCCCAGAAGTCCTTTATACACTGTTTCAGGCACAAATTGGTAACTGGGTAGAACCACCGACCTTCCGCAAGCCAGCTGGAAGGCTTCCCCATATGAAAAATCCGAACGACCCTACTGGGATTCGAACTCACAGCGGTGAGGAGCTTAGTGATGTAAGTCACAGTGACTATACCACTAGGCCACGGAGGCCCCCTGCTTTAAGTGATAATCTTCCTTTAAAACTAGAAACAGGCTATTGGGTATTGGGTTAACAAAACTACCAGTATTTGGTTGAAAGCTTTTCATCAAGATCTTAGTAACAAACAGTTTGGATCCTAATCATGGTCAACAATCTGGATCAAAACTGTCTAGAAAGGTTTATAATACAGGATTTAGTAATGGAAGAGAAATGGGATGATGGCTAATAACTTTTAAAATTTAGGTCACGAAAGTGAGGGTTAGTAATTATAAATCCCATTAACTCATAAGCGATTAACAATTATCAGTGCTTATCTCAATACATGCTAGTTGAATAAAGTGAGTCAAAATGTATGAGGCTATTGCGCAATGAGTCAAAATGAGTCAGTATGGCTTAACCCTTTACCCCATAAAGACGACTTTTTACGCCTCAAATTATTTCCTCCACTGAAGAAAATAGTTCAAATTTATACAGTCATGAATATGTTTTATAAGAAATATTTTCTGTATTTTAGCAGATGGTAGCTTAAAGCAGGTTGAAAGTAAAGCAGAATGTGCCTTAAGGCACATTCTGTTTTACTTTCAACCTGCTTTAAGTGGTAAAATATTTTCAAAATGAGAAACAGGCTATGGGGTAATGGGTTAATGGGATAAACTGAATAAAAATATGCATTAGGTTTGGCAAATAAAGAGAAAATACAGCAATAAAGTACAAGCAAAATTTCTAAAAGTAAAATATTAGCCATAATACAGACATATTATGGTAATACAAACTAACACAGATACAATGGTACTTGTAATATAAAACTACCGTAATTACCCTAAGTAGCTAGACAGCTAGGTCTGAGCAAACAGTGTAAACCCTGATTAGACTGCTCCTGAAGGAGCAGTCTGATCAGGGTCTTCACTGTTTGCCATTCAGTTTGCAAATTTTGGAGTAATTGATTTAACCCTTTAACCAATAGCCTGTTTCTAGTAGTTAAGATATGTGACATATTAAAGCAGGCTGAAAGTAAAGCATAATGTGCCCTAGGGCACATTCTGCTTTACTTTCAGCCTACTTTAAGTTACTATCTACTAGTGTATAGAAAATATTACTTGTAGTACTTATTCATAACAGTATAAAATGGAACTATTTTCTTTGGCGGATGAATAAAATGAATGCGCTAAAAGTCGCTTCTATAAGGAAAAGGGTTAAGCAAATTTAAGTTCAATTTTTATGATAATTAGACAGCAGTTATTCAGAGTGTCCCCATTTTTAGGAGTTTTACGGTAATCTAGCATTAAGTCACCACTCAGCAGAACACACCTGCTTACTCTTAAAGACAGGTGATCTGTTAATAAACAATACAAATAATGCTGAAAGCTTATATGAGCTTTCTGTGTTTGCTTAATGACAGATAAAGATATATAGGATCTGTCATGAGTTGATGTTTAAGTTGATCTCACAAGATTCTAGAATTGAAATGTTATTAAGCAAGCCTTGGCGAGCTTAATAACTTTTCTATTCTAGACGAGTTTGAGATCAACTTGTGTCAAACATCGACGAGTGACAGATTCTTTTTATCACATTACCAACGATTTAAGCTATTTTTTAAGCAATATGCATTTTTGGAATCCCGGTGACGTCAAAACGTCGTTATTAATAGTGACGTCATTAAAGTGATCTTACACATGTTGGAGATAAGGATATTTGTCATCCTTGTTCGCTGTAGAAAACAGGGGTAGTTATGTGAGAAACAAAATTCTTCTTGTTTTTATCCTGCATTAACCCTTTGATCCCTAGTCCCGCATATAGACATCCTTTTCAAACAGTGTACATGTGAATTGTACACTTGTCCTATGCAAACAGTGAAGACCCAGATCAGAGGGCTCCTTATGGAGCCCTCTGATCTGGGTCTTCACTGTTTGTAATAATACAAAACATTGACAAAAACAACCCTTAAAAGTCAGAAATGGACTAGACTAAATTGGAAACTGGGTTTGTCCATTTGAAGTTTTAGGGAGGAAAGAGTTAAGCAAACACCTGTCTGAAGACATTGCCATTGATACTTCAATTAGTGATTCAAGTGGTGGCTTATTACAAGATTAACAATAGGACAAACACAGTCAAGTACAAGAGGAAGACATTCCTATTTTTGTCTTATAAATTACCTTTAAAATAAGGTTTAGAGCAGCCAGGCTCCAGATATTGGGAGTATTTCAAAAATTGAAATCTTTATGTCTGCATTAAACCCTATGGTGTAACTACTCATCAAAATCATCTCTTCATGCAAGACGATTCTAATGAGTAGTTCCACCATAGGATTTGGTGCTGGCATGAAGGAGAAACTGTTTGACTCCCTTTTAGCTGGGGCCTTGGATTAAAGCCAGATCAGATGATGAGTCAAATTGTCATCGTTATCGATGAGAGCATGACAAAGGGGTGCTGGACGCTCGATTTTCAGATACTATATATTTGAGATACAGTCAAACTTTGATATCTCAAAGTTGGTTTTGTCTAACATACCTGTATTTCAAAGTTAAAATGTGGCTAAGCCACATTTTAACTTTGAAATATGGGTATATTTGACTTAACCGAGCATGAAATAATGCTGTTCATATTGAACTATCGGATAGTTCGAGTTAAACAAGTTTCAGATATCGAAGTTCGACTGTATTTCAAATTACAAATTTTAATGGACATAGAAGTTATAGGCATTTTTCAAAACCTAAACACAGATTTCGAAACCTAAACGTGGGCCCTAAGTTCAAGGTCAAGGTCACAAGGGGTCACAATTTCTGTGCATGGAAAGGTCTTGTCCATATACACACACAAACCAACTATGAAAGGAATATCTCAAGGGACATAGAAGTTATAGGCATTTTTCGAAACCTAAACACAGATTTCTAAACACAGGCCCTAAGTTCAAGGTCGAGGTTACAGGGGTCAAAATTTCTGTGCATGGAAAGGTCTTGTCCATATACACACACAAACCATCTATGAAAGGAATATCTCAAGGGACATGGAATTTATAGGCATTATTCAAAACCTAAACACAGATTTCGAAACCAAACACCTGCCCTAAGTTCAAGGTCAAGGTCACAAGGGGTCACAATTTCTGTGCATGGAAAGGTCTTGTCCATATACACACACAAACCAACTATGAAAGGAATATCTCAAGGGACATAGAAGTTATAGGCATTTTTCGAAACCTAAACACAGATTTCTAAACACAGGCCCTAAGTTCAAGGTCGAGGTTACAGGGGTCAAAATTTCTGTGCATGGAAAGGTCTTGTCCATATACACACACAAACCATCTATGAAAGGAATATCTCAAGGGACATGGAATTTATAGGCATTATTCAAAACCTAAACACAGATTTCGAAACCAAACACCTGCCCTAAGTTCAAGGTCAAGGTCACAGGGGTAAAAAATGTCTGTGCATGGAAAGGTTTTGTCCATATACACACAAACCAACTATGAGAGGAATATCTTAAGGGACATGGAAGTTATAGGCATTATTCAAAACCTAAACACATATTTGAAAACCTAAACGTGGGCCCTAAGTTCAAGGTCAAGGTCAAGGTCACAGGGGTCTAAAAAAAATTCTGTGCATGGAAAGGTCTTGTCCATATACACACACAAACCAACTATGAAAAGAATATCATTATCTCAAGGGACATAGACGTTATAGGCATTTTTCAAAACCTAAACAGAGATTCCGAAACCTAAACGTGGG
The DNA here is from genome assembly GCA_922989275.2 of Gari tellinella. Taxonomy (NCBI): domain Eukaryota; kingdom Metazoa; phylum Mollusca; class Bivalvia; order Cardiida; family Psammobiidae; genus Gari; species Gari tellinella. The sequence goes on along the minus strand of OV277874.1, from coordinate 12,431,507 downwards.
CCCTAAGTTCAAGGTCAAGGTCACAGGGGTCTAAAAATATTCTGTGCATGGAAAGGTCTTGTCCATATACACACACAAACCAACTATGAAAGGAATATCTCAAGGGACATAGAAGCTATAGACATTTTTTTTCAAAACCTAAACACAGTCTTACAAAAACCTTAACCAAAAAGACTTGAGCTTAAAACCTAATACATGTACATGTGTTTTTTCTACATTTCACGTCTCTTCATTTGATTCTTACTGTATGTTTTGTTTTGCTAATGATAATGTCTTCTTCTTCTAATGACATACACAAAACATGGACCAGAGCACCAGATAAGGGTAGTTTTTCAAAAACTAAAATCTTTATTTCTGAATTAAACCCTATGGTGTCACTACTCATTAGAATCGTCTCGAAGAGACGATTCTAATGAGTAGTAACACCATAGGAATTGGCGCTAAAAGTGTGAGAAAATGTTGGATTTGTTGAAAAAACGAACTCTTATCTGGAGCCCTGACATGGACAAAACATACAATTGCTTGAAAAACAACAAACAAGCTAAATAGACTTTAGACAAATGACCTGCTATCAGACTATTACGTACTGAATTAACCCATTACCCCATAAATACACCTTTTTACGCCTCTAATTTATACCTCCACTGAGGAAAATTGTTCTTTTTTTATAGTCATGAATATGTACCATCAGAAATCTTTTCAATATATTCTTGCAGATGGTAGCTTAAAGTACTGTAGGCAGAAAGTTTAGAAGAATGCGCCTTAAGGCGCATTCTGCTTTACTTTCAACCTGCTTTAAGTGGTCACCTGTTCGCAATACTAGAAACAGGCTATGGGGTAATGAATTAAACTCTATAAATACTGAGTAACTGTTGTCTGCTTAACTCTTCCAACACTAAGTAGCTCTTGTGGGTTATCAGGTTCCCTTGTGGATATTTTTACTAAGTAACCAAAACATGAACCAGTCTACTTGGAACTCTGGGTAGTTTAATTAATAAATACTGCTCTAAATTAGCAAGCAGTGTAGACCCTGATCCAAGGAGCCCTCTGATCAGGGTCTACACTATTTCAAATGTATTGTGTATAATTTAAACAGGTCTATATGATGTTGATAGAGTTATCGCTGGACAAAAAGAAACATTTATCAGGGCTCCAGATAAGGGGGGTATTTCAAAAACTAAAATCTTTATTTCTGGTTTAAACCCTATGGTGTCACTACTCATTAGAATCGTCTCAAAGAGACGATTCTAATAAGTAGTAACACCATAGGATTTGATGCTAAAATAAGTGAGAAAATGTTGGATTTGTGCATTTTACTCCCTCTTACCTGGAGCCCTGATTTTAACTGTTATACAATCAAAGTACTGGAAGTACTTAATTGTTCACTGATTTATAGTAGCTTTCTTCAATACTTCAGAAAAGTATTAGCCCATTCTGTGCTGGAAACTAATATACACAGCAAGTTAACCCTTAGCCCGCCAAATAAATTGTTGTCTGCTATATTTCTCGTCTGCTTCAAATTTCAAAGTTGCTCAAAATTGCTGAAATGTTGTCCGAGTGTCAAACAGCTTGGATCCGGATACTCGGCTTCTCATCCGGATCCAAGCTGTTTGCATATGGAGCTATAGTCGTGAGTGGCAGGCTAAGGGTTAACTTTGAAAACAGTGTAGACCTTGATCAGAAGGCTCCTAAAGAAGCACTCTGATCAGGGTCTGCAATGGTTTTTGAAATTCTATTTTTCACAAAATATTCGTATTTCATAACACGTACATCCCTTTAAAATCAACATATTAAACCTAATTTTCATTTTTCACAAAGTGAATATTCCAAATCAGAAATTGAGCATACAATGGGTTATTATTAGCTTTGTCCAGCATAATGCTGCTTACAAACAGATTTGACTTTCAGATTGCGTTTTCAAAATCATCCATTTTTAAATCCGGACCAAGATTGTAGCAGGCCTATAATTAATATACATTCAAAGCAAGTGTTGGACTGTGCAGTGTTTATGGAGACGACTGAGGTATCATTTTAGCTGCTGTGACAAGACTTAAGCAACATCACCAATATCTATCCCTTTCCTAAACAGAAGTGCCTTTTGTATTGGGGTATCTAATTTATTCCTCCACTAAAGAAAGTATTTTCACTTAATTTACACAGTCATGAGCATGCACCACACGAGATATTTTTCCTATATCATAGCTGATGGCAGCTTAAAGTAGACTGAGAGTAAAGCAGAATGTTACAGCACTTTCTGCTTTACTTCGAACATGCTTTAAGTGGTCATCTGTCTTCAAATCTAGAATTATACTATGGGGTAATGGGTTAACACAGAAACCAGAAAAAAGGGTAAAGTGTTAAACAAATAATGAAAACTCTTTAACTGACTGACAATGTAGAGGATAACCCTAACATCAGAATGAGAGCATAAAACAAGAATTTCAAAGAGCAAGCTGACTTATGAAGAAGCACGGGCTAGACTTAGGTTTTGCCATGAGAAAAAGTGCTCTTTAGACGATCATGGTAAGACAAAAGAATAATTTTACAGTGTTCCCTCCCTACAACAACCCTCTCAACAACGACTCCCTCCTTACAATGACCCTTGCTGCAGTTCCCTAAACAGGACAATCATGTCTAATGTTTTTACTGCTGCAATATCGTCTGCTTAAAATTGCTGTCTGCTGTATTTTCTCAGAGTTACATATAAGAGGATATTTTGAATCAATAAAATGATGCCTGGCAATAATCTTGAATAAAGGTCTGGGGCCCGTTTCATAAAACTTCTTACGACAAATGTTGTCGTAAGTCAGATTATAAAAGTCTCAATAATCATTTATTTCTCCATCTAATCCTGTCTTGTGACATCTTTTTGGAATCGTCTTGAAAAGACGATTCCAAAAAGATGTCACAAGACAGGATTAGATAGAGAAATCACAGATTAAATGTATTTTAAAGTTTTGACTTACGACAACATTTGTCATAAGAAGTTTTATGAAACGGGCCCCAGACCCCACGTTGGCATCTTATATGGATTCAAGCTGTTTGCAAATGTAAACCAAGTCTAAATTTTCCCTTCCTATAACAACTCTCTCTGAACAACACACACAATAAGTGTCTCCCATTGGGCGTCGTTGTAGAGAGAGAGCACTGAACATGAATTGTAAATAAAATCTGACAAGAGTTATCTGCAAAGCAAGTAAAAGTATTCAGTATGTGAATAGGCAAACAAAATTGTTCAACAATATCATTCAAAGCATTATCAAGCAACAATTGGAAGAAGCAGAGGTTATTCACAAAGCCAAATAAAATTTAACTTTGGATGCAACAAAATGAAAGGCCTGATCAAAACGCAAATGATTGTCCCTCTTATCTTGTTTCTGAAAAACGGTCCTTTTTTGTGTTTTTTTAAACTTCAGCAGACCACAAGAGTTACTGTTAAAGAGTGAACTCTAGCGATGAGTAAATTAAGCTTATCATTTCCAAACAGCTTGTATACCTGCGAATACATGTAGTACACTTGTATTATTCAAACAGTGTAAACCCAGATCAGAGGCTCCGAAGCTCCTAAAGGAGCCTTCTGATCAAAGTTTGTCATTTTAAAATTGCAATATATTGCAGAAAACAAACCTAAAATGTTACAGTGAACTAGACTTAATTTAGAAACTGGATTTGTCTATAAAAATGTTCAAGAGTAAGTGAGTCAACTTAGCCCTGAATAAAAAAAAACACTTGCAGGGAAGTTTATGTTGGTTTATAAGAATGATGAAATGGCAGCAACCCAGTCTCCAAGCCTTCTCCATAAACCCTTACAGTTATACTGCAGGGGCCCATCTTAAATTATAAAACATTTTGTACGACAAAAATGGTGGTATGTCAAAACTTTAAAATATATCTAATTTCTGATTTTTCCATCTATTCCTGTCTTGTGACATCTTTTTGGAATCGTCTTAAAAAGACGATTCCAAAAAAGATGTCACAAGACAGGATTAGATGGAGAATATAATTATATAATAATTGAGAAGTTTAGAATTTGACTTACGACACTATTTGTTGTACGATGTTTCGTAAAACGGGCCCCAGGGCTGCAGATAAGATAAGGTGGGTAATTCAAATATTAACCCTTAGCCCGCCAAATAAATTGTCGTCTGCTATATTTCTCGTCTGCTTCAAGTTTCAAAGTGCTTCAAAGTTGCTCAAAATTGCTGAAAATAATGTCCGAGTGTCAAACAGCTTGGATCCGGATGAGACGCCGAGTTACTCGGCGTCTCATCCGGATCCAAGCTGTTTGCATATGGAGCTATAGTCGTGAGTGGCAGGCTAAGGGTTAACTTCCTAATTTTTCAAGGCTGCTGTTACATAGAAGTATATCGTACATGTGAAAATCTGTGATTATTATGGTCAATGAAGTGATTTACATAGGCCTACCATAATGACCCTAAGTATTGGGACAGACAAGCCTGAGCAAACAGTGTAGACCCTGATCAGACTGCTCCCTCAGAAGCCATTCAGTTTGTCCATTATGGACAAAATACTGTAAGTTAAAAACAATTATGGTTGTTCAATTTCAGGATAATTAAAACATTTAGTATACAGGGTGGCCTAATTTTCAAGATTTTATGGTGTACCTTGTACAAGACAAGAAACAAGTGTACAAGTTGAGGGATGAATCTTAGGTGCTATAAACCGCCAAAATAGGGTATACCAATTAAGATGTACTTGAATGTTATTGCAGCCTTATTATATATCTCCACCCAACTCTTATCTGAAGCACCCAGGTTATATACAGGGCTCCAGATAAGAGGGAGTAAACATGAACAAATCAAACATTTTCTCTTTTCAGCACCAAATCCTATGGTGTTACTACTCATTAGAATCGTCTCGCAGAGACGATTCTAATGAGTAGTAACACCATAGGGTTTAATGCAGAAATAAAGATTTTAGTTTTTGAAATACTCCCCTTATCCACAAGGGAACATAATAACCCACAAGATAGACTTAGTGTTGGAAAAGTTGTTCTCTCCACCCAACTCTTATCTGGAGCACCCAGGTTATATAATACTGTCATTACCTTAGCTGGATATTTTGGATCTGGTAACAACTCTTGATCCTGTGATTGCCAAATAAACAGACGTAGGTGAACAATCTGATATAACCAAGTTCCCTATAGCAAATTGCCCTTTGACAAGACTCCAGAAAAGAGGGTGTAAAATGAACAAATCTAACATTTTCTCACTCTTTTCAGCACCAAATCATATGGTGTTACTACTCATTAGAATCGTCTCGAAGAGACGATTCTAATGAGTAGTAACACCATAGGGTTTAATGCAGAAATAAAGATTTTAATTTTTTGAAATACCCCCCTTATCTGAGGCCTGTCTACACTGTTTTCAAAATGCATCAATAAACACTTACAGCAGGAAAAGGGTAACTATAAAATTATTAAACATCATCATCATCATCATCATCATCATCAGCTTTTTTTATTAATGCCCAGGGGTAGGAGCATTGTCCACAACAGTGGGCTCCCTTTCAAGTAGATCTAACTGGCTAGCTATACGCATGGCAGTTCTTACACAGGATCTCCCGACTTTTCTATCAAGTATGAACTGAATAAAAAAGCTTGAGTGACGCTGCAATAATTGTCACTACCAACAGATAACGTCTCATTACCCCATAGCCTGTTTGAAGTTTTTAAGACAACTGACCACTTAAAGCAGGTTGAAATTAAAGCAGAATGCACCTTAAGTTGCATTATGCTTTACTTTCCGCCTGTTTTAAGTTACCAGCTGCTAGAATAAAGAATATATTTTTTACAGTGCCATGACTGTATAAAATTGAAACTATTTTCTACAGTGAAGACATAAATTAGATGCATAAAAGGCATCTTTATGGAGTAATGAGTAAATATCTGGCTTTCCTTTTAACCCTTAGTCCGCCAAATAAATTGTCTTCTGCTATATTTCTCGTCTGCTTCAAGTTTCAAAGTGCTTCAAAGTTGCTCAAAATTGCTGAAAATGTTGTCCGATTGTCAAACAGCTTGGATCCGGATGAGACGCCGAGTTACTCTGCGTCTCATCCGGATCCAAGCTGTTTGCATATGGAGCTATAGTCGTGAGTGGCAGGCTAAGGGTTAACATTTTCGTTTGCTACATTTAGGCCAACTTAATCAACTAAACCAAATATTGTCGACACTGTAACAAATAGTTATTCCTAAGTCTGTCCTTCTTAAACTAGGTACAAAATGATTGCTTATAGCCAATTGAACCATGCTTAACATATTGAGGTGAAATGTAGATGAGTCTAAGATGACAAATATGGGGATGAGAGGGTTATAAAATAATAATCAGAATCCAGCAGAAATTCAACAAAAAAAAAGTTTTCCAAGCATGCCAATAAAAATTGTAGAAATAGATGATGAATGAAGGATTGATTCATAACGGCCCATCGACTGTAAAAATAGGTAACCTAAATATAGTCCTTTCCACCCCAGCCAAGAGTACTAATAAACTAAATGTATGTATATATCCAACTGTGTTTGATACAGGACAAGAATGCAGAAAGCTCCAAAAGGAGCTTGGGGGCTCTATGGCATAGTAGTATAGTCACTGTGACTGACCATCACTTATTTAAAGCTCATCACTGCTGTGGATTTGAATCCCGGTCTGAGCACTTTGGATTTTTCATGTCGGGAAGTCTTCCAGCTGGCTTGTGGCTTGTCATAAGGGGGATAAAAACTATATGAAGTCAGGGAACACATTAATATGTTGCCAGAAACATAAACTTGAACATATTTGACCCCAAATAATGGCAGTAATTGGGTGAACTTTCTACCAAACAGCACCATTGATAAACCAAATTAACCCCTTCACTGCTTAACCCTGAGTACAGTAGTTATTTGCAAACAGTTTGGATCCTGATCAGACGCCGCGTTACGCGGCGTCTGATCTGGATCCAAACAATTTGATACCCATCTTAATTTTCCTGAAGTCAAAATACCTAAAATTTAAATTTTAGAAATAAAAGCAGACAACAATTTTTGAAAATTGATGACGTCATGGCAGCGAAGGGGTTAACATGACTGCCTATCTCCATAAATCACCCACTAACAGAACAAAATAAATTGATAGAGGTGAATGAATATCAAATTACCTTTATCTATATGTAAAAGTCTGACATAATTTCAACTTCCTGAAGCAAATAATGGGGGTACATGATAATGATAAATTAAATAACTTTAAGGTAGTGCACTCCTAATCAGATTGTGCCAATTTTAATTGGTGAGCATCGCTACTGTCATTGAGCCATTGGTCATTCTTGTCAACTTATGGTTGGTACCAAACTATGGTATAATTAAACCCATTACCCCATTAATACGCCTTTGAATTATTTCTCCACTGAGAAAAATAGTTCCAATTTACACAGTTATGAAAATGTATGATAAAGAACCATTTTCTATATTCTAGCAAAAGGTTGCTTAAAGCAGGCTGAAAGTAAAGCAGAATGCGCCTTAAGGCTTTACTTTCAACCTGCTTTAAGTGGTCACCTATTTTCAAAACTAGAATCAAGCTATGGGGTAATTGGTTAATATTCCTTAACTCTTTGCATGCTAGCCACGGGTATATCCGCAACATTGATTGCCTTTGCAAACAGTTTGGATCCAGATGAGACGCCCATAACGCAGCGTCTCATCAGGATCCAAACTGTTAGACACTCTGACCATGTTTTGAATTTTTTTTAGAAAAATCTATTTTTAGAACAATAGCAGACGGCAAAGGTTGCAGACGAAAAAAATTACCCAGCATGCAAAGAGTTCAACCTTCTCCTGCTAATAGCTGGTATTGACATACAGTCGAACTTCGATATCTCAAATTTGCTTAACTCGACTATCCCATATTTTGACACATGAACTGCATTATTTCATGCTCGGTTAAGTTGAACATACCAATATTTCAAAGTTAAAACGTGACTTAACCTCGAGATATAAAAGTTTGACTGTATTTTACCACAGTGCAGACCCAGATAAGACCGCTCCTGATGAAGCGGACTGATCAAGGTCTGCACTGTTGTTTTACAGGACCTGTCTGTCATGCATGTGCATTCTTCATGAGGGAATTTTCCTCCGATTTCATTAACCAATGCAATGATAAACAGTAAAACCTCTAAAAAGAAGGCTAATTTGATCGGATAAAAGGCAAGTGACAGCAGCTTAAAGGATTAAAGTCACTCACAACCACAGCAAGTAAGCAAGACAAGACGTTTTGGTGATAATAGTGACATCTGCGGACTACTACGTGGGATGAGGCAGAACTTAGAGCACTCGTGGGATGCTAATCCTTAGCAGCAACAACAACAAGTAAGCACAAAGCAATTAAGTCAAGGCAATGATAGCCATGCAGTTCTTATAACATCTTAACACAAACCTAAAACTACATAAATGTCTTATTACGTTTAACAAAATCATATAAAAGTCTTATAACATTTCAACAAAAACCTAAAATTACATTATAAAATTCTTATAACATTTAACAAAATCATATAAAATTCTTGTAACATCTTAACAAAAACCTGAAATAACACTATAAAATTCTTATTACATTTAACAAAATCATATAAAATTCTTGTAACAATTTAACAAAAACCTGAAATTACACAATAAAATTCTTATAACATTTAACAAAAACCTGCAATTACACTATAAAATCTTATAACATTTAACAAAAACCTGCAATTACACTATAAAATTCTTATACAATAAAATTTAACAAAACCTGAAATTAAACTACAAATTAATATACAAGATAAAGTTCCAATACCTGAAAGCAAAGGTATGTACTAAACAGTATGTTAGTTTATGGTATAGGTTAAGAGGGAGTAAACTATACATTAATTTCCAATATTTTCTAACCAAGTCTTTTGTTGTGACTTATAAAACATTTACTCCGTATTCTGTACATATCTAGTTTTCAAGATAGGTGACCACTTAAAACAGATTGAAAGTACAGCAAAATGCACTTCAGCCTGCTTTAAGCTACCATCTGCTTGAATACAGAAAATATTTCTTATGATACATACCCTTGGCTGTATAAATAGGAACTATTTTCTTCAGGGGAGGAATCAATTAAGGTGTAAAAATGCATATTTATGGAGTAATGGGTGAAAACATATTAGAATTGTCTCTCAGAGTAGCCACAACTGGGGTTGAAGAAGTCATATGGCTTTTAGTACTGTAAAACCTCTCTAAATCGAACACTCTTTGGAAACAAAAATGGACCACAATAGACAGAGAGCTTTCTGCCATGCTTTTATCCTTCATTAACTCTTTCCTCCCTGAAACTTTAAATGGAAAATTCCAGTTTCCATTTGAGTCTAGTCCGTTTCTGACTTTTAAGGGTTGTTTTTGTCAATGTTTGGCATTGTGACAAACAGTGAAGAACCTGATCAGAGGGCTCCTTTCGGAGCCCTCTGATCAGGGTCTTCACTGTTTGCATAGGACAAGTGTACTATTCACATGTACACTGTTTGAAAAGCACGCCTATATGCGGGACTAGGGTTCAAAGAGTTAAACTGTTACATGTACTTGTTACCAACTGGTTAACCCATTACCCCATAGCCCTTTTCTAAATTTGAAGACAGGTGACCACTTAAAGCAGGTTTACTTTCAGCCTGCTTTAAGCTTGCATCTCCTAGGATATAGAAATAATTCTTGTGGTACATGTTATAACTGAATAAATTAGAACTATTTTCTACAGTAGAGAAATAAATGAAAGGCGAAAAAAATGGTGTTTTTATGGGTTAATGGGTTAATAGACTGAAAATATGGTTGGATATATCCAATTTGGAGAGGGTTCACAGTACATGAATATGAAATAATCCTCTTACCAAGAACTGCGTTTAAATGTGGGTAGTATATGGTAGATCTATATATCGTTTTATAAAATACACCTGTGCATGTACTTCCCTAAACCCAACTACATTGTATTTACAAAGAGTTTGGAGCTGATAGTCAAACAATGAAAGTACAAGGATAGGGGCTCCAGATAAGGGTAGTAGTTCAAAAACTAAAATCTTTATTTCTGCATTTAATCCAATAGTGTCACTACTCATTATATTCTTCTCTTCGAGATGATTCAAATGAGTAGTAACATCATATGATTTGGTGTTGTAATGAGTGAGAGAATATTGGATTTGTCCAGTTTATTATCTTATCTGGAGCTCTACAATTATCATTACAACCTTTGGCTGCTGCACAACAAGAACAAACATTGGGTGAACCCTTTAAGAAACTATAGGATTTTAAGAAACTATAGGATTTTAACCTTTTTTCTGCTGAATGTTCATTAAACTCCAGCAACAATGAATATCTAGCAGCAACCCCATTTCCTCTGAGAACGAGATGCATAAGAAACTGCATTTATAAGAAATGAATGTCACATTTATTTTTTCAATGGAAAGAGATGGTGCGAAGTACAGTAAAACCTCTTTATTATGACCACTAAATTGTGTTAATTATCATGTGTATGAGACTGATGATTGCTTAAAGCAAGGTTAACGTATAACAGAAAGCTCCTTTAACCCATTACCCCATAGGCTAGTGTTGAAGATAGGTGACCACTTAAAGTAGGTTAAAAGTAAAGCAGAATGTGCCTTAAGCCTGCTTTAAGCTAGCATTTACTAGGATATAGAAAATATTTCTTACGGTATATATTTATGAAGGTATAATTTGGAACTGTTTTCTTCAGTGGAGGAATAAATTAAAAGTGTAAAAGGCGTATTTATGGGGTAATGGGTTAAGCAATTACCTGTGATTTATGCAGTCAATTAGCCTTCATTTTAGTGGTCATAATAGAGGGGTTTAACTGTAAAGCAAAACAAGCCTATAAATATCTTCAATACTAGGATATCTTCGATACTAGATACAGGCCTTGCAGTAAAGGGTTACTGTCCTGAAAACTGTACTCTTATGAAGATTCAATGAATGTGCTAAATACAAATGACAACTCAAAATATCTTTCTGCTTTTCTTTCATCAAGCTTCCACCTGCCTTAATTAATAACTAATTACCCCATAATTATGCCTTTATACGCCTCTAATTTATGCCTGAACTGAAGAAAATAGTTCATTTTATACAGTCATGAACATGAACCATAAGAAATGTTTTCTATATCCAAATACAGTAGAACTTCGATGTGTCGATGTTGAAGGGACCATCATAAAAAACTCGACACATCGAAGCCTCGACTCATGTTTACCTGATGTTCCCTCGATTTTTTTTCTCAAATATACTCGATCTCCATAAAGCCGACATGTCCATATGTTACCTGTTGATATTGATTATTTCCAATTAAAAACATTCGAACGTAATTATGTCTGCCTCGTATCGCATCCAAACTGAATGCATATTTACTAATTTTACCAAAAACGAATCTTAAGATGTACGTTAAAAGCGAAAAATCGTTTCCCGTAACTCGATTTTCAGGGGGGAAAACAACGGTATGGACGGATGTCGCTTTTTATCTGCACACCGGTTCTTGTACCCATTCCAGCATATACATTCTCTCGAAACGCTGGAACCAGATTCAGGGGAAACCCTTTTCTTAAAATAGTAGCAATATCTCCTTAGAGGGATATGGTTAATTGCATAACTATTGATGCTACACATTTCTGGATGGGTTCCGCGTGAGTTGTTCTTTGTCTATTACATACACATTCTCTTCCGGCATAAAAACATCGACCGAACTACGCATATGCTTTAACGTTAGGTTTATATTGACTTTACACAAAACGAAATAAGGGTGCTATGATTAAGTCCGTGACGAATAAAATATGGAAAAGAGTTGATGAATCAAGGAATACACGGGGCTTTTGACACATTCAGAAGGTGTTGGCCTGTTTGTCCTGGATAATTGGGTAGTCAGGTCATTCTGATTCACGACAATCAATCGAGTAAAGATGGTCACGGAGGTGTGAAAAACTCGACACACCATATGCCGGTCAGTCAAATTTTGTACAGTCGAACATCGACACATGTGTAGTGAATTTTGAGTGAAACAGTACGTACGGACCGAGAAAAAAAGTCGATATAGCGAAAAACTCGACTTATAAAAACTCGAGTCATACGTAGGTTTTTAATAAGGTTATATAGGGAGAAAAATTGGGACTTTAAGTAAAAAATCAACACATCGAGAAACTCGACTCTTCAAAGTTCGACACATCGAAGTTCTACTGTAGATGGTAGTTTAAAGTAGGTTGAAAGTAAAGCAGAATGCGCCTTAAGGCACATTCTGCTTTACTTTTAACCTACTTGAAGTGGTCATCTACTTACAAAACTTGTAACAGGCAATTGGGTAATGGGTTAATCACTAAAATATCTGTTTCAATCAGTGGTGACTTGATCAGATGGCTATATATATGGTGGAAAAAGTTCAACTCAGATTTATCCTTAAAGTCCTTAAAAAGGTTCACCAATCAAAGTAAGAAGTTGAAGGTTCACTAATTAATCCATTACCCCATAAATAAGCCTTCCTTTAATTTATTCCTACACTGAAAAAAAAGAGTTCCAATTTATACAGCCATGAATATGTAGCAGATGGTAGCTTGCAGCAGGCTGAAAGTAAAGCAGAATGCACCTTTATAGATGCATTCTGCTTTACTTTCAACCTGCTTCAAGTGGTCACCTGTCTTCAAAACTATAAACAGGCTATGCGGTAACAGGTTAAGGTAAGAATCAGAGCACCAGATAAGGGTAGTTTTTCAAAAACTAAAATCTTTATTTCTCAATTAAACCCTATGGTGTCACTATATACTCATTAGAATCGTCTCTTCTAGACAATTCTAATGAGTAGTAACACCATAGGATTTGGTGCTACAAGAAGTGAGAAAATGTTGGATTTGTTGAAATAACTACCTCTTATCTGGAGCCTTGAAGATGTTATGCTAACATGTACATGTGCAGAACCAACCAATATTGGCAAAGCAGCTCTTCAAAGTACTACATTTGTGTTTATAATTATGTATCCAAAGTTAACAACAATAACATTAAACAAACTTACAGTAAAACCTCTCTATTACGACCACTAAATTATTATTATTATTATCATTATTATACCAGATTTTATATAGCGCTAATTTCACACAGGGATTGCGTTCAAGAGTATTTCACATGAAATTACACAAATGTACCTACAAAGGGAGAAAAGACATTATAAACTACATTTAGATATACATGGAAAAAAATTTCCAACAAGGGAAATTATATTACTTATTAGGCCCTTATGACAGGTGACTGCTTATAGCAAAGGTGGCAGTAAAACAAAAAGCTCCTTAAGGAGCTTTCTGTTTTACTGTCACCTTGCTTTAAGCTGTCACCTGTATTTTGTACAACCAATTAGCCATCTTTTAGTGGTCGTAATAGAGAGGTTCAACTGATAAATGAAATTTCAAAACAAATTACATGTAGACAGAACAATAGTAGTAAAGTAAACAGCTGCTTTAACAACAAATGTGTGCCCTCAGAAACCAGGTACCAGGTAACACAGTGACTATTTCTTACACTATAGTGATTCTTACATTTTAGAAATGGGAGAACTGCTGTTTACCCTACAAAATAAACCATATAAACAATGATCACTTTTCCCAGTAGCTCATATAAACAATGATCACTTTTCCCAGTAGCTCATATAAACAATGATCACTTTTCCCAGTAGCTCATATAAACAATGATCACTTTTCCCAGTAGCTCATAAAAACAATGATCACTTTTCCCAGTAGCTCATATAAACAATGATCACATTTTTCAGCAGCTTTTTCAATATTCTAGAACTTGAGTAAACTATTCTTCTAAATTTTTGATGAGATTTCATGAAATTGTGCAATATTTTTTATTATCATTATTACTTTTATCAATTTGATCCCAATTTATATAGCGCTCTTTTCACACAGGATTTGTGCGTTCAAAAGGGCTTCACATGAAATTATATAAATGTACCTACAAAATGGCTACAAAGCGAGAAAAGACAAATAACTACATTCATAATAAACATGATACATTATGGAGTTACATATGGAAACATGGAAATTCTTTCAATACTTTACCTGTGTAAAACATAATGCTTAAAGGTCATGAATAACTCATCAAAAATTTTAAATGTTCAATCCTGAGCTTGGAAACAACCTATTTTAAGTTGTAAATCTTCTAAAAGTTTGAGTACAGCGCTCCAATACAAAGTATGAATTTAAAATCAAATGTATCTTTTGCTACTATCAACTCGAGTCAGAGGGTAAAAATTTAATTTTGTTCTACAACACAATTCCTCCCTGAAACTTCAAATAGACAATTCCAGTTTACAATTTAGTCTAAGTTTATTTTTGCTAATTTAGGGTTGTTTTTGTCAATGTATTACAATATCACGAACAGTGTAGACCCTGATCAGGGGGCTCCTTTAGGAGCCCTCCAATCAGGGTCTACTCTGTTTGCATAGGTTTGGTATACTCTTCTCAGGTACACTGTTTGCGAAGGACAAATATATTCTTGACTAGGGTTCAAAGAGTTAACCCATTACTCCATAGATATGCCTTTTTATGCTTTTATTATTCCTTCACTCAATTTATAAAGTCATGAAGTATCATAAGAAATATTCTCTATATTCTAGCAGACTGTAGCTTAAAGCAGGCTGACAATAAAGCAGAAAGCACCTTTAAAGGCACAATATTCTGCTATAATTTCAACCTGCTTTAAATTCAGTGGTCACCTATCTTCAATACTAGAAACAGGCTATGGAGTAAAGGGTTAAAGAAAACTAATGCAATTAATACTCAGGGCTTCAGATAAGAGGGAGTAAATTGAACAAATCCAACATTTTCTCACTTATTTCAGCACCAAATCCTATGGTGTTACTACTCATTAGAATCGTCTCAAAGAGACGATTCTAATGAGTAGTGACACCATAGGGTTTAATGCAGAAATAAAGATTTTAATTTTTGAAATACTCCCCTTATCTTTAGCTCTGAATACTTGTATATTTATGACTCTGAAGTAACGTACAAAGAACTCAATAATAATTTAAAGTTATAATAGAATATTACCTCTACATAAATATATATAATATAATAGCATCTTTATTACAGTATAAAATACTCAATCATGAAGCTATATAATAGATTGTTATAACCTCTGAATACTATTATGAAGTACTCAATAATACGCTATAGTAGATTAATTAAGCTATAGTACATGTAGATTAATAACTCTGAATTAAATTATGACATACACAATAATAATGAACAGGGCTCCAGATAAAGGGGAGTAAACTGAACAAAACCAACATTTTCTCACTTATTTCATCACCAAATCCTATGGTGTTACTACTTATTAGAATCGTCTCGAAGAGACGATTCTAATGAGTACTGACACCATAGGGTTTAAAGCAGAAATAAAGATTTTACTTTTTGAAATACTCCCCTTATCTGGAGCCCTGAATGAAGCTATAGTAGATTAATACCTCCGAATAATTGTATTAAGTACTATATTCTAAAGCTTTTCAAAGTCAAAAGCGAGAATTGGTTTAGAATAACATCACAAATCAGTGTATACATGCACATAAAAATAATTCATAACCAGATGGACAATAGACAAACATCGATAGCTGTTAACAATTACAAATAATGTATGGCAGCCCTCCAGATAAGAGGGAGTAAACTGAACAAATCAAAAACTTTCTCGCTCATTTCAGCAACAAATCCTATGGTGTAACTACTTCATTAGAATTATCTCGAACAGACAATTCTAATGAGTAGTGACACCATAGGGTTTAATGCAGGGAGAAAGATATATTTTTTTAAAATCAAATCCTATGGTGTTACTACTTCATTAGAATCGTCTCAAAGAGACGATTCTAATGAGTAGTGACACCATAGGGTTTAATGCAAAAATAAAGATTTCAGTTTTTTATGATTTGATTAGTAGCTGAAAACACGTAAAAGTTCTGTGATTATAGAATCTTACATATCGTAAATTTGCTCATCTGGTAAACTTGGCTATTTATTTGTACCACCCTTAAAAAAGATAACAACGTATTATATACATATAGAATGATAATCTATAGAGATTTCTCAGTTATATAAATTTGATATCGTCACTGTTGATATCATCACTACATGTAGTGACGATATCACTTTTTGTGACGTCACGTCATAATTAGTTTAGTGATGTCGCGGTAATCAATTTTGTGAGTTTTTTTCTGTAAAAACGTCATTAAAATATAATTATATAATAAATAGAATAATCAATTCCTTTGAATAGATATGAAAAATATATCCCGAGAATGGATTGTTATCTGGTTAAAAAACTCGTCCTGCGGACTCATTTTTTACCCAGATAACAACCCATTCTCGTGATATATTTTTCATATCAATCCAAAGAAATTGATTATCCTCTATATATCAGAGTTCCAGATTAGAGTGATTAAACTGAACAAACCCAACCTTTTCTTACTCATTTCAGCACCAAATCCTATGGTGTTACTACTCATTAGATTCTTCTCCACCATAGGATTCAATGCAGAAAGAAACAATTAGTTTTTGAAATCAAATCCTAAGGCGTTGCAACTAATGAGAATCATCTCCAAGAGAAGATCGATTATAATGAGGAGTGACACCATAGAGTTTAATGCAGAAAGAAAGATTTTATTTTCTGAAAATCAAATCCTATGGTGTTACAATAGCTCTACCTCAAAGAGATGATTCTAATGAGTAGTGATACCATAGGGTTTAATGCAAAGATAAAGATTTAAGTTTTTGAAATACTCCCCTTATCTGAAGCATCAATAAAACAGAGCTCCAGATATTAAACTAAACATTTTCAATACTTTCTCCTTCACGTTTAAACCAAATCCCATGGTGTTTAAACCAAATCCCATGGTGTCTTGAAGAGACGATTCTAATGAGTAGTTACACCATGGAGTTTTGAGCAGGCATAAAGATTTTTGTTTTCAAAATACTCCCCTTATCTGGAGCTCTGGAAACACACTGCTAAATTCTTATTTCAATGAATATTCATATATAAAATTCTGCCCGTTATGTCTACATGTCTACATGTATATCTATAATCATAACAGTTAAATGACTTATAAAACAAAGGGAATCTAAGAACACTAGATCCTATCAGAAAACAGTGTAGATCCTAACCAGACAGCTCCTTCAGAGGAGCTGTCTGATCTGGGTCTACATGGTTTTTAAAGAGTCCATAAACTCTAATAGCAGGGAAAGGACGAAAACCACAATGGCACCACCTACAAGTGTGACTAACCCTAAAATAAGTTACATACAGTAATATTCTAGCTGCTATTTTCAATACACACAGAGCGCTTCAGAAGAGAATTAAGACATCATTCTTTCTGTTTATACGTATATAGGGAAGTCTGTCCCTTTTCTCATATCACGTCTAATACACATAATGTCAGGGCTGCCATTTCTCCGGATTTTTTTCCTAGCAGATGGTTGCTTAAAGAAGGCTGAAAGTAAATGAGAATGCGCCTTAAGGTGCATTCTGATTTACTTTTAACCTGCTTTAAGTAATCGCACTTGGAAAATAGAAAATTTGAAAATCTTAGGATTTTTCAATATCAAACTATGGCAGCCCTGTTATGTATAGCAGGGTTCCAGATAAAGGGGGAGTAAACTGAACAAATCCAGCATTTTCTCACTCATTTCAGCACCAAATCCTATGATGTTACTACTCATTAGAATCATCTCTTCGAGACGATTCTATTGAGTAGTGACACCATAGGGTTTAAAGCAGAAATAAAGATTTTAATTTTTGAAATACTCTCCTTATCTGGCAGCCCTGTTATGTATAGGTATCATTGCACTTTGGTCATGCAGGTTGTTGGGGTATAGACATACTTACACTCGGGGTAAACCTTCTGTATTTACACAACGTTAGCAATGAAAACTAACAATTGGACGAGTCAGCCTACGAAATTGCAATTCTAACGTTTTAACTCTGATTTTTCCAATGCGGACTCCCAGCCCCACCCTACTTGACCCTTTGAAACAAACTATTCATTATCTAGTTAACTGTTCATTATTACTGTTCATTATTTAGTTAACTGTTCATTATTACTGTTCATTATTTAATTAACTGTTCATTATTACTGTTCATTATTTAGTTAAATGTTCCTTTTTTAGTTAAAACTTCTTTAACTATAACAGATATAAGGAGTTTGCTACTTGCAAAATAACATTGTAATTTGTTGTGCAAAATAACATTGTAAATTTTTGTGCAAAATGATAGAGTAATTGTGTGAAAAATAAAATTGTAAATTTCTGAGAAGAATAAAATAGAAACTTGCTATTAAAAATAAAATTGCAAATTTCTGTGCAAAATAAAATAGTGATTTGCTATTAAAAATAAAATTGTAAATTTCTGTGCAAAATAAAATAGTAATTTGCTGTGATAGATAAAATTGTAATTTGCTGTAAAACTTTCACATTGTTAGCTGCTGTTTGAACTTGGTTTTTTTACAATGTCATGTATACATAAAATACAATAGGGTATGCATGTATGATTGGCAATTTACTGCTAAAATCATTTCAAACTTATGTTTCAGTCTGATGAACTTGGAGAATCCAACCTGTAAACTACAAAATGATGAAACCTCCGAAAACACCACAGAATGAAACAATATACAGTCGAACTTAGATATCTCGAACTCGCTCAACTCAAACTATTCGATTTGTTGACACATGCATTGCACTACATAATGCTGGGTTAAGTCAAACATACCCATATTTCAAAGTTAAAATGTGGCTAAGCCACGTTTTAACTTTGAAATACGGGTATGTTCGACCTACCCGAGTTTGAGATATCAAAGTTCGACTGCATGTCGTTTTCTGGTAAATAAATTTTAACCCATTCCCCCATAGCTTGCTTTCAGTATTAAAGAGAGATGGCTGCTTAAAGCAGGCTAAACGTTAAGCAGAATGCATCATTCTGCTTTACTTTCAGCCTGCTTTAAGCTATCATCTACTGGGATATAGAAAAAAATATTTTGGTTCATATTCATGTCTGTATAAAAAGGAACTATTTTTATTTAGTGGCAAGATAAATATAAGGAGTAAAGAGGCATATTTATGGGGTAATGGGTCAAGTACACACATTTTAACAATTGCTTAAAACCAGGTAATATGCATGACGGTCTGTGTATGATGTGTATCTAATGTGTCAGGGCTCCAGATAAGAGGGAGTAAACTGAACAAATCCCAACATTTTCTCGTACATTTTAGCACCAAACCCTATGGTGTTACTACTCATTAGAATCGTCTCTTCAAGACGATTCTAATGAGTAGTGACACCATAGGGTTTAATACAGAAATAAAGGTTTTAGATTTTGAAATACTCCCATTATTTGGAGCCCTAATGTGTGGGAACTTAATATATGTCATTTACAAACAGTGAAGACCCTGATTCCAGGATTCGTGCAGAATCTCTCAGATCTGGCTCTGCACTGCTTGCCATTCTTCAGAAAAACGGTCAATTTTGTATCAAGCATCCACACTGGGGGCCAACTTGGTATTACAATGAACTGTTTTGCTCCGACAACTTATATGGGTATTATAACAGATTTTCTATTGCTATGAAGGCAACTTTATTTTCGTGGCTGACAAACATTTCTCACTATATACACTGACTTGGTAGCAATACAAATCTCTTAATATACCCTGATATAGGTTGTCGTAGCCTTACAGTTTGATGATAATACGTACAGTGGAGAATACGTTATTCGTTCCAGTTTAAACGAAACGAAAGGCAAAACACTAAAACATAGAAAAGTCCAACTTGTGGAAAATTCTGATAATTCATGTTTATCTTGGTGACAAACAGTTTGGAGCCTGATCAGACGCCGGGTTACCCGGCGTCTGATCTGGCCCCAAACTGTTTGCATGAGAAATAATAGTTTTAGCGTAAGCACGTTTAATGGGAAAGAATAACGTTTTCTCCACTGTAGTTGGCCCCCCATGATCCATTGATAATAAAAAGTATAAATTTGCAGATTTTAACAAAGGTGCATCTTAAGCAGACATATCAATAATTCACAGTTAAGATGTAACTTAGCTTCTTCTTAACTTCAAACTATGGGTAAGTTCGACTTCAGCTAGCTTGACAGTATTCAATTTGAAACTTCAGCACTGAAAACTCAGAGCTCGAGATAAGGGAAGTTTTTCAAAAAACTAAAATCTTTATTTCTGCACTAAATCCTATGGTGTCACTACTCATTAGAATCGTCTTGAAAAGACGATTCTAATGAGTAGTAACACCATAGGATTCCGTGCTGAAATGAGCGAGAAAATGTTGGATTTGTTCAGTTAACTCCCTTTGTTCTGGAGCCCTGATGAAAGGGTTTATAATGGGAGTCTGTCGGTAGGTACTTATGGCTGTTTATGTGATGGTATACCAACCCATGTTATAGCGAGGGGCTTTTTCCATAGCCGGACCAATTGCCATATGTTCATTCTTTCTCTGCACATAGTCAAACAATATAGACATGTAATTATTCAAGACTTTTCTTCTAAGATCTTTTAGGTCAAAATACCAGCTCCGGTCTCGCTTCAGATTGTTCCTTAGCACATTCAACCACAGTGACGAGTATATTCATCATTTACAAACAGTGTACCTGTGAGGATTACACTTGTCCTATGCAAACAGTGTAGACTCTGATCAGAGGGCTCCTTAAGGAGCCCTCTGATCAGGGTCTGCACTGTTTGTCATTTTTAAATATATTGTTAAAATCAACCCTAAGTAGTCAAAAATGGACTAGACTTATTTCGAAATTGGAATTGTCCATTAAAAGTTTCAGAGGTGAATATATTAATTTATGCAAATTAACTCGTGACATTCCCAACACTGGTAATGGAAATTTAAAAGAAGTCTATTCCATTTTTTACTATAAAGGGTTGTTTTCGCAAAACATTTCAAACAATACAAACACTGCAGACCCTGATCGGAGAGACCCTTAAGCAGTCCTCTAATCTGGGTATGCATTGTTTGCGTAAGACATGATTGCATACTCTGTTATCAGTGCTCCAGATAAGGGGAGTATTTCAAAAACTGAAAAATGTTTATTTCTGCTTAAAACCCTATTGTGTTACTACTCATTAGAATCGTCTCTTCGAGACGATTCTAATGAGTAGTAACACCATAGGATTTGGTGCTGAATGAGGCAAAAAATATTGGATTTGTTCAGTTTCTACATGTACCTCCTATCTGGAGCCCTGCTGTTATTCTATTTATTATTTTATAGCCATATCCTTCATCAAGGTTTTTCTTCTCAGGCCCTTTAGGGGTCAGTTTACAAGCTTCCTCCAAATGAATATCTACCTTTTACTCGTGCAGATTTTTTATGTAAAATTAATGTATTAATAATTCTACTCTAGGAAAATGCATATCTAATATATAGCAATTTGCCCATTATTCTAAGATACAAATAATAACTATTGCCATAATGAATATAATACTCTTAAACAGTTTAGATGCAGATCTATCATGCTGCATTTAATACACAAGCCTAAGCCCTGGGCTCCAGATAAGAGTGAGTGCACCAAACAAGTCCAACATTTTCTCATTCATTTTAGCACTAAATCCTATGGTGTTACTACTCATTAGAATTGTCTCTTTCGAGACGATTCTAATGAGTAGTGACACCATAGGGTTTAAAGCAGAAATAAAGATTTTAGTTTTTGAAATACTCCCCTTATCTGGAGCCCTGCTAAGCCTCTTCAACTGATGTTTTGAGCTTTATAATTTTCCTCCCAAAATTATTCACTATTCTACCTAAATAAATCGTCATACTCTATTATCCGAGTCTACCTATATACATTGTCATAGCGTTCAGCTTTAAACCTGACAGTTAGGCAACGCTAATCAGAGCCCCAGATGAAGGACAGTATTTCCAGTGTAAACACATTCAACACTAGCGATGATTATACTCGTCATTTACAAACAGTGTACCTGTGAGGAGTACACTTGTCCTATGCAAACAGTGTAGACTCTGACCAGAGGGCTCTTGGAGCCTTCTGATCAGGGTCTTCACTGTTTGCATAGGACAAGTGTACTCCTCCCAGGTACACTGTTTGCAAATGACGCATATGTGTGACAAACCTTCATCTAGAGCCCCGTTGAAAAGTTTATTAGTATATACGTATTACAGTGTGATGGTAGTAACCCTTCGAACACAGGGGACCAGTACTGAATACTGCTCCAGATAACAGAGCTCAAGATAAAGGGGGTATTTCAAAAACTAAAATCTTTTATTTTTGTATTAAACCCTATGGTGTTACTACTCATTAGAATCGTCTCTTCGAGACAATTCTAATGAGTAGTATCTCTAAGTAACACCATGGGATTTGGTGCTGAAATGCCAGCCTGCCTATCCTAGTTTAGAGTCTGTGTTCCCTTCGTCAGGGGTTTGACGTTGTCTGGCTGTCTTAATACTTCGTCTCCAGTGAAATAAGTGAGAAAATGTTGGATTTGTTCAGTTTACTCTCTATTATCTGGAGCCCTGCTTCATTAAGCAGTTACTTGTCCTAAGCGATATCCACAGTACTTCATGAAATGGTTTATATACAGTCAAAACTCGATACTTCAAAAATCAATCTTACCAGTATTTCATAAGTTGAATTTTGATAAGTCAATTTTTTCAAGTCAAACATACCTGTATTTCAAAAGTTAAAACGTGGCTGAACCACGTTTTAACTTTGAAATATGGGAATGTTGAACTGTGTTCGAACTAACACAAATTTGAAATACCGAGTTTCGACCATATGATATTTTACACAAGGCTTTACTTTCTTTTCAAAATAACTGCTCAAAACAGCTGAGGTTGTATATGGTGTTCAAAGGGTTTACAAAATGCTCAAAAATGCTCAGTAAAACCTCCAATAAAAACCTCCACTCAACCAAACACTTCTTGTTGTTTCTAAAGCTAAAGCCACATGGGGGCTTAAAATGGTAAAACCAGATTGGGAGCTTTAACCCTTTCCCACATAGCATATCTCTAGTATTGAATATAGGTGTCCACTTTAAAGCAGGTTGAAAGTAAAGCAGAATGCGCTTTAAGCGCATTCTGCTTTACTTTCAGCCTGCTTTAAGCTATCATCTGCTAGAATATAGAAAATATTTTGTATTATACATATTTATGAATGTATAAATTGGAACTATTTTCTTCAGGGCAAGAATAAACTGAATGCGCTAAAAGGCAGAATGAAAGTAAAGCAGAATGCTATTGAAGTATATTTCTGCTTTACTTTCATCCTTTATCCAAATCTTACTTTGTATGTGCTACACAGTTTGACAATAGTAAAACACTATGTAAACAAAAGTGACTCCAGAACAAGATACACCCACCAAGAGGCATAACTCCTGAAAACAGTCAAGGAGGACAACTCCACTAAAGACAGTCAAAATATTCTATCAGAGCTCCAGATAAGGGGAGAAAGGGGAGTTCAAACATTAAAAGCTTTATTTCTGCATCAAACCGTATGATGTCACAAATCATTAGAATCTAATGAGTTCTAATGAGTAGTTACACCATAGGATTTGGTGCTGAAATTAGTGAGAAAGTGTTAGATTTGTTCAGTTTACACCCTCTTATCTGGTGCACTGCCATATTAATATGTTCTGTTTTCAATTTGTGTATGAAAGAGGCAGATGACAATACCGCAGGCTTAACTCTTTCCTCCCTAAAACTTTAAATGGATAATTCTAGTTTACATTTTAGTCTAGTCCATTTCTGACTTTTAAGGGTTGTTTTTGTCACTGTTTGGCATTATGACAAACAGTGAAGACCCTGATCAGAGGGCTCCTTTCGGAGCCCTCTGATCTGGGTCTTCACTGTTTGCATAGGACAAGTGTACTATTCACATGTACACTGTTTGAATAGTACGCCTATATGCGGGACTAGGGTTCAACGGGTTAAGTCATCTCCCTATAAACAATACAAGCTTGTTATTGAGTGGATGTAATATTGAGGTTATTAGCTATAACCCTACTTTGCTCCCACTTTAGAAACTCACCCTTCCGAAATAAGAATCTCGATCACTATAACCGCCGTCTCTATAATCGCGATCGCTATAACCCCTGTCTCTATAATTCCTGCCCTTATAGTTGTCTCTGTCACTATAATGCCTGTCTTTATAATCTCTCTGCTTTTAAAAGCAAAAGACAAGTTTGACATGAGATTTGGCCACTTGTAGAAGTATCGTCATATGTTTAACTACAGTTAAACCTCTCTATAACAACCAATTACATAAAGGCTATTGATTGTATAAAATACAGGTGACGGCTTAAAGCAAGGTGACAGTAAAACAGAAAGCTCCTAAAGGAGCTTTCTGTTTTACTGTGACCTTGCTATAATCCGTCACCTGTGGTAAACACCTAATAATTCATACAATTAAATGGTTGTTATAGAGAGGTTTTACTGTATTTGCATCTTAGCACACAAAATAATATACCCTAGCACAGTATATCAGTAACCTATGAAATCCGATTCAAGCAATTTGGTTAAGCGAGCTTTTTTCGGATTTAAAACTTTTAGCTTTGATTTAAAAGGATTTCCTTATGCAGTCATTTATGATATAATTCCACATAGATAGATGATCAGTATGAAAACTGTTTGGTTTTCTTTCAATCAAACTACAAAAATAATTCTGAAATGGATCACATGATTTAACTCTAAACCCTATAGTCCATTTCTAGTTTTGAAGATGACCACTTAAGACATTTATTTTGAAAGTAATACAGATTATGTGTCTTCAAATTTAACCTCTCCTCGATTCAGTTTAACCCGTTCCCCCATAAAAACACATTTTATGCCTTTAATTTAATCCTCCACTGAAGAGAATACTGGTATTTCCAATTTATACAGTCATGAATATGTACCATAAGAATTATTTTCTACATTCTAGCAGATTGTAGTTTAAAGCAGGCTGAAAGTAAAGCAGAATGTGCCTGAAGGCACTATCTGCTTTACTTTCAACCTGCTTTAAGTGGCCACCTATCTTCATTACTAGAAATAGGTATGGGGTAATGGGCTAAATGACTTATCTTTCCCCCTTGGCTGTTCGCTATTCTAAATATATGTTTATATTACACATCACAGTGTTAGCTTTCAAACTTGACTGTTAGCCTCTGTTAATTGCAAATAGACCTAGTACATAATGGGTGGGTGGGGGACTCTTACCCTTTGAACACAGGTGATTAGCAATGAACATGACCCCGAATAGCAGTACTCTATAAAAGAGGAGTATTTCAAAAACTGAAATCTTTATTTCTGCATTAAACCCTATGGTGTTACTACTTATTAGAATCGTCTCATCGA
Organism: Gari tellinella; assembly: GCA_922989275.2. Classification (NCBI taxonomy): domain Eukaryota; kingdom Metazoa; phylum Mollusca; class Bivalvia; order Cardiida; family Psammobiidae; genus Gari; species Gari tellinella. The sequence continues at coordinate 12,406,137 of OV277874.1, read as the reverse complement.
GACAATTCTAATGAGTAGTAGCACAATAGGATTCGATTTCAAAAACTCAATTTTGCATTAAGCCCTATGGTGTTACTACTCATTAGAATCGTCTTAGAAGAGAGGATTCTAATGAGTAGTGACTCTATAGGATTTGGTGCTGATATAAGTGAGAAAATGTTGGATTTGATCAGTTTACTCCCTCTTATCTGGAGCCCTGATGGTTGCTCACTACAGTTTAGGCTGTATATATATATATTGTGTTCAAAGAGTTTACAAAATGCTCAAATGCTGATCAGTAAAGCCCCAATATATCAGCCACACAAACAAACACTTCTTGGTCGTTGTTTTTTAGCGATAGACAGACAGGAGCTTAAAGCAAAACGTAAATTAAGCAAAATGCTTCATCAGGAGCTTTCTGCTTTACTTTCATCCTGCTTTCAAGCAGACACTTGTATTGACCCATAACCCCATAATTGTGCCTTTTTACGACTTCAATTTATTCCGCCACTGAAGTAAATAGTTCCAATTTAAACAGTCATGAACATGTACCATAAGAAATGTTTACTTCATCCCAGCAGATGGTAGCTTAAAGAAGGCTGAAGGTAAAGCAGAATGTGCCTACAGGCACATACTGCTTTACTTTCAACCTGCTTTAAGTGGCACTTGTCTTCAAAACTAGAAATAGGCTATGGGGTAAAGGGTTAAACAAAATCTCTTCAAACATTAACCATATAGCCTGTTTTAAGTTTTCTAGACAAGTGACCACTTAAAGCAGGTTGAAAGTAAAGCAGAATGATCTGCTTAACTTTCAGCCTCTTTAAGCTACCATCTGCTACGATATAGAAAATATTTCTCAGGTTAAATTCTCATGACAGTATAAATTGGAACTATTTTCTTCAGTGAAGTAATAAATTAGAGTCCTAAAAAGGTAAATTTATGGGGTAAATTCCTGAGTCTTTCCATCATTAATTGCAGAATGAAGAACATCAAGCCTATGTCACAGTGGATGTTTATATTAGGGCTTATTGCTGAAACCATTAGACACGCCCACTTTAGAAACTCACCCTTCCGTAAGAGTAATCTCGGTCTCTATAATCTCGATTCTTTCAAAAGCAAGGAAACAAGTTTACAAAAGAAATACGATGGTACTAAATTACTACTGATGATCAGAATCAAACCAAATCACAACTTATGAGATATACAGGGCTCCAGATAAGAGGGAGTATTCTGAACAAATCCAACATTTTCTCACTCATACAGCACAAAATCCTATGGTGTTACTACTCATTAGATGATTCTAATGAGTAGTGACACCATAGGGTTTAAAACAGAAATAAAGGTTTTAGGTTTTGAAATACTGCCCTTATCTGGAACCCTGGATATATGATGGTACTTCCTCAGAATCAAACCAAATAAAGGCTCCAGATAAGGAGATTATTTCAAAAATTAAAATCTTTATTTCTGCTCTAAACCCTATGGTGTCACTACTCATTAGAATCGTCTCTTTGAGACGATTCTAATCAGTAGTAACACCATAGGATTTGGTACTGAAATGACAGAAAATATTGAATTTGTTCAATTTACTCCCTCTTATGTGGAGCCCTGGATAACTTATGATAATGGCTTACAACTGGTAGCTCAACTAAATGATAACTTAGCAAAAGGTAACTTTTGGACAGCACATGCATACATCCCTTATTTTATCCACAGCACCAACTGTCTTCACACAGGGCTCCAGATAAAAGGGACTAAACTCAACAAATCCACCATTTCCTCAATTATTTCAGTACCAAATCCTATGGTGTTACAACTCATTAGAATCATCTCGAAGAGATGATTCTAATGAGTAGTGACACCATAGGGTTAAATTCAGAAGTAAAGATTTAAGTTTTTGAAATGGAGCCCTGCTTCACATATAATTAACCACACATCTCAATGTACCGCTAATAGCGATTATCTCCCTTATTTTCAATTGTCATGCCTTCATATTTTGCACTGAACCTTGCAACGTTCAGTAATTACCTCCCTTTTTTATCTACAAGAAACAGCATTCCTCGTATTAAGTATAATAGTGCACTGAAACATACACCACTCAGTAATTACCTCCCTTTGTACCCTCTCACATTGAATCACTGTTACAAATATTACCTCCCTTATTTTACTTATCTCCCTTATTTTACTCTTCAGTAACAGTTTTTGTACCCTCACACTGAGCCATACTACTTGTATTAATTACCTGCCTTGTTTTATCTAACAATTTAGTGTATCCTAGCATCAAACAAAACACCTTGGCATTAATTACCTCCCTTTGTTACCTTTCAGTTACCACTGCTTTGACATAAGTATCTAATGAGGATGCTATACAACATATATTTACTCAATAAACTATCTTGTATCTTGTATATATGTATAACCAAGTGTTGTAACAAGGCTCCAGATAAGAGTAGTTTTTCAAAAGCTCAAACCTTTATTTCATCATTAAACCCTATGGTGATTCTAATAAGTAGTAACACCATAGGATTGGTCCTGAAATGAGAGAGAAACTGTTGAATGTGTTCAGTTAACTCCCTCTTATCTGGAGCCCTGGTTTCAATCAACATAACAGCAGAACTGTCTTTATAGGTTATCCAAGAATGAACTTTATCAACAAGGCTCCAGATAAGGGGAGTATTTCAAAATCTGAAATCTTTATTTCTGAATTAAACCCTATGGTGTCACTACTCATTAGAATCGTCTAAAAGAGATGATTCTAATGAGTAGTCACACCATAGGATTTAGTTCAGAAACATGCGGAAAAATGTTGGATTATTTCAGGTATTCAGGTATAGTGTCACTACTCGTCAGAATTGTCTCGAAAGACGATTCTAACGATTAGTCACAGTATAGGATTTAGTACTGAAATGAGTGAGAAATTGTAGAATTTGTTCGTTTTACTCCCTGTTATCTGGAGCGGTGTTTGGTCTCATCTTACCTGCGGGTATCGCACCTGTTGGGGCTGTGATTGCGAAGGCGGCTGACGATGTTGGTTTCTACGCCGTCTTAGTGTCATAGTTTCACTGAGCTTACGCGCTGGTTTTGCTTTAGGATTTGAGCTTGGGGTGTGCACAGCACAGAATTTAATAAACAGTCCCATGGCTAAAACAAGACCTATCGCCATTAATAACACTGCCCACCAATGCTCCTGTAATGAGAAAATAAATGAATATTATCATACAGTCAAAGTTGAATTGAACAAAATGATGTTTAATTCGTATAGACGCAATTTATCTAGGGGTAGGACTTGTGGATATCTTGCGCAGATGAGGCAGGGCTTATTGGTCTGCTCTCCGCTAATCATTTCGTTGCGTTTCCTGAGTAATGGTAGTTATTGCTGTTCCTTTCAAGGTTCACATTATACAAGTTAACAGACTCAAATATTGATTAAACATACATGCATACAAATAAGATGTTCATTTAATATTAGAAATTACAGCAAATAGAATATAAAAATGAGAAATGAACTGAATATTTTTGGCGTTCAAGCGAAAAAACCCAACAGAAAATGATTGGCAAATACCATGAATTGCGCTAGTGCGATTCATGGAATTTACCAATAATTTTCTGTTGTTTATTTCGCTTAAACACCGAAAAAATTCAGATCTTAATTAAGCCTTTACTCCTTAGATACACGTTTAAACGTGTTCAATTTATTCCTTCACTAAAGAAGAAATTTTTCCATTTTATACAGTCATGACTACGTATCATAATTCATCAGAAATATATTCTATATTCTAGCAGATGGTAGCTTAAAAAGGCTTAAAGTAATGCAGAATACGCCTTAAGGTGCATTCTGCTTTACCTTCTACCTACTTTATTTTAAACATATTTTATTTCAAAATAGTACATATTTTATAATCTTACATAAATATACATTAGGATGAGAACCAAAGCAAAGTTTCCTAGTTTGTGGCACATTCTGCTTTACTTTCAACCTACTTTAAGTGATCTCCTATCTTCAATACTAGAAACAGGCTATGGGGTAATGGGTTCAACAACTATTTAGTTGTACATGGTGTATACAGAGGGTATATAATAAACATATAACCAGTAGGCAGTGCCCTTTATGGAATTGTATTCAACTCTTGACGTTTCTGTCAGATACAGCTGATCAAACTCGTGTCAAGACACTCGTCAGATTTGCTATTTCTGTCAAGAATGTCTCAAACTAAATACATCCCCCTGTATTGCAATACCAACTGGTAATGTGAATATAGCAAAATTCAAACAGTTATGTTGAAAGTTTTGTTGTAAAGTGCTCCCTCTCTAAGCCACCAAAAAGGAAGAAACAGATTATGTTTGTTATTCGGAGACAGTTTTTATAGGGAGGGAAAATGAAGACTCGGCTTACATTTGCAAACATCTTGAATCAAGATCAGATGCCACGTAACACGGCGTCTGATTTGTATTCAAGCTGTTTGTCACCCGTCATTATATTCTTCTATCAAAATGTCTACTTATATGTAACTTTGAGAAATTACAGCAGACAACAATTTTAAGCAGACAATATTGCAGCAATAAAAGGGTAAGCCATAATTGTCCTGTTTAGGGAACTGTGGCAAGAGTGGTTGTCAGAAGGGATTCATTATTGGGAGGGCAGTTGTACGGAGGAAACACTGTAGTATCAGGACTCCAGATAAGGGGAGTATTTCAAAAACTAATATCTTTATTTCTGATTTAAACCCTATGGTGTCACTACTCATTAGAATCGTCTCGAAGAGACGATTTTAATGAGTAGTAACACCTTAGGATTTGATGCTAAAATAAGTGGGAAAATGTTGGATTTGTGCAGTTTACTCCCTCTTATCTGGAGCCCTGTAGTATATGATTGCCAAACCTGTATCCAGTTTGAGACGTCTTTTAATGTCTTTGGATCGAATATCAAGTTCTTTAATCTAGACAGTGGGCCATCTGACTTCACTCCTCGACACCGATTAAACACGTCACAATAACCTTGGAAATTGTTGCATGGAGAACCTGGTAAGAAAAACAAACCAAAAACCATTAACCCATTCCCCTATGTATATGCCTTTTTACACATCTAATTTATTCTTTCACTGAAGAAAATAGTTCCAATTAAAGATTAAAGACGTCACAATAACCTTGGAAATTGTTACACAGAGAACCTGGTAAGAAAAACAAACACCATTAACCCATTACCCTATGTATGTGCCTTTTTACACATCTAATTTATTCTTTCACTGAAGAAAATAGTTCCAATTTATACAGTTATGGACATTAAATTAACATTTAGAAACATTTTCTCTATTCTAGCAGATGGTAGCTAAAAGTAGGCTGAAAGAAAAGCAGAATGCGCCTTAAGGTGCAATCTGCTTTACTTTCAACATGCTTAAAGAGGTTACATATTTTCAAAACTAGAATCAGGTTATGGGGTAATGGGTTAACATAGCATTCTAAGCGAAGGTGTTATCGGAGCTCCCGATAAGGGGAGTATTTCAAAAACTAAAATCTTTATTTTGCATTAAACCCTATGGTGTCACTACTCATTAGAATTGTCTCTTCGAGACGATTCTAAAGAATAGTATCACTACAGCCTTTGGTGCTGATATGAGTGAGAAAATGTTGTTTTTGTTCAGTTTACTTCATTTTATATGCCTTCTAACGCTTATGATTTATAACTCCAGGGAATGAATGAAAGAATAATGTTTTAAGGCCCATCATATTCCTCTTGGGAAGAAAATATATCCACTTCATACAGTTATGAATATGTATGATAGAAATATTTTATATATCCTTGCAAAAACATGTAGTAGCTTAAAGCAGGCTGAAAGAAAAGCAGTTCTAATGTCCCTTAAGCCCATTCAACTTTATTTTCTGCCTGCCTTAAGTACCAACCTGTCCCCCTTCAAAATTGGAAACAGGCTATGGGGTAATTAGTTAAACCAAGTCTCCAGATAAGGGGAGTATTTCAAAGACTAAAATCTTAATTTCTGCTTTAAACCCTATGGTGTCACTACTCATTAGAATCGTCTCGAAAAGAGGATTCTAATGAGAAGTCACACCATAGGTTTGGTGCTGAAACGAGTGAGAAAATGTTGGATTAGTTCAGCTTACTCCCTCATATCAGGAGTCCTGGGTTATTCTGGGTATGGCTTCAGATAAGGGAAGTATTTCAAAAACTGAAATCTTTATTTCTGCATTAAACCCTATGGTGTCGCTACTTGGTAGAATCGTCTCGAAGAGACGGTTCTAATGAGTAGTCATACCATAGGATTTAGTGCTGAAACAAGCGAGATTATTTCAGCTTAATCACTGTTATCAGGGATCCTGGGTTAATCTAAGGTATTGGCAGGGCTGCCATTTCTCCGGATTTTTCCTAAATCTTCGGATTTTTTTCTAGTACATGGTAGCTGAAAGCAGGCTGAACGTAAAGCAGAATGCGCCATAAGGCGCATTCTGCTTTACGTCCAGCCTGCTTTAAGCAGCCATGTGTCAACAAAACTAGAAACAGGCTATGGAATAAAGGTACGATTCGTAAAATTGCACTTGAAAAATGCAAATTTGGAAATCTTAGGATTTTTCATGTCAACTTATGGAAGCCCTGTTTGGGTTCACTTACCAGGGGCTAGCTGCACTCCAGAACCTGAGATAGTTATACCATCAGCTTGCCGCCCTTGTCTTACGTCAGTCACCATTTGCAGGTAAGCGTCATAATTGTTCGAAGTCATCTTAGTGTCCTCGTTAGACAAAACACATCCTGTATCCACTCCAGAGATATTTGCTCCTGAAGTGACATACAATACATTGAATAACGGCTAGGTGGAAGTAAGCTTAACAAATCTAAGTTATTTAAGCACCAAATTCTATGTGTTACTACTTTTTTGCTACGGGAATGGGGCCCAATACAGTCAGGACTCGATACAACGACACAGTTTGTTCCCATAAAAAATGTGGTGTTACGCGTTTGTCGTTACATTGAATCCCATATACAGTGAAACCCCTCTAAACCGGAACCTCTAAATACCGGAAATCTTTCTAAACCGGACAAAAACATTGATCCCGCTTCCAACAATTCCTTATTTAAGCATATTACACCATAAATATGCCTTTTTACACCTTTGATTTATTCCTACACTGAATATGTATCATCAGAAATATTTTCTATATTCTAGGAGATGATAGCTTAAAAGCAGGTTGAAAGTAAAGCAGAATGCACCTTATGGCGTATTCTGCTTTACTTTCAACCTGCTTTAAGTGACCAGCTATCTTCCATACTAGAAACCCCTCTAAACCGGAAACCCCTCTAAACCGGCCAATTATGTTGTCCCCACACATGTTGGGTTTAGAGGGGTTTCACTGTATATATTTGCTCCTGAAATGACATACAACACAATGTTAACATTCTCCCCATTCAAACCAATTGAAAAAAAATTGACACTCAATTCCTGTAAACGCTATTTCTCGAGAGGGCGGCTTTGTGGATGAGTTTCGCAGAGGAGGCGGGGCATATGCATTTTTCATTCGCGAATTAATTTTTGGAACTCGGACAGCAAACATTTTGCGGATTTAAAAAAAAATTGTTCTTAACTGATGTATGCCTTCTGATTAGCGGAAACCATGATTACTGACTAAAAGTATTCTTTATTAATGAAATAAATTGCAAGAAAATTGATATACCTTATAAACAGCAGCTTTCTGCATATTTTTATGACAAAAAACATGATATATTTATCTATTTTAAAAATGACGTAATTTCCACATGACTTCAAATCTGAATTTTCGCGCCAAACTGTCAAGTTGATAACTATAGAATGAAAACAATGGAACTTATATTTTGCTTTCAAATGTACACAGCTTCAGTAATGTGGTCATGGCTGTTCCTTATAGGGTACACATTATTCGTGTAATCAACCTCTAATATGGTTTAAACATACATGAATACACAAAATATGTTCGTTTAATATTTAATAGAAAATTACAGCAATTATATTGTACATATAAGAAATGAACTTATTTTTTGGGGGCGTTCAAGGAAGATAAATGACAGAAAATAATCGGCAAATTTACCATAATTGGGCATTTTATTTCGCTTGTACACCAAAAAAATCAGTTTATTTCTTAATTGAATGATAGCAATGAGTATACAAAGTCATGTCATTTACAAATAGTGTACCTGTTGAAAGTACACTTGTACTATGCCAACGAACCTAGCCATCAAGCCAATTTGACAATGAAGAAAAATGTGTAGTCCAATTAAAACTAGAGCTATCACTAAATGTGATTGATACCCCCACTCCAAAATGGGAGAACCCTTTATTATATGCCTTCTAGTGATATCGAGCGTTTCAGCGTGTATTTGCAGAGTAAAATACAAGAGTCTGTATCAGCCACCTTGTATCAGCCACTTTGTATTTTACTCTGACCTCGCTTTCGATTTGACGTGACGTCATTTACGTACATGTACGAGTGCCGCATTATTCTTTGTGGCATACAAAAAATCTTGTTCTGCTTCAAATAACTAACAAATTTTGGATATAAAATGATTTAAACGACTATTTAGTTTTTTCTTGTTTGTATTCAAGGCATATAATAAACACATCACCAGTTGGCAGTGCGCAACAGAGTGTTGCATTTAGCTCTCGACGTTTTTGGCGGAAACAACCGATCAGACTCGCGCCAAGGCGCTCGTCAGATCGGCTATTTCCGCCAAAAATGTCTCGAGCTAAATACATCACTCTGTATCGCACTGTCAACTAGTAATGTGTATTTACCTCATAGCCTTTTTCTAGTTTTGAAAATAGATAATCATAACTGCTTAAAACAGGTTGAACATAAAGCAGAATGCGCCTTAAGGCGCATTCTGCTTCACGTTCAGCCTGCTTTAAGCTACCCTCTTATAGAATAAACAAAGCATTTCTTATGATACATAATTTTTTTATTCAGGATTGTATAAATTGGAACTAATTTCTTCAGGCGAGGGATAAACTGAATGCGCTAAAAGGCGCTTCTATGGGGGAAAGGGATAAGAAAAGGGGCTGGGTACTTACTACATCCAAGTTTACATAACATTGCCTGTTCATCTGCTGACTTGGTCCCTACAGTGGTAGTGGTAGCAAAGCACTCCGTCCAGTTGAACGCCTCACATAGTGACGCAGCACACTCCTGAATAAATAGAAACATATAGGATCTGTCATGAGTCGATGTTTAAGACAAGCGGATCTCAACCTAGTCTAAAATTGAAATGTTATTAATAAACATATAGGATCTGTCATGAGTCGAGGTTTAACACATTACCCCATAAACACCCCTTTTTACGCCTCTAATTTATTGCTCCATTGAAGAAAATAGTTCCAATTTATACAGTCACAAAAAAGACTCGTAATAAATACTTTATAAATTCTTACAGATAAAAGCTTAAAGCTGGCTGAAAGTAAAGCAGAATGCGCCTTAAGGCGCATTCTGCTTTACTTTCAACCTGCTTTAAGTTGTCACAGGTCCTCAAAACTAGAAACAGGCTAAGGCTATACTCCCACGGATGTAATAATGCCTTTATCAATAGTGATGTTAGATAGAGGATAATTGTTTTTTTCGGAATAAGATAGAAATTTAATCCATTGAGTGAACATCAGACGTTATATTTTCACGAGTGGCGAAGCCACGAGTGAAAATATAACAAGTCTGATGTTCACGAAATGGATTATATTCGATCTTATACTGAAAAAATACAATTATTCTATTTATTTATGCTTTTAAGCCACTTTTTAAACGAAATTGTTCGACAATTGTGAAAGCGAAAGTACATGATTAACCCCAGTGTTGAGCCCCAAGTTTACATCGAACACATTAACGAAACAGTTTCCAGTACGATGACGTCACTTATTTATTGATTTGACGTCATCCGAATTACGTCGTTGCTCCCGATTTTGGATTCGTGTTCTTCCGTTGAGTGGTTCGCGACAAATCGGACTGCCGGAATTTAACGATAAGACACGATCGACTACGATTTTTGGGGAGCCCTACCGGGAAAACGGCGATTGGTGATAATCCACTGCAGTGGATTACCAAGTGATAATCAACTGCTATTTTCCGGTAATCCACCGAAAAGCATAAATAAAGTGACATAATCAAATTTTATCTCACACATGTTGGAGCCAAGGATATTGGTGATCGTTGTTTGATATACAAAATGTTATGTGAGAAAGACAGATCCTCTAACCCATTACCCCGTAGCCTGTTTCTAGTTTTGAACATAGATCACCACTTAACTCTTTCCTCCCTGAAACTTTAAATGAACAATTCCAGTTTCGATTTTAGTCTAGTCCATTTCTGACTTTTAAGGGTTGTTTTTGTCAATGTTTGGCATTATGACAAACAGTGAAGACCCTGATCAGAGGGCTCCGAAAGGAGCCCTCTGATCTGGGTCTTCACTGTTTGCATAGGACACATGTACTATTCACATATACACTGTTTATATATACATATTTACATATACATCGCCTATATGCGGGACTAGGGTTCAAAGAGTTAAAGCAGGTTTAATGCAGAAATAAATAATAAAAAAAAAATATTTTTGAAATACCCAACTTATCTCGAACTTTGACTTTGACCACTATGAATAGCCATGGCTCCATAACAAGCAGAAGTAAATCAAGTTTTTCCCCTTGCCGGCTACCAATTAGAATTGTCTCTTCAAAACTAAAGACATGCTTTGTGTGAAAGGGTAAAAAAACTAAAATATTTATTTCTGCATCAAACCCTATGATGTTGCCACTCATTAGAATCGTCTCGTAGAGAAGATTTTAATGAGTAGTAACACCATAGGATTTGGAGTTGACATGAGTAAGAAAATGTTGGAATATGTTACCTTTTATCCGGAGTCCTGGCTCCGATGTTATCAAACTTAAAACAAACTCTTTGCTCAAAACTCAGAATTTTTCTCAGCTCATAGTACTTCAGCAAATGCTTTATTTTATAACTAGTATTTCCGGGGATGCAGATTTTCTGATTATTTACAACAGAAACTAATGAGCAAAATGTTATTATCACCCAGCAGGGTGAGTTACAATTCTGATTTTTTTACACCCCTGGTATTTGCATGCATGATCATACTGTTATAATGTATCCAAATCTTGAAATGACGTTACAATTATCAAATAAAATGTGTTTTGTAAAACAATAGAGACTGTAATCGAAATTGAGTTATGAGCACAGAGTTAGTTTTAAGTTTTATAACCTCGGGCCCTGGAATAAGGATTTGGTTATGGAAACACAACTCTATAACATATATGGTCCAATGTGGCGTACTGGTGAAATTAACCTCAGGCGAAATTCCTTCCTGGATTAAGAGACCACCTGTATTAAGAGACCGCTTTTGTCAGGTCCCCAGGGTGGTCGCTTAATCCAGGTTTGACTGTATATTTTAAAGTTTTGACTTACGACCGTTTTGGTTGTACGAAGTTTTATAACCCTGGGCCCTGGAATAAGGATTTGGTTATGCTTACCCCATCTTTACATGTGAATCCATACTTCTGGCAGTAGGTACCATCAGGTTCGTTTGTAGAAGGCGGGCATTCAGCATCATTACCAGTACAAACAGTTAAGGAACACAGTCAAACACAGTCCTCAGAGCTCCAGATAAGGGGAGTATTTCAAAAAATTAAAATCTTTATTTCTGCATTAAGCCCTATGGTGTCACTACTCTTTAGAATCGTCTCGAAGAGTAGTAACACCATAGAATTTGATGCCGAAATGAGCGAGAAAATGTTGGATTTGTTCGCTTTACTCCCTCTTATCTGGAGCTCTGTGTCCAATCAAGATGCGTCACATGATTGATTGATTGGTATGCACATGAAAACAACTTCCTGCAAAAACTTTACTTTTGGCATGAAAAATTGTACGTTTATGCTGCTAATATAATTATAATACAAATAGATCTACTGTTCCTCCAAACTTTTGTATGATTAATATAGCATCTGTATTAACTGATCATAGTCCAATAGGCAACCACAATTTCAATTAGATGACCTATATTTGAAGAAATCTGAGAGAGTATCATACAATGAACAATCCTATGAAGTTTTAATGAAATTGGCCCAGTGGTTTCAAAGAAGAAGATCTTTCAAGAAAAAGTTTGACGACGGACAGACTGATGGACACGGGGCGATCACAACAGCTCACCTTGGCACTTCATGCTTCAAAGAGTCAACATCAATATAGAGCAGATGGCATTTTAAGCAGTCGCTACTGCTATAGAAAGTTTCTCGTTACAAAAATCTTATTACAGTAAAACCTCTCTATTACGACCACTAAACTGATGGCTAATTGGTTGTATTAAAGACATATGTGACAGCTTAAAGTAAGTTATTTAGGAGCTTTCTCTTTTACTGTCACCTTGCTTTAAGCAGTCACCTGTAGTAAATACTTATTATTTAACAAAATTTAGTGGTCGTAATATAGAGGTTCTACTGTACTTTGTATGTATTGTAAGCTAAACAACATTCATGTAATGTTTACTGCTGAAATAACATGTATTGTAATGTATTGTATTGTATATAAAGGATATGCACACTTGGACATTGAGGCACATTCTTGTTTGTAGCGACACGTAAAGTTGTCTGATGCTGTGATGTAGTCACATTGTTTGTTACAGCACGGCCCTTGGCTCGGACTGAAAAACAACAACAATAAAAATACTGCCAAGATCAGGGCTCCAGATAAGACATTGGAAAGCTAATGTCAAGGGCTATCTCTTTATTTAAGATTTCTATTTGTAGTTATCGCCAGCATTTTGATTCCTTCTTTACAGCAAGGCTTGCTGCTGCTCTCCCAACAAGACAATTATGTCCAACCATTTCAGGACTGCAATATTGTCTGCTTAAAATTGTCGTCTGCTGTTTTCTCAAATTTACATATTAGACATTTTGACAGAAAACACATAATGACCAGTGACAAACAGCTTGAATCCAGATCAGACGCCACCTTACGCAGCGTCTGATCTGGATTCAAGCCGTTACCAAAAGTAAGCCAATTTCCCTCCCTATTACAACTCCCTGCGAACAACACACACAATCTGTGTTTCCAATTGGGTATTGTTGTAGAGAGGGAGCACTGTATATTGTATAAACCCATTTGTTCCCACGATCCCATATATGGGACATAGGCAAACAGTGTAGACTCTGATCAGACGCCGCATAATGTGGCGTCTGATCAGAGTCTACACTGTTTGCTGATAGGAATTACAATATAAAACATGAAAATGAAAATTTTGACCAGGCATCCCTGTGATAAACAAGAGCTCCATGGGGCATATTTCGCTCACCTGAGAATAGCTGAAACGAGAAACCGCCAAGGTCGGTATGGCCGGGTTGTCTGCACTTTTGCTTTGTATATATATATATAATATAGTTACCCATGGCATGTGATGATGACCTCACTACAACTGTACATGCCAAATTTGGTTACTGTAGGACTTAAATTTGACTAAAACTGACACTAACAAAAAGGTAAACCAAGACGCAAACGAAAAGGTTAACCAAGAATTCTCTAAGTAATTGGACCTTGAAATCTAGGTCACAGTGACCTAGTTACCAATGGAATGTGATGATGACCTCACTACAACTGTACATGCCAAATTTGGTTGCTGTAGGACTTAAACTTTGACTAAAACTGACACTAACAAAAAGGTAAACCACGATGCAAACAAAAAGGTTAACCAAGAATTCTCTAAGTCATTGGACCGTGAAATCTAGGTCACAGTGACCTTGTTACCCACAGCATGTGATGATGACCTCACTATTACTGTACATGCCAAATTTGGTTGCTGTAGGACTTAAGCTTTGGCTAAAACTGACACTAACAAAAAGGTCAACCAAAGTGAGGACGGACGGACAGACAGACGGACGGATGGAGATAATGATTTATGTCCAGGACTGACCTAGATATGCAACAGACCGGAACCATTTGAACAAAATATGTAAAGGATATTTAAAAGTGCCACCATATCGAATATAAAAGCTCTGGCCATATTAGTGTCAGAGTAGAAGACGTTTGAAATTTTCTCTATATAACTCTTTGTAAAACTGTGACCCCGAGGCGGGGCCAATTTTGACCCCAGTGGCATAATTTGAACAAACTTGATAGAGGACCTGTAGGTGATGCTATGTGCCAAATATCTAAGCTCTGGCCCTTGTAGTTTCAGACAAGAAGATTTTTTAAGTTTTCATCGAAAAATCTATTTTTAGCTCCTGTGACCTAGTTATACAACCGTACAGAACCATTTGTACAATTTTGGTATAGGATATCTAAAAGTGTCACCATGCCAAATATCAATGCTCTGGCTATATTCTTTTCAGAGTAGAAGACATTTGAAATTTTCACTATATAACTCTATGTAAAACTGTGACCCCGGGGCAGGGCCAATTTTGACCCCAGGGGCATAATTTGAACAAACTTGATAGAGGACCTGTAGATGATGATATGTGCCAAATATCTAAGCTCTGGCCCTTGCAGTTTTTGACAAGAAGATTTTTTAAGATATCCTTATTTTTTCACTTTGGTTGCCATGGCAACCAGAGTTCTGCATTGTTTTTAATTCTTTGAACAATTTTGAAAAAGCTTGACCCATGGAACATTTCTGTAAAGTTTGGTTGAATTCTGTCAAGCGGTATAGGAGGAGATGTCATTTGAAGCAATTGTTAACGACGACGCACAACACACGACAACGGACGCCGGACACAGGGCCATCCCAATAGCTTACCTTGAGCCTTTGGCTCAGGTGAGCTAAAAATGGACTAATCCAATATATAAACATGGAAGAATCCACTGGGTATAAATGGGTTAAACAGTACCTGCAGTTTGATCCTGGTGTCAATTTACAATACATATTTTCGTTGTGACTTTCGCTATTTCTTGGTACACAGCAGTCATCTTTGCAGTCATCACTAAAGCCGCAGTCGCACTCCTCCCCTGGCTCGAGAATTCCGTTACCACAGAAAGGACCAGACTCTGGAAAAATAGTTTACACGGCTCCAGATAAGAGGGACTCGAGTAAACTGAATACAAGAGGGCCTGAAGGCCCTGATATCGCTCACCATTTCAGAGCACCAGATAAGGGTAGTTTTTCAAAAACTAAAATCTTTATTTCTGAATTAAACCCTATGGTGTCACTACTCATTAGAATCGTCTCTTCGAGACGATTCTAATGAGTAGTAACACCATAGGATTTGGTGCTGAAATGAGTGAGAAAATGCTTGATTTGTTGAAATAACTACCTCTTATCTGGAGCCCTGCCATTTGTAATGAAGTCTGATAGCTTTACCTTTGAATTTCACCCAATTATTCTAAATCCATTCAAGTTTGTCGACAAACTCTAGTATAGGAAAGTACATCAAAGGCAGATATCTAGAGCCTAAACAATACTGAAATGAAGCCTTTCTAGCATTTCAAAGTATATCAAAGGCAGATAACTATTGCCACAATGATTAGATTTCAACAATAATTGCACTCCTTCGAGAACGTATAGCTATATACTTTGTGTACAAGTATAAACAAAATCAATTGAAAACAGCAGTTGCAAGAGTGTAAACACTGTAAAATATGGCATACTCCTAGCCTGGCTCGAGAATTCCGTTACCACAGAAAGGACCAGACTCTGAATAAATAGTTTGCACGGCTCCAGATAAGAGGGACTCGAGTAAACTGAATACAAGAGGGCCTGAAGGCCCTGATATCGCTCACCATTTCAGAGCACCAGATAAGGGTAGTTTTTCAAAAACTAAAATCTTTATTTCTGAATTAAACCCTATGGTGTCACTACTCATTAGAATCGTCTCTTCGAGACGATTCTAATGAGTAGTAACACCATAGGATTTGGTGCTGAAATGAGTGAGAAAATGCTTGATTTGTTACAACAGAAAGGACCAGACTCTGAAAAAATAGTTTGCACGGCTCCAGATAAGAGGGACTCGAGTAAACTGAATACAAGAGGGCCTGAAGGCCCTGATATCGCTCACCATTTCAGAGCACCAGATAAGGGTAGTTTTTCAAAAACTAAAATCTTTATTTCTGAATTAAACCCTATGGTGTCACTACTCATTAGAATCGTCTCTTCGAGACGATTCTAATGAGTAGTAACACCATAGGATTTGGTGCTGAAATGAGTGAGAAAATGCTTGATTTGTTGAAAAAATAGTTTGGACGGCTCCAGATAAGAGGGAGCAGGCCTTTTTCTGGCCATTTTGGGAACAACTGCAATGTCTGATTTGTGAAATTTTCGACACTAAAACTCATGTTTTGGGAAGAATTTTAAGAATTGATTTCACTTATATTGAAACAAAATGGCTGTAAAAATGACATGTAGTAGTTCTTTCCACTTGTTTTATTAGTTTGATTTGAATTCGAGTTATCAGTAACAACCTGTATCAAAAAAAATTTTTTTTTTTTAAATGGGATATTTTTTTGAAATTGGGAATATTTTTTCCCATTTAGAATGGGTTCGTTTACCGTACCCGTGAATGCACCAGAAAAAGGCCAAGGTAGTAAACGGAATAGAATCAACTTTTTCTCACTCATTTCAGCACCAAATCCTATGGTGTGACAACTCATTTAGAATCGTCTCAAAGAGACGATTCTAATGAGTAGTAACACCATTGGGCAGAAACAAAAAATTGCTGCTTTTTTTTTTTAAAATACCCCCCCCCCTATCTGGAGCTCTGCATTTATTTCATTTACATCCATTTCTGACAACTTTTGGCTAATTGGATGTCCTAGAGAGAGGAAAGCTGATATAGTGGAGCCCGGCAATGCACAACTTGTTACTCGATAGAGCTCTCCGTTTCTTTTTCATGCACAGTGTATAGCACTGATACATGGGATCTCAAATTAAAGTCTCATTTGAAAACTATATATAGAAAGAAAGGATTACATGACATGATGGTTGACAAAACAAAATCAGAGGAGCCTTTCTAGACACTGTTTCCATCCAAACCATATAGTGCATACATGTATATGTCCAGGGCTCCAGATAAGAGGGAGTAAATTGAACAAATTCAACATTTTCTCATTGATTTCAGCACCAAATCCTATAGTGTTACTACTCATTAGAATCGTCTCGAAGAGACGATTCTAATGAGTAGTGACACCATAGGGTTTTGTTTAGAAATAAAGATTTTAGTTTTTGAAATAACCCCCTTATCTGGAGCCCTGTATGTCATAAAAGTGATTCCCCTTGCTAGTAGGTAGGCACTGGTACTCTTTAACCCTTTACCTGATAGTCTATATCTAGTGTTGAAGATAGGTGACTTCTTAAAGCAGGTTGAAAGTAAAGCAGAATGCGCCTGAAGGCGCATTCTGCTTTACTGTCAGCCTGCTTTAAGCTATCATGTGCTAGAAAATAGAAAAATATTCCCTATAATATATATTCATGACTGATTAAAATGGAACTATTTTCTTCAGCGGAGGAATAAATCATATTCGCTAAAAGGCGCTTCTATGAGGGAAAGGGTTAAGAAATGATACACTTTATCCCTCAATCAAATTACAATGCACTTACTTTTAAAGCAGTTGTATTTATCGTTCAGTACAGCATTGATAACTTTCGCTATCTTGTCTTTACTACATGATGAGAAGACGCTGTTGTGAACCTTGTCGCCCATTGTGGCACTAGCAAACATGATGTAGTTACCGAGGTCGGCATCTGAAGCAGTCGTCCCGTAAGGCGCACACTTGATACCAGAGTCATGCTGCAGAAAACAGAGATATAGGATCTGTCATGAGTCAATGTTTAAGACAAGCTGATCTCAAACGAGTCTAGAATTGAAATGTTATTAAGCGAGCCTTGGTGAGCTTAATAACTTTTCTATTCTAGACGAGTTTGAGATCAGCTTGTCTTAAACATCAACGAGTGACAGATTCTTTTTCTCGCATTATCAACGATTTAAGCTTTTTTTTAAAGCAATATGCATTTTTTGGAACCCCGCTGACGTCAAAACGCCGTTATAAATAGTGACGTTATAGTGACGTCATCAAAGTGATCTTACACATGTTGGAGATAAGGATATTCGTCATCGTTGTTCGCTATAGAAAACAGGGGTAGTTATGTGAGAAAAAAGCATGCAAGATTTCCTTTAGTATTTAGTAACACATGGCACTACCCATTTACATCTTTTAACACCTTTTATTTTATTTATAAACTCATCCTGGTCATACAGGTTTCTTTCAGCATTGTCTGATCCAGAGCACCAGATAAGGGTAGTTTTTCAAAAACTAAAATCTTTATTTTTCAATTGAACCCTATGGTGTCACTACTCATTAGAATCGTCTCGAAGAGACGATTCTAATGAGTAGTAACATCATAGGATTTGGTGCTAAAATGAGTGAGAAAATGTTTGATTTGTTGAAATAACTACCTCTTATCTGGAGCCCTGCTGATCTGTGACTACACTGTTTGCATAGGACATGACTTTGTGTACTCCCCATAAGTACACTGTGAAGAACATTATTTTCTCCTCGCTATTTCTCAAGATCATTTTTGCCAGACAGGCCTGAAAAACTTCCATTTTTTGTATTAATTTATATGATTCAAGTGCATGAGCATTTAACTCATTCACCCCTGAAACTTTTAATGGACAATTCCAATTTCATAATATGTCTAGTCCATTTTTTAAATATTAAGGGATGATTTTAACAATATATTTCAAAATGACAGTGTAGATCCTGATCAGAGGGTTCTGATCAGGGTATACACTGTTTGCATATAACAAGTTTATTCTATACAAATAACCTGCTTTCTAATGACGAGTATACCCAGCGCTCCAGGTCAGTAGAGTGTTTCAAAAATTAAAATCTTTATTTCTTCATTAAACCCTATGGTGTCACTACTCATTAGAATCGTCTCGAAGAGACGATTCTAATGAATAGTAACACCATAGAAATTAGGGCTTAAATGAGTGAGAAAGTGTAGGATTTGTTCAGTTTACCCCCTTGTTATCTGGAGCCCTGTGTGTTATCAATACTTACTGGAGATCCAAAGTTATGTCCGACCTCATGAGCAAAGGTGAGTTGGGAGACTTTGTTGGGCACAAGTTTTCCATAGTTCATAATGGTCACAATGCCAGTGTTCAGACTCTTGTTAACTTTGGTGCTGCCCTCTTGAAATGGTTTGAATCGCTCACAAATACCCCCAGAGGCAGCTAGAAAAGAACACAAGAATTAGCATGAATTCCAGGGAGTTAGCATGGATGACTATTAACTTGGGTGCTGCCCTCTTGAAATGGTTTGAATTGCTCACAAATACCCCCAGAGGCAGCTAGAAAACAACACAAGTATTAGCATGGATGACTATTAACTTAAGTGCTGCCCTCTTGAAATGGTTTGAATCACTCACAAATACCCACAGAGGCAGCTAATAAACACAAGAATTCTAGGGAGTTGGCATGGATAATTATTTACTTGGGTGCTGCCCTCTGTGAATGAGGTATGCAATGGAAATAATAGTTTTAGCCTAAGCGTGTTTATTGGGAAAGAATAACGTTTTTCTCCACTGTATAACAATTTTGAATAACTATACTATACTACCCAGGCTAGACCGAGAGTACCATACATAAAGTCTCTGCTTGTAAACACATAGGCCAGGCAGAATATCCATAACCCATTACCCCATAAATACCCCTTTTTACACCTTTAATGTATTCCTTCACTGAAGAAAATAATTCCACTTCAGTTGTGAATATACATCTTAAGAATTATTTTCTATATTCAAGCAGGTGTTTGCTTAAAGCAGGCTGAAAGTAAAGCATAATGTGCCTTAACCCTTTGCACCCTAGTCCCGCATATAGGCGTCTTTTCAAACAGTGTACATGTGAATAGTACACTTATCCTGTGCAAACAGTGAAGGCCCAGATCAGAGGGCTCCAAAAGGAGCCCTCTGATCAGGGTCTTTATTGTTTGTCAGTAATGCCAAAATTGACAAAAACAACTCTTGAAAGTCAGAAATGGACTAAACAAAAATCAAAACTGGAATTGTCCATTTAAAGTTTCAGGGAGGAAAGAGATAAGGCACATTATGCTTTACTTTCAACCTGCTTTAAGTGGTCTCCTATCTTCAATACTATATATAGGCTATGGGGTAATGGGCTAAACAAGCTTGACCCATTTTGTACACATAACACAAACACTACCAGACTTATCTGGAGCTCATTTTCTGAATAACCTCTACACTCTGACATCTCAAAACTACTCTGACGTGTCAAAATGAAATTAACCATCTACTTGAATTTAAAGAGGTGCTATATATAGACAGTGTTTGCACATTGCGCGGTTTAGTTTAAAAAAAAAAAAGAGACGATTCTGAGTTCAGTTTGAGCTTTTTGAGCTTTGTGTTGACATGTCAGTGTTACTGAATTCCAGCATGAGAGCTATTATATCGGTTTTTGACAAAAAGATTGCGTACATTTTAAAACCAAAAGTAGACAGATGGACAGTTTCGGCCCCTCTGGCATTCCCATTTTTCTAATCTTGCAAAATTTGTGTCTGGATCCATTTTCAATGCTGCCTGAAAGTGTCATATTTTGCAGTTAATCATTGATATTCAATAATTAGGAAGTGCCCAATCTGGCCTTTCAGAAAAGTCTTCCAACGCGATGTGCAGATGATAACTTTTCATTCTACCGAAGCGAAAATGTGCCATAAACATCAAAACATTTTTATACGTTATGGGCGTGAAAAGGATATATACTTACTTGAAGGAGATCCTACCCAGGCTAGACCAAGGGTACCATACATGAAGTCCCTGCTAGTAAATACATAGGCCAGACAGAATGTATCATGATTGGACATGGAGTTTATGTTGAGGAAGTTACTGACATCCACATGAAGTTGACAGAAGCCATACAGGGCGTTGGTGTGGTCATTGCAATTCTCATCAGTCATCACCTGTAAGGTAATAAGCAGGACTCCAGATAAGAGGGAGTTAACTGAACAAATCCACTATTTTCTCCCTTATCATAGCACCAAATCCTATGGTGTAACTACTCATTAGAATCGTCTCAAAGAGACGATTCTAATGAGTAGTGACACCATAGGGTTCAAGGCAATAATAAAGATTTTAGTTTTTGAAACATCAACATGAAGTTGACAGAAGCCATACAGGGCGTTGGTGTGGTCATTGCAATTCTCATCAGTCATCACCTGTAAGGTAATAAGCAGGACTCCAGATAAGAGTGAGTTAACTGAACAAATCCACTATTTTCTCCCTTATCATAGCACCAAATCCTATGGTGTAACTACTCATTAGAATCGTCTCAAAGAGACGATTCTAATGAGTAGTGACACCATCGGGTTCAAGGCAATAATAAAGATTTTAGTTTTTGAAACATCAACATGAAGTTGACAGAAGCCATACAGGGCATTGGTGTGGTCATTGCAATTCTCATCAGTCATCACCTGTAAGGTAATAAGCAGGACTCCAGATAAGAGGGAGTTAACTGAACAAATCCACTATTTTCTCCCTTATCATAGCACCAAATCCTATGGTGTAACTACTCATTAGAATCGTCTCAAAGAGACGATTCTAATGAGTAGTGACACCATAGGGTTCATGGCAATAATAAAGATTTTAGTTTTTGAAACATCAACATGAAGTTGACAGAAGCCATACAGGGCGTTGGTGTGGTCATTGCAATTCTCATCAGTCATCACCTGTAAGGAAATAAGCAGGACTCCAGATAAGAGGGAGTTAACTGAACAAATCCACTATTTTCTCCCTTATCATAGCACCAAATCCTATGGTGTAACTACTCATTAGAATCGTCTCAAAGAGACGATTCTAATGAGTAGTGACACCATAGGGTTCAAGGCAATAATAAAGATTTTAGTTTTTGAAACATCAACATGAAGTTGACAGAAGCCATACAGGGCGTTGGTGTGGTCATTGCAATTCTCATCAGTCATCACCTGTAAGGTAATAAGCAGGACTCCAGATAAGAGGGAGTTAACTGAACAAATCCACTATTTTCTCCCTTATCATAGCACCAAACCCTATGGTGTAACTACTCATTAGAATCGTCTCAAAGAGACGATTCTAATGAGTAGTGACACCATAGGGTTCAAGGCAATAATAAAGATTTTAGTTTTTGAAACATCAACATGAAGTTGACAGAAGCCATACAGGGCGTTAGTGTGGTCATTGCAATTCTCATCAGTCATCACCTGTAAGGAAATAAGCAGGACTCCAGATAAGAGGGAGTTAACTGAACAAATCCATTATTTTCTCCCTTATCATAGCACCAAATCCTATGGTGTAACTACTCATTAGAATCGTCTCAAAGAGACGATTCTAATGAGTAGTGACACCATAGGGTTCAAGGCAATAATAAAGATTTTAGTTTTTGAAACATCAACATGAAGTTGACAGAAGCCATACAGGGCGTTGGTGTGGTCATTGCAATTCTCATCAGTCATCACCTGTAATGTAATAAGCAGGACTCCAGATAAGAGGGAGTTAACTGAACAAATCCACTATTTTCTCCCTTATCATAGCACCAAATCCTATGGTGTAACTACTCATTAGAATCGTCTCAAAGAGACGATTCTAATGAGTAGTGACACCATAGGGTTCAAGGCAATAATAAAGATTTTAGTTTTTGAAACATCAACATGAAGTTGACAGAAGCCATACAGGGCATTGGTGTGGTCATTGCAATTCTCATCAGTCATCACCTGTAAAGCAATTAGAAACACAATTTTAACCCATTACTCCATAAACATGCCCTTTTTTTTTTAACTCATTCACCCTTTAACTCTTTCCTCCCTGAAACTTTAAATGGACAATTCCAATTTCGATTTTTGTCTAGTCCATTTCTGGCTTTTAAGAGTTGTTTTTGTCAATTTTGGCATTACTGACAAACAGTGAAGACCCTGATCAGAGGGCTCCTTTCGGAGCCCTCTGATCTGGGCCTTCACTGTTTGCACAGGACAAGTGTATTATTCACATGTACACTGTTTGAAATGACGCATATAGGCGGGACTAGGGTTCAAAGGGTTAAACTTTCAATGGAAAATTCCAATTTCAGATTAAGTAAAGTCAATTTTTTACTATTTAGGGTTGGTTTTAACAATTTTTTTCAAAATGACAGTGTAGACCCTGATCAGAGGGCTCCTTAAGGAGCCCTCTGATCAGGGTCTACACTATTTGCATAGGACACAATCATGTAATCATAACAGGTACGCTGTTTGTAAATGATGAGTATACTGGTCGGTAGGGTGTTAACTCTTTACTTCATGGCCTATTTCTAGTTTTTGAAAACAAGTGACGACTTAAAGCAGATTGAAAGTAAAGCAGAATGCTCCTTGAGGCACATTCTGCTTTACTTTCAACCAGGTACCATCTGACAGATTATAGAAAATATCTATGTTATAAATTCATGAATGTAAAAATTAAAACAATTTTCTTCAGTGGGGGAATAAATGAAATGAATATCTATGAAGAAATGAGTTAACCCTTAGCCTGCCACTCACGACTACAGCTCCATATGCAAACAGCTTGGATCCGGATGAGACGCCGAGTAACTCGGCGTCTCATCCGGATCCAAGCTGTTTGACACTCGGACAACATTTTCAGCAATTTTGAGCAACTTCGAAGCACTTTGAAACTTTAAGCAGACGAGAAATATAGCAGACGACAATTTATTTGGCGGGCTAAGGGTTAAGCTCACAGCAACCATACAGGACCTTGGTGTGGACAATGCTGTTTTAATCAGTCCTCACCAGTACAGTGGAGAATGTGTTATTCTTTCCCAATAAACGCGTTTACACTAAAACTATTATTTGCAGTGCAAACAGTTTGGAGCCAGATCAGACGCCGGATAACCCGGCGTCTGATCAGGCTCCAAACTGTGTGCCACCAAGATAAACATGAAATATCAGAATTGTCCAAAAGTTGTTCTTTTCTACGTTTTAGTGTATTGCGTTTGCGTACGTTTGCGTTTAAACGCGAAAGAATAACAGATTCTCCACTGTAAGTAACACAATCTTACCAATTACTCCATATACCAGGGCCCAAGATAAGACAGAGTAAACTGAACAAATCCAACATTTTCTCACTTATTTCAGCACCAAATCCTATGGTGTTACTACTCA
Organism: Gari tellinella; assembly: GCA_922989275.2. Classification (NCBI taxonomy): domain Eukaryota; kingdom Metazoa; phylum Mollusca; class Bivalvia; order Cardiida; family Psammobiidae; genus Gari; species Gari tellinella. Next base: position 12,382,026 of record OV277874.1, on the reverse strand, counting down.
ATAGAATCGTCTCAAATAGGTGATTCTTTTGAGTAGTGACGCCATAGGCAAAATATAATGTTGGATTTTTTTAGGAAATAAATGCATTATTCCCCATTAAACTTTTTTACTTTCTTACCGTAGATTTCTGAACTGTGAACTGAACTCCTGTGTACGACATTGATTTGTCATCAGTCTCAAAATCTGTCTCGCCGTAAATTTTGTTTATTGCGTTGACATGTGAGTGAAAAAATGCAATGATTTCATCTCGTGCAACATCACGGTTCTGAAATGAAACAAAAATATCTCTGTTAAAAAGTAAAGTATGTGTTTGATTGGAGCGTAACAGCCAAGTTTATCTATATTGTCTATATCATCTGAAACATTTCCACCCTATAATATGCTCTGCTTTCAGTTGTATATGGTAGTTTTCACTGCTGCAATATCAATTGCTTAGAATTGTTGTCTGTTTTTGTACTCAGAGTAACATTTTGAAAGAAATAACATAATGACAAGTGGCAAACAGTTTGGATCCAGATCAGATAACCCGTTTTGCGGTGTCTGATCTGGTTTCAAGCTGTTTGCAAATGTAAGCTTACAGTTACATATTGGATCTTTTTACAAAAAGAACATAATGATGAGTGGCAAACAGTTTGAATCCAGATCAGACACCGTGATTCAAGCTGTTTGCAAATGTAAGCCAAGTCTAGCTCAGCATTCTAATGGTATTAACTTAATCAATCCCTGGGAGTAACACACACAATCTTTGTCTCCCATTGAGTGTTGCAGGGCTCCAGATAAGAGGGAGTAAACTGAACAAATCCAACATTTTCACTATGTCATCACCAAATCATATGGTGTTACTACTCATTAGAATCGTCTCGAAGAGACGATTCTAATGAGTAGTGACACCATAGGGTTTTAATGCAGAAATAAAGATTTTAGTTTTTTAAATACTCCCCTTATCTGGAGCTCTGGTGGTGTTGTAGAGAGGGAACACTGTACAACCGATATTTACGGTATCACATACATTATTGGCTTTTTCCATGTAGGTATCCCAGAATACCTTGTCAGAAGTAAGGGACTATTTGCTTCTTACATTAACCCTTTCTCCCACAGAAGCATATTTTAGCGCATTCAATTTATTCCTCCACTAAAGAAAATAGTTCCAATATATACAGTCATTGAACATGTACCATTAGAAATATTTTGTCCTAGTAGCTGGTAGTTTAACTCATTACCCAATAGCCTGTTTCTAGTTTTGAAAATAGGTGAGTATTTAAAGCAGGTTGAAAGTAAAGCAGAATGCGCCTTAAGGCGCATTCAGCTTTACTTTCATCCTGCTTTAAGCTATTATCTGCTATAATAAAGAAAATATTTCTTGTTGTTCTTATGTGTAACAGTGTAAATTGGAACTATTTTCTTCAATAGAGGAATAAACTTAAGGTGTAAAAAGGTGTATTTATGGGGTAATGGGTTAACCAAGTTTTACTTTTCACCTACATTATTGGCTATTTCCATGTAGGTATCCCAGAAGACCTTGTCAGAAGTAAGGCACAATTTGCTACTTACATAAATACTAAAGAAATAATGAATTTATACCAGTGTATTATTGTGCAATATAACACAGGTAGGAGTTGAGATGCGTAGTAGTTAAATCACGAGGCTGAAGGTGGAGATATTCAAATTTCCAGCATCTCAATGACTACCCATGTTTTATTGAACAATAAACACTGGTAATAATATATTATTTTGATTCTAACACTTCCATTTAACCACAATTTGCACCGACACAACGGCGCTACATTTCTTAGCATACGCATTTTTCGAAGCCATATGACGTCACGTTAAGACGTTACAGCGTGTGCATGTTTAATTGAGAATTCAAACACAGATACGTTCCTTCTTTGTTTATATAGAGTCGTGCGTGAGGTGTGTTAGAATAAAGTATAAGTGAGTTTACCACGTACATTATTGGCTTTCTCCATGTAGGTATCCCAGAAGACCTTGTCAGAAGTAAGGGACATAAAGCAGGAATTCCTCTCTCCTAGTGGTGTACGCTTCGTTCTTCGGTGGGGCTCGTCTCCGCTGTTGGAATGAGGTGTATATTTGTTGTGTATGTTTTGTTTTTCATAGACACTCTGAAACAGCAACCAAAGTTAATAGTAATACTATACTCAAGTCAAGTATTTCTAAAACAAATTGTGCATACATGTATATTAACAATTGAGGTTTTGAAATACTCCTTTTATCTGGAGCTCTGAGCATATTTTAACATTTTAATTTTGAAATATTCCCTTTATCTAGAGCTCTGCTATAATATCACTGTTTACCTTTCTAGCTCTATTAACATTTTAGTTTTTAAATAATCCCTTTATCTGGAGCTCTGGGTCCAAGGTTATAAAGCTTTTGAGTTGCGCCTAGGCTCAAATCTGACCAATCGAATGCTTGAGAATGATGTCAGACTCAACTCAGAAGCTTTATTACCTTAGACTCTGTTGTAATATCTCTGCCTACCCTTTTAGCTCTATTAACTGGTTCTATTTCTGCCTCTACAGTATCACTCATCCACTTTATGGCACTATAGGGTTTAATGCAGAATGAAAGATTTTTTTTTAAACCAAATATTATGGTGTTACTACTCATTAGAATCGTCTCAAAGAGACGATTCTAATGAGTAGTAACACCATAGGATTTAATAGAAATAAATATTTAAGTTTTAGAAAATACTCCCTTTATCTGGAGCTCTGTGCATACTTTCAGTTCATTCACTTGATCCTTTTAGCTCTATTAACATTTTAGTTTTTTGGAATACTGCCTTTATCTGGAGCTCTGCTGTAACATCATTATTTACCCTTTCAGATCTATTTACACAAGATATTTTGCCGCTCTCTGTAATACGGAAAAAAGGCTTGCCTTTTTTCCGTTCTTAAGTAATGCATGATAAAATCAAAGGTATTCCAATTCTATTCAATCACTGACAGACTTTGAAAAGTGTTTGATTTGCGCGTGAATAATTTCCTCAAATTTAGGCAACTACAAAACATGGGGGCTGACATCTTGGATGATGACGTCACGGCTTTTACGAAGAGTTGTGCGTGACGTTTCGGAATTCCAGAATTCGGTGCTATCTTTAAACCATTGTAAGCATGAATAACCCACAACACTCACTTGTAATGATTTCCTCCAAAGGACAAAGCTTCAAACAGTTCAATTCATACCCTTAAAAGCTTAAATGAACATTATTTGCAAAAAGCTACTTCTCAATCGAACCGATAAAATAACGGATTATCAATACGTCATCAATATAAATAATGACGTCATTATTGGTGGTCATATGACTTCCAAAAATAGTTTCAGATTGCATTATAGGTGTACGGAAGAGTTTTAACTTTTAACATTGTAGGGTGCTTATAAATAGATCTATTTGATTATTTGGTTTAACAACATATAGATTTTGTCCCAAACAATTTAGGTATACAATAAAAGTTCGAGTCGTACGTTGTGTAATCCAGCTCTCATGCAGTCACGAGAGGCGTAGCCTCGAGTGTGATCTAGAATACACAACAAACTGATACAAGAGCGCTGATCACACACTGGTGATAGATCTATTCCGCTTTCATTAATACAATTTTGCTTTTTTCCGTCCATAGGCAAAGCCTAAATACATATTATCCCTGCTTACCCTTTTAGCTCTATTAATGGGTTCTATTTCTGCCTCTACAGTATCACTCATCCACTTCATGGCATTATCATAGCCACAAGTTCCTGTCTTCTGGGCTGTAGACCGATCTCCTACTCTCTCGTCTCTGCAATACAGTATCATATAGCATTTACCCATAACCCCATAACTACATCTTTTTACCCCTTTATTTGATTTATCCACTAAAGAAACAAGAGGGCCTTAAGGTCCTGATATCGCTCACCTGTTGTACTGAAGCCTGATAGCTTTACCTTTTTGTTTCACCTGTTTTAATCTAAATCCATTCAAATTTGTAGTATAGCATGTAAACAATTTTGGAATACAACCTCATAATTCTAGTATAGTAGAGTACATCAAGGACAGGTAACTAAAGCCTAAACAATACTGAAATGAAGCCTTTTCTAGCATTAAGTATATCAAGGGCAGAATGATAACTATTGCCACAATGATTAGATTTCAACAATTATTGCACTCCTTCAAGAACTTATAGCTATATACTTTGTGTGCAAGTATAATCAAAATCCATTGAAAGCTGTAGTTGCAAGAGTGTAAACGCTTAAGAAATAACAAATTCGTAGGTGTTCATTACCGTGCATTAGATCACAGTTAGGAGTTGAGATGTGGAGTCTTTAGATCACGAGGCCTTTAGGCCGAGTGATCTAATTACCCACATCTTAACGACTAACTGTGATCTAATGCACGGTAATGAACACCTACGAATTTGTTATTTTAATTCTAACGTGACTTTTATTATAAAAAATACTATTTATGTATTACGCGTATGCGGCAAATGGAACAGTGGATGGAAACACCGCGCGTGTATTTCATTATCGCGGCGTTATATATGTTTCTCGCTATTCTTTGTCTCTATTACCTAGGTTTCGAGACGTGTTAGAATTAAGACTTAACAATTTTTTATTCTAACGCGACTTTAATTGTAAAATAACTTTTTATGTATTACGCGTATGGGGCAAATGGAACAGCGGATGGAAACGCCGCGCGTGCAGTTCATTATCGCGACGTAATATACGTTTCTCAGTATTCTTTTTCTATATGCCGTAGGTTTCGAGTCGTGTTAGAATGTTAGATATGGCATTTTCAGCAATTCAAGGGCAGATAACTCTTGACCTATTTTTCCGATTTCAGCCATAATTGCACTTAGTCGAACTCTTATGGTCATTTACAATCTAAGTAAGTTTGAGAAAGATTGAATAAAAATTGTGGCCTCTAGAGTGTAAACACCCTTAAATATGACATTTTCAGCAATTCAAAGGTAGATCACTTTCGACCTATTAGTCTTATTTTAACCATAATCGTACTTGTATGAACTCTTATGGTAATATACAATCTGAGCAAGATTGAGATAGATTGGATAAAAATTGTAGCCTCTAGAGTGTAAACATTGTTAAATATGGCATTTTCAGCAATTCAAAGGTAGATAACTCTTGACCTATTGGTCCGTATACAACCAAAATCGAACTCATTCGAACTCTTATGGTAATATACAATTAGGACAAGTTTAAGAAAAATTCGATAAAAATTCTTGCCTCTAGAGTGTAAACACTGTTAAATATGGCATTTTCAGCAATTCAAAGGTAGATTACTCTTCACCTATTGGCCTGATTTCAACCATAATTGAACTCATACCAACTCTAATGGTAATATACAATCTGAGTAAGTTTGAGAAAGATTGGATAAATATTGTGGCCTCTAGAGTGTAAACACTATTAAATATGGTATTTTCAGCAATTCAAAGGTGGATAACTCTTGATCTGTTAGTGCGATTTCAACCATAATTGAACTCATCCGAAATCTTATGGTTATATACAATGTGAGCAAGTTTGAGAAAAATTGGATAAATTTTGTGGCCTCTAGAGTGTAAACACCAAAATTGTTGACGACGGACAACGAACGACGGACTCCACACATTCAAGGATTATAAAAGCTCACCCTGAGCTAGCTCAGGTGAGCTAAAAAGACTATTAAACCATTCAACCCTAGTGATGTGTACAGGGCTCTCGCTAGGGAGCGACTCGGGCGATTAAGTCGCCTTAATTGTCCTCATCTCGCCTTCTCCGGAAGTGAGGGCGAAATTCACTTCGCCGAATAAACAAGGCCAATTAGCCTAACTAACAAATCAAGATCGACAATAAATCTGTACCCCTATCGCTGTCAGCGTTTGTTTACACAGCAGGGTGGGATAAACACGCTTCGATACACACCACTATGTATGTCAGTTGGAGGATATGTTACCTCTTAACCAATGAAAGCGCTTAAAACATCAACCAGCCAATCAGGGCGAAGTTTACAACCATGATACAATCATTGATGTACATGGCGGCATGTTTGTTTTGATAAGCTTTAGAAGCTTTCGAAGTGATAATGACTGGCACTTAATAAACCTGTGGAGGCAATCAGTGAAGGGATCACACCCTTATGTAGTCGGCTCGATGCTTGAGAAGGTATGTAGCATTAATTACTACATAAACAACCATTAAGTATAATGCAATAATTGTTACACTCGTGAAATTAAAACAATGCTTACGTTACAAAGTTACTGCAAAATCACTGATCACACAAGACATGCAGCTCAATGTATGTATCGAATACAAGATAAGAACTTAAGTTATTTAAAGAGGGAGGGAGAAAAATTTGCAGCTTGGTTTAAATTAAAAGAGACAGCGTTACACCTAATTATTCGTTTTTAAAATTTTACAAGACAAAAAATGCGTTGATGTCATGATTTAACTTTCAGATGTTTCTAAACTCACTGGGTTTTTATAGATATATTTATATTTTTCAGCTCAACATCTTGATGCCAATATGCAAATGCTCTTTGAGGGAAAGATCAGTAAGGCTAAAGGACTTGCTCTGAATTTATTAGAGACACCAACCACATAGCTTAGAGAAGTGACTATGCAGCATGGGCCAGTGATGGGGATGTGAAATTTGCATCTAGTTCAACACTATCTCAACACTATGTACTACAGTAGTACAGTACTTTGAATTTATGTGCTTTGGGTTTTTATATGAGTTGTTTGCATTAAATCTGAAAAAATGTTACTGTATATAGATGTTTTCTTTTAACTTTATCTCAATATTGCTTTGATTTTTAGTAATTAAAGCAACAAGTATGAAGTCATTGCTGACTGAACGACCTGCTGCTTTAAGTACTTTTATCACTGGTTCACTCTAATATTGTAAGTAGGTTGTGATCTCATTCATTTGGCTGATAACGTAACTTCTATAGCGCTCCCTTAAGTCTCTGCACTTCTCCCTATTTTCAGCTCAGAGAGAAGTCACTTCTCCCTAAAATTTTGGCCTAGCGAGAGCCCTGGTGTAGCGTTGAACTTTGGTATCTCAAACTCACTTAAATTGGACTCATCTATATTGCTACAGTTCATTTAAATATCTATACCCTCGTCCTTTGAAATACCAATATGTTCAAGTTTGAGGGAGTTCAAGACATCCAAGTTAGATTGTATTGTAACGAAAATATCATAGCATTAACTAGAGCTGTCATTGATTCAGCAAAAGGCATATCGGCGTTATATCAGGAGACCAAAATGACGATATGTCGATTTAAAAATTCAAATGACACTAGAGACAGGTTATTTGGACTTATTTCTTATTTGAATTGACTGTTAAATTTAATACTCACCATACTTAATATAACTATAGGTAAAACCTATATAAGGCCGAAACCTGTTCCTACAAAGTATAGGAAATAAGTAAGGATGGGACCGAATTTCCGAATATTCGAATATTCGCATAAGGGCCGAATATTCGAATCCCATTTTAGTATTCGAATAGTGGTCTCTGAAATTTTATTTTTATTAAAAACATAATATATATAGGATTATTTAATTTATTTGAGAGACTGTTTCATTTTCTCCAACCAGGCTAAGTGTTCGCCATTAATCCTCGTGTGTAAGGTGATTATCACCCCCGGCTAGTCAGTGTTTTGATAGCACCTGTCAAGTTGTACACAGTTTGCAAACATTACCCGCTGTGTTATGTAATCGACGGGCGCTTCCCTTAATTGACATGTTGGGGAACCCTAGTTGCCAAACAAAAGAGGGGTGTTTAGCACAGGACATTTAAGAGCATCCAATCAAAACAAGACGAATAATTGTTAAAACCGCCAACCATAGCAGCTCAAAGGACGCTTTTCGTAAACAACCATTATCTCGAAAACACTACTAAAAAATATCAAACATTCTAGTTAAGACGTCATGAAAGCTTCATATTGACCATACACAAGACGTAGATCTATAACGATCAAATTCTTACTGAAAACGCAACTATGTCACCGGCTACTGCTTCGCTACTCGTTCTGCCGACAAGAAATCAGCAAACGTACTGTTTTGTTTATTATGTCCATTTCTGCCTGTTACATCCGCATGCAGAAACTTGATAGTGTGTGTTCAGATTAATTTTAAAAGCAGATAAAACATAATTTTCAAAGCCGACAAAATATTTACGCAAAATAAGTTAACTGATTATACATGACGGAAGACTTAATTCGAAACTAATTTAAATGCAGATATAGATGTTGCGTTAAACACAAGTTACATCCCTTACATACCGAGACCGCCATATCTACAAAGATTAACGGTAGTAAATGGTTGCAAAAGTTGATAAGTTAACCAAATCAGACGATTGTCACAGAATACACATTCTGCTCAGGGTTTGGTCCATTTAAGATAGATATTTCTACGAAGCAAACATTGAAAAATTGCATTTGATGGTAAAATTATACTCGGATCGGATAACACCCCCCCCCCCCCCCCCCCATCGGACAAAGCGTTTATTCCAGGCGAATTATTCGAATTATTCGAATACTTTAAGCGAATATTCGAATAGCAATTTGGGTCCGAATTCCCATCCCTAGAAATAAGGTATATGATTTAATTTAACCTTAATTTAACGAGGGTACGAAATGACATAAAATAGGGTGCGAAAAGGCTAGGGTACGAAATGCCGTTTGCCGCGAGAACAACATTGGCGGCCATTTTGTTATCGCCAGCCGGTTTGCTCGATTCACTAATCCGGTGTGGCGTACCAATCACACGATATGGATATTTCTATCGGTATAAGTATGTGTATTCAACCGTGTATACCCATTGCACACAGGTAAATTATGTACAACTATAATAAAATATTTCCATAGAGCAAAGCCTGATGAGCCGGTTCAGGCGTCGCTACGGAATTTTCGAACGCTCGGTTGCTTGGTGAATAAGGCATTCCCTCGCCGGAAGTGGAATCGAGCCAGATAAAATGGCGGCGCCCATAAAACTGTGCGATAATTTTTCAGGAACATAGGATAATGAAAATTATTTCTCTGTTTCTTGTTTTATTCACGCAACGCGTACAGTATAAACTCGGAAAACCGGAGTCCCAGAAATCCGGAATCCTCGGAATACCGAACTTTCTGTCCGGTCCCGATTTTTTTCCTTCTTATTTCAACCAAAAGTAAGTCTCATAAAACCGGAACCTCAGAATTCCGAAAACCGAACGATTTTCTCGGCCCAAAATGTTCAGACACACATAAAATTACCCCGGAAAACCGAACATCCACTGTATTTATCACCTCGTGTCTCAAAATTCACCATTGCGATCATGGAAAATTCATCTGGGACACTAAGCGTATGTGTTAAGATTGCGTAATGGGTGGGGTGTTTGTTGGAGATGACACAAGTATTTCACGGTTGTGACACTTGATTGCTTATTAAAATTAGGCTCCGATCCGACAATGCTACAGTAACAAAAATGCGTTACATTGTTCGTAGTTTGTTTCGAAGTACGTCGGCTCACTTTACTGTTTAGAATTCAAATTTATAAACGTTCAGTTAGGCATTCTGAAGACAGAAAGAAAGGAAATAACTCAGTTATATTTCATAATTATTGTTTGCAATTGCGTACTGAATGATTGTGTTGTAGAAGCAAAGTCTTACTTTATAAACAATCGCTCAATTAGGTCATCTAATAAACTACGCAAAACAAAAATACCGACACTCGATTTGCACAGCAAAATTTCCTTTAGCGACATATTCGCAAATTCGGAAACGTTCTTGATTATACTGAACCTACGAACTTCCGGAAACATTCTTGATTATACTGAACCTACGAACTTCCATAGAATAATGTGCTGCTCGAAATGCGAATGAAGTAAGCCCATCAAAAGTTAAAACTACAGCGGTTGTTTTGTTTTATGATGGTTGCGACAACCTAAAAATTGAAGTGTTTATTCATAACACATATGCTTCTAACTGATGGGAGTACGTTTATATCCTATAATTTAACCCTAAAAATACAGAGTAAACACGAGTGCACATTATACGCGGCAAAAAAGGGTAAATACAGTAATTATTGCGCTATTGTTTAAAATGCTCTGTCGTATTGAAAGTTTATTCTCATTCTTGATCATTCTATCAAACAGTTTTGATCTAGATGAGAATTCACTGTAACGTTCATGTTATTAAGTTATAGGTCCGGTCTGTGAAGCTGCTTCAGCCTAAATGTTAGCACTGATTCATGAAAAACTCAGAAAACCGAACACCTCAGAAAACCGAACTTTTTACCTGGTCCGGAGGGTGTTCGGTTTTCCGACGTTTTACTGTACACATTATCTAAAGGCGACCTGCGCAAAAAGCTGGCCTTCGGCTAGCTTTTTGTTTCAGCCGTATTACCATGTACCTATAAATGAACATTCATCAAAACTCTCAATATCTATGCATGAAGGTGCATTCTGCTTTACTTTCAACTTTCTTTCAGTGGTCTACTATCTTCATTACTAGAAACAGGCTATGGGGTAATAGTTTAAATAAAAGAAGGATAAAGTATAATACCCTACCTGTATGGGTCGAGATTCATGTCACTCTGCTTGTATATAACAGAATGGAACACAGGTTTCTTGTCAAAATACCGATGGCTCTTTTCTACATGATACGTCTCGCTGTCTCTAGGAATGTGTATACTTCCTCGAAATATGCCTTCTATGATGGCTCCTGTAACCTTACTTTTCGAGTGTCCTGAAAGTGCAAGAGAAATTCCCCAGATAAAATCCTCATACAAACAATCTTGTAACAAACAACCTCTGAGTGTCCTAAAAGTGCAAGAAAAATTCCCTTGATAAATTCCTCATACAGTATTCCCTCCCTACAACGACACTCCCAACAACGACTCCCTCCCTACAACGACACTCCCAACAACGACTCCATCCCTACAACGACACTCCCAACAACGACTCCCTCCCTACAACGACACTCCCAACAACGACTACCTCCCTACAACGACACTCCCAACAACGACTCCCTCCCTACAACTACACTCCCAACAACGACACCCCAACAACGACTCCCTCCCTACAACAACTACCTCCTTACAAAGACCCTTGCCGCAGTTCCCTAAACCAGACAATTATGTCTAACACTTTTACTGCTGCAATATCTTCTGCTTAAAATTTTTCATCTGCTGTGTTTTCTAAAAGTTACATAATAAGTGGACATTTTGATAGAATAAAATATAATGATGAGTGACAAACTGCTTGAATCCAGATTAGACGCCGCGTTACTCAGCGTCTGATCTGAATTCAAGCAGTTTGCAAATGCAAGCCAAGTCTTAATTTTCCCTCCTTATAATGACTCTATTCGAACAACACACATAATCTCAATCTGTGTCTCCTATTGGGTGTCGTTGTAGAGAGGGAGCACTGTACGTGTCTCCCATTGGGTGTCGTTGTAGAGAGGGAGCACTGTACGTGTCTCCTGTTGTAGAGAGGGAGCACTGTACGTGTCTCCCATTGGGTGTCGTTGGAGAGAGGGAGCACTGTACGTGTCTCCCATTGGGTGTCGTTGTAGAGAGGGAGCACTGTACGTGTCTCCCATTGGGTGTCGTTGTAGAGAGGGAGCACTGTACGTGTCTCCCATTGGGTGTCGTTGTAGAGAGGGAGCACTGTACGTGTCTCCCATTGGGTGTCGTTGTAGAGAGGGAGCACTGTACGTGTCTCCCATTGGGTGTCGTTGTAGAGAGGGAGCACTGTACGTGTCTCCCATTGGGTGTCGTTGTAGAGAGGGAGCACTGTACGTGTCTCCCATTGGGTGTCGTAGTAGAGAGGGAGCACTGTACAAACAGTCTTGTATGATCTCATTGAATGCTAGCAACAATTTAACTCGTCATTTACAAACAGTGAATGTGTGAAGAGTACACTTGTCCTGAGCAAACAGTGTAGACTCAGATCTTAACCCATTACGCTTTTGAACGCACAAGCCCTGTGTGAAAAGAGCGCTATATAAATCTGGTATAATAATAATAATAATACTCCAAAGTCATTGTTCAGAGGGTCTTTGTAGGGAGGGAGCAGTGTATCAGGGCTCCAGATAAGACGGAGTAAACTGAACAAATCCAACATTTTCTCACTTATTTAAGAACCAAATCCTATGGTGTTACTACTCATTAGAATAGTCTCTTCGAGACGATTCTAATAAGTAGCGACACCATAGGGTTAAATGCAGAAATAAAGATTTTAGCTTTTGAAATACCCCCCTTATCTGGAGCCCTGTATTAATCCATTTGACCCTTCTCCAGCTATCAGCATAAATTGACGCTTTTTGAAAATAGTGTGGACCCAGATCAGACAACTCCTGAACCAACTGTTTGATCAGGGTCTGCACTGCTTTCTTTTTTCTAAAAATGTCTTAAATACTCTTTAATGGCAAAAACTTTCCTCATTTTATCAGCAAAAAAAAATAATCGCTTAGATGATACAGGGCTCCAGATAAGAGGGAGTGAACTGAACAAATCAAACCTGTTCTCATTCATTTCAGCACCAATTCCTATGGTGTTACTACTCATTAGAATCGTCTCCCCCTTATCTGGAGCTCTGGATGACAGATTTCCCAGTGGGGGTATTCAGCAGAAAAGGGGGCTAAAAACAGTTCCATGTGAATTACCTTTAACAGAACCTCCGTAGAGAAAAGAGAGATCTGGCTTGATTCTCTGAATCCCAAACTGCAACACATGGTCTGGAGAAAAGCCTGCTGAATTCTGAACAAGCTCCAGGTGGAACGTTCTGAAATGAAACACATGCATGAGTATCAGATTGACACAATTAATTTTATTGTATACAGTGAAACACCTAGCTATCTAAACCAAAAGTGTGCAGGGACAACAAGAAGTTCCGGATTAGATAGGTTTCCAGTTTAGAATTAGAGCCCTGGGTTTTCACCTTAGCCCATTACCAAATCGAGGGCTTGGTGCAAAACTATTGTAACTCCTTCACAATTGTGAAGGAGTTACAATAGTTTTACACCAAGCCCTCGAAATAGCTTGTTTCAAGAATGGAAAAATCTTCTATCTGATAGCTGACCATTTAAAGCAGGTTGAAAGTAAAGCAGAATGCGTCTTATGGTCATTGCAAACTTTACCTAGTATGTGATATAGGCTTGAATATTGTTAGTTGGGTTTAGAAGAATTTAAAATACAGTCAAAAGATATCAATGTATCAAAAGTAGAGACAATAGAAAAAGGGAGAACTACACTGAAGCCTTTAGTAGATCTACATTATTTTATTGAGACCTAGATCTAGATAGATGAAATAGCATACATTATGCCACGGCATTATTTGTCCAGCTTTATAAATTTATGGCATAATTAGTTGGTGGTTAAATAAGGGAGAAAACTCTGTCAATTTCACATTTACCCACTCCAAATCCTTAGCCTGCTTTTAGCACATCTCTACACATCTTGAAAACTTTGTAGACCAAGATCAGACAGCTCCTGCACTATTTGCTTTTAAAAAGAACTGTCTGACACATGCCTGCAGGCCTTTTTGGGGATAGTTTCCTTATTATTTTTAGCCAATTACAGTATAATAGTTCAGACAAAACATATTCATAGTGGGCAGGGTATTATATACCACCAGGGCTCTAGATAAAGGGAATTTTCAAAAACTTAAATTGTAATTTCTGCATTAAATCCTATGGTGTCACTACTCATTAGAATCGTCTCTATGAGACGATTCTAATGAGTGGTAACACGGATTTGTTCAGTTTACCCCCTTCTTATTTGGAGTCCTAAATAAGAGTCCTATCTGAAGTCTTTGGTGACTTGCAGTTTTGGCTATAGGGGCGGGGGTTAACACATTCAAACCTAGCGACAAGTATACTCGTCATTAACAAAATAGTGTACCTGTGAAGAGAAATCTTATCCTATCCAAACAGTGTAGTCCCTGATCAGAGGGCTCCTGTAGAAGCCCTCTGATCAGAGTCTGCACTGATTTAGCAATATATTCTAAAAATCAACCCTAAATATTAATAAATGGACTAGACTTAATTGGAAATTGGAATTGTCCATTAAAAGTTTCAGGGATAAATAAGTTAAAATTACCTGTTAAACGCCTCCAACTTGACGTTGACATTTTTATCTATTGAGCGTTTGTGACGGATATGTCCCTCGTGGACTTCCTGTGTGTCGTAATGAAGTTCTTCAAAATGTGAAATGTATTCATCTAGCTTCCTTCCACCTGAAATCAGAAAACATTTTCATTTACAGTTACTGGTCTCTGTGCAAAAAGTAGAAAAAAAGTAAGAGGTTTTCCAGTGGAAAAGTAGGAAAAAGTAGGAAGATTTTCAACCAAATAGTAGGAATAGTAGGAACTGTTTGGTAAAAATAAAAATGTGTACAAGATTAACCTATGAAATCATCATGCTCACAGAAATTAAAGTAAAACTGCAATCTTGAATGATATTCTCACCTCAAGACATTTCATTCCTTGATTATAATTTGGTTCAAGAGGCCCAAGAGGCGTTCAGACATGTGTAGGTTCCCCCGGGAAAACCTTGAAATCAAGCCCTTCATTTCCTGCATTTTTGGCCATTCTAAGGGTGCTTGAAGACTCATTAGGTAAAAAGTAGGAATAGTAGGAGGTTTTGGAAGAAAAATAGGGAAAAGTAGGAGAGTGGTTAAAAAGTAGGAAAAAAGAAGGAAAAAGTAGCAACGGTTGAAGGCCTGCATTAAACTTAAACCCATATAAATACCCAATAAATAAGCCTTTTTACACCTCTAATATATTCCTGCAATGAAGAAAATAGTTCCACTTTAAACAGTCAGAATATGCAGCATAAGAAAAATGTTCTATATCCTAGCAGTCTAGCAGATGGTAGCTTAAAGCAGGCTGAAAGAAAAGCAGAATGCGCCTTAACCCATTAACCCATAAATACGCCTTTTAACTCTTTTAATTCATTCCTCCAAAGAAGAATATACATGTAGTTCTAATTAATAAAGTCATGAATATTTACAATAAGAAATAATTTCTATATCTTGAAAATTGTAGCTTAAAGCAATCTGAAAGTAAAGAAGAATGCGCCTTAAGGCACATTCTGCTTTACTTTCAGTCTGCTTTAAGTGGTTACCTGTTTTCAAAATTAGTAATAGGCTATGGGGTAATTGGTTAAGGCGCATTCTGCTTTACTTTCAGCCTGCTTTAATTGGTCACCTGTCTTCAAAATGAGATATAGGCTATGTGGTAAAGGATTAACCCTTAGCCTGCCACTCACGACTATAGCTCCATATGCAAACAGTTTGGATGTGGATGAGACGCCGAGTTACTCTGCGTCTCATCAGGATCCAAGCTGTTTGACACTCGGACATTATTTTCAGCAATTGTGAGCAACTTTGAAGCACTTTGAAACTTGAAGCAGACGAGAAATATAGCAGACGACAATTTATTCGGCGGGCTAAGGGTTAAATATCATAATATATCACATTAAAAAAACTTAGGCTTTACCAGTATTCCAACCTCTAACCCTTTACTCCACAGATACCCCTTTTTACCCCTCTAATCTAGCTGTTCCTCCACTGACAAAATAGTCCCAATTCATACTACCACGAATATGCCCCATAAGAAAATTAATATAATCTATGGTATATATCCTACGTGATAAAGCAGGATTGAAAGCAAAGCAGAGTGTGCCTTAAGTACTGAAAGCAAAGCAGAATGCGCCTTGAGGACTGAAAGCCAAGCATAATAAATGCACCTTTAGGACTGAAAGCAAAATAGAATGCGTCTTAAGAAGTATTCTGCTTTACTTTCAGTCTGCGTTATTTGTTCACAATGTACTATAAACATGGGGTAATTTGTTAATCAAAGAATCAGATAATTTTTTGTTATCAATTTACGTCACTCTTAACATTAGAGGGATGTAAAATCATAACATTTTTTTGTTATCTGAATCAGATAACGGTCAGCCTTCTAAATACAAATTTCCTTATGAAACCCTAGGAAGTGAGTACACATAGCACCAGATAAGGGTAGTTTTTCAAAAACTAAAATCTTTATTTCTCAATTAAACCCTATGGTGTCACTACTCATTAGAATCGTCTCGAAGAGACGATTGTAATGAGTAGTAACACCATAGGATTTGGTGCTGAAATGAGTGAGAAAATGTTTGATTTGTTGAAATAACTACCTCTTATCTGGAGCCCTGGTACATGTACTCAAAAGAAATGTTTCTTAGAGAAGATTCTAATGGAGGGTCACAACATCCAATGGAAAATGTTCAAATCAAACAGAGTAGTCTCTGTTTCGAAGGACTCACTGTGATTGCAAACTACATGACTGTACTACACAGTCATTAACTTAACTCTTTCCTCCCTGAAACTTCAAATGGACAATCCCAGTTTCCATTTAAGTCTAGTCCATTTCTGACTTTTAAGGGTTGTTTTTGTCAATGTTTTGCATTAGGACAAACAGTGAAGACCCAGATCAGAGGGCTCCTTTCGGAGCCCTCTGATCTGGGTCTTCACTGTTTGCACAGGACAAGTGTACTATGCACATGTACACTGTTTGAAGAGGACGCCTATATGCGGGACTAGGGCTCAAAGGGTTAAAGTTTCCAGCATACAGTGGCTTAACCTTTTCCCCCCCATACAAGCGCCTTTTAGTGCATTCAGTTTTTTCCTCCAATGAAGAAAATAGTTCCAATTTATATAGACATGATTCATAATGTATCATACGGAATATATTGTTTATTCTAGAAGGTGGTAGCTTAAAGCTGGCTGAAAGTAAAGCAGAATGCGCCTTAACTTTCAACCTGCTTTCAGTGGTCACATATCTTCAAAACTAGAATCAGGCTATGGGGTAATGGGTTAAGCTATTTCCTGCTAATATTTCTTATAATACATATATATTCATGACTGTATAACGTGGAACTATTTTCTACAGTGAAGGAATAAACTAGAGGCGTAAAACGGCGTATTTATGGGGTACTGGGTTAACTAGTTTCCAGCAAACAGCAGGTTAAAAGCTGACAACAAACTACGGGCCGACATGGTTAATGAGCCCAATTTACTATAAGGTACAAGGTCATACTAACACAAAGCCTAATGGCTAAGACAAGTTTTTTGTTATCTTCCTTGTGGCCATTAACATGTACATGTTGTACCAGTATACACTGTTCACGGATGGTAAAAAACTTGAGCTTGATCATATTCACTGTTGGTGTTAAATACAGGGTGACAGTTTAAATCAAAATGTTAATAACCCATTACCAAACTAAGATGTATATTATAATCCTCCATTAACACATTACCTCATAGCCTTGAATTCAAGGTTTGAAGATAGGTGAATACTTAAAGCAGGTTGAAAGTAAAGCAGAATGCGCCTTAAGGCGCATTCTGCTTTACTTTCAGCCTGCTTTAAGCTACCACCTATTAGAATATAGAAATTATTTCTTATGATACATATTTATGACTGTCTGTATAAATTTGAACTACTTTCTAAGGTGGAGGAATAAATAAAAGGCATAAAAAGGCATATTTATGGGGTAATGGGTTAAAAAGAAAAGTTTTCAGTCATGAGTAGCACTGGACTGTCAGAGATATTTTCTATATCTGAGAAATATTCTGCTTTATTTTCAATCTGCTTTAAGCAACAAAAGACCTCTGTGATAATTTATTACATATTGACTGCTTATTCAACAGGGCTCCAGATAAGCGAGAGTAAAGTACAATAAACTGAACAAATCTAACATTTAATTTCCCACTCTTTCAGCACCAAATGCTATCCAATAATGCCTCATCAAGACGAAAATGGGTACCATAGTGACACCATAATAATTTTTTATTTTTTTTTGCAATTAATAACTAATACGCCCCTTGAACCTAGAGCTCTGAATTATTGCTATCTGTATAATTATGTAGTGACACAATAGGGTTTAATGCAGAAATAATATTTTTTGTTTTTGAAATGCTCCCGTATTGGAAGCCCTGTAACATATTCTGAGTGTTATACAGTAGTCCTTCTAGAAAGACTCTGTTTTGAAATTTTATCATTTCATGTTTTAACAAGTTGATTTTTTTACATTTTTCAGCTCAACCTAGACGCTAGATTCATCATTATGTCCTCATTATTTGGACTACATGAGTATCTGTTGTTGGGTTACCCGTGATTTTTACCTACAGCTATTGAGGAAAGGATATACCTGGTGTAACGCCCAATTACACCGTGGGATTTTTGCTACATCCTGTCATACTTCACTGACTTCCATTTTGACTACATGGCTGCGTGGTTCAAAATTATCATTCAACTTTTACGATACTGAATTTTTCATATTGGACTATTAACTTTTGAATAAAAATGACAAGTTAACCCATTTCCCCATGGCCTGTTTCTAGTTTTTAAAACAAGTTACTACTTAAAGCAGAGAATTTAAAGTAAAGTAGAATGCGCCTTAGGGAGCATTCCGCTTTTCTTTCAGTCTGCTTTAAGCAAAAATCTGCTAGAATATTGAAAATATTTCCTATGGCACATATTCATAATTGTGTAAATTGGAACTATTTTCCTCAGTGGATGAATAAACTACAGGCGTAAAAAGGCGATTCTAATGAGTAGTAACACACTAGGATTTGGTACTAAAATGAGTGTGAAAAGGATGGATTTGTTCCGTTTATTCTCTCAAGATTATCTCCATGGAACCCTGAGAATTATTGTCTTGTTCACTGTACATCATTATTCTGGATCTACACTATTTGTACAGGTCTAGAAAACAATTAACCCATTACCCCATAAATACACCTTTTTACGTCTCTTATTTGTACCTCTACTGAAGAATATAGTTTCAATTTATACAGTAATGCAGGGCTCTAGATGAGAGGGAGTAAATTGAACACATTCAGCATTTTCTCATTCATTTTTATCATCAAACCCTATGGTGTTACTACTCATTAGAATCGTCTCTTTGAGACGATTCTATTGAGTAGTGACACCATAGGGTTTAATTCAGAAATAAAGATTTTAGTTTTTGAAATACCCCCCTTATCTAGAGCCCTGGTAATGAATATACATTATAAGACTTATATTCTATATCCTAACAGAGGGTTGTTTAAAGCAGGCTGAAAGTAAAGCAGAATGCACCTTGAGGCGCATTCTGCTTTTCTTTCAACCTGCTTTAAATGGTCATCTGTTTCCAAAACTAGAAACAGGCTATATATACATGTATGGGGTAATGGGTTAATTCAGGGTCAGCAAAAGTTTAACCCATTGGCCACACAGGCATACATGTAGTTTTATCACTGATGGACAAAATGTCGATGACAGTTGACACCGATAAGTCATCTGTGTACATACAGTAAAACTTACATTTCTCACATAACTACCCCTGTTTTCTATAGCGAACAATGATCACGAATATCCTTGTCTCCAACATGTGTGAGATCAATTTGATTAACCCTTTGCACCCTAGTCCCGCATATAGGCGTCCTTTTCAAACAGTGTACATGTGAATAGTACACTTGTCCTATGCAAACAGTGAAGACCCAGATCAGAGGGCTCCAAAAGGAGCCCTCTGATCAGGGTCTTCATTGTTTGTCATAATGCCAAACATTGACAAAAACAACCCTTAAAAGTCAGAAACTGACTAGACTAAAATGGAAACTGGAATTGTCCATTTAAAGTTTCAGGGAGGAAAGAGTTAAGTCACAATAACGTCACTATTTATAAAGTCGTTTTGACGTCACCGGGATTAAAAAAGATGCCTATTTGCTTTAACAAATAGCTCAAAATCATTGATTATGTGAGAAAAAGAATCTGTCACTTGTCGATGTTTTAAGACAAGTTCATCTCAAACTCACTACAATAGAAAAGTTATTAGGCTCGCCAAGGCTCCCTTAAAAACATTTCGATTCTAGACTCGTTTGAGATCAGCTTGTCTTAAACATCACTCATGACAGATCCTATATATCTCAAACAGCTGACTGCTGAAAATGTGTGATGAAAATAATGCATAAAGCTCAATCCAGAGCTCCAGATAAGGGGAGGTTTTCAAAAACTAAAATCTTTATATCTGCATTAAAGCCTATGGTATCACTACTCATAAGAATCTTCTCTTTGAGACGAGACGATTCTAATGAGTAGTAACACCAAAGGATTTGGTGCTGAAATGAGTGAGAAAATATTGGATCTGTTCAGTTAAATTTACTCCCTCTAATCTGGAGCCTTGATTTACCCCATACTGCACCTAAATGTATTCTGCTTTACTTTCAACTTGCTTTCAGCTACCAACTGGAACAATACTTGAAATAATCCTTGTGTGTTTTAACTTTTATATTCGGGACATCCTTAAGGTTGGGACTTATTTCTTCCGGGTATGAATAAATTTGATGCGCCAATATGTGTATCTATCGAGTAAAGGGTTAATATTACAAGCTTAAGATTGACTGAATATGTTAAAATTAGAATGACTAGGTATATTTCAAAATAGCTTTTCCATTGAAGGTTGTGCATGAAATACTTTGAATATTTTAAACACTATTGTATACTGATACACGCAATGAAATTGTATAGCTTCACTGGATACCCGAGTTTCATTGGGTGTGTATTTCTGAGGTTTAGGCCGATATTTTTGACCTGACAAGTCGGAGCTTCGATGCGTACCTTGGCATTTCAACTTTTGGGGTGGCAGCACCTTGGTGGTTTTTTAATCGTAATTTACCATTGTCATCTGCTGTTTCATATTTCTCAACATGACATCTAAGTGGACATTTTGACAGAGGGAATAAAATGATGATTGACAAACAGCTTGAATCCAGATCAGACCCTGCATTATGCTGTATCTGATCTGGATTCAAGCTGTTTGCAAAAGTTAAAACCAATTCTTAATTTTCTCTCCCTAAAAAACGCCCTCTGAACAACACACACAATTTTTGTGAAATTTAACCCATCACCCCATAAATACACCTTTTACGCCTTTAGTTTATTATTCCATCATAGAAAATAGTTCCAATTTATTCAGTCATTACACTATGATAAGTTATATTTTCTTATTTCCTAGAAGATGGAAGCTTGAACTATAAACTTCCTCAACAGCTTGCCTAAAGAGTTTAATTAACCCATTACCCCATAAATACGCCTTTTTACGCCTTTGATTTATTCCTCCACTGATGAAAATAGTTCCACTTTATACAGTCATGAATATGCATCATAGAGATATTTTCTATATAATTCTAGCAGATGGTAGCTTAAAGCAGGCTTAAAGTAAAGCAGAATGTGCTTTAAGGCACATTCTGCTTTACTTTCAACCTGCTTTAAGTGGTCACCTGTCTTCTAAACTAGAAATGGGCTATGGGGTAATGGGTTAAAGACGGCTGAAAGTTTCTAGTAAGCAGAATGTGGCTAAGGGTGCATTCTGCTTTACTTTCAACCTGCTTCAAAGTCACCTGTCTTTAAAACTAGAAACAGACTAAAGGGTTTATAAATTTAAGTAATAACTTTAACCCTTAGCCCGCCAAATAAATTGTCGCCTGCTATATTTCTCGTCTGCTTCAAGTTTCAAAGTGCTTCAAAGTTGCTCAAAATTGCTGAAAATGTTGTCCGAGTGTCTCATCCGGATCCAAGCTGTTTGCATATGGAGCTATAGTCGTGACTGGCAGGCTAAGGGTTAACTGAATTTAACCCATAACCCTTTACGTTCCCATAGCCTATTTATAATTTTGAAGATAGGTGACTACTTAAAGCAGGTTGAAAGTAAAGCAGAATGTGCCTTTAATTAATCTATACTTTAGTACTAGGATATTAGGAAATTTTTCTTATGCAGCATATTCATGACAGTATAAGTGGATTTATTTTGTTCAGTTAATGGAGAATAAATAGAAGGCGTAAAAAGGCATTTTAATGGGATACTGGGTTAAACACAGCAGGATAAAGATGATTTGCACCTTATGACAGAACTGATTCATCATTGAGTACATTCATTGGCAATCGAGGACATCATTATACAACAAGTCTCATCCCAATAAATGCATAAAATTACACTATAACTACTATTTCCACAGCACACATTTTGAAACCAGATCAGATGCAAGGTAACCTGGCATCTGATCAGGCTCCTTATGGCAAGCCGTTTGCCACTCAGATGAAAAAAACCAGAATTGTAACACCATAGGATTTAATGCAGAAATAAAGATTTAAGTTTTTCAAAAACTTCCCTTATCTAGAGCTCTGTCAATAGCTGCCTGATCTATAAATGGTTGCTAAGCAACCATTACCTGGAGCCCAATACAACTGTTTCCCAGGCAATGACTGGGAGGTCTATACAACATGACTAGGTAACCATGACGTTGGGCTATTTACATTTAGCTATAAAATCAACCAGTGTCATAGGGCTCTTTATAATTATATGTTTATTCTTAGGGAGTAAGTGGGTGTAATAATTATGAATGAAGCTGGGCTACGTATAATGAGCTCATAGTCATAATATTATCTGACACAGAAACTGATATAATATATAATTTCTCCGACAAACAAACTACCAATATCTGACATTCAAAATAACAATTAATGCCTTATTTTGTGTCAATCATAATATTTCTGACACAGAAATTGAAACATATATTTATCGACCAAACCGACTACCTTAAGCTTAATTAAAACTTTGCTACTCATTTGAATCATCTGAAAGTGTCACAGCATTCTATATTTGTAATCTCCAAAAATCGAAATCTTAATAAAATAAATTATTTTTCTATAGTGTTTTGGCATTATATGATCCAGTATTGCTTATATTATGATATACATTCAGGACTGTCTAAAGTGAAACTATTTCCTTCAGTGAAAAAATAAATTAAAGGCTTAAAGACGTATTCATGAGATAATGGGTAAACGGTTAGATACATGTACCATAGGTTAACAGATTCTCAAGCATGACTGGTGATTTTGACATTTGTTTTGGGTGAGTAACTTGGAAACTGTCAACTGTTGAAATGCAGGTCATCAGATTTTGTATTATAAGACAGACATCAATCTTAATTTAGCCATTTCAACACTGAACACCTGAGTACTGAAGACCTTTGGAAACAGTTTGTATCTAGATCAGGACCTACTAAACAACCCATTACCCCAAAGTCTGTTTCTTGTATTGAAGATAGGTGACCACTTAAAGCAGGTTAAAAGTAAAGCCCAATGCACCTTATGATATTATCGTGCATTCTGCTCCTGCTTTAACCCTTAGCCTGCCACTCACGACTATAGCTCCATATGCAAACAGCTTGGATCCGGATGAGACGCCGAGTAACTCGGCGTCTCATCCGGATCCAAGCTGTTTGACACTCGGACAACATTTTCAGCAATTTTGAGCAACTTTGAAGCACTTTGAAACTTGAAGCAGACGAGAAATATAGCAGACAACAATTTATTTGGCGGGCTAAGGGTTAATCTTCCATCTGCTACAAGTAGGATATAGTAAACATTACTGATGTAACAGGTTAACCGTTTAGTACTAAGCAGGCAGCACTTTGCCTTAGGTGTGGTTAATCATTAAATTGTGACGAGCATGGTCAAACTACATGCAACATAATCAATCAGTTTGGTATGACCAGACAGATTCCTTCATTATAGACAGGTGCATGCACTGATCTAAACCTGGCAACCCACTGCACAGTTTTTAATTAATCATAGGTGTTACTCAGTGTCTTATAAGTCTAACACTTCAAACCCCATCGAAACGCATTTCAGCACATTTATTTTGAACTCTTTCAACATTGAGTAACTCTTGTGGGTTATAAGACCTGTTCCTTTGACAAAGTTTGTGGATCGTTTTTATTAAAATTTATTTAAGTAAACCTTGAGGTGCATTCTGCTTTACTTTAAGCCTGCTTAATCTAAGCAACTAGCTACATGTATCTGCTAGGACACAGCAACTATTCCTGATAATAAAACTGGAACTTTTCCCATCAGTGGAGGGATTATTTAAAGGCGTAAAAAGGCATATTTAGACAGGTTTTCTGCTTAACCCATTACTCCATAGATGCACATTTTTTTTTACACCTTTAATTTGTTCACTCAGTTAATTAACTGCCTATACAGGGAGAAAAGGATCATACGATTGCGTCCTGCTTTGTTTGAATTCAGATAAGAAACAAATGAACTAGTCATAGCTTTAGATAAGAAGGGTAAATGCATTTCAAATACTGAAATAACTATGTGTCTCCATCAATCCCTGTGCTGTGTCAATAACTACAACCAAATTGTTTTCATAAAATATATGGTGTGAAACTTAATAGAGGATTGATTGATTGATAGATTGAGTTTTATAGCACCCCAGCACATAAAATGGTCATTTATGCCTCGCTCACATTTGCTTCGGCTGCCGTACGGCGGCCGCACGGCTAATCATTTCTACGGCGAGTAGCAATTCCCCGGCCGCCGCAGAATTCCTACGGCCCGCCGTGTGTTGCGCTCACATTTGCTGCGGCTGCCGCGCGGCGAGATTTTATTTTGGTGGGGTTAAAAAATATTGGCCAACGTACGGCCGCCGTGCGGCTGCCGTACGGTGACCGCACGGCGACCGTACGGCCGCCGTGGAAGTCCCACCAGATACCTTGCAACCAAAATGCTGCTCCTGCTACACAGCTTGGTTTTGCTACATGTTCACACAGCTTATATCAGTCCAGCAACACCATGAACTCAAAGGACACATTTGGACAGCATTTAAGAACATCTAAATCCATTTTTAGATAATATTCATGTTTTACATATATGATCAAAAGTACAAATGCTCAATAGGGAAATTGACCATCGAGTTACGGCGGCCGCACGGTGGCCATACGGCGATCGTACGGCTGCCGTACGGCAGCCGTAGAACCACTCTGCAGCGTGTGTTTCTACGGCCGCCGTAGAAATGAAAAAATGTTATAACTCCGCGTTATAATTCTACGGCGACCTCTACGGCCTGTAAGATATTGGGATACGCTGTGCGGCTGCTGTACGGCCGCCGCACGGCCGCCGTAGAATATCTACGGCCGCCGTAAGATTCTCTCGATTTCACGTCTCTGCAGCCGCCGTACGGCCGCCGTAGAGCAAATGTGAGCGCACTATATGACACCGAGAACAGTCACTGGACTGAAAGGAGAAAACACACTGCTTTCTTTACTTTCTTTAACACATAATTTACTCCATATAGCCTGTTTCTATATTTGAAGGTAGGTATACTGTTTCACTTAATAAGTAGCAGGTTGAAAGTAAAACAGAATGTGCCTTAAGGCACATTCTGTTTAACTCTCAGCTTGTTTTAAGACACAATCTGCTCGAATATAGAAAATATTTGTTATATGGTACAAGGTACAATAATAATATACGCATGACTGTATAAAATGGAACTATTTTCTTCAGCTGAAGAATATATATAAGGCTTAAAAAGAGGATTTGTCGAGAAATTAGTTAAAAAAGCTATAAAACTTCAACTGTAATATATGCTATATATCCTATATAGTAAAATTTGCCCTAATGGCTTAGTTAATAATGGAGGAATTTAGGATTGTAACTGAGACAGTTACTGATGATCAACTACCGTAAAAATCAAAAGTATCGGGACACCTTAGTAGCTATTAAACTGCTGTAATTATCACAAAATTTGAACAAATTGC
The DNA here is from genome assembly GCA_922989275.2 of Gari tellinella. Classification (NCBI taxonomy): domain Eukaryota; kingdom Metazoa; phylum Mollusca; class Bivalvia; order Cardiida; family Psammobiidae; genus Gari; species Gari tellinella. Next base: position 12,356,426 of record OV277874.1, on the reverse strand, counting down.
TTCATCACACAATAATTTGACCAAAAGCATAGGCATTCGGCCCGTTGGCTATGACACTACCCCTAGCTGCTATAACCCCCTCCACCACCACCAAGCGTGGATAAAATACCCTAAAATCTATCCATACATTCAATAACCATCATAAAAGAACATTTCCTGAAGTTTCGTGAAATTAAAAAAAAATTTTTTTTTTTGCTAATTTATAAGTAAAATAGTAAAGGCTGCCATGAAAAAGCACCTTGCAGAAGCAACCCTCAAGTGCCCAACCCTGTCATTTTGTCAAATCTTGGACGATCTGGGCAGATGATGGCTCATTGTTTACAACGAACAGTTTTCTTTGACGATAATTGGTAAAAAATTCAAAGCAATCGGCGAACACGCGCATGGGGACTCGAAGGGTGGGGAGACCCCTTATTCGGAAACCATCTGTCACGCAAAATTTTCCCAAAACAAACGACTGGTTGCCCAGTCAAACTATTATCATTCTAGCGAACCCGAGAACCAGCTTCAAAGCAGGAAATGACGCAAAAGTCAAGCGCCTCAATTGGTCGTATTCGAATCAGGACAACTATAGCGTTAGTTGGACGTGTTGTCAACAGGTTCTATTCGAATCACCACTTGATGTTTTCCGTTGACAAAATGTTGTCAAACCATCATATCGTTGACCACAATTTCGATTCGAGTCGGGTCAAAAACGTTGTCATCAGTAAATCTTCGAGCATTTGCTCCGCCTAGTTTTCGTTGACAACAAATTGAATGATTCGAATACGACCAATGATATCATATCCGTTTGTCAACCGAAACTAAACGAAAGTTATCTAGAAATTTATTTTGTAACAGAAATGCTCATTTACCGATAATTCAAAAGGTACATTGTATTTATTATATATTTCATTTTCTATTAATTACCCGTACCATGGTGTAATGCATGGTCGCAAATTCACTTGTTAATCGCTGAATCAGTGAATGACTGACGAACAAGTCCAAAAATTAAGGTGACAGAAGGATTCCGATATAAGGTGCCTATCGAACTTTTTATTTCTTCACTTGTGCTCGTGTCTTGCTTGGTCTGTGAGCTAACTTTCTTTGAACAGAACTGTTAAATGTAAATAATAAGCCATCATTTGTCAAAATCGGCCCAAAAATGACAAAATGACAAGGTTGGGAAGTTGATGGCCCTGAATACACATCCACCTTTTCATTGTATACATTACATGATACGAAAAAAAAAAAAATTTTTTTAAACTTCTTGAAACTTCTTGAAACATTTGTTAAGGATGTTTGTTGAACATATGGATGTATTTTGACTCATTTTACGCGCCGAAAACCTGTGACCAAAAGGAGTGAACTCAATGGCAAACGGTGTAGATCCCCAGGGAACCATCTAATCAGGGTCTACACTGTTTACTCAGGCCTGTCTGTTCCAATTCTAAATGTTATTACAGTACTTAGATATCTACTCACTGACATACTGACATTAAAATTTAATACACCATATATTTGAAGAGGGTAAACCCTTCTCATGTAAAAGGTACACTTATGTATTGATGACTACATGTTACAAACAGTTTGGATCCAGGTGAGATGCAGAGTAAATCAGCTTCTGATCTGGATACTTCCTGTTTGACACACAGATCTATTGTTTCAAAACCATTGGCTTATGGAAAATAAAAACACATCTAAATAGTGATTAAGAATATAGCATATTTAAAGAAACATATTTTTAAAGAAATCAATGAAGCATGAGAAAAACTCTAGGCATGATATGTAATTCTGTCGTCAGCAACAATTGTCATCTGCTACTGTTATAAAGATAGAATTTTCCTCAAACTTTTAAAAACTAGGTCAGTCTCATCTCATCAGTAACCAAACTGTTTGTACAAAAAATCATGACACCGTCGCTATATATATACATATATATACATATATATACAGGGCTCCAGATAAGAGGGAGTTATTTCAACAAATCAAACATTTTCTCACTCATTTCAGCACTCTTCGAGACAATTCTAATGAGTAGTGACACCATAGGGTTTATTTCAGAAATAAAGATTTTAGTTTTTGAAAAACTACCCTTATCTGGTGCTCTGATATAGCGTACAAAGAATTAAGGCATACCATAATTATATATTTACAATATTCATACAAGTACTGAAAAACATTTTCAAAATTTTCTAATCCTATTTCGTCTTCTTTACAGTACAGGTATATTTGTAGTTGTAGTCTATAAGTATAAGACGGATGGCAGCTACAGTGGAGAAAACGTTATTCTTTCCCAATAAACGCGTTTACGCTAAAACTGTTATTTCAAATGCAAACAGTTTGGAGCCAGATCAGAGGCCGGTTAACCAGGCGTCTGATCAGGGTCCAAACTGTTTGCCACTCAGCTTAATATCAATTGTTAGAATTGTCGAAAAATCGTTATTTTCTATATTTTAGTGTTTTGCATTTGCGTTGGCGTTTCGTTTGCGTTTAAACCGGAAAGAATAACGTTTTCTCCACTGTACAGACTGAATCAAAGAACGGCAAACATGTTCCTGATTGTATCAAGTTTAACTATTTTCTTCAGAGAAAGACACGTACAGTGGAAGAATAAGTTAAAGGCCTAAAGGGCTTAAGGTACATTTTGCTTTACATTCAAGTCAAGTGGTCAAATATCTTCAAAACATAGAAACAAGTTATAGAGTAAAGGGTTAACTAGAAACAGGCTATGTGGAATTATGTGTACACAAGATTTGTTTCCTCACAGTGAAGGAAAACTTTATAATGAGCAGGAAGGATAATGTTATTTACCATCCAAAAACTTAAAGTTCTTTGTTTTCATAGTCATACTGCTTAACTCTTTCCTCCCTGAAACTTTAAATGGACAAATCCAGTTTCCATTTTAGTCTAGTCCATTTCTGACTTTTAAGGATTGTTTTTGTCAATTTTTGGAATTATGACAAACAGTGAAGACCCTGATCAGAGGGCTCCTAGGAGCCCTCTGATCTGGGTCTTCACTGTTTGCATAGGACAAGTGTACTATTCACATGTAACCTGTTTGAAAAGCACGCCTATATGCGGGACTAGGGTTCAAAGGGTTAATTTACACTTTACTCCACAGATTCTTTGCCTGGGAATCTTGATTATCTTTGCAAAAAATTTGGATCCACCGTAAGATATATGCCACATTATATTTTAACCCTATAGCCTGTTTCTAGTTTTGAAGACAGAAGGCCTGCCTCTTAAAGTAGGTTGAAGGTTAAAGCATAATGTGCCTAAAGGCATATTCTACTTTAAATTCAGTCTGCTTTAAGCTACCAGGATCTGCTAGAAAATAGACAAAATTTACTATTATATTCAAAACTGTATAAATTGGAACTATTGTCTCCAGTGAAGGAATATATATAATGACATGTGTAAGAGTGCGTAACTATGGATTAATGGGTTAACAGAAATTTCCGAATTCTGTTTTTAGAACAGTAGCAGACAACAATTATAATATGCAGATGACAATTATTAAGTATAGCAGAGCTCTAGATGAAATGTTGGGGTGTTTTTTTTCAAAAAAATAAAATCTTTATTTCTGCATTAAATCCCATGGTGTCACCACTCATTAGAATCGTCTCAAAAAGACGATTCTAATGAGTAGAATTTGGTGCTAAAATTAGTGAGAAAATGTTGGATTTGTTCGGTTTACTCTCTCTTATCTGGAGCTCTGGTATAGCACTAAACTTAGAGTTGAGCAGTATTCATTCATTTTAACTTCATAACCATACAAACATTATCAATTTAGCAAGTCAGTAATGAATAATCTATTGACTAAACCCTTACGGTTACCCTTGCCTGATTGTGATGTGCTTTAAAATTCCTGTCTGCTAGAGGATTCAAAATACATTTCTTTTGCTACCAAAAGATTAAAAGGAGCGTCAAATAGTTTGGATCCTGGTCAGACACAGAGTTATTTAAATCTGATCAGGATCAAAACTATTTGAAAAATAATGAAAGGTCTCCTAACTGTGCATAGCAAATGAACGGTTAATGAAAATTACCAAAACAAAGGAATGTCTAAGTTCGTTATCCTGATCAATCGTTGTTTCCCCGGCAGTGTGGGAACCATTGGGCTCTGATAAAACTCGGACTATACCAAAACTAATGCACTAATTCAATTACTATACAACAAAACTTATCTTGAACAGCCATCCTATAAAATCAAAACAAGGAGATACCCAAAGATAGGTACTTGCTTAATGCAGAACAAGAGTAATGCAGAAAGCTCCAAATGGAGCTTTCTGCATTACTATTGTTCTGCATTAAACTACCATGTCTTCAAAACCTGTCAGTGTTTTTTTTACGTGTGTCAATTATCATTGGTTTGACAGTAAATGAGGCAATCAATTTGGCTAAATTGGAAGACTATATTCAACAAGTGATTCCCAGAGACCATATCATATTTTTATGAGGTTTGCTTACGAGGGGTGTTTTGTTCGTCCTATTGACATGCCTGAGTCTATTGATTTCGCCGCCTACGTTTTGTCTCATAACTAAATGCCTAACAATTAAATGAGCATTTTGCATGCTTGATTGTTTGCCTAAATAGCTGTAGTGTCTGAAAACAGAACTCAACTGATGATCAAACATGGAAGTCTTTTGTTAACTTCTAACAACTGAAAGTCCCTGAAAACTGAACTTCTATTGAAAAGTTCTAACAACTGGATATGATTATCCCTGAAAATTGGCCTTCTACCAACTGGAAGTCCCTGAAAACTTAACTTCTTACAACTGAAAGTCTCTGAATGTCTTACAACTGGAAGTCTCTGAATGTCTTACAACTGGAAGTCTCTGAATGTCTAACAACTGGAAGTCTCTGAATGTCTTACAACTGGAAGTCTCTGAATGTCTTACAACTGGAAGTCTCTAAATGTCTTACAACTGGGAAGTCTCTGACAACTGAACTACTAACAATTGAAAGACCCTGAAACTAACTGAAAGTCCCTGAAACTCAACTTCTAACAACTGAAAGTCCCTGAAAACTGAACTTTTAACAACTGGATGTCCTGAAATTTATCTGCTTACAACTGAAAGTCCCTCAAAACTGAACTTTTTACAACTCATTTTTTACTGAAAGTCCCTGAAAACTGAACTTCTAACAACTGAAAGTCCCTGAAAACTGAACTTCTAACAACTGAAAGTCCCTGAAAACTGAACTACTTACAACTGAAAGTCCCTGAAAAATGAACTTTAAACAACTGAAAGTCCCTGAAAACTGAACTTCTAACAACTGGAAGTCCCAGAAAACTGATCTTCTAACAACTGAAAGTCCCTGAAAACTGAACTTCTAATAACTGGAAGTCTCTGAAAGAAAACTTAACTTCTTACAACTGGAAGTCCCTGAAAACTGAAATTCTAACAATTGGAACTCCATGAAAAATGAACAAGTGGAAGTCTCTGATAATTAACAATGGAACAACTTGAAGTCCCTGAATGTTCAATTGAAAACTCATGAGAATATAATTATGTTTGTTTAAAGGTGTTGCAAAAGAGTCAAATTAACAGCTTAATTTTTTAATTGTCTTTTCCCACAAATGGACAAGTTCATTTAGAAACGTTGCAATTGTACATTATTAGTACATACGGTATGTGAAAGGTCAATGGTCAAAAATCAATGTAAGCAAGCTGTTTCAACTACATACATGAACCAAAATCAAAGTATCAATTAACATATTTTATCATCCAAGAAAGTTTATTGAACCAAATAGGGCAAATTTATGGAAGAAATAGTTATATCTATATTAATTTAACTAATGTAGCCTGTTTCTAAGTTTGAAGATGGGTGACCACTTAAAGCAGGTTGAAAGTACAATCTGCTTTACTTTCAGCTGACTTTAAGGTATTACCTACTAGGATGTAGAAACTATTTATTATCATGGTGCATATATAACTGTATAAAGTAAAACTAGATCTATTTCCTTCAGTGGAAATGATTTAAATGTGTAAAAAGGCATATTTATGGGGTTATAGGTTAAAGACATAAACTATTATCAAACTAGAAGACACAAACTTGACAAAGAAAAGGCCAACTCACTTCCTAGTCATCTTTAGTTACATGTACAGTAGAACCTCTCTATAACCACCGCTAAAACGAAGGCTAATTGATTGTATAAAGACAGTCAGGTGACAGCTTAGAGTAAAGTGACAGTAAAACAGAAAGCTCCTACAGGAGCTTTCTGTTTCACTGTACCTTGCTTTAAGCAGACACCTGCCTAAATACATGACAGTTAGCAAAATTTAGTGGCCGTAATAGAGAGGTTCTACAGTATGTGGAAAATAATTTCTTTTGAAATTTATATATACGAGGTACTTAACATGACACATGTAATAAAACTACTGATAAATCCATAGCTGTCCTTAGTTTAATCACGCTTAGGGATTCAAGTAAATAAACATAGAAACAGGGTTCCAGATAAGAGAGAGTAAACTGAACAAATCCTACAATTTCTCACTCATTTCAGCACCAAATCCAATGGTGTTACTACTCATTAGAATCGTCTCTTTGAGACGATTCTAATGAGTGGTGACACCATAGGGTTTAATTCAGAAATAAAGGTTTTAGTTTTTGAAATTATACTCCCCTTTACTGGAGCCCTGAGGTATGTCATTCAATGACTCATTGTATCGAATCACCATGGCTGATCACAAATTCTTGACAACAGCATTTATAAACATTATTTTATTGTTGGCCAATAAATACACATTACCAGTTGACAGTGCGATACAGAGTGATGTATTTAGCTCGAGACGTTTTTGGTGGAAATAGCCGATCTGACGAATGCCTTGGCGCGAGTCTGATCGGTTGTTTCCGCCAAAAACGTCGAGTGCTAAATGCAACACTCTGTAGCACACTGCCAATTGGTAGTGTGTTTATTATATGCCTTGAATACACACCAGAAACAATTAAATAATTGTTAAATTATTTAAAAGCCAAAATTTATTAGTTATTTGAAGCAGAACAGGATTTTTTGTTTGCCACAATGAATAACGCGGCACTTGTACACATACGTAAATGACGTCACGTTAAATCGAAAGCGAGGTCAGAGTAAAATACAAAGTAGCTGATACAAGGTGGCTGATACAGACTCTTGTATTTTACTGAGCAAATACACGCGGAAACGCTCGATATCATACAAAGGCATATAATAATACTTAATAACTAAAAATATAAGAAAGTGCTTATCCATTAATTGAATTTGAAGTTTCTCCCTTTCCTTTATAACAGAGGTGTGACTCTTGTAACCTTTATACAGACTACAGTCATGAAAAAGTATTATAAATAAGAAATATTTTCTGTATCCTAGAAGACGATAGCTGAAAACTGGTTGAAAGTAAAGCAGAATGCACTTTAAGTTGCATTCTGCTTTAATTTAAACCTGCTTTAAGTACTAGTAGTCACCTGTCTTTAAACCTACATTTAGAAACTGGCTATGGGCTAATTTGTTAATTACCCTTTATCTCATAGCCTGTTTCTACCTTTGAAGACATGTGACCACTTTAAGCAGATTGAAAGTAAAGCAGAATGCACATTCTGCTTTACTTTCAGCCTGCTTCAAGCTACATCTGTGTGGATAAAGAAAACATATCTAACTATACATATTCATGACTCACTGTATAATTTTTACTACCCTGTATAAAGCGGAACTATTTTCTTCTGTAAAGGAATGAATTAAAGGCTAATTTATGGGGTAATGGGTTAATTTCTAGAGGTGGGTACCGCGGAAAATAAAAAACCACGGTGTACCACGGTTTTTAGATAAATACCACGGTATGTACCACGGTTAACTGCCATTTAAACATACTATCAAATAGACAGGGTGTGATATGGCCGTAGCTCCTAGAGCTGGGTACTGAATGTTCATGTTCAAGCAATAAAAATATCAACGAGTAACAGCCCACAAACAGTTGTAACTATCAAACTGTTTCTGAAATACAACTTTAAAAAATCATCAAACCCAACGATTTACGTTGAACACCCATCACCGTGAATGAATGGATTTGTCATTCTATCTATTTCTATCTATAGATAATGACAGACTTCACTTTCATTTATTATCGGCATGGGGGTTTTCTTTCTTCGTCACATGCACGAACACAACTGACAACGTAATAAGAACGCATGCAAAATAAACAAAAGAATGGTTGTCAATTTTATTTAACCTTGTTTTATGGCGAAACCCGACGTCAATCTATCAAAAGTCTGCTTTGGCTGTCATTCAATTGTTTGTTATTTTCCGAACAATGAATGTATCAACTGTACGACAAATACGATTGGTCAAATGTCCGGCTGTTTACTGTAGGTAGCGCAACATAACCAATCAGCAAGCGTTTCTCATAAGCAACGTCATTCGGTGTGAATCGGATGTTATCGTTGTAAAAGTAAGTAATCTCCTCTATTGTTCAATCGAAGCTTCGAAGCTCGGTCAAAAACAACCACTTCAGATACGATTTAAAATGATCATTTTCAGTTGACAGTCGGTTTATAATGATATAAATAGCCTGTATAAAATACATGTAATTGCAGCCTAATTAGGAATTAAACTTTACGAGAATATGATTTTTTGTTGGCAATATCACATTGAGAATGGCTCCATTGACATGACCCGGGATAACGTCAAAATAATATCTGAATCGGGACGAAAGTATCCCCCGAGTCTAACAAGGATAAACACTTCCAAAATTTAATGTATTTATCAAGCTAAGGCTTTAGTTTCATCTTAAATCATACTATTTTTATTATTTGTCCGTTTTTTATTCAATAAAAAACATCTATAAAATTACAAGTAAAAAACCGGTCTTCTCGGAAAAAACCATGGTTCGTACCACGGCCGTTTCGTACCGTGGTTTACCGGTGCACCGGTTAAACCGCACACCTCTATTAATTTCACTGTATTTTTTACAAAGAAACATACTAGAGTAGACCCGATATTGAATCCAACTCCAAGTTGCCAAGTTCACAGTCTTAAAAACTTGAGTCAGTTACTCGACCTCATTGACATTTATAAAAGCCGGCTTGGCGGGTGAGTAGAATTTTACACCCCCTGCTCTCCGAACAACCTGTGTTTCCAATTGGGTGTTGTAGAGAAATCACAACCGCTATAATAGGTAGATAATGACCTGGATATATTCTTTAGCTCACCTGAAGTTGCATATATTTTGTATCAATAATTAATAAAATGTTCCAGCATGTTCACTGCAATATCCAGGCATAACTGGAGTCAAATACACTGATAGTTAATTGAGTCAACATTTAACCCGTTGAATAGCCTATATGTGTCCTCTGTGCTTAACAAACAGTGTATCTATGACCAGTACATTTGTCCACTGCAAACACAGCCCAACTAAATCAGAGCTAGGGCTCCTAAAGGAGTCCACTGATCAGGGTCTATACTGTTTTTATTGTAGTACATATTGTTTTAAAAACACCTATATTGCCAATAATGCACCAGACTAAATATTGGAAAGTGGAACTATCCATTGGATGTGTCATGGGTGAATGACTTTTAAAAACAGACTGTAAATATTACAGCCGAGTTCAAAGTGAAATTACCCAATCTTATGTGGCCTATGTGACTTTTTGTTGATACTTCAGTAATGTATTTAGTCAACTAAACATTAAGCAAATTAATCGATCCTACTTATAAGCAAAAAACGTTTTTATTCACACGTCGATACACAAATTAAAACCCCACCCTCTTCGTGATTTTCATACATGTCGAATAAAAAACTCACCAATAGCTGTCAAAACCTGGAGTGCGCACACGGCCAAAAATAGGAACAGGTTTCGCGAGATCATCTCGGGAATAATCAGTAACTTCCAAGTGATGAGAATGAACAAACTGGTATGAATCTAAACACTATCTCAGTCCAGTTTAACAAAGACAAAATTGAACTTCATTGAACCATCTTTTCACTGTACTATGAGCAATAACTCTTCCTGTTTCTGTGCGCATGCGTAGTGACGCAAAAACGTAAATATAGACTGGTCGCTCATGCTTTCATAACTTTCGTTTTGAAAATTGAACCGCAGTTCGAAAATATTGACGCTGAACCAATCAAGCACATGCTTCCAATTTAAGACTAATTAGCAGACGACAGGTGCACATAAACTGCGTCTTAGAAGTTAGAAACAGAATAATAAAGAATCTGATGAACAAAACATTTCACCTACATAAGGACACCATGTTTTAGAAATAATAATTATCGTAAATACAGGAAAGTAACTGAACTCTAGATTCTATTCATGTTTTTAAAAGTTTGTTTAACTATAGACTCTACAAAACTGCATTCAAACAATGTCACCTATATGTTTAAAAATAGCATATACAGTAAAACCTCTCTATTACGACCACTAAATTATGTTAATTATTAGGGTGGTTACGGTAGGTGACCGCTTAAAACAAGGTGACAGTGAAACAGAAAGCTCCTGTAGGAGCTTTCTGTTTCACTGTCACCTTGTTTTAAGCTGTCACCTCTCTATTATACAATTAATTAGCCTTCGTTTAAGTGGTCGTAATAGCGAGGTTTTACTGTAGTTAAAGGAGATCGTGATAATGGTTTAAACTTTTGACAAACCTTTCGCAGACAAAATAATCGTCTGCTAAAATATGTCGCCTGCAACCTCTTATGCAAATTGTGTCGTCTTTGATCTCATAGATGCATAAATGAGTTTTAATTGTGTCGTCTTTGATCTTGTATGCAAACATGTTTTTTAAAGTACAGTAAAACCTCCCTATTACGACTAATAAATTATGTTAATTATTAGGTGTTACGATAAGTAACGGCTTAATTAAAGCAAGGCGACAGTAAAACAGAAAACGCCTATAGTCACATTGCTTTAGCGGCCACCTTGTTTTTATATATTAGCCTTAATTTAGTTTGAACTGTCGTCAGGGAGGGGTTTTACTCTAGGTTTATTGCCTGAAACAAAAAATTGGGATTCAGAACAGAAAACGACTTAAAAAACGTTTTAACCCTTTCACCGCCAGAATCGCCTAAAGTCGAATTTGCAAACAGTTCTGATCCTGATCAGACGCCGCGTTACGCGGCGTCTGATCAGGATCAAAACTGTTTGTCACCCGTTTCGATATCTCTTATGTCATACTCTCTTAATTCTAACTTTGAAATGATATTGCAGACAATAATATTGAAGCAGACGACACAATAACGGTGCAGGGGTAAAAAAACTCAAAAATAATTTGGCGGTGAAAGGGTTAACTTAATTCATCATAATTGTATAAGGTCCACTACCGTGGTCATCATTAACAAAATACAAAATTAATACTAAGTCTAGATCTATATCAATAAACGAAAAAAAATCCAGTGATTAAGGGCAAGTTGTAAACGATTTGCGGCCGAACAAGATATTAGTCTTGAGTGTTTTATGGCACTCTTCGTCATTTGTGTTTGAACAAATGCAAATATTAAACTTAATTCAATATGTGCATTACAGTCCAAAATATATCCCTACCAGCTAACAGTTTGACAGACGTTGAGTTCTAGCGAGCACACTCTGGTCTTTTGTTTACTTTTTGATTTAAAAAGGGAGATTTTCTTTCTATAGATCCAATTATTGAATTTCAAACTATAGATGTACTGTAAATCTTCATGTCTGTTGACAAACTCAGATTTAAGGTTGTCTGACTTAATAAATATCGAAAAAGAGTGTCGAACAGTATTGAGCCTGATTAGACGCCGCGTTACGCGGCGTCTGATCAACGACCCGAACTCTTTGCAAACGCCATTTATGACGTCATTGAGTGCGAAAGGGTTAAACCACTTCCCATATCATCCCGGTCTATTGTTAGGTAAGTAAACAATAGCTCAGATATGACTTGTAATAATAACAATTATCATACTGGCTTATCAAACATTTTAACCCTTTTCACCCTCAATGACGCTTAAAAGCGCGTTTGCAAACAGTTTAAGGCGCATTCTGCTTTACTTGCAGCCTGCTTTTACCTATAATCTACTAGAACATAGAAACTATTTCTTATGATACTTATTCACAACTGTATTAGTAGTGGACATCTTTTCTTCAATGTAGTACTAAATTAAATGCGTATGGGGGAATGGGATAAGAATTCAAATCCACTCAAAGCCATGTAATGATGCATCATACTATTCCTCGCAGCTCTGGTCGACATTGAAAACGGACTGCAGTGGAGAAGACGTTATCCTTTTCTATAATAAACGAGCTTATGCTGAAACAACAATAATTGCAAACAAGATACCGGGTAACCCGGTGTCTGATCAGGTTTCATACTAGATGCTATTCAAAGGAATTCTGCATTGAGTTTGCATTAAGTTTCCTTTAACCAGAAAGTAAACACATTACTTCCTGATTTAGAGTTTACGGCACTGCGACACGGAACAGGTCAACCACTGACTAATCTCGTCACCGCTGTGGGTTCTAATCCCGCCTGGGCACTTCGGATTCTTCAAGGATAAGCCTGCCAGCCGGCTGGAGGTAGGTCAGTGGTTCTACCAAGTTTCCGATGTGTGCCTGAAACAGTGCATAATATGGCTTCTGTGGGCCTTCCTCCACATGTAATCGGTCGAATTATTGGGTTATATTATTTTATGAAGAAAATATTCCTGTTTATTAAAAAAGAAACTTTTCTCGACAAAAGGTCCTGTCAGAAAAAAAACGGTGCTGTAATAATTTTTTTATTTGAACGATTTTTCACTCTCCTTATGGTACATTTCTGTTTAATCAAGGTTTCAAAGAAGTCTGACATGGAATAAGCAGACCCGCGAATCACCTTAAAGCGACGTAAAATTATAATACATGTACATGTCACGGTATGTTAAACAAACACACAAACAAACAAAAACTGCTGGCTAGGGTTGGTGAATGATGAAATCAGCTGTATTGGGAATTAGTACTTAGAATATACTTCTTCAGAAACACTTTAGCTCTGCACGAGCTTAGGTATTTACCCAGTTATTGTTTTGTGTTTATCTACAAATCACTATACAAATCAAGCCCCGGGGACCATATCTTGTCTTCACTGTCTTTACGTTATCAATTTTAAACAATTGTCGTCTGCCTTTATTTCTTGAATTTAGATTTTAAGTATATCTAGTTTGACTTGAGACATATTGAAATGAGTTTCAAACAGTTCAAGTTGGACCTTGATCAGACGCCGCGTTACGCGGCGTCTGATCAGGACCCAAACTGTTTGTAAATATATTGTGTACTCGGGGTAAAATAGTTCACTTGTAAGTGTTTAACCCTTATCATGCTAATAGCGTCTTTGCTAACATTTTTGAACAGTTTGGATCCAGAACAGACGCCGCGTAACGCGGCGTCTGTTCTGGATCCAAACTGCTTGACACTCATACTGAACGTTTCTTCATTTAAGAAAACATAGAAAAACTTATTTTGAGTTTTTTCGCGGACGATATTTGAAGCAGACGACAATTCAGCATGATAAGGGTCGCCTATCAGTCCTCAATAAATTATGTACCATTTTAGTGTCTGTTCTAAAGTAAACATCCTGCTTCACTGCCTTTTCTCCAGGCATACTAGAATATAGAATAAGTTTGATCCAGATCACTTCTCAGGTAACTCTGCGTCTGATCAGAAACTGAAGTGTTTGATACTCGTATTCAATCATTCTTGAACCTCATTCAACCCTGAAACTTAAAATGTAAATTATTCAATTAAGTCTAGTCATGTTTATACTATTTAGTTTTTTTTATTAAATAAATTGTAAAATGCAATCAGTGTAGACCCTGCTGCTGAAGGAACATATGCCTTGGTCGGAATACTTTACTGCTTGCATTTGACAAGTGTACAGTAAAACTTCTCTATTACGACCACTAACACGAAGACTAATTGATTGTGTAAAAGACAAAGGTGAAAGCTTAAAGGTGGCAGCTTAAAGCAAGCAGACAGTGTTCAAAACAGAAAGCTCCTAAAGAAGCTTTCTATTTTACTGTCACCTTGCTTTAAGCAGTTACCTGTGGTAAACACCTGATAATTAACACAAACTTGTGTTCACAATTCAGAGGTTTTACTGTGCACATTATGTTTGTAAATAACGAAAACTTTCGTCACTATGGTTCAGTTGGTTAAAGTAAAATGCCTTAACCTACAAAAGTATAAACCTACAGAAATTCCCTGGCGTACAATGTACATCACAACATATGGTTGTGTTGGATATCATATGATCAAGATACCCGGATATTCACTGGTTTATTGTTTAACCTAATGTTAACCCTACTTGACTGCAAAATTATATACACGACCACAAAATTGTGTTGAATCTTGATGACTAAGTTGTTTACGACTGACTTCTCAAAGCAAGATGAAAATGAAACAGAAGGCTCATACAGGAGCTTTCTGTTTTACTATCACCTTGTTTTAAACTGTCAAATGATATAATAAATTAGCATTTGGTTAAGTGGTCGTAATAGAGAGGGTTTACTGTACATGTTTCGCATGACACATTTAACCCTGTAACTTCAAATAAACAATTTCAGTGTCCAGTTTAATCTAGCTTAATTTTGACAGTGTATTGGAAATGACGAATTATGCAGATCCTGAGAAGAGGGTCCCCTTGTCCGGGTATACACTGTTTGTAAAAGACAAGTGTATTTTTCACATGAGTACTAAAGCGCTCCCTCGCTATACAAGGACACCCATTGGGAGACAGAAATTATGTTCGTTGTTCGGAGGAAGTCGTTATAGGGAGGGATTTTGTATACATATATGCTGTAAAAACTGTGTACAAGTTAGTCGAGAAATGTACATGTATATGATATCTGATATATGCAATAAAATATGATTAAATCAAATAGGGAGGAATTGGCAAACATTTGCAAACAACTTGACTCCATATCAGACGCCGCGTAACGCGGCGTCTGGTCTAGGTTCAAACTGTTTGTCAATCGTCTTTATATTTACATGTAGTCTATCAAAATGTCCACTTATATGTAACTTTGAGAAAATAAAGTAGACGGCAATTCTAAGCAGACGATATTGCAGCAATAAAAACGTTAGACTTAATTGCCCTGTTTAGGGAACTGCATTAAGGGTCGTTGTAAGGAGGGAGTCGTTGTTTGGAGGGCCGCTGTAGGGAGGGAAACACTGTACAAACATCCATAGGCAGACAGTTAGCGGATTGAAGACTGTTAGTTAATCGTCTTATAGAGTGGATACTTAACGCACACTAGACAAAAGTGTCGGAAATGCACACTATCAAACTGCATTCCTATTTAAAGTATGTCGTATGTACAGTGGAGAAGGCATTTTCCTTTCCCAATAAACGCATTTACTCTAAATCTAGTATATCAATTACAAACAGTTTGGAGCCAGATCAGACGCCGGGTAACCCGGCGTCTGATCAGGCTCCAAACTGTTTGCCACTCAGATTAAAATGAATAGTCAAAATTGTCATTATCTCAGTTTATTACGTCTTCTTTACTGTTTTACTATATACGTATTTAACCCAACTATGTAACCTGTACCTAGATTTGAAACTAAGAGCATTCTACTTTACTTTCAACCTGTTTTAAGCTTCCGTCTTGAAATATACCATCTACAATGACCCAATGTGTCCAACACTTCCTATGTGGAAACTATTTTACTTAGTGTAGAAATAATTAGAAGTGGTAAAATGCATATTAATGGAGTAGCGGGTTAAAGGGGAACAGTGATATACAAAAGTGAGGACCAACACTTATAAATATAAGTATATATACAGTGGTGTTCAAACGTTATACTATGTGACATGGTCAAACCATAACCCACTGCCCAGTCACCTTTTTCTTCGTAGGTGACGTCGTATAAGCAGGTTGAATTCTGCTTTAATCACAGTCTGCTTTAAGCCACCATCTGCTAGGAAATAGAAAACATTTCTTATGTTGCACATAACCGGTAATAACTGTATAAAATGGAACTTTTTTCTTCATTTGAGGAACAAATCAAACGCGTACAAAATGCGTACCTATAGAGAAAAGGGCTAACATCGTTGACAGAGACTCGGGAGAGAAGCAGACATACCCGCAAGGGCAACATTCTGTCAATGACGCCACAGGTATAAAAAGATTAGATCCTAATCAGACTACCTTATCTGGGTGTTTGCAGAGGTAAAGCGAGCCATGGCTACAATTGCGTTTAATTCTTTCACTCTCAATGACGTCATAAAGCGCATTTGCAAACAGTTTTGATCCTGATCAGAGGCCGCGTAACGCGGCGTCTGATCAGGATCAAAACTGTTTGCTACTTGTTTTGAAATTAAGTCAGTTATACTGCCTTAAATCTTACTTTGAAACGTTATTGCAGACAGAAATATTGAAGCAGACGCCAATAAGGCGGTGAATGCGTAAAAACCTCACGATAAATTTGATCATGGAAGGGTTAAACGACGTGAAAAGCAAACGCATATGCAATCAGTAAAATGTAGATAAAGACTATACTGTGAAAACGTTTGCCATACACCTTCATGCCTTTACCCTTTCCTCCCAGAAGCTTCAGTTAGATAATTCAAGTTTCCGATATTGTCTCATCCATTTATGACTACATGTATTTAGATTTTTAGTCACCAATAGTAAGTGTATTGCAATATGACAGACAGTGTAGACCCTGATCAGAAGGATTTGGTCTTCACTATTTAAAACTTGAAAAAGATCCTAATTGTAATATTTGTATTGTAACAGAAGATTATGAACGGGTTTTTTTTCTGCTAAAATGTAAAGCCGTTTCGCATTTATGGGAAATTCTATCCAAAGTCTTCAAATTACGCGGATTTCAAAACATCATATATTCCTTAAAAACTTTCATATTAGGATATAATATCAACGACACTTGTTTTAATGATTTGAACATGGTTCACAGCCTATAAGATTTTGCATTTACAAAGGATATTATATAAGCGATAAGAGAAGAAATATATAATTGTTTAAGAAATGAATTGATTTTTTCGGCGTTCAAGCGAAATGAACGACAGAAAAATATCGGCAAATACCATGAATCGCGCTAACGATTCATGATAAATTTGCCGATACTTTATATTTACAATGTATTTGCTGTAATTTCTAATGTTAGATTAACACTTTGTAAGTATGCATGTATGTTTAATCAATATTAGAGGTTTATAACACGAATAATGTGTACCCTATCAGGAACAGCCATGACCGAATAACTGTAGCTGCGTACATTCGAAAGCAAAAAAAAATAAAATCCATTGTTTACATTCTGAGATCAACAACTTTGACAGTTTGGCGCGAAAATGCCGATTTGACGTCATTGGAAGTGACGTCATTTTTAATGTAGGATAAATATATCGGGTATTTTGGCATAAAGGAATGCAGACAGTTTCTGTTTATAGGGTATGTCAATTTTCTTGCAATTTATCTCATTAATAAAGAAGACTATCAGTCGGGAATCATGGTTTCCACTAATAGGAAGGCATAGAGCGTTTAAGAACAAATTTTGAAAAAATCCGCCAAAATGTTTGCTGTCCCAAGTTCCAAAGATTATTCGCAAATGAAAATTGCATATGCCCCGCCTCCTCTTCGAAACTTTTCCACAAGTCCCGCCCTCTCGAGAAATGGTGTTTATACAAAATGAACACCCTTTTTGTCAATGGAATTGAATGGGGCGAATGTAAATATTACCGGGTGTTTGTTGCGAAATTCAATTTCATGTTATTCCTACTTGATGTCAAAGTCTAAGACTCTAAACACAGACTGTCAATATTCTAAGTCAAGATCAATAAGCATTTGAATACGAATATGAAATGATGCACGTTATTATATTGGCAATGTGTTGTTTTTGTATTTCATTGTGGAAATATACAATAAAACAAGTTTAAAAAACTTCACCAAAAATGGATTTAAAAGGATTTCGCGACTGATGTACTGATACCTTGTATTTGGTATACTCGTACGGGAATTGAACTTAGACGACACAGAGGCTGTTGGAAATGAAAGAACAACTCAAGGTCTATGGCTTAACTTCAAAGTTTTAATATACATTGATTTGGCAGTGCATTTATAAACATGTATATAGTCGTATGGAAGACAAGATTTATCCACAACAGATCACTGACATGAATGACAAATGGTTACAACATAGATACAAAGTGAAATGGATTAACCTATTACCCCATAGCCTATTTCTAGTTTTGAAGACAGGTGATCAATTAAAGCAGTTTGAAAGTAAAGCAGAATGCGCCTTAAGGTGCATTCTGCTATACTTTCAGCCTGTTTTAAGCTCCAATCTTCTAGGAAACAGAAACGTTTTTTTTTGCTCTACACGTGTCTCGTATCACCCATTCATGTCTGGATATTGCAATGAAATCTCCCTATTTTAACTGTAGATCTACAAGTTCAATTTTAACCCTTTCCCATAATTTATATAGTAGCGCCTTTTAGCACATTTCAGGCTAAAAGTAAAGCAGAATGCGCATTCAGACGCATTCTGCTTTACTTTTTACCTGCTTTAAGTATACACAAATGAGTCAAAAGTCGTTTTAATTTTTACATATAATTGCTATCTGTTTATTCGCTTTAAGCATACCACGGAGTCCTCCGTGGGCATTCCTATATAAATATTTTCCGTTTAAATGTTTTTATGACTACAAAATTAATTTGTATATACATGTAGGATGTACCTCAGATTATCCCTCCCTTTTCGTGACATCGTGTTTTATTAGTTTATGACTTTGTCGCCTCAAGGGGATTCCGTGGGACTGTACTGAATCAACCAATGTTAGCATTTCCTATGGCTAAAACATTGAAACCCCTTGTTTAAGGTTAATGACCCCTGATAAGATCCGAACGAAATCTGCGATTTAACTTTGATACAAGTAGTTGTTTGGCCAAAATGAGTTCGAATTATGAAATACATCCATATACAGCCATAGAAGTTTGTGTATGTTTAACTTAAGTGATTTCGTGGTATCGAAGTTCAACTGTAAATGCTATTTTCACTGGTTCGATATTAAGGTAGATGACCCCTTATGATATCGGGCTAATGTCGGTCATTATCGGTGATCAGACATTCTTGTCAACATCTGCAAGTTCAGAACCGTGCTATTTAAAGTGTTTTTCGGAACGGACTGTCAGTTGACGAAAATTACCGATCGCTGTCGATTTCTATGGCTGTATATGGATGTATTTCATAATTCGAACTCATTTTGGCCAAACAACTACTTGTATCAAAGTTAAATCGTGGCTAAGCCATATTTTAACTTCGAAAGAAAGGAGGGTTTGACTTAAGTGAGTTTGATATATCAATGCTTAATATAATGCATTAGCTCGAAAAACCTGATAACTTAGCTTAATTCAAACACTTTGTAATACGGGTATGTTCGACATAAGTGCGCTGGAGTTACAAATTTATAACTGTATGTATAGCTAAATGGTATGTATATAAATTATACAGCCTTTCGGCAATGAATCACTCATAAAAACCCACATTGGTGTTGGAGGATGAGAACTAAAGTGAAATGACGAGGTAAACAAATAGATTTGTTCAAGATTATTTGCCGATAGCAGTAATGTTAATGGAAATATATTTAGTTATACACTGGCGAAGATGTTAGTCTTTTCTCGTTTAACTCATTACCCCATAACCTGTTTCTAGTTTTCAAGACAGATTACCAATTAAAGCAGGTTGAAAGTAAAGCAGAATGTGCCTTCAGGCACATTCTGCTTTACTTTCAGGCTGCTTTAAGCTATTATCTGCTAAAATATAGAACTATTTTTTATTATTCTTATTTGTAACAGTATAAATTGGATAATTTTCTTCAGTAGAGAAATGAATTAAATGCTTAAAAAGGCGTATTTATGAGATAAAGGGTAAAGCAAAACTAAACGCAAACGCATTGCAATAATAGGGATATATGTTTCTAAAACAATTAATGACAAAACGGATGTAAGATCTTAGTCTGCTGTCTTTGACTACCAATATATCATGTTGAAGAAAGTAACATTATTAGCATGTAATACAGTATCATTATTTGCAAACAGTTTAGAACCAAATCAGACGCCGACTAACTCGGCGTCTGGTTGGGATCCAAATTGTTTTTTACGAACTTGCAGACATCAATTTTGAAGCAGGCGGCACTATGACAGTGAAGGGGTAAAAGTCTTACGATTAATTTGGTGGTTAGAGGGTTGACAACAGTTATATATTAGGCTTGCTTCATGTATATAGTCCTGAAGCACCATCCACATTTCCTTCACGCAAGTATCAACTATATTCTGCTGTTATTATGTCGTCAGTATTTGTAATTATGATAATCTTTTGATCAGGATCAAAACTGTTTGCTACTTGTTTTGAAATTACGTCAGTGATATTGCTTTAAATCTAACTTTGAAACGATATTGCAGACAACAATATTGAAGCAGACGATAGTATTGCGGTGAAGGGGGTAAAAAACTCACGATAATTTTGACCATGAAAGGAAAAGGAAGTTTTACTGTAATAGAATAGATGGTATGACAAATAACCTTTTGCATGCTGTGAGCGAATTTCTGACAAATGTTGCAAACAGTTTGGATCTAGATAAGACGCCGAGTAACTCGGCGTCTCATCTAGATCCAAACTGTTTGATACTAAGATGAATTTTTTTGAAAATAAAAATGCAGATAAATAAATATTTTGCATTTTTGAAGACTGATTAAGCAGATGATATTTACGTTGCGCGCTAAAGATTACCCCTGGGCTACATTATACATTAACTACTTACTATAAACAATATCTAGACTTGTACAAAAACACATAATATATACATGTACATGAGTATTTAAGGCATGAATTGGCACATTTGGAAATATAAATACAATCATTTAATATAGTTATACATGTACAGTGGAGAATCTGTTATTCTTTCCCGTTTAAACGCAAACGTACGCAAACGCAAAGCACTAAAACGTAGAAAAGAACAACTTAGGGACACTTCTGATATTTCATGTTTATCTTGGTGGCAAACAGTTTGGAGCCTGCTCAGACGCCGGGTTACCCGGCGTCTGATCTGGCTCCAAACTGTTTGTAAAAGAAAAAATAGTTTTCGCGTAAACGCGTTTATCGGGAAAGAATAACAGATTCTCCACTGTACAAATAAGACATATGTATCATATAATAGCTAGTTAGCTACTGGTAATGGGCATCGGTCCATCTTGTATTTACTTATTCACCCCTGAATCTTGAAATAGGCAATTCCAGTTTCAACTTAAGTTTAGTCCATTCAAGGCTTTTTAGTAAAGGGATTTTTTCCATGTATCGCAAATTGACAAACAGTGAAAAACTCTCAATCAGGGTATGTACTGCTAGCATGGGACAAGTGTATTCAACACAGGTACTCTGTTAGAAATTGACACATATACCCATGGCTAGCAGAGTTAATAGGTTGAGCTAAGAGATAACAGGAATGGACAGGACTGTAACTTCGTGTTACATGTATCATATACTATGTACTATTTTCACGCAGAAACCGTTTGCTTCCAGACAATACGCGGTCAGGTAACATTTTCACCTGCATGTCTACACAAAAAACCCATGGTGTAACTACTCATTAGAATCGTCTCTAAGAGAAGATTCTAATGATGAGTCACACCATGGTGTTTGGTTGAAACAAAATGAAATTAGATATCCGCCCGCTGAATCAGAGTTACAAAAGAGAGATAACTCTTTATGCTGAATTATTTTAAATAATGCTAGTTATGTCCCTTGTCATATTGACCAATGGACCGGAATGACAAAAAGGAATAGAATCATGTGAAAAGATCGCGCAAAGATGCAAATTATGAAGTGAATAACTTGAAGGCACACGTGTAACACGATGGGTTGGAAGAAATATCCTTTTTTCTTTCAAATGAAATACAGACGCTGTAACATAAAATATAGAAACCCTTCATTAAAACAATAAAAGGATAAAATAGTGTACCTTTATGTTACAGTGGAGAATCTGTTATTCTTTCCCGTTTAAACGCAAACGTACGCAAACGCAAAACACTAAAACGTAGAAAAGTACAACTTTTGGACAATTCTGATAATTCATGTTTATCTTGGTGGCAAACAGATTGGAGCCTGATAAGACGCCGGGTTACCCGGCGTCTGATCTGACTCCAAACTGTTTGCACTGCAAATAATAGTTTTAGCGTAAACGCGTTTATTGGGAAAGAATAACAGATTCTCCACTGTATTTGAAGAATAAGAAGAAAAGAAGAGAGTAAAAGCGTATAATTAGAACTATAAAAAGAAAAACATGAAGAAGAAGAAGTCGTCTATACCGTTATTGAGCAATTTGCAACCTTTTTATGAAGTACAGCAGAACTTCGATATCTCGAACTCGCTTAACTCGAACTATCCGATAGTTCGACACATTAACTGCATTATTTCATGATCGGTTAAGTCGAACATACCCATATTTCAAAGTTAAAACGTGGCTTAGCCACGTTTTAACTTTGAAATATGGGTATGTTCGACTTAACGGAGTCGAGATATCGAAGTTCGACTGTATATACACTTTATGTAAAAAGAGCGAGATACATGTACATGTAATATCTATATAACATCGTTTGGCAAAAGATAAGGCAACTGAAACTGAATCATCAGCCCAAGAACACAGCATACGTATTGCACAACAAACTTTGGCACAACCTAGAACTAATTACAATCAACGAAAAAAGTGTTCTACAAGGGAGAAAATGTTTTTTCCCACAGCAATTGCATGTGTGTTCAATCCAACATGTCGGAGCTAGATTTGACGTCAGGGAACTTGAGCCTGGTCTGGCTTAAAACTGTGAACGTACGTATCGGGAAAACATAACATCTTCCATGTAAATATATGGTCGAAACTCGATACTTCGAACTCACTGCAGTTCGAACATACCCATATTTCAATGTTCAAACGTGGCATAGCCACGTTTGAACTTTGAAATATGGGTATGTTCGACTTTTAAAAGCGAGACCAATTAATAAAAATTAAACTATGAAATGCTGGTAAGTTCGATTAAAACGAGTTAAAAGTATCGAGTTTCGACTATACTTGCATTTGTAAAATTGAAATATACACCCTGGCAAGATTTATGGTTTTACTTAATTTAAAATTTAAATATAGAACACACTAATTGTTATACACTAGCACTAAACTATCAGGGTACCAGATAAGAGGGAGTAAAATGAATAAGCCCTTTGGTGTAACCACTAATTAGAATCGTCTCGAAGAGACGATTCTAATGAGTAGTGACACACTATAGAGTTTAATGCAGAAATAAAGATTTTAGTTTTCGAAATACACATATACTCCCATTATCTCGAACTCTGCACTATATTTCGTTGCAGAAAGTTTCGCCTTTCCCTCTGTCTGTCTAATGTCTCTTGATGATGTGGTGGGGGAATACGAAATATTGGAATGCTGGCCGACCCCAATGGTGACGTCATGTTTTCAAGAACGACCGATCAAAAGTACACAGAATCAAGACTGAAAAGAAATGAAAACAATTTTTTTTCTTTTGTAAATTGATTATTCTGTCTTTAAAATGTATTTGTTTATTCATAATACTATATAAGAAATTAATACTACATGCACATAAGAAAATAATGATCACTTCCAATTTTCGGGAAATTGAAGCAATGATATCCATGAATAGGCCTTCGAAATATATACCATTTTATCACATAATTTGCGGTCTGGGAGTTGCATAAAGCAATTGTATAAATATCGTAATCCACTAGTGGAATATCGTTTTTTGGGCTCCGGCCTAAGTTGTTCGTCCATAAGCGCTGCATGTAGCGGGGTGCCAAATGACGTCATTTACTATGACATTAACGTAAACAACGTAACGTTTGGCGGAAAATCTATATAGCGGAGGGTCTACAAACTACGGCTTCAAATCAATTTAATAGGTGCTTGAACTTGTAATGTGATAAATAGAATATCACATTCGTGTTCATTATTTATCATTTTTAATAAACTCGTTGACTAAAATGAATATGACGCTCGCCAAGGCTCGCGTCATATTATTTTAGTCAAATCGTTTATTAAAAATGATAAATAATGAACACTCATACAATATCCTCTATATCTCGCTAAATGATTGCTTTAGAATTGTTTTCTACAAGAAATATCATTTTTCAGAGTTTGAGCATTTTTGGACTTGACGAAGCACTGGTCAATGCTAACAGTTTGGAACAATTCCTGTCTTTAAAATGTATTTGTTTATGCATAATACTATATAAGAAAATACTACTACATGCACATAAGAAAATAATGATCACTTCCAATTTTCGGAAAATAAAGCAATGATATCCATGAATAGGCCTTCGAAATATATACCATTATCTCGCTAAATGATTGCTTTAGAATTGTTTTCTACAAGAAATATCATTTTTCAGAGTTTGAGCATTTTTGGACTTGACGAAGCACTGGCCAATGCTAACAGTTTCGAACAATTCCGGCAGCATTGGTAAATGACCTTTAGAAGTTACACCAAGTAAAATGTCAAAGCTCTGGCCATATTAGTTTCAGAGAAGAAGATGTTTTAAAAATTCACTATGGAGTTCTATATTAAAATGTGACCCAATGGGGAGGACCGTGTTAAATCAAGGAGCATACTTTGAACAATGATCTGATAAAGGACCTATAGATGATGGTATGTATCAAATAGCTAAGCCCATGTAACCATTGTTTCAGAAAAGAAGGTTTTTGAAGTTTACACTGAACAAATATTTTCAGCTCCAGTGACATATCTATACAACGGGCAGGAAACATTTCAACGACATAAGTAAATTACCTCTAGAACTCAACCGTGCCAAATACCGATATCAAAGCTATGGCTATATTAGTTTCAGGGAAGCAGGGGCCCGTTTCATAAAACTTCGTACGACAAATTATAAAAGCTTCAATTATTATTTATTTATCCGTCTAATCTTGTTCTTGTGACATCTCTTGCTTGGGAATCGTCTTGAAAAGACGATTCCAAAGAGATGTCACACGACAGGATTAGATTGAGAAATCAGAAATTGGATTTATTTTAAAGCTTTGATTTACGACCGTTTTTGTCGTACAAAGTTTTATGAAACGGGCCCCTGATGTTTGATTCACTATTTTATAACATAACAGACGGCGTGAGCGTTGAATAACACCCGTTGTTTAAATGTCATATACAACTAGTTAAATAACTATGCAAATGAGGTATGCCACGACGTCGTTACTTGTGACATCATTAAAATGCGTTCTATGCGTTCAATTTCCAACGTCTTCTTTCCATCATGTAGATTCAATTTATAGATTTTTGGTGTAATTAAATAATCAATATTAGATCTACATGAAAGTGCTTATTAATACATATAATAACATGAACAGTATGCTAGTGAATGGGGTTAATTTGGAACAACTTTTTTCCTGTATAGATCTACTTATATCGCGCTTAGCATTCACTTGACCTCAAAGGCTGCGATAAATAACTTTTCTAGGTTATGTTATAAAAAGAATATAACATTCGTGTTAATAATTTATTGGATTTATCAAACTCGTCGTTTTAGAAAACGATAAAAATTCGGCAAAGCCTCGTTTTTATCGTTTTCTAAAAGACTCGTTTAATAAATCCAATAAATTATGAACACTCATGTAATATCCTATGTATAATGATTTGAACACTATAAATAAGGAACATGGGCATGATATCATGTGTCAAATACCTAAGCTCTTGATTTTGTGTTTGCTGACAAAAACATTTTTAAGTGTTCCTTATTATGTTCACTTCGATTGCAATGGCACCAAGAGTTCTTCATTGTATCGAATTCTTCGAACACGTTTGAAAGCACGTGACCAAGGAAGCATTCCTACAAAGTTTGGTTGCAATCAGTCATATTAGTTTAGAAGAATAATATGTATAGAGAAACTGTTGGCACACGATGCATAGCGACTGACAACAACATTTTCATTGGAACTTCGTGCCAGATGCCCGTTTCATAAACTTCGTACGACAAAAACGGTCGTAAGTCAAAACTTTAAAATACATTTAATTTCTTATATCTCTAAATAATCCTTTCTTCTGACATCTCTTTGGAATCGTTTTTTCAAGATGATTCCAAAATATGTCAAAAGACAGGATTAGATGGAGAAAATAAATCATAATTGAGACTTTTTATAATGTGACTTATAACAACATGTGTCGTACGAAGTTTTATGAAACGGGTCCTTGGTGAGATAACAACTCATTAAGTTGTAAATGACAGTTTTGATAACACACTTCACACGTAAAAAAAAATAAATTGGAAGGAGTGTTTAACCCTTTACCCCATAGCCTGTTTCTAGTTTGAAAATAGGTGACTACTTAAGGCACATTCTGCTTTACTTTCAGCCTGCTTTAAGCTACCACCTGCTACAATAAAGAAAATATTCCCTACGAAACATATTAATAACTGTATGAAGTGGAACTATTTTCTTCAGCGGAGGAAAAAAATGAATGCGCTTAAAACCGTTTCTTTATGGAAAAGGGTTACACAGAAGATACTATAGCAAGATGAATAGTCTTTGCCTAACCGGAAAGTTTGTTTTACCTTGCAAAAGGGGCACTTGGCTGGATACCGCTATTTGTGTGTAGATGCCCCGACTGACGGGAGCCAGAAGGCACGGGAGATAACTCTTCATGTCCTACAGTCCTAATGACGTCATTGACCCGTCTTGTCCGCTCTCTGTAGTTAGCAAAGGCACTTCTGTCACTATGAACAAACTCTGTCAAAATAAAATGAGAACCAGATTTATCAAAAACTGTAAGATTCGATCTTTAAATGGTTGAAATTACAGTAAAAACTCGATTCTACGAACTCGCGTTTGTTCGAACATACCCATATTTCAAAGTTAAAACGTGGCTTAACCACGTTTTAACTTTGAAATACGGGTGTGTTCGACTTAAACGAGATCGACTTATCAAAATACGAAATACTGGTTAGATCGATTTAAGCGAATTCGTAGTATCGAGTTTCGACTGTATTGAAAGTGTAGAACCAATTTGACAAGTACATGTATTAACTCTTCCATTTTCAATTTTGAATGAAACTGTGGAAACTTATAAAGGGAAAAAGAGATACTGTCGATGCATTGGTTCCTATGAAGGTTTTTACCTTTGGTTCTTGGCAAACGTTTATAGCAGTCGTTAATAGTTGTCGTTTTAAGAGATATTTGCTACACATATGCACGTACAATGTCATGTATATGTATATCAAACTTCCTCTGTCAACTTTAATTTAACATCTGTTCGTAATTTTGCGCGTTATTTTGCGCGTACCTCGTGAAAAAAGACTCCCACTCCTCAAAAATACTTATCATAATTTATCAATTTGTGATTAAGCTTGAAACGAAAACTACTTAACTTACCGGAAGTATTGCTATTATCCGCTCGCACTGCTTGATGGGAAGACATATTTGGCACGTGAGATGGTTGACTCTGTAATGCGTTCCTGATTTGGCGTATTTGTAAGGTGTTTGTTGAATGTTGGTTCTGAGTGTCATTATTTCGCCTAGGTTCTGGCCTAGCAGACCTCTGTATGTCACGTGAGAATGGGTGAGGAGGTATTCTGGGAGAATGGACACTCGATTGAGTCACGCGAGGCCTTGACGAGTTCTGTGACGACTGATGGACAGCTGGACGATTTGAAGCACTAAGCACATTTGATGATATGACACTTATACTCGTAACATTGTTGGATACTGGGATATTTGTATCACGTGATGATATGACGTCAGCAGGTATGGTCTCGTAATGATTCTCGTTTCTGTTGTTCTGACCGTTTGAAGAGTTGTGAGCAGTTTGAGTGTTTTCTCTCACACCTTGTGCTCTCGTGGATACACTAGGGCGTGGAATTCTATGACCTACAGAATTACTGTCTCTCGATTGAGCATTTCTGACAGCCTCATTATATGATGGAAGACGGAGCGTTGACAGAAGATTTCTTTCAGTATTGGCACTACTTTCTCTGGCGGAAGGATTTACTTGAGATCGGCACTGGTTTTCGTTCTCTCTAACTACAGGGATCCAGGTCCATATTTCATCATACGCAGTGAAGCTGGGATTGACGCCGCCATGGCGAGGGTTTGCCCTGGCTCTTGCTAGGGCCGACCTGTTTTAAGAATAACAATAAACAAGGGTTTATTTAAAACAACTTTGGTAACGCACATGCTTTAACCCTTTATCTGATAGCCTATTTCTAGTATTGAAAATAAGTGACTACTTAAAGCAGGTTGAAAGTAAAGCAGAATGCGCCTTAAGGCGCATTCTGCTTTTCTTTCAGCATGCTTTAAGCTACAATGTGCTTGAATATAGAAAATATTCCCTTTAATATATATTCATGACTGATGAAATGGGAACTATTTTCTTCAGCGGAAGAATAAATTATATTTCTATGGGGGAAAAGGTTAAGCTTATCAACCCTAGCGATGATATTATGCACACTCGACCCTTTTCAAATAGTGTACATTTGAAGAGTTAAGTTTTTTCTAGTCAAACAGTGTATACCCTTATCAGAGGAATTCGTTGATCAGGGTTTGCGCCGTTTCTCATTTTGAAATACATCGTAGAAAAATATCCCAAATATACCAAATTGAGCTACATTGTCGTGATGTTTGAAACTGGCAACAATTTGTTAAAATCCACTGGGTCTTTGTCTGAACGGAGAAGATACATGTAATATGCTTTCCCAATAAACATGTTTGTTATAAAACTCTTATTACCGTTTCAAATAAATTGGAGCCAAATCAAACGCGGACGTCTTGTTTGGCTTCAAACTTTTTATTACTCCGTGTGAAATTAACCTGCAACAATTGAAAGACACGGCAATGTTCTATTTAAGAAATAATAAATTCATACCAGTGTTCTATCGTGCAATCGAACACTGGTAGGAGTTGAGATGCGTAGTAATTTAATCACGAGGCCTTTAGGCCGAGTGATTTAATTACAAGCATCTCAACGACTATCCGTGTTCGATTGTTAGATAGAACACTGGTATTAATTTATTATTTCGATTCTAACACATTATTTAACCTTAATTTGCACCGAAGTAACGGCGCTACATATCTTGTCGTACGCATTTTCGAAGCCATATGACGTCACGTTAGAACGTTTAGCTGTCTACTGAAAATTCGAACACCAAGACGGTCCTTCTTCGCTTATATAGGGGTGTGGGCGAGGTGTGTTAGAATATGTATTATAGTACATGTATTGCGTTTCTCATGGCCTATGGGAGATAATGCATTACTTGTCCGCCTTACAGTTTGTCAAGACAGACAACTCTGTAAAAATGTCCCGGGTCAAAGGTTATAAAGCGTTTGAGCTGAGTCTGAGTGTGTTCTCAAGCATTTGATTGGTAAGCTCAAATCTTACCGATCAAATGATTGAGAACGGGTTTAGACTCAACTAAAAAGCTTTATAACCCTGGACTCTGGGGCCCGTTTCATAAAACTTCGTACGACAAAAACGATCGTAAGTCAAAACTTTAAAATATATTTAATTTGAGATTTTTCTGTCTTATCCTGTCTTGTGACATCTTTTTGGAATCGTCTTTTCAAGACGATTCCAAAAAGATGTCACAAAACAAGATTAGATGGAGAAATAAATAATAATTGAGACTTTTACAATATGACTTAGGACAACATTTGTCGTACGAAGCTTTATGAAACGGACCCCTGCATTCTTGAAAATGAGTTTCGTTTAACCCTTTACTCCATAGCCTGTTTCTATTATTGAAGATAGGTTACCACTTAAAGCAGGTTGAAAGAAAGCAGAATGTGCCGGATGGTGTATTTGCAAAAAAAGAGAAGAAAATGTTCAAATAAAACCAAATGTGTAGCATTATCGTGCATCTGGCATTAGAAAAATATGATCAGTCTAAAAACATTATAAGATAGTCTTCAAAACTTCATTTTTTAGATATTTTCCATCTTTTTATCCGTTGCGCCGAAAGACGCAATAGAAATTGAATACAGGCTCAGACATAAACCCGAGCCGAATTGAGTACTCTCCATTGCTACTCTCTGAAGTACGTTAACTCGATTCCAAAAATATAAATAACCCGTGGTCGAGTGGTCCAATGGGTTTCCTTATTTTGCGCGTCTGCCCCCGCATGGAGGGTCACGGGTTCGAATCCCACCAGAGCTTTTTTTAAATGCATTTTTTAAACAGAATTTTTATCCTAAACTAATTGATACCTATTTACACGACATATATTTACAAATTACTATTTTAAATGCTAAATCTGGTTGCGAGCCTCTTTAAGGCACATTCTGCTTTAATTTCAGCCTGCTTTAAGCTTCTATCTGCTAGAATATAGAAAATACTTCATGACTGTATTAAGTGGAGCTATTTTCTTCTATGCAGGAATAAATTAAAGGCGTAAAAGGACGTAATTATTGGGTAATGGGTTAAAAGATAGCAATCTCCTCAACATTATGGTGAGACCACAGCCACAGGGGGCCGTCACAATAGAAGCCTGAACCCCAAAAGAAAAAAATGTATAAACACTACAGTGGAGAAAACGTTAAATTCTTTCCCAATAAACGCGTTTAGGCTAAAACTATTATTTCCATTGCAAACAGTTTGAAGCCAGATCAGACGCCGGGTAACCCGGCGTCTGATCAGGTTCCAAACTGTTTGACACTCAGATAAAATTCTGATAGAGAAAAATGTCAAAAGGTTGTTATTTTCTACATTTTATTGCAATGCGTTTGCGTTTAAACGGGAAAGAATAAAGTTTTCTCCACTGTACATATATAGTCTCTAATGTAGTGATTATACATTTTTTTCCATTTGGGGTTCAGGCTTCTTTTGTGACGGCCCCCTGTGGGTGTGGCATACTGTACATACCTCTCCCGCCTGGCCTTTTTATGTGACTGCATGATACAGACTAGCAGTACGCTGAGGGTCACCAGTAATGCCCCACCAATCGCCCATATCAGCACTACTATAGTATCCACCTCGAACCCGGACCGCCCAGCGGAGGACGTCGTACTAGTAGATGTTGCTGATAATGTGGTTGAAATAATATCTGTAAAATAAATTCAGAATAGTTAATCCCTTCACTGCCTTACCCAGAATAAAATATTGCGTATTAAAGGGGTGTAATCAGATAACTCATATGTATGCAGTAAGCCGCTCTTATACAGTCCATTCCCTAATCAGTCGGATACGGCAGCAGCGCCTAGCTAAGACACACAGGGCATAACAACAGACTTGTAGCTAAACAACTCAATAGAATTGCTTCACCACCAGCTATGTTATATATACAGCCTTACCCAGAGTAAAATAGTAATTTGCAAACAGTTTAGATCCTGATCATAACGCGGCGTCTGATCAAGATCCAAATTATTTGACACTCATTTCAATATTTCATATGTCAACATACCTTAAGTTTAAATTTGAGCAATAAAGGCAGACGACAAATGCTTTTACGACAGTGAATGGGTTAAAAGACATTTACTCAGTCCATTAACAGACCCCCATTGTTCTCGATAGGCGTGAAAGTAACGGGTATGGATAAAAAAAATCATGATTTTAGCAAGGAAACTGTCCCAGTAGAGATTATCACCGAAAGTAGGTCAGGAAATGTCTTTAAGTTATGTCCTGTATCAAAGACGCCATACGAATCTTCTACTGATTTGTTGGGAAAAAACCCGTCTCTTGTGACATTAACCTGGCCATTTCTTGTGACATTAACCTGGCCAGTTGTGGGACATAGGATTAGGGGTAGGGTTAGCCTCCAGATCATTTTTTCCAAGTTAGGAGCAAAACTAAATTGTCGCTTGTGTGGCTAGCCACCCAAAAGAAAACAATGGAAAATACCCACATTCTAACGGGAGGATACTTATGTGGCTATTTTCTATTGTTTTCTTTTGGGTGGCTAGCCACACAAGCGACAATTTATTTTTGCTCTATACTATATAATGTAGGTGGTTCACATATACTTAAATTTGTCATAGTACATCTAATGTTTTTCACAATACTGCTATATACTAGTACATGTATGGCTATATATGTGCTTTGTGCAACTTTATGCCGAATAAAGATTATGTTCTCTCATATAACTACCCTTGTTTTCTATAGCGAACAACGATGACGAATATTCTTATCTCCAACATGTGTAAGATGACTTTGATGACGTCACTACAACGTCACTATTTATAACGGCGTTTTTACGTCATCGGGGTTCCAAAAATGCACATTGCTTTAAAAAATAGCTTACATCGTTGGTTATGTGAGAAAAAAGAATATGTCATTCGTCGATGTTTAAGACAAGTTGATCTCAAACGAGTCTAGAATAGCCAAGGCTCGCTTAATAACATTTCAATTCTAGACTCGTTTGAGATCAGCTTGTCTTAAGGGTGTATCAATGTCATGGGCCCTTTTTTCAAAGTATTAAACTTTTTTTCTATCATTGTTTTTTTGGAAGAGCTATTTATGATGAATGAAAAAATGTAAAAAAATATATATGGTGGTGTCCTTTTTTTTTAGCTACAGCGATTTGAAAAAGGTATGTCAAATTTGGATTTTTTTTCTTCAAATTTTACCCATTCAGAGTACAAGCTTCAGTAAAATCTATTTCAAAACAAAACAAAAATGTTAATTTGGGTTTTCTTTATTTATTTCATGTCTATGGTGGTATGTTCACATATATAAACCAAATTTAGACAAAGCAGGCACCAGGTTTGAAACAATATGGATCCTTGAATATCAAAAATATGCTTTATATAGGGCATGATTTTATTAGATTTTTTATTTTATGAAAAAAAGTAAAAAAGTTTGAAAATGAAATAGTTCTAGTATTTAACTTTTTCTCATATTCTACCAGATGAA
Organism: Gari tellinella; assembly: GCA_922989275.2. Lineage (NCBI taxonomy): Eukaryota > Metazoa > Mollusca > Bivalvia > Cardiida > Psammobiidae > Gari > Gari tellinella. The sequence continues at coordinate 12,323,585 of OV277874.1, read as the reverse complement.
AGCCCATACTAAGGCAGTTCAAAATATGAAAAGAAATTGAAAGGTCAGTGTTGAAAATTTTGAGTTATTAAAGTAAAAAGAGTTATCGCCCCTTACAAAATTTACAAAAAAGTACCATACCGATGATATTTAGAGCTTTATAAACTTCACATTTGGTGCCTTTTTTTTCTTAAATTAGTTTTTGTATGAAGAAATACTACCATAGATAGGAAATAAATAACACAAAACCAAATTATGATATTTGTTTTCATTTAAAATGGGTTTTATTGAAGCGGGCTGTTTGAAAAGGACAAAATAAGAGGAAGTGGGTGGGGTAAATTTTACATGGCCGTAGAGCCAACTGTTGTTCACCAAAATGTACACTTTTTCTATTTTTTCATTCATCTTAAATAGCTCTTCAATACAAAACCATCATAGAGTGTTTTCATGTACTTTGAAAAGTTCCCAAATTCATGACATTGATACATCCTTAAACATCGACGGGTGACAGATCCTGTATATATGTACTTTGTGCAACTTTATATGTTATATAAACCGTGCAATGCTCCTACCGGTCCTGTTAACACACAATGGCACCGTGCCGTTCCACTGTCCTACACGGTTACACCGGACGGCCGGGTTTCCAACTAGAACGTCGTCCTCCTTGGGGCACAGGAAGCTGACTATAGCACCTAGTGACGTGTTGAACGACGACAGCGCCACGTCTCCATGGAAACTGGACACAGTCAGTGGAGTACACGTTACTGAAAGTTTCATATCCATACATAAAAATGTGTTGTTGGTTTGAGATAGTTTAGTCTTATTTACAGTGTTCCCTCCCTACAACGGCCCTCCGAACAACGATTCCCTCCTTACCACGACCCTGTCGCTGTTCCCCCCAAAATACAAAAAAATCTGTCTAAACCTTTCCGTGTTGCATTATCAGCTGCTTAAAAGTTTCGTCTGCTGTTTTTCTCAAAGTTACATAATGGACATTTTGACAGAAAAAAACACAATGACGAGTGACAAACAGCTTGAATCCAGATCAAACGCCGCGTTACGCGGCGTCTGATCTGGATCCAAGCTGTTTGCAACTGTAAGCCAATTACACTCCCTATAACGACTCTCTCCGAACAACGTTCACATTTTTGTCTCCCATTGGGTGTCGCTGTAGAGAGGGAGCGCTGTAGTATCAACAAAACGCGCAAGTTCTTGTCAGTTATCTCTTTAGAAATATACTGATCTGACTCTCATCTGAATATGTATAAAAAAATGTTTTTGTCGACCTGAACAATGTTTTGATTATTGTCATTAAAGACGTAACGTCAAAAACTGATGCCCCCAAAGAAAATCACTCCCACGACGCTTCTTTCGTTTTTTTAAAGTATGTAAAGCTTGAAAAGTATATAAGTATTATATACCAAAATAAAGATCAAGAGTTGCTGAATACAGTGATGATATCATATTTTAGAAACATACATTACGTTTTCAAAATCAGTCGTCATTATCAGCGCCGATCATTAAAAAATCAAATGTCCCGCGTTACATTTGCTGTCCGCAGAGTCAGAAAAAACGCCTGTTTTCCGTTTAACAGCGGGAAAATGCGCCGACTTCGTCGGCAACGTTAACTAAACATCATTTCCGGTTTCATCATCATTTTTTTTCAAAATCCTAAGTTAGAAGCGCTTGAAACGAGAATTATTCAAACGGAAGAAATTTGTCCCAATTTCCCGAAAAAATGTAAGTATTTGTTTTTGCCTGATTACTGACATTGAAAGAATTGGTAAAATTTTAATCATATTTGCAGAAAAAATACGTTTTTTCTACTGTTTTCAAAAATATCATTGTTTTAACAAAACCACTGCAGGTGCTTTTTTAATCCGTAAAATGAATTGTCTAGTAAAATGTCCCAAAGTAAAAAATAACGTCATTTTTTCAAGTTCCGAAAAAGTAGCGTTATTTTTTTAAAACAATAATAGGCTTTAGAAAAATAAAACGTACATAGAAAAAATACGTTTTTTCTTTTATTTTCAAATTAATTGTCGTTTTTACAAAACCGCTTCATGTATCGTTGTAGTCCGTAAAATGAATTGTCTAGTTAAATGTCCCAAAGCTACAAAATAACGTCATTGTTATTCCATACTTACAAATGCATAAAACCAGCGTTTAATTTGCAAAACAAAAATTAGTATTAGCGAGAAAATAGTAACATAGAAAAAACCCAGAATTTTTGACTCTTTTCAAGCATATCTTTGCTTTTAAAAATCTGCTTCATTATCGTTTTTAATCCGTAAAATGAAGTACCGGTATCCAGTAAGATTTCCCCTAACGTTACTCTGCGTAAATAACGTCACACACATTCTATTCACTTTCCACGACGGTCATGCATTGGACTTTCAAAGCAAAGTTTAAGCCAAAATCGAATCATTAAAACTCAGTAAAAGACCTTCAATGAAATTACTTTGAACACTTTTTGTTGTTCTTTGCTTCTTGTGCAATTTATGTTTTGCAAATGGAAGTATCCGTGTCTCTACAGAAGCAGAATGAACATCCGAAAAAATGCGTGTATAAAATATAAATAACAAGTTTTTTATTGACTAGCTGTACAACTTTAGATCCAACTACGAATGATTTTCAACTTATAAAACGTAGCAAACAGTGTAAACAAAGATGCGTTACCACATTGAAATGCCGCAACTAATATTGGTCTGCATCACAGGTACTTGACACATACATCTAGATCTAGATCTATTTTTTTTTTTTTTTATTTTTTTTTTACTATACTTCTATTGTATCTATAATAGAAGTAAAGTAAAAAAAAAAATTACTTTCTTTGTAAAAGGGGGGGGGGGGGGTTGCTAATAGATCTAGATGTATGTGTCACAAGTACCTGTGGTCTGCATATGTCCAAAAAATATGACGCGTACCCATGAATTGTAAATAATGCAGACGACCTTGATCAGACACCGCATTTTCATACAGATGTTGACAAGAGTCTAGACTGTACTCATATTCTGTACTCTAAATAGCTGAACTCATGTACTGTATGCACAACTGCTTACAGACTCAGTGAACAAACCAAACTTTTCTTTCCTCTCTTAATTCTTCAAAGTCTCGACAGCCTTTTCATTTTCCACTCCTCAAACACATTGAATATGACAGGTGTAAATATAGTCATTATTGATTTTTAATGGGAAAAGTGCTGTAATAGTTGACGTCACCAATATTTGTATATTTACGTCATCAACGAAAAAACACGATAAATGGTACATAAACATGTATAGGCGGCCTAGTTCATTAGCCTGGTAGATCAAGTAGAACTGTATTTCAACGTCATGTGTAACGTCGTGGGTCAGGAGCTTTTGACGTTACGTCTATGTGAGTACTGTCGCTAAATCAATCAATACATTCATTCATTCATTCGGTAAATCTGCTAGTCAGTCAGTCATAAAACAGCAGGGCTACTATAAGTTGACATAAAAAATCCTAACATTTCCAAATTTGCATTTTTCAAGTGCGATTTTACGAATCGTACCTTTATCCCATCGCCTGTTTCTTGTTTTGTTGACATATGGCTGCTTAAAGTAGGCTGGAAGTAAAGCAGAATGCGCCTGAATGCGCATGCTGCTTTACTTTCAGCCTGCTTAAAGCTAAAGCTACCATGTACTAGAAAAACATCCTAAGATTTAGGGAAAATCCGGAAAAATGGCAGCCATGAAACAGCAACTTATATTACTGAGTTCATTTCAGTCCCAACCGCAAGAACTCGCTTGCGTCAAGCATGTGTGAACGAGATCGTGCAAAATAGAAGATGAAAACACAAATTGTAAAATAATACCATAAGAGTGCCAAAATTTTGGATCCAGAGGAAAGGTCGAATAGCTCGGTGCCTTAATTGTATCCAAACAGTTTCCCTCGGATATAGCATTATCCCCCAACCGTTTGCCTAGGTTTACCCCATTATTGAATATTCTTTTGATTAAAACTCAAGTAATCCTTTGCCAAAGGTGTACATGTGAAGAGTAAACGTGTTATATGTAACCGGTCAAGGAAATAAAAGGTTTTTCTGTTCTGTTCTGTTCTGTTTCTGCAAACAGTAAGATCCAGATCAGAGGGCTCCCATAGGAGCCCTCTGATCTGGATCTGTACTGTTTGCCATATTGTAATACAATGTGAAAACCACCCCACGTAGTCGAAAAGGTAATAGACTATATTGGAATGTTTAATTGTCAATTTGAAGTTTCATGGATGAAAGGTTAACATACCCATCACGCGAATATAAGGCATTATGTTACATGTATCACAATGCCTTTTCAAAGCAAGGCCAATTATCAATGGCAGGGTTTCTTAGCTCACCGGGCACCTTTTGAATCCATGAACAACCTTTTAAAATCCACAAGAACTATTACGAATGCATTGAAACACTTTTCAAAGTCCCCCCGGACTGTTTTAGAATCCACTAACTACTGTTAAGTGTAAGTCCAAATTTAGTTGGTTTAGAACTTAAAAACCATTATTTTACGTACTGGATAATTATTCACAATCCAGTAATAACCTTTTTGTACTCAAGAGCTGTCTAAGACCCAACGAACCACATATTTATAATTCCAAAGACTTACAAATGTATTAGAATCCGAGAATTGAAGTCGAGCGATCCATTTTATTATCCAAGAAACACGGATTTTTTTAATTCTTCAACCCGTTTAGCGGCTAGTTTAGAATCCAGGGACCACAACGGTTTATTAATTTCTAAACGGCTCTATATTTATACTATTAAAACGTTTGGATAATTCCACAAATACTGTCTATGGTATGATATAGCACATGCGTATTATAAATACATGTAAATACTAGTTGCATTCAATAAATTAAGTATTAAAATGGTATATAACACTATATAGACAAATATAGGTGCAATATTAACCGTATTACACTGTCTATACTACAAATGACTATTGACCTTTATCTACTAATATTACACTCTGACAAACACCGTCATGCGCACCATTAACCCTCACATCGCCAGGGGCGGAAATGATGACCTTTTTCAAAACAGTTTGTATCCTGATCAGACGCCGAGTAACGGCGTCTGACCAGGGTACAAACTGTGTGTCGTTTATATCGATTTGTTTTTACAATCGCATGAAATAATTTAAATAAATATATTGCAGACGATTGTTTTAAAAAAAGCAGACGATATTTTTGTGATGGAAGAGATTAAGGGACGTTATGGTCAAGTCATTAGGCGTGGACTCCTTATCAGGTATAGCCAATATGTATCTGTTAACGCCTTCACCGTCGTGACGTCATCAATTTGAAACAATAGTCGTCTGCTTTTATTTCTCAAATTTAAATTTTATCTTTTTTGACTTAAGAACATTTGAAATGAATGTCAAACAGTTTTGATCGTAATCAGACGCCGCGTTACGCGACGTCTGATCAGGATCCAGACTGTATAAAAATAACTAGTGCACTCGGGGCCAGGTGGTGAAGGGGATACAGCTCTCTGAACACTATGTAGATGTCGTTTGCAATTATTGTCGTCTGCAACAATTATCAAAATCAATTCTAAGGCATTTTCTTCTAGGAAATTGTTTTATATAATTATTATAATAAGGATGTCAAACAGTTTTGATCCAGATGAGACGCCGAGTTGCCTCGGCGTCTCATCTGGATCCAAACAGTTTGCAACAGTAATCGAATTCGCCCGCAGCGTGTAGAAGGTGAAATGTTTGGATAGATCAAGATTTTGCACGCGTTCAGGCCATTAAACAAAGTGTAATGTTGACAAACTTCGGAGATATTATCTCCCTTTACAACTGTCACGTGACAAGCAATGGGGGACAGGCGGTCCCACCCAAGGGCATGATCAAATGTGAGGGAAAGGTTATGCAGTAAAACTTGTATACCCCCCATTATTACGGCTTCCTCTTAATAATGAAATGCTGAGGTTTCTTAAAACATTACTTAATACAGGAAAAAGCAAATGCAGAAATTTCTTACGGAAACTTTTCGTATTACATTTTTCCTGCATTAAGATACAACCTTTATATAACACTGCAAATGTATCTCCTTCCGTTGAAGAGTCCGCTGTACATATAGATTTTGCTATATAGGAACAAATTGCCATGTAATTGGATGCAAAATACCGTATGTCTTTGATGATACCGAACTAAAGTATTTTCAACAGGGAAAGAAATGCTATTTCTTCCAACCAAGCGCAGGCAAGTGTGCTACAATAAACATTTGTCCGTTGCAAACAGTTTGGATCATGCTAAGACGCCGAGTAACCCTGCGTGTATTCCGACACTAAACTACTTGTATAAAGTGAAACCCCTCTAAACCGGACATGTTTGGGGACAAAATAAATGTCCGGTTTAGAGGGGTTTCCGGTTTAGAGGGGTTTTAACCCAATGCTTGTTTCTAGTATGGAAGATAGCTGATCACTTAAAGCAGATTGAAAGTAAAGCAGAATGCGCCTGAAGGCGCATTCTGCTTTACTTTCAACCTGCTTTAATCTATCGTCTGCTAGATTATAGAAAATATTTCTGATGATATATGTTCATGAATGGACTTTCTTCAGTTAAGGAATAAACCAAAAGCGTATAAATTGGTGAAAAACGGGGGACCACAGTTTTTATCCGGTTGAGAGAATTCCGGTATTAAGAGGTTCCGGTTTAAAGGGGTTTCACTGTACATCAACTATTCGTGAGTACATGTATTTTCAAAATTAGCAATAAGACGGTTCCTTTGCGCGTATCACTTCCAAGCGTTAACCTTTATAATGTCGCGACTGAACCCTTTCACTCTTAAAGCGCGTTTGCAAACAGTTTGGATCCTGATCAGACGCCGCGTCACGCGGCGTCTGATCAGGACCTAAACTTTTTGACACTCTCTTCGATATTTATTAAGTCATACAACCTTAAATCTAACTTTGAAACGTGTCTTGCAGACAACTTTACTGAAACAGACGACAATAAAGCGGTGAAGGGGTAAACATCTCCCGAGTAATTTGATAACGAAAGGGTTGACTGGTATTTGCAAACAGCGTTACACGTCCTCTGATCTGGATCCAATGTGTTTGACACTCATTTATAGGTTTCTTCAATTCAGAAATGATTAAATTTGAATATCGTCAAACTTACAAACGGCAATTTCAAAGCAGACGATATTTCGACGGGATAAGTGTTAGTCGTGCTTATAGCCATATCATACTACATTTTATTACATATAAAATTTGAGCGTGATATTGGAATTTATCACATATATTAGATCTAGTGACAAGATTTGTACAATCAATAAAATGATGAATAAAAGCTCGCTGCTAAAGAATTCAGGAAATTCTTACCGGATACATGTATGTCTTTCATAAATAAATTATCAAAACAATTGTCACACACTGTAGACCAAGAGTCATCCAGTATCAAACTACGTCCAAACTGTATGACTAGACATGTCAAACAGGATTGGAAAGATCTAATGAATTGTGTATTACCCGGCACGTGCCGTGGGCGAAGTTTGAAGCGTTTGGTTATACGGTAATTCATTAGCACATTAGACACTTCAAAGGAAAACATTGCAAATATAAAACAAAAAATAATAAAACATGTATGCCTTATGTAAAATATGTATGTACTATAGAAATGACTGTTGCATCACTTGAAAAAACGTTTTCAATAACGCCCCGTGGTCTTCACTGTTCGTCGAATGGACTGGTATGACACATACTCTATAAATGCCTTAACTCATTATCCTCTGAAACTTCCAATGGACAATTCCAGTTTGCAATAAAAGCTGGTCCATTTTAGACTATTTAGGACTCAGTGTTTTTTTTGTTGTTGTTGTTGTTTTTTTGTTTTTTTTAAATATATTGCACAATGACAAACAGTGACGTCCCTGATAAGAGGGCTCCTACATGAGCCCTCTTATCAGGGACGTCACTGTTTGCATTAGACACGTTTACTCTTCATATGTACACTTTTGGTAAAGGACGCATATATGCGTCACTACGGCTCAATGAGTTAACCCTTTCCCCCATAGAAGCGACTTTTAGCGTATTTAATTTATTCCTCCGCTGAAGAAAATAGTTCCAATTTATAACCTCATGAACAATTACCATTACAAATATTTTATATAGTCTAGCAGATTTTAGCTTAAAGCAGGCTGAAAGAAAAGCAGAATGTGCCTTAAGGCACATTCTGCTTTACTTTCAACCTGCTTTAAGTGTACTCGGGGTAAGGCAGTGAAATGGTTGAAGACAGTGTAATTTATAAGTTGGTGCTACTTTTCTTTGGAATGCATCAATTTATCCGATACTACATTGGCGTGCGCTGCCAAAAAATTATTGTTATTTGTCATTCGTTTAAAATATAGTCGAAACTCGATACTTCGAACTCGCGTTAGTTCGAATATACCCATATTTCGAAGTTAAAACGTGGCTTAGTCACGTTTTAACTTTGAAATACGGATATGTTCGACTTAAAGGAGATCGACATATTGAAATTATTAAATAATGGTACGATCGCTTTAAGCGAGTTCGAAGTATCGAGGCTCGACTGTGGATATAAAAATCGTGTTTTAACTCTTTTTAGAAAATATGACACCTACGTTTTCTACCATGTTTGATGCTGATTGGCATCCCATCTGTTTACAGATTCCAATTAAATTTCCATTAGCAACGTTCAGGTTAAACACCCTTTGATTCTTTGATGCCCTTGAGTGTGTCTTTATGCGATCAATTTAGCGCTATTTCAAGACTACCATTTGTTCTCTCCTTGTTTTCCCTTTGTTCTATTCCACTGGTTCTACATGTACAGTGTTCCCTCTCTACAACAGCCTTCCGAACAACGACTCCCTCCTTACAACGACATTCACCGCTGTTCCCCAAACAACACAGTTATATGTCTAATACTTTCACTTCTGCAATATCGTCTGCTTAAAAATGTCGTCTGCTGTTTTTCTCAAAGTTACATAATGGACATTTTGACATAAAAACCTTAATGTCGAGTGACAAACAGCTTGAATCTAGATCAGACGCCGCGTTACGCGGCGTCTGATCTGGATTCAAGCTGTTTGCAAATGTAAGCCAATTTCCCTCCCTATAACGACTCCCTCCGAACAACGCACACATATTTTTTGTGTCCCATTGGGTGTCGTTGTAGAGAGGGAGCGCTATATTTCGAGACTACCATTTTGTGCGCGTCTTGTTTTCCCTTTGTTCTATTCCACTGGTTCTATTTATTTCACTGCAGTCTATCTTGTGTTAACTCTTCACTGTCATGACGTCATCATTTGTAAACAATTTTTTTGTCGTCTGCTTTTATTTCTCGAATTTCAATTTTAGATATTTTGACTTAAGAAATTATTGAAACGAGTGCCTAACAGTTTGAATCCTGATCAGACGCCGCGTTTTTGAAGCAGCACTTTTCTTTTTAAAATCTGCTGAATGCTTTAAAAGTCTTTAGCTGCCATGACGCCAAGCACCTACTTTAACCAATTACCCCATACATACGCCTTTTAACGCCTGTAATTTATTCCTCCACTGAAGAAAATAGTTCAAATTTATACAGTCATGAAGATATATCATTCGAAATATTTTCTATATTCTAGCAGATGATAGCTTATTAAGCAGGCTGAAAGTAAAGCCTGTTTTAAGCTTCATCTGTTGGAATAAAAATCCGAAGATTTCGGAAAAATCCGGAGAAATGACAGCCCTGCTGACCATCAGGAGCAAATATTGTTCTATACTCATATCAAATGGTTCTTTGGCAAAACGTTTCTAAAATCAAAATTTGAAGAAGAAAAAAGTAACGACAAGCAGGTGATAGCTTTGCGTTATGGGTAAACGGGTAGAGATACATCGTATAAAAATACTTTACACTCTGTAATTATTACGTCATCAACCCTAGTGACGACTATACTCGTCATTAATGAACAGTGTATATGTACATATGAAGAGAACTCTTGTCCCATGCAAGCAATGTAGACCCTGATTAGCGAGCTTCTTAACGAGTCTTTATTGTTTCTCATTGTGTAATATATTCTAAAACACAAAATAGTAAAAATTGCACTATACTTTATTGGAAATTGTAATTGTTCATTTGAAGATTCAGGGGTGAATGCATGGATTCGCTCTCAATGACGCAAAAGGGCACGTTTTGCAAACAGTTTAGATCCTGATCAGACGCTGCGTCACGCGGCGTCTGATCAGGAACCCAAACTGTTTGGCACTAGTTTTGAAATATCTTCAGTCAACTCTAACTTTGAAACGATATTGCAGACAACAATATTGAAGCAGACGACAATATGGCGGTGAAGGGGTAAACATCTCACGATAAATTTGATTATGAAAGGGTTATCACGATTTCTAAGTTAATTTCATACTGACACTTTAATGACGAGATTACAGATCTCTACATGTAATAACGACCTGTGTCTTAATTAATTTTTTTTTTTTTTAGTTTACCTTAATCAGGCAATCTTGTTTTACATTTAATCTGCGGCAATTCTCACTTCGAATATATCTGTATTTTCATTAACAATGAGTTCATAAAAAATGGCTGCAGAAGGTTGATAACGAGGTGAAAACAACAAACTTCTACATTGATAGTATTAGTTTGATACCGGAAAATACATTAACCCCTTCATTGTCATGATGACGTCATCAATTTTAAACTACACATGTATCGTTGTCTGCTTTTATTTCTCAAAATGAAATCTAAAGTGTGCTTTTTTACTTAAGATATATTGAAAAGAGTGGCAAACAGTTTGGATCCTGATCAGACTAACTACATTTTTGTACTCGTGGTAATGCAGTGCATGAGTAACGGATGTAAGAAAAGCTTAAATTATTCTGAATAGCAGAATGGAAAGTTATATTTCCACGACTACAGAATGGTTAACCTCTTCGCCCCATACCGTCGTACAGTGGAGAATCTGTTATTCTTTCCCGTTTAAACGCAAACGTACGCAAACGCAAAACACTAAAACGTAGAAAAGAACAACTTTTGGTCAATTCTGATAGTTCATGTTTATCTTGGTGGCAAACAGTTTGGAGCCTGATCAGACGCCGGGTTACCCGGCGTCTGATCTGGCCCCACACTGTTTGCACTGCAAATAATAGTTTTAGCGTAAACGCGTTTATTGGGAAAGAATAACACATTCTCCACTGTATTGTTGATTCTAAGAAAGATTTACGTCCACTCAAAGCCACGAAATAGTAATGCAAAATCACATTCGTCATCTGCTTGAAATAACTGCCATCTGTTTTTATTTCTTAAATTTAAGTTTAAGGTAAATTGAATAAACTAATAGTGTGATGGGTGTCAAATTACGCTGCGTCTTGTAAGGATCCAGACTGTAAAAAGTTGCAAATATCTATTGTACTAGCGGGAAGGGATTATACGTTCTTATACCGGTAATCACGTGTTTAGATATATAGTATCTGCAAGTTCCAAAGTAAGAATTTCTAACGATTTATTTTAATCTGAGTGGCAAACAGTTTGGAGCCTGATCAGACGCCGGGTTACCCGGCGTCTGATCTGGCTCCAAACTGTTTATAATGGACATGGAAGTTTAAGCATAAATAGAGGATAATCAATTCCAGCGGACTCGGTTTCTTTAAACCAGATAACAACCCATTCTCATGATATATTTTTCATATCAACCCTATGGAATTGATTGTTCTATTTGTTATATACATTTTAGGGACATTTTTACAGAGAAATCACACAAAATTAATTGTTTACGTGCGACGTCACAAAAATAGTATCGTCACTGCAAAAATGATATCATCACTAGTAATAATATCAACTGTGCCACAGATGAATTTATCAAATTGGTTCATGCAACCGTGACATTGTCATCTGCTGCTGCTACCATCAGGATTTCAAACTGACGAGTTGTCAATAGTAACGTAATTGTTTGACATTTTGAAACTCTTTGATTCTGTTATGCCCAGAAGTGTGGCTTTTATGTCGTCTGTTTAACACCGTGCTATTCCTTGTGACTCGTTTTTTTTAACAAGATAACAACCCATAAAAAGATTCACTTTTAGAATTTCAATACCCAACCATTAATTGTTATATGTACCCCATTTTAACCGGAAAATGTGATAATAAATTTGTATATAATGTACTTGCTAATAACGATGATACCCCTACTAGTCAATCCAAATGGGTGTCAATATACAAAAATAGTCTTATAAATTGGAAGAATATGTATAGCTATGTATTTAAATGTACTAAAGATACTTATTTGCAATGGTTACAAACTAGAATTATACATAGAATATTACCTACTAATACATTATTATTTAAAATGAAAATCAAAGATACTAATTTATGCACTTTCTGTCATAATCATGAAGAAACTATTGTTCAATTGTTTTGGGAATGTTGTAAAGTGAAACCAATAATAACACATATTTCAGATAGGTTAGTAAAATATAACCCGCACCTCAAAATAAATAGTTTATATGTACTTTTGGGAACCGATCAAAATGACTTCAAACTTGACATTTTGTTTTTAGAAATAAAACGATATATATTTTTATGTAAAACAAAGAAAATCGTTCCGTCAATAACCGGGTTAAATAACTCATTGAAACTAGCATGGGATATAAAACAAGTATGTAGTAATACAGAAAATATAGCTTCTACATGGGCAATTGTACAATATCTTATATTAAACTACATTTAGACATAAAACGTACTGTAATAAAAATAACCTAGCAAAAATGCATGTTTCTTTCTGTATTTTTTTTTTATTCCATTTTCAATTTTTTCAATAAAAATGTATGTTTTCAAATTTTACATTCGATAGAAAAATTGTATGTTAGAAATATTATTTAGTTTTTGATGATTCTTCATGAAAATTACGTTGTATTGGTATTTTCTACTTATACTACATGTAAAACTATGTATGGATGTAATATATGTGAATAAAATTATTGGGAAAAAAAAAAAAATAAAAAAAATTGGTTCATGCAACCGTGACATTGTCATCTGCTGCTGCTACCATCAGGATTTCAAACTGACGAGTTGTCAATGGCAACGTAATTGTTTGACATTTTAAAACTCTTTGATTCTATGATGCCCAGAAGTGTGTCTTTTATTTCGTCTGTTTAACACCATGATATTTTATGACAATCACTTCTGCTCACTTTGTGCCTTCTTTGTTCTATATCAACGTTATCTGTTTATTACTCTGTGTTTAATCTTCGCTTCCTACAATATCGTATTTGTCGTCTGTATCTATGTTTCTAATTTCGTTTTAATATAGATATCGGTTAAGTAACATACACACGAGTGTCAAACAGTTTGGACCCTGATCAGACGCCGCGTTACGCGGCGTCTGATCAGGTTCCAAACTGTTTGCAAACGCTTAACAAGTCGTGAATAACAGATGAAAGGTTTCATGTACAACCCTTAGGGATATAAAATAATGTGCATGCTTCAGTTTTAACTTAATTTCTAAAGATAATTTTATTATGTTGTTTAATGAACGATATTAAAAATCAGCGTGCGCAAATGTCCTGCATGTTAACGAGTCGGCGATGAAATAAATTTTGATTTATTATCAAGATAAATCCGCGTGAAATGGCCGCCATTTATGAGGAAGACAATGTAAACACTAATTTTCAATTTGCGAAACCCCCATTCTGATCGTCATGGGTTTGAACAACCACTTGAATACAGTCGATCATCGACACCTCAAACTCCCTTTTGTAGAACTTAGCTATATTCCTATAGCTTAAATTCGATATAGCTCAAACACTCCTTTTATAAAAGTCAGGCATACCCACGTGTCACATTTAAAACGTGGAATGAAGGTAAGTTCGACTTATCCGAGTGTTCGACTTAACCGAGTGTCGACTAATCCGAATGTTCGACTTATCGAGGTACGACTGTATCTATAAAAGTGGTGGTAACCCTAAATTACCAACAATAGAACTGATCCCTTCATCTCTTTGCAGTTCACTTCACGAGAAATGAGCCGTGATGGGCAATAATTAAACCCCTGTACTGCCGCAAAAGTGTCGTCAGCGAATAATATACAATCAATATTTAAACATTTTGATTAAAGAAATGTAAAGACGAGTGTCAAACAGTTTGGATCCAGATCAGACGCCGCGTCACGCGGCGTCTGATCTGGATCAAAACTGTTTGCTAATACCAGTCAAGTTGCGATCCCAATACGGGTTTACACAGTTCGTCTGCGACGACAATGTCTGTTTCAAAACTGTCGTCTGCATTACTTAGTTAAAATAATAAAATTTACTTATTTGAAGAAATATTGAGCCTATTCAGACAGTTGAGATCCTGATCAGACGCTGGGTGATTCTGTGTCTGATCAGGATTCAAACTGTTCACTAATCCCAGACATGACACGTTCAGCAGAATAAGTCTTAACAACCGCCGTTAAATTGTTGTCTGCGATCCAAAATATTCGTCTTCGACAAATTGCATAACATGAAATTGTGCGTCATTATTCTATTTTCTCTAGTATCTGTATATCATATTTGTTCTTTTAATAAGTGGTATTGATTCTAATAAAACATTGTTTTTATTCAGTGATTAATCTTGAGCTAAACTATTTCCAAACATTTTCTTTTTACCCATATCCTGCGGTGATATCGTCTGCCTCTTTAAAATTGGTTAAATTTAGATTTCTGTACACTTTGTAAGTAAAGAAACCTAAATACAAGTGTCAAACGATTTGGATCCAGATCAAACTCCGCGTTGACGCCGCGTTATGCCGCGTCTGATCTGGATCCAAACTGTTTGCAAAAATCAGTAAAGTCGCGATCAGCAAGCAAAGGGTTAAGCACGTTACTGACACGTTAAGGAAGTGTTGGGTCTCTAACTCTTAAACATCTGTCCAAAACTTCTGCCAGCACGATCCCTTTTCAGGAAATAGGAAATATTGATCGTTTTGCCACCCGAATATTCTTTGTTCTTTAAGGTCAAACTTCTATAGGGTAGTCATTCTTTGAACAAGCATGGAGTGTTGGTTTTTGTGGGGGTTAACATCCCTTTAACCCGTTACTCCATAAATACGTCCTGTTATGCCTTTCATTTACTTCTTCATTATACAGTTATGGAAATGCACGGTGACCCAGGGCTCCAGATAAGAGGGAGTAAAAGGGGACAAATCCAACATTTTCTCACTTATTTCAGCACCAAATCCTATGGTGTTACCACTCATTAGAATCGTCTCTTCGAGACGATTCTAACGAGTGGTGACACCATAGGGTTTAAAGCAGAAACAAAGATTTTAGTTTTTGAAATACTCCCCTTATCTGGAGCTCTGGCACCATAAGAAATATTTTCTATATTCAGTATAGATGGTAACTTAACGCATGGTGAAAGTAAAGCAGAATGTGTCTTTCTGCTTTACTTTCAACATGCTTTCAGTAGTCATCTCATCCGAAAGACTCTTGGAACGATCCTGGGATCACTAAAAGCGAGCACAAAGTAAGAAACGTAACCACTACCTCATGGAGGTTCCTTGACATTCTACAGTGCTCCCTTCCTATAACGGCCCTCCCTCTAGTCAACGACACTTTCAGCACTTTCCTAAACAGGAAAATTGTGTATAATGATTTAACTGCTGCAATATCGTCTGCTTAAAATTGTCGTCTGCTGTTTTTTCTCAAAGTTACTTATTTATTAAGTGGACATTTTGATAGAAAAATATAATGAGTGACATTGCGCGGCGTCTGATCTGGATTCAAGCCGTTTGCAAATGTAATCCAAGTCTTAATTTTCCATTCCTATAACGACTCCCTCCGAACAACACATACAATCTGTGTCTCCCATTGGGTGTCGTTGTAGAGAGGGAGCATTGTACTTTACTTTTTTTTGCTACATTAAGAAGCCAACTCTTGTAAAGTCTATGTACTCGTATACATATTCATCTGCTGCATTTAATGGATTGTATTGCACACTTTCGACTGGGTTCTAGATTCCAAACTTTACATTACAAGTAATTGAGATCCAGATTAATTTTACGTTTAAGTCGTCTAATCAGCAACTATACTACAGCGATCCCTCTCTACAACGACATCCAAAGGGAGACAAAGCTTGTGTTCGTTGTTCGGAGGGAGTCGTTATAGAGAGGGAAACAGATTTACATTTGCAAACAGCTTGAATCCAGATCAGACGCCGCGTAACGCGGCGTCTGATCTGGATTCAAACTGTTTGTCACTCGTCATTTATTTATTTTCTGTCAAAATGTCCATTATGTCACTTTGAGAAAAAAAGCAGACGACAATTTTAAGCAGACGACATTGCAGCAATAAATTAGTTAGAAATGATCATCCTGTCTAGGGAATTGCGAAAAGTGTCGTTCTAAGGGGGGAGTCGTTGTTGGGAGGGCCGTTGTAGAGAGGGAGCACTGTACATGTATTTGTCATTTATTAGTGCTTGTCTCAATTTTAAAAGACTACATTACTTTAGTAATAAATTATAAACTCCTCATTATTTCTTTGATAAAGGTCCATAGATTAGAAGTATTGAAATAGAGAAATTTTGTAATTATATTAGAAAAACCTCTATGAATTTAATTACTGCAAAGGCCGTTTGCTTGACAGATCATCTGCTAAAACGTACACAACATTTCTTATTTGTATGGCTATTAATTTGAATTTGATTAAGCTGAAAGTGTGATGTGCTCCTAGCCTTAAATCAAGACTGATAGTAGAAGTCTAACATATTTATGCCCTTTTTGTTTTTCAAGTGTTATTGAAACGCTTGAACCTTATCTTGTCAACTTTATCGTCTGCTTTGAAATGTCTGCATTTTGTTTTTAAAGTTATATTTTTTATGTTTAACTGTAGAAATCTTGTCAAATTGTTAGAATCCCGATCAGACACCGAGGTTACCCGGCGTCTGATCGGGACCCAAACTGTTTTCGAATTGCAGCCAAGCCGAACATACTAGTTAAGTTAGTAGCAGATGTAGGGTTCATGTAGTTAATGTTTGGCCCTTACCCTAAATTGTCGTCTGATCTAAATATGTCTTCTGCATTATCATTTTATTGTTATTGTTAGAAATAAACTGCAATGCGATTATCAAACAGTCTGGACCCTGATCAGACGCCGAGTTACTCGGCGTCTGATCTGGATCCAAACTGTTTGCAAATCAGTACAATTTAAAATCTCGCTATTGAAATCTCGCAATTACTCGCACAACGCGTTAAGTGTAACAGGGGTGGAATATAATAATGGAATTAAACACTACAATAAAGCGAGACACAATGAAAAATGGCGTGTCGTGGACAAGCACTATAAACATCTGGATTCAAAATTTACGGGGCCGCTAAAATGTTCTGATTAACACGGGACAGTACGGGTTGCTTTTTAGATAGGAAGTTACATACGGGTACTTGTCGTAAACAAGTCCGAACAAACAGTTTTAGAATGTATTTATTCACAAACCGCGTGGTTTGGTTGCGTTGGTAACATGCACAATTGAAATTAATCACCCATAGTGCAATTGTTACTTGCACCTTACCCATAGTGCAATTGTTACTTTCAATCAGTTTGGATCCTAATCAGACGCGGCGTCTGGTTGAGGTCCAATCTGTTTGACACTCTTTTGTAAATTTACCAAAAAATTAAATTACAGAATAAAAGCAGACGACAATAATTATTGTTTAAAGCATATGACGTCATCGTTTATGACAGTGAAGAGATTAAGTGAATCGTATTTTACAGTAGCTGTCGTTTACGCTTGTTTTAATCACTTTTCTGGTAAAATTTACAATGATCAAAGCAATTTGTGAAAATATATTTGACAGACGAGGGGAAGGGAAACAGACATTGAATAATGTTAACTGTAGAAGTAAAGAAAATGGGAATTTGCTATACAAAATGTCTAGTCAATTTAGCCACATATTAACCCATTACCCCACAAATGCGCTTTTTATGCCTTTAACTTATTCCTAAATTGAAGAGTGAAAATATTATCCGTCACTATATACAGTTACTAATATGTTCCATAAGAAAGAGTTTTTATATCCTAGCATAAATATAAATTATTATCAAATTAAAGCAGACGACATTTTTTGTAATAGACCCTTTAGGCGCCAGCTAATTTACAAAATAAATATCTGTTTCCTCGACTTCAAAGTCACGAAATAGCCCTCACGCATCATCTGTGTTAAAGGAAAACGGACAGCTGGTGATAAATATCTTTTAAATGAAAGATATTGAAAAAAAATCGCCTTCTGCCTTTGAAATTTTGAAAAATAATAAAAAATGAAGTAGTTAGAGCCGTTTAAACTTTGTGATATATGACTGTGCAAGCGACCATGGGGGCCGCCATTTTGTTTACCTGTGTGACGTAACTAAGGCCTTCCGCGACCTTCCGGTTATAGCGAGTCTAACCGGGAATGCCGTAGGGTGCGCGGAATTTACCTCGATAACATTAATAAACTGAAATACTGAGAAAAATTGGGCATGTGGAGGAAGGTGAAAACACTTTAGAACTTCAGTGTTACGATTTCGATCCTAAATTATCAGAGAATGTAATATTAGAAGACAGAGACTACGACGGGTCGGGCGAAGAGAAAGCGCATTCGCCGGACGAATTTGCGACTGCAATACTTGTGTATAAATGCCTACAAAGGAGGTTAATACTTGCTGAAGAACAAATGAAATGACGATTGGGTGTCTTGGTGACAATGAGTGCATAGCAGAACCATCAAAATTTCGAGCTATTAGTGCTTAATCCAGCCATACTTGAGGTAGCGTATATCAGGCAAATATCATAGGACACCGGAATCGGGCACGGATACTCTTGATAATATTTGCATACTGGTTGTGAATAAAGGCATCGAAGCCCTGTGACTTTCGAAAAAAGTTTCTCCGATATATTTAGTCTTATCTGTTAATATTTCCGTAAATATTAATCATAAACATCTTATGAGCCCGTAAAAGCGCGACTGTATCTATTCCCTGATAAGCACGGCTTTCCGCGGGTTACGAGTCCTCTATTGAGCGGCTAAAATCTCATTCTTCTACCGAAATTTTACTGTCCGTAAAGTGTGTTCAAATATCTTCCGAAATCCCAAATCTAATTATTGGGGTTGCTACACAATGAATTGCATAAAAAGAGGCTTAGGTCATTAGGTGTGACCTATTGTTGATCGGTGATCTCCGTAAGACGTGCATACGATACTGCACGCACTACTCGTCACTTTTCGGAAAGTATGATCTGTCAACTTATGAAATATGCAGATAAGTTATCACACGAAAGTTTCTAACTGTTCCTGAGGTCAACATCTAAATATAGTTAACCAATGGAATCGCGGAATTCCATAGAGCACGCTCCACATGCATGCTATCTACAAAAATATCACAGGGGGATGCCGCTTGACCGTTGCGTCACACACCGGATGCGGGGGTAATAAAGTTTCGGCTCGGGAATAAAAGCTTCGGCTCATCAAAAGTAAGCATAATCCTAGGCGGTAGACAGAAATATCAAACAACTAATTAACCAATCAAACAAATCACATCTGCAGGTCTGTGACAATTCTTAACTGTCCCATCTCGCAACTCGGATTCTCATCTAGATCCAAACTGTAAAAATGAAACGATAAAACTCAGCTGTGAATCATTTTGGATCCTGATGAGAACCAAGCTACTCGGCGTCTCATCTACACCAAACGTGTGTAAAACTGGAAAGAAAGTAAAAATTGAATAATGCAAAGGTGTCAAACAGTTTGGATCATGATGCAGTGCCGATCTACACGGTGTCTGATCAAAATCCAAACTGATTGCGTAGGAATTCACGTGAGAAAAAAACACTAATATATATCAAACAGTTACGACGCCGAGACACTCAACATTGTGATCGGGATCCAAACTGTCTGAATTTATACCAAAGGAATATTTCTTCATAAAATGTAAATCTGTTTAGATCTTGATCAGATGGCGAGCTACTCGGCGTCTCATCTTCATCCAAATCGCTTTTGTAAAACTATAATAAAAAATAATTGAATGTATTCAAAAAGTTTAAACAGTTTGGATCCTGATGCAGTGCCGATCTACACGGCGTCTGATCAAAATCCAAACTGATTGCGTAGGAATTCATGTGAAAATAAATTCTAATAGATATCAAACCGTTACGACGCAGAGGCACTCAACATTGTGATCGGGATCCAAACAGTCTGAATTTACCGGTATATAAAAGGAATATTTCTTTATAAAATGTAAACCTGTTTAGATCTTGATCAGATGGCGAGCTACTCGGCGTCTCAGCTTCATCCAAATCGCTTTTTTAAAACTATAATGCAAAATAATTGAATGTTCTCTAAGATGTCAAACAGTTTGGATCCTGATGCAGTGCCGATCTACACGGCGTCTAATCAAAATTCAAACTGATTGCGTAGGAATTCACGTGCAAAATGTTTTCTAATAGTTATCAAACAGTTGCGACGCCGAGTCATTCAACATTGTGATCGGGATCCAAACTGTCTGAATTTATATCAAAGGAATATTTAATTCATAAAATGCAAATCAGACTCCGAGTTACTGAGTACCTGAGCTATATCATTGCTTTTATTCAGATTAGACTCCGAGATACTGAGAATCTGAGCTGTATCCATGCTTAGATCCAGATCGGACTCCGAGTTACTCGGCTTTTAATCTGGATCTTAGTTGTTTTGAAATACTATTCTATTGTATTCTTTTGTAGACAGCAGGTAAATCGTTACTCCATGCGGCATATATACTTACCATAGTAACATAAATCTAAGTAAAAATATATTGGAAATATATTGACTTGTATCGTTTTCACCCAATTGCATGCTACTTTTTCAAACTACCATAAAACTCGAATTTAAATCTTAAATTAAAATTCATTTAGGCCTATCTAAAAGTTGTTTGAATTTTTTTCTACAGAAATGACGAGTGTAAAACTACACCCAGAAATAAGAACGATAAAACTAGATCCAATCAAAATCGGATTTGGACTCAAGTAAGATCGCTCTATCAGATCGGGATCTAGAGAATCGCGATGATTAAATTAAGAAAGAAAAAACCGATCTAGATCTACCCGTACAATATGTAGATCTAGTAATGAGTCTTTTTTCATTAAGAATTTCTGTAGCGTTGAATTCCTAAACCGAGACGAACCAGCTAGAAAATGCTGATTTGTAAACGAGTTGGTAGATCTAAGCCAGTTCAACATTTATGTCTAGATCAGCACAATAACGCACTGATTATCAGATATATTTTTTTATTGTAGATCTAGATCTATTATTATAATCATCAATCAAGGTATTATGGATGTCGCCATACTCTACTGTTAGCCATTTCGCATCATTGTTTTCCCAGATTCTACAGCTGGGAATTGGAACGGACATTTCTCTAAGCCGATTAACGATAGCTTCTGATCGTTTCTGGATCTACACGACCTTTCAAGTTCATCATAATCAATATGAATATACCATCTATCTATTATCTTTTTTTTAACTGTATGCGACCTTGAATTAAGCTTGCCGTTACCCTTACTGACGAAGTGTGAAATGTCCGTCCAAGTTACAGTGGTTGAGTGAAAGAGCCAATCAGCGTTTAGGCCTTTGTGTCGTCACAAAATGGATAAAAATCGAGGGTTCCGAATGATAGCTTTGCCAATATGGCGGCGCCCGTTCCAATTAGCGATAGCTTACCTGTATGCAGTAAATCGATCTTTTTCGTACCTTATCGATGAGTAATAATTGCAGGACCTTCATGAATGTTGCTTTTAGGATAAAATCTAGGATCTAAGACCATATTGTCATCAGCTGTCCGTTTTCCTTTAACGGTAAAGTTTTTGTACAGGTAGCTCAACCTCGCCAATTAAGCCAGGTATGAAGCTGTCGCAGCTTCCGTCTCGCGTGTTATGGTAACAAGTATGGCCACACGGTGGCGCTTTAATTTACATTCGGATCACGTCGAATGTTTCCCTTGATACGCTATATAATGTATTTCCATGCAAATGATGTTCATAGGTCATTAAACTTGTTTGCAAATCGAACATAAATATTAAAGTAATGGGTGATGTAACAAACCTCAATAAAAGCATGACCGTTTAGGTAATCTGGCAGAGAACACTTAATGGCGAGGCTCATCATTGTTTTTAAGCTTTGTGGAGAAGACGTTATGCTGTCCTGTTCAACTCATAACATATACAGAGAAATCCCTCTAAACCAGTTATGTGTGGGGACAAGAAAAATGTCGGTTTAAGAGGGGTCTCCAGTTTGAAGAGATTTTGACTTGTTTCTAGTATGGAAGATAGCTGACCACTGGTAGGTACACCTTTGGAAAGTAATTATCAAATTCTTCAAACTTTGCATACAGACAGTTTAATGAGTTTCTATGACAAAACTGGTGAAAAATATGGGGGTACCGGACCTTTCTTTTGCACAATTTGAGATTTTTCAAGGCTACCCCCCTAAAATTGAAGCTTCATAAAAACTCCTACATTTTTGTACTACGGTTTTTCAATCTTTATTTAAACAATCTATTTTTACAAAAAAGTATCCTAATTTATATTACCATAGTAAGAATAAACCCTGAAAATAATGTTTTTTCAAGATCCAAAATAAAAATGTTTGATTTCACCGGAAAGGAGTAAAATTTACCCCACCCACTTTTTTATAATGGGAGAATAAGGCACAGTGAAAATTGCCCTACAAATTGTAGCAAACTAATTACCAAATTTTTATTTGTTGTTTTTAGCCTTGCAAACATAAAGTTTTATTGAAATAGCAAATAAAAACACAGGGTCCCGGAACTTTTAAAAAAGATATAGATCATTTTATCTAAAAAATCCATTTTTTCTCATTTTTTCAATTTTTGGTGTATTTTTACCAAAATTATTTTTTTTCAAAAAAAAATCATTTTATCTATTAAGTTATCTATAATTTATACTAAAACTGTACTACCATGAAAATTTCATGCTTATATTCTGAGAAATTGAAATGAAATCGGATGTAACAAAATGCAACCTACCTATGAAAACAGTGTATGCTGTAAACTACGAATAGGACATAAAACTTAAAAAGTCCCTTCAGGAACGAAAATCCAATTTTTTCCCGGGAAAATAGTACTTTATTACTGTATGCATTCACCATATATGAGTTCTTAACATTTTTTGGGAAAATGAGTTTTTAGAGAATTCCGGTATTTAGAGGTGCCGGTTTAGATGGGTTTCACTGTACTCCATATAGCTTGTTCCTAGTTTGAAGAGAGGTGACCACTTAAAGCTGGTTTAAATACAGCAGAATGCGTCTTGATGTACATTCTGCTTTACTGTCATCCTACTTTAAGCTACGATTAGCTAGGATAAAGAAATAGCTCATATGGTGCATATTTACGACTGTATAAAGAAGAATTATTCTCTTTAGTGGAGGAATAATTTAAAGGCGTAAACGGGCGACTTGATGGAGTAATGGGTTAAACGAAACATACTGCAATGCAGTAATATGTATAAATTATATATTTAGGTAAATGTCAACGATATATTACAACCGATATAACAAACGGTTTAACAGGGCTGCCATTTCTCCGGATTTTTCCCAAATCTTCGGATTTTTTCTAGTACATGATAGCTTAAAGCAGACTGAAAAGAAAGCAGAATGCGCTTTAATCTTCCAGCCTGCTTTAAGCAGCCATGTAAAAGCGCACTTGAAAAATGCAAATTTGGAAATCTTAGGATGTTTTATGTCAACTTATGGCAGCCCAGGTTTAAGTTACTCAGTGCTGATCACGTTCCAAGCGTATTACAACCTTACGTAAGTCAATTAAGCAAAAAATAAATTTTGAGAAATGAAAACAGGTCACAAAAAATTGTAACTCAATTACATGTTTTACCCCTGCTTTCATTTTTCAAATTTATTTTTGATAGCAGATAACGTTAAACGCCTAGGCAGTGAAGTGTTTTACCCTTTTAAATTATTTGGGAAATATTTACCCCTTCACCGCTTCATTGTCGTCTGCTTCAGTATTGTTGTCTGCCAGAACGTTTTAAAGTTAGATACAAGGTTGTATGATTTAAGAAATATTGATAAGAGTGTCAAACAGTTTGGATCCAGATCAGACGCCGCGTTACGCGGCGTCTGATCTGGGTCCAAACTGTTTGCAAAGTCGACATTATTCGACCAGGGCGCCGAAACGGTTAATGCAATTGTTAAATAAGGTGAGATTGCATCTGGCAGTGAAGAATCAGGGCTGCCATTTCTCCGGACTTTTCCTACATCTTCGGAATTTTTTCCAGTACTTGGTAGCTAAAAGCAGACTGAAAGTAAAGCAGAATGCGCCTTAAGGCGCATTCTGCTTTACTTGCAGCCTGCTTTAAGTAGTCACATGTCAACAAAACTAGAAACATGCAATGGGGTAAAGGAACGATTCGTAAAATCCCACTTGAAAAATGCAAATTTGGAAATCTTAGGATTTTTCATGTCAACTTATGGCAGCCCTGAAGAATTACGTCACGGCAGTAAAGTAGTTAATGCAATTTTTAAATAATAGGGTGAGATTGCATCTGGCAGTGAAGGATGACATAGTCAGTAATACAAATTAAGACATGTATATATACCAATGGGCCACCTGTATCATCTGCTTAAAATTGTTGTCCTGCTGCTTTTTTTTATCAGAGTTCGTATAAGTGCCATTTTGATAGAATACGTATAATAATAATAATAATAATAATAATAATAATAATAATAACGAATTTATTTCATGTGGATTTCATATTTTGTAACAAACAAACAAACCAATTTTCAATATGGTCCACAAACAAAATGTGATAAGGGAACAAAATCAGTATTTTTAAACCTTTGCAAACAGAGTGGATCCAGAAAAGACAGTCCCTGTAGGAACTCTACGCATGCAGGGACTACTCTGTTTACTTAGAGAATTTTAAAGATCAAACTGAAGTATAATGACGAGTGACACTCAGTTTTAGATCTTTGAATGCCTAGATATATTGTCCTCTGCAATAATTACTATCTGCTACTGATCTGAAATTCATTAATTTCTGTATTGCTCAAACGATAATCAATTGCCCTCCTATATATAACAACTCCCTCCGAACAACGCACACATTTTTAGTGTCCCAGTGGATGTCGTTGTAGAGAGGGAGATCTGTGCAAATAAAGACATGTGGCAATGGGCAACTAATTGCTGTTTGGTTGTCTGGATGAGAAGACACTATATTTCAGTTTACAGCACTCCAGATAAGGAGTGGACTATTCCCCCTTCAAAAAACCAACATTTCCTCCTTTAGTTTAACTCACTCATCCCTGAAACATTTAATGGACAATTCCGATTTCAAAATAAGTCTAGTTCATTTTTGACTATTTAGGGTTGATTTTAACAATAAATTTCAAAATGACAACCAGTGTGACCCTGATCAGAGGGCTTCTTAAGGAGCCCTCTGATCAGAGTCCTTAAGGAGCCCTCTGATCAGAGTCTACGCAGTTTGCATAGGACAAGTGTAATCCATACATGTACACTATAAGTAAATGACAAGTATACTCGTCGCTAGGAGCCCTCTGATCAGAGTCTACACTATTTGCATAGAACAAGTGTAATCCTCCCAGGTACACTATAAGTAAATAACAAGTATACTCGTTGCTAGGAGCCCTCTGATCAGAGTCTACACTGTTTGCATAGAACAAGTGTAATCCTTACATGTACACTATAAGTAAATGACAAGTATACTCGTCGCTAGGAGCCCTCTGATCAGAGTCTACACTGTTTATTACACTGTCTATTCCGGATCTAAACTGTTTGTCGCTCGCACAGTGGAGAAAACGTTATTCGTTTCCCGTTTAAACGCAAACGAAACGCAAACGTAAAACACTAAAATGTAGAAAATAACAACTTTTTGACATTTTTCTGTATCTATTTTTATCTGAGTGACAAACAGATTTGAGCTCCAGATTTGAGATTTGGCT
The DNA here is from genome assembly GCA_922989275.2 of Gari tellinella. NCBI lineage: Eukaryota > Metazoa > Mollusca > Bivalvia > Cardiida > Psammobiidae > Gari > Gari tellinella. Next base: position 12,297,656 of record OV277874.1, on the reverse strand, counting down.
CCAAACTGTTTGCAATGGAAATAATAATTTTAGCGTAAAAGCGTTTATTGGGAAAGAATAACGTTTTCTCCACTGTACCAATTGTTCTTCACTTAAAATTTCCCATAAACGAATTTGGCATAAAATTACAGACGACTACATTGTAATTTTTAGCAGACGATATTTTGTCGGAGAAACGGTTGCAGCAGAAAGTTAAATTTGGCGCGGAAAATGGTTAAAACAATGAGGTTACTTGGGCCACATCCAGTGCCAGTGATGTTCCTTCTCGGGCATGTGCAATCAAGTTAATTAACGCAAATCAAGTTAATTACTTTACAATGAAGTTAAAACTTCTCGCGTTTATTTAATCAGTTTCTCCTCTATGACTCTACAATAAGTCCTTTGTTGTGACTACTCGTTAAAATCTTCCCTTCAGATCACAACAAAGGCTTAGACATAGGACTACAGCATTCCGTCTCTACAACGACACCAAATGGGAGACAAAAAAGTGTGTGCGTTCTTCGGTGGAGTCGTTATAGGGCAGGAAATTGGCTTACATTTGCAAACAACTTGAATCCAGATCAGACGCCGCGTAACGCGGCGTCTGGTTTGGATTCAAGTTGTTTGTCACTCGTCATTAAATTGTTTCTGTCAAAATGTCCATTATGTCATTTTGTGAAAAACATGCAGTAGACGAAAATTTCAAATAGACGATATTGCAGCAGTAAAAGCGTAAGACATTATTGTCCTGTTTAGGGAACGGCGGTAATGGTCGTTGTAAGGAGGGAGTCGTTGTTGGCAGGGCCATTGTAGAGAGGGAGCGCTGTGTATGAAATACCCAAGGAACTTCAGATAAGGGACATTTTTTCAAAAAACTGTTATCTGTAGTTCTGCATTAAAACCTATGGTGTCACTACTATTTATTATTTACACCATAGCGCTTGGTGTTGAAATGAGTTAGATTTTTTTTGATTTGTTCCGATAACTCCTTCTCATCACGAGACGATATACCCACTATACCAATTTTGTTAAGGTATGAAATTCGAGTCGGATTTTCTATGCAATGGGCGAATCGTATGAAAATGTATGTTGAACCCATTTGAACCCTAATACCAACAGCGATCCTGTGAAATGTTAATTTGTCCGATGCAAAGAATGCAGACCCAGATCAGAGGGCTCCTGAAGAAGTCCTCTAATCTGGGTCTGCACTGTTTGCTGTTTTTGCAATATATTGTAAAAACAACACAAACAAGTCAAATTGGGCTAGAGCAAATTAGAAACTGGATTTGTCTATTTGAAGTTTCAGGGAGAAGTGGGTTAAAACAATGGGATGATGGACGGCAAAGCCTATTGTTTGAGTTAAGATTTGAAACTTCATAATCAGACGGTCTGAGTCACGAAATAATAACATAATTAAGTTTGCTCTTCGTAATGTATTCAATAACATTTCTACCCTTAATTACAATTAGACATAAAAATAACATCCGTTGCCTAGCAACGGATCGATATTACATCTCATAGTATTACTAGGGCTTTAAAATAATCCCCGTGAGATATATCGTAAAATTATTAATGTTTTATCGACCTGTTCAAAAATGTCGTCAGCTAAAATATTTTAAACATCAAGGTTTAAACATGTATCACTAAATAAGGAAATAGCAATGCACTTTCTACCAGCAGATTGGATCTTCATCATACTGGTTTTGGATATAAATCGCCCTTAATTTTTAACCCCTTGAGCCCTAGTCCCGCACATAGGCGTCCTTTTCAAACAGTATACATGTGAATAGTACACTTGTCCTGTGCAAACAGTGAAGACCCAGATCAGATGGTTCCGAAAGGAGCCCTCTGATCAGGGTCTTCACTGTTTGTCATAATGCCAAAAATGGACAAAAACAACCCTTAAAAGCCAGAAATGGACTAGACTAAAATTGAAACTGGAATTGTCCATTGAAAGTTTCAGGGAGGAAAGAGTTAACCCCTTCACTGCCCTACCCCGAGTACAGTGTTTATTTGTTTAACATTAATGCGGAGTCTGGTCAGGATCTAAACTGTTTAAAGACCTATTTCTGGCTCAGCAGGATGTCTATCGGATTGTATATTGTGCCAGGGTCACACAACAGGCTTAATACACAACTGTTACATCATATTACCCAGAGGCACATAGGGCATCATGGGATAGGGTACTAGGTATTAATACAGGTAGATAAGGGATCTAGCTGAACCATTTCAACACTGTGATATTGTTGCATAAATATAAAGATAAGAATAGGCCTTCACCAAAAATCAAAAGTTTGCATCTAGATCATTTGCTTTAATTGTCAAATTATCAAGTTATGAAACCTTTTTCTACACTATTTAACATCTATATTTTGTCAACTAAAAACTGTCGTATAAGTTATATGTATACAATTTTTTCTAGAAGATTAACCCTTTAAAATGCTTTGTTTGTATACAGGTGATCATTTAAAGCAGGTTGAAAGTAGAGCAGAATGTGCTTTACTTTCATCCTGCTTTAAGCAACCGTCTGCTAGGATAAATACTATATCTCGTAAAGTTCTTATTCAGAGTTATATATATATTTAGACCATGTTTGCAGAGGATTAATTCTTTGTTTGAATACAAGTGGCCACTTAAAGCAGGTTGAAAGTAGAGCAGAATGTGCCTTTCAGCCTGCTTTAAGCTACCATCTGCTAGAATATTGAAAATATTTCTTTTCATACATTTTCATAACTGTATAAATTGGAGCTATTTTCCTCGAAGGAGAAATAAATTACAGACGTAAAAAGGGTATTTATGGGGTATAGGGTTAAGGCATTTTTCTTTACTTTCACTCTGCTTTAAGCTACCATTTGCTATTATATAGGATATATATCTTATTTTTCCCATTTATAACAATATCAAATGGATAAATTTTCTTCAATGGATGAATTAAAGAAAATGTGTAAAAAGGTGTGTTTATGGGGAAGTGTGTAAACAACATGTGACCACATACAGCACGTTGAAAGTAAAGCAGAATGAAACAGAAGGCAAATTCCAATTAATCTCTGCTACAATCTGCTAGGATATATTATTTTGCATATTCATGTAGTAAAAAGTGGAAGTTTTCTCTTCAGAGTAGTAGATCTAATACATAAAATGTGTCAAATGTGTTTTTATGGAGTAATGGGTTAAATCACAAGAAAATGCCAAGAAAGTAAAGCATTTTCTTTATAGTTACAATGGACTAGACTTTTTGAGAAACTGGAATTATTATTAAAAAGATTCATGCTGATCAAACATATCAAATATTTAGCTAATAACTATTTGCCCTAAAGTCTTTAGTATGGCTCCAGCTCATGTGCTTTGTAACTGAGAATTTGATCTGGATCTATGCAGTTTACCTTTTTTAAATGTAGTTTGATAGTTGATGATTGTAAATGTAATGTTTTGACTTGCTTGGTATTATGCTTGATGTTATTTATTAAAGCTAGATTGCTAACCCACTGTTTTGTTATGTATTATATTATAAGACCCAAAATTACAGATTAATAAAATAAAATCAATTTCATCAATGTTTAATCTACAGACAATATCACTGTGTGCTTAACCCTTACCCTGCAGTAATAGCTTCTGCTTTTAAATTGTCGTCTGCAAACAATATTTAAATTAGATTTGTACATATTTCAATTAAAAAAGTCTGAGCGATAACTGGTATACAGTTTGGATACAGATCAGATGCGACATTATGCAGCATCAGATCTGGATCCAAACTGTTTGAAAAAATAACAGTCAACTCACGATCCACAGCTTAAGGGTTAAATGCACAGCTATCACTTGCCCCTATATTGGTCTACATCTATCAATTAGCACCCTGCTGTGATAATTTGTTTGTAATAAACATACCCTGATAAGGGCGATCTAATCACCAAGTATCAAGCTGTGATTGGGGGGGGACTGCTATATAGAACTTGATATAGGGCTTTAAGTCAAAATACATGTATATATATACTGGCCTAAACTTTCAATTTGAGTCATAAAAGCAGACGACAATTGTTTAATATTGAGGACGTCAACAGGGCTCCAGATAAGGGGAGTATTTAAAAAACTACAATATTTATATCTAAATTAAACCTATGGTGTCACTACTAATAAGAATCGTCTCTTCGAGACGATTGTAATGAGTAGTCACACCTTAGGATTTGATGCTAAAATGAGTGAGAAAATGTTGGATTTGTTCAATTTATCCCCTCTTATCTGGAGTCCTGCGTCATGGCAACGAATGATGAAACCGTGGCAGTAAAAAGGTTTCACCATTTCTTTCGTAGTTAAAAGTGCAAATCATGTACATGTACAGTTAAACCCCTCCAAACCGGGACCTCTAAATACCGGAATTCTGTCTAAACCGGAAAAAGCATTGGTCCCGTTTCTAACTATTCTTTATTTTGACCAATTCGCCATAAATTCGCATTTTTACGCATTTGATTTATTCCTATATACATTCAAGAATATGTATCGTCAGAAATAATGTTCTATATTCTAGTAAATGATAGCTTTAACTTTTAACGCAGGTTGAACGTAAAGCAGAATGCTTTACTTTCAACCTGCTTTAAGCGATCAGCTACCTTCCATACTAGAAACAAGCTATGAGTTGAAACCCCTCTAAACCGGAAACCCCTCTAAACCGGATGTTTTTGTGTTGTCTCCACACATGCCCGGTTTAGAGGGATTTCACTGTATTAAAGAGTAGATCTACTTTGTCGCTATGCTGAGAAAAGGATTAAATGACAGTCATTGTGTTACCATGGTAATGAAAATTCAAGGAGTATACATGCCATACTCGAAACTGACAAAGAAACTTCCATAACCCGTAGTCTGAAATGATGACAGCTTAATTAGCGTAGACCAGTAAAATGCAAAAAGCGTTCTCAGTTACCTCTGTTTTGTATTTTGCATCAAAAGAGACTAAAACACTTTGTGACGTGGTACATGCAGAGGGGGAAAACCGTGATTATTCTGTGTGCTAATCAAATTATGACATTTGCAACCCGTTTACAGCCGAGTACTAAACTCCAAACTGTTTATTTTCATAGTTAAAGGGCTAATATTAACATGTACATAATTATATTTATAACCATTTCGCCCTGAACTGTCCCTCCAATATTTTATTGCATTACATTTAATTTCGTTTAAACAGAAAACAATAACGTACAGTGGAGAATCTGTTATTATTTCCCGTTTAAACGCAAACGTACGCAAACGCACGCAAACGCAAAGCACTAAAACGTAGAAAAGAACAACTTTTTGACAATTCTGATAATTCTTGTTTATCTTGGTGGCAAACAGTTTGGAGCCTGATCAGACGCCGGATTACCCGGCGTCTGATCTGGCTCCAAACTGTTTGCACTGCAAATAATAGTTTTAGCGTAAACGCGTTTATTGGGAAAGAATAACACATTCTCCACTGTATGTTTTGCTGCTGCACACACGTCCTTCTTGCTTAATGACTCTGCCAAGACTGGTTCTCTTCTTGTCAAATTTAGTGACTTCAACTGTTTTTTATTTAAAAAGTCTTTTTTTTTGTACTCGGTTACCAAATCCGCGACCCATCGATTCATATACAATGTAGTTAAGCGGTTTGATTTGTTTTGATTCCACGCCCCTTTAACAGTAGTTCAGTCAAACCGCGACGTCCAGCTAATTATGGCAGGGGATGAAGATCCCAGATGCCTTTCAAACAGAGTTTCAGGTACAAATCAGTAACTGGGTAGAAGCCAGCCGAGCGGTCCGGCGCTGGGAAAGGACTCGAAATCGAGTGTCAATTTACTCAAACGAACGTTCGTTAAAACGCAATACAATGTAAATTGACTGTACATGTACTTAGTGTTTTTATCGAGATGCGTCTGAATATAGTTTGTTGCAAGTTTATTAGAGATAACATCCATTGTAGTCCCAGCATCACACGAGATTCGCGCGCCCGCTCCAGGGGGTTTAATAACCATTATTCAAACCAGCCTGACTACAATAGCATATCATGAAAACAGTATAGACCCACATCAGACGCCTAATTACTCGGGCATCAAGATCAATATAGTTCGGCAATCCTGTTGTCCTTTCCAAAATTTAGCAAGCACGAAGAATAATTTGAATACAAGCAGGCGATATATATATATATATATTTCAAGCAGACGGCATTGTGAAAGAATAAGGGATAATTGATTTCAAAAAGATCAATACTGAAATGAAGGGTTGGTCATTGCCCCTTGAGGGTTCGACCCTTGTAATGATCGCCTATTAATTTATGTCTAATAAAACTAGATACTTCAACCTTTAAACTGATCGTCACGGCTCCTGATAAGAGTAAATAAACTGATCATTTATCTGTCCATCTAACCCTTTGTTGTGACTACTCATTAGAATCGTCTCGAAGAGACGATTCTAATGAGTAGTCACAACATAGGGTTTGAACTTTGGCGGATACATATGGTGCTAGTACTGGAAAGAGTCCTTATCTGAAGATCTGATTCCCTAGTAATTTAGGTCTAATAAATTAGATACGAACAAACAAATTTCTGGAGCAGACGATAAAACACGAGCAGATGCCACTTCCGGTACAGTGAACCCCCTCTAAACCGGACAAGTGTGGGGACAACGTAAATTTCCGGTTACGAGGGGTTTTATCCCATACCTTGTTTCTAGTATGGAGTATAGCTTTGTTTAGCTTATCACCTAAAGCAGGTTGAAAGTTCAGCAGAATGCGCCTGAATGCGCATTCTGCTTTACTTTCAACCTATTTTAAGATATTATCTGCTAGACTATAGAAAACATTTCTGATGATACATATTCATGAATGTATTTTTTTCATTGAAAGAATAAATGAAAGGCGTAAAACGGCACATTTATGGTGTAATGGGCTAAATAAAGATGAGTTGGAAACGGGACCAACGTTTTTGTTCGGTTTAGAGAGAATTCCGGTATTTAGAGGTTCCGGTTTAGAGCGGTTTCACTGTACATACTTAGGAACCAAATTGTAAGTGCCATAACCGGAACAATTGATACACTGATTTATGTCATGTCTAATTTGCAACAAAAAGGCGCAGAAGAGCCGATTTCCCTTAAGAAATGACTGCTCCTTTGAACCAATATTGAAATAATTCAATTCAAAATCAGTGCAACAAAAAAACGAAACTAAACATTTAGCCAAATATATTTTTTTCCCTAACAAAGCCACGCATAATTAAGTTTCGTAGAAATTTATATAACCGAGAAATACTTCAAAAGAATGCATTTGGTTTTTACAATAAAATTGTTTTAAAATGGTTCTATTGTTAAATGGTACTGTGCCAGTCTTGAATTATAAAGTTGCAAACAATTTTGTATTGTATCTGAAATAATTCGGGACTACAATTGGCTAGTATTATAATTAATCAATGCAAATATATGCAAAAAACTTTAAACGGAACGAACACGGCCACCTGGCACTTAGGCCGTTTGTTCTGTACTAATATTTGGCGCAAAAGACTTGATTCTCTTTCTCTAAGAAAATATACCCTGTACAATGGATGTAGTGCTCCCTCTCTACAACGGCCCTCCAAACAACGACACCCTCCTTACAACGACCTTTGTCGTACTTCCCTTAAAAGGACGCTTACATGTATGTCTTACGCTTATTCCAATGTCGTCTTCTTAAAATTGTCGTCTGCTGTTTTTCTCAAAGTTACATAATAAACATTTTGAAATAAAAATCTTAATGACGAATGACATGAATTTTCGTCAGTCATATTGCCTTAAATATAATTTTGAAAAGATATTGAAGACAACAATATTGAAGCAGACGATAATAATAGTATGTATCCTGCATACCCTTAACCCTTTAACCAATAGCCTGTTTCTAATAGTTCAGATATGTGACCTATTAAAGCAGGCTGAAAGTAAAGCAGAATGTGCCCTAGGGCACATTCTGCTTTACTTTCAGCCTACTTTAAGTTATTATCTGCTAATATATAGAAAATATTTCTCATAGTACATATTCATGACAGTATAAAATGGAACTATTTTCTTTGGCGGATGAATAAAATGAATGCGCTAAAAGTCGCTTCTATAAGGGAAAGGGTTAAAGACAGATGACTGCAGTTTAAAAAAAACAGAGAAAGCTCCGATACATTTGATTTACCCTAAGGGCTGTCATAAGTTGATCAGAAAAATCCTAAGATTTCAAAATTTCAATTTTTCAGACGCAATTTTACAAATCGTACCTTTACCCCATAGTCTGTTTCTTGTTTTGAAGACACATGACTGCTTAAAACAGGTTGAAAGCAAAGAAGAATGCATTCTGCTTTACTTTCAGCCTGTTTTAAGCTACGATCTGCTAGGAAAAACTCCGAATACTTAGGAAATATCCGGAGAAATGGCAGTCCTGTAACCCTGCATTAAGCAACTACCTGCATTTAAGACTTTTCATACGGGTCTACTACTGACTGACAATATCAACACATTTTCCGGTAGCGAAGGGTAAACTAAGTTTGTCATAAACAAATAGTACACCTGCTATGAGTACATTTGTCCTGTGCAAACAGTGTAGACCCTAATCAGAGGGCTCCTATAGGAGCCCTCTGATTAGGGTCCACACTGTTTGTCATTTTGCTAAATAATGTTGTTAAAGATAATCCTAAATAGTAAAATATTGCCTATGTTCAATTGTTGGAAATATCCATTAAAAGGGGTGAATAAATTAACTACCGTATAATGACAGGTTACGGATGTTAGATAATGTAATCGGATTACTCACACCTGGCCCTTAAACTGCACAATACACTACAAACGTATGTAGCCTTAGATACATGTAGCGCTCTTGATTCTTCGCGAATTTGTAAAAGAAAAAAATCAATCCTTATGTCGCATTCTTCTTTACTTTCATCCTCCGTTAAGTGATTACCTGTCTTCAAAACTAGAAACAGGCTATGTTATAAAGGATAATACTGTTAAAAAGTGTTTCCCCATTCGCACGCCTTTCAGCGCAATTTTTCATACATAAATCAATTCATTTACATGTAGATGATTTTACTATGTCCTGTTAAAGAGCCATATAATCACTTTTCTCTTCTATCTTGTGGATGCTTAAATCAGGCTGAAAGTAAAGCAGAAAGCTCCCCATTGAGCCTTCTGTTTCTTAACAATTCTTCACACTGCGAACGAATGTGTATTATCAGTTTAGATACAAATGGCAAGTGTACTCTTAGCAGTGAATCCCATATAAACCGGACATGTGTGGGGACAAAATAAATTCCGGTTAGAGGGGTTTCCAGTTTAGAGGTGTTTCTTTAACTCATTAGCCCATAGTATGTTTCTAGTATGGAAGATAGCTGACCACTTAAAGCAGATTGAAAGTAAAGCAGAATGCGCCTTACTTTCAAACTGCTTTAAGCTATCATCTGTAAGAACGTGGTTTTTTCTTCGGTGTAGGAATAAACCAAAGACGGTAAAAGGGCGTATTTATGGTTTAATGGGTAACAATAAAGAAGGGTTTAAAACGGAACCAAAGCTTTTTTCCGGTTTAGAGAGAGTTCCGGTATTTAGAGGTTCCGGTTTGGAGGGGTTCAACTGCATTTGTAAATGACGAGTATAGTAATGCAAGCGTTGAATATGATAAGCCCCCTAATTGACGATAAACTATTTATTTGCTTTGAACAAGATTAATTGGTATGATGAGACTTATATCTAAGCACATCTTAACCCTGCATGGTAAGCTGGTCTTGGCAAGCATTTGTAAACAGTGTGGATCCGAATTAGACGCCGCGTTACGCGGCGTCTAATCCGGACAATACCGTTTAGCATTTATATTCAGCTTTTCTTCAGTTTAGGTAGCTTAACAATTACCTTTCGGGGGTCACAGACGATACATTTCAAAGTGAAGCAGACGAAAATTCAGCGTGATAAGGGTTACGGATGGTTTATAAGTGGCACACTGGAAACAGTTGTTGTGACACTAAATAGTGACTTAATCTTAGCGGCTCCGGTCATCAGTATAGATGGAAATTGGTTGGCGGACAGAATATGTTGATACTAAATGACAGTCATGACCCCTTTCCTTTGACGAATGTAAGAATAAAGGGAGATAAAGAGGGTGGGAGGGAGGGTGATAGGGGATAGAGAGAATGAGGAAGAGAGATAGAGAAATATAGAGAGAAAGATGAAGATAGGGAGAGAGAATTGTATACAGAGAGACGCAGATAGAGAGAGGGACAGACATACAGACCAACATACAGAGAGAGAGAGAGAGAGAGAGAGAGAGACAGACAGACAGACAGACAGAAACACGTGTGTGCACAGACAGACATACAGACAGACAGAAAGAAAGAAAGGGACATAGAGATACAAAGAGAACGAAGACAGAACTTCATATCAGAAAGAGATGACGTCTGTTATGGTAGCGTATCTATTCTACAAATAAATATTAGAATATTGATACAATCCGTACCAGATTTTGAATGATATGTCCCAAATGTGACAGTTTTATTCCCAAATGCTGCCGTGCAATCATTAATAATTAATGGTTTTCTATAATGAACCCTTTGCCCTCTATTTCAAAGGTCAATGAGCCAAAATGACCAATCTGACCAATATGATAATAAATCAACTCTTTGCCTGCCGCAGTACCGTTTGTCTTAACCCATTGCCCCATAAATACGCCTTTTAACCCCTCTTATTTATTCCTCCCCCTGAAGAAAATAGCTCCAATTTATACAGTTAAAATTATTCAACATTAGAAATATTTTCTATAATCTAGCAGATGGTAGTTTAAAGCAGGCTGAAAGCAAAGCAGAGTGTGCCTTTACAAGCGGACTCACATTTACAAACAGTTTGAATATAGATTTGACGCCGAGTTACTCGACGTCTGATCTTGATTCAAACTGTTCGCAAATACAGTGCTCCCTGTCTACAACGACACCCAATGGGAGACACTGACTGTGTGTCCCTTATAGAGAGGGAATATTAAGACCGGGCCTACATTAGCAAACAGTTTGAATCCAGATCAGACGCCGCATAACGCGGCGTCTGGTCTGGATTCAAGCTGTTTGTCACTCGTCATTTTATTTCTTCTATCAAAATCTCCAATTATATGTATCTTTGAGAAAACAGCAGACGCCAATTAAAACAGACGATATTGCAGCAGTTAAAGCGTTAGACATTATTGTCCCGTTTAGGGAATTGCGGTAAGGGTCGTTGTAAGGAGGGAGTCGTTGTTGGGAGGGCCGTTGTAGAGAGGGAACACTGTACATGTAACAGTCCAAATTGACGTCGTGATTGATATGGACAGGGTTGACATTACGCCCGATCGCGAGGACAAATAAAACAAGGCGACGTCTAATGACGTCATAGTCTACAACTATCATGCTTTAATACTGTCTGCTTCAAAATTGTTGTCTGCTGAATTACGCAAATGTAGTTTTGACGAAATTGTTGAAGAAAACTACAATTTCCTCAAAAAAATACACTGTTAAATTAACTGTTAAAAAGGTTCATTCTAAATCAAAAGTCGATAAACCAGATGTCTGGTCCAATGTCGCTGTGCAAGACTAAGTTTACAATCCCCCCCCCCCCCCCCACCCCCTTTGCTTCCACAACTCACGTCTTTTACCAAAAGTGTTATCTGCACAATTTTTTCAAATAAAATTATAACGTCTTAGTAACTGACGAAACTTTAATACAGTTGTCTCACACTTTGGGACCCTGATCAGGTTACTCAACGTTTGATCTTGATCCTGTTTATAGAAGACAGACCGACCTCGCAATGTAAAGACTACATCGTAATATGATTCCGCCCATGCGCTATACAGTGGAGAAAAAGTTATTCTTTCCCAATAAACGCATTTACGCTAAAACTATGAATTCCATTGCAAACAGTTTGGAGCCGGATCAGACGCCGGGTTACCCGGCGTCTGATCAGGCTCCAATCCGTTTGCCACTCAGACAAAAAAGAATAATGAGAAATGTCAGAAAATAGTTATTTTCTACATTTTAGTGAATTGCGTTTGCGTTTAGTTTCGTTCAAACGGGAAAGAATAACGTATTCTCCACTGTAATCTAGGTCGCTAGCTTTCATAATTGTCGTATGCAACATTTGTCACCTGCAGTACGTCTCAGATATATATAATTCATCTGTATTTTATTTCGAAAATATCATCTTAACCCTTTACCCAATAACCCGTTTATAACATTATTTACAGGTGATCACTTAAAGCAGGTTGAAAGTAGGGCAGAATGTGCCTTAAGGCATATTCTGCTTTATTTTCAGCCTGCTTTAAACTATCATCTGCTAGGCTATATAAAAAATATTTGTTATTGTAATTGTTCATGAGGGTATTAATTAACTGGAACTATTTTCTTCAGCGGAGGAATAAATTAAATACGCTAAAAGTCGCTTCTATTGGGAAAAGGTTAATGGCAAACAGTTTGGGTCCAGATGAGACGCCGAGTTACTCGGCGTCTCATCTGGACCACAACTGTTTGAAATCACTTTCCCAACTTCGCCGGTATATGTAACGTGAAGAAAGGTTTAACGAGAAGTAAACAGTTAGTAGATAATAAAAAATAATGTGCATAGGCATCATTAATGTTGACATATTGTAGGTGTTACCTCGGTAGAGCCAAAAAACAGGACTACAGCTGTCAGCTGTCACGTTAGAGACGTACACGTGACCTATTGACCTATAGGGACATGTATATTTCTTAACCCACTATCCCATAGACTGTTTCTTTTGTTCTGTTCTGTTCTGTTCAGTAGAGATGTGCACAACGCTTTGTTTGCTAGGTTCAGGCAGTAAAATAGCAATTGATTAATTGATCTAGTTTTGAAATTATGTGACAACTTAAAGCAGGTTGAAAGTAAAGCAGAATGTGCCTGCCTTAAGGCACATTCTGCTTTACTTTCAGCCTGATTTAAGCTATTATCTGTTAGAAAATAGAGAAAAAAATCTGATGGTACATATTCATTCATGACTGTATAAAATAGACCTTTTTTCTTCGGTGGAGGAATCAATTAAAGGCGTAAAATGGCGTGTTTATGGGGGAATGGGTTAAACCTGCATTAGCTCATTGCCTACTGAAAGTGTAAAATTGATCATTCCAGTTTTCAATTAAGTTTTATTCACTTTTGACTTGTTCAATATATAACAAAATGACAAACAGTGCAGACCCTGAACAGAGGGTTCCTATAAAGGCCATCTGATCTGATTCTACACTGTTTACATATGATCAGTTTACTCTTCCCCGGTACAATGTAAATGACGCATATTATGCGACACTAGGGGCCAATTGTACCATTCTATATGATGCCCATAAGCAGTCTCTTATACTTAATTACTGCAGGATAAAGCATTGCAGAAAGCTCATGCCGGAGCTTTCTGCATTACTAATACATGTATAATTTAGTGAGCAATTATCTTTCTTTAATTCATCTGTAATCTTTCTCAAATAAGGGTCGCTCAATACAAGCTTGACTATATGTAATTTGTGATATGAAAGTGTCGTAAATAATGACTTCTATTTTATAATAGATTAACCAGCACATAAAACAAACAGAGATAAAAAAAATAATTAAAAACATAAAACGCACGCATTAATTATATTATGGTTAACTCTCATCTTTCTTACAGTGGAGAATCTGTTATTCTTTCCCGTTTAAACGCAAACGTACGCAAACGCAAAGCACTAAAACGTAGAAAAGAACAACTTTTGGACAATTCTGATAGTTCTTGTTTATCTTGGTGGCAAACAGTTTGGAGCCTGATCAGACGCCGGGTTACCCGGCGTCTGATCTGGCTCCAAACTGTTTGCACTGCAAATAATAGTTTTAGCGTAAACGCGTTTATTGGGAAAAAATAACACATTCTCCACTGTAGCACGGTTTGGGTAATCGTAATACTGTTATAAGACACAGAAAACTTTTGGAGCTTTCTACATTACTGGGGCCCGTTTCATAATACTTCTTACGACAAATTTTGTCGTAAGTCAGAATATAAAAGTATCAATTTCTTTTTATTTCTCCATCTAATCATGTCTTGTGACATCTTTTTGGAATCGTCTTGAAAAGACGATTCCAAAATGATGTTACAAGACAGGATTAGATAGAGAAATCAGAGATTAAATGTATTTTAAAGTTTTGACTTACGACAACAATTGTCGTAAGATGTTTTATGAAACGAGCCCCTGGTGCATTAGGCTTGCATCCTCGAACCTGTGTATCTCAATTTTTCGTAGACAACACAGGCACTTAATGCTGGACAAAAATAATACGTAAGAATATGCATACAATTTCCCTGTATGAAGCTGTCAGTTATGTTGAATCTTCGCCTGTGATCTTCTCTACATAATTATATTGTCTACAATTGTTTTAACCCTTTGCCGCGGCGTCTGATCTGGATCCAAACTCTTTGACACTCTTCTTTAGGTTTCTTTACTTAAAAAGTGTATACATCTAAATTTAACAATTTTGGCAGACGACAATTTCGAAGCAGACGACATCATCGCAGGATAAGGGTTAAAAGATACATCTAAAGCTATTCCAAGAAACCCTTAGCATAACGGTCAAACATTTTGCATTCTGCTCAGACGCCGCATGTTGCGGCTACTAACTGTTGTGGGTCAAAATTGTTACCAAATTCTAGATAAGTATATAGGTCTAGTAGTTAACTAGTAAATGAAGTGTTCAATTCAATTCCATTTCTCGTTTACCATTAACTGCCGATGACGTCATCAATTTAAAACAAGTGTCGTCTGCTTTCATTTCTCAAATTTGTATTTGACGTTTTTTTTTACCTAAGAAATATGGTAATGAGTGGCAAGCAGTTTGGACACTGATCAGACGCCGCGTAACGCGGCGTCTGATCAGGATCCAAACTGTTTGCAAATGACCGTTGTACTCGTGGTATTTAAAGCAGTGAATTTGTTAATAAAGAGATGCTTACTCCAGGGCTGCCATAAGTTGACATGAAAAATCCTAAGATTTCCAAATTTGCATTTTTCAAGTGCGATTTTACAAATCGTACCTTTACCCCATTGCCTGTTTTTAGTTTTGTTGACATGTGGCTGCTTAAAGCAGACTGGAAGTAAAGCAGAATGCGCCTTTAGGCGCATTCTACTTTACTTTCAGCCTGCTTTAAGTTACCAATTACTAGAAAACAAATCCGAAGATTTGGGAAAAATCCGGAGAAATGGCAGCCCTGTTATTCTATAATTAATTTTATAATTTTACATTACTTACCTCGATTTTCGTCCATTATCAATATTGATTATCTAAAATCTCTCTTCTTCCTTTTGCTTAGTATATCCCGCGGCATCAATGCTCAGTGTGATACAAGTTCATTTAACTTAAACACTCTAATTTAACATTTAACTTAACACTCTAATTCAGTCTACAATATCCAAGTATAGACACGAAACTGAGCGCCAATATGCATACATGTCGTCTACATGTATTTGCTAAAACCCTAGTAAGAACCTTAAATTAAAGCTACTTTCTCCTGAATAAATCGCAGCTTCTTATTTAACAACCAAATGTTTCCCAGCACGATTTCTACGAATCTATGTAATTGATAATTAAAGTTTTCACTGAATAGTTCTGTGTTTTTACAAGTCCAGATTTACATTTTTGTCACGTTATATTTTCCACCGCAAAAAATACATTTACATGTATATAAAAGCACGAATATAGGTTTTTAGCTATCACACACACTATACGTCTAAGCTGTTCTCGCTTGTCAAACACACATGTACAAAGTCATCAGTATAGGACTAAATGAGAAATAAAATCAATGATGTCGTCTGCTATTGAGAGAAACCAGTCTGACATCTGGCGTCACACTGCTACAGACTGTCACTGGCAAAATTAAACATCCGGGTATTAAGAGAACGGTTATCTTTGTTCTCCATCACAGCAGCTTTAATCAGCATCCATTTCGAGTACCGCTTTAAGAGCCATATGACAGTCACGTGACGAAGAAATTTGTTTCTATTTTTAGAACTGATATCAAATCGACTGAACGACCCATTTGATGGGAAAGGGCGAATATAAATACAGATGGGATCTTATTGCATCTTTTCAGTAATCATTACTTTTATTTTGCAGTCACGTGCTTTACATTCATGCTATCAATCTATCGCCATACAGTGGAGAAGAATTTATTCTTTCCCGTTTAAACGCATACAATGCGCAAATACATGGCAATAAAATGTATAAAATGGAAATGTTGAGAAATTTATACATGATGATTTAATTTTAATCTGGGTGACAAACGGCTAGGCGCATGATCAGATGCCGGGTTACCCAGGGTCTGTTATGGTTCCAAACTGTTTGCAATGGAAAGAATAGTTTTATAAATGTGTTTATTGGCATAGGATAACGTCCTACCCACTGTATGAAAGGTTAATATAGTGCTAACAGTATTTTTGTCATATCGCGACTACGCAATGTTAGTAAAACGGTACCCTGGAGACAAATTGATGGGTAGCAAATCCCCTTCAATAGTGTAGACTTGTAGTTAAGACCTTAGCCAACAGTTTTGATTCAGATCAGACATAACTTTACGTTTTAACTTGTCTAAGTCCAAACCGTTTAACAATGCGACTCTGTGTCTGTAGACTGGAGAAAGACGCTTACTTTCTAATTAATGCGTTTACATTATTACTTTTATTCCTATAGCAAACAGTTTGGAGTCAGATCAGACGCCGGGGTACCATACGTCTAATCAGGCTCCAGACTGTTTACCACTCTGATTAAAATGAGTAGTTAGACTGTTTCAAAATGTTGTCATTTTCTATATTTTATTGCATTGCGTTTTGTTTGCGTTTTAACGGGGAAAATATGCCCCCCCCCCCCCCCCCCCCCACACACACACACCAAAAAACCCCATAAAACAACAACAAAAACACACAAATAAAAAATGAAATGATAATAAATAATAATAATGATGAAGAAAGAAAGAGAGAAAATAAAGAAATAAATAAAAAATAATAGATTTCTAAGTAAAAATCAATAATATAAGTGATTAAAAAATATTTACAATACAATATCAATTTAAGACAGTTACTGGTTGAGTATAGAAGGATTGTCGTTGGTGAGGCAAAGACGGCGGATTCGAGATTGGATCGAAGCTACATCATACTGTAATTATATTAAGTAATCCGTTTGGCCCGAGGATGTTGAATATTATTAACTCTTTGCATGCTAGCGGCGGCTATATCCACCACAGTGATTGCCCTTTGCAAACAGTTTGGATCCAGAGGAGACGCCATGTAACGCGGCGTCTCATCAGGATCCAAACTGTTTGCCATTCTGACCCTAAATTTAAAAGAAATTTTGAAAATTCTAATTTTAGTACGATAGCAGACGACAAATTGTTGCAGACGAAAAAATTACCCAGCATGCAAAGAGTTAAAGAAAGCTAGTGTGCACTAAAGTGGAGAACATGTTATACTTTTACTAAACGCAAACGAAACGCAAACGAAGCGCGATAAAACGCAAACAAGGACAAACGTTTCGACATTTCTGACTACTCATGTTAATTTTAGTCGCAAACAGTTTGGAGCCTAATCAGACGCCGGGTTACCCGGCGTCTGATCAGGCTCCACTTCTTGCTGTTTGCAATTAAAGTAATAGTTTTAGCGTGAAATGCGTTTAATTGCGAAAGAATAGCGGTTTCACCACTGTGCTATTGATCACCATGCTGCGAGCTAGATTTGTACGTTGAAAATGAGTACTAAACATATCATAAATAATGCAAGCAACATGATACTATCTGTTCCTATCCCTTTGCCACATAAATAGTTTGTTTTACTCTTAAATAGTAGGTCGTTGCTAACAGCGGACTGAAAGTAAAGCAGATTTCTGCTTTAATTTAGTCTGATTTTAAGTGCCTTAAAAAGCACCAGTTATTTGTTTGACAACCCCCCCCCCCCCCCCCCCCCCCTCAATCCCGGTTATCAAAAGTCGTGAAAGTAACTGTACATGTAGTAAAAGCATGAGATTTGAGGCACACCCATCTCATTATGTCTATAGAGAGGCACTGGCACACTCCAACTCAATGGTTTTTCAACCTAAACCATCAAAAATATAAGACGGACCTCTCATGGGAAGCTTCACTGATTCTTTGCATAGACATTCATCTGGGTTGCATGCTTGTTTGCAATTTTCTACTTAATTAGGTGTAACCACCCGTGCTACGAGTCAAGTAATGCGGTGCTATGGCGATGATAGAATTAACTGAAGCAAATGATACGTTATGGATTGATAAGAATTATATGCGTATAATGTTAACCCGTAACCCCATGCACAGGCATTTTTACACCTTTCATTTAATTCCTCCACTGAAAAAAGTACCATTTTATACAATAATGAATATTTACCATAGGACATATTTTCTATAAAAATCATTTCAGCAGTTTGTAGCTTAAAACATGCTGAAAGGAAGATATGCTGAAAGCAATGCAGAATGTGCTTTACTATAAACTGGTCATGACCCTTTACTCCATAGAAACGCAGTTTAACGCCTTTAATTTATTCCGCCACTGAAGAAAATACAATGCCGTTACATGTTTATACAATCGTAAATATATCACATTAAATACTTTCTATATTCGAGCAGATGGTAGTTTAAACGCGAAGCAGAATGCACCTTAAAGAGGCTCGCAACCGGATTTAGCATTAAAAATTGTAATTTGTAAATATATGTCAAATGATTATATAAATGGGTAAGATTTAGTTTAGGATAATAAATTCTGTTAAAAATGCATTTCCAAATAAAAAAAGAGAAGAAGCTCTGGTGGGATTCGAACCCGTGACCCTCCAATGCGGAGACAAACCGCCTCGACCACGGACGCTCTCTCTCTATATATGGTAGCAAATTAACGTACTTCACTGGTAGCGCTTAATACTACATTATTCGGCTCCGGTTTATGTCAGAGCCCGTGTAGAGAAGCAACAACAACAGCAAAACCGTCAGCTGACGCTATTGAAAAACGATGGAATATATCTAAAATTCGGTGACGATTCTTGAGACTTTTTTTGGACTGATCATATTTTTTTAATGTCAGAAGCCAAATAATGCCACAAATTTGCTTTTATTTGAGTATTTTATTTTATTTTGCCAAGTACACCATCCGGTTGCGAGTCGCTTTAAGGTGCATTCTTCTTTACTTTCAACCTGCCTTAAGTTGTCACATGTCTTTCGAACTAGAAACATGCTACGATTAAAGGTCAAGAAGTTACCTTTTTTCAAAAGTTGAATAGGGCCATTTGGTAATGGGTGCTTTTTTAAACTAATTTATATACAATTTCCTGATTTCTATAAATATTTATTATGCCATGATAAATATGGTTCAGTTAAACCTCGTTAACTGCAAGTAAAGTGCTATCATTAGTAACGCTTTGCATACTGGGTAAAATACTTGTCTGCAACAATTGTCGTCTGCTATTGTTCTAATTATAGAATTATCAAAAACTCTTGTCAAAACAGTAGGGTCAGCGTGTCAAACTGTTTGGATCCTGATAAGACGACACAACGGTAATCACTGTATGCTATACAGCGGAGAAAACATTATTCTTTCCCGTTTAAACGCAAACGAAACGCAAACGCATCACAATAAAACGTAGACAAAATACAACTTTTCGACAATTCTGACTATTCATGTTAATCTGAGTGACAAACAATTTGGAGCCTGATCAGACGCCGGGTTACCCGGCGTCTGATCTGGCTCCAAACTGTTTGCAATGGAAATAATAGTTTTAGCGTAAACGCGTTTATAGCGAAAGAATAGCGTCTTATCCACTGTATCTGCCGCTAGCAAGGTACAGTGGAGAATCTGTTATTCTTTCCCAATAAACGCGTTTACGCTAAATCTATTATTTGCAGTGCAAACAGTTTGGAGCCAGATCAGACGCCGGGTAACCCGGCGTCTGAGCAGGCTCCAAACTGTTTGCCACCAAAATAAACAAGAATTATCAGAATTGTCCAAAAGTTGTTCTTTTCTACGTTTTAGTGCGTTGCGTTTGCGTACGTTTGCGTTTAAACGGGAAAGAATAACAGATTCTCCACTGTAAGAGGTAAGTTATTATATTACGGCATGAAATATTTAAAATTGCAAGTGGGTAAGAAATCGATAATTTGCAAAATTTCTTAACTTTTATGACTGGATGAAAGTATTCAAAATATTGGCAATTGAGAGAATCATGCTGAGTTTTATTCTATGGCCATCGATTTCACTTATAAAATAAACATGAAAAAGGATTGGAAATAAGTTAACCTGCATTTAACTTACTCATCTCTAAAACCTTAAACGGACCCTTAGCAAACAGTGCAAGTCCTTTAGGGATCTTCTGATCTGGGTCTACACTGTTTGCATAGGCCACGTCTTCTCTTCACATTTATAATTTTGGTAAATGACGCTGGGGTTCAATGTGTTTACCCATTACCCATTACCCAAATATACGCCTTTTTACGTCTTTCATTTTTTTGGAAGAAAAATAGTTCCACTTTATAAAGTCACGAATATGCAGCATAAGAAATATTTCTTTATCCTAACAGATGCAAGCGTAAAGCAGGCAAAAAGTAAAGCTGAATGCGTCTTAAGAAGAAATTTCAAATGTCTGATAAGAATCCAAACTGTTTACAAAACGCACATTTTGACGTCATTAAGGGTGAAAGGGTTAAGCTGCCGGATACCAGGCCATATTTGTAGGGTATTTCTAGGAGCCCTATACCGGACGTCAAGATGAATCTACTAGAGATCCGGTAACCGTCCCAAAACTAGGCGGAACTAACCATAGAGACACTTCCTATAATAATTCTAATGCCTTTGTTCTGATTTAAGCCTCAACCAGTAATAAGGGCTGCTATCTTACCATTTCATTGCCAATGACGCTATAATGCGCCTTTGCAAACAGTTTGGATCCTGATCAGACGCCGCATAACGGTGGCGTCTGATCAGGATCCAAACTGTTTGACACTCACTTCGAAATTTCGTCAGACATACTGTCCAAAATCTAACTTTAACCCTTTACCTGATAGCCTATTTCTAGTATTGAAGATAGTTGACCACTTAAAGCAGGCTGAAAGTAAAGCAGAATGCGCCTTAAGGCGCATTCTGCTTAACTTTCAGCCTGCTTTAAGCTATCATGTGCTAAAATACAGAAACTATTCCCTATAATATATATTTTCATGACTGATTACATTGGAACTATTTTCTTCAGCGGAGGAATAACTCATATTCGCTAAAAGTCGCTTCTATGGGGGAAAGGGTTAAAAATATGTTGCCGACAACAATATTGAAGCAGAAGACAATATGGTGGTGAAGGGGTAAAAACTTCACGATAAATTTGGCGATGAAAGGGTTAGTTTTCTTTAGGGTTTCGCTTAGCCCTTTCTTCCCCGAATCTTCAAATGGGGAATTCCAGCGTCCAATTTAGTCTAGTCCATTTTGACTATTTAACCCTTAATATCACAACCCATTTCAAGTTTTGAAGACAGTTGGCCACTTCAAGGCTTGAAGCAAAGATGAAAGTACAGCAGCATGCGCCTTAAGTCTGCTTTAAGCTACAATCTGCTATAGGATAAGGAAAAACTTCCTTTTTGGTACATATGAGTGTATAAAGTGGAACTATTTTCTTCAGCGGAGGAATATATTAAGGCGACAATGTATCGCAAATTCCTTTCAGGCGACTTTGCACAGTTTGGATCCTGATCATACACTACGTCAAATTGTTTAGCAAACAACGGAGATATAAAAAGGGAGATAACAATGATTATGAGTTTGAACAAATTCACACATAATCAGTGTTGTATCCCTTGAAAAGTGGAAAAAAGAGAAATGGGAGACGGACAGACACGGACAGATAGACAGACAAACTAAAAAAATATCAGTTAATAGATAAAACTATAATCTTTGTAATGCCGGTTGTGGCTAAGCTCTGTGAGAGAGAGAGAGAGAGAGAGAGAGAGAGAGAACTTGAATTACCGTATCTGCGTGGACATTCGTTCCGCGAGAAACCCTAGTTGTGGGGACGCGCCGTAACTCCGGGGACGTCAGTCACGTCCCCACAATTACAAGAGCTTATTTCTCTCTATATCTCGTTCTTTCTGCTACTCACCCTCACGGGTAACATCGAGCAGTTGCGTACCAAGTGCCTATTAGTAGAATTATTGCTTCAAAACGTATGAACGGAATTATTTTGATAGTTTTGGCAATGTCCCCAGAGCGATGTGAGAGAGGCTATTTTATCTCTTTAAGTACCGTTGGTTTTGGCATTGCCGCAGACTCTGCGTTAACATATAATGGGAACCAGGCTAAGTCCTCACGAATACGGCAATTCAAGTTTCATCATGACGTCATACTGTGATAATTGTGAACTCATACCGCATGCCGTGCTCAGTCCGATTCCCATCCGGTGGTTTTATATTCTTAAAGGCAGAGCTCCAGATAAAGGGGGGGGGGGAGATTTGTCAAAAATAAACTAAAGTCTTTTCTGCATTAAACAGTATGGTGTCGCATCTCATTAGAGTCGTCTCTTCGGGGCGAGTCTGTTGTGTGGTAGCACTGTGGGGTTTGGTGCTGAAATAGGTCTATTTTTCATTTTTATAGTTTTCACTATATTGCCATAAATGTAAAATCTGCCCCACCCACTAGCGGTCATGTTTTTTAAGATAGGAACATTATTTTAAGAAATCTGATCGAGGGTCACCAATGGCACATTTGGGTAAAATTATTTTCAATTCGGACCAGTAGTTTTTGACAAGAAGATTTTTAAAGTTTTTTCAATTGGTTGCCATGGCAACCACAATTTCAATTGGATGACCTATATTTGAAGAAATCTGAGAGAGTACCCTACAAGGAACAATCCTATGAAGTTTTGACGAAATTGGTCCAGTGGTTTCCAAGAAGAAGATCTTTAAAGAAAAAGTTTGACGACGGACGGACGGACGGACGACGGACACAGGGCGATCACAATAGCTCACCTTGGCACTTCGTGCCAGGTGAGCTAAACATGCAAACTTTACCAATTCAAGGGCCATAACTCAGAAATGCCAAATGCAATTTTTCTGATTATTGAACATGACCGAGATTTTATGCATATTCACATTTGGAGAAAGTTTGGTGAAAATCAATTGAAAACTATTTCATTTAGAGAGAGGACACGAAAAGTGTAACGGACGGACGGACGGACGGACAGCGCGATCACGATTATAATGAGATGTGATGTGTCCCTAGAAAGGCTAGGGACAGTTTGAGACAACGTCCCCAGAGTGCAGCTTAGAATGTATCTCAAAATAAAAGAGATAGCATTAGGTCCCCACACTGTATGGGGACAAAGTGAGAGAGATATGAGATAACGTCCCCACAAAGTTTGCTTTTTAAAAGCGTTTTTCTTTAAACAGAATATAGTTGCAAACAAATAAGCGGAGAGATAAGGTTATTTTGACGTAACTGAACAATAAAATGCAAAAAGTTAATGTCTGGCATGGCTAATTCTGTACGTCCCCATAACGTTGGTTTTAAACTTAACCGTAACTGTGGGACCCAAAACCAGAAAGAGAGAGAGAGACAGACAGACAGACAGACAGGCAGACAAACATAATTTAGGTTTAGGAGCTTTTTGCTTTACTTTAATTCTTGCTTTCATTCCCTCTCCTTGTTTTACACAACCAGTTAGTCTTCTTTGTAGTGGTCGTAATACATGTATATCCTATGAAAGAACCATTATAACTATGCATAGCAGAGCTACCATAAGTTGTTCATAAACATCTTAAGATTTCAAAATGTTCAAGCAATTTGAGAAATAACCCTTTCGCTGCCAGGTTCTATAACACGAACATAATTATGAAAAAGTATAGAAACGGATCAGAAATCCATATCAATGTTTCAATTCCGAGTTTTAAAAGTAAAAGCAGGAATCCGAAGATTGCGGGAAAAATACGTAGGTCTGGAGAAATCAAGAAAACTCCGAAGATTTCGGACAAATCCGGAGAAATGGCTGTCCTGAGTAGGAACATAACATAGCTACAGCCCTGGTTTTGGGTCTACGAAATTGTCTGAATTTTGAGGTACATCATGCAAGAAGAAGTTGTTCACCGGTAACTGAAGCTAAGTGGCCACATAAAATGTCACAAAGTTGGCCACATAAGTGTCAAATACTCCGTCATAATTCTTCTTCGTCTTCGAAAGTTGCACCTTCATTCACTGCAGCTGAAAAATTATAACAGAACACGTGGATTAGAATCTGTTTAATTGTAGCTACAATGCTCCCTCCCTGTGTGTCCTTCAGTGGAGAATCTGTTATTCTTTCCCGTTTAAACGCAAACGTACGCAAACGCAAAGCACTAAAACGTAGAAAAGAACAACTTTTGGACAATTCTGATAATTCTTGTTTATCTTGGTGGCAAACAGTTTGGAGCCTGATCAGACGCCGGGTTACCCGGCGTCTGATCTGGCTCCAAATTGTTTGTATTGGAAATAATAGTTTTAGCGTAAACGCGTTTATTGGGAAAGAATAACATAGTCTCCACTGTAGCTAGTCACTGCTGCCGTATCCGACTGATTGGGTAGGGGATTGTATAAGAGTGGTTTACTGCACACATGAGTTATCCGATTACCATAATTGAATTGTTTGGAGAACAGCGACAATCGTTGTAAGGAGGGAATAGTTGTTCGGAGGGCCGTTGCAGGGAGGGAGCAGTGTATGCACATAGTCTAATAAGTCTATTTAATCGTCCATTTTAACCCTTTCCCTCAAAGCCCGTTTCTAGTTTTGAAGGCAGGTGAACCCTTAAACCAGATTGAAAGTAAAGAAGAATGCATCTTAAGGTGCATCCTGTTTTACTTTCAATCAGCTTTAAACTACCATCAGCTACGGTGTAGGAAATATTTCTTATGGTACATGTTCATGACGGTAAAAAGTATTTTCTTCAGGAGGAATGAATGAAATGCGCTAAATTCACTTCTTTTGGAGAAATTCGTAACGGTAGTCTGGGCTCCAGATAAGAGGGAGTAAAGTGAACAAATCTATCATTTTCTCACTCATTTCAGCACCAAATTATATGGTGATACTACTCATTAGAAGAGACGAGTATATTCTAATTATTTGTGACACAATAGGGGTTAATGCAAAAATAAATATTCTAATATTTGAAAAGCCCCCTTACCTGGAGCTTTGGGTAGTGTATGTAATAACATCGGTAAATGTCGGCCAGTATCGGTACTTTACGTAGTACGATCGGATTTTCTCGTCAACTGACACAGCTGTGTTCAAACACAGTTCGGAAGAAAACTATTGTGTGTGTGTTGTTCGGAGGGAGTTGTTATAGAAAGTGAAAATTAAGAATTGGCTTACAGTTGCAAAGAGATTGAATACAAATCAGACGCCGCGTATTGCGGTGTCTGATCTGGATTCAAGCTGTTTGTAACTTGACATTATGTTCTTTCTGTCAAAATGTCAAACATGTGACAGCAGACGACAATTTCAAGCAGACGATAGTACAGCAGTGAAAATGTTAGACATAATTGTCTTGTTTGGGACAGTGCCAAGCGTTGTTGTATGGAGAGAATTTGTTGTTCGGAGGGTCGTAGGGAGGTAGCAATGTACCTTTTGAAATTGTTTTGTATTAAGCTTCATCTAAAAAAGTTACCTGTATCTCTGAGAAAATGTGTCTTTTTCCTTCGGTAGTGAACTTCATTCATTGTTTTCTCCCTCTCTAGTATCGAAAATGTTTCCGCGGGCGTGGTAATGATTGCTGTCCCAGACGATGATGCGTTAACGTCTGTAAATGGTGAGAATGTAGGCGGGGCTAAACTTGTTACATGTTGATAAGTATCAGATGTAGGCGGAGACATTAGTACCGCACCAGACGTTGCTATTGGAAACTCTGAAAAAGGCGTGGTTGGGGGCGTGGCAAAAGCTGGAGCGGATTGATATAGTTCATCTATGGGTAGAGACATACTTGTCGTCTCAGACAATAGGTGCAGCAAGTCTGTAGGCGGGAATCTAGAAGGATACAGCTCATGAAGCTCGGTTGCCATTGGTGGAGCGCTGGCAGTGGGAGGGGCAGAGGGTGTCACTGTATCTGACGTCATCCACGGCTGTGATCTGGCAAGTAAAGGCGATGGCATTGGACTAGAGTTGGGCAAGTTACTAATTGGTTGTTGACCTATATTCTGAGAGGCTTGCATCTGTTGATCTGACAGAGGTACAGTTCCTACAATAATTAGGAGGGGTATCCGCAAATCTAGTTCCTTCTGTGATGAACAAACTTTAAGCTGCAATGTAAAATCAGCAAAATGTAATCATCACTTCATCGCTTGTAATTACAAACAGAGACCAATTTAAAACTGGATGAAAATTAACCGGAACCATGTTTTAAGCAGCACAATTATATAATTATAAAAAATATGCAGTCGTTGTACATAACCAAAATTACAATAAACATACATACACATTAGGTTTTCACGTACGAACAATTTGTTTTAAGAAAGTCTATAAAAGAGTTTAAGTTTATTAGACTGTTTAAAGACTGAAATGAGAACATTGATAACGTATTCAGGGGAGAGGACATTATTCTTTCAGAAAAAAAGTGAAATCCTAATGTTCATTGGAAACCATTTCGGCGTCTGATCAGACTGGATAACATAAATCGCCAAAATAATCGAAAAACAGTACTTTTCTCCATTTTATAGCATTGCGTTAATGTTTGTACCTCAACAACATAGTCGACATCTATAAAAGAACAGCCTGGAAGTGACGTCACCGGAAGTGATGTTGGAAGTTCAAACTTTTCATCGGTGTATTTACATTCTCTGCCTGATTTGATTTTTCCTCGACTCACTACGGAAAACGTTTGTTTTTCTCGTGTACGTGATGCGAAAGGCACGTCGCCATACGTAACCACCTGCAATAAAGATTGTACATTCGGACATCGAACAGCTCCATATTACTTAAACCCTACACCATAAATACGCCCTTTACATCTTTAATTCATTCCCCCACTAAAGAGAAAAGACACACGTTATAAAGTCAATAATATAATATTATACAATATGAAATAGTTCTATAGCCTAGTAGATAGTAACTTAAAGCAGGCTGAAAGTAAAGCAGAATGCACCTTAAGGTGCATTCTACTTTACTTTCAACCTCCTGTTTTCAAAACCATACAAGGCCATGGGGTAAGCGAGCTCATTGTGTTTGCTTAGAAGGGTTAGAAACATATTCCGGGTCATCGAGGTTCAACAATTAATATAGATATACAGTATAGATTTGTTCATTAGAGTGTGATATCATATTTATTTGTATGGTATAGGAAGGGAGATAACTCAATATTTCCACGAGGCTTTGGCCGAGTAGAAATATAAGAGGTATCTCCCTTCCTATACCCTTCAAATAAATATAACATCGGACCATCCCGCTCTAACGAACAAAATATTCTATTTATTCTATATGACGTAGGATTGACGGAACAAAAAGAAGCGCAGTCTTTAACTACTAGGGGCGGGGCATTAACATATTCGAAAGGGGTTCTTCAAAACGGAACTTTCTTCCTTTTTATACGTTATTCTTTCAAATCATAACAACAGCGGACATCATGGTATCACGTAAGAAACGGTGCAAAACAGAATAAAATATAGGGTGGTATCTAACTCATATAAACAAGTATTTCTTTCGTCGTCATAGAATAAATATTGACCGTTTCACAGTTGTTACTTATGGCGTAATTTAAAGTGTCTAATACAGCCACTGTCATATTATCGCCTAAATACATTTATCACATAATTTGCGGTCTGGGAGTTGCATAAAGCGATTGTATAAATATCGTAATCCACTAGTGGAATATCGTTTTTTGGGCTCCGGTCTAACTTGTTCGTCCATAAGCGCTGCATGTAGCGGGGTGCCAGATGACGTCATTTACTATGACGTTAACGTAAACAACGTAACGTTTGGCGGAAAATCTATATAGCGGAGGGTCTACAAACTACGGCTTCAGATCAATTTAATAGGTGCTTGAACTTGTAATGTGATAAATAGAATATCACATTCGTGTTCATTATTTATCATTTTTAATAAACTCGTTGACTAAAATGAATATGACGCTCGCCAAGGCTCGCGTCATATTATTTTAGTCAACTCGTTTATTAAAAATGATAAATAATGAACACTCATACAATATCCTCTATTTTCGTCTGCTTTTACTTAAAACAGAATCTTATATGTGTTTGACTGCTAAAAAAATAGTGGTTTGAGTCCCAAACAGTTGGTGTAAACTGGGAATGACAATGCTTTCGCCATATATAATGAAATATCAGGTTTTTAGATCCGCGATAGCGCAGCATTTCGCGGTTCTATGAATACAGGTTTTGGCTAACGATCCGTCAGAAAACACGAACCGCATGTTTCCAATAAGAAAATAGTGCTCGGTTTTAGTAATGATCTACGCTTTTATAGCGCTTCCAAGTTTTACCTCGTCTGATATATCTTTAAGGTATAGCACGGTTACTTTACCCGATAGAATTTCAGCTTTGATGATTTAATGGAAGTATCAGATTCGTTCCAGATTTCCGCATTACAAATAATGACGTCACCCGGCACAAAGCCACGCCTATTTATTCGAAACGAGGCTGACACCGCACCACTGTTCAAGCAGCATCCACACATGACACAAGTATCTTCATCTTCGGCTGGGTCCTGCAATCAAGAACAGAAAAAAACACCAACAAATTGTGAATTCCGATCATCGAATCGTTCCAGACAGACACAGATGTTCAGTTTAAGAAAAATTACTGATTATGAGGATTTAAACCCATTACCCAATAGTCAGTTTCTAGATTTTATGAATCGTACCTTTAACCCTCTATGACACAAACATAATTGTGCAAACAGTTTGGATCAAAATCAGACGCCGTATCACGCGTCGTCTGATCTGGATATAAACTATTGTAACATAGTTACTATATAGCAGCCGACAGAAAATGCTATCTGCACAAGCATTATCTGGTCGGGATGTATTTTTAGCATTACGTTACTAAGTTTAACTATTACTCAATCTACGTTACGCCTGCTAGAATGTGCGGGGGATTACGAAAGGTCAAACTACGTCACTAATTAGTAAGACTTAGGTAACTCCCCTTATCCCGGAAAAGGCAACTTCCTGTCATCCCACGCTTCCGTTATGCAAATTGCATAACAACGGATGTTACGTCAATCTCTTAGGTTAATTATATATTTGGCGATGGGCTCGGGTAGATTGACACATAAGGAGACAGGGACCATAAGACTACGCCTGGTTATGTTGCTAGGACGTGGCTGGAATGTGCTAACGTAGCTCTGACGTTATTCCTTCGAGTTCCTACAGACTGTTTATAAAGAACCTGCGCGCTCTGCGAGAGGAGAGAGAACTGAGGACTGTAGTAGGATTATAGTGGACTTAGAACTGGCAAGATGTAGGGATACGTTTAGAACAGGTCTTGGCGAGATGTAGGGGTAGAGTTATAAATGCTGGTTTATAAAGAACGTGCCTGGGAACATTTTAGGAAATAAAAAGCTAGACAGAAACGTTTGCCTTGTTATAAAGCAGAACCATGAACCTAGGTTACACAACGCGAAGTGGATTAAAACATCGGACTATACTACACATCTTTGGCACCTACAACAATGTTTCTTAACTGAAAAACACATAAAATTCCAAATTTTAAAAGAAAGAGCAGACATCCAAAGATTTCGGAAACTTTCCGTAGGTCCGGAGAAATTATGACAAAGCCGAAGATTTCGGAAAATTCCAGAGAAATGGCAGCCCTGAGTCCGGTTTACCTTAGTCCAAGGCATCAAAGACCCAATTTAAGCCCGTTTTACCTTAGCCCCCGGTATTTTGTTGAGGTCCAGCGATCTTTCTACGCCGAATTCCACCTTGCCAGACTGGTCTAGGAGACCCCAGACACTGTACACCTTAGCCTTGACCCAATACCGGATATAGCCATGCATACCTTGATGAAAGGAAGAACACGTGTTTGTTAATTAGACCCAACATACAGTGCTCTCTCCTTACAACGATTCCCTCCTTACAACGATGATTGCCGCTGTTCCCCAAACGAGGCAATTATGCACAGCCTTTTCATTGCTGCAATATTGTCTGCTTAAAGTTGTCGTCTGTTGTTTTTTCTCTAAAAGTCACATAATGGACATTTTGACAGAAAAAACCCATAATGTAGAGTGACAAACACCTTGAATCCAGATCAGTCGCCGCGTTACGCAGCGTCTGATCTGGGTTCAAGTTGTTTGCAAATGTAAGCAAATTTGCCTACCTAAAACGACCCCCTCCGCACAACAACCGCAATATGTGTGTTCCATTGGATGTTATTGTAGAGAGGGAGCATTGTAGATGTGAAATCATTATTATCTGGAGCATATTTCCTTAACCATACCAACTTTTTGTGTGTGAGTACAGGACTTCCATAAGTTGATCATAAAAATCCTAAGATTTCAAGTTTTCAATTTTACTAATCGTACCTTTACCTCATAGTCTGTTACTTGTTTTGAAGAAACGTGACAGCTTAAAATAGGTTGAAAGTAAAGTAGAATGCGCCTTATTATAAGGCGCATTCTGCTTTACTTTCAGCCTGTTTTAAGCTACGATCCGCTAGGATAAAAATCCGAATACTTAAGAAAATTCCGGAGGAATGGCAGCCCTGAAATCTCAGGGTGGTAGAATTTGACACTTGAATTGAATGATATGAAAATGCCCTGAACATAATTATTTCTTAGAAACAACAACAACAAAGGTTAGGAATAAAACTTTCACAACGGTACCTTCAAATGATGATGGTATGTGTGTTGGTAAGGAGAAATGGAAGGGAAACTCGTGCTGTCCACTATCTAAGAACTCCACGTTCGGTGGTCCCTCCATATCAGGCTCTGTGAAAAACATGCAAAAGAAAATACTTACATTCGCAGATAAGAAAAGTTAGCTACTAGAAGCCAGCTACTAGTAATGGGAAAAGTTGACTACTAGTAACTGGCTACTACTAGTAGGAAATGTTGGCTACTAGTAACTGGCTAATAGTAGTAGGAAATGTTGGCTACTAGTAATAGGAAAAGTTGGCTACTAGTAACTGGCTACTAGTCATAGGAAAAGTCGGCTACTAGTAACTGGCAACTAATTATAGGAAAGGTTGACTACTAGTAACTGGCTACTAGTAGTAGTAGGAGTATTTGGATACTAGTCACTATTTTTCGTACTACTAGTAGCTAGTTACTAGTAAGCAACGTTTTCTACTACATTCGCCCCATTCCATTCCATTGAAAATAATGATGTTTGATCCGTGTAAAAGCTATTTCTCGAGAGGGCGGGACTTGTGGATATATTCCCAGAGGAGGCGGTGCTTATGAGTCTGCTCTCCGCGAATCATTTTGTTGCGTTGCTTCAGTAATGCAGTTATGACTGTTCCTTATAGGGTACATACTATTCGTGTTAATTACCTCTAATATGGATTAAACATATATTCATACTAATAAAATGTTCATTTAATATTAGAACTTCAGCAAACATAAATATAAGAAATGAACTGAATTTTTTCGGCGTTTAATGGACTTTGCCGATCATTTCTGTAGCTTATTTCGCTTAAACCCCGAGCAAATTCAGTTCAGTTTTTAAATATATATGTCGCTGCCATAATGGCGTAAAATCCCGTCTTACATAGTCTCTGTCATAGTATCGTCTGCTTATTTTTCTGGGTTTTTTTATTATTATTTTTTCGTCTGCTTTAACTTATCAAATTTGGAATTTTAATGCGTGTTTGACTTAATATTCATTGGTGTGAGTGACAAACAGTTTGGATTCTGATCAGACGAAGCGTTGTCTGATCAAGATCCAAGCTTGTTTGCAAATCAATGAAGGAGTTAACAATAAGAAAACAGCCCTTTCTCTCTCTCTCTCTCTCTCTCTCTTTCTCTCTCTCTCTCTCTCTCTCTCTCTCTCTCTCTCTCTCTCTCTCTACAACGACACCCAATGGGAGACAACAATTATGTGCGTTGTTCGGAGGGAGTCGTTATAGGGAGGGAAATTGGCTTACATTTGCAAACAGCTTGAATCTAGATCAGATTCACTCCCCATTAAGTTTGTTTCTGTCAAAATGTCGATTATATGACTTTGAAAAAACAGTAGACGACAATTTTAAGCAGACGATATTGCAGCAGTTAAAGAGTTAAACATTATTGTCCTGTTCAGGGAACTGTGACAAGGGCCGTTGTACGGAGGGAGCACTGTATATCGCTATTTCGAACTTGCTCATGTCAGAAGATATATATATTTCAAAGTTATAGCCACGTTTGAACTTTGAAAGACAGATATGCTCGACTTAAAGACACTTCCAGACCTAATTTCGGTGATAACGCCTAGTCAGGCAGTTCCCATACAAAACGCATGCACCAAAACCTATAGCAAAGAACCACTGAAGCGTCTCTTGAGAGGCCTGTAACTTATATTTGATAGTTTGGTTAGAAATACCAATTGAAAAAGCTCTTGAGTATGAATATGTCAGGGCCTCTCTAGATAAAGCGAAATGGCTATGGCATGTGCTACATGCTTTACAGTTACTTTCACGCCTATCGAGAACTTTGGGTAAATTAAAATATAAAATTCGGGTATGTTCGCGGACTTCAGAGAGTTCGAGATACGGAAATTCGACTCTATACATACCTTTGCCGAAGACAACAATGGACTGTTTGAGGTATTCCTCTGTTTCATACAACTGTCGCTCCTCTAGACCAGTAATTTCTCTCCACTCGGCATGGCCTCGTCCTCGAATCTTCATCTCCACCCCTGTATATATACGAGTATGTATAAGATACAGGGGTCCGTTTTACGCAACTTCGTATATATGACAAAAATGGTCGTAAGTCAACCTTAAAAACACATCTAATTTCTGATTTCTCCATCTAATCCTGTGTTGTGAAATCTCTTTGGAATCGTCTTTGGACTTAATATTTAATACGATTCAAAAGAGATGTCTTAAGACAAGATTAGATGGAGAAATAAATAAGAATTGAAAAATTTAGAGTACGCGTCTTACGACAATATTTGTCGTACGGCGTTTCATAAAACCGGTCCCAGAAGACTAGGAACTATAGAACAGTTAAACAAACAATCTTTTGCAGATTGATAATAAAGACTGCTTGTTTATAAGTGTTCCCTCTCTACAACGGCCCTCCCAACAACGACTCCCTCCTTACAACGACCCCTGTCGCTGTTCCCCAAACAAGACAGTTATATGTCTAAAACTTTCACTTCTGCAATATCGTCTACTTAAAACTGTCGCTGTTTTCCCAAAGTCACACATTGGACATTTTGACAGAAAGAAACACAATGACGAGTTACAAACAGCTTGAATCCAGATCAGACTTCGCGTTACGTGGCGTCTGATCTGGATTCAAGCTGTTTGCACATGTAAGCCACTTTCCCTCCCTATAACGACTCCCTCTCTACGACGCACATACTTTCATTGGGTGTCGTTGTAAGGAGGGAGTCGTTGTTGGGAGGGCCGTTGTAGAGAGGGAGCGCCGTATAGTGGTTAGAGCCACTGTAGCTCCTCACCGCAGTAAAACTCAGAGATCTCTATTACAACCACTAAAATGAAGACCAATGTATTGTATAATAGGCAGGAAACGTCATAAAGTAAAGTGACAGTAAAACAGAAACCTCCTAAAACCTCCCACTGTTACCTTGATTTAAGCGGTTACCTGAAATAAACACCTTATAAATAAATTTACACCATTTAGTGGTCGTTATGGAGAGGTTTTATTGTACATGTATCATTTGTTCATTCCCACATCCTTACTACAAGGCTGTCATAAGTTGACATGAAAAATCCTAAGATTTCCATCGCCTACATGTTTCTGGTTTTGTTGACATGTGGCTGCTTACAGCAGGCTGGAAGTAAAGTAGAATGTGCCTCAATGCGCATTCTACTTTACTTTCAGCCTGCTTTAAGTTACCATGTACTAGAAGAAAAAAAACCCGAAGATTTAGGAAAAATCCGGAGAAATGGCAGCCCTGTTACTAACCATGTATTTTCATGCTCCGTCTTAGAACCAATTTTAGTGTGCCGTACACCACGTCTCCTGCGGGAAACTTCCCATCTATACTGTTCTCCAGATATATTTCAAGGCGTTCTAAGCTTCCCATTGGCTGAAGTTTAGATCACACAGCGCTACAGATGAGAGGGAGTACACTGAACAAATCCAACTTTTTCTCACTCATTTCTGCACCAGCTCCTATGATGTCACAACTCGTAAGAATCGTCTCGAAAACACGATTCTAATGGGTAGTGACACCAATGGGATTAATGCAGAAATAATGATTTTTTTTTACATACACATCATTTTAGTACCAACTCCTATGGTGTCACCACTCATAGGAATCGTCCTGAAGAGACTATTCTAATGAGTAGTAACACCATAGGGATTAATGCAGAAATAAAGATTTTTTGGAAAATAAATACACATCATTTCAGTACCAACTCCTATGGCGTCACTACTCATAAGAATCTTCCCGAAGAGACTATTCTAATGAGTAGTGACACCATAGGGATTAATGCAGAACTATTTTTTTTTAAGTAGACACGTATACTCCCCTTACATTGAGCCCTGCCACAGTAGGTGTAAGCCTATAGATAGACTACAGTGGAGAAATCGTTATTCTTTCCCAATAAACGCGTTTACGCTAAAACTATTATTTGCAGTGCAAACAGTTTGGAGCCAGATCAGACGCCGGGTAACCCGGCGTCTGATCAGGCTCCAAACTGTTTGCCACCATGATAAACATGAAATATCAGAATTGTCCAAAAGTTGTTCTTTTCTACGTTTTAGTGCTTTGCATTTGCGTACGTTTGCGTTTAAACGGGAAAGAATAACAGATTCTCCACTGTATCACAATCTACAAACCAATAATCCTCAAAACAAATTTAAAAGTAACTGTGTTTCAGAATAAACTCGTTATTCACAAATCCTGAGATAAAATTATCTTTGAGTTTACAGTTCAGCTTTACTATTGATCTACAAATCAAGAATCCACAAGACTATATGATAAAAGTATGAAGGGTTTTCTATTTAAAAAGTATATACCATGACCAGATGAGCTCATGTTTGCCATAATGCGATATGTTGTTAAATTGATAAAAATGGAATAGACTTCATTGGAAATTAGATTTGTCTATTAAATGTTTCCGGGTGAACAAGTTATTTGTTTACTATGTAAAGCAGGTATTGAGATATTTAGGTCGCGAATGGTCACAAGTAGGAAGATCAGATACAATGTATATTCAATACATCGATCAACTGATTTGTAACTAGATCTTAATCACATGTTGGAACCAGTCCAATCGAAACGCTTCCCTGATTTTTGTGAAGCAGAAGAATCTCGGAAATTGCCGAGAGGTTACGAGTTCTTTCCGACCAGGGACTGATATGTCGTCTGCTTTCAAATATCCAGCTATTCCTTCACTGTCATTGATCAGTTTTAGACAATTATTATCACCCTTCATTTACGCCAACAGCACCAAAATGCAACTTTGCAAACAGTTTGGATCCTGATCAGACGCCGCGTTACGCGGCGTCTGATCAGGATCCAAACTGTTTGACGTTCAGTATGGAAATTTCTTCAGTCAAAATTTAACAGCCCTAAAGCTGACTTGTGACGACACTACCAATGTAGACGATATTTTGGCGGTAATAGCCTAATAGGCTTAAAGCAGACGATAAAACTCAGCTGAGAAAGAGTTATAGAAATATCACATTGAGTGTCAAACAGGATGGATCCTGATTAGACACCGCTTCGTGAACAGAATTTTAGAAACTGATTGCAAAGACTACATGTGACCTCCTGTGTAGATTAACACATCAGGGCTGCCATAAGTTGACATGAAAAATCCTAAGATTTCCAAAGTTGCATTTATCAAGTGCGATTTTACGAATCGTACCTTTACCCTATAGCCTGTTTCTTGTTTTATTGACAAGCGACTTCTTAAAGCAGGTTGTAAGTAAAGCAGAATGCGCCTTAAGGCGCATTCTGCTTTACTTTCAGTCTGCTTTAAGGACACATGTACTGTGAAATAATCCGGAGATTTAGGAAAAATCCGGAGATATGGAAGCCCTGACACATTCAACCCTAGAGACGAGTATATACTCGTCATTTACAAACAATGTTCCTGTAAAAAAAGTATACTTGTCCTTATATTATGTAAACCCTCTGATCAGATTCTTCGATATTTGCCATTCCTGCAATGTTGCCATAAAATGTCATTAATTAATTTAAACTTAATAAACTTAATTGGCAATACAGGGCAACCATAAAATGCTCATAAAAATTCTAAGATTTCCCAATTTTAGGAAACGTTCCTTTAACCATTTAGCTGCCTGGCAATGGCTTTGGAATTTCAGGGATGACTGATGAGCTAAAGTGAAACAATGTCAAGCAGGTAAATCTAGATCTTGATCTATAGACAGTGGGGTAGCATTTCTCTGAAAGTTTTTTCCGAAATCTTCGGATGTTTCTTTATTTCTCCGGACCTACGGAATTTTTCCGAAATCTTCGGATTTCTGCTCTTGCTTGAATATTCTGCGTTTTAGACTTAGGAAACTGATTGATATGTGTATCAAAACAGTTTAGATCCAGATCAGACGCCGCGGTTACTGTTTGCATAATTATGTTAGTCTGTGTGAAAGAGCCTGGCAGCGAAACAAATATGTGAACTGTGCGAACACTGAACAGATACAGAACTAGATTTAGCCTTTATAGATATAGTGCTCCCTCCCTATGTACAACGACCCTACCAACAACGATAATCGTTGTTTCCCTCCTGATAACAACGTTTTCGCAGTTCCCAAACAATACAATTATGTCACTAACGCTTTCACTGCTGCAATATCGTCTGCTTGAAATGGTCGTCTGCTGTTTTTTTAAAAGTACGTAAATCTAGATCTAGGCCTAATGGACATTTTGACAGAATAGCCCCTTAAAATGACGAGAGACAAAAGGCTTGAATCCAGATCAGACGCCGCGTTATTCAAGCTGTTTGCAAATGTAGCCGATTTCCCTCCCTATAACGACTCCCTCTGAACAACGCACACGTGTTTGTTTCCCTTTGGGTCTCTTAGGATTTTTATGAGCAAAAGTAGATCTACGTTTTTTATGAAGCCCTGTCTAGATATTATTTTCTATTATTTTTCGTACAGAAAAACAACAAAACTGGCTAAAAGTTAATTTTTCTCATATCCAGGAATGAGACGGGTTACGAATTCATGAATGAACAAGCGTGTGGCACGTGCTTTTCATGTAAAACAGCAACATGCTAAGGGAAGTAACTACGTAATGTCACCGGAAGTAGTCATAGCTTCAAGTCGACGACGTGTTGTGGTAGTGCTGTCAAAGTTATTTTACGTCTTTTATCAAAACAGCAGTCCGTAATGACAGTCTGTTAACACACACAATCTCAGGTAATAAATTTATATATATGACAGAACCGTCTTAACTTGTTTGCTACACGTAAAACCATTGTTAAACTTCCGAAACCACCGCGATCGATTTCCTTTCCATGCAGAAAAAGTGGGTGGGGTAACTTGTTGGATGACAGTTCAGGCCTGTCTACCATGCGCTTATGTTCTCCCAAGTGTTTCAGTAAATTAAACTTCTTACTGCGCTTATATCATGAATTTGCTTTTTATTTGATATTGTGTACAATATTATTTATTAAAATACAATTATAGTGACAGTTGGGATCCTGATCTGGAGCCAGACTCTAAAAAATGAAGGCAGTGGCTAACCATTCAGATAATTTTTTACCAAAGCATATAGTAATAAGTACTAATGTAAGTTTGTGCGTGGATGGCAAACAATCTTGAGCAGAAAGAATCCCAGGAACCCAGATAAGAAGGAGTAATCTGAACAAACCCAATATTCTCTCACTCATTTCAGCACCAAATCCTACAGGGCTCCAGATAAAATCCAATATTTTCTAACTTATATCTACACAAAATCCTATGGTGTCACTACTCATTAGAATTGTCTCAAATAGACGATTCTAATGAGTAGTGACACCATAGGGTTTAAAGCAGAAATAAAAATTTTAGTTTTTGAAATAAGCCCTCAGGGCTCCAGATAAGGGGAAGGATTTCAAAAACTAAAATCTTTATTTCTGCATTAAACCCTGTGGTGTTACTTCTCATAAGAATCGTCTCTTTGAGACGATTCTAATGAGTAGTTACACCATAGGGTTTGGTGCTGAAATTAGTGAAAAAATGTTAGATTTGTTCAGTTTACTCCCTCTTATCTGGATCCCTGCTCCCTTTATCTGTAGCCCTAGTATCATCATGTCTTCTGTTACAGCATGGGGGCCAGCAGCAGTAGCTTCAGTGACTTGGCTACTAATGAGTATCTACGGAGATTTGCAGGCCAAGAGACAATCTCACAGCAAGACCCTTTCTGGAATCAGTTCTTGTCCTATACTTTCTTAATCCCAATCAACAGGTAAGTCAAATTCATTTACCCATTTACTCTGCATCAGGGCTCCAGATAATAGGGAGTAAACTGAACAAATTCCATGTTTTCTCACTCATAACTCATTTCAGCACCAAATCCTATGGTGTTACTACTCATTAGGATCGTCTCGAAGATACGATTCTAATGAGTAGTGACACCATAGGGTTTCATGCAGAAATAAAGATTTTAATTTTTGAAATACTCCCCTTATCTGGAGCCCTGTCTTCATAAGTGCCAAAGGACACCCTTATTCCAATACCCCATTCTAGTTTTGAAACAAGGTGATTACATAAAGCTGGTTGAAAGTTAAGCATAATGTGGCTTAAGGGGCATTCTGCTTTACTTTCTGCCTGTTGAAGCTACCATCTAATAGAAAATAGAATACTTTTTTTGTTGCCAATTCATTAGTTCATATTGAAATTATCTTAGGAATACATTTTAGACGTAAAATATGTATCTATTGAGTATTGGGTTAAACAAATGTTGTGCAATACAAACATGACTGTATTGTGAAAATTCTGTTTTCTGTGTCAATTTTGAGAATTTCTTACAGAGCTCCAGAAACATGGAGCTTTCAAAAACTAAAAGATTATTTCTGCATTAAAACCCTATGGTGTCACTACTCATTAGAATCGTCTCGAAGAGACGATTCTGATGAGTAGTAACTAAAACCATAGGATTTGGTGCTGAAAAAATATTGGATTTGTTCTGTTAACTCCCCTGTTCTTTTTATTTCAAGCTCGGATGCCAAACTGTTAGAAGAGTCTACGTCACTGGTATGTAAGAACCTGGCTATCAACAATGCTAAGACTGGGAACTTCGGTAACCTGATCAGAACATTTCTCATGAGATGTACAGAATTGAAGGCTTCAGCTCAGTGTGAGGAGTAAGTAGTGCCCCAAATAAGGGGAGTACTAAAATCTGTATGTCAGCATTAACCCATTACCCATAGCCTGTTTCTCGTATTTAACCCATTACCCCATAAATACGCCTTTATAGTATACACCTTTAATTAATTCCTCTACTGAAGAAAATAGTTCCATTTGATACTGTTACAAATAAAAATCATAAGAAATATTTTCTATATCATAGCAACAAAAGCTTAAGGCAGGCTGAAAGTAAAGCAGAATGCACCTTAAGATGGTGGCTTAAAGCAGGCTGACAGTAAAACAGAATGTGCCTAAGGCACTTTCTGCTTTACTTTCAACCTGCTTTAAGTGATCATATATCTTCAAAACTACAAACGGGCTATGGGGTAATGGGTTAAGATATCACTTAAAGCAGGTTGAAAGTGAAGCAGAATGCGCCTTAGGTGCATTCTGCTTTACTTTCAGCCTGCTTTAAACCACCATCTTCTAGGATATAGAAAATATTTCTTATAGAACATATTGATGTCTGTAGAAATTAGAACTATTTTCTGTAGTAGAGGAATAAATTAAAGGCATATTTATGGGTAAAATTCGACTACTGAGTATTGGAGGTATAAAAAAGAAAGTACTGAATTTTTTTACTCCCTCTTATGTCATGTCTACCTGGAGAAGTTACATAAATACGGTTAGAATGCAGATAAATATTTACGGACCTCTTAGATGAAGTAATGAAGACTTTGAATATAAACTCAAATGAAATAAAAGGTTGGTTCAATTGTGTTATTGTTGTGTGAGTAATTTGGGTACAATAAACAATTTATGGTCCTTGTTGTAGTAAGATATATGAAGGTTTACCAACCATCAAAAGTCATATTTCTGTTGGACAACACGCTTAAGAAATGTGACTTCCTCTTGTAAACATATTTCCTACAACAAGGGTCACAAACTGCCTAGGATTATAGTCCATAAAAATAGCCCAGTGTTTAAGTGGGTTAACATTGCCTTTGTCTTATTTACTTTTGTTCTCCCCATTACTGTATTATGTATTCAGAACATTTCACATTTCAGCTATAATTTTACATTTATGTAACATTTTCACATTTCTATAACACTTTCACAATTTTATAACATTTTCACATTTCAGTAATATTTTCTCATTTTCACATTTTTGTAACATTATTTTTGCAACATTTTCACATTTTTGTAACATTTTCACATGTTTTGTTCTCTCATTTCAGTAACATTTTCACATGGCAGACATACAATGCATTGTTTATCATCCGGAGTGTGTGTAAGTACTTGGTTGAGCACCTCAGTGAGGATCTACTCATTCAACAGTTTGATGCACTGCCTGGCAAGAAAGAAGGTTTGTAATATACATATGTATGGCAGGGCTCCAGATAAGAGGGAGTAAACTGCACAAATCTAACATTTTCTCCCTTTTTTTCAGCACCAAATCCTATGATGTCACTACTCAGAATCGTCTCGAAGAGACAATTCTAATGAGTAGTGACACCAAAGGGTTTTATGCAGAAATAAAGATTTTATTTTTGGAAATACCCCCCTGTTTATGGATCATTTTAACCCATTACCCCATAGTCTCTTTCTAGTTTTGAGGACAGGTGACCACTTAAAGCAGGTTGAAAGTGAAGCAGAATGTGCCTTTCTGATATTTTATCTTATATCCAACATCTGATATTTTATCTTAGATCAACATTTGATATTTTATCTTATATCCAACATTTGATATTTTATTTTACATCCAACATTTGATATTTTATTTTATATCCAACATTTGACATTTTATCTTACATCCAACATTTGATATTTTATCTTACATCCAACAGGAGAAGGAGATGAGGAGCCGTCTGTCGTAGGAGAAGAGCTCATGAATGCTTTGGTACAGATAATAGTGGACGTTCCTGTCTTGTAAGTCAGGGTTTGTTACTTATAATGCTTGGTACAAATACTAAAGTGCTCCCTCTCTACAACAACACCCAATGGGAGACAAAGAGTGTGTTAATTGTTTGGAGGGAGTTGTTATAAGAGGGAAAGTTAAAACCATTACAAAGCTATACTTAAATTTGCAAACAGTTCGAACCCAGATCAGACGCCACGTAATGCAGCATCTGATATGGGTTCAAACTGTTTGTTACTAGTCTTTGTTTCTTCTGTCAAGATTTCCAATACCTAATTTTGAGAAAAACAGCAAACAATACTTTTAAGGGGGTAGGTGCACCTTTGGAAAGTAATTACCAAATTCTTCAAACTTTGCATACAGACAGTAAAATTAGTTTCTATGACAAAACTGGTGAAAAAAGTGGGGGTACCGGACCTTTCTTTTTCACAATTTGAGATATTTCAAGGCTACCCCCCTAAAATTGAAGCTTCATAAAAACTCCTACTTTTTTGTACTACTGTTTTTCAATCTTTATTTAAACAATCTATTTGTACAAAAAGTATCCTAATTTATATTACCATAGTAAGAATAAACCCTGAAAATAATGTTTTTTCAAGATCCAAAATAAAAATGTTTGATTTCACCGGAAAGGAGTAAAATTTACCCCACCCACTTTTTTATAATGGGAGAATAATGCACAGTGAAAATTGCCCTACAAATTGTAGCAAACTAATTACCAAATTTTTTATTTGTTGTTTTTAGCCTTGCAAACATAAAGTTTTAGTGAAATAGCAAATAAAAACACAGGGTCCCGGATCTTTTAAAAAAGATATAGATCATTTTATCTAAAAAAATCCATTTTTTCTCATTTTTAGCTCACCTGAGCCGAAGGCTCAAGGTGAGCTATTGTGACCGCTCATTGTCCGTAGTACGTCTGTCCGTCTGTCCGTCTGTCCGTTCACTTTTACTTCAAACGACATCTCCTCTGAACCCGGGGATTGTAGGGCGGATTCAAACTGCTCATGATGTTCCTTGGATGCTTCTCTACAGAAATTGTTAAAATGAAACTTTCAAGTGGACTACTTATTGTAATTTATTTAAAAAAGTGAAAAACTTTAAACAATCTTCTTGTAAAAAACTGCTAGGCCCACAGCTTTGATATTTGTTTTTTAGTATCTCCTGGTGATTCTCTCTCAAAATTGTTAATATCAAAACTAAAACTGACCATAGGGATTCACCATAGGGATTTTTTCATTGCCGCTTTATGCAGGATTCATTGCCGCTTTATTCAGGTTATACTGTTTTACTGAAGGTTTAAGCAGGGTTTCAAGCACCCTTATACTAAATCACCTATATTTGCAAACAGTTTGGATCCAGGTCAGATGCCACATAATGCAGCATCTAATCTGGATCTAAACTATTTGCCACTCATTTACATATTTTCTTATATTTAGAAAATATAAGTTATTATTTTTTACATATTTCACATACAAACATTTGGAGCAGACAACAGTTCAGCATGATAATAGTCAGTTCTCCCTGAGACGGTCTCTTATTGCATAACTGACCCAAAGCTAGCTCTGAACTCAGGTCACTGAGATACATAGCAGATATTATGATGTCTGCTATTTTGTGCTCAAGCACAACTTAGTTCAAGGCATATTACTTTTGGTATGTCTGTTTGTTTGTTTGTTTATCTTTCTGTCTATCAGTCCACAATTAATTCTTGGCCATAAACAGTATGGATCCAGGTCAGATGCCACATAATGCTGCATCTAATCTGGATCCAAATTTGCCACTCATTTACATATAGTTTCCTATATTTAGAAAATGTAAATAATGATATTTATTAACCTATTAACGCATACATATTCCTTTTTATGTCTTTAATTTATTCTTCCACAGAAGAAAATAATTTCACTTTATACAGTCATTGTTGTCTTTAACAATTGCTTCAAATGACATCTCCTCATATATTGCTGAAAAGATTTCAACCATGTTCCTTGGGTCAAGTTGTTTCAAAATTGTTCAAAGAATTAAAAACAATGTAGAACTCTGGTTGCCATGGCAACCAAGTGAAAAAATAAGGAAATCTTAAAAAATCTTCTTGTCTGAAACTACAAGGGCCAGATCTTAGACATTTGTCACATAGCATCATCTACAGGTCCTCTATCAAGTTTGTACAAACTATGCCCCTGGGGTCAAAATTGGCCCCGCCCCGGGGGTCACAGTTTTACATAGAGTTATATAGTGAAATTTTCCAACGTCTTCTCCTCTGAAAATAATATGGCCAGAGCTTTGATATCTGGCATGGTGACACTTTTAGATGTCCTATACCAATAAGGTTCAAATGGTTCTGGTCGATTGCATATCATCTACAGGT
The DNA here is from genome assembly GCA_922989275.2 of Gari tellinella. Classification (NCBI taxonomy): domain Eukaryota; kingdom Metazoa; phylum Mollusca; class Bivalvia; order Cardiida; family Psammobiidae; genus Gari; species Gari tellinella. Next base: position 12,253,988 of record OV277874.1, on the reverse strand, counting down.
CCTCTATCAAGTTTGTACAAATTATGCCCCTGGGGTCAAAATTAGCCCCACCCGGGGGTCACAGTTTTCAAACGTCTTCTTTTCTGAAGCTAATATAGCCAGAGCTTTGATATTCGGCATGGTGTTACTTCTAGATGTCCTTTATCTATTTTGTTCAAATGGTTCCAGTCTGTTGCATATGTAGGTCACAGGAGCTAAAAACAGATTTTTTCAATGGAAACTTAAAAAAAATCTTCATGTCTAGAACCCTAGTACCCTGATCTTAGATATTTGGAACATAGCATCATCTACAGGTCCTCTATTAAGATTGTTCAAATTATGCCCCTCGGGTAAAAAATGACCCCGTCCTGGACATAAATCATTATCTCCATTTTGATGTACAGCTATTCTCAGGTGAGCGACATATGCCCCATGGGGCTCTTGTTTCACTTTTTGGTGTATTTTTACCAAAAATAATTTTTTTCAAAAAAATTTCATTTTATCTATTGAGTTATCTATAATTTATACTAAAACTGTACTACCATGAACATTTCATGCTTTTATTCTGAGAAATTGAAATGAAATCGGATGTAACAAAATGCAACCTACCTATGAAAACAGTGTATGCTGTAAACTACGAATAGGACATAAAACTTAAAAAGTCCCTTCCGGAACGAAAATCCAATTTTTTCCCGGGAAAATAATATTTTATTACTGTATGCATTCACCGAAAATGAGTTCTTAACATTTTTTTGAAAATGAGTTCGTAAAATTTTTCGGAAATTTCATAATGCTCAAAAAGACAGGCCGACATCCTTAAGCAGACAATATTGCACCAATGAGTTTGGCACATGAAACAGTTAGACATAATTGTTTTGTTTAGGGAACAGTGGCAAGCATTGTTGTAAGAAGGGACTTGTTATTCTGAGGGCTATTGTAGGGAGGGAGTACTGTAGTAGATGTCACTGTCTTGTAAGTTAAGAGCTTCTTGTTTAAGAAAATATTTCAGAAAAATAAAATAAAAACAAACTGTGAAGACCCTTAAGGAGTCCTCTTGTCAGGGTCTTTATTATTTGCAAAGTGTACATATCAATATATTGCTTTCCATGTTAAAATTTGTTGGTTCAGCCCAAAAAATCAAAATAAAGGTGAAATTGGGTTTTCCCCAAAGTTTTTCCAAAATAATGATTATAATATAATTATTATATAAGTAGGACTCTAGATAAGGGGAGTATTATGAAATTTTAAAATCTTAAATTCTGCATTAAATTCTATGGTGTCACTACTCATTAGAGTTGTCGCTTTGAGAGGATTCTAATGAGTAGTGACACCATTGGATATGGTGCTGATATGAATGAGAAAATGTTAGGATTTGTTCAGTTTACTCCTTCTTATCTGGAGCCCTGAAGTTCATTGTTTCCTATTCCTTTCTACAGAAATTTCACCTACGCACTGCACCTGGAAGCTCTGAACACGTTATTGGTGTTATTATCAGTACAGATGTACCAACCACAGCCGGCCAGCAAGTTTACCATATATAAATACATGATGCAAGGGAAATGGTATGTTTGTATAGAGAGGGGTGTTCAAAAAGCTACTGTCTTTGAACAATTTAGAGAGGGGTGTTCAAAAAGTTATTGTCCTGAATGAAAAAGTCATGTAAAGTCAAATTTTTATTACAAAAGTAACGCAGAAAATACTTTTGAGGAGTTTTCTGTATAACTTTGTCCTTCATTGATTTTCAAACAGTTTGGATCAAGACGAGAACCTAAGTACCTAAATATCTTTTATTTAGTGGTTGCTTGACTCTTTACCCCATTGCCTGTTTCCATCATTAAAGACAGGTAACCACTTAAAGCAGGTTGAAAGTAAAGCAGAACATGCCTTTAGGCACATTCTGCTTAACTTTCAGCCTGCTTTAACCCTTTCCCCAATAGAAACACCTTTTAGCGTATTCAGTTTATTCCTCCGCTCAAGAAAATAGTTCCAATTTAATCCGTCATGAATATATATATAGTATAGGGAACATTTTCTATATTCTAGCACATGGAAGCTTAAAGCAGGCTGAAAGTAAAGCAGAATGCGCCTTATGGCGCATTCTGCTTTACTTTCAACCTGCTTTAAGTGGTCACCTATATTCAATACTAGAAATAGGCTATCAGGTAAAGGGTTAAGCTACCATCAGTTAGAATTTAGAAAATATTTCTTACAATACATATCCATGACTGTATTAATTGGAGCAATTTTCTTCAGAGGAAAAATATATTTTTTTACAGGCTTAAAAAGGTGTTTTTATGGGGTAATGGGTTAAGCAGAGACAGTGTATACCCAGAGATACACGACTCGAATGATTTATACATACGAGACCGTTGAGCGAGATTTCGCGAGAACAGGTCCTCGCGAGTTATATAAGCTTTAGCGACGATCGGGAAAAAAAGTCGATATTTGGAATTACTTATCAGTTGCTTCGTTAATACGGTCAATAGTTATTTTACAATACAAACATTCCTTAAAGAAGCCTCTTTTTCGAGGTTTAACACAAAAAAATAATAAGAATAAAGTCCGAGCATCAATTAACCCCTCCGCGCATCGCACACACATTAATTAGTGTTTGGAAAATGCCGATTGAATGAAAAGTGACGGCAGTTTGTCGAAGGTGTGAATGGACCCATGGGTGGCCTCATTAAAATGTAATTTATAGCAACATGCGTGGACAGATTGACATGAAAATTTCGCCATAACTGTATCTTAATATGGGCTACATGAACAACCCATTCTTATTCATGTTTGAATGTTCAAACTGATGTTTAAGCGTTTACGGCAAGACGATATTGCATCGATCTTCAATCGAAGCACCAGTGGGTGGCTTCATTAAATTTAATTTATAGCAACATGCGTGGACAGATTGACATGAAAAGTTCGCCATAACTGTATCTTAATATGAGCTACATGGACAACCCATTCTTATTCATGTTTGAATGTTCAAACTGAAGTTTAAGCGTTTACGGCAAGACGATATCGCATCGATCTTCAATCGAAGCACCAGTGGGTGGCCTCATTAAAATTTAATTTATAGCAAAATGCGTGGACAGATTGAAATGAAAATTTCGCCAAAACTGTATCTTAGTTTGAACTACATGGATAACCCATTCTTATTCATGTTTGAATGTCCATACTGAAGTTTTAAGCGTTTACGGCAAGACGATATTGAATCGATCTTCATTTTTTTTCGAACTTACCAGCAACGTATCTTCCGTTGAGCCATGAATAAACTTTCTCGGTTTAATCCACAACTCATATTTTGGTTTCACTCGATTAGAATCACAAAATATCGTATAAAAACGAAATAAAGTCAATATTTATAAGTCAACTGATCGATATGTGTATTTTTTTCCATTATCGCGACGCTGTCATTACCTGTGCTGGTCACGTGACCGCATCGACATACGTCACTGCCTCTCAACGGACACCTGTTATATGGGGAAAGAAGGAAAATAAGGGAGCTGTGTATCTCTGGGTATACACTGTCTCTGGGTTAAGGCTGTAATCAGCCTGCTTTAAACTAGTATCTTCCAGAATAAAGACAGTAATTTTTTATAGTAAATACTCATGAATGTGTAAATTGGAAATACATATGTATTTTCATCAGTGTAGGAATAAACAAAAGTCATTAATATGTGTATCTATATAAAGAGTAATGGATTAAAACCGTATGATAAACTGTTTTTTCAGTTCAATTCATGCCTGTTTGATGGTGAAATCGTTGTTAAGAAACTACATCAACCAGGAGAAATGTCCAGCAGAGCTGTATAAAAACACTACAGACGGGGTCGGGACATTGGCCAGTATGACTGCCTCATTAGCTTGTAAGTCTTACAGCTTGTTAATCGTCTTCATTAACTCCTTGCTCCCTGTATCTTGAAATGGACAATTCCTGTTTCAATTTAAGTCTAGTCCATTTCTGAATTTTAAGGGATGTTTTTGTCAATGTTTGGCATTATGACAAACAGTGAAGACCCTGATCAGAGGGCTCCTTTCGGAGCCCTCTGATCTGGGTCTTCACTGTTTGCACAGGACAAGTGTATTATTCACATGTACACTGTTTGAAAATGATGCAAATATGCAGGACTAGGGTTTAAAGGGTTAACAGGACTCCAGATAAGAGGGAGAAAACAGAACAAAACCAACATTTACCTGTTATGTTAACACCAGATCCTATGGTGTTACTACTCATTATAATGGTCTTGAAGAGACGATACTAATGAGTAGTGATCAGTATGATATGACCTCTTTTGTGTTGCAGTGCCGTAAAACTCAACTGATCCATCAACCATCTAATGAGTAGTGTGACACCTTAGGGTTTAATGCATAAAAGACTGGAGCTCTGATTAATTTTACAAATGCATTCGTCTGCAACAATTGTCATCTGCTACTGTTCTAAAAATATATTTTTTCAAAATTTCTTTCAATATAGAGTTGTTGTGGCAGACAGTTTGGATTCTGATAAGATTCAGGGTAATGCAGCGTCTGATCTTGATCCAAATTGTTTGCAATGGTAACACGGTTTTCACGCTTATTTTTTCCCCCTCAAACACCCGTTCTGCACTTGATTTTTTCCCCTCACAAAAGGCGGGGACGCTTCCCCAAACTCAGAGAAAAAACCCTGAAAAGGATTTTACATGTAAATACCCACAAGATTTAGGTTAAACTAATGATAACCTTATATTTACAGCCAGCCTGTGGTCCGTGGTGACTCTAGGTATGGGCGCCACGGGGAAGGAGAAGAAACCAGAGGAGGAGTTCCATGAGACACTGTTAGCCAATCAGAGCCTTCTATTCCTCCTGGTATTAGCCAATCACTGCACTAGTGACAGAGCACTCAACAATCCATACAGACAGGCACTCTTCTCGTTCACAAACTCACAAGGTATTTAACCCATTACATCATAAATATACCTTTTAACGCCTCTTATTTATTCATACACTGAAGAATATAATTCCAATTTATACAGTAATGAATATGTATCATAAGAAATTTTTTCTATATTCTTGCAGATGATAGCTTAAACCAGGCTGAAAGTAAAGCAGAATGCACTTAAGGCGCATTCTGCTTTACTTTCAACCTGCTTTAAGTGATGACCTAACTTCAATACTAGAAACAGACTGTCACTAAGGGGTAATTGGTTAACCCATTTCTCCATAGATACACATTTCTATTTATTCTTCCACTGAAGGAAATAGATCCAAATTTTACTGTCATGAATATGTATCATAAGAAATATTTTCTACATCCTAGAACATTGCAGCTTAAAGCAGATTGAAAATAAAGCAGACTACTTTATTTTCACTCTTCTTTAAGTGGTAACCTGTTTTCAAAATGAGAAAAAAGGCTATGGAGTAAAGGGTTAACCCAATACCTCATATCCTGTTTCTAGTTTGGAAGACAGATGACCACTTAAATTTGGTTGGAAAAAAGCAGAATGCACCTTATTATGGTGCCTCCAGCCTTATTTTCAACTGTAATCTGTGGTGATTATAGGAACTATTTCTTATGTTGCACATGCATTACTGTACAAAATTGAACTATTTTCTCTGGATGATGCAATAAATTAAAGTCGTAAAAAGGTGTATTAATGAGTTAATGATTCTGTTGTTATACCCCTATCACAACTATCACAATAGTTGTGGATTTAGATGTTTTCCTTCCTTCCATCTGTAGACTTCAAAGTGAAGTTTTTGACAAAGTTTCTTTTCTAGCCTTGCCATTCAAATTGATTGTTGGTTTTATGCATTAGCTTTTCACATTGGTGCCCAAGATAAGAGAAGATAAGACCTCTTGCGTTTATCTTAGATGTTATGGCTCCAGATAAAAGGGAGTAAACTGAACAAATCCGTAATTTCTCATTCATATCAGCACCATTTCCTTTGGTGTTACTACTCATTGTAATCGTCTCGAGGTGATTCTAATGAAAAGTAAAACCATAGGGTTTAATATAGAAATAAACAGTTTAATTTTTTAAATGCATGGCGGTTCTAACATAATGTTAATTAGACAGGTAAAACTAACCTGGCGTTTCTTAAATCTTTTGACATGTTTTGGACTTTTAACTATGAAAAAAGAGAGGGTTTAACAGGGCTCCAGATAAGGGGAGTATTTCAAAAAATAAAATCTTTATTTCTGTATTAAATCCTATGGTGTCACTACTCATTAGAATCGTCTCGATTTGGGGCTAAAATAAGTGAGAAAATGTTTGATTTGTTCTGTTTACTCCCTCATATCTGGAGCCCTGGTTTAAATGTATAATATGAGTTGTTCCATATTTTTCAGACCAGTCATCAGGACCCACCACTGCTTTAGCTACATTTAAAATAGACTTTACAGAACTGTTCAAAACTTTATGCACAACCCTCAAGGACGACCAGACCACTTTACTCCTCTACTTACTTATACACAGAAATACCCAGATGAAAGCATTTATACTTTCCCGTACAAATATAGATCAATTGGTGAGTATCTAGACAGAGATGATTATTATTCTTGTCTCTTTATTAAGTCCCTTTAAGCCCTTTACTCTAAAGAAAAGCAGTCTGTTTTACTTTCAGCCTACTTAACCCTTTACCCCATACCCTGTTTCTAGTTTTGAAAACAGGTGACCACTTAAAGCAGGTTTAAAGTAAAGCAGAATGCGCCTTAAGGCGCATTCTGCTTCACTTTCAGCCTGCTTTAAGCTACCATCTGCTAGGATAGAGAAAATATTTGTTTTGGTACATGTTTATTGCTACAAATTGGAACCATTTTCTTCAGTGGATGAATAAATCAAATGCGCTAAAAGGGGCTTCTAGGGGGGGAAAGGGTTATGCTACCAGATGTTATAATATTGAACAAATTTCTTATGACACGTATTTGTGACTATATGAATCGGAACTATTTTCTTCAGTTAAGGAATAAAGTGAATGCGTAAGAATGTGTTACTATGGAGTACTGGGAAAATACAAAATTGCGCCAGAAACTTCAATAAGACTGACTGCAGGGCTCCAGATAAGAGGTAGTTTTTTCAACAAATCCCACATTTTCTCACTATTTTTAGCACCAAATCCTATGGTGTTACTACTCATTAGAATCGTCTCGAAGAGACGATTCTAATGAGTAGTGACACCATAGGGTTTAATTCAGAAATAAAGATTTTAGGTTTTGAAAAACTAAGCTTATCTGGTGCTCTGCTGACTGTACTGTATAATATTTCGTACGGTATTCATACACTGTAAACAGGACTGCCATTTCTCTTGATTTTTCCAAAATCTTCGGATTTTTATCCTTGCAGATGGTAGCTTAAAGCTTGCTGAAAGTAAAACAGAATGCGCCATAAGTCGCATCAGGCTTGGAAAATAGGAAAATTTGAAAATCTTTTCATGATTTTTCATGATCATCTTATGGCAGCCCTGTATAAAGTTTGTTTCTTGTTGCCTAGGTGATGCCCTTACTAAAGATACTGTACCACGCCCAGGAGAAGAACTCACATCATATCTACATGGCTCTAATCATACTGCTTGTCCTGTCCGAGGATGACGTGTTTAATAAAGCAGTCCACGAAATTGTAAGCATGTCTTCTACAAACTATGAGACAGCCATACACTTGCAATGTCTTTCTTTTCGTCTGGTGTCTGTGATTCTCTGTATAGACCAGGGGCCTGTCCTACGAAAAGTTGCATGATAAAAACGGTCGTCAAAACTTTAACAACAAAGGGTTTAAAGAAGATATAAAGATTTTAGTTTTTGAAATACTCTTTTTAATTAGAGCCCTGTATTATTATGTCTCAAATCGTTGTCTCTGCATAACTTTATTGTAGTAAGAAGGAAACAGTGTAGGAAATGTTGAGTTTACCCCCTCTCCTATTGATTCTGTGTATTGTTTTCAGGGTTTGAAGAATGTAACGTGGTTCAAGGAGAGGCAGATGTCCGAGATAAGCCTGGGAGGCCTGTTAATACTAGTTGTTATACGGACTATACAGTTCAACATAACTCGCATGAGAGTAAGTAAACATATATACTATATACTAAGTCTTTTAATACTTATTGTGATACGGACTATACAGTTCAACATAACTCGCATGAGAGTAAGTCAAGCTTGTCCATAGCTATATACCAAGTCTGTTAACCCATTACCCCATAAATACGCCTTTAATTAATTTCTCTACTGAAGAAAATAGTTCCAATTTATACTGTTACAAAATAAATTATCATAAGAAATATTTTCTATATTTTAGAAGATGATAGCTTAAAGAAGGCTGAAAGTAAAGCAGAATGCGCCTTTAGGCGCATTCTGCTTTACAAAGGCGCATTCTGCTGCTTTCAATACTAGAACCTGTCTTCAAAACTAGAAACAGGCTATGGGGTAATGGGTTAATTCTCTTATCCTAGCCATGGACTACTTTTCATACTGCGGGTTTAGTTAGGGGCATTAAAAGATGAATTTATAGGTTAATGGGCTAAGTGAGGTTGAATTTGTCATAGTTTGTCTGTACTATTTCTCTCACTAAGATACAATAATGGTCTCAAATCAATGGTATGCAGCTGTTACAACTATTTACAATAAAAGTATCAATTAGGCTTTCTCCCGCTGTATATTCATATATAAAATATCTTAATTAAGACTACTAAAGGAATGCTAATTAAATGACATATGACAGCTGAAAGCAAGGTCAAAGTAAAACAGAAAGCTCCTGAAGGAGCTTTCTGTTTAACTGTCACTATGCTTTAAGCAGTCACCTGTCCTAAACACTTCATAGTTAACACAATATTATGGTTGTTATAGAGAGATTTTATTGGTATATAAAATCTGTCAACTTTGAACATGTGATCTTAACTATTTCAGATAATAGAAAAATAGAATACTGCCAAGAGGAAAATCGACTGGAATATTTGATATCACTTATTGTTAAATATTACAGATACCAATAAAATAAGAATTATTTTTCCAGGAAAGAGAGCAAACTCATTTCAGAGTTAGACAGATCCTATTAGAAAACAGTGTAAACAACTCATTCAGGGTCTGTCTGATTTTGGTCTGCATTGTTTACAAAAGGTGTCAATATGTATTGAATGACAACAATTAAATTAAATGCTTGTAACTCTAATAAGTGGTCACAACCTTGGGTTGGATAGAAACATAAAGGGGAAATGCTGATTTTTTTTCCATAATAACCAGACCCCTGATTTGAAGTGTATTCAGAGCTCCTGATAAGGGAGTCTTTTAAAAAATTAAACTTTTTATTTCTATATTAAACTCTATGGTGTCACTACTTATAAGAATCTTCTCTTCGAGACAATTCTAATGAGTACCATTGGTGCCTTCATAGGATTTGGTGCTGAAATGAGTGAGAAAATGTTGGATTTGCTAGTTTATTCCTCCCTAATATTTGGAGCCCTGACTGTATTTACTATATTTACAGGACAAGTATCTACACACCAACTGTCTGGCTGCTCTAGCTAACATGTCTTCACAATTCACCAATCTCCATCCATATGTCTCCCAGAGACTTGTAAGGTAAGATAATCCACTTAGTTGTTACCATGGTTACTGGTATTGCAGTTTTGATAGGTTTTGTGTCCAGATAATGTTGGTAACTTGTGAATTGAAGTGTCATTGAATCCACAAAGATTCAAATAAGATGTTGAATAATGGTGTAGGCGTAAAGTTTTCTGCTTTACTTCCATCTTGCTTTAACCCATTACTCAATAGCGAGGAAAGGGTTAAACGATTTTAGATCTGTACCAACTTGCTTACTTTGAAAGAAACTATTTAAGCTTTTACTCCATAGATACACCTTTACATGCATTTAACCCTTTACCCAATAGCCTGTTTCTAGTTTTGAAAATAGTTGACTACTTAAAGCAGGATGAAAGTAAAGCAGAATGCGCCTTAAGGCGCATTCTGCTTTACTTCCAGCCTGCTTTAAGTTACCACCTGTCAGAAAAAGAAAATATTCCTTATAAAACATATTCACGACTGTTTAAATTGGAACTATTTTCTTCAGTGGAGTAATAAAGTGAATGCGCTAAAAGGTGCTTCTATTGGGGAAAGGGTTAATTCATTTTCTGCACTGAAGGAAGTAGTGTGCATGTATGTAACTTAAGAAATAGTTCTTATATTCTAGCAGATGGTAGCTTAAAGCAGGCTGAAAGTAAAATAGAATGCACCTTAAGGAGCATTCTGCTTTACTTTCACCCTGCTTTAAGCAATAGCCTGTCTTCAATACTGAAAACAAGCTATGGAGGAAAGTGTTAAAATTTATCCTAACATTTGGGTTGCTATCCACTTGTTGCCCTTGACAACAGGACATGCTCCATGTAATGTGATGTCACTTCCTTTTTTGTTAGGAGGCTCTTGGAACACAAGAAGAGCATTTCTCTCCACAGGTTTGACACTCAGTCCTAAATGAGGAAATACAATATCTCCGCCTGTCTGTAGCTTTGTCAAAAATATTGTCATGGAAACCATTTTGTTATTCCTATTTCCGGAAGTAGAAGTTGATCTTGGTTTATCATACCCTGCTATGCCATAATTTACCATGAAGAAATCACTGGAACTCTTCAGTTCTGTGTTCGATACGGCAGCTACTTTTTGCTGTATTGAAGTAACTAGTTTTCGTTGACGTTTAGATTTCATAGTTGTCGCTCTTGCTCTGACCTTGTTTTTCAAGGTCGTTGTGATGTTTTTTCTGTGTTCGACTTGTAAGTTAGACACACCATGGTGAATCAGAACTTCTCTTGTAGAATCATCAATCAGTTCATGAACAAGAAGAACAGTTGGTTTATGATTCAAAATCTCAACTCTGAAAGGATTGATATAGTAGAACAAATTTTTAGTCCTTTCGTATTTACATGAAAGGTGACTGGTATGTTTAGGTTTGTGGATTTTTCTTGCAGACTGGTACTGTGTTACACTTTGGCAAAGCTTTTGGAAATTAAGATCCGTGTCTTCCAGATGTTTGACCAAAATTTTGAAATTTGGATCAATGTCAGTTAGATGATGTTTCAAGCTTTTTTCAGCTTTTGTAAGCTTCTGTACACATGTGTCTTGGCTGATCTCTTCACACTGTTCATTGCTGTCTGGAAGATTGGTTGTCAGCTTCAGTTGTTTCCTGATGGTATAAGCTTGTTGTACACACTGGCACCCAGCTTGGTGGTAGGCTTCATTAAGGGTCTTGTACAACTGAAATAAAATACAATAATAGGGCTTTGTTAACTCTATGAACCATAGTCCCACACATAGGCGTCCTTTTCAAACAGTATACATGTGAAAAGTGTACTTGTCATATGCAAACAGTGAAGACCCAGATCAGAGGGCTCCTTATGGAGCCCTCTGATCTGGGTTTCACTGTTTGTCATAATGCAAAACATTGACAAAAACAACCCTTAAAAGTCAGAAATGGACTAGACTTAAATGGAAACTGGGATGGTCAATTTGAAGTTTGAGGGAGGAAAGAGTTGAAGAGGTTCACCAAACCCTATGGTGACAATTCTAATAAGTAGTAACACCATAGGGTTTAATGCATAAGGGTCTTCAACTCTTGTAGAGCTGAAAAAATATACAAGAACAGGGATCCAGATAAGAGAGCCACCATATCCTATGGTGTCACTACTCATTAGAACTGTCTCGAAGAGACAGTTCTAATGAGTAGTAACACCATAGGGTTTAATGCATAAAATAAAGATTTAAAGTTTTTGAAATACTCCCTTTATTTGGAATTCTGCAATGGGTTAAGCATCCATCTGTAAATAAATCGTATTTGAAGAAATATGGCATCATTTCCTCCCTGAACCATTTACTCCATTAGCCGATTTATAGATCTGTAGACAGGTGACAACTTAAAGCAGGTTGAAAGTAAGGTGCATTCTGCTGTACTTTATGCCTGCTTTAAGCTAGCCTACCATCTGCCAGAACATAGAAAATATGTATTATGTTGCAATTTTATTTCTGTATAAAATGGAAGTATTTTCTTCAATGGAGGAATTAATTTAATGCATAAAAAGACATATAAGAAAAGGAATGAATTAATACAAATAGAAATGACAGTCATACTTACAAATTGTTTTTCATCCAACTCGTAACCATCGCTATCTACTTGTTGCTTCGCAACCTCCAACCATGAAAGATAAATTTTAATCTTTCCCTCATTTTTGGCGAATTTAGCAATGGCGTAGCACTCTTCAGCACTAAGTCTCTGACTCCTATCTCCTGCGAAAACCCCCTCTATCATGTTGGCAGCCGTTGTGGAGTAGATTTCTTGCAGATCTATTAAGGCTCTCGCAGCTCCATTAAGATCTTTAGCCGTAGGCAATGGACCAACTTCTGTAAATTTTTTAAGAGCTTCCATTAATTCAGTTCGTTCTAAGTCTTCATAAAGCTCGAAGGTTGATATCATCTTTTTAATGATGGTTTGTAAAACTAAAGTGTTGTTACGAATGAAGCGAAATGCATGTATTGGATAGTCAAGCCGGAACGAATTGTCCACAACATGTTTACGCATGTATTCTACGGAAACAGTAGAATGGATAAGGAACTCGTCAAAATTTAATATGTCCTCGTCCCTTTTTATTTCCTTCGAGCCATGCTTAGTTTGGATCGTCATGGTTTCGTTATACTCAAAGTGCATCACGAACTTAACCATGACGTTCTCGAGGTCTTCATAGAATTCCGTGTTTCTTAGCGAGTCAAGTGCGTCATTTATAAGTTCTGCAGATGTATGGATATCAGAACAGCTGACCCCGCTGGCTAGCAGTACAAAGACTGAACTGACAATACACACTCTCCACATGACTTTTCTGTACTCTTACAACTGCTGTATTCTGTTCCAATGTTAACTCTTTCCTCCCTAAAACTTTCAATGAATAATTCCAGTTTCCATCTAAGTCTAGTCCATTTATGACTTTTAAGGGTTGTTTTTGTCAATGTTTGACATTATGAGAAACAGTGAAACCCTGATCAGAGAGCTCCTTTCGGAGCTCTCTGATCTGGGTCTTCACTGTTTGCATAGGACAAGTGTACTATTCACATGTACACTGTTTGAAAAGGACGCCTATATGCGGGATTAGGGTTCAAAGAGTTAATCCAATACTGTCAATGAATGATCCAGAGATATCGAAATGAAAAATCCTGGGTCCCGTTTCATAAAACTTTGTACGACAAAATGTTGTCAAAAGTCAGATTATAAAAGTCACAATTATTATTTATTTCTGCATCTAATCCTGTCTTTTCAAGACGATTTCAAAGAGATGTCACAAGACAGGATAAGATAGAGAAATCAGAAATCAAATGTTTTTTTAAAATTTTGACTGAGGGCCCTTTTTGTCGTACAAAGTTTTATGAAACGGGCCCCAGAGTTATGTGAAAGGAAAAAAATTAGATTGTGTGAAAAAATAATTTTTGGTTTGGATTATCCAAATTGTGTGAAAGAAGAATCCAGAATCAGAGACATAAAATAATGTTTTCCAATTCAATGTAAAAATCCAGTTTAATTCTACATGTCACACTTGCTTGTCAGATTATAAGCAGGGCTCCAGATAAGAGGGAGTAAACTGCACACATCCAACATTTATTCACTTATTTTAGCATCAAATCCTATGGTGTTGCTACTCATTAGAATCGTCTCTTTGAGACGATTCTAATGAATAGTGACCCCATAGGGTTTAAAGCAGAAATAAAGATTTTAGTTTTTGAAATACCCCCCCTTATCTGGAGTCCTTAAATATATAAGCATTATTTTTAGAGTGACTTACAATCACTTCCAACTAGAAACAAATCTTCACTTCAATTATTCACTGTTGCCAAGCACTCCATTTCCACTTGTCTACGTTGTCAAATACACATTATACCTTCTAGATACAGTAGAACCTCTCTATTACAACCACTAAAAATGAATGATAACTATTATTTAACTTCGTATGTTCCAATGAAATAAGTTACAGTGGAGGCTCGATTACTCCAACTTTTCTATGTCAAACTGACTCATACTGCTTAGCAATGTTTTAACTTTGGAATAAGGTTTTGTTTGACATAAAGGAAATCAAGCTGTAGACAATACCTGTGACAGGAGTTCAAATACAGTCGAACTTCGATATCTCGAACTCGCTTAACTCGAACTATCCGATATTTCGAAACATGAACTGCCTTATTTCAAGTTTGGCTTAGATGAACATACCTGTGTTTCAAAGTTAAAACGCGGCTTAGCCGTGTTTTAACTTTGAAATACGGGTATGTTAGATTTAACCAAGTTCGAGATATCGAAGTTCGACTGTATATAGACCTGACTGTCTATTATCTTAATTGAATTTACAAACAAATTGACCTATTGGAAGATTTTTATGAGATAAAGAAAAACTAAAATGCTTAAGGCTAGAAAAATGCATTAACAATATCGTCTGCTTCATAATTGTTGTCTGCAATTATTGTTGGTAAAGTTTGACTTTAACCCAGTACCCAGGGCCATAAATATGCCTTTTAACGCCTTTAATTATTCCTCTAATGAAGAAAATTGTTCCAATTTAATCAGTCATGAATATATAAGATAGGGATATTTTTTATATTCTAGCACATTGAAGCTTAAAGCAGGCTGAAAAGTAAAGCAGAATGCTCCTTAAGGCGCATTATGCTTTACTTTCAACCTGCTTAAAGTGGTCACCTATCTTCAATACTAGAAATAGGCTATCAGGTAAAGGGTTAAAGTAGTTTTAGCATTGTAATAATCCTTAAGATGAGGGTAAAGAAGTTTGGATCGTAATCAGACGTCTCTTTTTGTGGCATCTGATTTGGATCCAAACTGTTTGCCAATTCTATTAAACTTTAAAGTCAAATTTAGCAGTTAAGGGCGTTATTTCTTTGAGTGCAAAATTCCAGCTTTATTGATTTTAACAAACAGTTTGGATCCTGATCAGTTGGCTAGTAACTGTTCATCTGGTCACTGTCAGGATTCAAACTGTTTGTAACTCAGATTGTAGGTAGTTCAGCCAACTCTTTGGGCAAAAGTGACAAGAGTTAATTGATCCGAAGGTGATATATGCTTCAATTAGGTGAGAATTTTTAACTCTTTAGGCCATAAATACACTTTTTAGTGCATTTCAATTTATTCCTCCACTGAATAAAATTGTTTCAATTTATACAGTCACAGGGCTCCAGATAAGGGGAGTATTTCAAAAACTAAAATCTTTATTTCTGAATTAAACCCTATGGTGTTACTACTCATTATAATCGTCTCGAAGAGACGATTCTAATGAGTAGTAACACCATTGGATTTGGTGCTGAAATTAGTGAGAAAATGTTGAATTTGTTCAGTTTACTCCCTCTTTAATATCTGGAGCCCTGCAGTCATGAATATGGGGTCACCTATTTTCAACACTAGAAACAGGCTATGAAGTAAAGGGTTAATGGGTCATGTGAGTTTCAAAGCGTTAAAATTTTCAAACAATTAATGAAGATGATTATTTTTGTTTCAGTTTATTTGCCAAGTTGTGTAAGAAGCACTCCAAACTCGACAAAGAGTTGTAAAGTTCTAAAATTTTCAATCAATTAATGGAGAGAATTCTTTATGTTCCAGTTTATTCGCCCAGTTGTGTAAGAAGCACTCCAAACTTGTAGACCTCATCAGGCAGTCGGCCATGTCCAGTGGACAGAAGTCCCAGGATGCAACAGCAGAGGCAGACGAAGACGAGGAACAGGATTACGTAATCAAATTTATATTTATGAAAATTAATTCTATGAACGCTAATGCAAAAGCAAGTTTGTCTTTGCAAAAAGTTTGGATACTAATGAGTCACGCTTACTGATTGACACTGATCCTACATGTATTATGAAAATATATTTAAATTTTTTTTTTAGAACAGTATGTCTATTAGATGACAATTGCTGCACACAACAATATTTTTTGCATTCAAAAAAGTTAAAATTCAAAAAGTTCTATATATAATAGCAGCAAGAGAGACCTACAGAGTTCAGTCAAAAGAAACATCTATTAATATCTAAGATTTGAACTATTGCATTGGTTAATAAAATAAGGAACATTATTGACAGGAAAGAGTTTAGATTTCTACCAGACAGATTTTACAAGACAAACAGATGTTTATTTTATAAGATTTTCTTTGATAGATACCTGAGATGCTTCTATTTAAATAATCATGAAGTGTTTCTTTTTTATAAATACACAAGATGTTTCTCTTGATAGAGGCATTAAGGTAGTTCTATTAAAATATGCTTGAGATGTTTCTGTTAACAGATACATTAGGTGTTTTCATTGATATGTTGTTGTTGTAATGTTTTAACGTCTCTCTCTAAGATGGCCATATGACGTACGCTCTTCTGAGGGATCTGAATTTTTCATTGATAGAATCATAAGGTGTTTTATAAATGCATAATGTGTTTCTATATATAAATGCAAAAGGTGTTTTTATATATAGATACATGAGTTGTTTCTATTTATAGATACATAAGGTGCTCTAAATACATATAGCTGTATAATGTGATGCATAAGGTGTTTCTATTTATAGATACCTGAGTTGTTTCTATTTATAGAGATATAAGGTGCTCTAAATAAATATAGCTGTATAATGTGATGCATAAGGTGTATCTATTTATAGATACATAAGATGTTTCTATTTATAGATACATAAGGTGCTTTAAATATTTATAGCTGTATAATGTGATGCATAAGGTGTTTCTATTTATAGATGCAGGACCTAGCGGTACTGGAAGAGGTTATACGAATGGTCTTGGAGATCATCAACTCATGTTTAGCTTCCAGTCTACACCATAACCCCAACCTTATATACACCCTTCTGTACCAGAAAGAAATGTTTGCAATGTTTCGGACTCACCCCACATTTCAAGACATTATCGTGAACATAGACACTGTGTTATCCTATTTCTCCACAAAGCTTGATCAACAGAAATCCGGGTTGTCCCCGGGCGAGGTGTTAGACGTGATAAAACAGGGCGCTCTACAGTTCAGAAAAGACAGGTTAAAGGTAAGGTATATAAGGTGTTTATATTTATAGATACATAAGGTGTTCTATATGATTATATAGATGTTTAAGGTAATGCATGAGTTGTTTCTATTTATAGATGCAGGACCTAGTACTCAAACTAAGGCTGTTTTATTGTATAAAAAACCCACAGGTGACAGCTTAAAGCAAGGTGATAGTACAACAGAAAGCTCCTAAAGGAGTTTTCTGTTTCCCTGTCACCTTGCTTAAAGCAGTCACCTAACCTGTCATTAACACCTAAAAATTAACACAGGCAATCGACTGTAATAGAGAGGTTTTACAGCATTTTCTCACCTTATGAACATTGAACCCTAGCAATAATTATACATGTATTGTAAGCCTCCTTTACAAACAGTGTACCTGTGAAGAGTACACTTGTCCTTAAGGAGCTTTCTGCATTACTTTTGTCCTGCAATAAGCAGTTTTGAGCCCTTAACACATTCAACCCTAGCGACAAGTATACTCGTCATTTCCAAACAGTTTACCTGTTAGGATTACACTTGTCCCATGCAAACAGTGTAGACCTTGATCAGAGGGCTCCTTAAGGAGCCTTCTGATCAGGTTCTACACTATTTGTCATTTGGAAATATATTGTTAAAATCAACTGTAAATAGTCAACAAGAGCACCGCAAGCCGGGCACATTATACGCCCGTCAAATCGATCTTAGAATGTAGTCATACCAAAACCCTATCAAGGTAAAAACAAAAGGGGAAGAACCCTGAAAGTTAGGGGTCATATGCTGACCAAGTTTCAAAAGGGTGGCAATAAATTTGTTTGAGAAAGAGAGCTACAAACAAAAAATGCCCGTTTTTGACGATAAAAGGGGCATAACTCTTGAATGTCAGGGGCAATCTTGCTAGTTATGGAGCTTGACCGAGACATTATGGTCATACACATGCTGACAAAGTTTCAAAAGGATTGGAATAAATTTATTTGAGTTGGAGAGCGGACAAACTAAAATATGCCCGTTTTTGACGAAATAAGGGGCATAACTCTTGAATGTCTGGGGCAATCCTGCTGGTTATAGAACATAACCGAGACATTATGGTAATACACATGCTGACCAAGTTTCAAAAGGATTGGAATAAATTTGTTTGAGTTAGAGAGCGGACAATCTAAAAAATGCCCGTTTTAGATGAAAAAAGGGGCATAACTCTTAACTGTCTGTGGCAATCTTGCTGGTTATGAAACATAACCGAGACATTATGGTCATACACAAGCTGACCAAGTTTCAAAAGGCCTGAAATAAATTTGTTTGAGTTAGAGAGCGGACAAACTAAAATATGCCCGTTTTTTACACAAAAAGGGACATAACTCTTGAATGCCTGGTGCAATCCTGCTTGTTATCAAACTTGACAGAGACATTATGGTCATACACATGCTGACCAAGTTTCAAAAGGATTAAAATAAATGTGTTTGAGTTCTAGAGCAGACAAACTAAAATATGCCCGTTTTTTACAAAAAAGGGGGCATAACTCTTGAATGTCTGGGGCAATCCTGCTGGTTATCGAACTTGACCGAGATATTATGGTCATACACATGCTGACAAAGTTTCAAAAGGATTAAAATAAATTTGTTTGAGTTAGAGAGCGGACAAACTAAAATATGCCCGTTTTTTACGAAAAAAGGGGCATAACTCTTGAATGTCTGGGGCAATCCTGCTGGTTATCGAACTTGACCGAGATATTATGGTCATACACATGCTGACAAAGTTTGAAAAGGATTAAAAAACATTTGTTTGAGTTAGAGAGCGGACAAACTAATATGCCCGTTTTTGACAAAAAAGGGGCATAACTCTTGAATGTCTGGGTCAATCTTGCTGGTTATCGAACTTGACCGAGATATTATGGTCATACACGTTCTGACCAAGTTTCAAAAGGATTAGACTAAATTTGTTTGAGTTAGAGAGCGGACATGAAAAAGTTAACGGACGGACAGACGGACAGCGCCACGACATAATACGTCCCGTCTGAAGACGGGCGTATAAAAATGGACTAAACTTATATTGAAGGTGGAATTGTCCATTTAAAGTTTTAGGGGGAACGAGTTGAACAATTTTAATGGTATGTTGTTCAAATGAAGGAGTACAGACACAATGCTGATTACTCAATTAACACTGTAATGTTTCTACATGCTGTTGCACCTAATTTTATTTAATGTGAAAGAAAAATTTTTTTGGTACGTTAATGCTGTGATGGTGCTTTTTATGCCCCTTCGACGATTAGTTGGGGGCATACTATTTTACCCCTGTCTGTCCGTCTGTTCGTTCTTTGTCCGGATAACTTCTCCTACAGTTTTAAAGCAACAACCTTATAACTTGGCAGAGTATTTGCATACATACCATAGATGGGCATGTGAACAGGATTTTGATCTGCTTGAATTTTTCACAAATTAACAGTCAGTTGAACTTATTCAAAGTTTTGCCGGCAGGGGCCATCATATTTGTCTTACAGACAAAGCCATCCCTCTAGTTTCCATTTGTTTAATGGTGTTATTGTTTTATATTTCAGAAATTTCCTGACCTGAAGTTCAAGTATGTAGAGGAGGAGTCGCCGGAGGAGTTCTTCATTCCCTACATCTGGTCATTAGTGTACCATTCTTCAAGCCTGTACTTCAACGCAGCAAAGATCATCCTCTTCTCATTGAGCAGCTGATGTACTCTCACTCTATTATCATTATAAAGTCCCTGGGCTCCAGAAAAGGGGAGTTTATTGAAAACTAAAATCTTAATGCCTGCTCAAAACCTTATGGTTTGACTACTCATTGGAATCGTCTCGAAGAGACGATTCTAATGAGTTGTCACACCTTAGGGTTTGAATATAAATGAGAAAATATTGAAAAATCATCTTCTTCTCCTTTATCACTATTTAGCCCCTGGGCTCCAGATCTGGGGCCTGTTTCATAAAACTTTGTATGAGTAAAACGGTCGTAAGTCAAAACTTTAAAATACATCTAATTTCTGATTTTTCCATCTAATCCTGTCTTGTGACATCTCTTTGGAATCATCTTTTTAAGATGTCACAAGACAGGATTAGATACAGAAATAAACAATAATTGAGACTTTTATAAACTGACTTACCACAACAATTGTCGTACGAAATTTTATGAAACGGGCGAGAAACGGGAAAGTACATTTATTTTGAAAATTAAAATCTTTATGGCTGATCAAAATCTTATGGTGTAACTACTTAGTAGAAATGTCTCGAAGAGACGGTTCGAATGATTTGTCACACCATAGGGTTTGGTTTGAATATAAATTAGAAAAAGTTTACTCCCTCTTATCTGGAGCCCTGCTTCATATGCATTTTAATCAATTACCCCATAGTCTGTTTCTGGTGGTGACCACTTAAAGCAGGTTGAAAGTAACGCATAATGCACATTACTTTCAGCCTGCTTTAAGGTGCCATCTGCTAAAAAAATAGAAAACATTTCTAAAGATACATATTCATGTCTACTGTGTTATTGTAAAGTGGAACTATTTTCCTCAATGGAGGAATAAATTAGAGGCGTAAAAATGCATACTTATGGGGTAATGGGTTAACTCTTCTTCATAGATATCATGGTACAATACAGTATAGTAAACCCAGTCATTAGAACCACACAGCAGAACTACAGTGGAGAATCTGTTATTCTTTCCCAATAAACGCGTTTACGCTAAAACTATTATTTGCAGTGCAAACAGTTTGGAGCCAGATCAGACGCCGGGTAACCCGGCGTCTGATCAGGCTCCAAACTGTTTGCCACCAAGATAAACAAGAATTATCAGAATTGTCCAAAAATTGTTCTTTTCTACGTTTTAGTGCTTTGCGTTTGCGTTTAAACAGGAAAGAATAACAGATTCTCCACTGTAGTAAAATAATCCAAAAACTCTAATGTGAAGGAAATAGATGTCAAAATGCAATTCTTGAAAGGGTTGCTTGTTACAGGTCATCGAAATACAGACAGATAGTTTTATCTCCCTACCCAACCACCCCTCCATAACTTAGAGAGGGGCATATTGTTTTTGCCCTGTCTGTCTGCTTGTGTGTCTGTCCACAACATTTACCTTTGATACTACCTGTGATAGGTTCTTCATATTAGGCATGTGTACTTAACTCAAGAAGCTATTGAACTCAGTACAGTTGGGTCATGTCCAACAAAGGTTTCACTGTATATACTTTTGATGGCCACTTGACTGTACTGTTAAATTTTAGGGTGGCATATGTTTGATCCCCCATCAGACACAGTGACTGCCATGCTGTCTCTGATCTATGTCTACATTGTTTGCAGACTTGAAGGTTAAAACATGTCTTTAACCCATTACCCCATAAATATGCCTTTTTACGCCTTAAATAGTTTCCCAAACTATTTTCTTCTATACAGTCATGAATATGTATCAAAAGAATTTTTTTCTATATCCTAGCAGATAATGGCTTAAAGCAGGCTGAAAGTAAAGCAGAGTGGGCCTTAAGGCACATTCTGCTTTACTTTCAACCTGCTTTAAGTGGTCACCAATCATCACAACTCGAAACAAGGCTATGAGTTGAAAGTAATGCAGAATGATAGGTACATTCTGCTTTACTTTCAGCCTGCTTTAAGCTACCATCTGCTAGAATATAGAAAATATTTATGATACATATTGAATTTCATGACTATAAATTGGAACCATTTTCTTCAGTGGAGAAATAAAATAAAGGTGTAAAAGGATGTATTTATGGCGTAATGGGTTATGTAGATTATTACTGGTGTAGATATTTATTTTGAGCTTTATTTATGCTTTTACAATGTATTATGTTGAATTGTTTCACTGCCATATTGTAAAAATACAATTTCTTATAACAATACCAGATTGTTTAATTACATATCAATAACTTGAACATATATTTCCCTAGAATATTTGAAACAAAAAGACTGTCTATACTGTATATAGACTAAATGATAGATAATGGATTTGTTAGCCACTAAATAAAAAGACGTTGAGACTTGCCGTACAGCTGAACTTCAGTATCTCGAACTTGCTGAAGTCCAACATATCCGTATTTCAAAGTTGAAACGTGGCTGAGCCACGTTTGAACTTTGAAATTCGGTTATTTCGACTTGTAGTGGTTCTGTCATGAATTAACTTACAATCACTCTTTGATTTTTATTGTTCTTAAAGAGAGGAAGCACCATATAATTTTGAACGTTGTTAAAGACATTTCCTTACCTACTTTTGGTGATAATGCCTAGTCAGGTAATTCCCTTGGGGGGGGGGGGGGGGGGGGGGGGGGGGGGGGGGGGGGGGTTGTTAAAGAGAGAAAGCACCATAGTATATCACCCTCTCTTTGCATCTATTTTAATACCATCACACTAATATCATTGTCTTGATTTTGCTTCTTTTTTGCAGTGAGACATACAAGGCCACCAATTGCATTTGTTTAACCCGTTACTCCATAGATACACGTTTTTACACCTTTAATTTATTCCTCCATTGAAGAAAATAGTTCATTTATATAGTCATGAGTATGTATAAGAAATAACATAGATAATCCGATTTTATGATAAAAGGTGGTTTATTTAAGCATTTTAATAGTCATGTTGTACATCCGTGATTAAGCAAAGCACAGTTTTTTCTAAACTGTGATAGAACTTAATCTAGCAGATAGAAATGAAGATATAAAGTCAAATAAATTAACAGGAAATACAAATGACATTCAGGATTACTGTACAAAAACTTCAAAAAGTATCTACATATAGGAAAACAGTGAAGACCAGAGACCATACATACATGTATGTATGGTCTCTGTGAAGACCAAGATTTGAGAACTCTTATTTATAAAAGCCCTCTGATCTAGAACTGCAATGTTTGCAATTTACTTCTTCAAATTATCATAAAATCATAATGCTAACAAAATTACGTGGCAAGTTGGCAACATAATTAAAGCAAACACACATATTTTTTGCTTCAAATTATAATCTAATGCTCATTTATAGATTATAACATCAGAAAGCAAGTAAACCAATGTAGGTAATGTGTCTTTCTATATTTTTCTGTCAGACCCTTTCATCTATAAGAATTAAGATGTATAGTTTTTTGTAAACAAAATAACATATCAGTAATTCTGTACTCCTTGTATCTACCGTTATGATATAGATTCTAGCAAGTTCTTGTTATAAAGAAATTTAAATTGATTAATAAAAACAAAGGTTTTAGTAGGCTGTTTATCTTTAGAACACCATTGAAATAATGCTTAAAGTGACTCAGGGAACACCATTTATACATTAAAACTTCAAAAAATTTCGACATACTGAAGGGGGTAACACCCGCACCCTCCCCCTGCCCCAGCGCCTTCATATTTTTCTGGGGAAGACCCTGGTATCCCAAGAAATATTTCCTGTATTCTAGTAGATTGTAGCTTAAAGCAGGTTAAGGCACATTCTGCTTTACTTTCAACCGGCTTTAAGTGGTCACCTGTCTTCAAAACTAGAAACAGTCTATGGAGTAAAGGGTTAAAGAACAGGAACATCATTTTCCCCATTGTTAAAATTTTCACAAAGCGATACCATTGCTTCATGGCATGAAAGTATGAAATGTTTCATATTAAAGTTTGTGGTTGTCATGGTTACCAAATGGTTTTATTTCAGTTCAAACAACTGATATGTGCTTATATATGCATGAATATCATTTGTAAATAATGCTAATAAATATATCTATGTTACTAATATTGCATATACAGTGCCACTAACATGACTATTCAAAACATGGCTTAAACATTTTATTTTAAAGATCAGAGTGCTCAACAGTTTGAATCTTGACAAGAAGTCGGTTAATATGGCATCTCATCTGCATCTAAATATGCAGTTAGCGAGCAGATAGACAGGGGTAATATAGAATGCCCCAAGACTAATTGTTTTAATGCATTCAATTTATTCCTCCACTGAATAAAACAGTTCCAGTTTGACTTTATACAGCCAAGAATATGCACCATAGTAAATGTTTTCTATATCCTAGCTTAAATCAATTTGAAAGTAAAGCAGAATGCACCTGCTTTCAGTGGTCACCGGTCTTTCAAACTAGAAACAGACTATGGGGTGAAGGGTTAATACTGTTGAGAATACAGTGTTTCCTCCCTACAACGGCCCTCCCAACGACTCCCTCCTTACAACAATCATTGCCACAGTTCCCTCGACAGGGCAATTATGTCTAACGCTTTTACTGCTATAATGTCGTCTGCTTAAAGTGACATAAAGGACATTTTGACTGAAAATAAATTAGTGATGAGTAACAAACAGGTTGAATCGTAACGCGGCGTCTGATCTGGACTCCAGGTGTTTGCAAATGTGAGCCATTTCCCTCCCTATAATGACTCCCTCAAAACAACACACACAATCTCCGTCTCCCATTGGGTGTTGTTGTAGAGAGGGAGCGCTGTATTTATTTTACTCTCTCTTATTGGCTCGGAGAGCCTATATCGAATCCTTAAGAAAAATATTGGTGCGAGTCTAGCTCCCCCTACAAACAAATCCTGTCATATGGGGTTTACATATGCTATCTAACGGAGCTTCAGTTGCTGGATACGTCACTATCAGATAAACCGTGTAGTAGCAGCACTGAGTTAAACTCAGGATCCTGAGTCTGTACTTGTGGTGATTTAAACACCGTATTTACTCCCTTGTAATAAACATTCACTGCCTAGTAGTCATAGCAGACAATGCATTATAAGACATGCACATTACAAAATTCTTTAGGGTCTTTTAGCGCTGCAGGTTACTGCTTCATGCATGGTAATGGTAATGCAGAAACTCCATAATTAGCTTTCTGCATTACTTTGTTCTACATTAAACTGAAAGTCCGAGCCTGCAGTACTACAGTACTTTGATCTAGAGTCATGTTACTTTGAGTGGTCGTGTTAATTGGGTCTGTACACACGGTATGAATGTTATATTTGTTATATGTTACTGAGGGTTATATTGTTGTATTTATAGATTCTGATTGGTGTACATGTGCAATTCATGTGGTATAGATTATATAGCACTGTACATTATATTCTATTTTATAGACTTTTCAAGACAAATGTTGTATTTGTGGACAGATTATGAAGGAGAAAAAAATAAAAGATTATCAACCAGTCTGTCTTGGAATAATGTATTGCAACCAGTCTTGAAATTATGTATTGCAAATGACCTTGAAATGGTAAGTTGAAAACCAGTCTGTCCTGAAATTATGTATTGCAACCAGTCTTAATGAAGCCAGAGTTCTAGTTTTGAAGAGGGATGACCACTTAAAGCAGGTTGAAAGTAAAGCAGAATGAGCCTTAAGGCGTACTCTGCTTTACTTTCAGCCCGCTTTAAGCTATTATCTGCTAAAAAATAGAAAATATTTCTGAATATACATATTCATGACTGAATAATTTTGACATTTTCTTCAGTGGAGGAATAATTAGAGGCATTAAAGGGGGTAATGGGTTATGTGGTAACAGAGGGTAACGGACTATGCTACCAGTCACTTAGCGGCGTGAGCATAGAAAATAAAAATAAAAGTGAATCAGTTATGTTTCTTGGGATATTTATTTCTCATATTATATTATAATTTTTTATTTTTTTATTTTACTCCTCAGACCAACCACTCTCATGGACATTCCTATGAAGTTTGAAGTAAAGCTGTTTAAAAACTGCCTGAGATATCAAGCAGACACTATTCTTATCCACAAACAAAGGTCCAAAGCTCTATATTTTACAGACCAATAAAGGTCGCCATCAATCCAGTCCCAGCTTTTTTTGGAATGAACCTTCCAATAAGGTTTGAAAAATAGTCGAGATATTTAGCAGATTCTGTTTGTACCAGACAAACGGCCTCCACATGCGACAGTCATAGTCAATTTCTAGATGCATGACCACTTGAAGCAGCTTGAAAGTAAAGCAGAATGCACCTTAAGGTGCATTCTGCGTTACTTTCAGCCTGCTTTAAGCTACCATCAGATCTGCTAGCATAAAAATCTGATGATTTCGGAAAAATCCGGAGCAATGGCAGCTCTGCTGTGACAACATTCTTTTCTTCTAACTGTACAAATATAAGGTTTTGCCTAAGTCAAGTCTATACTAGGTTGAATCAAATTTCATATGAGCTGGTTCCTGCTTTTGAATGTAAGTTGCTACTCTAGCAAGATTGACCACAGAGAGTAGCATAGTCTGTTTCAACACTAACAGTTTCCTGTTTTTGAATGGTTCTCTGTATCATCATTTTCCTTCAGATGAATTGTTTCCTGTTTTAGACTGGTTCTCTGTGTCATGATTTGCCATCAGATGAACTGTTTCCTGTTTTGGGCTGGTTCTCTGTCTTTGACTGGTATCCTGCCTTCCACAATGTAGATCTTAGTGCAGACAGTGTGATCAGAATGGCCTCCTGAAAATATAAATATCTATATGTAAACCCATATCTCCATAGATACGACATTTTACACAATAATTTATTCCTCCATTGAAGAAAAAAAAGTCCACTTAATAAAATTATGAATATGCATAAATAAGAAATATTTTCTATATCCTAGCAGCTTAAAGCAGGTTGAATGTAATTTTTTAGCAGAATGTGCCTTAACCTTTTACTCCATAGAAAAGCATTCATGTATTTGCATATCTAATTTATTCATACCCTGAAGAAAATACTTCCAATTTATATAGTCAGGAATATGCATCATTAGAAATATTTTCTATATTCTAGCACAGAGACGTGATTCTAGCAGGTGGTAGTTTTAATCAGGCTGAAAGTAAATCTACTTAAAGCTACCACCTGCTTGGATATAGAAAAATATTTCTTGTAATGCATGTTAACTACTGTATAAATTGTAACTGTTCTTCAGTGGAGGATGGATGGATGAGTTTGGTTTTAAAGAACTGTGACATAAAATAGGTCAAATAGTGCCATTTAAATGAGGGATGATGAGATGATGATGATTTCAGGAAGATAATTTCCACTAATCAGATTCGTTGCCATATGTGCATAGGATAAAAACCACCGACCTGCCTTCCTTTTAGTTCTTGGCAGAGGTAACAATCTTGGTCTAATAAACAGAAACATTCACCATGACAAGGTAGGAAGGTATCTGGGGTCTTCAGCGGAAGAATAAATTAAATGCACTCAAATGGGCGGAAAGGGTTTAATAGTAAAGAACAATGTCTTCTCCCACTGTACCTCAGTTCGGATAGTGCCACTACCCTGGTCAGGACAAGTGTTGAGGTAGTGTTGGAACAAGTACTGGGGGTCGTCTATGTCTAGGTTCTCATCCGTCTCAAGGCTGGCCTCGAGACCTTTCACACCTCCAAATACAATCAGGGCATGCCTGAAATACATGTAAGCATGCCAGATAAGGGGAGTATTTCAACAAGAGCACCGCAAACGGTACATAATACATGTAAGCAGAACTCCGGTAGGGCGTTCAAGGGTAGCTGGTCTTAATGTCCCATTGCATGAATGTACCATTGCCTCAATGTACCATTTTCAGTGAACGTACCATTTAAAAAAAATCCTATATTACAAGCATTGACCATAATTGACCATTATTAGTTGATGAAAAATGAAAATTAGTACCATATATGTTACTTGGATGAAATGAATTATTTCTTTTAAAACACGATGTTCCTATGTGAGTATTATCCACTTTTTGTAGAAGTTCAATGAGTTTATACAATTCAATATGTAACGTTGGTACGTTAAGACCATAAACCCGTTTAAGTACCGTATCAGCGAACAGTAACGTTAACCGATGCAAACAACCCATATAGTACGACATCTAACGTTCACGGATACTCTTCAATAATAACACATTGCGCCCCAATGATTATTAACTATTCAAGGGTACGAACGATTAATGTGCGAATCTAAATAACACAAGCAAAAGTGCACTAATCAACTGAAATGCATCAATTTTACCACATATAAAAATAAGATTTATCTGCTCAGATGTAAGCTGCTTTGTATGATACATTAAGTATCGGAAAATGTTGGTTTATTGATGAGAAATTAAGTCGGGACTGTTCGCTGGTTTTATTAAATTCATTTGGTAGCCATTTTGTTTTCCTTGTTGGCGAAGGCGAACTACCTCTGGGGCGGTTCGTGTTGTTCGCAATCGGTAACAGCCTAACGGTCGTTAAAGGTAAATTGTTACTGTTTTCTGTTGCAATCGATTGCATCGATACGGTACTTGAACGCGCTACAGATGAGGGGAATATTTCAAAAACTAAAATCTTTATTTCTGCATTAAACCCTATGGTGTCACTACTCGTTAGAATAGTCTCTTCCAGACGAATAGTAATGAGTAGTAACACCATAGGATTTGGAGCTGTGATTTGTGGCAAAATGTTGGATCTGTTGAGTTTACTCTCTTTCTTGAGCCCTGATGTAAGTCCATGGGTATGCTGAATATTAATATGTAAAATCCGAATTCCGTGAACATCTATTGGCCTTAACTTTTACATTGGCTAATAAATTATGTGAAATTTTATATCTCATTAGGATGATATGATCCATATTGTTTGTCAATGGAGGCCGCTAATAATTAAATCTTTATTTCTGAATTAAACCCTTTGGTGTCACTACTCATTAAAATTGTCTCTTAGAGACGATTCTAATGAGTAGTAACACCATAGGAGTTGCTGCTGAAATAAGTGAGAACATGTTGGATCTGTTCAGTTAACTCCCTCTTATCTGGAGCCCTGCGACATAAAACACTTACTTGAAGCTGTTGGTGGAGAACTCCTCTACATGTTTCCCTCTCTCTGATGTACCTATGGTCAGATCGTACAGGTCGTCATAGGGACAGTCTGTGAATATTGCCCCGAGACTGGACGCCAGCCTTACAGAGTAGCCCCAATACAAGCCCCCGTGTGTCCTCGGCGCTTCTGGGGATACTACGCTCCCTTGTAACTTCTTCTTCCCTAAAATTCAATTTACATTTCAATTTGAAATTATGCAGAAGATCCCAATAATCTTAAAGCTTTCGATCTTTTACTTTTCAGTAATTGTCTTAGTTTTCAATCAATTTGGTTTATGAGTATTATGGAAATAATATGTTTAAACTTAAACTAATTCAATTTACAAATACAGATTAAAGCTAACCCATTACCTCATAAATACACCTTTTCACATCTTGAACTTATTCCTCCACAATAGAAAGTAGTTCCACTTTAAACAGTCATGAATATGCGCCATAAATAATATGTGTCCGTTTCTGCCATCATTGGGTTAATTGAATGCCCAAGAGAGAGGGGAGCGGACACAGAAAAGCCTGGCACGATGTTAACAGAGTTCTCTGGTTCTGGTAGATGCCAGTGTACTACAGCATAATACATCAGACTTCTGTTTTTAAAGTCTCATCCCGTTACGCAGAATAGTGGACACGCAGGTGGTCCACTTGCTCTCATTTTCGAGCATTAAAATAAGAAGGGCATTTTTACATAACTTGTAATAACTTTTTTTTCTGGCCAGATAGCGTTCCTGTGCAAACGGCCTGTGTTAGCTTAAACATTTTCCTTTATGATGGAATTTGTTTTGAAAAAATATTTTAATAAGATTTTTTAAGTTTAAAAAGACACCTCTAAATCACATTAAACGAAGAGTAAAATGCTGAAAATAAGCCTCGACACGGATAATATAACACGACCTTGTGCATTTATACAAATCGATATCAATTCTGTGCAAACGGGCTCGTATAATTGAATATTTGTTCTTTCTTTTGATATAAATTTAAGAATTGTAAGTTAATGTTAATTTGGTCCTTTTTCAAATTGAAAATAAAATTCACATGTTCAAAAAGTCGTCGGGAGTTTCCGTAAATACCGATCGATAAGAGCCGAACATTGACGGACTCTCAAGCTATCGTAGAGCATTTTATCGATAATCTAGTGATGTCCACTATTCTGCCTAACGAAAGGACTTGGTTCGACAGGGGATCAAACTCACAAACCCTGGCATCATGCCATGATGGTCTTTTCTTATTATTACTTCTCTCCATCAAGATTGATGATTATGAGAAGGGACACTTATGAGGTGCACCAGGGACTGTACCAGGCCGGTCACTTTATCCTGACACCGACTAACCAGTCGTAATGATTAACCGAAATGCTGAGCATCAAGGAGGGCACCCATTACTACCAACTTTTAAGCCTTTGGTTTCACCCGGTGGGGGATTGAACCTGCAACTTCCCGCACTGCAAGCGGACACTCTACCACTGAGCTATGCAGCTGAGCACTGCCCCTCGACTATGTCTGATGGTCCAAAACATTTGTCTCCCCTTGGGTGTAGTTATGGAAAGGTTTACTGCATAGTACCTCCACGTACCTGTACAGGTGTTATCCATCTTGACTGTGACTCTTACTCCAGGTCTGATATGTTTGTCTACCTGCACTTCCTGAAACACAAGATGAGTTTAACCCGTTACCCCATAGTCTTGTTTCTTAATCTGAAGACAGGTAGTCCTTTAAAGCAGGTTGAAAGTAAAGCACATTGTGGTTTACTTTCAGCCTTCTTTATGCTAAGGATAAAGAAAATATTTCTTATTGTGGTTATTCATGACTGTTTAAATTGGAACTGTTTTCTTCAGTGAAGGAATAAATTAAAGATGCAAAATGGTGTGTTTATGGAGTAATGGGTTAATCTTATAATCTCTAGTTTAAAAAAATAAATAAAGTACCAAATCATAGAATACTTTCAGCCCAACTGGCCATTCAGTCGACTGTACATTTACTCCCCTGATCATTGAGCCATCAATATTTTAAAATTCAATCTTTTTTTGACTATTTAACCCATAACTCCATAGTTACTAATATTTACACATTCAATATATTCCTCCATTGTAAGTATCTGAAGAATTATTTTCTATATTCTAGCACATTGTAGCTTAAAGCAGGCTGAAAGTACAGCACATTCTGCTTTACTTTCAGCCAGCTTTAAGTGATCACTTATTTTCAATACTAGAAACAGGCTAAACACTAAATTTAAGCTATGAAGGAAATAGTTAAAGGACCATATAGCATATCTTCTATAAATATGTTTATATTGATAAGTACCTTTAAAAGCCCACAGTTGACATATGAGCCCTGTCCGCCCTTCACAGGCTTATCAAGGACCACGCCCTCTCTGTATGGTACCACTTCTTCCATCTTCATATGGTGTGGAGAGTCCAGAGGATTAAGGACACCTAGGGGAAAAGGAAGAATTTTAAAATTCTATTCAAATAATTCCATACAGCTTCAAAGCCCATGAGGACAGAAAATTTGTATAAACATGACTGACAGTATGACTGAACATTAACTCATTTACCCCTGAAACTTTAAATGGACAATTCCAGTTTACAATTAAATCTAGTCTATTTTTTAATAATTAGGGTGGATTTTAACAATGTTTTACAAAATGACAAACAGTGTAGACCCTGATCAGAGGGCTCCTTAAGGAGCCCTCTGATCAGGGTATATACTGTTTGCATAGGACAAGTGTACTCTTGACAGGTATATGATTTGTTAATGATGAATATGCTCATCGCTAGTATTCAATGTGTTCAGGGATTTCCCCAGGCCGTCTCTTCGTGACATGCTTTGATCTTGCCGACATGCCTTAATCTGTAAAGCGACTAGCCTTAATCACGGCTCCGTCTGTGTTGTGTACTCGAGTAAATTGTTTCATATGTCAAACACTGTCACGCGTGTCGGGCGTGAGCATAGCATCATCAACCAATCACAAAGCCGAATTTCCCTATCGAAACGGGATTGACAGGGTCTTGGATTATTTCTGTTTGACCGAGATTAACTTTTGATTGACGCTTCATAAACCGTTAGTACTGGCAATGGCGGACTTCTGCAACATGATTTTCGGAAAACAAGCTACGGATAACGCTGAAAGAAAGATGAATACTAACCGAAACCGGAATTTCCCCAATCTAAACTTTAAGAAGATGTTTTACCATTTTTCGGACTGAAAATTCGCCGCGTTTATTGAGACGAGAGTAACAGCGGCGGAATCGCTTGTCGCCTCGGAAAAATATACTCGTTACGGGGCCTATTAAATAAGAAAATTCTACGAATATATTGAACAAACGAACATTTTAGATGGATATTAATTACCTTTAAGAATTGATTTCCTCGACAACTCCGTATTAATAATCACGTAACAGACACAAACAGTATTCCAAACTTCCGAAATGAAATCCAAATTGCGCGGCACGCTTCGAACTTTTGACACATGTCTTTACTTGTTTTATTGGTTATCAAAAAGGTAACTCCCAGCGTCCTTTAGAAAACATCCAATTATATTAGACGTTATATACTTCCATTTAGAAAGACAGCTTTGATACTAGTGAAATTAACATAAATTACGATGGTTAAAATTAGCACTTATTCGTATGAAATCGCTAGCGACGCGGAAGACGTTTTTCGTGGGAGTTTCGGGAAATAAGTTTTTTTTTAAGAACAAAGGCAAAACATACACGCGGGAAACGAGGAATCTGCATTCTGGCATTTTTGGTATATATAGAAATAGAATTGGTGATGAAATATTGAAAAAGAAAATCGTGACAACAAATATTTAAGTAGACCTGGATTTATCCCGTGACGCAGTCATACCATACCATCTTAATTCTTCACAAAGTTAAATTGGTTTTCTGTTTTTATGATGGATGGATGTTTAGAGCAGGCTTAAAGTAAAATTGAATCCTCCATTAGACATCAACTTGTCGGGATGCAGTGAAATTTTATATGCTCTCTTAACCCACAGGTTCTTGACACATAAAAAAAAAATTAATGAAAAAAAAAGGTTTTTTTTTTTTTTTTTTTTACTAGACCTCTATTATATTACCGTATCTAGATAGAATCTGTCTATGAGGAATAAGAGGTAAAACATTATACATTCAAATCACATTATACAATCATGCACTGTGATTAATTCTAAGTAAGGGTAGGTGTTTGTGTGTATGTTTGACTGTGTATGGCAAGTTAATGTTAAACTTCTTCAAATAAATTCTTTAAGTTTATGAGACTTATGAATGTTTTTCCATGAAAATGAATTAAGACAACCAGTTCTAACCTGATCAGGGGCTTCCTGTTCTGGATCTACTGTTTGCAGCACATGCTCTATCTACTTGTTTCTGCATTCCTGTTTCAGAATTTATTGATTTATTTGAAAGCAAAAGTGAGCATTTCTAGTATTTGTGTGTATTATCTGATTGAGTGTGACAGTTACAGTAGTGTAGTGTGTGTGGCAGAGAAAAATGAAAAGGTGTGTACATTTCACATGCTTTAAACTTTCAAATACTGATTTTAAAAAAAAAGACTTTTCCATTTTGGTTAAAAGACTACATTTTGTTTGCGGTTTCTGTCAAAAATAATTCTTACAAAGAATTTACAATCTTGTAAATGGCACTGACACTGATCAGAGGACTCACCCAGGAGATCAGTCTGGGTCTACACTTTTTCCATAGGTCCAGGCATTCATAGTTTCTGGATATTTTTTTTTGTAAAATTATGTATAAAATAAGTGAATTAATGTGTTTCAGCTATCTATAATGTTTGTGTTTTTACGACCTGTAAGGCTTTACAATGTAATCCTTTGTTGCAAAATAATGGAATACTAGTTAATGCAAGATGCAGTCAGCAACTGTACTGGGAGATCAGCAGGTATTATTGTAAACTTTAGTTACGGTATGATCGAGTTGTAACTTAAATATTGGTGCTGAACTTGAAAACAAAAATCCTACACACACTAGTTCTTGCAAACAGAATAATACTTATTTCAGCCATTTCCATATAAATACACTATAGTATACACTACATATATGTATTGCTAAAAATGCACTATTTCATTGTTTAAAGGGCAAAATTTTTCGCCACAGCGCGGGAGGCGGAGCCCTCCCGCACCCTCCCCCATGCCCCAAATTCAACATGCCTTCAGAAAATCCCTGGTGTTAATAACCATGCAATGAAAATACTGCAACAAGAACACACTGTAGAGTAGGTTCATATCTGTATATTAGCATGTGTTATTGGTTTGAGATTATACTTTAGTATCAACAAGAAGCCTAAGTTTTAATAAGTTATCTCTTTAGAAATATACTGATCTGACTCAGCACTGTTGTTATGAAACAAAACCAGGGGCCTGTTTTTTAAAACTTTGTACGACAAAAAAAGTTGTAAGTCAAAACTTTAAAATACATTTAATTTCTGATACATCTAATCCTGTCTTGTGACATCTCTTTGAATTGTCTTTTCAAGACGATTCCAAAGAGATGTCACAAAAAAGGATTAGATGTAGAAATAAATAATAATTGAGACATTCATAATTGGACTTAGTTTTATGAAACAGGCCCCTGCTGTTATATCTGACAAGCACTAAAAAGCTTCATAGATAATAGTCAAGATGTTAATGCAAATTCGTATATAACTCTGGCATCATTATGATTAGATGATGAAAATTTATTATGCAGTCAATCTTGTATTAAGGGGCCAAAGCAGCGACTAAAATTATGTCAATTTCCAACATGATGCTTTCTTCTTCTTCTTCTTTTCATACACCATCTACACCATCACCCCGGTCGCAGCGATGAAGGACACAGTCTTCAAGAGATGCTTTCATTTACAGGCTAATTCTTTGCAACCACTCATCAGAATTTTATGAAACTTGCTAAGATGCATCATAACATATAGACGTTCTGCTATTATAAATTGCGTTTAGCAGAGCTCCAGAAAAGGGGAGTATTTCAAAAACTAAAACCTTTATTTCTGCATTAAACCCTACTGTGTTGCTACTCATTAGAATCGGTTTTTTTCGTTTATCTGGAGCTCTAATCTATCATTTAGTCTATACATTGTAAGTCTTTTGTTTCAAATATCCAAGGGAAATATATTTTTAAATTAACACTGTACATTGATATGTAATTAAACAATCTTGTATTGTTATAAGAAATTGTATCTTTACAAGATTGGAAGAAATTTCTTTTCAACTAACTCGTTCACCCCTGAAACTTCAAATGAACAATACCAGTTTCGATATAGTAGTGGAACAATTCTGTACCTGCATATTTAAGATCTTTGTATTGGGGAAAGAAGAACATTCTCATGTATTGTGGACCCTCTAGGTATTGAAGAATTCTCGCCAGCTGGACATTACCAAATCCTATGGTGTTACTACTCATTAGAATCGTCTCGAAGAGACGATTCTAATGAGTAGTAACACCATAGGGTTTAATGCAGAAAAAAAGATTTTTAGTTTTTGAAATACTCTCCATATCTTGAACTCAGTTATTATAATAATCACTAGGAGACACAGATGATCCTTGTACCTGCATGTTAAAGATCTTTGTGCACCATGGGGTTTAATTCAGAAATAAAGATTTTATGTTTTTGAAATACTCTTCTTATCTTGAACTCAGTTGTTATGATAATCACAAGGAGACACAGATGATCCCTGTACCTGCATATTGAAGATCTTTATGCTGTGGAAAGAAGAACTTTCTCAGGTACTGTGGACACTCCAGGTATTGTAGAATTCTTGCTAGCTGGACATTACCATGGCCATGTTTACCAATTCCTGTGAACTCTCCCTCAGTGGTCCTATTGGAGGTAAAAAAGGTGTAAATGTTATCAAGAGTTTTTCCTGCATGCTTAAATACAAAGTAATTTTCAAAACCACTGATTTCAAGGACAAAATTAGTCTTCAATGCAGACTTGTCCGATATGCAAACAGAGACCCAGATCAGAGGGCTCCTACAGGCAACAGGGTCCTCTGATAAGGCTCTGCACCATTCTGTTGTTTTGTAATATATTGTAAATGAACCCGAAACACTAACAAATGGACTGCACTTAATTTAATATTTGGAATTGTCCATTTGAAGTTTAAAAGGAGAATGATACAAAAAAGATGAATACGAGTAATATTTCATTGCACACTTAAACAAACCAAATATATTTGAGCCGTACCATGACAAAACCTGCCTTATTGCATTGCAGCATTATACAACCCAAGCACCATTGTCATCCAGGGCTCCAGATAAGAGGTAGTTTTTTTTCAACAAATTCAACATTTTCTCACTCTTTTAGCACCAAATCCTATGGTGTTACTACTCATTAGAATCGTCTCTTCGAGACGATTCTAATGAGTAGTGACACCATAGGGTTTAATTCAGAAATAAAGATTTTAGTTTTTGAAAAACTACCCTTTTGAAAAACTACCCTTATCTGGAGCCCTGTACATCATTGGCTTTATATATGAGTTTGGTCTTCACTACCAAAAACCGTATATAATACAGCTACATAAAATACTTTAGATACATGTGGGTGTCAAACAGTGAAGATCAAGACCAGCCGCTGCGTCTTTGACCTTGATCTACACTGTTTGCATTGCAATAAGGCAAGTTTTATCATGGCTCAGCTCAATTCATTAAAACTAAATTTAAATCATAAACACAGTTAAAATTGTGATTTGGAAGTGTTCAAAAACTAAAATCTTTATTTCTGCATTAAAACCCTATGGTGTCACAACTAATTAGAATAGTCTCGAAAAGATTATTCAAATGAGTAGTAACACCATAAGATTTGGTGCGGAAATGATTGTCAAAATGTTGAATTTGTTCTGAGTTTACACCCTCTTATCTGGAGCCCTGCGGTGTACCCATTAGATTATGTGTTCAGCATACCTTTCAGTAGATCCAGATTCGTCGAAGACAATCACCTCATCCACTTTAAATACTACAGCAGCTCTTGCGATCTGTGAAAAATAAAACATACCTGAATCTTCAAATGGACAATTCCAGTTTTCAATTAATTTAAATTCATTCTTACTATTTAGGAGTGGTTTTTTTACAATATATTATTACAAAATAGCAATAAATATTTAAGATTTTCTGATCTGGGTCTATGCTGTTTGCATAGGACAATTTTCCAACAAGTGTATACTGTTTGTAAAGGGTGATGTTTATTTGTTTGTTAATGTTGGTTTCTGCCATCTATGGGCTAAATGGCCACCCAGAGAGAGGGGAGTGAATACAGAAAACCAAGCACTATGCCCTTCTCTTAACCCTTTCCTCCCTGAAACCTCAAATGGACAATTCTAATTTTCAATTTAGTCTAGTCCATTTTTAACTTTTTAGGGTTGATTTTTACAATATATTTCAAAATGACAAACAGTGTTAACCCTGATCAGAGGGCTCCTTAAGGAGCCCTCTGATCAGGGTCTACACTGTTTGCATAGGACAAATGTACTCCTCATATGCATGCTGTTTGAAAATTATGCGTATATGCATGGCAAGGGTTCAAAGAGTTAACCTATCTAGATAGCAGTACAGGTACTTTCATCTTGCTTTAGCCCTTTACTCCATAGCCTGTTTCTAGTATTGACAACAGGTGACCACTCAAAGCAGGTTGACAGTAAAGCAGAATGCTTTAAGCTACCAGCTGATAGGATATAGAAAAGATTTCGTATATGGTACATAATAATGAGTGGAACAGTACACATGTACTTACTATTTCCCTCAGTGGAAGAATAAAATAAATGTGTTAAAATGCGTATCTATGGAGTAAAGGGATTCATTAGTTTGAGTGCAGGTAGTTTATACAGATGAATACACTATGAAGGAAGGGGTTAAAACAGTGTTTAAACTGAAAAGAAGTGGTCAAAATGACCCATTAATATCAAAACAGGGGGTCAATATAGGTTTTAATGGGTCATGGAAGAGAAACTTTGATGTTTACCCACTGTTTTGCTGAAAGATTGACAAAACACTTGTCTGCAAGTTGACTTTTATTGGATTTTAAGGCTTAATATTTTGGTTGGTGTTCCTATATGTCATTTTTATGGTGTGCAAGTCTGAAAATGATACCTCTTTAGAATTTATGTTTCGGTCAGAACTTAAAATTGGTGGGCAAAATTGACCCATTACATTTTCAACAGGGGGCTCATTTTAGATTTTAGAGGATCAATAGCACCTCTAGCCTAAACACTGTTAAAATGACAATACAGGTACTGTACCTGTCCAGCTAAATATGTCCTAAGCTCTGGTGATTGTGCATTGTCAAGGATGGACCCTGGGAGTGCAATAGAAACTGTAAATGGTCGTCCTGAAAATTAAACAAACAAAACATAAGATATATAACTTGTGTTGAGTTTTGAGAGGTGGTGGCTTTATGCAGGACAAGAATAAAGCATACAGTAATGTATTAAGTAGTCACCTGTCTTTTAGAAAGGCATGTGCTGTTTTAACCCTTTACCCCATCGCCTGTAATGAGTGTTTCTAGTTTTCAGAAAAGATGACCACTTAAAGTAAGTTGAAAGTAAAAGAGAATGCGCTTTACGGTGCATTCTGCTTTACTTTCAGCCTGCTTTAAGCTATCATCTGCTAGAATATAAAAAAATACTTCTTATGATACATATTCAAGAATGTATAAAGTGAAACTGTTTTTTTCAATGGAGGAATAAACTAGAGGCGTAAAAATGGGTTAACCCTTAGCCTGCCAGTCACGACTATAGCTCCATATGCAAACAGCTTGGATCCGGATGAGACGCCGAGTAACTCGGCGTCTCATCCGGATCCAAGCTGTTTGACATTCAGACAACATTTTCAGCAACTTTGAAGCACTTTGAAACTTGAAGCAGACGAGAAATATAGCAGACGACACTTTATTTGGCGGGCTAGGGGTTAAGGAGCCATAAAATCCCATAACTCGTCTCCTGCATATACTGTCTGGTGATTTTTGCTAGCAGTTTGGATCTAGATAAAATGCTGAGAAACTGGACATCCCATAAGGATTAAAACTGTTTGGATAAAAGTCTAAAGCATGGGCACCAGCGATAAAATGCCTGAAACACCATTCAAGAACCTTTGTTTAATTAACTCATTTAGTAATGATTTACCCCTAAAACTGTAATCAGGGTTGTTTTCATATTACAAAATGACAAACAGTGTATCTGTGATAAGTACATTTGTCCTTCCTTAGATCCTATGACTAACAGTGTTTCCTCTTATCAGGGTCAACATTGTTTGCATTTGACAAATGTACTCTTAACACTAACAGGTCTTCTTCTTCTTGGATCAGTTGTGCTTTCATCAATGGGCTGCAGGGGTCCAGAGAAGAGTAAACTGATCAAATCCAACATTTTTTTCACTCATTTCAGTACTAAATCCTAGGGTGTTACCACTTATTAGAGTTGTCTCGAGAAGATTCTAATGAGTAGTGACACCAAAGGGTTTAATGCAGTAATAAAGATTTAAGTTTTTGAACTACTCCCAATATCTGGAGCTCAGCTAGGAGTCACTAGGTTTCAATGGGTAAAGTGGCAGATTTTTTATCCAAGCTGTCTCACCTTTTTCTTCATGCAGTTTTTCCTCAACAAGTTTTTTCTTCTTAACTTCCTCCTCTTCTTTCTGTCTTTCTCTGTACTTTTCCTGTTCTTTGATCAATTTTTCTTCTCTTCTTTTTCTTTTCAAATCTTTTTCTGCAAGAATAGCATCAGCACTCTAATTAATCGTTAGTCTGTTTCTAGTTATGAAGACTAAATTCTATGGTGTGACTACTCAACTAAAAAGCAAGGCCAAGCGGTTATTCTCATGAGCAGTCAGAGCATAGGCAGGGCACGACAAATCCTGTGCCCGGAGCCCGGCGGGCAACCAAATGTTTAGCTTGGGCAACCATATTTTTCAAACTGCTGCCCGGCGGGCAACCCATTAATTCCAATTTAAGATGCCCGGATTATTTCACTTTTGGAAAATTTCAATGTCAGAATAATGCCGTGCGAGTCATCTACTAGTTGCATTTCGTAACAGTAAGATCTTGTGTCTACTACTGTCAAGCGGTACTGCATATCTACATGGACTGAAGTATCAGACTAAAGCCATAAATATTGAAAGTGTGCAACAAATTTGCCGATTAATTAAGACCCCTGTGGACACTTATCTTTGTCTGTAGGGTAGAACGGTTACAAAGGATTCTTGTGGATTAGCGATAACACACCCCAATTAGCAGTTCACGCTTGATCAAACACCATGCTGAGCTTGTCATTTTGTGTAAACAATCTCGTGGATACATTCGGCATACTTCTGAATTTATCGCAGAAGAATTTTATAAACACAGACTGGTACACTTAGTTAACTTTTTGTGAACCAGTCATTAAATTCAGCGATAACACCTGGGGAGCTCCGAATGATATGAAAGATGAATATAGGATTTCCTATAAAAATGAAAGTAGATCTACAATGAAACACTGTTAAATAAGATTAAACATTGTGCTGGCAATAAATATGTTTTACCAGCGATTTTCAAGTCTTAATAATAACTTTCAAAAGTAGGTGCAGTAATTATGGACTAACATAGTTTTGTTCGCAAATGAAATGTTGGACTTGGGTTGTCTTCCTCGAAGTTTGTAAAGTAAAAAACTTGTTTGGTGAATTTTCGGAAAGCAAATAATAATGATAAAAAAAACGGATCCGATCACTCGAGAGTGTAATAATATGGGCAGAAAAACGTGAACTTTTTTTTGTTTTTTAAGTGTAGTTACTTCAGTCAAACTGAAAGTCACTTCCAGAAAATGTGGATATGAATAAACCATGAGCCCCTGCCCCCGTGCGGGATGTAAGAACGCAGAAAACTTACATCTTAGTTCTCCTATGAAATCCCCTGATACTGTCAATTAATAAATTTGAAGGGTGAGACTGAGATAGATTTTTAAAATTACAATGCTACTGCTACAGCTGTTGAAAGAAAAGGTGTGAGAGATATATAGAGATGTTAAGAAATAGTAACTAAATTTCAAATTTAAGAATGAAAAAACATGAATAATATAAACCAAAAAAAATGTGACAGCCTATCAGTATCAGGAGATGATGATCTGTATTATCTATGTCTATGTATTATCCAATGCTAATAATTTCATCTGCCTGATGAGATCCAGGGAGAGGTGTTGCATATTTCCTTTTGAGTATTCTAAAAGCTGTGAATTAAGGGTTTTAATTAAAAAGGTTAATCTGGTACATCTATGAAGGGTTTGAATTAAACGGGTTAATTTGGGACATCTTTTGTGTGATAAATTCAGGGCAACCAGAAAATAATTTTGGTTGCCCTGTGGGCAACCAGCTTTTCATGAAATTTGTCGTGCCCTGGCATAGGGTTTAAAACATTAATGCGGGCATAAATTGGGTGATCAAGGTTGGGTGATCTAGGTGAGTTAGGAATGATCCGAAAAAACCCCAGCTTATGCATCAAAGTATTGTGGTTAATAGTGTTGATGCTAAACGAAACGGTGAAATCTAGTTACATGGCCTTTTTTCCAAAAATTGGCAAGGGGCCTTAGCCTTTCCATTTGGGAAATTCAAGCGTGATTTTCGACCAAATTGGGAAAAGTAGACTGACTTCCAAAATGCATAAAAACTGAATGGAAGTCTACTTACTTACAGAAAATAGAAAAGTTCATCAATTTAAAACCAGAAAATAAAACTATTTAACACTAAACAGGGACTGGTAATTGACTAGAACAAATTGTTTGGTTTTTTTGTTGTTTTTTTTATATCTCTTTGGGGAAATTCTCCACCAAAATAGGAAAAAATAGAGGCTTTTTGCAATTGGGAAGTCACCGAAAGTCGGCCTCTATTATATAAGGTAAAAAAGCCCTGTGTAAACTCAGAAATAGCTGATCATTTAAAATATCTT
Organism: Gari tellinella; assembly: GCA_922989275.2. NCBI lineage: Eukaryota > Metazoa > Mollusca > Bivalvia > Cardiida > Psammobiidae > Gari > Gari tellinella. Next base: position 12,212,339 of record OV277874.1, on the reverse strand, counting down.
AAGTTCAAATTAAGTGAAGGTCTAACTGTGGTTCAGTTATATTGGTGCAACAGCTGTAGAAGTATCCAAATATTTGATTAAGTGGTGATGATGCATGCTAGAAGAACTATGAACTGGGACACACCAACGGACAGGACAATCATTATATTCCTCCCATATCTATAGGTGCCAGGGGCATAAAAATCACAATTTTTGTACATCTGTAGTATAAAAATAGTACAAAAATAGCTTACTCTCTTTTTTCCATTTCTTCCAATCTTCTGGCTGAAAAACAATAAGATAGCAATAAATTCCTGATATTAACAATCAAACTAAAATAAGGATAAATTGGAGAATGACAATCAAGGTAATACGGCCAAAATGAGACTGGGCAACTGTCAATCAAAAAAAGATACGCTAATTAGTAAATTGCTTATATGGAAGAGTAGTATTTTTGAGATACTAAGTCTATACACATCAACTTATCAAGCTAAATAGTAAATTGACATGCTTTCACGACTCGCGAAAACCCATGACAAAATACTTATTCGTTAACATTTGCGACCGACATGCCACAATTGTAGAAGGAAAAAGAAGCACACATATTAAACATAGTAAATTCTCACCTTTGATGGGCGTTCTTTCTTCGATACTTTGGCGTTTGGAGATGTTTCCATTTCAATTGTCATAATTTTTCACGATTTCATTAGTTAATGAGAGTTACCTACCCTTCTGACATGGGTCAAGTTAAAACACCGACGAGCTCTATCAATTATCGGGCCTAAATAGCGGCGATAATTTTTACGCCCTGTACTTTTTCGCCATTTTCATAATCAATGATCTATATTAGCTATTTGTTACATTATACAAGAAGGACAGAAGATACATGGTCTCTGTTATAATTGCCATGTCACCAGAAACGTATATTGTATGTCACTTATATTGAACAATAAAAATATTTTCTGTCAAACCCAAACTAGATGATGTTCAGACAGGTGGCAAGAAATTAATACAGAGAGCTTGTTTGATTTGGTGATCTTTTAACCCATTAGATCTACCTGATATTGTATAATCCCTTGCAATATAGGTTTATTCCTTCATTGAAGAAAATAGTTCAGGAACGCCTATTTCATAGTCATGAATATGAATATCGCTGGGTAACATAACATTTCATCAGGATGCAAATTGTTTGACACTCCGACGTCTTGAAAAAAAATTGTGAAAATTCTGTTTAGAACAGTAGCAGACGAAAACTGTTGCAGAAGAAAATTATATTAAGCCAAGACTTGGAACATGTATGAGCTATTATACGCAGATACCCCCCGCAAAGCTATTCAAAAAGTGTCCTCTTACGTCTGATACCGGACACTTTTTTCTGTTACCGGACAGTTTTACTTTCTGTTACCGGATACTTTTTACGGGCGTGGTGCACATGGTGAGCATGCGGTCACTGGTTTAGCTCTTGCACTGCCCGGGAATTGACGAGGTAACCCTTGTTATGCTACAGTGGAGAAAACGTAATTCTTTCCCGTTTAAACGCAATCGAAACGCAAACAACACAAAATGTAGATTTCTAGAAAACAATAAAAAATTTTTTTTACATTTTTCATCATCTTTCATCTGAGTGGCACACAATTTGGATCCTGATCTGGTTCCAAAATGTTTGCAATGGAAAATATAGTTTAAGCGTCAAACACGTTTATTGGGGAAGAATAACGTTTTTCCACTGTGAGTACCGCTAATGTCTAACATTTGGAAACAGTTTAGATCCATAGAAGACGCCATGTAACGCGGCATGTGATCTGGATCCAAATGTTTGGCACTGATTTTCATTTTTGATTCAATTTGGAAAGCATAAGAAAGATTTTGAGATTCTCCGCAGACGATAAGTTTGATGCAGACGGCAATTCAGCACGACAAGGGATAACGAACTTTTGCAAATAGTTTGGATCAATATCAAACACACAGTAACTCAGCGTTTGAACAGGATCCAAACTGATAGACACTTGATTCGTGCAATCAAATCCCGAAACTTTGCGTTGGAAAATAAGTGCATTCAGCAATTTCAAAGCAGACGACAATATGACAGTGCAAGAGTAAACGACGCTATTTAATAGTGTGCCTGTTCAGGAGAAAAATACCTGGTCCTTGGTTTGGTTATAAGGAGCGGAAAAGGAATTATATCGGGCTAAAATGATAAAGTATTTATTGACCTTAAAGCTAAATGCTTAAAAAAAGATGTCATCTAAATTGATAAATACAGCGCTTATCTTTTACTAGCTGAATACTCATTCTGAGCGCAGATAAATAAATACATGTACCTAGTTATTTTACGGCATGGCCCAGCACACAGGCTGCACGGAATGCTCGTGCAAAGTATAAAAAGGACCAATGAAAATAATAGTTGGTTTACGTGAATTTCAATATTTTATTAATAGATATTTTAATTTGCAATATTACATTGACCGCAATCAATATTGACTCGGTGTAAGATATTTATTAAAATCTACGTATAAGTCAGATACAGCGACTTGTTCGCCTTAAAAGTGTACGGTATGAATCGTAATCAGACTGTTTCGCTCGGACGAACAACAAATATGTCCTCGGCTTCGCCTCGGACAATTTGTTGTCGCCCTCGCAAAACAGTCTGATTACGATTCATACCGTACACTTTTAAGGCGAAACCCGTCGTGTATCTATTACTTGTCAGGCGCGTAGAAAGGCATAAAATTAAAATTTCAGGATTTATGGAGGTACCTCAACCCTTATCATTCAGCTTCTAATAATTATATCATCTGCTAATAGTCAAAATAAGTTTTCATTTGTTTGGGGATTTTGTTTAAACTGAAAAGTTAAATATGAGTGACAAACAGTTTGGATCAAGATCATACGCTGTGTTATACGGAATTTGAATCCTTTTTGCAAATGTTAGCCAAATAATGTGGATTCCATGCTGTTTGGACGTACATGTATACGTAGTTATGTGCCTGATTGTGGTAGATCTATTGCACTTTCCTACAAAGTTTGAAGAAAATCTGTTGAAATATTAAGCAGTCACTATTTAAAGTTTAAACTCTTTCAACACCAAGGGCCTGTTTAAAATAATTATAACTATTACACTTGCAAACAGTGTAGACCCTGATCAGAGGGTTCCTATCGGAGTCCTCTGATAAGGGTCTGCACTGTTTTCTAATTTATACCAATATTTAATAAACTACTAGGATACAGTGCTCCCACCGGAATATCTGAACAACAATTCACTCCTTACAACAGCACTTGTGGCTGTTCCCAAACAAGACATATACATTTATGTCAAACCCTTTCAGTGCTGCGGTATCGTCTGCTTTAAATTGTCGTCTGTTGTTTTTCAAAGTTACATAATGGACATTTTGACAGAAAAAACATAATGACGAGTGACAAACAGTTTGAATCTAGATCAGACGTCGCGCTATGCAGCGTCTGATCTTAATTCAAGATGTTTTCCTTTCCTATTACAACTCCCTCTGAACAACACACAAAATCATTGTCTACCATTGGGTGTTGTTAAAGAGACGAAGCACTGTACAGCACTAGACTGTAAAAGGCCAAATAATAATAAGTCTGTCATAATAAACAACTTACAAGTTCAATTTGTTTTGAGTTTTAATGTTTTATATTGTTCATGATATTTTACAATGTACCAATGAATCGAGAACATGGCTCTTGGACGTTGTACAGTGTAGAAGACATTATTTTTTCCCAACAAACATGTTTTTGTTCAAACTACAATTTCCATTGCAAACGTTTGGAGATCAACCTCAAAACTGTTTATATAAACTTTATCAATCAGATTAACTCATTCACACATGAAAGTTTTAATAGAAAGTTTCATTTAGTCCATTTATGACAATTTATGGGTGTTTTCAGCAATATAAATTGCAAATTGACAAACAGTGCAGACCCTGATCAGAGGGCTCCTTCAGGAGCCCTCTGATCTGGGTCTACACTGTTTGTTTTGGACAAGTCACAAGTGTACTCTTTATAGGTACAATGTTTATAAATGACCAGTATAAATGAATGTATTAAGACAAGTTGCCAACATTTTCTACTTCATGGTTTTGTTCTAATTTGTTTAGTTTTGTTTAAACTGGAAAGAGTAACATCTCATGCACTGAAGATCCATATTAGCTGTTGATTTGAAAACATTCTGCACTGAATAACCCTTTACTCCATAGTCTGTTTCTAGTTTTTGAAAACAGGAGACCACTTAAAGTAGGTTGAAGGTAAAGCAGAATGTGCCTTAAGGCTTTACTTTCAGCCTGCTTTAAGGTTTCATCTGGATATAGAAAATATTTATGGTTCATGTTTGTGACTATATTCTTCATTGGAGAGATAAATTAAATGCCATAAAAGTTTTACCAATGGAGTAAAGGGATAAGATTGATGCTGTATCCAGTTGTTTAGCCACTGTGTCAACCGTTTTAGAAACTACAGTGAAAACCATTTTGGTGAGGTCAGGAAGCGACCATCTGTTTTGCTTGCTTTCTGCTGTATTTGTACTTGTAGCCAGTTTTCATCAACTACTTTTCTTAACCCATTAACCTCAAGGAACTACAGGAGCCCTCTGATCAAGTATAGTCCATTTTTTACTATTAAAAAATGTTTTATTTTAAAAGTTACTGCTAAATGACTACCAGCACTTGCAGATCCAGATCCTGATTGGAGGGCTGCTTTTAAAATATACATGTATTACAAAATGACAAACAGTGCAAACCTTGTTCTGATGACTCCAGTAGGATCCCTCTGACCAGGGTATACACTGTTTTCATAGAACAAGTTTACTCTTTACAGGTAAGATTTGATTTGATTTGTTCTGATTTTACGTCGCTTTTCACAGCATTTCAGTCATATCGCAACATCCAGCTAATTACAGGTGGAGGGAGACCCCAGAAGCCCTTCTTTACAGGTAAGGAACCAGTATTCTTGACACTTGGGCTCAATGAATTAACCCATTACCCCATAGCCTGTTTATAGCATTAAAGGTTATCACTTAAAGCAGATTGAAAGTAAAGCAGAATGAACCAGGCGCATTCTGCTTTACTTTCGGACTGTTTTAAGCCACCATCTACTTGGATATCGAAAATATTTCTTACGGCACATATTCATGACTGTATAAATTGAAACTATTTTCTTCAGTGGAGGAATAAATTATAGAGCGGCATAAAAGGTGTGTTTATGGGGTAATGGGTTAACACAAGTTTGATAGTCCATATCACAGGTAATGAAGACACACACTTTCAGTTAGTCAGCACTACAAGAGCTTCCACTAAATTCCCTTTGTGTTCCCGTAATTTTCTTTCTGCTTGTGAGCGTGATATCTCCATTTCACGGACCTGAAAAAGAAATATGTAACTTTATTTCACTTACATTTTGGTAAAGTATTGAATTAAAATAAAGTTTTTAACACTTTACCTATAGCTCGTTTAGAAGAGTGTTCCTTAGAACACATGTGTCAGAAACTTCCACTCATTAAATGCTTTCCATTTCATCTCAAAAGTATCAGTAGACAGTAGGAGTTATAAGCAGAATAACATAACATTTCGGAAAGGGGGATAACTTAACCTTATCCAAGACACTAACTTTCACCTGTCAATTTCTTTAAATTAAAGAAATTTCATTTCAAAAGCTTCAGTATAACAAAAGTAATCTGCAGAAAAAGAAAATGTGGAAAAGGGAATAACTCAAAGTATTGATTAACTCTTTCCTCCCTGAAACTTTAAATGAACCATTCTAGTTTTGATTTTAGTCTAGTCCATTTCTGACTTTTAAGGGTTGTTTGTGTCAATGTATGGCATTGTAACAAACAGTGAAGACATAGATCAGAGGGCTCCGAAAGGAGCCCTCTGATCTGGGTCTTCACTGTTTGCATAGGACACATGTACTTTTCACATGTACACTATTTGAAAAGGACGCCTATATGCGGGACTAGGGTTCAAAGAGTTAAAGAGTTATTCATGAACCTTGTGGAAGACACTTCTACTTGTCAAGCACTTTCCATAATTGAAGTTTTCCAAAAGCTTCAGTAGTACATGTACATAAGTTATACTCAACAAGAGGGCCATGACATCCTTAATTCGCTCACCTGGAAATCGTCCAAGGTTATTTTTCACCCAAGGGAAATAATTTGTTCACACTATGAATTGATAGAGGAACAGCTGTATTGATTATGCTTTTTGATTTTAGACAATATTTTTTTAGTTTTCATTGAAAATCTCTGACAGAAATGTAACAGACAAATTATTGGTAAAGCCTGAATGACCTCTAGAAGACTAGAGTGTCATCATGCGAAATATCAAAGTTCTGGCCATATTAGTTTCAGGGAAGATGTTTGAAGATTTTACTATATAATTCTATGTAAAACTGTGACCACTGGGACAGGTCATTCCAGAGTATTTTTTACTTTACATCTCCTAGAAACAATACCCAGTAGAGCAAAACTTCTTTTATATAAGGCCTTTTTCAAGAGCTTTCATATAATTTCAAAAGGTTTTCAAGGAATCAGGGTCTCGTCATACGAAACGTCGTACGACATATTATATTGTTTTAAGTCAGATTCTACATATATCAATTATTTTTTATTTCTCCATCTAATTCTGTCTTGCGGCATCTCCTTCAAGTTTGGAATCGTCTTGAATTCAGAAGAGATATAACAAGACAGGATTAGATGGAGAAATCAGAAATTATAGATATTTTAAAGTTTTGACTCACGACCGTTTTTTGTTGTACGATGTTTCATAAGTAGGGCCCCTGCTGAATTTCAAGACCAATCAGGCTATGTGAACCCTGTAGAGAGTAAGTGCAGAAATGAAGGAAAAAATGATAGAATTGTTTAGTTACTCATGTTTATCTGGAGCCCTATTTATAACGCGTCTGTTACTTACAATTAAGTCCACATCTTCTTTGGATATTTTGACTTTAGACAACTCCTTTTCCTTCTCTTGTTTGGCTACAGCTTGTTTGTTCTTTTCATCACTGGCAACTCTTATAGCCTGCAATAGAAATACATAATTTATTCCTCGACTAAATACCAAGGTTCTGCTTTTTACACCCAGAGTGTCAAAAAATGCATTCCAAAGTGAAACTGATACATTTTCTTTTACAATTACGATGAAAATAAAAGTGTAAACCGGCCGACTGTGTCTAAATCACATTCGACTTGTGCCATAGTAGAGATCCTAGCCACTCATAACTGTATCCGAAATAAAGTTATGATATGGCAACTTGGATTGAACCTGTGAGCTCATGAACTGCAAGCGGATGCTCTACCACCGAGCTATGCAGTCGGTTTCTGCCACCATTGAAATGAACCAAGTGATGAGAATAAAACAACCTCAACATTTTGCAAAGCGCTCTACCCTATATGATTGCTATACTGCAGTCTGCAGACGTCTGAGGCAACAAAAGCAGCGTGACAGAGATGTTGGACCATCTGCATTGGGAATCCCTTGAAACTAAGAGAGAAAAGGCCCAGCTGATTATATTCTACAAAATTGTCAACCATTTAGTAGGCATACCAGCATTTCCCTATTTGACACCAGTAACGTCCAGGACTAGATTGTCACACCAACATAGGTTTCAACAGTATACTCCATCTACAGACTACTTTAAGTACAGTTTCTTCCCCAGAACCACACCACTGTGGAACAGACTACCAGCCAGCATCGCTGAGGCTCCCATAGAGGGAGCTATCCTGCCAACCCTTCTAGGGTATCTTATTGCCATCTGCTGCTCCTCAGTTGTTGGAGGGAGCTGTGCCGGCTGAACCAAGTGTCCTGGTAGCGCCACGCAAGCCTCAGGCTTTTTTCTGGCCATTTTGGGAAAAACGGCAATGCCTGATTTTGGCAATTTTCTGCGTGAAAAATCATGTTTTGGGGAGAATTTTTAGAATTGATTTCACATATATTTAAACTAAATGGCTAGAAAATTTACGTTTCGGTTCGGCAAAGTTCGGCACGGTACCGGCTTTTATACCCCTTCATCCGAACCCGTTGCGCAATAGTCAATAGGCGCACTATTGACTATTACGCAACGGGTTCAGATTGGTCAGAAAAAAGAGAAACAAGTAAGGTAAGAAATCAGTTTTAGGATAGACAGAAATAGAAAATGATATGACAGCTGCGTGTTCACCTCCTCAACTCCAGCCTCTCCGGTTGCGGTGGCCTTGAGAATCACTGGTGGCTACTTACAGCTGGGGCCCTACGTTAAAGTTAGATTATTGCCAAGTGTGACAGCTTAACGTAACCTGTAGATCATGAGATGTAGAGGCAACTAATGAACTATTCATTGCTACATTCGTAGATTTTACACAAATACGCTACCTCTCCTATATCTTTCGAGGAAATTTCGGCTTCTTCTACATAATCTGTGACTTTTTCTAAATCTGCAGCACCCGAGTCATGTTTCGCTGACTTTTTTCCTTTATTGGAAGCTCCGTCTTCGTTTGTTTCGCCGTCATCAACACGCTCCTCGTCGGCTTCAGCAGACATCTTGCTCGTTTGCCTCGCTTCCGTCCAGCATAATATTCACAATTTCGTGCATATCACAATTTGTGAGGTCTAGATAAAACGCAGGCGCATGGCTGACGCGCATTAATTTAAACTATGAACTAAAATACTGATCTATTTCCAGAAATATATTTAATAGAATATTTTAGAATATTTCTGTTTGTATAATAACGAGCGAAGCGAGCTTCTACAGCTACGTATACAATAAATTTCAAGTTAAAATTCACATTTTTAGACCTGTATGTTAGACCTTTATGTTAGACCTGTATGTACATTGAATAGATTTTTCTTCGTAGGTTTTTTGTACTTCCGCCGGATCTACTTGCTACATTATTTTTCACAGACTGGTCGACCCTGCTCGCGTTTTATTTATGAACATGTTGAACAAAAAAAGTTTCGTTAAAAATTTTGCTTCCGGTTACCCATACGTTGACCCGGAAGTTATTGTCTATCACTTGCGACCTCTCAGCTATTTTTCACATACTGGTCGACCCTGCTCGCGTTTTATTTATGAACATGTTGAACAAAAAAAGTTTCGTTAAAATTTTTGCTTCCGGTTCCCTAGGTCTAACACGCGCGACTATTCTGACTGACCTCTCAGCTCTGGACGAGTCTATTTGAGATTTTTTAAGTGCACATTTCCGGTTATCTCCAAAGAAAACATAATTAATTGCGAGAATCACACATTAAATTTAAATAAAAAAACCTCGCTCGTTAATACCATCCTACTGAAATTATCAACACAGTCAAAACTGTTTTATTGAGTTTCCCCCCTTTGTTTATCAGTTGTGATGTTTATGACGTCACTTCCTACGATTAGCAAAGTACAATGTCACACACATTCGACCGGTTTCGACTAGGCCTAGATCTTTATTTCTGTGATATCAGATATGTTGTTTCTAAATCTTGTCAATATCAGTGTGCATGTGTATAATACACAGATGATTTCAACACTGTGCTCGATCATGCCAGGTGGGGTAGATTTACGTAGATAGTCTGGCAGTGTTGACAGTTTCAGCCGGTTTCGAAACACCTAGAACCCAGGGCTATCCACTATTAAAACCCACCGTCCAATAGCCATGAAAAAAGTCATTTTCTGTAATAGTTTTCGTTATCTGAATGCCAGTCAGCTATATGGAAGTAATAATATTAGTGCCAACTATACACTTAATCCTCATTCATCAATTCACCCAAAGTCACCCAAATCCACCCAAGTTCAACAGTGTTTTTAAAACTCTAGAAGCCACAATGAATATGTCTCCAATCTGTCTCAAACTTGGCCAGATTGTATATATGACCATAAGATTTTGTATGAGTTCGATTATGCTTGAAATCAGATCAATAGATCTAGATCACATCAAGAGTTTTCTATCTTTGAATTGCTGAAAATGCCATATTTAACAGTGTCTACACTCTAGCGGCCACACTTTTTCTTCAAACTTGCTCAGATTGTATATGACTATAAGAGTTCAGATGAGTGTGATTATGCTTGAAACCAGACAAATGGGTTGAGAGTTATCTACCTTTGAATTGCTGAAAATGCCATATTTAAGGGTGTTTACATTCTAGAGGCCACAATTTTTACCCAATCTATTTTAAACTTGCTCAGATTTGATATGACCATAAGAGTTCATATGAGTTTTAATATGGTTGAAATCGGACCCATAGGTTGAGAGTAACCTACCTTTGAATTGCTGAAAATGCCATAGTTTACGGTGTTTACACTCTAGAGGCCAGAATTTTTGTATAATCTATCTCAAACTTGCTCAGATTGTATATGACCATAAGAGTTTAGATGAGTATAATTATGGTTGAAATCGGACCAATAGGTTGAGGATTATCTACCTTTGAATTGCTTAAAATGCCATATTTAACAGTGTTTACACTCTAGAGGCCACAATTTATATCCAGTCTTTTTCAAACTTGGCCAGATTATATATGACCATAAGAGTTTAGATATGTGTGATTATGGTTGAAATAAGACCTATAGGTCAAGAGTTGTCTGCCCTTGAATTGCTGAAAATGCCATATCTTACAGCGTTTACACTCTTGCAACTACAGTTTTCAATGGATTTTGATTATACTTGCACACAAAGTATATAGCTATAAGTTTTCTCAAAGGAGTGCAATTATTGTTGAAATCTAATCATTGTGGCAATAGTTATCTGCCCTTGATATACTCTGAAATGCTAAAAAGGCTTCATTTCAGTATTGTTTAGGCTCTAGTTATCTGCCCTTGATGTACTCTACTATTCTAGAATTATGAGGTTGTATTCCAAAAAGTTTTACATGGTATACTACAAATTTGAATGGATTTAGATTAAAACGGATGAAACAGAAAGGTAAAGCTTTCAAGCTTCAGTACAACAGTTGAGCGATATCAGGGCCCTCAGGTTATTAAATCATTTAGTTTATTAACCCATTACCCAATAAATATGCCTTAATGGGTTATAGTCAAAGCGTACCATGGTTAAAGCGTACCAAGTCAAAACGTACCATTTTTGGTCGAAGCATACATAGGGAACATTTTCAATATGTTATTAGTCGATAATTTAATGTTTTTTTGCACATTATATAACCTCGCGTAAATATCATAATTAGATCTAGTGTATTAAATATATGTCTTGATGTATAGTTTTTACCCAGACACAACAGTATCTTTGAAACTTTAGTCATTAGGAACAAATTTGCCATTATGATCATCAGTTCTCAAAGTTTCGAAATTATTAATATTAACATTAGTGCCAATAATTATGTTGATCCTGACCATGTGTCACCGTACACATCTTCTAATAAGGATCCAAACTGATTGAAAATAAATTGTGCACCAATGCACCACAGTATCTTTGAAGATTCAGTTCTCAAAATTTCGAAATATTAACATTAGTGTCAACAATTGTGTACGGTAGATCCTGATCATTCGCCGCCGTACGCAGCTCCTGATCAGGATCCAAACTGCTGGAAAAATAAATTTCGTGCCCATGCAAAATATAGTCTCTAATTACGAGGCTTCTGATCAGGATCCAAACTGTTCAAAAAGTCTAGTTCCATTTGATACAGTCCAAAATCTGTACCATAAAATTATATTCTATATCCTAGCAGATTCTGACTTAAGGCAGGTTGGGAGTAAAGCAGAATGCGCCGTAAGGCGCATTCTGCTTTACTTTCAACTTGCTTTAAATACCCCTTCATTCTGTTTTCAAAACTAGAATTAGGCTATTAGGCTTCGCTCGCTTGTAGGCTGTGCCTATTTCATATTATCTTACATTGTCTGTACAGTTTACTTGAAAGGACAGAAATTATTGAGTTATATTATCTTATAAACAATATTGACTGCCTTGATAGCTAAGTGGTAGAGCGTCCGCTTTCGAGGCGGGAGGTTGTGGGTTCGATCCCCGGCCGGGTCAAACCAAAGACCATTATAAAAATGGTACTAGTAGCTTCCTTGCCTGACCCTCGTCATTGTAATGGTAGTACTAGGAAGGTGACTGTAATGCCCCGGTAAGTATGCATGTTAATGGACCCATACCTTGTTTGTCGCAATAAAAGCTCTACATAATTACCATATGCGACGTTAAATAAAGCTTGCCTTTGCCTTCGCCTTTTTTACAAATATCCGGTATTCCCTGTTTTTAAAAATGGAACTTTTCTCCAGAAAAGGTCCTTTCAGAAAGACAATTTTTCACTCTCCATATGGTATTTTTCAATTTGATCAAGGTTTCAATGAGGTTTGACTGGAAATAAGCAGACCTGCGAACCACCTTAAAATTGTTTAAATATAAAACATGATTTAAAATATGAAAACACTGAAATAATTAATTTCCAACAGATGCAGTAGTTTGTCTTACTTGCTGCAAGAGGATCTAATCTACGTACGTTCCTGGTGCCCGTTTCATAAAACATCTTACGACAAATGTTGTCGTAAGTCAAATCTATAAAATACATTTAATTTTTTATTTCTCTTTCTAATCCTGTCTTGTAACATCTATTTGGAATCGTCTTTTCAAGACGATTCCAAAGAGATGTCACAAGACAGGATTCGATGGAGAAATAAATAATGATTGAGACTTCTATAATCTGACTTACGACAACATTTGTCGTAGGAAGTTTTATGAAACGGGCCCAGTGTGCATGCAACGAATGTGTCGTATAAGATATTAAATTAAAATATGCTTAATCATTAAATTGCAAAACAATGATAATAATAATAATAAATAATAATACCAAATAAAATTAAATAAAATAAGTTGTAAAATTTAATTATAATAACAATAATAATTTTCAGAAAGTGTAAAACCAAAAACAGATTCTCTTGTTTAGGTCAAAAGTCAAGAAACAGTTACACTACAAACACAATTTTAAAAAAAAGAAAAAAAAGAAAAAGATAATGATATCAATCAAATGGCCAGAAAATACCAAGATCTATATTACCAGCCCCCTCCCAGCAGGCACACCAACGTTGAATCAACGTTGAACTTCAACGTTGAAACAACGTACGATTTATATTTGATTTTGAAAGTTGTGTTGACGTTGAACCTCAACGTTGATTCAACGTTGATAATGGTTGAAGTTTCAACGTTGAAATGACTTTGATTCAACGTCAAAACAACATTGTTTCGAGTGGGCTGTCCGTTTTTGTGTGCGTTGTTTTCTCCAGATATTGTTTTATTTTCAAATGCTCCCTTCAACTTAGGTTTTAGGAGCTCTACTCTACTAATAGTAGAGTAGATAACGCATGGGCGTTGGAAGATATTTGATTACAGCTTATCAAATATGGTTGCTTCATTTATTAGTACGCTGAGTATCTATAATTAAACATTTTTACATTGAATTGGTTTGCTTTTCTTGCTTTTTGTATTTTATTCATTTTAATTGTAAACTTGAATGTAAAGTTCAGTGCTTACTATTAAGAACTTAGAACTTATTCTTTTGCATCTAAACTATGAAGTATCAAATTAATATTTAAGTTGAAGTTGTTATGATTATTTATCAAAAAAATAATAATTTTTACCTACGTCCATTATCTGACAATGTTGATTCAACGTTGATTCAACTTTGGCAGTAGATTTTTAAATTGAATTTATTTTTTTACGATAAATCATAGTTTACGTGATGAGACATAACCACTGCAATAAATTCGGTACCGACCCATGGTCGTCCAAGGGTGAAAAAGGGTTGATCAACGTTGCGATGGAAAATCAACTGCTGGGCGACCATTATCAACGTTGATTCAACGTTGTCATTAGATTTTCTAAATTAAATTTATTTTAACGATAAATCATAGTCGACGTGGTTAGACATTAAACACTGCGATATAATTAATCAGAAATTTCAATTTCAGTATTTTTTAATTTTTTATCTACAACCATTATAAACGTTGATTCAACGTTGATTCAACGTTGGCAGTAAATTGGCTACCGATGGATGGTCGTCCATGGTTGAAATCAGGTTGATCAACGTTACGACGGAAAATCAACGTTGATTCAACGTTGAAACAACGTTGTGTGCCTGCTGGGCTGAGTAGCAAATTGTTTGAAATGGAAATAATAGTTTTAGAACGCGTTTATTGGGAAAGAAGAATGTCTGTCTGACTGTACATTGCTAGCAAGCAGTTACATGGCTGCCATTTCTCCTGATTTTTCTGAAATCTTCGGATTTTTCTCAATTTCTCCGGATCTACGGAATTTTTCCGAAATCTTCGGATTTCTCGTCTTACTTTTAAAATTCGAAATGTTATTCAAATCGTTGTTTGCTTAGAAAACATTAATATGGATGTCATGAAGTTTAGATCCGTTACGCGGCGTATGATCTGGATCCAAAATGTTTGTATTATATTACTTATACAGTTTCTTCACAGTGTACATGAGGATTTCTTCCCGGCTGGTAAAACCATGTAACCCTCGCCTGACGGCTCGGGCAACATTATTTACCTCAGCCGGGAAGAAATCCTTATGTACACTGTGAAGAAACTGTATAACGAATTTATTATACTGCAAAGTTTTCACTGTTCAAACGAAATACATGTATTTCGGAATGTGTCGTGTACAGCGCTCATAATAAACTATAACAAAATCGCACCAAAGCAGATAACGTTGAGCGTAAATGACGTCACGTCGTCACGTCTGATGGTTGTTATTCAAAAGAAAAATGGGCATACTCGGCATACTTCGACGTCAAACTTTCCCAGAAATAATGCGACTGTTGAAAGATCCAAACACCGATTGGTTCTTAGTCGAAATGGACTTAAAACGGAGGATGCACGATTGAATGCACTCAATCCTGTCGAGCAATCGGCCATCTTATTTTCTGCAAATCAACACTCAGGGACCTGTCAGCCAATGAAAACAGCTGCATTTCCATGTACCCTGTCAGCTCACAGGGTACATGGGATTATGTCTAGGGCTCGTTGACCAATGAAAAGTAAGGAATTTACTTTGCAGTATAATAATTATGTTATGGTATACTGCATGCCAGCGAAAGGCTTTAAGGTACGATTTCTAAAATCGTGCTTGAAAATTCAGAAATCTTAGGATTTTTATTAGCAACTTATGGTAGTACTGTAACTGCCGGCTACTTAAAACGATGTCTGCGAAATTTCTGAAATAGGTTAAATATTTCGCTCTAGATTATACTTTCAGAAACACGACCAAAGTTCTAAACAGATATCATCCAGATCAAGTATAGGTCTACTATACATAGAGTAGGGTATGGTCTGGGACAAAAAGTTCGTAAATGTCTACATTGTCCAAGGTTGAAAGAGTTTGAGTTCAATCTAAAATCGTTCTCAAGTACATTGTATTTGATTGGTCAAATTTGAATGAAATTTGAGTGATTTCGCTCAAATATGACCACTCAAATGCTTGAGAACGATATCAGATTCAACTCATATTCTTTAATATTCTTGGGCCCAGGTCGATCGTCTGTGTGTATAACATACGCAGACTATTCAGCTTCCCCTCTCTAAAACAGCATCCATTGGGAGACACAGAATGTGTGTGTTGTTCGTATGATGTTGTCATAGGGAGGAACACTTAACCCTTTACCTGATAGCCTATTTCTAGAATTGAAAATAGGTTACTACTTAAAGCAGGTTGAAAGTAAAGCAGAATGCGCTTAAGGCGCATTCTGCTTTACTTTCAGCCTGCTTTAAGCTATCCTGTGCTAGAATATATTGAAAATTTTCCCTATAATATATATTAAATTATTAAATTGGAACTATTTTCTTCAGCGGATGAATAAATCAGATTCGCTAAAAGTCGCTTCTATGGGGGTAAAGGGTTAATACCCTTATAGTGCATTTGCAAACAGGTTGGACAGTCTGATCTGTGTTTGTCACTTCTTTATGTTTCTTCTCTCAAATTGTTCAATACGTAACTTTGAGAAAAACAACAGATGACAAAGCAGACGATATTGCAGCAGTGAAAGCGTTATACATAATTGTTTTGTTTGGGAAAGAGATACTTGCGTATTTGAAAAAACCGACAGAATCTCATGAAAAGTTCTACAAATTGAATTAAGGTCTATATAAGCAAATTTCTAAAACAAAAATTGGGGGTTGTCATGCTTTTTTTTTTTTAGCTCTAGCTGGCTTTGAAAAGTGTGACGTTTGCCGCATTTGCTCATTGTCAGAGCAGAAAACGTCATAAGGGACAAATGCACTTATATTACAACACAATAACATATTTCTAGTACACTTTTTAATTTTCTAGCATTCATTCATCACAAGCAAGTGTGAAATAGACTTTTTAAAGCTCTTTCCTGTGTTTTTAATGAGTTTTTGGGCTAAAATGAATGCTGAAAACCGGAAAAATAAGACATTTTTTCTTGCCAATGTCTCACAAATACATCAATTATGTAAAAAGTTTCCGTAAAAAATTCTTTAATCTTTCTAGGCTTCTAGGTTAAAGTATTCCTTATCCAATGGTGTAAAGAAACCTAGGTGTCGCCGTGTTCATTTATGAAATATGGTCAAAATTCTAACCCTACCCCCTTAGATTTTATGCAGAAAATATATCCCCCAATAGCTAAATTGGGTCTCTGTTGACCTAAAAATGAGAAATATTCATCCAATATTTGCTTAAATTGGTAAATATATGAGTGTATGTGATTACAACAGCATTTAATAAAGCTTTAGTTACTTAAAGCATTTACAGTGCTGCTGATAAAAACATAAACATAATTTACACAGGGTCATTTTCAGTGCTCCAGCTATATATGTAAGCGGGAGTAATCTGAACTAATCTAACATATTCTCACTCATTTCAGCACCGAATGCTATGTTGTTACTACTGACTAAACCGTCTCTTCGAGACAATTTTAATGAGTATGACACCATTGGGTTTAAAAGCATAAATAAAGATTTTAGTTTTAGAAATACTTCCGTTATCTGGAGCCCTGTATTTACAGAGTTGTCCTTCTTTCTATTCACATGGGAGGCTTTTTAATTTGTGCAGCACAAAAATATTATAAATAAAATTTAAAAAGCGAATTTCTTAGACAAAGCCGGTTTTTGTGAAAGAATCACGTCCCACGTAGTTCAAATGGGACCCCAAACAACCGTTTTATGCAGGTTTCTCAAAAACACAATGTATATCCCTAGACAAGATAGCAGTAAGGACAAACGTGCACGTGGCTGCATGCTTTGATAGCTTGTCAGGTGTTATGATCGAAAGGTCGTCTACTAGGGATGTCTTTAAGGTCGACAGAAGAACACCGTTTGTCGAACCAATGATAACTTAGAATGGGGCATCTGCGGGTCGAACCAACCGGTGTTCTATTGGAGTTATATTCACTTTAGACGACTATAGACCGGACTATATAGTTCCACGTGAATTTGCTAAAAATGGCACCATGTTCACCACGTGCACCACGCCCGCAAAAAACTGTACAATAGGCCTAACAAGAAAGTGTCCGGTAACAAGAAAGTGTCCGGTAACATACATTGAATTGAATAACTCTGCTTGTGGTATCGTCTAGGTGTAGATTCTGTTTTTGGTGCGCGAGTGATCGGATGGACGCACGTGAATTATAGTGAGCATGATGATCGAGAAGTCTGCTCAAGGATGTTAGATCACTACTAACAGCATGTCGGCAGGAGTGGTAGATCTTACATCAGCACTAGATCACGGAGTAAATACATGAATACATGTGTAATTACTCCGAGAGTCAGACTAGATCTTATTCTAGATCTATTTCCAAACAGTTAAAAACTGTTTGTATTAAAAAGGGAAGAATGTTAAAGCAGACGATACAAATAGAATCTAGATCTAATAATTGAAGAAGGAATTTAAGGAGATTCAGGATTATCACTTTAATAATGAGCGAAATCTACTATAGAACTAGTAGCTGACACACGAATCGCTGCGGCTCAATAAAGCGAGAGATGAGTAATAGTGAGTAACCAGGGTCCCCGTTTCTTAAAATAGATTTCCACAAAAGGCAAAGAGTACGAATGACGTAACATGGGTGTTACCTACACACGCGAACAAACAAGATATGCATTTTATTAGAACTTGATTTTAGAATGAATAGGGTTCTACAGGTCTCTTAAAATTAGGATTTTCAATTCTAATGTTATTTCAGATTAATTGAGTGGACGTTTTAAGGATTATTTCTTTTAGATCCGATTTGTATTTTTACACTTTAATGAGACTTTATGGTTGTAAGGATAGTTTGTGACGAAATAGAACAGCCTCTATCTGAAAATAATCATATCCAATCTTTTCGCGTTTACAAACCACGTGATCAAAATAATAGAAGGATAGCAATTAGAGGTTACACGTACTATAGGGTAAACGCCAAAAATTACCAAAAATCAGGGATATTCCGATCAATTTATATTTTGAGATTCGGTAAGTAAGCTTTCATAACTCTGATCTAAGATTTTATCGAGAAATTTTGGTCTTGTTTTGAGATTTAGGGCTGTTTTACGCCCTGTTTCTGGGACGATGATGAACAAAATTTGGTCGTCGCCATCTTGAGAAATTCTTTTGTGTGAACAACACTACTTGTTTTTCAAGACTTTATACTATCATCTACCTCCCATACGTGCATTTTCTTTCGATTTTCTAAACAAAACTGTAAAGATATTCGACAAAGCGATGAAAATATCGCCTTTCTGTCCGTTTTTATGACCTAGATTACTTTTTATTTCCTGATCAGCTGTTTTTATAACGTAGAAAGTTTTGTCTGTACAAAGATAATGTCAACGAACTAAGACAGGCACAGACCGCTTACAAATTGTGGCTAAGCCTATCACTTGACGTACATTGAACCTTGGGTTTGATGCCTACATCAATTAACTGTCCCATTTGATACATTAACAAAGATACTTTGTGTAACAAGAACAATGGACAAGGTTGAAGGTAGTTTCTAGAAAAAGTCAATAACAGGAACAGGGTATGTTTTCCTTTTGTATGACACAGTGATAATTCATTGAGAACTTTGACATTGCTTATTCTGAGTTTAAGAAAGTGTTGAACTTGTTATTTTATGTGTTTTACTGGTATCATATGGTGGAAATCATCATAATTTGTTCAGAACTGAGTTTTGAAACATTTCCTTTTAAATTAGAATTTTATCTAGATTTTTAATTGTATGAGGCATCTGGTTGAATAGAAATAAAAGGAACCATGCATGACAATAGAATAAACTTCAAGTTCTTGTTTACATTATTATTTGAAACATTTTCAATTTCAGTTTGTTCACCCATCCTCATGCTAAATAATTGAACCGAAAAATATGAAAAACTATTATCTGAGCTATAGCTTACATTGGCTAGTGAAATAAGGAATGTTCGTGTCACACAAAATATATAATTAGAAAATAGTACAGATTTTGATCAGTCAGATCAAGATCTACTGTGTTTTTAAAAGTTGTCAATATGATACTAGTAGGAGAAGGTTAACAGATATAATTTATAAATGATTGTTGTTTCTTTGTTTCACAGAGGCCTTTCCCGATAAATTTACTTCAAAAGATACCCCCAACAACACAACTTAAAAGAGGAAGAAAAGTGATCATATTTAGACAGTTTCTCTGGCAATGGAACACAACAATCCTAATCTGCCACCAGCAACCACATTTTGCCGCTCAGGGTGTGGTTTTTACGGAAGTGAGTCTTTCGAAGGACATTGCTCTAAGTGCTACAAGGATGTCATAAAGCGTAAGCAAAGTTCCTCACCTGTAGGATCAGCCGGTCGTGCAAGTCCATCTGTGGGAACGAGCGCAGGTGAGATGGAAGTGGTGAACAGTGTCAGTCAGACACTGGCTAAAACTAATCTAGGTAAAGTTTTGTACATGTATGTCTTGTTTCGTCAGCTTTTGCTTGTTGGTAATTTAGTGCTCCAGATAGGGCCAAGTATTTCATCTCTGACTACTGAATGAGGGAGACTGGTCAGTTTTGCCCACTTAACCCCCATTACCCCATAAATACACCTTTTTATGCCTTTAACCTATTTCTCCATTGAAGAAAATAGGCACAATATATAGTTATAAAAATTTGTATATTAATAAAAATGTTCTATATTCTAGCACATGATAGCTTAAAGCAGGCTGAAAGTAAAGCAGAATGTGCCTTAAGGTACATTCTTCTTTACCATCAACCTGCTTTAAGTATTCATCTGACTTTAAACTAGAAACAGGTTATGGGGTAATGGGTTAAAATAAAAAAGTTATCTTTGTTTATCGCTTAATGCAGGACAAAGGTCTATCTATCTCATTGCCAACCCCTCTAGCGAGTATCATAGGCAGGAATAAGTGCACGTCGGAGTGTTAGCAAAGTGAAAGAGATTTCTGCATTACTCTGTCCTGCATTAATAGATCTGCCACCTGTCATAAGCTAAAATTTACCAATACACTAATTTAAATGGGTGGTTCATACAAGTTTGGAATGGAAACATAGTACTAACATGCTTATGCCCAAGTCAAACCTTATACTGGGAGTGGGACTGTTCATTTATAAGAATCTTTTTTAAAGATTTCATTCTTCTGAATTAACAGTACTTATCAACAACATAGTGTCCTTTTGAGAGGGGAGACGTAAAATATTATTATTCATATTCTGATTAGCTATTCAAAAATTTCATTGCTTTTTGCTTCAATTCTTTGCTTTATGTTACTCCTTATTTGAAAAACAATTGCTTTTTACACCTTTGAATAATTGGATAAATCCTGACCCCAATGCATGCCTTATCTGTAACCCTGATTCATTATTGTATAAACTGGAACAATTTTCTTCAGTGTAGGAAATGCTTAAATGTATAAAACGGTGTAGAGGGTTCATTTGGATGGGCAGACTTTGGCTTCTGTATTATCTTCTAACTGTTCTGCAAAACAGCTGAAACTCCAGAGAAGAGAGAATAAACTTAAAAACTTAAGCATTTGTAAAATTTTCTTCATTTAACCCAATCTGATTGTGCGACTATTCATTAGAATCGTCTCTTTGAGACGATTCTAATGAATAGTTACACTATCATATGGATTCAGTGCAGACTAACAGACCTGTTTTAGTTTTTGAAATACTTCCCTTTTCTGGAGTCCTACTGTTTGACTTTGAATTTCATTGATAATATGTGCATGGACATAATGTATATAGCCAAGCTTTTAGAGATATAGTTCTGTTTAAACTTTGCTTTTCAATTTCTGCCACTCTCTTAGTCTAGTAAATGTTGACTAAACATAAAATTTAGGGAATCTGGATGAGCTGTCAAAGTCCTGCTTACATCATGATTAGTGCACGTTTTCAGCATCCAGGGCTCCAGATAAGAGGGAGTAAACTGAACAAATCCAACAATTTCTCACTTATACAGCACCAAATCCTATGGTGTTACTACTTATTAGAATCGTCTCGAAAGACGATTCTAAGGAGTAGTGACACCATAGGGCTTAAAGCAAAATTAAAGATTTTAGTTTTTGAAATACTCCCCTTATCTTGAGCTCTGAGTATCAAAACTGTATGACTGTGTTTATGATTATTGGACATACACTGTTCACATCATTAGGGCCCAATGGGTTAAATGGTTCAATTTCCCTTCCAGCTTGCTAGTCAGTAGTTCAATCAAATTGCTGATTTGTGCCAGAAATTGCGTATAACAGGCTTCTGGGTCTTCCTCCTGTAGTTACCTGATGTTGATATGACTGAAATACTGTTAAAGGGATCCGATGTAAAATCATAACAAATCCAAATCCATAACAACTGTTTTCTAGTTTTGAAGACAGGTGACCACTTAAAGGCACAGGGACCCGGCACGATTGATTTTTGAGAGAAAAAATTGTCAAAAGGTATATATAGAGACAAGGGGTACAACTGATTGTTAGTACATTCTCACCCTATCTCGACAAAACCGGGCATATCATAAATAATAATTGATGAAACGACACCCTTTTTGCACTTCTGTCTAGCTAATATAACACCCTTCCATAAAAAATAACATAAAACCAACTGTATGCATGCACTTTCAAAAGTAATTGCATTACTCACAGAAATCAGCGACTTTTGGAAAACGGGACAGGTGTTCGTTCACAGCTGAAACCGCATTGACCGCTACTGTGTGCTTGTTTAGTCGGTAATATCGAACATGACAGTCATACAGTTCCATGGATATCCATTTTTTACACCGATCAAATCTTATTTATACTAAAACCATTGCAATACCAACAACAAATGTGCATGTTTTCATCGGCAGTAAAGCTCTTCTTGTACATGTAGGCTTTTTTGGTACGGCAATGATTTGAGAAGAAATCAGCTTTGATCGGTGTCAAAGATGTATATTTATGGAACTGTATGACTGTCATGTTCGATATTACCGCCTAAACAAGCGTACAGTAGTTGTCAATGACTGTAACACTCGCTTACCGCCTAAACAAGCGTACAGTAGTGGTCAATGCTGTGTTAGCTGTGAACGAACACCTATCCCGTTTTCCAAAAGTCTTTGATTTCTGTGAGTAAATGCAATTACTGTTGAAAGTGCATCCATACAGTTGGTTTCATGTTATGTTTTTATGGAAGGGTGTTATATTAGCTAGACGGAAGTGCAAAAAGGGTGTCGTTTCATCAATTATTATTCGTGATATGACCGCTTTTGTCGAGTAGGGTGAGAATATACTAACAATCAGTTGTACCCCTTGTCTCTATATATACCTTTTGACAATTTTTTCTCTCAAAAATCAATCGTGCCGGGTCCCTGTGCTTAAAGGAGGTTGAAAGTAAAGCAGAATGCATGTTTAGGCACATTCTGCTTTTCTTTCAGCCTGCTTTAAGCTACCATCTTCTTTATATAGAAACTATTTCTTATTGTGCATATTCATGCCTGTATAAAGTGGAGTTATTTCTTCTTTTGAGGAATGATTTAAAGGCATAAAAATGTATTCAGACCATGGATCAATCATTTCTAATAGTAGTAACTTAAATAAGGGTGAGGCTTTTGTTAACCCATTAGCTCATATCTTGTTTTAAGTATTGAAGATAGGTGACCACTTAAAGCAGGTTGAAAGTATTTAGCAGAATACACCAAAGGCGCATTCTGCTTTACTTTTAGCCTGCCTTAAGCTACCATCTGATATAATATAGAAAATATTACTTATGGTTCATAAAAAGGAGATATTTTCTTTAGTGGAAGAATAATTTTAAGGCATAAAAAGGCGTATGTATGGGGTAATGGGTTAATTGAACAGTCTAGTCATCTTTCTTTTGAAACATGAATTAAAGCTCACTTGTTGTACATGATTCAAATTCACAAGAGTTGGTGACTTGGTCACCATTATTCATGTACTCGCTACTGTCTTGTTGCTAGTACAACAATGTGACTATGAATTGTCATTATCCAGTGACCATTGACCTGCTCATCATATATACAGTTAACCCATAACCTCATAGCCTGTTTCTAGTTTTGAAGATAGGTGACTACTTAAAGCAGGTTGAAAGCAAAGCAGAATGTGCCTTAGGGTGCATTCTGCTTTACTTTGAGCCTGCTTTGAGCAAAAATCTGTTAAAATATAGAAAAAATTTCTTTAAATTCTTATAGTACATATTCATTATTGTGTAAATTGGAACTTTTTTCCTCAGTGGATGAATAAACTAGAGGTGTAAAAAGGTGTATTTATGGGGTAATTGGTTAAACCCCTTAGGCTCTATTACGACCAATAAAAAGACAATTTATACCCGCATAAAAAGATGGCTTATTGACTGCATAAGACAGATGACAGCTTAACCCATTACCCCATAAATACACCTTTTTAAGCCTCTTAGTCTAATTTATTTTTTTACTTTCAACCTGCTTGAAGATAAAGTTTAACCCTTTGAACCCTTATCCCGCATATAGGCGTCCATTTCAAACAGTGTACATGTGAAAAGTACACTTGTCCTATTCAAACAGTGAATACTAGGGATGCGCAATAAAACCGATTTACCGGTTTATTGCAATTCGTTCTGAAAACAATAAAAACCGGTTCGTTGCCGCAATAAACCGGTTTTTCCTATATGATGAATTGATTCAATTTGCTTTGTCTCGCGCCTGAAAATGTTCCTTATCTTGTTTTCTTGGAGCTTTATAAGCCGCTTACAGAGACAGGAAGTATCCGTTGTTGTTTTCAGCACATGGTATGGTATAAATCGCTGCCGAATCAGCGTATATCCCAGATTTAATATCTTTATAAAAAATCAGAAGAAAAAAAATATTTCTGAATTTAAAACGTATAGTTTCCGATAGAATCTAGATATATATCAAATACTGACCAGTGTTGGTTATTTTAGAAACGCTTTCTATATTTTCAAAATGTTATAAGAAATGTGTTTGATACTGTCAACTGTCTCCGTTTTATACCATACCCTGTCTGTTATCATTGGAAACCATCATGGCGGACAATTTCATAACGTTGAAAAAAACGAAGGGAAAATCGGCAGTGTGGGCCGATGTCGGTATTCAAAAGAACACATCCACGAAGTGCCATTTGTCTGAAATGCAATGCAGTTGAGAAATCTAGGCGGTACGACAAATTTGACTTCACATATTCGTCGTCATCTCCCGAATATAAGTTTGACTACTGGTGCAGCTGGCAGTTCAGCGCAAACGCTCTTGTTTTTCAGAGCGCTCATTGTCACAAAAACGGATTGAATTCAAGTTCATGTAGTTCATGGATGTCATCTAGTTTCGAAGCCAAATATGGCATTCACCATATAAACATACGTTTCTTGGGCTCTTTTGAAAGCGTTTTCTCGGATTTTACAAACCCTTTTTAGGGATTTAACCCATTTTGAATAAAACTTTTCACTAAACCAACCACTAGCATAGCAGTTCTACTATTCCACAAATATTTGGATACTGTTTCTAGTCAAGCTGTTGGAGATTAAAAGTGAAATGGATGTAATAGATCATTGTTAATTGTTGCATCTCCAAGATAACATCCAGATTTCAACACCCATATACACTTTTTAAGTTCACTTTATTAACATGCAATATATTGCAATACGTATTGCAATACGATGATCGAGTATCGCAATATATTGCAATACGAAATTTCTGGCAATACCCATCCCTAGTGAATACCCAGATCAGAGGGCTCCTAACGGAGCCCTCTGATCTGGGTCTTCACTGTTTGTCAGAATGCAAAACAATGACAAAAACAACCCTTAAAAGTCTGAAATAGACTAGACTAAAATGGAAACTGGAATAGTCCACTTAAAGTTTCAGGGAGGAAAGAGTTAAGTGGTTGCTTATCTGCAATACTAAAAACAAGCTATGAGGTAGCTGTAAACTCATATCTGGAGTTCTACAGTGGAGAATCTGTTATTCTTTCCCGTTTAAACGCAAACGCAAAGCACTAAAACGTAGAAAAGAACAACTTTTGGACAATTCTGATACTTCTTGTTTATCTTGGTGGCAAACAGTTCGGAGCCTTATCAGACGCCGGGTTACCCGGCGTCTGATCTGGCTCCAAACTGTTTGCACTGCAAATAATAGTTTTAGCGTAAACGCTTTTATTGGGAAAGAATAACAGATTCTCCACTGTAATACATAAATGTATATTTTTATCATATCTGAAGTTCTAATACATAAATGTATATTTTTATCATATCTGGAGTTCTAATACATAAATGTATATTTTTATCATATCTGGAGTTCTAATACAGAAATGTATATTTTTTGTAAATTTTGTAGCACATATGAATATTCATTTACTGTTGTTGTATACAGGCTCTGGCTCTGAGACAAGCTCCGCCTCCAGCAGCAGTAACTCCTCCCTGTCCTCACCAAGCACCACCCCCAGTGTAGAGACAGCCACAACCACTATATCAGTACCCAATGTAGACAAAGATAAAGATAAAGAAGAGGAAGCCACGGGTAAGTGTTGTATTGAAATTGTCTTCAACACATTCAACTAGGGATGTACAATAAAACCTGTTTTCCAATATATTGCAATACGTTCTGAAAACAATACGTACCGGTACGGTTGATAAAAAAAAACCAGTTTTTCCTCTACGATAAATTGATTAAATTCCCTTTGTTTCACAAATAAACATATTCACAATTTTGTTTTGTTCAAACTAAATAAGCAGCTTGCAGGGCAGAGGGATTTTGTTGTTTTTAGCACAGGGCATGATATATTATCAATGTATCGCTGCCTAATCAATGTACATACCAGATTAATATCTTTATCAAAGATAATAAAAGTTTATATATCTGAATGAAGTTTCTAATAAATATGTATCAAATACTGACATTGTCGGTCATTTTAGAAAAAAAAATTTCATTTAAAAAATGTGATTAGAACTTTGTCTGATACTGTCAACTGGCACCATTATATACCATACCCTGTTAGTTACCATCATGGTGGACAATTTGGTTATGAAATCCCGAAAAGAATGTCTGGGAGCATTTCAGAATTGAAAATACAACACATAATCATATACAAAATAATTACAAACAGTGCAATTTGTCTTAAAGTTAAATATTACAGGATTGTTAAGATTCAAAGTGGTACAACTAATTTGTCTCCACATATTCACCACAGATCCATCCCTGAAGTTCACTCTAATAACAAGTTACATGCAATATATTGCAATACGTACTGCAATACAGTGATGGAGTATCGCAATATATTGCAATACAAAAATTGTGGCAATACCCATCCCTGTTAAGGAGCCCTCTGATCAGGGTCACCACTGTTTGCAATTTTGAAATATATTGTTAAAATCAACCCTAAATAGTCAAAAATGGACTTGACTTATTTTGAAATTTTGTCCTTTAAAAGTTTTAAGGGTGAATGTGTTTAAAAGTACATTTTCTGTTTGCTGCAGGGGGAGCTGAGGCAAAGGATGGTGCATCCACTTCCACCGACAGCGCAAAAGATAAGAAGAAGAAGAATAGATGCCATACTTGCAAGAAGAAGGTTGGACTGACTGGTACGTATACAGGCAATGTACATTGTAGCTACATAGACTTGCTAGTTTGAAGGCTCTAGAAAAGAGGGAGAAAACTCAAATCTCCTAACGTTTTTTCACTCATCTCTGCACCAAACCTCAAGGCATGACTTCTCTTTAGCATTGTCTCTTTGAGATGATTCTAATGAGTAGTCACATCTTAAAGTTTTTCTACACATGAGGATTTAAGCTTTTGGGATACTTACCTTATCTGGAGCTCTGCAACCCTGTTTATCTGAAGCCTTGAGCGGGGGGAAAAAAGTAATTCTCTTTCTTTTGAATGAAATTGTAGGCAAATGAATTGCAGGAAAATTGGAGGTTCTTGAAAATGTTTTGAAGGTTTATGAAAATTTTGATTTGCAAACAGTTTTGACTGATCAGACTATGAAATAGGCTTAGCCTACAAGCAAGCGAAGCATTTTAACAAATTGACCCATTACCCTATAGCCTGATTTTAGTTTTGAAAATGGGTGACAACTTAAAGCAGGTTGAAAGTAAAGCATAATGTGCATTCTGCTTTACTAACAACCTGCTTTAAGTTAACATCTGCTAGGATATAGAAAATAATTCTTACGGTACAGATTTCGGACTGTATAAAGAAGAACTATTTTCTTTAGTGGATGAATAAATTAAAGCGGGAACGTATATTAGAATACTATGGACTTAACCTGTTTCTCCGCTCCCATTAGAATGACCCTTGATGCCTTTTCAAATGTCTTTGAAGTTTTATGTCCTGATAAAGAGTGGTACCAGGTAGAATATGTTCTTCACAGCTCTAGATAAGGCGAGTTTTTAAAAATTTAAAATCTTATTTCTGCATTAAACCCTAAGGTGTTACCACTCATTAGAACCGTCTCTTTGTGAAGATTCTAATGAATAGTAACACCATAGGATTGGTTGCTGAAATGAGTCAGAAAATGTTGGATTTGTTCAGTTCACTCCCTCTTATCTGGAGCCTTTTTCTCTGTTTCCAGACAGATGGATGTTTGAAGCAGCATTTCACTCTGCTTTAAGAATTTAACTCCAGAAGCATTTATTGCGCATTTATTCCTCCACTAGTCTATATGCTGTCATGAATATGCAACATAGAAATATTTTCTATATTATAGATGATAGCTTAAATTTACAGCCTGGAAGTAAAACAGAATGCACCTTTAGGTACATTCTGCTTTACTTTTATCATGCTTTAAGTGGTCACCTGTCTTCAAAACAAGATACAGACATTGAAGTTACGAGTTGACTAATCAATTCTCTTTCTTCTCTCCACAGGTTTTGAGTGCCGGTGCGGGGGCCTTTACTGCAGTTTACACCGTTACTCTGACAAACACGATTGCACTTTTAATTACAAAGAAATGGCTCAGGAACAGATAAGAAGAAACAACCCAGTGATCGTTGGCGAAAAAGTTCAGAAAATTTAAAATCAATTAATTTGAATGCTGTTTTTGTTTGGAACATTAGACAAATATAGAAAATATAAATACTTAAACTGGTTGAGTTTATGGCTTGCGCGAGATTTTTCAATAATTATTTTTTTCCGTGTTAATATTTTTTTTAAAATGATGAAGATGTTACTACAAGTATTTGACATTTGTGCGGGGAGAAAATGTTAGCGTGTGAATGTTGAGATGCTTGGCTTTGGTAATGAATGCGTTACACCTCATCATCAATTCATTTCTGGTCAGTACGCGCACCATAGAATCATGAGTTCACTAATTGTTTATACAAGTTTCTAGCGGGCGAGACCATTATTCATTCCCAGTCATATGAATGTAAAGATCTATTCTATCCCAATCACGTGCAAGCAAAGACCGCGTTAGCCTAGCAGATGATATGATAAAGCAGGCTGAAAGTAAAACAGAATGTGCCTTAAGGCACATTCTGCTTTACTTTATACCTGCTTTAAATGGCCAACTACATTCAATTCTAAAAATAGCCTATGGAGTTAAGGGTTAACTTAAGTACTTAATCTTTGGAGCTTGATCAGACACTAGAGTCAATAAGCGACTAAAACTTATATGGCTAAATATATGGCTAAAACTGATTGAAACGAATCTTTGTTAGTCTTAGCAAGCTAGCGGTTAACAATGATAACTTTTGCAAACATTTTTGATCCTGATGAGACGCTGCGTTATGCAACGTCTCATCAGGATCCAAACTGTTTGACATTCTGACTTTTTTTTTAAAGAGAAATTTAAAAAAAATCTATTTTTAGAACAGTAGCAGACTACAATTGTTTGCAGACAAAAATATTACCCAGCATGCAATGAGTCTTTAGTTTTAAATGTGTTCATTGGTAATGAGTAGTGTTCTCCCCTTGCTATAAGTTGTTGGCATTTTATTTAATTTCTTCATACATTTGCAGACAGCAAAACACGGAGACGGTTTGCTTTTTAATGTCAAATTGTATTGAGCAGTCATTCGCTCGAGTATCATGGATGTCTTGATTTGCCAGACGCTTAACCCTTTGCCTGCTGGTCGCGACTTTATTGATTTTTGCAAACAGTTTAGATCCAGATCAGACGCCGCGTAACGCGGCGTCTGATCTGGATCCAAACTGTTTGACATCCGTCTTTAAGTTTCTTTACTTATAAAATGTATACATCTAAATTTAACAAATTTTGCAGACGACAATTTCGAAGCAGACGACATCACTGCATTATTTTTATCATGCATTAAACTTTAACTTGTCTTAACCCTTTACTGGTCAAATTTATCGTCAGGTTTTTACCCCTCCACCGGCATATTGTCTTGCATCAATATTGTCGTTTGCAGTATCGCTTCAAAGCCATACTGGCTGACAAAATTGAGAAACAAGTGACAAACTGTTTCGATCTTGATCAGATGCAGCTTTACGTAGCATCTGATCAGGATCTAAACTGTTTGTAAGGCACATTTTGGCTTCATTGACAATAAAAGGGTTAAAGATCATCTTTTGATACTCATTTTGAATGACAGCTTGAACATATTTGACTCTTATTTTATTAACAGATCTTGTAAAGTCCTTATAAGACAATTTTAAAATGAGTTTCTTCCCTTTAAACTTTTAAGACTTTTAAAAGAAAATAACAATTCTATGAGATTTTTGATTATAATTCAAAGTACATGTAGCATTAAATTAAAAGTGTGGGATGTTTCAAAGGGTTTGGATCCAGAAATGCAGGACTTTGTGCCTGATCCTGATCAAATCCATTCGAAATGTCCAATCATGGTTTATGCTATATAAGGGAAATATGTAACTTGAGATGAAAAAAAAAAGTTTTTAAGTGATAAAGGGAAGGAATCCATTTTAGAAAATTGTCTTTGTTGGGTTAAATTATACTGAACATTAAGAATTCAATGTTGTTAGATGTATGTAACATGAATTTTAACTAGATAAGAAATTGATTAATAGGGTCTTACCTCTGAATAGCAACATTTCATTGAATGAGAGTTTTGATATCTTAAAGACAGGTGGCCATTTAGCTCCTTAACTTCTTACACCATAGCCTGTTTCTACTATTGATGATTGGTGACCACTTAAGTTCGGTTGAAAGTAAAGCAGAATGCCCCTTAACACATCCAACCATAGCAAGGAGTATACTCGTCATTTGCAATCAGTGTACATGTGAGGAGTACAATTGTCCTATGCAAACAGTGTAGACCCTGCTCAGGGTCTGCACTGTTTGTCATTTTGAAATATATTGTAAAAATGGACTAAACTTATTATGAAATTGGAATTGTCCATTAAAAGTTTTAGGGGTGAATGAGTTGTGGTGCATTCTGCTTTACTTTCAGCCTGCTTCAATCTATTATCTGCTGTGATACAGGAAATATTTCTTATGGTGCATATTTCACGACAGTTAAGTGGAACTATTTTCTTCTGTGAAGGGATGTATTAAATGTAAAAAGATCTATCTATCAGAGCACCAGATAAGGGTAGTTTTTCAAAAAACTAAAATCTTTATTTCTGAATTAAACGATATGGTGTCACTATTCATTAGAATCGTCACTTCGAGACGATTCTAATGAGTAGTAACACCATAGGAGAGTGAGAATTGTTGGATTTGTTGAAATAATTACCTCTTATCTGGAGCCCTGTATCTATGGAGTGATGGGTTTAAGTTGCCACTTGTCTTCGGAGATCTTGGTGCTTTATCATTTGATGTAAGGCTCTACTACGCTGGTTAGATTGTTAAAGGGGTAAAAACACAGGATAGTGTTTGCCCAATATAAAAATTTGTGTTTATAGACCACTCAGAAGAAGTTAATTTATCAAGTCTTGAATACAGGTGACTGCTTAATGCAGTATAAAGGTAAAGCAGAAAGCTCCTATGAGAGCTTTCTGCTTTACTTTTATCTTGCATGAACTCTTTGCATGCTAGCAGCGGATATGTCCCACAGTGATGAACTCTGCAAACTGTTTGTTTCCAGATGAGATGCCGTGTAATGCGGCGTCACATAGGGATCTAAACTGTTTGAAACTCAGATCTTGTTTTTAAAAGAAATTAAGAGAATTCTTTTTTAAGAACAAAAGCAGGCAACAATTGTTGCAGATGAATTAAAAAATACCCAGCATGCAAGGAGTTAAGCAACTTCCTGATTTCAGACATCCCTATGCTTTTTCAGAGAGAGGCCACTAACACTAGGGGCCTGTTTCATAAATATTTGTACAACAAAAACGGTCGTAAGTCGAAACTTAAAAATACATTTAATTTCTGATTTCTCTATCTAATCCTGTCTTGTGAGATCTCTTTGGAATCGTCTTTTCAAGACGATTCCAAAGAGATGTCACAAGACAGGATTAGATGGAGAAGTGAGTATTTATTTAGATTTTAATAATCCGACTTACGACATAATTTGTGGTACGAAGTTTTATGAAACGGGCCTCAGTTTACCCAATTATATATGATGGTCAGAGAAAGGGGGAATACTTTGTTTTCTGTGATAAGTTATTTTTGTTTTCAAAAGGGGAGGAGGTAGTAAAATTCGGATTAATTTCTGGCGGTTTTTCTGTCAGAGAAAGTGCTCTATTGAGGTATATTATAAATTAGAAATCCAGAAAAAAAATTATGCAAAAGGGCTCCAGATAAGTAAAAAGATTTTCTTTATTTTTCTCCTTTATGTGTCTTCAAAACCATGTTATGACTGACAATGTATTTTTATTGTCACAATGATCTGTCAAATCAAGAGATAAGACATTTTAACA
Source organism: Gari tellinella (assembly GCA_922989275.2). NCBI lineage: Eukaryota > Metazoa > Mollusca > Bivalvia > Cardiida > Psammobiidae > Gari > Gari tellinella. The sequence goes on along the minus strand of OV277874.1, from coordinate 12,180,214 downwards.
GGGCTCCAGATAAGAGGGAGTAAATTGAACAAATTCAACATTTTCTCACTTGTTTCAGCATCAAATCCAATGGTGTTACTTCTCATTAGAATCGTCTCTTCGAGACAATTCTAATGAGTGGTGACACCATAGGGTTTTATTCAGAAATAACGATTTTAGTTTTTGAAATAACCCCCTTATCTGCAGCTCTGATTTAAGCTAAATATTTGTAAGTTTTTGAAATGTCACACCGGAGTAAAAGCTCTTGAGCATCAATGATTTAAATCTATGCATGCTAGCTGCGGATATATCCGCCACAGTGATTGCCTTTGCAAACAGTTTGGATCAAAATAAGATGCTGCGTAATGCGGTGTCTCATCAGAATCCAAACTGTTTGATACTCTGACCATGTTTTTAAAAGAAATTTAGAAAAAATCTATTTTTAGAACAATGGCAGACGACAAAGGTTGCAGACCAAAACAATTATCCATTTGCAAAGAGTTAAAGAAGCTATTTGATCTTAACTCATTGACCCCTGGAAACTTTTAATGGGCTATTCCAGTGTCCAATTAAGTTTGGTCAATTATGGACTATTTAGGGTTTATTGTGATATATTGAAAAAATGACAAACAGTGCATAGGACATGTACTTCTCATAAGTACACTGTTTGTAAATGACGTGTATACTCGTCACCAGGGGTCATTGAGTTTATTTTTTGCACGCTAGCATGGAATTGTTGTTATCTGTGCAAACTGTTTGGATCCAGATGAGATGCCAAGTGGCATCTCATCAGGATCTAAACTGTTTGACACTCTGATCATGTTTTGAAAAGAAATTTAGAAAATTGTAGTTTTAGAACAGAAGACAACAATTACGTACAAAAAATTACCCAGCATGCAAAGAGTTAAAGAGCAAGACTGAGAGTTACTTTGAGTCAGGGCTCCAATTAAGGGGGGGGGGGGGGGGGATTTGGTGCTTAAATGAGTGAAAAAATGTTGGATTTCAATTTACACACTCTTATCTGGAACCATGTGAGAGTAACTTTGAGTTTCACCAGGAAAAAATGTTACTGAAGATAAATTGTGCTTTTATCATTAAGAAGTCAATTTAAAAATTGACAAGCACTGTTAGAATGTCATAAATGGAAGTTGAAATTCAGCAGCTTATATTTAATAAGTATAACAGACAGAAACAATTGTAATTACATACCAGTTTCATCCTTTCCTCCATAGCCAAAAGTACAAATTATCAGTATCCAACTGTTTAACCCTATATTCCATAGCCTATTGCAAGTTTTGAAGACAGATGATTACCTAAAGAAGGTTGAAATATTACCTAAAGAAGGTTGAAAGAAAAGCAGAATGTGCCTTAAGGCACATTCTGCTTTACTTTCAGCCTGCTTTAAGCTTCAATCTACTTGGAAAAAGAAAATATTTGTTATGAGACATTTTCATTGAGGTATAATGTTCTCAAGTGGAGGAAAAAATTAAAGGCGTATTTATGGGGTAATGGCTTAAGACAGGTAACTGCTTAACCCAATGAGCCATAGTGATGGGTATACTCCTCCATTTCAAATACAGAACATGTATGTGAAGAGTATACTTGTTTTGTGCAAACAGCGTAAACCCAGATCAGAGGGCTCCTAATGGAGCCTCTGATCAGAGCCTGCATTGTTTGTCATTTTAAAAATATTCATAAAATTACCCTAAATACCGGTAGTCAAAAATGGACCAGACTCAATTGGAAACTGGAATCTTCTATTTAAAATTTCTGGGGTCAATGAATGAAAGAAAATGAAAGTTAATCAGAAGACTCCAAAAAGGAAAAAATTCTGCTTTACTTTCATCTTGCTTTAATAAGTAGTTACCTGCCTTAACCTGTTACCCCATAAATACGCCTCTTTACACCATTAATTTATTCCTCCACTAAAGTAAATAATTCCACTTTATACAGACAAGAATATGTATCATAAGACATATTTTCTATATCCTAGCAGATGGTAGCTTAAAGCAGGCTGAAAGTAAAGCAGAATGCGCCTTCAGGCGCATTCTGCTTTACTTTCAACCTGCTTTAAGTGGTCTTAAATCTTCAAAATTAGAAACAGGCTATGGGGTAATGGGTTATACACAGTTGGATAAAAGGGAATTTGGCGACTGTGGGGCGAAAGAGTTACGAGATTGGTGAAAATTGTATGATAGCTATTTACTTCAAGGTGTCTATAATTATGGACATTTGAAATGCAAATTTAATTGTATATTTTGAATGATGTTCTTTGTTATAAAATAAATATATATAACTGGTTTTCTTAGAACCTTTTATTTCTGAATTCGGCCAATCTTCTTTTAACCCCTTACACTTACGGTCTAGTTTTGAAAACCTGCTTTAAATTACCATCTGCCTGGCTGTAGAAAAGATTTGTTATGGTGCAGATTGCGACTTTAAAAAATGGAACTTTTTTTCTTCAGCAGAGGAATAATTAAATGCTTAACCCATAGCCTGTTTCTAGTTTATGAAATGGGTGCTTTACTTTCAGCCTGCTTTAAGTTACTATCTACTAGAATATAGAAACTATTTCTTACAGAATATTTTCATGACTATATAAAAAGGAACTTATTTCTTCAGTGGAGGAATAAATTAAAGGCGTTAAAAGGTGTATTTATGGGTTAAAAGGGTTATCTACAGTTATTGTTTGGGATAAAGGCTTTTGCCAATTGGTAGAGGCCTTTGAGCTCAGAAATCTGTATGATAATCACATGGAAAGGGAATGCCAGCATCGGGCTGGCTCGATAAACTAGTTACAGGGCAAATGTAAACACTCCTTTAGAGACCCACATACTTCTTTCCAGTCATTTAATCCATTACCCAATAACTATGCCTTTTTACGCCTTCCATTTATTCCTTCACTGAAGAAAATAGTTAAACTTTACAAGATCATGAATACGTACAACGGAAAATACAGCCTAGCAGATGGTAGCTTAACCCTTCCCCCCATAGAAGCGCCTTTTAGCGCATTCAGTTTATTCTTGCCCTGAAGAAAATAGTTCCAATTTATACATTCATAAATATGTATAATACAAAATATTTTCTATATTCTAGCAGATGATAACTTAAAGCAGGCTGAAAGTAAAGCAGAATGCGCTTAAAGCGCATTCTGCTTTACTTTCAACCTGCTTTAAGTGGACACCTTTATTCAATACTAGAGATATGCTATGTGGGAAAGGGTTAAAGCAGGCAAAAAGTAAAGCAGAATGTGCCTTAATGAACATTCTGCTTTACTCTCAACCTGCTGTAACTGCTCACCTGCCTTCAAAACTAGAAATAGGGTAATGGGTTAACACAAGTTTGACCGTCATAATTATTTAATTTTTCCACCAAGAGATGATTCTACCCGCTTGCTGATTTGTGCCTGAAATAGTGCATAAAGGGCTTCTGGGGACTACCTCCACCTGTAATAAGCTGGATGTCGTGAAATGTTGTTACGGCGATTTAAATCATAAATCCAAATCTGAATCTAGTAAATGGTCACAACATAGGGTTTGATGGAGGCATACGGAAGTTAATATTGTAATATATACATCGTTTACCTTATCTAGAGCTCTTTATTGCATACTAAACAGACTTAGTCAGCTATTGAAATAGATATCTAAATAATCAAATATACAAGTATACCGGTAGTAAAATATATGTACATGTATAGTGTCAACTTCATGAGATACATTGATTATCCCTGAAAGATAGGCAGGACAAAAGTAATACAGAAATTTTATTTGCTATACCTTTGTCCTGCAATAATCTGCCATCTTTCAACCGCACAGTCCTCTGTAGAGATTGCAAATGGTGAAGACCAAGATGATCTGAGGGCTCCTATACAGGGCTCCAGATAAGGGGAGTATTTCAAAAACTAAATTCCTTTTTAGCTCACCTGAGCTAGCTCAGGGTGAGCTTTTGCAATCCTTGAATGTCCGTCGTTCGTCGTCCGTCGTCAACAATTTTAGTGTTTATTCTCTAGAGGTCACAATTTTAATCCAAACTTTCTGTAACTTGCTCGGATTGTATATTACCATAAGAGTTCGAATGAGTTCGATTATGGTTGAAATCTGACCAATAGGTCAAGAGTTATGAACCTTTGAATTGCTGAAAATGCCATATTTAACAGTGTTTCACTCTAGAGGCCACAATTTTTATCCAAACTTTCTGTAACTTGCTCAGATTGTATATTACCATAAGAGTTCAAATGAGTTTAATTATGATTGAAATCAGACTAAAAGTTCAAGAGGTATCTACCTTTGAACTGCTGAAAATGCCATATTTAACAGTGTTTACCCTCTAGAGGCCACAATTTTTATCCAATTTATGTCAAACGTGCTCAGATTCAATATGACTATAGGAGTTCAGATGAGATTGATTATGATTGAAATCAGACGCATAGGTCGAGAGTTATCTACCTTTGAATTGCTGAAAATGCCTTATTTAAGGGTGTTTACACTCTAGAGGCCACAGTTTTTACACAATCTTTCTCAAACTTGCTCATATTGTATATGACCTCAAGAGTTCAAAAGAGTTTGATTATAGTTGTAATCAGACGCATAGGTCAAGAGTTATCTACCTTTGAATTGCTGAAAATGCCATATTTAACAGTGTTTCTACTCTAGACGCCACAATTTTTATCCAGTCTTTTTCAAACTTGCTCAGATTGACCATTGTATATTACCATAAGAGTTGCAATAAGTGTGATTATGGTTGAAATCAAACTAATAGGTCAAAAGTTATCTGCCCTTAAATAGCTGAAAATGCCATATCTAACAGGGTTTACACTATTGTAACTACAGTTTTCATTGAATTTTGATTATACTTGCACACAAAGTATACAGCTATAAGTTCTCAAAGGAGTGCAATTTATTATTGTTGAAATCTTATTGTTGTGGCAATAGTTATCTGCCCTTGATATACTTTGAAATGCTAGAAAAGGCTTCATTTCAGTTTAGTTTAGGTTCTAGATAAATCTGCCTTTGATGTACTCTACTATACTAGAATTATGAGGTTGTATTCCAAAACTATTTACATGCTATACTACAAATTTGAATGGATTTAGATTAAAAGGAGAGAAACAGAAAGGTGAAGCTATCAGGCTTCAGTACAAGAGGTGAGCGATATCAGGGCCTTCAGGCCCTCTTGTTTTTCTTCATTAAACCCTATGGTATCTCTACCATTAGACAATTCTAATTAGTGGTTACACCATGGGATTTGGTGCTAAAATGAGTGAGAAAATGTTTGATTTGTTCAGATTACTCCCTCTTATCTGGAGCCGTGCTCCTATAGGAGTCCTCTGATCAGGGTCAACACTGTTTGATATTTTCACTGGTGTTTGTCCTCATTTCTAAAGGGCTATGCTAGACTGGTTCAAAATGTTTATTCTGGAAGACCCTAAAAAGGATTATAAATACAAATGTACCTACAAGAGATATTTAGGGTAGAAAGTGTTACCTCACTTGAGTGAATGCTGTACATGCATTTTACTCAGGGCTCCAGATAAGGGGAGTATTTCAAAAATTAAAATCTTTATTGCTGCATTAAATCCTATGGTGTCACTACTCATTACAATCGTCTCTTCGAGAAGATTCTAATGAGCAGTAACACCATAGGATTTGGTGCTGAAATGAGTGAGAAAATGTTGATATTCATTACCTCTCATCTGGAGCCCTGATTTTACTTTACATGAAAGGATGAAACTTGCCTTGAAGACCACAACTTGTACTATAACTGGCTTCTAAACTCAATTCCCCTAACTTCTGATACTCACAGTCAAACTGGTATAAAGCATCCACACTTGAAGGAAACATTGGACTCTTAATGCAGGTGCCACCTTAACTCTTTCCTCCCTGAAACTTTAAATGGGACTATTCCAGTTTCAATTTTAGTCTAGACCATTTCTGACTTTTAAGGGTTGTTTTTGTCAATGTTTGGCATTATGACAAACTGTGAAGACCCTGATCAGAGGGCTCCTTTCGGAGCCCTCTGATCTGGGTCTTCGCTGTTTGCACAGGACAAGTGTACTGTTCACATGTACACTGTTTGAAAAGGATGCCTATAAGCGGGACTAGGGCTCAAAGGGTTAATGCAGGAGAAAAGGTAGGAGCTTTCTGCTTGACTTTCGTCCTGCATTAAGCTACAACCTGTATTACGGACTAATAACTAAACTTGGGTCTGTGTTACTGTAGGAGCTTTCTGCTTTACTAGCTACCACTTGTATTACAGACTAATAACTAATCTTGGGTGTGTGTGACTGCTTGATACAACTTTGACATTAATTGACAATTAGGACTACGAAACAGTGGCAGGCCATTAGTTTCTAGGACAAGCAAGGTGCATTCTGCTTTACTTTCAGCCTGCTCTAAGCTACCATCTGCTAGAATAAAGAAAATATTTCTTGTGATACATATTCATGACTGTATAAAATTTATAAATTGGAGCTATTTTCTTGGATGGAGGACTAAATTAGAGGCGTATTTATGGGGTAATGGGTTAAGGTATCAGATGTAAGGGGCATGTATGGATTGATGTTACAGTAAAGTATTGACTGTGAAGACCTGTATCAGCTGTGAACATTGCATGGCGACAGCTGCCACTGTTTTTAAAATTTTAAAATGGTCTGATCTGTGTCTTCACTGTTCGTATTGGTCACAAGCAAATTATGTGTCATGTCAGCAGAAAAGCTCATTCATTAAAGTCATAAGTTTTGTGTAAATGTTTTAACTAACACAGAGTAGCCAATCTTGTGTAAAGCAACCAGAAGAAAGATAAATTTGGAGCTTTAAAGAAATGTGTCATTTTAACGGAGGATAAAAGTAATCTGAAATCTTGATATTTATAGCGAATTAAAACATCACTGTAAAACGTCTATAACTAGACGTCACATGTTTAATAAGTCTCTGATTTTTACCAAAGGATATAGCTTAGCCAATTACCCCATAGCCTGTTTCTAGTTTGGAAATAAGTGACCACTTAAAGCAGGTTGAAAGTTAAGCAGAATGTACCTTAAGGCTGCTTTAACCCTTTACCTGATAGCCTATTTCTAGTACTTAAGATAGGTGACTACTTAAAGCAGGTTGAAAGTAAAGCAGAATGCGCCCTAAGGCGCATTCTGCTTTACTTTCAGCCTGCTTTAAGCTATCATGTGCTATAACATAGAAAATATTTCCTATAATACATATTCATTACTGATTAAATTGGAACTATATTCTTCAGCAGAAGAATAAATCATATCCGCTAAAAGGCGCTTCTATTGGGGAAAGGGTTAAACTACCATCAGCTAAAATATATAAACTATTTCTTCTCATATCCATAAATGTATAAAGTTGAACTTTTCTCTTCAAGGCAGGAATATATGAAAGGTGTAAAAAGGCGTATTTATGGGGTAATGGGTTAATGAAGTACAAAAGTAATGCAGAAAGCTCCATTATGGGAACTTTCAGCACTACTTTTATCCTACATTAAGCTTTATCCCTTCCCTTCAAGGCCTCTTTAAAAATGACCTCGTTTGTAGAGCTTTAACTATAGTTCAAATAATTCATCCTGCATTAAGCTACAGCGCTCCCTCTCTACAACGACACCCAATGGGAGACACGCATTGAGTGCGTTGTTTGGAGGGAGTCGTTATAGGGAGGTAAATGGGTAAATATTTGCAAACAGCTTGAATCCAGATCAGACGCCGCGTTACGCGGCGTCTGATCTGGGTTCAAGCTGTTTGTCACTCATCATTAAGCTTTTTCTGTCAAAATTATCATTATGTAACTATTAGAAGAACAGCAGACGACAATTTTAAGCAGACGTTACTGCAGCAGTGAAATGGTTAGAAATAATTGTCTTGTTTGGGGACCAGCGACAAGGGTCGTTGTAAGGAGGGAATCGTTGTTGGGAGGGCCGTTACAGAGAGGGAGAGCTGTATATCCTTCTCATTCAAGGCCTGAAATTCTCTCTTTAAAATGGCCTGGCTTATAGAGCTTTAATTGGAATTCAAATAATGCATGCTCCTATAGGTAGCTTTCTGCATTACTTTTATCATACATTAACCCTTTACCCCATAGAAGCGATTTTTAGCGTATTTAATTTATTCCTCCGCTGATGAAAGTAGTTCCAGTTTTTTAAGTGGTCGTCTGTCTTCAAAACTAGAAACAGGCTATGAGGCAAAGGGTTAAGCTGTCACATATCTTAAAGATGAATCTAACACAAGATTGACTGTTCCTGTGAATAGATGTAGTGAGATTGTACGTAGGTTGCTTCCATCCAAGTTATTCTTGATACAGGGGAACTGTGATAAATTCTCCTGATGCATTTTAGTTTTGAGTTATCTCCCTTTGTATAGACAGTTCAATGCATGCATTGTTAATTCCATTACCCCATAGTCTGTTGCTAGTTTTGAAGACAGAACACACTTAAAGCAGGTTGAAAGTTAAGCATTCTGCTTTACTTTTAGCCTGCTTTAAGCTACCATCTGCTAGAACGTAGAAAACATTTCTTACAATACATATTCATGACCGTATAAATTGGAACTACTTTAATCAGGGTATGAATGAATTATATGTGTACATAATTATGTTTATTATATACCTATTCTAAAAACAAGCGAATACAGACCCAACAATCTTTTTCCGTATCAGATGGTCCGTATCAGATGGCATATATGCTACACAATGTTGACGTCACTGCTTTTATGCAACACAAATTGTACATCAGCTATTTATACGCTCGTATAAAGAAGCTGTGCGTGTGACGTTTCGGAATTCCCGATTGCATATGAACGCAGAATTTTTTACATATAGGGGTCTACATGTATGTGTATATTTGATTATTCGGTTGAACAACATATAGATCTAGATCTTATCCCAAACAGTTTAGGTATATAATAAAAGGAACATCACTACAGTGTGTGATCCGGGATCTTGTATCAGTTCTCGTTGGTTGTGTAATCCAAATCACACTCGAGGCTACACCTCTCCTGAGATCTGGATTACACAACCAACTCGAACTCATACAAGACCCCGTATCACACACTGTGGTGATATTCCGTTTGTATCTAAGGTGTTAAGGGTTAAAGTTTGTAAGATGTAATAATTGAATGAGTTTGTCCATTGCACTGGTCAAAGGAGATTATATTTGCATTATGAAACAGTTTTGAACCAGATCAGAAGTCTAGAATGTCTTCATCTGATGAGGATCAGAACTGTTAGCACTCATGTTTGGGGCATAAAGGAATTTTAAAAAATGCAGATTAATTAACCCTTTCCCCTCATGGAAGCGACTTTTAGCACATGCATTATATTCATCCGCTGAAGAAAATAGTTCCAATATATACCGTAATGAATATGTGTCATATTTAATACTTTCCTTATTCTAGCAGGTAAAAGCTTAAAGTTGGCTGAAAGTAAAGCAGAATGCGCCATATGGCGCATTCTGCTTTACTTTCAACCTGCTTTAAGTAGTCACATATTTTCAAAACTAAAAAAAGGCTATCGGGTAATGGGTTGAATAAGGACTTTGAGGCAAGACCAGAAATTTGCCAAACTTTTATTTGGTTTAAGTACATACATGTATCTTTAACCTTTTCCCAGAGTCTGTTTCTAGTTGTGAAGACAAGTGAACACTTAAAGCAGTTTGAAAGTAAAGCAGAATTCACCTTAAGGTGCATTCTGCTCTACCTTCAGCCTGCTTTAAGCTATCATCTGCTAGAATATAGAAAATATTTCTTATGATTTTTATTTGTGACAGTATAAATTGGAGCTATTTTCTACAGTGAAGGAATAAATTAGAGGCGTAAAACAGCGTATTGATGGGGTAATGGGTTAAGGAGAGAATGGTGCAATCTGTTGCATAGTCAAGGGAGATAACCCTTTTATAGATTGGAAGCAATCTAAGGTAGATAACTCTTTTATATGTTGGAAGCAGTCTAAGGGAGATAACTCTTTTATAGGTTGGAAGCAATCAAAGATAGAGTTACCTGTAAGGTATACATGTAGAGTAAATGCATTAGGAATGACTGAAGGTTCAATGCATGTGTTGGTATGGTTGTGTACGCAGTGTTTAGATTGTTAATAATACTAGACGGTGTATTTGGGGGTTAGTTTTGAGGAAGAGTAAATAATTAACATTGTTTTATCCAGTTTGTTTCTTGTAAAAACACAGCCTCATTCACTCAGAAGCAGAAACATAGCACATTAAATAGCCAGTTTTGAAGTATTTTAATTTCCATAGCTTATTAATACAATCATTCTTGTATTGAGCAACTACATTTTGGAGTTGTGTGGAGATCTTTTAAAGACAGATGGTTACTTATTGCAGCATAGAAATAAAAGTTCCAACATCATAATGTTTAATATGTTTTGAGCATATTTGACAAAGACTGCAAAAAGGTCTTCTATTTGGAGGTTGTTTGACCAGGTACCCGACTTTGAAGACAGGTGACCACTAAACTTAGACTTAAGGCACATTCTGCTTTACTTTCAGCCTGCTTTAACTCTTTCCTCCCTAAAACTTCAAATGGGCAAACCAAGTTTCCATTTTAGTCTAGTCCATTTCTGACTTTTAAGGGTTGTTTTTAGCTCACCTGAGCCAAAGGCTCAAGGTGAGCTATTGGGATGGCCCTGTGTCCGGCGTCCGTCGTCATGCGTTGTGCGTCGTGCGTTGTCCGTCGTCGTTAACAATTGCTTCAAATGACATCTCCTCCTATACCGCTGACAGATTTCAACCAAACTTTACAGAAATGTTCCTTGGGTCAAGCTCTTTCAAATTTGTTCAAAGAATTAAAAACAATGCAGAACTCTGGTTGCCATGGCAACCAAAGTGAAAAAATATTGAAATCTTAAAAAATCTTCTTGTCAAAAACTACAAGGGCTAGTACCCTGATCTTAGATATTTGACATATAGCATCATCTACAGGTCCTTTATCAAGATTGTTCAACAATGACCCCGTCCTGGACATAAATCATCATCTCCATTTTGTCAGCTATTCTCAGGTGGGCGAAATATGCCCCATGGGGCTCTTGTACATAGAGTTATATAGTGAAATTTTCAAACGTCTTCTCCTCTGAAACTAATATGGCCAGAGCTTTGATATTTGGCATGGTGACACTTCTAGATGTCCTATACCAATATTGTTCAAATGGTTCTGGTCCGTTGCATATGTAGGTCACAGGAGTTAAAAATAGATTATTTTCGATGAAAACTTAAAAAATCTTCTTGTCTGAAACTACAAGGGCCAGAGCTTAGACATTTGACACATAGCATCAATTACAGGTCATTTATCAACTTTGTTCAAATTATGTCCCTTGGGTTAAAATTGGCCCCACCCCAGGGGTCGCAGTAAGTTTTACATAGTTATATAGTGAAAATTTCAAACATCTTCTCCTCTGAAACTAATATGGCCAGAGCTTTGATATTTGGCATGGTGACACTTCTAGATGTCCTTTACCAATTTTGTTCAAATGGTTGCAGTCTGTTGCATATGTAGGTCACAGGAGCTAAAAATAGATTTTTTCAATGGAAACTTAAAAAAATCTTTTTGTCTAAAACCCTAGTACCCTGATCTTAGATATTTGGCACATAGCCTCATCTACAGGTCCTCTATCAAGATTGTTCAAATTATGCCACTCGGGTAAAAAATGACCCCCGTCCTGGACATAAATCACCATCTCCATTTTGTCAGCTATTCTCAGGTGAGCGAAATCAATGTTTTGCATTATGACAAACAGTGAGGAGCCCTCTGATCTGGGTATTCACTGTTTGGATAGGACAAGTGCACTTCTCACATGTATACTGTTTGAAAAGGAGGCCTATATGCGGGACTAGGGTTCAAAGGGCTAAGTGGTCATCTATATTCAATACTAAAAACAGGCTATGGGGTAATTGGGTAATGTGAGGTTGAAATAATGCAGAAAGCTCCTAGAGGATCTTTCTGCATTATTTCTATCCTGCATTGAGCAGTCAACTGTCTATATGGATCACCAGACTACTTCAATTTCGGGTGGTTTAACACATAGGTGTCCGACTAAAAAAAAAAAAATTTTTTTTTTTGCTTCTGTAGTGCTAGATCTATCATATATCTTAAATATGATAGATCTAGCACTACAGAAGCAAAAAAAATAAAAAATTTTTTTTTTTTTTTTGAGCCGGACACCTATGGTTTAACAGAGCTCCAGATAAGGGAAGTATTTCAAAATTTAAAAATCTGTATCTTTGCATTAAACCCTATGGTGTCACTACTCATTAGAATCGTCTCTTCGAGACGTTTCTAATAAGTAGTAACACTGTAGGATTTTGTGCTGTAATGAGTGTGAAAAAGTTAGATTTGTTTAGTTTACTCCCTCTTATCTGGAGCCCTGGTTTAACACAGGATTGACTGTGTTACCATACTTATTTTCCGTTGTTACATATTTTGTGTTTATTTTGTAAAATCAAGAGTGTTAATAATTATTGAGCTTTAGAATTTATGAATCATATCACAGCTTATTCACACAGTTCTTATAAACGCTTTGTGTGCTTTAGTGTTTCTAGTTTTACGTTCAGACAAGAAGACACTTTTCTTTCCCAATTAACCTGTTGTGCTCAGAGATTCAGATAAGGGGAGTATTTCAAAAACTAAAATCTTTATTTTTGCATTAAACCCTATGGTATCACTACTCTCTAGAATCGTCTGTTGGAGCCGATCTTAATAAGTAGTAACACCATAGGATTTGTTGCTGAAATGAGTGCGAAAATGTTGGATTTGAGCAGTTTATTCTCTCTTATCTGGAGCGCTGCTAAATCAATTATAGCTATTGGAAACAGGTTGTAGCCTCATAAGAAGTAGAGTAACTCCGAAGGCTGATGAGGTTCTAATCTGTTGTGCTTTCTGCATTACTTTTATCCTGCAGCTCTGATTTAACCATGATATTAACCCATTACTCCATAGCCTGTTTCTAGTTTTGAAAATAAGTAACCACTTAAAGCAAGTTGAACGTAAAGCAGAATGTGCCTTAACTCTTTCCTCCCTGAAACTTTAAATGGAAAATTCCAGTTTCGATTTAAGTCTAGTCCATTTCTGGCTTTTAAGGGTTGTTTTTGTCCATTTTTGGCATTATGACAAACAGTGAAGACCCTGATCAGAGGGCTCCTTTCTGATCTGGGTCTTTACTGTTTGCACAGGACAAGTGTACTATTCACAAGTACTCTGTTTTAAAAGGACGCCTATAAGCGGGACTAGGGTTCAAAGGGTTAAGGCACATTCTGCTTTACTTTCAGCCTGCTTTAAGCTACCATCTACTAAGATTTAGAAAATATTTCTTCTGGTATATATTTTTGGCTGTACAAATTGGAACTATTTTCTTCAGTGGAGGAATAAAAAGAGGCGTAAAAAGGCGTTTAAACGTCAGTTTTTCTACAGTTTTCTATTGCATTGCTTTAACCCATTACCCCATAGCCTGTTACTAGTTTTGAAGATATATGACCACTTAAAGCAGGTTGAAAGTAAAGCAGAATGCGCCTTATGCTTTAAGCTATTATCTGCTAGAATATAGAAAATATTTCTTATGATTTTGATTTGTGACAGTATAAATTGGAACCATTTTCTTCAATAGAGGAATTAATTAAAGGCGTAAAAAGGCGTAAATGTATTGGGTAATGGGTTAAACCCTTTCATGATCAAATTTATAGTGTGATTTTTACACCTTCATTGCCATAATGTCGTCTGCTTCAATATTGCAGTCTGCAAAATCTTTTCAAATTAAAATTGAAGGCAGTATGACTGAAGAAATTTCAAAACGAGTGTCAAACAGTTTGGATCCTGATCAGACGCCGCGTTACGCGGCGTCTGATCAGGATCCAAGCTGTTTGCAAACACGCTTTTTGTCGTCATTGATAATGAAAGGGTTAAACATTTAATTAGCCTGAAGGTGGCAGAAATGGATATTAATTAAAACATTGATTGCATTTAGTTTTGCTTAGACAAGAAATAATTGTGTCCTCTTCATTGTTACCTTTGTAATGATAAGATACATTTTACTGGTACAATCTAGCTTCTTTTATACGTTTTCTGCTTGACTTTCATTTTTCTTACACCTTACAATACTGTAAAATGGTATATACATATTTTGCAAACAGTGTAGACCCAGAACAGAAGGCTCCTGAAGAAGCCATCTGTTTGCCATTATTTTAAAACATTTGGTGACAAACCCATTGAGAGTCAATGAGAATGTGTTATTTATCAGGAAATTGGAAAAACCCATTTGAAAAACTCAGCATTCTAAGGATTAACCAAATTACCCTATAAATACACCTTTAATTTATTTCGCCACTAAAGAAGATAGTTCCATTTTATACAGAAGAAATAGTTTATATCTAGAAGATGATAGCTAAAAGCAGGATGAAAGTAAAGCAGAATGCTTTACTTTCAACCTGCTTTAAGTAGTCACGTCTTCAAAACCAGAAACAGGTTATGGGGTAATGGGTTAAACTACCATATGTAGTCACTTATTATATGGTGGAATAGATAGAGGCTCGTCTGTGTCAAAAAAGGATATACATGTAACTGTTTTGTGTATGAAAGACCCTTAATGGCAAATTCAGAGGTATTAGATGTGACTTTGTTAAATGACTAAGGAGACAATTAGATAATCTATGCAGTTTAGTGCAGTGATTTTATTTTCAACAGTTTAAAGCTCTGATTTTTGTTTGATCATTGTGGATATTTATTTTTGTGTAGTGATGTATTTGAAATCAGGCTCTTGATATCAAGATGTGTACACCATGCATTTATGTCATGTCATGCAAAAGAAACATAGTATAACACTGTAGACCCAGATGATATTCTGCTAAATTCATCTCACCTGGGGCTGCTAAAATGTGTACAGTAAAACCTCTCTATTACGACCACTAAATTGAGTTAATTTAAAAGTGTTTAAAGTCAGGTAACTGCTTAACCCTTTCCCTGATAGAAGCGACTTTTAGCACATGCATTTTATTCATCCGCTGAAGAAAATAGTTCCAATATAAACCGTACTGAATATGTGTCATATTTAACACTTTCCTTATTCTAGCTGGTAATAGCTTAAAGCAGGCTGAAAGTAAAGCAGAATGCGCCTTAGGGCGCATTCTGCTTTACTTTCAACCTGCTTTAACGAGTCACCTATCTTCAATATTATAACTAGGCTATTAGGTAAAGGGTTAAAGCAAGATGACACCTTGCTTTAAGCTGTCACATGTACTTTATACATTCAATTAGCCTTCTTTTTGTGGTCGTAATAGAGGGGTTTTACTGTAGCATTTAGGACAACACGTTCTTGTGAGTTTCTGCAAGACTGACGTTACTTCCTGCCATATCTGTATAAAGTTTAAAGGGTTTCTAGTTAAGACTGAGAAAACTCAATATTGCCAGCATTTCTTCACGATTTCTGCACCAAAATCTCATGTTGTATGTTTTGACTAGTCCAATTTATGCGTGATACACTTTTAGGTGTACCTCTAGGCAAACAGTTTTGATCTCAGATCAGGCCCCACATTGTGGGGCCTGATATGAGATCAAAACTGTTTGCAGCTAAGTCAATATTCTATCTGCAACTGCTAAAATGTTTTGCAAATATTTGAGTTATATCCGCTGCAGACGTAATTTTAAAATGGCCGCCAAACATTACCCAGCATACAATGGGTTAGAATTTCCAAGAAGAGAAGTCAAAGCGCAGAGAAATTGGTTGAGACTTCGAGGAGGTTTTAGTTTTAACTCTCATACAGTGGAGAATCTGTTATTCTTTCCCGTTAAAACGCAAACGTACGCAAACGCAAAGCACTAAAACGTAGAAAAGAACAACTTTTAGACAATTCTGATATTTCATGTTTATCTTGGTAGCAAACAGTTTGGAGCCTGATCAGACGCCGGGTTACCCGGCGTCTGATCTGGCTCCAAACTGTTTGCACTGCAAATAATAGTTTTAGCGTAAACACGTTTATTGGGAAAGAATAACACATTCTCCACTGTATCTAGAGTTCTGATAACCATAATGTTCACATTTAAATATCAGCTTGTTTCCATTCGAATTTTAACCCATTACTCCATATATATGCCCTTTTACAGAAAGTAGTGTCCAACTAAGAATTCCTGAAATGAAGTATAAAAATAATTTTCAGTTTCATTCCAGATGGTAGCCTAAAGCATGTTGAGAGTAAAGCAGAAGGCTTCTTATGGAGCATTCTGCTGTACTTTCAATCTGCTTTAAGTGGAAACTTGCCTTCAAACTATGAAATAGGCTTGAAAGGTTTAGCCAGGGTCCTAGAATAAGAGTTAATTAAAATGACAATTGATTTTTATCTTATTATCTCCTTTGTTTTTATCACAAATCATATGTTGTAACAACTCATCAAGATAATTCTAATGAGTAGTCAGACCATAGGACTTAGTACATAAATAAAGATTCTATCTTATCTGGAGCCCTGCCTTTTATTATCAAAGTAATTTTGATTTTATTATTCAGATCTTGTTTGAAGCACATAGTTGTAGTTGAAGCAAAAATTTGCTTAGATCATTAATGAGCAATTATGTAACAAGATTTACCTTTATTATAACAATTGTTTTTCAAAGTGTTTAATTCAATCACTGCTTAAGAAGTGTAATAGAAGCTGAAAGAGCAGAAGCTCTTTTATTTGGGTCTACGCTTGTAAACAGTAGTTCATTACAAAGGGTTGCTTCTAAATGGGATTAATACGAACTACTTGTACATTTGTGTATGATGCTTAACTACAATAAAACCTCTTTATTACGACCACAAACTAGTGTTAATTATAAGATGTTTATTGCAAGTGACTGCATGCTTAAAGTAAAATGACAGTAAAACAAAGCTTTTTGTCTGACTTAGCTTTCAAAGCCTTAAATAGTCAATCAGCCAAGGGGTAAGACAATTTTGAGCTTAAATTGAAACTTGGTAGAAATGCAACACTGTTAAAGTATCTTAACCCTTTACCCCATAGAAGCGACTTTTAGCGAATCTGATTTATTCCTCCGCTGAAGAAAATAGTTCCAATTTAATCAGTCATGAATATATATTATAGGGAAAATTTTCAATATATTCTAGCACAGGATAGCTTAAAGCAGGCTGAAAGTAAAGCAGAATGCGCCTTAAGCGCATTCTGCTTTACTTTCAACCTGCTTTAAGTAGTAACCTATTTTCATTTCTAGAAATAGGCTATCAGGTAAAGGGTTAAATGCGTATAAATAAATTTTGCATTGAATAACAGTTCAAATATTTATTGATCCAACATTTTTATTACAGTAATGCAATTTAGTCAGTATTATATAGGACATATTGGTTTTGTTTCTCATTTATACACAGATGTTTCTGAGAAAATCTTGTCTGAACATTATTAACCCTTAGCCCGCCAAATAAATTGTCGTCTGCTATATTTCTCGTCTGCTTCAAGTTTCGAAGTGCTTCAAAGTTGCTCAAAATTGCTGAAAATGTTGTCCGAGTGTCAAACAGCTTGGATCCGGATGAGACGCCGAGTTACTCGGCGTCTCATCCGGATCCAAGCTGTTTGCATATGGAGCTATAGTCGTGAGTGGCAGGCTAAGGGTTAAAGGTTTGTTAAATTATTTAATTTCAGTAGACCATGTTAAATATTTGAAACACACTCAATTAAGTTGGAGAATAAAAACTATGTTTTGTTATTTGCAGTTGGCTAGTGGAATACAATTTGCAGTCGTAATATGCTTGTTTTCGTCAATATCTTATTGCTCTATTTAAGAAAATGGTTCCGATAAATACGAGTTTGAGATATATTTCTTATATCCTAGCAGATAGTAGCTAGTAAAATACAAATGTAGAATGGTCCTTAAGGACTGTATAAAGTGGAACCGTTTTCTTCAGTGGATGAATATATTATAGGCGTAAAAAGGTGTATTTATTGAGTAATTGGTTAACTCGTTGAGCCCTAGTGACTCATATATGCGTCCTTTACCAAACGTGTGCATGTGAAGAGAACACTTATCCTATGCAAACAGTGAAGTCCCTGATCAGAGGGCTCCTACAGGAGCCCTCTGATCAGGGACTTTACTGTTTGTCATTTTGCAATTTATTATAAAAACAAACCTAAATAGTCTAAAATGGACCAGACTTTATTGCAAATAGGAATTGTCCATTAGAAGTTTCAGGGGATAATGAGTTAACACAGTTCTGGTTTAGAGACTCCCGAGGTTTACTGCTTAAAAAGTGTTAATTCTGCTATTATAAGTTAATCCCCTTTGTTTTTATCAATCTTATATCATTACTGTGGATAATATTTATAGTTTTCCTTTCTCTATCATCATATATTGAAAAAATAAAACATTAATGAATAAAACAGTTGGGTTTGTTATCATTCAGTACCCTTAGATCCTACATTGACAGGGTGTGTCTGCGTAATTGAGTAATTGGTTAACACATGTCTGACTTACAGAGACTGGAGGTTTACTGCTTAAAAAGTGTTATTTCTGCTATTATAAGTTAACTCCCTTTGTTTTTATCAATCTTATATCATTACTGTGGATAATATTTATATTTTTACTTTCTCTATCATCATATATTGAAAAGATAAAACATTAATGAATAAAACAATTGTGTTTGTTATCATTCAGTACCCTTAGATCCTACATTGACAGGGTGTGTCTGCGTAATTGAGTAATTGGTTAACACATGTCTGACTTACAGAGACTGGAGGTTTACTGCTTAAAAAGTGTTATTTCTGCTATTATAAGTTACCCCCTTTGTTGTTTTTTTCAATCTTATATGATTACTGTGGATAGTATTAAATTAATTTTATAGTTTTCCTTTCTCTATCATCATATATATTAAAAATAAAACATTAATGAATAAAACAGTTGGGTTTGTTATCATTCAGTATTCTAAGATTTTAGAGTGCATCCGTCTTCATAGTTGAGGCATAGACATTTTCCCTTGATCCTACTTTTGTTTGAAGGGCTGTCATTGGTTGTTCATGAAAAACCCTAAGATTTCCAAATTTACTATTTTCAACCACGATTACTTTTAGCAAATTGAAAATAAAGCAGAATGCGCCTTAATGCACATTCTGCGTGGCTTTCAGCCTACTTTAAGCAACCATTTGCTAGGATAAAAGAATTCGGAAAAATCAAGAGAAACGGTAACCATGCCTGTGTCTTTCTTTGGCTGGTATCAATTAGTACAACATCTTAACATATTTAGGGGCCGTCTAAAGACCCCAGACTTGTCCAAACCTCCCAAACTACTTAAAAACAGCCTAAACCACTTAAATCCTTAATATGTAAACAAATAAAGCCTACAAATGGTGAATGTTAGCTAAAATAATAAACAAAATGCTTAAAAAAAGAAAGTACAAGTTTTTATTTCATTCAAGAGGAACAAGTCGAACTGAACTTAATAACATAGCTATAATAGTTACTTCCCTTTACGTGCCTAAATAAAACGATAGGACAGATAGATAGATAAAAACAACAAATGTACTAATATAATTATGAAAGTTTTAAAGAATATTTTATCACAAGCACAAAAGGATATTCACTGTATATAGCCATGTTCTTAAGTTGTGTAAATAGTTTGGGAAGGTATGGAATCTTTAGAGAGACGACATAATAATTATTACTCCATAAATCAGTTCTTTTTGCGCCTTTGATTGATTCCCGCACTGGAGAAAAGTGTTCCTTTTAATACAGGTATGAATATGTACCATAAGAAATATTTTCTACATTCTAAAAGATGGTAGCTCAAAATAGGCTGAACGTAAAGTAGATAGAGCATTCTGCTTTACTTTCAACCTGCGTTAAGTGGTCACCTGCCTGCAAAACCATAAACATGCTATTGGGAAATGGATTAAATCTCGCTCGCCGGGGTAAACTGTCAGCTGATTTGATTTTTGTAAAAGCCTGCTAATGAATATTAACCTATACTAAATGTTCTAGTGAAAAGATACTGAGGTAAAAACACAACACGGAGTTTGATTACAACTTTTATTTAAAACACGCAATCCAATTATACTGAAAAAATATCTTAACTACTTCACTGCCATGACGTCACCAATTTTAAAAAATTGTCTGCTCTTATATCTCAAATTTAAGTATTTTAGATATTTTGACTTAACCCTTTACCTGATAGCCTATTTCTAGTACTTAAGATAGGTGACTTCTTAAAGCAGGTTGAAAGTAAAGCAGAATGCGCCTTAGGGCGCATTCTGCTTTACTTTCAGCCTGCTTTAAGCTATCATGTGCTATAATCTAGAAAATATTACCCATAATATATATTCATTACTGATTAAATTGGAACTATTTTCTTCAGCGGAGGAATAAATCATATCCACTAAAAGGCGCTTCTATAAGGTAAAGGGTTAAGAAATATTGAAATAAGTGTCAGAAAGTTTGGACCCTGATCAGACACCACTTTACGCGGTGCCTGATCAGAATCAAAACTATTTGCAAATAAATATTGTACTCTTGGTGAGACAGTGTAGGGGTTACAAATAGTGAATAATATCTAAAAACAAGTACTGTGTCATAATACAAGGCAAATGCCCCCAAAGTGTTGTACATGTACTTACACTGTAATGTGTTAAAAGGTTTTAGGTCGACCTGTAGAATACTCATACAGTTATACAGTGTCCTCTCTCTTCGACCCTCCCAACATCGACCCCCTTCTTACAACGACCATTGTCGCAAGTTCCACAAACACGACGAGTATGTCAAACGTATTCACGCCTGCAGCGTCGTATGCTTATAATTATCGTCTGCTGTTTTTCTCAAAGTTTTATAATGGACAGTTTGACAGAAAAACTTAATAACGAGTGGCAAACAAATTGAATCCAGATCAGATGACACATGACGCGGGATTCAATCTGTTTGCAACTTTCCCTCCCTATAACGACCTTCCCCGAACAAAGCATACACTTTTTGTCTCCCGTAGGATGTTGTTGTAGAGAGGTAGCACTGTACCACACTTTATATTTTTTGCTGTTATGGTGTATGAGATATATACCATGGACACGTGATCTGAAAATGGTATGCGACAAGTCAACCTCCGAAGATTTACTCACAAGCCAAAGTTTGGTATCCCTAACTATGTGATATAGAAAATATGATTTCGACAAGCTTTATTTATAATTAAGGACACGGTTTAAGGTCACAGTGAACTGTAAACAGTACGAGACACTCCGCCATTCAAGATTTTATGGGCCCGCATACACACAGTGCAATTACTATATGCCTCGAAAGACATGCTTTTGGAGCATGCATAGTCGTATTACATTGTACATGACATGTTGTCATATTAGGCAAAATAAAAAAAATACATGTGTTTCCGGTAACCCGACCGACCCTAGTTTTTCCTTCCGACCCTAAACTTTTTTTTTCAATTTTCGAAAAATGTATGAAAGAGTGTCGGTAATTTTTCTGCGCTTTCGACAGTCGTTGTTTGCGGAGCGTGTGATAGATTCTATTGTCCACTTTATTGTTTATTACGGTGTCCTGTTAGGACCGCTACTTTTTCTGATTTTCATTTTTAGTAAAACGCCGAAAAAAGATGCGAGAATGCAACGGGGTATTCTCGTTGAAAAAAAGTGCGAGATCGCATGTGTCCTGTTAGGGTCTCGCATCTTTTTTCGACGTTAGACCACGTGTCGCTGCTGGCTCTGAAAAAGATGCGAGATTGCAAGGATACATTCTCGCATCTTTTATCGACGTTTTCTACCATAGATTACTATAGGATTGGTATACAAAATGCATCGAAAAAAGATGCGAGATTGCAACTTGCATTCTCGCATCTTTTTTCGACGTTTTTTTAAAAGGCCGAAAAAAGATGCGAGAATGCACGGTTGCAATCTCGCATCTTTTTTCGACGTTTTTAACAATAGAATACTATAGGATTTGATTGAAAAAGTACCGAAAAAAGATGCGAGAATGACCCGTTGCATTCTCGCATCTTTTTTCGGCGTTTTACAAAAAATGAAAATTAGAAAAAGTAGCGGTCCTAACAGGACACCGTAGTACATATAGCTAATTTATAGACATTAAGTGTTTAAAAATTGATTGTTATACATGTATAAGATTTAGCAAATATCTAATTGAAATTTGCTCTAAACCTGTCATAAAGTAGCCTACGTTCCTTGCATATATATGATCTACTAGGGAATAAACCATTTAAACGTTCAACATGCAGACAACATTTCATTGACACATTTGACATGCATACAACAAATTTCAAAACATAATTAACTCAATCTATCATATATGTCACTACTTTGCTGTTTTGGTACACCTGTATTGAACAACATTGATTTTTAGCTCGCCTGTTCGTAGAACAGCAGAGCTAATGTCATACCCCCGGCGTGAGCGTGAGCGTGGCCAAGGTTAAAGTTTTTTGGACGGGTTGTTTTAAAGCTTAATATTTGTGCTAGGGTTATGACATTTTGTATGGAGGTTCATTTGGGGTTAAACATTGATGTTATGATGTTGAAATTTAAAAATAATTTTAATTTATGTCAATCTTTTACATGTTTTGGACTTAGGTTTTTCGACTACAAATTACCAGGTTAAAGTTTTTTGGACGGGCTGTTTTAAAGTTTAATACTTGTGCTAGGGGGCTGAACTTTTGTACGGAGGTTTATTTGGGGTTAAACATTGATGTTATGATGTTGAAATGTAAAAATAATTTTAATTTATGTCAATTTTTACATGTTTTGGACTTAGGTTTTTCGACTACATTGACCAGATTAAAGTTTTTTGGACGGGTTGTATTAAAGTTTAAAACTTGTGCTAGGGTACTGAAATTTTGTATGGAGGTTTATTAGGGGTCAGCCATTGATTTTATGAAGTTTGAATTGAATTTAAAAATGAATTTAATATTTGTCAATTTTCGACATGTTTTGGACTTAGGTTTTTCGACTACAAATCACCAGGTTAAAGTTTTTTGGACGGGTTGTTTTAAAGCTTAATATTTGTGCTAGGGTGCTAGAATTTTGTATGGATTTTCATTAGGGGTTAAATATTGATGTTATGAAGTTGAAATTTAAAAATGATTTTAATATTTGTCAATTTTTGACATGTTTTGGACTTATTTGTTTTGATTACAAATCACTAGGTTAAAGTTTGGACTGGTTGTTTTAAAGTTTAATATAACTAGACTAAGACTCACCATTCATTTAGTAATCTTTTTAAGCTGAAAATTGTTTTGCTTTCCATACAAGATGTGTTTTTAGACTTAGACTTTAAACAGGCGAGCATCAGGTGGCTTTGACACCCATTTCTGGTTAAAGTAATTTTGGAAATGGGGACTACCGATAGAATACCAATTTGAATGGATATTTATAAGGTGTTTGTTATGAATAACCACAGGGATCTGCACAATGAAACACTTTTATATATTTTCATATATTAATATAACAATATAAGACACTCCATCAGAAAGTTAAATGTATTATTCTGTTAAAAAAAGGAAGAGATTTTCCGACATACCGTCCCTAATTATTTTGTACTTGTAATAGGAAACACAGGTACTTTTTTACTTGGCCTTATTGAGTAAATATTAGACTTCCGCATGCAATATATATCAATAAACATTTCAGCCACGACATTATACAATCAAACTTATTTACGCTACCAAAAAATGCCAACTCAGACAAGGCTTCTGACCAGAGTCCTCACTGTGTAGCTAGTAAATTCGAAACCCAAATAACCCGAACTACTCCTGATCCTTTCCTCCCTGAAACTACAAATGGACAATTTCATTTTTCAACCTACTTTAGTCCATTTTAGACAATTAGGATTATATTTGCCAATATATCGTAATGTTACGTGCAAACCGAGTGACCCAGCAGCAACAAACCCTGTCGATGCAAAGTCTAAACTCACATTAAGAGATGTTTGTTCCGCTCACTCACATCCCAACGTACAAAGATTTGGGAAACCCTATGTGCATGTACCAACGTACTTTGTACGTTTCAGAAATATGACAATCAATGCAGACTTTAATCAGAAACGTTATTTGGGAGTAATCTGAGTCTTCACTATTACACCAGAGAAGTGTAGTTTCACAGGTACACTGTTTTCAAAGAATGTGTATATACGTGACTAGGGCTAAAAGAGTATTTAGTGAAACTAAACTATTTCTTCAGTTAAATTTCGATAACGCCAATTATCTTGAGTCAAAGTTACCCAAATTTTGAAGTTAAAACATGATACAGGTTCGACTGTACTCTTTATGGTAGGGAATGTCAAACAGTGTGGACTCTGAACAGACACGACGACTGGTATTGGCGTACACTGTTTGGAATGAAATAACGAACAAAACTAACAAGAATATGAGGGCCCTTGACCCTATATCGCCCACCTGAGTCATAGTGATGTTTCGACAATGAGACATCTAAGATACATTTGTTTTGCATGTTTTCTGAATGGCTTGAAACAAAAACCAGACTACGTGAAAACATTGCTATCAGTTTATCAGCTAGTCTATAACATAATGTACGAAATGTATTCTTTGACTCTTTCAAAAGCCGACTTTGCCAACAGTTTCGCTCGTGATCTGACACCGCGATCAAACTATTGAAGACAACACTAATAATGCTTCAGCTTAAGGCTTAACGCAGACGATAAAACATGGACGGGAAAGATTAAAATCGAAAGAATAAAACACGACAGTCGTTGTTACATAAATATGCATGAGCACAGTACACATCACATCACTGCAGAATAAACAAAGTGAAAAGTGTTCTGAAAACATATTTCTGTAAGTATGAAGCAGACTGAACCATTTTTTAAAGTTTTAGCAGACAACATTTTAAGCAGATGACAGTTACTCTGAGATTGCTTGTCAGAAATGTAAAAATAATGTAATATGTTAAGAAAAATATACAGCCAGACCTGGAGTCGAACCCGGGATCCTTTGCATACAGCGCAAGTACTCATTAGTAGAGATACTAATTGGAATTAGTATACCTTGGATGACGGAGTGTATCACTTCATTTTCTGATGAATTGACCTTGACATTTGGCCTAAATTATATATAGCTCTTGTCCGGTGCACATGTTCTATACCGCATCAACTAGAGATACAACAGTGAATAAGTAAAATCTTAAATGGCGTAGTGTCTCGTGTTATTTACAGTTCACTGTGACCTTAAACTTTGTCGTTAAGTATAAATAAAGCTTGTCGAAATCATATTTTCTATACTACACCAGTTAAATCTTCGGAGGCTGACGTGTCGCATACCATTTTCAGATAACGTGTCCATGGTATATATATCCTACACCATAAGAGCAAAAAATACAAAGTGTGGTACAGGTCTACCTCTCTACAACAACATCCTACGGGAGACAAAAATATGTGCTTTGTTCGGGGAAAGTCGTTATAGGGAGGGAAATTGGCAACCAGCTTGAATCCCGCGTAATACGTCGTCTGAAATGGATTCAATTTGTTTGTCACTCGTTATTAAGTTTTTTTCTGTCAAAATGTCAATTATAAAACTTTGAGAAAAACAGCAGACAATAATTTTAAGCAGGCGACATTGCAGGCGTCAATACGTTGAACATAATTGCCCTGTTTAGGGAAATGCGACAAGGTTCGTTGTAAGGGGGGGGGGGGTGCGTTGTTTGGAGGGTCGTTTTAGAGAGGGGAGACTGTACAACTGTATGAGTATTTTACAGGTCGACCTAAAACCTTTTAACGCATTACAGTGTAAGTACAACACTTTGGGGGCATTTGCCTTGTATTATGGCACAGTACTTTGCCTTCTAATGTGACATAGTTCTTGTTTATGAGATATTATTCACTATTTTAACCCCCAGGGCTGCCATAAGTTGACATGAAAAATCCTAAGAATGTCTAATTTGCATTTTTCAAGTGCGATTTTACGAATCGTACCTTTACCCCATAGCCTTTTCTTGTTTTGTTGACATGCGACTACTGAAAACAGGCTGTAAGTAAAGCAGAATGCGCCTTATGGCGCATTCTGCTTTACTTTCAGCCTGCTTTAAGCTACCATAAACTGGGAAAAAACGCGGAGATTAGGAAAAATCCGGAAAAATGGCAGCCCTGAACCCCTACACTGTCTTACCGAGAGTATAATATTTATTTTCAAATAGTTTTAATTCTGATCAGGCACCGCGTACAGTGGTGTCTGATCAGGGTCCAAACTTTCTGACACTCATTTCAATATTTCTTAAGTCAAATATCTAAAATTCAAAATTTGATTTATATAGAAGCACACAATTGTCTTAAATGGATGACGTCATGGCAGTGAAGGAGTTAAGATAGTTTTCAGTATAATTGGATTTCGTGTTTAAATAAAAGTTGTAATCAAACTCCGTGTTGTGTTTTTGTGATACAGTTAATATCCTTTTGTGTTTCTGATTTCTTTTGCCGAAAATGTTAATTTGTTTCTTTGGCTGATAAAATATTCTTTAAAACTTTCATTTATTAGTATATGTGTTGTTTTTATCTATCTTTCTGTCCAATCGATCTTTTTAGGCACGTAAAAGGAAGTAACTAGCTATGTTCTTAAGCTTAGTATCAGCTGTTCCTCTTGAATGAAAAAACAAAACTTGTAGTTTCCTTTTTTTAGCCTTTAGTTCACTATTTTAGCGTACATTCACCATTTGTAGGCTTTATTTGGTTATATATTAAGGACTTAAGTTATTTAGGTTGTTTTTAAGTAGCTTGTGAGTTTTGGACAGGTTTGGGTTCTTTAGACGTGCCCGTCTAATATGTTAATATTTTGTATTAATTGATACCAGCCAAAGAAAGACACAAGCAGGGCTACCATTTAGCCGCATTTTCCCGAAATCCTTTATCCTAGCAATGGTTTCTTAAAGCAGGCTGAAAATAAAGCAGAATGTACATTAAGGCGTATTCTGATATACTTTCAATTTGCTTTAAGTAATCGCGCTTGAAAATAGTAAATTTGGAAATCTTAGGATTTTTCATGAACAACTTATTGCAGCCCTTGACACAAGCAAAAGTAGGATCATGGCAAATGTCTATTTCTCACATAACTACCCGTTTTCAATGGCGAACAGCGATCGCGAATATCCTTGTCTCCAACATGTGTGAACTCAATTTGATGACGTCACTATGACAAAAAACGTTTTGACGTCACCATGATTAAAAAAAATGCATATTGCTTTAAAACCAATTAGCTTAAATCATTGATTATGTGAGAAAAAGAATATGTCACTTGTTGATATGTGAGATAAGCTGATATCAACCTTGTCTAGAATAGAAAAGTTATTACGCTCGCCAAGGCTCGCTTAATAACTTTTTGATTCTAGACTCGGTTGAGATCAGCTTGTCTCATGACAGATCCTATATGTCTCAGCTATGAAGACAGATGCACTCTGCCTGTACAAGATCTAAGGATACTGAATAATAACAGACACAACTGTTTTATTCATTAATGTTTTATTTTTTCGATATATGATGATAGAGAAAGGAAAAATATAAATACTATCCACAGTAATCATATAAGATTGATAAAAACAAAGGGAGTTAACTTATAATAGCAGAAATAACACTTTTTAAGCAGTAAACCTCCAGAGACTCTAAGCCAAAACTGTGTTTACCCTTTCAACCCTAAATATCTCTTGTGGGTATTTATAAATCCTTTTGGACTCTTCTAGTACATGAATTTTGAACCAGTCTACTGTTACATTTTTGGTATAACAAAACAATGAACATATCAAACAGGAGCCCTCTAATCAGGGTCTACACTGTTTGCATATGTATTCAGTAATCTCTACAGAGGGCTGTAGGGTTGAAAGGGTTAACCAATTACTCAATAAATACACCATTTACCCCTTTAATACATTCCTCCACAAAAAGAAAATGGTCCCACTTTATACCGTCTTTAAGGACCATTCTATTTTACTAGCTACCATATGCTAGGATATAAAAAATATATCTCATGGTGCATACTCGTATTTATCAGAACCATTTTCAATTACTTTGATGATAAAAGGCAGGGCTCCAGATCAGATAGAATCTTTATTTATGTACTAAGTCCTGTGGTGTGACTACTCATTAGAAGTATCTTGAAGAGTTGTTACAACATATGGTTTGTGAAAAAAACAAAGGAGAAAATATTAGAAAAATTCAATTGTCACTTTAATTAATTCTTATTCT
Organism: Gari tellinella; assembly: GCA_922989275.2. Taxonomy (NCBI): domain Eukaryota; kingdom Metazoa; phylum Mollusca; class Bivalvia; order Cardiida; family Psammobiidae; genus Gari; species Gari tellinella. The sequence continues at coordinate 12,152,085 of OV277874.1, read as the reverse complement.
AGGACCCTGGCTAAACCTTTCAAGCCTATTTCATAGTTTGAAGGCAAGTTTCCACTTAAAGCAGATTGAAAGTACAGCAGAATGCTCCATAAGAAGCCTTCTGCTTTACTCTCAACATGCTTTAGGCTACCATCTGGAATGAAACTGAAAATTATTTTTATACTTCATTTCAGGAATTCTTAGTTGGACACTACTTTCTGTAAAAAGGGCATATATATGGAGTAATGGGTTAAAGTTCCAATGGAAACAAGCTGATATATAAATGTGAACATTATGGTTATCAGACCTCTAGATACCAGAGTTAAAACTAAAACCTCCTCGAAGTCTCAACCAATTTCTCTGTGCTTTGACTTCTCTTCTAGGAAATTCTAACCCATTGTATGCTGGGTAATGTTTGGCGGCCATTTTAAAATGACGTCTGCAGCGGATATAACTCAAATATTTGCAAAAGATTTTAGCAGTTTCAGAAAGAATATTGACTTAGCTGCAAACAGTTTTGATCTAATATCAGGCCCCACAATGTGGGGCCTGATTTGAGATCAAAACTGTTTGCCTAGAGGTACACCTAAAAGTGTATCACGCATAAAATGGACTAGTCAAAACATACAACATGAGATTTTGGTGCAGAAATCGTGAATAAATGCTGGCAATATTGAGTTTTCTCAGTCTTAACTAGAAACCCTTTAAACTTTATACAGATATGGCAGGAAGTAACGTCAGTCTTGCAGAAACTCACAAGAACGTGTTGTCCTTAATGCTACAGTAAAACCCCTCTATTACGACCACAAAAAGAAGGCTAATTGAATGTATAAAGTACATGTGACAGCTTAAAGCAAGGTGATAGGAAAACAGAAAGCTCCTAAAGGAGCTTTCTGTTTTATTGTCATCTTGCTTTAAGCAGTTACCTGACTTTAAACACTTTTAAATTAACTCAATTTAGTGGTCGTAATAGAGAGGTTTTACTGTACACATTTTAGCAGCCCCAGGTGAGATGAATTTAGCAGAATATCATCTGGGTCTACAGTGTTATACTATGTTTCTTTTGCATGACATGACATAAATGCATGGTGTACACGTCTTGATATCAAGAGCCTCATTTCAAATACTTCACTACACAAAAATAAATATCCACATTGATTAAAGCAAAATCAGAGCTTTAAACTGTTCAAAATAAAATTACTGCACTAAACTGCATATATTTCTCTCTCTAGTCCATCAAATGGTCTCTTTAGTCATTCAACAAAGTCACAACAAATACCTCCGAATTTGCCATTACAGGTCTTTCATACCATAATCAGTTTAATCCTTGTTTGACACAGACGAGCCTTGGGGTGCGTCTATTTATTCCTCCTCTATACCTAGACTTATTGTATATATATATGAACCATACCATGCCAAAATCCTGCCCTATTGCACTGCAACATTGTACAGAACAAGCACAGTTGTCATCCAAGGCTCTGTGTATTTGAGTTTGGTCTCCAAAATACCATATATAATACAGCTACACAAATGCTTAAGAAGCATTGAACCCTAGTCCCGCTTATAGGCGTTCTTTTCAAGAAGTGTACATGTGAATAGTACACTTGTCCTGTGCAAACAGTGAAGACCCAGATAAGAGGGCTCCGAAAGGAGCCCTCAGATCAGGGTCTTCACTGTGTGTCATAGTGCCAAACATTGACAAAAACAACCCTTAAAAGTCAGAAATGGACTAGACTAAAATGGAAACAGGAATTGTCCATTTAAAGTTTCAGGGAGGAAAGAGTTAAGAAGCATGTGGGTGTCAAACAGTGTAGATCAAGACCAGACTGTGTATTTGAGTTTGATCTACACTCGCAAATACCATATGTAATACAGCTACACAAATGCTTAAGAAGCATGTGGGTGTCAAACAGTGTAGATCAAAACCAGTCGCCACGTATTTGATGCTGTGGTTGGCCTTAATCTACACTGTTTGCGATGCAATAAGGCAGGTTTTGTTATGGAATGACTCATATGGTAGGTCAAGCCTTACAATGCTGAGTTTTCAAATGGGGTTTTCCCATTTCCTGATAAATAACCAATTCACATTAACTTGCAATGGGTTTATCACCAAAATATTTAAAAGAATGGCAAACAGTGCAGATTCTGAACAGATGGCTTCTTCGGGAGTATACTGTTCTGGGTGTAAACTGTTTGCTAAATACACAGTGTATAAACGAACTGTACGATGACCGGGTAAAGTGACTAGCTGTAACAACGAATGTTGACATTTGTGCAGAGGTCGGAACATAAACCTGTTAATTTTGGATATCTTCTTCGAACCCATGCGAGCGAACGTAAGTAATACTTACAGTTATATATTTATTTTGTATCGTAGTACACTTGTAAGGGTGTAGGTAGAGAGGAAATTGTGATCTGATTGAAAATCAACACATAGTATCGATTTCCCTCTCAAATTTGGCAACAGTTCTTTGAAAATGCCCTTTGTTTTAATCGCTTATATTACAATACGGTACTGTATGTTATCTAAATAGACCGCTAAACAAAGCAACCACTTTTTGCTTATCGTAAATCGCCATTTGATTATAAATTTAGGCAAACTCCTACATGTAGACTGTATCATTTATTGCAATCATCTGCTATCATTTAAAGCGACTACCCAACAATGTGACTGTATGACATATAGCGACAAGATTCCCCTGAAATTTGTATGACATATAGCAACTAGCTATACACGATTTCGAAAAGCCTGCTAGGTGTATTGTTATAGTTTCTTAAATAAAAGCTGTATCAGAGTGATACGTATATGTACGTGCAACATCTACTACGACTTATAGTGTGTTCATGCAAATTACCATTTTCGACCATATTTTCGGAAATGTGTATGACATATTGCGACTCGCTTAATATGATTTCACCAATTCTGCATATTGTATTGTTATTATTCGGATATACTGATTTTTCCCCAAATCTTCGGATTTCTGCTCTTACTTTTAAAATTTGGACCTTAAGCGTAGTTTGTGTTGAAAACATTGATATGAGTGTCAAACAGTTAAGATCTAGATCAGACGGCGCGTTATGTGTCTGATCTGGATCTGAACTATTTGTAGAGCTTTGCAGCGAAAGGGTTAATGGTACGTTTCCTAAAACCGCGCTTGAAAATTTAGAAATCTTAGGATGTTTTAGCAACTTATGGTAGCCCTGATTTCAGCCTAACATTTATCAATTTATGTTTCAGGTTCAATGGATAATTTCCAGTGTATCTACTGCCACTGTGTATACCCGTACACAGTATATTGGTACCAGCGAGTCGAGAGAATTAGCCGGTCGCTCTGCAGTGCGTGTATGTTTTTCATGGTTTTATAGCATAAAATGTCTTTGATCAACATATATATAATACATTATTAAAGCGTGATGTTTCTGTGATATGCTGATGTCAAAACAGTTCTGTTTTAATCACAGAAACTCTCGTTAAATATATAATTATGCTGCCTAGTACCGGTAAATAACAACGATTGCTGACGAAAAATTACGATATCATCTGTTTCAAACGCTCCTGACTACAATATTCCATGAAACACTTAGTCTATTTCATAATAATTCATGTAACTCACTAAAACCACACTGTTGGGTCGTGATTTGAAGAATAGAATTAAAAGAAATTTGTGTCAAGTGTACGGCATCTTGGTTGTGAATGAAATATTACTGTACGGCATACTGATGTGTCACTGTACGGGGGTTTGCTACCAGATATGTGGCCCTTAAAACGTTTTGCTCTGTCCCAGTTCGTCCTCATGGTGTTACGTTCAACCAACGGTAGCCGTATACAGAGAACAGTCTTCCTAGTTATAAATTTTATACTTTTCATTGTTAATTTACTTAAAATAGATAAACTTGATATAGAGCAGGAACACCTAATAAAATGAAATTGAAACGATGAATGTACGTTTAACATATTCTAATAGCTGTTCACGTAACAGAATACTCTTGAAGCGAACGAGTAACTGTATCGGACTATATCTTAATCGAAGATTTCTATTAAAAAACTTAACACACACAGAGTCAATAATGATTGCGGTAAATTTATGATATCAAACTAATCCACCCACTCATAAAATATTGAAATACACGTACACAACTATAATTTCCATCTGTGTTTTTCCATTTTGCACGAACATATCGTGCAGTATGTTTACTGGTTAATGCGGTATCATTTACCACAGTGCAATCAGAATAAGCTGCCCGCTTTAAAGTGTGCGGTATTCAATTTAAAGACATTTCCTGATCTTTTTCCGGTGGTGACACCGAACCAGGTATAAAACCATGCAGTCATATGCGAGTTTTGTCCTTACTGCTATCTTGTCCAGGGATAATTATACTCATCCAAGCGTTTCATGTGAGGGCCGTACTATAAGTTTGTTAGTTTGATTAGTAAAACCCATTGAAAAACCCCTTGAGGGGTATATGAGGGGCTCTCTAGACAACTTGAGATTACTGACATTGACTTTGCACACTTTACTACCGTGTTACTTGTATTTTCACACAGAGTGAGAACAATGGGGGAGTCCATCAATGGACTGATGAAATGTCTTTAATCCAGAGTCCTTTTCTATAAAAACTGCCGCGGTCGTGTTACACTTGCTTGTTATTCCTTATCTTGCTAAATTGTTGTCTGATTCAATAATGTCGTGTGCGAAGAGACACTAACCCCTTTTTTCAATGTGAGTGCCAAAACCAGTTTGAATATAGATCAGAAGTCGCGTTAAAGACATTTCCTGACATACTTTCGGTGGTAACACCAAAACAGGTTTAAAAGCATGCAATCATGTGGAATTTGTGCAGCTAGTGTTAACTGTTCTAGGGATAAAATCATTGAAGCGTTGAAGCGTTTCCTTCAATTTGTTAGTTTGGTTAAAAAAACATTGGAATAACTCTTAGGTGTGAGTATGTCAGGGCCTCTCTAGACAACTTGAGATTAGTGACATCTGCTAAGCACACTGTACTCCTGCGTTACCTGTATTTTGACGCCTATTGAGAACAACAGGGTGCATCAAAGGACTTAAAGTGGCGTCTTGTCTTGTTCCAAACAGTTTGCAAATGTTATCCAATGAGCACTTAGGGTTACGTTTATTCGAATAACAGAGTTAAAATTGATAGTTGGCACACATGTTGCTCTGTGTGGACAGCACGCCTGTAATAATGAACAATAACAGTAAGCGCCAAAACAGTTTAACTTCACCAGAGTATCTCATAAAGGATGTCGACTTTTCTAAGTCGAACCAGCGAACAACATCTGTGAAAAGCAAATATGTTATATTTTTAATGGGAAATTTGCCTTCAAAGACCAGCCGATTGAATGCTATATAATCAAGTTTGCCAGTCTGTTTCATTTCGTCGATTACGCTTCGGATCAGGGATAGTAATTCTTTATACTCCCTTTATACTTCTTTATACTCCCGAAATTCCTCTACAACAGGCAATTCGGAGTCTTGCAACAAACATGCTCATGTTCTTCATTATATGCAAACTTGCACATTTTTTTTTTCAATGGAGAGTCTTTGGGTGTAAAGTATCGCTTAGATACTATTATAGACATAACCCTCCCCTCCCCTCTACATTGTCCAAGTATAATATTGAAGTTGCACACTTTTCGGAAAAAACCAACAAAAAAACGCTGGCGAAGGTATTTTAATTCCTGATAGCCATGCATCTCTGTCAAGTGGGAAATTACCTCCCGGAACGTGGGTAGTTGTTCCTTACAGTACGAACATTTGTACAGGTCCATAATCTGTAAAAAATAAATGACAATGTACAGAATATATACTTGTACAAATCAAACAGCCGTCGATTTCGATGTAGATTTAAGCAAGTTGCCGTACACTGGATTGAAAGGCTTTAGCAATATGCCGTTCACTAGCGTAGCAAGTTGCCGTACACCTAACCAAATTTCATTTCGGGTTTTTAAAGCACATACGTCAAAAACAATAGTAAAAGTTCCATAATGTCAATCAAGATAGCATAAATTACTCGTATAACATGAATAGATCTCTTATACAATTATTAAAAACAAATTACAATGATATTATGTCAGCAACAGTTGTTATTTACCGGTACCAGGCAGCTTGTTTATACGTCTTACGAGAGGTTCTCTCGGTAAAACTGAAATGTTATGACATCAGCATGTTCCAGAAACATCTCGCTTTAATATAGTATTATTCTACATATTGATCATAGACATATAGTTCTAGAAAATCATGAAAACATACCTGCACTGCAGAGCGATCTGCTAAAAACTCTCGATTCGCTGGTACCAATATCCTGTGTACGGGTATACACAGTGACTGCACTTTCAGCACAGATGTATTCGACCAAGTCATACAACATTGTGTCGACATTCACGAAGACCAAAACCTAAGATTAAAATTTTATCGATTTCGGACATTACCAACACAATAAAAACTCACTCAAAGGACTTTCGTCTTGACACAAAACCGGCAAAAATTATGAAATATATTGTAAAAACAACCCTAAAAAGTAAAAATGGACCAGAATACAATGAAAACTAGAATTGTCCATTTCAAGTTTCAGGGAGGAAAAGCTAAACTTTATATTAACTTAATCAAGGACTTAATTATATATGTGCATACATAAACAAAATGTCAGCATCAGCTTGGGAGTTGGAAGGTAGCGGGTTTGGTCGCCAGTTGCAAACCAGTGCCGTAATATTGCTAGGAGCAGCTCTCTTTGAGGTCTACATTTTGTGCAAATTGTCAAAAGGAGGCATTGTAAGGTAAAGGGTTGAAAAGAGATTTATTTAAACTTTGTTAAACTAACAAAAGGGCGTTTTGGATGTAAAAGGATCCTAAAGTCGTCTGAAATCGTTACCGTAAGATCGCTATAATTGATACAGTATAGTCGCTATAATCATTCAGATCACCGTGTAGTCTGATTCAATAAACAATACAGTTTCAGTTTCATCAGTGCAGTACTTTGAACGTGGATATTTTATTAAATCTCACAGCTATTGTGGTTGTACTGCTATCTAAATAAGAATACATAATTTTCTCAAGTTTAAACGCCCGATTAGATGTCAGGATGTGTATAAACTGCATATATGACACGTTTGTAAACACGGCCTCGTGTAAACATTGCCAGGTATTTATTGATGTAATGGAAATATTTGTTTGGAAAGCTTGATAACGGAACAATGACAGTCAGGTCAATGTCTTAAATCAATGCACACTATAATGTACGTTTGCTTTTCTTAGTGATCTACTTAGAAAACAAGGAAAACAGATGAAAACATGTCCGCGTGTCGCACTGAATCGATTGACTCCTTACAGTCTAGTCGCAAAATCTAGTCATTGTACAGTTCGTTTATACACTGTGAAATATGTATATACCATTTTACAGTATTGTAAGCTGCAAGAAAGATGAAAGTCAAGCAGAAAGCTCGTTAAAAGGAGCTAGCTTATACCAGTAAAATGTATGATATCATTGTAAAAGTTAGAATGAAGAGGACAAAATTATTTCTTGTCTAAGCAAAACTAAATGCAATCAATGTTTTAATTTACATCCATTTCTGTCACCTTTAGGCTAATTAAATGTTTAACCCTTTCACTATCAATGACGACCTAAAGCGTGTTTGCAAACAGCTCGGATCCTGATCAGACCCGCGTAACGCGGTGTCTGATCAGGATCCAAACTGTTTGACACTCGTTTATAAATTTCTTCAGTCATACTGCCTTCAATTTTAATTTGAAAAGATTTTGCAGACTGCTATATTGAAGCAGATGACACTATGGCAATGAAGGTGTACAAATCACACTATAAATTTGATCACGAAAGGGTTTAAAGCAATGGAATAGACAAGTGTAGAAAAATTGACGTTTTATATCATGGTTAAATCAGAGCTGCAGGATAAAAGTAATGCAGAAAGCACAACAGATTAGAACCTCATCAGCCTTCGGAGTTACTCTACTTCTTATCAGGCTACAACCTGTTTCCAATAGCTATAATTGATTTAGCAGCGCTCCAGATAAGAGAGAGTAAACTGCTCAAATCCAACATTTTCGCACTCATTTCAGCAACAAATCATATGGTGTTACTACTCATTAAGATCGTCTCCAACAGACGATTCTAGTGAGTAGTGATACCATAGGGTTTAATGCAAAAATAAAGATTTTAGTTTTTGAAATACTCCCCTTATCTGAATCTCTGAGCACAACAAGTTCATTGGGAAAGAAAAGTGTCTTCTTGTCTGAACGTAAAATTAGAAACACTAAATCACACAAAGCGTTTATAAGAACTGTGTGAATAAGCTGTGATATGATTCATCAATTCTAAAGCTCAATAATTATTAACACTCTTGATTTTACAAAATAAACACAAAATATGTAACAACGGAAAATAAGTATGGTAACACAGTCAATATTGTGTTAAACCAGGGCTCCAGATAAGAGGGAGTAAACTAAACAAATCTAACATTATCACACTCATTACAGCACAAAATCCTACAGTGTTACTACTCATTAGAATCGTCTCGAAGAGACGATTCTAATGAGTAGTGACACCATAGGGTTGAATTCAAAGATACAGATTTTTAATTTTTGAAATACTTGCCTTATCTGCAGCTCTGTTAAACCACCTAAAATTGAAGTAGTATGGAGATCCATATAGACAGTTGACTGCTCAATGCAGAATAGAAATAATGCAGAAAGATCCTCTAGGAGCTTTCTGCATTATAGACTGGAGCTATTTTCTGGTGAGTCATGGTCACTAGGCATTTTTTGTTAAAATTAGGCAGACAACATATATTGGGTAATTGAAGGGCGCTGAATCCATTGGTGTTGTCTGACAATTTGAATTATTTCAACTTTTCAAGATGGCGGACAAAATGGCCGACCTCATATTCAGTAATTACTTTGGCATCTGAATAGTCCAGCAGAAGTGTAAGAGGACCTGGAAATGTGGCCTATAGTTTTTTCTTTATGGATTTGAACAAAGTAAATCATAACTAACAATTTCAGACCGGGTACCTTTCTGTAACCCTTGAGCAATTCGAGTGATTTCCTGTTTACCCCACCCACCTATTCTAACATTGCTGAAAAATTGAATATAAGTATTCCATGTGTTTGAGACTTAAAAGAGGTATTTTGTAAGCAATTATCATTGTAGTTTACCTAAATACAAATTTTAAGAATGTTAAAGAAAAGTTGCAGAATCATGGAAATCCAAAATGGCCGCCAAAAGGGCTATTTTCAGTAACATTTATCCTTCTTGAGCAATAAAACTACTTATATTGACTATAATTGATATTTATATGGAACAATTTAAGTTGGTTCGTATTGAACATTAACTTTTAAATCATATCAGCTTTTGTTTTGATTTGCTTTCTGTCATACAGCAGTGCTGAAATAATCCAAAATGGCCGCCGTATATACCTACCTTATTAATTTCTACTAACATAAATTTACTTGATTGAAACTTTCATCTCATTTGTTAAATATTTAAAATGGTATTTTGTAAGCAATTAGCAATGAAGTGTCCCCATATACATAACTTGAAAATATTTAAGGATAGTTTCAGTCTCATTGAAATCCAAAATGGCTGCCAAATGACTATTTTAGCAACAATTAAATTATTCAGCAATTCAACTACTTTTATTGACTGTAATTGATACTAATATCAACAGTTTTTATAGATTGTTATTGGATATTAAACTGAGAAATTCAGTTAGCTTTTCTTTTGATTGGTTCCTGTCTTTCAGTGCTGGTATAATCCTAAATGGCTGCCGTTGATACCTTTTTTACCAAATTCTACTAAAATATTTTTTCTTGATTTGCCAGGTTATGCAAATGGTTTGGTGTGTCTTTCCATGCAATTGTGCCAAACATACGGTAGTTCATGCTGGTATCCTTGAAGTTGGTAATGCTTTAACAGGGATAATAAATGGCATGCATTGACCACTATCAAATTCAAGAATTTATTTAATCAAGTTTGATTTTGACTGATGCAGATAACTATGTGCCAATAACGGAAGGGGTTGTTTCTTTACAAAGTAAGACTATTTTAATTATTTCTAAGTATCAAAATAAATCCATTTTATGTGTAGAACTGTATAAAAGCTTATGTTTACACCTGTGTAAGTAATGCATATAAACATATTTGTCACTAGTTTTCGCGGGTTTGTGGAAATTGTTATTTTCAGTTGATAACTATTATGTATATTCATGGTGAATATATGTTTACCTGGCAACAGTATGATATATTAAGCAGAGCGTTTAATAAGTGTTTAAAAGCATGTGTTATTTCATTTTTTGAATATACAGGGGAAATGTGGGACGTAAGTAACCACTTAATTAGTGGTACTAAAACCGCACCGAAACTAAATATCCTTTTCACTAATTTCATGGATTCACGGAGGAAAAACCGTGATTTGGACAGTGCTAATTTGATCTTTCACAAGTGCTATGTAGTTGACTTGATAGTCTCCAGTTAGTCGAGGAAGTGTGTCTGGCATATACAAACCCCAGTACTTAAATAAAGTCAAACCATTTGATGAAAATACCTAGGCACAAATTAAAAACATGACATTATCAGACGCGAGAGATGTTTCTCCAAACATGTGTCCATTATTCTTCCAGCATCTTTGTTGATTCAATGTAAGCTGCTACAGCATTATCAGTGCTGTTTGGGTTTGCGGATCAAACAGAGACAGAGGATACTAAGTCGTAAACATTGCGTGCTGGTCTATCATAGATAGTCGACAATGATCCCAATTAAGTACTGCTGTAATATTCACTCAACCTATGTGCTCTACGATAAATCATCAAATCCAAAAAGTCGTCCCAAGAAGGAGATTGCTGCGAAACAGTGGAAGCAATCAAGAAACTGTATTTATTATGATGCTGCTTTGAGAGTGACGATAAGCGATTTTTAGCATGAATACGTGGTACCCATGTGATTACAAATAAGGATACTAATACTCTATAGAAAGTTACTAAATTAGACCAAGAAGCTTTGCAATCTGGCCATGTATGGAATACAATCAAGGAGCAAGTCCCAGAAACACTAATACAGACACTCTCTTACATATACATGTAATAAGTCTGTTTTAGGTTCAGTGAGAAGTAAAACAACTGTCCGTTTGGGCAATATTGCTTCCAGCAACATTAATTTGGATGCATGTCATTGGGAAAAAAGGGAAAGCACCTCACTATGGGTCTTGGTATCAAAAGTCTTACCGACTCTAAAAAGTTTATTGATATTCTGAATTTCTGAAACATATGAGTATTCGCATAAGCCACATGACTGTAGAAGAACTAAAAACTGAAACAAGCACAGCATTAAGTGAGTGTCAACTCCTGATAGATTGTTACAACTGGTTTGAGAAATGATCTGGCGTTGGACAAATTTGACCAGTTTTTCTACTTCCATTTAGTTTATGCTATGCCCACATTGTTAAGAATATTAACAACTTTTCTAGAAATGTTAGGCTTTTTGATGTTAGCTGTCTTGAAGCCAAGCACGAAGAAGCGGATACTCGAGTGGTTGTCCATTTTGCAGCAAGCAAATTCCTTGTCTATTGTTGTTTCAGCACGCGACACTGATGCATTGGTGCTTCTTATAGCACCTATTTCAAAGATGGTGTGTATAAAACTTTGGCTAAAAGCAGGCACAGAAAAAAAGCGAAAATACATTCCTGTTCACAAAGTTGTTGAAAAGCTACAGCTTGATAATGAGACACTTGAAAGCGTAGTACCATTTCTTGCATTGACAGGTAGCGACACAACTTCATACATGGGAGGGTACAGTGAGAAAACCTGTTGGAAGGTTTTTATAGAAAACCATGATCTACTTAAAGACTTTGGGAAAGACGAGCTTACAAGAAATACTGCCAAAGATACAGAAATTTTCATATGTAGGATATACATATGGCGCGTCAAACACCCTTGATGTTGACAAAGCACGATCACATTTGTTTGTTAAATCACATACTCCAAAGTCACTCCCACCAATAAGTGATGCTTTGGCCTACCATATACCGTAAAACGGGCACATTACCAAGCATCAGTCTGGAGACAGGCTAACATACTTCACCCAATATTACCTTATCCTCAAGAAATGGGTTGGAAAATAGAGAAACGTAAATTTGTACCAATCCTGATAACACTTCAACCAGTACCTGAGACTTGCATAGAACTGATCTCTTGCAAATGTGCAACATGTTGTGCAAGTACACGCTGCAGGTGCAGAAAATCTGGTCTTGCATGCACAGCCGCTTGCAAATGTAGGGAAATGCATGATGATTGTCATAATAACGATTGAATTTGAAAAATACTCCAAATATGCAGAGACATTATTCTATCTTGGTAATACCTTTTATGGTAAACGTTTGACAAAATAAACAAAGCTAAAAGTATATTAGTGTGATATGCAAACAATATCATCATTGAAGCTCTTATCCAAATTAGAGAAAACATACCTTATTATGACGAGTGTTACATGGACCGAACAAAGCATTACATGTACTCGGATTTGACTTAAACACCACGATTATGACAACTTACTCCCAAATTTGACCGGTGTAACGAAGTATTTTGACCCCCATCGAAAAGTGACCCCCCGGTCAAAATTCGACGTCGTAGAATGACCTCCCATCGTCGAATTATGACCCCCATCGTCGAATGATGACCCCCCTGTCGAAATATGACCCCCCTTTAAAAATCCTTGATATTTTGTTTAAAGTCAGTTTTGCATATGTTAAAGTTGTTTTAAACCTAACTAAGATTTGAGTGAATAAATTACGATATCGTATATTGATTGAATTGTAAGTGTGTCTGCATATCAATGGACAACCTTATGGGTATCGAACCCAGAACCGTTTACCCTTTTACAAGTATACATTTACGATCTACCAATTACTCTTGTTCGATTATTGATTTAATTTCGACGTAGCAGGCTGAGTAAACCCCAATCACACATGTATCACGTCTCCGAGAAAGCGTATGATCAGAATTTACAATACGCTCGTACTGACATTCATTCCAAGAAATCTTCCTATCTTGCCGCGGTTTCTTTGGTTTAACCAACTACCCCACATCCCTTTTCTAGCTTTAAAGACAGATGGCCACTTAGAGCAGGTTAAAAGTAAAGCAGATTGCGCATTCTGATTTACTTCAGCCTGCTTTAAGGTACACTTTGATAGGACATAGAAAATATTTTCTTAAGGTATATATCCATGACTATATAAATTTGATTTTTTATCTCCAGTAGAGGAACAAAAAGATCAAAGGCGTAAAAATCGTATTTATTAGGTAATGTATTTTCATAGAGGATGTTTTGATTTGTCGGAACTTATCCCTTTTGTCAAGAAATAAGAAGAATGCAGGTCGGTTGTTTTGAGTGGGCTTTTTTGTCTTTTGTCAACACTTGCTATGTTGTGCGTTTATAGTTTACCATGTTAAAGATATCTCCTGACGACCTTTTGGTCATAACGCCTTGCCAGATTATTACTGCCAATTTCCTTGCAAAAAGCATGGGTCTTGGGTCTTGTGCATATTGAACCATTGAATCGTCTTGTGTGAGACTCTACCTTTATATTTGATAGTTTGGATAGAAATAATCATTGAAAATCACTAGAGCATGAGTATAATCTGACCCTTACCAGATAAACTGAGATTGTGATGCACGTTATTTGAAGTTACATTGACACCTCCAGAACAATGGGGGACTCTCTCTATGGACTGAGGAAAAGTCTTTAAGTGTAAAGTTAATTGCATTTACTAACCAAACAAGCAAACAAACAAACAAGCAAACAAAAAGCGATCAAAATCGGAAGCTGTGTTATGTTGCCTCATTGCACATCACACCATTCAGTGTCGTAGAAAGACTCCGGTCATTATTCTAGGTCGTATTTTGACACCTCGGCCATTATTCGATATCATAGTTTGACTCGCCGGTCATTATTCGATGTCGTAGAATGACCCCCGGTCATTATTCGATGTCGTAGAATGACCCCCCGGTCATTATTCGATGTCGTAGAATGACTCCCCGGTCATTATTTGATGTCGTAGAATGACCCCCGGTCATTATTCGATATCGTAGAATGACCCCCCTGATATCATTCAATTTCATAGAATGCCACCCCTGCCCAGATATAGTAATTACCGTATTTGGTGTCAAACAAAGACCCCTTGTCATTTTTCAATGTCGTAGAATAACCCCGACATGGTTGCGATCAGCTCCCTGAGGGTAAATTCATATCAGATTGCTAATTACCTAAATCATTGGATTCTTCTATGTTGTACAATATACTTTCAATAATCTAATCAATTTTCATAGTCACATGCCGCAATGTTTCTGTTGCGACACATTGTTAGATGACGAATGTCATTGGAACCGATGTAAATATTACATATACATATTCTGTAAAAGGGGGATACATATTTGCACTCGTTCACGTAACGTTTATTGGTATGGAGTCCCACTGATAGACTGTAAACTACGTTCAATAAATTGTCACATATCTTCAAGAATAGAAACAGGCTAAGGAGTAAAGGGTTAAATAATCAGGTCTGACATAATGCATCTAACAGACAATGCATTTGAAACTTTAATGATGTTATGTGCAACAGTGACATTTATACATTTTGTCTTGGTACAGATGAACCCCTCTATAGCAGTAATTCAATTAAGAAGTATAGAGGCAAAAAAGACATGTCATTTCATATAACAGGTATAATATGTAGAAGCACTTCAACGAGCTTTGTACAAAACTTTTGGTCTGTAATTACCCTTTGCTCCATAGGCAAGCTTGCAAATTAGTTACGTTTAACTGTGATTAAGGCAGGACAATGCATACAGCAATATGAATTTTATGCAGAAAGCTCATGTATGCTTTCTGCTTTACACTCATTTTTTTGTTAGCTGACGCCTGTAATTAAAACTAATATTGGATTTTATTAGTGTATCTTAATCTAATTTTTAGATGTAGGTGCATGCGGCACTCCTGTGGAGGAAAGGGTTAAGGGCTACTTTGCTTACAAAAGTATACTTCCTTACCCAGTGGACACTATAAAAAGGCTGTGACTTTTCAATCTGTAAACTTGCATCCATGTATTCTTAAGTTTAGAATCTTTGATTATTTAGTTGACAAAGAACTTGTAAATGATAACTTATAATCAGTTATATATGATATGCTTACTAGTTATTTTTCAGTAATGTTTTTGACTGTTATCGAAATATAATGTGTGATGTAATGCATTATTTTGCCAACTTACTTGTAATTTAATACATTACAATGTAAACGTAATACTAATTGTAATATAATACACTCTTTAGCAATGTAATTGGTGACACTTGTAATGTAATGTATAACTTTCTCAAGTAATTCACACCATGCCTGTTCCCGCCCACAGACCTGCATACTCCATGACTGAAATACTACCTTAACTTATTTATAAATAAGCTGTCCACGAATTATACCACAGACCCGCAGCCACCTTGTTTCCCTACCATCAGTATCCAACAGATAGGCACAAGGTTAACGTAACCCACCGGGAACAGCATTTAGTATACTGTACGTTTCCAAGGCGCGCTTATCATAAGTCTGAATTTTGACTTGTTTATCATCTAAATTTTATATATCTTTTAACTTATTCACACCTGAAACTTCAAGTGGACAATACAGTTTTTTCTAGTTATGTCAAGTCAACTTTTGACTAGCTAGAGTTGTTTTATACAATATATTTCAAAACTGACATATATTGCAAACATATCAGAGAGCTCCTTTGGGATAAGTCTGATCAGGGTCTACACGGTTTACAAAGGACAAATGCACTATTGCTAGGTAGACTGTTTGAAAATGACTAATATACTCGTCGCAAGGGTCCAATGGGTTAAAGTGTGTCTGTTAATTGCTAAAGAGGGGTGGGGTCATTTTTCGATGGGGGTCGATATATTTCAGGAGGGGTCAAAACACTTCATGAGGGGAGTCATAGTACTATGACCGGGGGTCAAATTTCGACGTCGAATTATGACCGGGGGGTCATTGTACGATATCGAAAAATGACCGGGGGTCATTCTACGTCGTCGAATTTTGACCGGGGGGTCATTTTTCGATGGGGGTCAAAATACTTCGTTACACCGGCCCTATTTGTTGCAACGTCTTCGCCGTTAGGGCTTGAAACGAAGGCGTCAACCATAAATCCCAACGACCAATAGCAACATTTTTTAAATTTTATTCGCATTCACAGAATGAAGCTAGCAATATTTAATGACCCGACAGCTTTTGTATATAATTGGATTATACCTGGCTTCATTAAGCAATGTCTTCTGATATGTTTTATGTATCAGAAACAAAATTTAAAGCAGTGTTGACTGTTGATATGTATATTCATACTTCATTAACGCTATTATATGGAACTCAATACCATGTGATTTTTAAGCTAATTATTAAACATGCTTTAAGCAGAAATACATGAAACAACCATCTGTTACTTATCTTATAGCAATCAAGCTAACATACTATAAATTAAGGCCTTTACAAAAGTCATGTACATATAGGTTTCGACAAAACACTGATTTTCTTAGGTGTCACGAACAGAATTACCTCCCTAAATAAACCGTAATTTTCGGTGATGAGATGAAAATATTCTGCCCGTCAGACAGTTTCAATGGATTCAGCACCCTTCAATTATGTTTAAAACAGTGTCTGCCAAATTTTAACAAAAAATGCCAAGTACTTCTTAACCGACGACTTTATCAGGAAATAGCTCCAGTCTAAAAGCCACATAATAACCAATAATATCCCAAAAACCCAATCAAGTAAATCGTTCAAGCAAAAAATAATATTGCTTCTAACGCAAGATTTTTCTCATATACACGCTTCAAACATACTCTATCAAGCAAAACTCTTTCTAAAACCCTTGTTTGGTTTTTCTTTCGTTAATAAACATGCACTATTCTGCCAACTGTAGACTCATTGTTGGAGTGTAGGGCTAGAACTATTCTGCTCCAGGCCAATTCCCCACCGGACATTTCCCAACTAGGAAAATTCCCCACGGCAATTCCCGACTAGGAAAATTCCACACCGGACGATTCCCCACGAAGACAATACCCACTAGGACAATTCCTAAAAAGATAATTCCCTACCCGACCATTCCCTATTAGGACAATACATACACCACTAGCACAATTCCCCAATAGGATAATTCCCCCACTGGATAATTCCCACTTTGACAATATACACTAAGACAACAACCCCATTAGAGCAACCCCATACTAGCACAAATCCTAAACAGGCAATCACCCACAGGACAATTCCCAACTACGAAAAATCCCCACTAGGAAAAACATTTAATACAATACCCCACTAGGACAATTTACCACTAGGCAAGTTCCCCACAAGACAATTCCTCATTAGGACAATACGCCACTAGGACTATTCCCCACTAGGCCAGTTCCCCACCGGACGACTCTCCAATATGTCAATACCCCAACGGAGTATTCCCCACTAGGACAATACCCCCATTAAGGCACTTCTCTATTAGGACGAATCCCAACTAGGACAATTCCCCACAGGACGATTCCCCTCTTGGACAATTATCAACTAGAGCAATTTCCCGCTAGGACAATCTGCATTAGAACAATATCCTACTAGGACAATTCGCCGCTAGGACAATTCCCCACGGGACAATTCCTCACTAGTACAATACCATACTAGAAATTCCCCCTAAGGAAAATTCACCTCTATGACAATTCCCCATCGGACAGTTCCTCACTACGACAATATCCCCATTAGGACAAGTCCTAACAAGGACAACACCCCACTAGGACAATTTCCTACTAGGAAAATAACTCACCTTTAACCATTATTATGTATTCAATTAAGGAATACAAACACTTTATGCAATTAAAAGATGTCAATTATAAATATTACATGTAGACTCGAATAAAATTAGGATCTTAGTTCTATTTGAAAACAGTTATGATCAAGATCAGACGAGGTTAAAGTAGGTGTTTAAGCTTGGTAACGACTATGACACTTTTATTAACTATCAATGTGCGAAATTGTCCTGGTGGGGAATTGTCCTGTGGGGAATTGTCCTAGTGGGGAATTATCCGTATCCAATCGTGGTACGTGAATTGTAAATATTCTTCTACCAAGAAAAGAAACGATTTTCCCTAGAAATGATTTCTTTTTTTGCTCTATGTTTTCGGCTTTGAATGTCGCATGGCTCATAGTACTTGCATAACCTGTTTGAAGGCGTTGGACATCGTCTTCAAGCATACACTTTCCCCTGCACTCCATTAAGCATTCAATTCGCCTTTGGAAACCCTCGCGCTTTTCTTGTTTTTCAGATTCTATGAGAAGATCTATATACTCTTTAACATTTAGAGGATTAGGCCTAAGTGCAATTTCTTTTAAGACGTTATTGCATTCAGTAACAACATTCATTCCGTCGAGTATATCACTTTGAAGTGCAATGATTTCATCCATCATACACTTTACAACATTTTCATGGGTCAATTTATCTCCCTCAGCTTTGCGATATTTCTCTTCCTTTTCGCTGTATTTCTTTTCCACTTGTACACTCTCATAATCAAATATGTATGGCGTGTTTGCATGTTGTTTCCAATGGCACTTTTCTGGGCACTGTCTACAGTTACCATTCCCATCCATAGCCCAGCAACCGGCCTTGTCTTCATCCCGAGGAATTCCGCAATCTTGGTGACAGGTAAAATGGCAATTTAAGCAGTTTGTAACATGCTGACCTTTAGGAAGATCTTTTTTTATTTGGTGTGTCTCTGTTACAGTATACTTAAAGTCTATGTTTGCTTCTATGTCAGTTTTATGTTGCTCTATTATGTTGATTTCACATTTTAGTTCGTCTAGTTTGTGTAGGCTGGCTTTTACAAGTGGCATCAGATTTTCAATAGTCATTTCCATCTCATGTCGTTTGGACAGAACTTGTTTGGTTTGTTTGAGACTTTTTGTTTGCATAGTCTTGAGATGATCAAAAAAATGTTTGAAGCTGTTGCAACCCATTTCCCAGAACATTGGTGAAAAGGTGGATATATCTGGTCCGCAATTATCAGAAAAAAGGCCAGAATTGTTAAATGGAAAAAATATCTTATGCGGAAGTTTGGCTTTCTCTAAAGCAGCAATGACAGGCGGTAATTCTCCGTCAGCAAAAGTTATCAATATCATGATATTGTCAGCAATGTCTCGTCCAAATAACGACAAAATTGAATTAAAAATGTAGTTCTGTGTTGGGGTCAGGCGAGCATCGGGGGCTTTTGTTATGAAACAGACAGCATCTAAGTAAACAACACCCGTTAAGTCCGAGGCAGAAAACAAATCCCTGATTTGGGCAACAATTTCTTTATCTCTTTCCAGCCCTCTTGTATCTCCAAACCCCGGTGTGTCGATGATGTTCAGCTTGTAATCAAGTCTGCTGCCATCGGCAGTGTTTATACAGTAGGTGGTTATCCATTGTGTTTGTGATACAGCCTTAAAACAGAAAATTGCAAATGTTTAAAAAAGAAAAAAATGATATTGGATAAAGTGGTTTGTTATCGCTCACTTCAAACCCGTTTAGTCTCTATTATTTGAATTGTGAATGAAATTGGAAATTATCAACTAAAACGTGTCAAGAATACGTCACTTTTACTTATTTCTAAATTGTTTACTTTCACTTTTTAATTACAAACAATGCATCGTAAACGATACGAATATCCTCGCGGAGTTATATTTAGAGTAACTATGACCTAGTTTTGGACCGCAGTAGGTTAGAGATGTGAAATAGTTCGAGTGGTGATTTTTGTGAACATGTTGGTGAAGTTTCGACAGAATCGGATAAGCATGTAGAGAGATAACATTGAAAATTTAGTCAATTTCTGTTTATAGTAAAGGTGAATCAGTTTTGGACCACAGGAAGTGGAATCGCATATTGGTATAAGAGGTAATGTTTGTGGGTGAGATTACGCGATAATCTGATAAGAAATGCAGCCTATAGAATCGCAACTTTGTAATTTCAGTCAATTTCTGTTAATAGTAACAGTGAAATAGGGACATGAAGTGGACGCGAACTTGTACATGAGGTGATGTTTTGAAACATGTGTGTGAAGTTTCGAGAGAAGCTTATAAGAAATGCAGTCTGTATAGGGAGGCAACGTTAAAAAACCAGTCAATGTTTATCTGTAGTAATGGTGAGCTAGGTTTTGGAACACACACACTTGTATAAGAGGTGTTCTTTGTAAACAGGTGTGTGAAGTTTCATGAGCATTGGATAAGAAATGAAATGCATCTTGTAGAGAGGTGACGTTGAAAATTATATAACCTTCTATTTATAGTAACGGTGACATTGTTTTGGACAACAGGACGTGGAGACACAAAGTCGTAGAAGAGATGATGTTTGTGAACAAATGTGTGAACTTTCATGAAAATCGGAGAAGTAATGCAGATTAAAGAGAGTTGGCGTTGAACATTGTGTCAATTTCTGTTTATAGTAACGGTGATCAAGTTTGACCGCAAGAAGTGGAGACTCAAAGTCTTACAAGCGGTAATATTTGTGAACATGTGTGTGAAGTTTCGTGAGAATCGGAGGCTACTAAAATGTTCACAAGCTTTTTTATTGTGTTTTAGAAATTTTTCGCAAGATTTTCACAGATTTGACTTGCTTTACATGTATGATGAGCTGCATGAATAAGTTTTAGACGCATTTGCAGGAACTACTCTACTTTTTATATAATTGTATTGAAATATGATTTGAGGTTTTCTGCGATGTCACACATCTCTAATTTGAGCATATTTGTCTGTTTCGCGTTTTCTTATACTGTAGTTACATGTATATAGTTAAATCTGATATACTGAGGAATGGCTTTTAAGTGTTGACATAGATGCATTAAATACCGAATGCCCAGACCCCGTTGACCAACGTTCAATAAGGTCGAAGGCAAAGGTCAATGTCACCAAACTTGGCCCATGTGTTCCATAGAAAATGTCCGCGAGGACCAGGACCCAAAAGAATGAAGTGCACTCTATTTATTTCTTAAAACGTTTTGCCAATGTTGCGGTCTGGTAGAATGGTATTTGTTCCATAAAATGTGAGCTTTTTAGACTCAATTTGCATCACTGTTTATAAGATCTACAGGAAATAACACGATCACAAGATGATATAAGATATATATTCATAGGTGCAAATGAGAAACAGTACTGTCGTTGATTTATAGTAGTCAACAAATGCTATTATTATCTTTGTAAACAACAAGACATAATTTTTAAATGGTTTGCTAAACATTTTACAAACCTTAAGCATTGTGGGGTTCACGTGTTTTGCAAAAAGAATTCGTGCAAATTGGTCTATTTAGTGCATATTTCACCTTAGTGTAAAACACAACCAACGAAACAATTTTCTAAAAAACGAGAAAGCGTCATTGGCCTTTAAACTTTTTTCTGGCAAAAATTAAGTCCAATAGACCCAAAAAGTCCGTATGAGGGTTAAAGCGATGAGGCTAAATAGAAACAAGGGACTTTTTGAAGGATATTTTCAACGCGCGATTAGTTATTTAAAACTATTATTCAGAACATATATACAAAGATTGTAATGAGCAAGCCAGTTTGCAGATATGGGATAACATGTATGATTTAAGAGAACATGACGCAAATGCAATCGCTATTTGTATGAATATTTCACTGAACGTTGAGTGTATGCTTAGAAGACTGCACAGGGAAACGGATAACATATAAGATAGACCTAGGTCAGAATGAAGCAAATTGATATATGCTTAAACGATTTCAGGGCGTTTCTTGACAGGTAAATCAAGTCACTGAGTTATTTTCTCATTATGTTTGCTATGCTTATCAAAACCATTGTCTTGAATATTCATTCCCATACATAAAATTATAATAAAGTCGTAATGTATATCTCGTTTAGACTGTGTCACCACAGTGCTCGTTCCTTTTGATGAATTATCATCAAAAATTGTTCTGGAATGGTTTCTGCTTTACTTAAAAAAATAAACTGAACATTTACACGGATCTTCGGTGATCCCATACTTCATCAGCTTTATTTTGCCGTAAGTTGTCATCTGTTTTTATTCCCTCAATAAGTGTTTTAGAGGCGGTTATAGAGGGGTATACGACGTACATGAAAATACTTAGCAGACGAAACAGTTTGTCCTGAGGTGGATCTACTGCTTGATTCACAGGGCTAAAGAATTTCAAATTTACCCAGTGGTTACTCTTTCTTTAAAAGTAAGTTGAAAAAATACTTAATTATTCCTAGGATGTGACTGAGAGTGAGATGTTTTAATGATACTAAAGGTATTATTTCCATTTTGTAATTTGTAGATACCGGTAACATGTATTCATAAAATCCATATGTGTTTTCATTTATGTTGTTTTTAGTTAAATTGTTCATCTCAAACTTTGAATTGGGATTGTTTGTATACACACCCGAAATATGCCGTATGTAAATCGTTTGAAACAACCCGTTAAGTATAAAATGCGTGCTGCCACCTACATGTAATAAAGCGATTATCCACTTAAAGAATTCGTGAATGGAATTTTAATATTTCTTGTAGAGCAAGTTCTATTTTCTGATTTATCCTAATAAGAATGTCCTCAAAATGAAGCAATTTACGTTTTAGTATCTGTCTTTTCGCATTTCATCAGAAAGATGCGATCGCTGTTGAAATATGAACCGATCTGTTGACGTTTGAGTCACAGAGGTGCCAAAAACTTGTCCTTTGTCAATACAAGTGAAATCACCTTGTGAAATGCTATACTCATGAACAATCGCTGAACAACATTCACTTGCGTTTTGAAATAAGGTTAGGACTAAAGATTTTATTTCAATGACCGGCAAGTCGGCTTATTTTTCAACATTCTCATAACGAGCTAGGTTGAAATTAAACTGCCAATTTCTACTCATCTCACTGAATTGCTACTGCTTTTCGTTTATTATCGCGTACTTCGTGCAATATCAAATTTGGCGCATGAGTAAAATTATGATCTAATCTATGATGAACAACTTTGTTCTGATTTTCAAAATGTTTCAAATAATTGCCAAATGCTTTGTTCTATCGGACACCTTGAAAAACTGATTAACAAAACAGTACGCGTTTGAAATGATGTCAGATTGCATTGCAAAGAGTCTGCTAAAATTAAAATTTTGGCGGCTCAAAAATTGATGTTCCCCGTTCTATATCTTACGGGGTTTATATTTCACAACTTATTCGTTTTTGCTAGGGCCTGTACATCTGTTGAGGACTTCCACATTCGTAATAAAACTATTACTGAAAAGCTTCTTAAACAGGGGTAAAGATTTCATAAACTTCGTTTAACATTTTCTAAATTATTTTATAGAAATCTTCCTCTCATTAACAAGTATAAATGTAACTTAAAGTCTTTTCTGCGGCAAGGTATTTCACATCCGGAGTTTTATGGTGATGCGATTTACAGACTTCGTAAGATTCTTAGACATATGCATTTTCAAAACCTGTTTGTGAAACGCATTAGATTTTTCCTCAAAAAAGATTATGATCACACTATATTGCTTCGCACTTCACGTTTAGTTATCGATCAATCTACAATTGATAACCATGTTTTCCTCTTTGGTTGTGCGACGACCGACAGGGCTTAGCACTACATGATGATGCATCTCTAAAGCCGTCCTTAACCGGGAGAGTTATGTCGGATTTTCGTGCTTTGTTTTTTCTCTCCCTCTCTGTCGTACCCTGAACTCATCCATGTCTTACAGTTAATCGTGACTACAGACTAGTCGCTTGAGTACAATTTGACCGTTGCCATAATTGGTTATTTTTAGCACGGGCTTGAATGTTTATTTCTTTCCCGTATTACTAATAATCATGTCATAGAATTTTTGTTAGATGTTTTACATGTATTTACTTACTGTGTTGGCGGTCTTTGTGATTGAAAGGTTGTGGAACAGGTTTTATATTTTATGTACACTGTTCGTCTTTATAGGTGAATATAGGAGATATGAGTGAGGTTTGGCACCCCTACACCAATGTTTAACCCCCAGTGGTTGTTAATAATTAATTTATACTGAATTATTGATTGCTACTGACCGTACCAAGGCGGGCTCCTATATTCACTTTGCTTTATGTTTGTCTTGCGTGTTGTATTCTATTTAGTGTGTAGATGAAAGAATGGTATTGCGTGTGTGTGTGTTTGTTATGGTATGACTGTGTGTATATTCTGCTTGAGAAGTGGGTGTATTGTTTGTGTTGCGTTTCCTGCTTGAGTCTTTCGTATTTATTTATAAGTTGATTGACGGACGGACGGACAAACAGAACAGACGGGCGCTGTTCCTGATCCGCTCTTGTTTTTTACATATTTTAAGTGACGTTTTGTCATATACAATAATTTCACTCCACAGATTATAAAAATGGTTTTAACAAATGACATTTAATACGTTCAAACAAATGTCGACTATAAAACAGAGATATATTGATATCTCGATAGGTATAGAAACTTAAAAATACTGAAAAAAGCAAAACTCTTCAGACAAAGATTTGGACAAAGTTCAAATACAAGTAATTAGGCTTCGATTTGTTTCTCCGTAACTGTAACTCAACACAGCATGGTGCCGGGTGATAATACCGGCCTTATCAGGATATGTTTATTGCAAACCAATTAGCTCAGTAGGGGAACACATTAATACATGTAAATAAGAGCATTTAGCAGTAGTCCAGTCATTCTGAGGTTTGACTTTCAAAACATTGCAACAGAAATGATTTTGTCGATAACTTCTAATAAGTATGTTAAATAATACGTAAAGTCTAAGAAAGTCTAACAAGGGGAAATAAGTAAACAAGAAATATCTTTAAAAAAGATATTCAGCGGAATGAGTGGTTGAACTAAGGCTATATAGATGGGTGTGCAAAATTGAATGAAAGTGAGGTTTTCAAAGATTTGTAATATCTTGGATTGAAAAGCAAAAAATACAAGTATACAATTGAAACAATAACTTTTATTTAAAATGCAAAACTATCATGTACAGAAATGCAAAAAAAAACAATAATTTAACTCATATCCTTGCTACTGGTAGGAGATCATCACATTAATCTATTGTTCTATATATCAAACTTCATTCATAGAGTTTCTTGAAACAAACTATAGCGTACACAAATGTACAGATACAACAGTCGGCTGTACTTCACTCTTGTAAATAATGATGAAACCACACGATTGTGTTTAACTCACTTAGGCCATTTATATATTATATTGCTTTTAATGTATGGTAAATGTGTACAAATAGTTAACAATTAAACCAAATTGGTAGTAAATAATTACAAAACACCTAGCTTTCTCAGTATATCTATAAAAGATTTCAGATGTCATATCTTAAAATAGAAGCATAATTGCATCAGCCTAGTGTACTAAACAGTCAGTGTGTGTCTGTCTGTGTCTCTAAATTTTACACTCACAGTCCATATCATGTAAAACTGTAATTGGACATAGACCAGCCTACAGGGCTCCAGATAAGAGGGAGTAAACTAAACAAATCACATTTTTTCACTCCTTTCAGCACCAAATCCTATGGTGTTACCACTCATTTTGATTGTCTCGAAGAGACAATTCAAATGTATAGTGACACCACAGGGTTTAATGCACAAATAAAGATTTTAAGTTTTGAAATAATTCCCTTATCTGGAGCCCTGGCTACTATCCAATCAGACTATTCAGTTTCAACAGGTGCTCTTAATTCTAAATTTCTGATCAAATATAATTGGTTGAAATGTGTGGCCAAATAGAAAGTGTGGCTAATTAGAAACTAGTCAGCTCCGCTGAAAAAAGCAATTGAAAATCAGTAATTTCCCTTTTAAAATGTTGGCGCCCATTTCTCACCATAGCCTATCGTGCCTTATTGATATCGTTATGCTATGTATAAATATGTATAGGTTAGACGATGGTTGCGTGCGAATAAACCATATAGTTCGAGGGGGCGTCGCCCCAAAGAACTATGTCGTTTATTCGCGCGCAACCATGTTCTAATCTATTTAGCACTGGCTTGGGCTCGAGGAAAACAAGAAGACCCTTCGTTTCTGCTTTTTGTTTAAGACGAAAAAGTCATTTTATTTGTAATATTTTACTTAAATTGAAAGGTTATTTCAATGTGTAGTTTGAGACATTATATAAGCACAATTCATTATTAATTGCCTTTAAAGTTTAGGTCTCACTGTACATAATATGACGTCATCAAGCGAGTGCAGTTCCCCTCCGATCTTAGCTGTATAGTAAAGACAATCTAGACATGCATATCGCGGTGTTTACATCTACAGCTGAAACAATGCATATATATATATATATATAGGTCCAAAGGGATGGGGTAGATCTCTATTATTGATACTGTGGAATTACCGTATTGCTTTAGTTTGAATCCTTGATTTGGTGCTTATTCCGATTATTTATCGTTAAGCCTACAGTGCAGGAAAAAGGTTTTCGCGGTGGCCCGCTCGGATGATTGCTAGGGTTGTGACGTCAAATTGCCTTGGGATGACGGAAGCGTGGAATAAGTGAACAGTGTGTTAGTTATTTCATGGTTTTGTAAAATAAACGATATATTCACAGGTTTTTGAGGCATCTGATTGGCCGAGAGCTCCAAAGCATGTGCTAATGCAAAATATGGGATACATGTATATGCTTTCTATTCATTTATTACACAAACAGTGTTTGAAATATAAGCTATTACCATCACAAACATGTTCACAAGCAGATGATTGTTTTAAAACTGCAGTGTCATGGATTTCCGCGGATGATAAACAACTCATTAAATGAGTAACTATTAAAGATATTTAAGAGTTATAAAACACTCTAAACGGTGCATTGTTTTGAAAAATGTACAGGATATGCCAAATAAAATAACACACTAAAGTGCTTTTAAAACTTTTTTTTTTACATTATGACTTAATGTGACTTTTGGTAGATTTTTTCTATGGAACGTTCTTAGGGCCTAAATTGACAGAATAGGAGCATAATAATTGCGTTATTCTGTGGTTATTCTAACAGTTCCATGAACTGTTTGTTGCATAAAAAATCAATAAAAACTTTTATTTTTAATCAATTTATTTCTTTTATAAGTTTCAGATGGTTTGATCAACTTGTTTTCTTTGAAAAAAAATATTTTTCAAAATTCTTTAACTTGATAATCAATCAATTATAAACGTATAGTGTATGTTCATATGTAATTTCCTATCTATTGTTCGGAAGAAGTCAAAACGCCATTGAATTTGAGTAAAATATAATAAACTAAAAAAAACATGGTGCCATTTTTTCTTCTCATTCAAAGGGTCCGAAATACAGGAATGAGTCCACAATGGCCGCCGTTTAGCAATAACGGTAAAATGACTAAAACGTCTTTAAATGTGGATTTTCTGACGACACAAGAACACCAATAGAATCATCAAATTAAGACTAAAATTGTGACTTATAGGCTTAATTTTACGATTTCACTTAAATTGCTATCATTTACACTCAATATAATATTAACTTTTCGACCGGAGTCCATATAATGATATTGGACATATATGTACGAACAAATTATCTGTTTTATTATAGTAATGGGTTGGTCATGTGGTAAACATTACAAGTAAATGAACAAATATATATAGGTCTAGTCAAACCGCATTTTGTTCAGACAATTATTGACAAAAACATGTAAAAAATCACATGGTGTCCAGATAAAGACATCATTCGTTTTCATTTATTCCTGGTTGTTGTTGTTCTTTTAAAACTGAACTATTGGGCTATTTTGGACACCTAACCGTCTCCCGCCTGTAAAATATGTTTCTATACATCACCATATTCGTTCAAGTGTATGGATTAAAATACTGCATGTTACAGGTGTAATATCTGTAGGCCGACATCATTATTCAAGATGGCGTCAATGGAGGCTGCCGCAAACACAGAAAATCATACAATACTATTGCACTTGTTTGCTTATTAATTGACAAAGATGACAATTCATTCCATGAAGTGTTTCTTTGTCAAGAAGAGGTTTTTAAATGCAGCCTATAATAGACGACATCATCATCACTAGCAAGTAGAGACACTCTCTTCAGGATGTAATGTTGAAAGCAGGCATCGGAAGTGACCACATCCTTGGAGTGGGAAAGCTGACTCTCAAGCTCAGAAAAGCAACAGGAGCGGACGTTTTAAACAGAAAGTAATAAAAAAAAAGTAATATACCAAGTTAAAGTCTACTTTCAGTCCGAATGACCGCTCAGCCGACTGTACATATACTCCCCTGATCATCGAGCCATCTTGCCTATGAGCACTGCTAACATATGGCGCAGTCAAATGCAGCCGCAGTACCGACTCAGACCCTTCACAGGTACCCATTTTAACCCCTGGATGGAGAGGACCAATTCGCGGCACATGTCTTGCTCAAGAACATTCCTGTACATCATCGGGGATTCAGAAAAATCCCCTAGTCAGACCAATGGTCCGGCGGGGGATCGAACTCACGACCCCTGGTACCGTAGTCCAAGGTTGGGCCACTACCGCCGGTAGAAGGACCTTAAAGTCAATGATGACTTTTATGGCGTGCAAGATGGCACAGCCATCGCTACAGACATCCTCAACAAATCCATATTTGAGACAGCTGCTAACATCTTGGGACAAAAGAAAATCACCAATGCTGAATGAATATCTCCAGATACCTGGAAGGCAATAAAGGAGAAAATAAAACTATGTGCCATGTCATCAATATTATAAGAGAGGGCTGCTGAATTCTATAGAAAAAGGATTAAAAGGATAAATCTTCAGCTAGGACATACAAGCCCTAGTATATTGACCAACTTGCAGAAAAAATTGAAACAGCGACTGAAAGCGAGGACATAAAGTCAGTCTTACAAATAACGAAGAAACTCCAAGAGTTTAAAGGCACAAATCAATGCCTACAGTTAAAGACAGTAGCTGACTATTTTGTTACAGAAGAGGCACCTATAAAACTTTAATGGTTGCGAGTATTATTCCAAAGTATCATTAACAGTCAAGAACCACCAATACTTGCAGACATTACTGGAGCAGATGCGAATCTTGACATTACTATCAAACTCTGGGACCTATCACATAACAGTCATTTCTGCAATACAGAGGCTTAGAAATTTGAAATCTTATGGAGAGGATCGAGTGTGTGCTGAATTGCTGAAAGTAGAGGACCAAGAAACCCAACGGCTAATGCAGCATATACTTAAAGACGTTTGGGTAAAAGAGAATGTGATGATTGGAAGAAAGGAGTCATTGCAAAGTTGCCAAGGAAAGGTGACATGAGAAGCTGCAACAACTTGAGAGGTATCTCATGTCTTTCTCCCACCAATTAGGTCTTCAGAAGTATCATTCTGAAAACCATTGCTCCACTTGACACCATATTTCGTCATAGAGATCAGAGAGGTTTTAAGAAAGGAAGATCGTACAAATATTTCTGTGTTTTAAACAAAGCTTGAAGCAGTCTTGTGAATGGAATAGATCTCTTAAACCCTGTTATTCTCAATGACGCCATAAAGCGCGTTTGCAAACAGTTTGGGTCCTGATCAGATGCTGCGTTTGACACTATTATCGATATTTATTAAGTCACACGAACTTAATTTTTGAAACGTGTCTTGCAGACAACAATAATGAAGTAGACGACAAAAAAGCTGTGAAGGGGTAAATTGCTTCCAAATAGTTTGATCATGAAAGAGTAAAGTGGTGTTCAACTACTTGGAGAATATGTGCGGCAGTCTAAGGTTTCTAAACCGTGAGTCATTCTGGTTGATATTTAGACATTATAGCATACAAAAAAAGAAATTAATTTCAGCCGACTTTATTTACTTCCCAAAAACTATTGAATACTGTGCTCTACACAACAACCCGCTCACAGAGACCTTCAAGGTAAATTAGAACACAAAAAACATGGCGCCCTATTTTTCTTATGTTTACTATAATCACAGAAACAGGCGAATTTTTTGTTTTTACCAAAACCAACACAATGTACACAAGTTTTATATTTCATGACAAATGAGTCCCAACTGTAGTTTCAAAATTTAAATATTCAAGAAATAAAAGCAAACTTATTTAAACTTCTAAACAAGAAGCGATTGGATCTCAATCTACAGAGACATATTTGTGTCATAGTTAATAATGTTAAAATGCACATTAAATTTTGCGAGTTAACATGTTCAGGTTTTGGTATTGATCGATCAATTGTAAAGTTAATATTTATGTTGGTTCAATACACAGATTGTGGTTAAACAAGACGAGCTAGAAAACACAGATAAAGTGACTCGATAAGCTCTGAAATGTTTTACTGATAGACTTGCTTAGGCAATAAGAATACACTGTTTGCTAGACATTGGTCGACAATTTGCAAAAACTAAAATCTTAATAGGCTAATAATTAAATACGAAAGACTCAAAGTTGTCTCTGGTACGTTATTGAAAATCATCGAATTTCCCATTTCCATGTTCTGGATGGAAATTTTAGTTTGCAATATTCTCTGCCAATTCGATTGGGTTTGGAGGAATTTCACATGAGGAGTATATATATACTAGAGTATATCATTTCGATAAAAAATATTAAAATGATTTTTTTTATCAAGAAAAATAATCACTGGCAGAGGAAAATCCAACATTTTCTCACTCATTTTAGTATCAACTGATGCTACTACTGATTACAATTGTCTTTTCGAGATAATTCTAATGAGTAATAACACCATATGATTAATGTACAAATAAATTGCTTTTGAAATATTATCCTTATCTGGACCTCTGATATAAAAGCGGTTCTTTTGGTGTTCAATTTATTTTAGAAGTACTCTAAGTGCTTTAATAATGATAAATCAAGAAGCAGATACTTGAAGCAAACAATTCAATGTCAGTTAACGAATAAAATATATTCTGTGATAACCTGACCAATCAGAAGATTTAGCAGAACAACTATATGTGTATTATGATTAATTATAGAATTAGTGAAATAGTGGGTGGGGTAAATCAACCCCATAAAACTTAGACAAAATACATTATACATGCAAAAGAGTGTATAATGAAATAAAAAATAAAGACAAATATGTTGTTTCTAAAGCAGTTATGTTTTATCATATATGGTGGTACTAACTATTCCAGTATTGCTGCCTTCCTTCTTGCGACTTATAGTACTATACGCAATGCATTTTGGAGAAGAAAACTAGCTTAAACAAAATGGTATTTTACCCACTTCGACCTTCAAACTTTTTATTAGACTTTTTACATGTTAATAAAAATACCCTAAAGATAACATAATATTTTGATTTTGTTCTGTTGCAATTAGTTGAAGGTTATGGCCTGTTTTTCGTAGAATGCCTGGACTACAGTGGCCAAGTTGAAAAACGAAATAATTATTTAGATCCTAACTTTTACAGTTTTAATGAAGGTCTATTGTTATCTCTACACCATAACATTCTGGAATGTCATTGGCTAATTCGAGGGATTGAGTCTATGAAACGTTTCCAAAAGGTATTGCGTAGTTTCATATTCGTATTGTATTCGTTTGTCCATCTTGTCAGTCGTAGATCAACCTTTAGGGCATATTTTCACTTTGTGTCAAATTTAAAACGCGTACAACTTTGTGAGACCGAATGGCACTCCCAAGAAAGCGCTTTTCGTATGTTTACAGCTACTCTGTTGGGAGCGGAGCACTATCTAGAAGGACGCATGCTTCTTTCCGTATAGAGTTCCCCTGTCACAATTTGTAAAATTTTCTCATAAGAACAATTAAAACTTCTGTTGGTTGTTGTCAACTTAATAAGATATTAAAATCGGCTCTAAAAGAAAATCGAAAAGTCTTCTCTATTTTCTAAAAGAACTCAAAATGATGATTCGAACTAAATGTCGAGTAAATAGCATGTACAGAACGTCTCATAGAGACGATTTTGATAAATCATCTCACATAGAGGCGATTTTAAGTTATTTAAAGAGAACATTAGGACGATAACGTATTAAAAGTGATGGGCTAATGCATAGATTGATATATCCCGTATTGTTAATCTTAGTAACTACATGGTCCAGGTGTCAAGATAATATTCCTGCGTGGTATAGTTTCTCCAATTTAATAATGTTTAATTCGTTGCCCATTTCGTATATCTGAATGAAGACTTCGAAATCTTGACAGTTACATATTCATCGATCGCCTATAAGCCAGTCGCTCTAATATATGACGACTAAAAAGTATGTGGTAACTTGCATCATTGGTGAAAGTAACTCATAATGTATCAATGCCTTACAGTTATTGAAGGCTTTATTATTTCTCAATATACGGGTTTCTGCTAAACCAATATTCATCTTTTAACTGTTTGCCATTCAGACAAAATACATAAATCGTCAGAATTTAAAAAAAATGTTATGTGTTACATTTAATTGAATTGCAATTGCGTTTAACATACCTGATTTCGGTTAATTTCGTCTTCTTCCAGATCAACTAAAGTGAAGCGGAAAGGGTCATCCCAGTTTACACCTAGTATGTAATTGATAAAGCCGTCAACAAGCGTGCTTTTTCCAGATCCAGTGGCCCCTACCAGCATGATTGTCTTCTCTTTGCATTTTATCTTGTTAGGGCTTCCTTTATGATAAAACAGCATCAGTGAGTTAAAAGAAGTGAATGGAATGATACGTTACAATTTCAACATCAATAATCGCAATTGTAACATTTGCTAAGATTAGCTTCAATAAAAAGGGGTTTACTCGTTTCAGTTTATGAATCATATACACCATTTGACTGAAGTAACTGAAATATAGTTTGTAATATACAATAATCACATACAGTTAAATAACATGTAGTTAAATTAAAAAGCTGAATTGACACATCTTGCGTTAGGTTTAAATTCACGTTAACTATGACATACCTAAGTAAAGCTGCCTCGTCTTGGACATTTCGTTTCGCGCTTGCTCGTTTTCCTCAAGGAGAAGTTTGCTTTTGGATAGGACACCAGAGCTTTCTAAGTGTGCTGAGAAGCCTTTAAGACGTATTGCAGCTGACTGCTTTGTACATATTGGATCACTTTGACTACTGTATGGTCCCTCCTTGTCGTTGTTGACCATTCTGACTTGAAAAATGAAGGTCGAATCAGACTTCAACTTCTCCAAAACAACAGTACTTTCCTGGAAATTCTCATGATAAAACTTCCACTTGTCTGATGGTGAAGTAGTTTTGTATCTTATCTGGTACTGATGATCTTCATATAACATACTGGGAGGTTTCCATCTTAACTGAATAGTATCTGCTTGGGCAACATCATCAAGGGTTGGCTTTCCTGGCTTGAATAACATATCTATTAAACACCAAATAACAAAACACCTCTCTTTTACGACCTCTAAACTGTGTTAAATAGCATGCGTTTAAGACGGGTGACTGATTAACTTAAAGTGACAGTAACACAGAAAACTCAATTAGTAGCTTTCTGTTTTACTGTCACATTGCTTTAAGCTTTCACCTGACTTTTAAACAATCAATAAGTCTTCTTTTAGTGGTCGTTATAGAGAGGTTTTATTGTAATATCGTTATTTGCATTGTTTCCATGCGACGAAAAACTATTGAATTTTCAAATCTACGAAAACTTTACATAGGTTCATTAACTCTGACGTTTATTTCAATTGAAATGTAAATCTTCAATATTATAAGGCGTGCTCGATTATCATTCCGGAACATTGATGGAATCGAAAGCGAGTAGCCCAGAACTGTTCTATCAACGCTGCCAAAGGTATAGGGCCACCAAATAGACCGGAAGTGCTTCATGGTGTAGTCGAAAGAAGTCCGGCAAAGAAATAGTGCCAAACTTTTTGCCTCAGAATAGCTTTTTGTCAAGAAATAGTTACTATTTTGAGCTTTTTATTTAATACATGGGTACTAGAGAATAGATAAAAAGACTTTCTGTCATAATAGATGGATATTTTGAGAAATTATGTGAGCTGAAGTGACATGTCCCTGTTTTAGCCGGTGCCTATTTCAAAATGTAGCAAAACAGGGGCCATGTCACTGAAGCCAAGAGATTTTTCTTATATGCCACATGACCCCCTGTTTTCTCTGCATTTTTCACTTGTGCAAGGGTGTATCTTTGTGGGAAATATAGGATAGCACCTGTGGTTGGAATAAAAATTGTATTTTTTGGACCTTGGAAATGACGCATTTTATATAAGTTATATAGGAGAGCCGTTTTGGTGTACCATGCCCTAAGAGAGATATTCCCGGAAAATGACGTCACAGTTTGTTTTGATAATAGAGTGCTATTTGGGGGATTTTATGAATACATGATGGTTGAAAAAGTGTTTTAGACTACATCAGGTAATTATTTTGGCTAGAAAAGTGTTTTTTTGCTTGGAATTGTGTCGGCCGCGGATTGAGCATGCGGCCGATGTACACTTTTTCGCATAAATGCTGTTGAAAAGCCCCATACTGGTCTAGTGAACACTTTGAAGGTATGTTTAAGCTGAATGTCACTAGGTTTGCAGGTTTTGGTCCACAATATGTTGATTTCTTGTTTTTCCTGAGAAAAAAAGGGGGTCAGTGATGGCCCGCCCTTGTCATTGGCGACCCAGGTCCAAGACCAATGGGTTGTCACTTTTCCTTAAAACCTGTCCTAAACATATTTTTTCATTAATTTTTCAATGCAAATGCATGTATTCTATGCTATTCAGAGCTGTCATCTTTGTTTTAAAGCTCTTTTAGCAGTAAAAAAGCCTGTTTGGGGTGAAAATTGCCAGAAATGCATTTTTTTCGTTGAGAACAACTACCGCCATGGACAGACGTCAAGGGTGATTTTTGCTGTTTCAATATTTTTCCTACAGGAAACGGCTGTTTTTATTTTAAAAAAGGTTATCCGCACACTTTCAGATAAATTAAAAGTGTTCGAATAAGTCTAGATGTTGCGAAAACAAAGATTTAGTAGTCGCGTTGAATTTAATGCAAAAGGCTGAAATTCTGCCAATTTTGTGTCTTGAATTTTTTTCAAAAACAGTCTAAAATACTAAATGTGGTGGAACCTGACATCTGTCAGCTTGTGTGTTGTTTCTTAATACCTATAGCTAGGATATAAGAGTAAATGTAGGCAAATTAGAGGAAAAAAATGTCTCTCTTAGGTATAGGGCCACCAAATAGACCGGAAGTGCTTCATGGTGTAGTCGAAAGAAGTCCGGCAAAGAAATAGTGCCAAACTTTTTGCCTCAGAATAGCTTTTTGTCAAGAAATAGTTACTATTTTGAGCTTTTTATTTAATACATGGGTGCTAGAGAATAGATACAAAGACTTTCTGTCATAATAGATGGATTTTTTGAGAAATTATGTGAGCTGAAGTGACATGTCCCTGTTTTAGCCGGTGCCTATTTCAAAATGTAGCAAAACAGGGGCCATGTCACTGAAGCCAAGAGATTTTTCTTATATGCCACATGACCCCCTGTTTTCTCTGCATTTTTCACTTGTGCAAGGGTGTATCTTTGTGGGAAATATAGGATAGCACCTGTGGTTGGAATAAAAATTGTATTTTTTGGACCTTGGAAATGACGCATTTTATATAAGTTATATAGGAGAGCCGTTTTGGTGTACCATGCCCCAAAGGAGGTGGTGTGAGCAGAATCGTGACGTAATCAACAATGCAGCGACCATGTTTCGACAGCGAGAATCGGGCTTTCAATATTAATCTGAAATAAATAATTGATGAAACTTTGAAAACATTATTTGGGTGCTTATTTGAACGGTTTTAAAAATTGAAAAATATAAAAATAAAATAATAAATAAAAAAAAAGAATGATGGAATCGGTTATCGAGTGGTCTGGAATGAGTCATTGGCATGTGTTCAATTCAGGTTTTACTTGATTTACAAATTCCATGGAATCGTTCCATACAGTTCTAGAACTGATAATCGAGCACTCACATAGTAACACTCCAAATATTCTCGGTAAGTAATAATTCCCGTTTCGTAACCAATGAGTAAGAAATAAACCGGGATAATTGATTGAAAAAGTTTTTAAAAAAGAGTAAGCACTAAACATCCGCACCGCTAATTCCGATGAAACCAATTACTCTGTTCTTGGCAGAATAATACATAAATACGAAAGACTCAAGCAGGAAACGCAACACAAACAATACACCCACCTCACCATAACAAACACACACAGACACACACGCACACTCCCATTCCTTCATCTACACACTAAATAGAAAACAACACGCAAGACAAACATAAAGCAAAGTGAACATAGGAGCCCGCCTTGGTACGGTCAGTAGCAATCAATGATTAATTATTAATTATTAATAATTAACAACCCGGACTGAAACAACCGCCTTTGACTAAATCAATTTTAATCAGTTTTAAGGAATGAAATGGATCATTCGCATGGAAAATAGACGAACTCTTTATGTTTGCAAATACTCGGTATGAAGAACAAAAAATCTTATCACACTGAAGTGGAGTTTTTAAACGAAGTCCGCAATGCTAACTTAATTGATGTTAAAGATGCGGGACACCAGCTTTGGTTAAATTGTACATGTAAATTGTCAGGCGCCTATGTACACACGTTACTATAAGCTCAGCAAAAAATATCTATCCAAAAAACATTTAAAGAAAATAAACGGATCCCAAAACAAATTACAAATAAAGAACCAAGATGACTCTAGAGCGCTCACCTTGGTACACCATGTAAAGACCCAATAATTACTTTTTGACCCGACATGACCCAGATCAACATAGACCTAGATTTCAATCAGGCAAACATTTAGACCAAGTTTCATTAAAATCCAATGAGATTTGTTGTTTCTAGTGTTATAACAAGGTTTTTCTATGAGTTGACTTAGTGAACTAATTTTTGACCAAACATTACCCGCATTCGTACTAGACCTAGATATCAATGCGTCAAGTTAAGACCAAATTTCATTAAGATGTATTGGAGATATGTAGCTCAATAGTGTTAACAATTTTATTATTTGACTTAATGACCTGGTTTTAACCGGACAAAATAAACATTCAAACTTGACCTATATGTCAATGAGGCCAAATGCTTTTACAGAATATTGACAGACATATGGACAGACAGACAGACAGAAACCACAATATCAATATGTCTCGCCCTTAAATAGGGGGGCCATACTTATTCCACTAAAGTGACTGTATTGTGTATAGTGATTTCTTTGCGTTTTATATTTCATATAATCAGTTTTAAACAGCTTTATGAATTCAATAATAAATTAGGTTAATTGCCATGTTATAAGTTGCTCGTACCAAATAAATTGAGCAAATATATTTTATTAACAAAATCGGTCTTAAGTTCAGGCCTCCATTTATTTGTTTGCCAGGAGGACGCCATCAGTTACATTATGAACTTTCTGCGTAATTTCAGATATTTGAACGCAAAATGACGCACACTATCACTACCATGTGTTTTTCAAGTAGATGGTATTACAAACATGCGGGAAAGCGGATATATAAGTTTTTGCAGATAAAACACATTAAATTCGAAATCTAATTTGCTGCCAACATGCATCAGATAATTACTTGTTTCAAACTATTTTCTTCAGAAACTCTTCGTAAGGTAAATCAGTGCCCAAACCTGACTGCGGACCTTTTCGTCGGTAGTCTACAGAGGAGATGTTAAAAATCCGTCTGTAACATCTCATTTATAGAATCTACTCTCCATTTCTGCTGTCAGCGTCTCAGTCTCCCTAGCATACAGGATATTTGAGATAAAAAGTTTCATCTTGGTGCAGAGTAAGGTGTTCATGTCTTTCCAAATAGCATTCAGTTTTGAAAGCTCAGTTGCTGTTTGTGCAATTAAGCCAAAACTTCAGGCTAAGAATGTCAATTGGTTACAAAAGATCTAGGGTACTTGAAGGATGTTACTGTCTGCCGCTTTTATCCATTGATTTTATGTCATCTTCAATATCTTCTGTGTTGTTAATAATGATTTAGTCTTATGGGCACGTTTCTCTATCCCAAATTAAGTGGATGTTTGGTCGAGGTATAACATAAAGTCATAGATAGATAGATCTATGTAATTCGCACTAGAAACCAAGGATAACACAAAAAAGGAAAAAAATACTTTCCTTGTTTCAATTATGGTCCTTAATGCCATTGAATTCCTGTAGAGGCCCTGTTACTCCATCAATACTGTCTGCAAAAAGCAGCATTGTGATTTTTCTCCTCTCACATGCTGACAGTACCATCGCGTGCGTACTAAGCCGCCTCATATATGTTGAAGAGAGTTCGAGACAGAAGGTAGACGTGTCATACTCAAACTGCGGCTTTGAACCATTATCCTTTAGGTCCTACAAACCAGCACTGTGTTGCAAACTTTAAGTATTTCGTTTTTATTTGTCATTCAGCTGCTGTTTAACCTTGACCAGATTCTCATAAA
Organism: Gari tellinella; assembly: GCA_922989275.2. Classification (NCBI taxonomy): domain Eukaryota; kingdom Metazoa; phylum Mollusca; class Bivalvia; order Cardiida; family Psammobiidae; genus Gari; species Gari tellinella. The sequence continues at coordinate 12,113,715 of OV277874.1, read as the reverse complement.
TATTGTACTTAATTCATCATGGTTGCCCATAAAACATAATTGAAAAATAGAATTTTCAGTTTGAAATTTCAAGGTTAATGATTAAGATAAATATTTTATGTTCGTCTAAGGTTTATTACTAAATTACAATGCTTCAAACGAAAAATACTATAAATGGAACTAATTTGAAAGCGTTTGATATAACAATATTCATATAGGGTTTAAACAGTCATGGTATAAAGGTATCTGTCTCATTTGAATCATGTTCATTTACTGTTACAAAAATAACTTTTAACTTACTACGTCATCTTTGGGCTTCTCTGAATCTTCCCTGAAATGGTAATACAAATTGAAGTAACCATCATATAGATACAAATAGTGATATACTGTCTTTAAACCTACTTTTACAACAGGTACACATCTCTATATCACATATTAGTCGTGTTTAACCAGAAATAACTGTAAAGGTAGAAAAGTACATTTTGAATATAAGAAAATTGAAATACCTATTTGTTATAGGAAATTAATTAAACAATGTTCATATTATGGAGTTTTTCTCTGTTACAAATATATTAAATTTGAAGAAATTAGTAAAATGAGCCAAGTTCGGCTTAATTTGGAATTTTTGGATCTGAAACTAGTTTTATACACAAAAACTACCTCGTTTTTGGTTCCGAAGAAATGTCCTTTGATATTGTAACATCAGCTTCTCGGTAATTTGCAAGTGAATATTCTATTCTGTGTCTTCGAGTCATCTTAGTTAATGCATGTTCTTCCACACACTCAGAGCAAAGTATCTTCTGTGGGTTACAATCAAGACAAATTGCTACTGCTTCATTGTTCTCCCTGTTCTCCTCACAAATTCCGCAACATTCTTTCGTATTTGCCTCTTGACGATTTTGTTCTTTATCCAAATTGATAGCGTGGTGTTTTACAACCTTCTGCTGCTGATCGTTTATTTCTTTTGATCCATCACCATCGATGGATAGTGTAGATGTAAAGGTGTTCACCAATATACTTTCTTTAATCTTCTCAAATTTACTAGTATTAGGCTGTTGGAGTAGTTGATGTTTTTCTCCAGATATGCTCTTTCCAATCTGTAAAATGATATACGAATATATCACTGGATAATATTCATTGTTTTTATTCAAGGCCTAATTTCACTTGAATGGGTCCAACAATGTTTGTAATTACCTTATAATGTTTCGAACGAAATTAACTGTTTTGAAGGTAGTGGTTACAGGGATTAGTTATTACTAATGATACGTGATGGTTAGACGCATTCTGTATCATTTGCTTGATGTGCAGTGTACTTTGATTTATTAACTTTTGTAATTTACTTACCAGGTCGTCTTGATGTTTTTCTGCATCCTCCCTGAAACGGTTATGTAAATACAAGTAAAGAATTGTAAACAAAGAGTGATAAACTGTCTTGAGACACACGTTTTACTACAGATAAGAACCTTAACATAAAATAATATAATTGGTTTTATCCGTAAACAATTTGCTGTGAAAAGTATATAAATATAATATAAATACATTTTTGTTTAATGTAAAAAAAGTCAGCTAAATGTAACCAATATCACAACTAGGACGGTTCACCTTTACTATATAATCATTTAATTCAAATATCCAACTAGTTTTAGACAGAAAAGTACCTCATGTCTGATCCAGAAGATTTGACATTTGATATGGTAAAATCTGCTCTATGGTATTTTGTCTGTGAATGTTCTATACTGTGTCCTCTTGTTTTCCTAGATACTGCATGTTCTTTTACACACTCAGGGCAAAGTAGCATCTGTGGAGTACAATCAAGACAAAGCGCTTCTGCTTCATTAGTATCGCTGTTGTTCACACATATTCCACAATATCGTTTCGTTGATGTATATTTCCGGATTTGTTCCTTGGCCGAAACGAATAAGTGATGCTTTGCAAATTTCATCTGCGCATGCTCATATCTGCAAACGCTACAAAGAAAATTTTCACAATCTTTACAAAAATAATTTGCATTTCTAGCCTTGAAGCTGTGTTTGCCTGACTCACAACGTCTCGTTTGTACAAAGAGACCATCGATATTACTAATCTTGTGATCTCTAGTTGCCTTTAAGATTACGTGATTCTTGTGACAGTCTTGACAAAGATTTGTTTCACAAACAAAGCAATACTTTTCAGCAAAATTATGGTTGTCATGTTTCAGACAAAGATCACATTCAAATGATAATCTGTCTTTCCTTCCTTGTCTATTTTCTACCTCCTTTATGTCCTGTGTTCCTAACATTTCGTCACTACTGTTTTGTATAGCTATCGCTTTGTCTTTTAAATCAACTATTGACTCATCACCCTCGGTAGGCATTGTTGATGAAAAGGAGTCCACGTATATGTTTTCTTCAATCTACTCAAGAATGTCAGTGTTAGATTGGCAGACTGGTTCATGCTTTTGGTCCGACGTAGTCACACCAATCTGAAAAGATGTATATATTGCGGTTATTTGACCTGAATTCATGCAATATTAATTATAATATTTGTTGGCTTGTATTATAATTCACCGATTTTCCTTTTGATACATGCAGCATAAGGTACAATATATACACAAGAAGAACATAAACAATTGTTTTGTGACCTAGCATGCCTTATGCCTGGGTCACACATTCACGGATGATAGTCCAGGATGGGTACGGACGAAAATGCTACGGTATGAGAGCGGATGAGAAAGGTTTTTTACGGTTTAGTTACGGGGAGTATCGCGGATAAGCTTTTAATTGTCGGGGAACAGAAGGGATTGTAACGGTTTCTCACGGACCTTTACGGAATTTCACGGAATAATACGTAGCACCGTACTCGATAGACACGGAGTAATACGGTTTGCTACGGTGAAATACGATTCCGAACGGGCTACTACAGTTTGCGGCGGAGACTTACGGGTACATACGGATGTACACACAAACACTTCTTTATGATTGTTTGGCGGAAGTTCATTTACACAGAAACGACCACTAAAAAGAAGGTTTAATGATTGTAAAAGGACAGTTGACAGCTCAAAGCAAGGTGAAAGTAGAATAGAAAGCCCTTGCGCAGGGTTTCTGTTGTACTTATACTTTGCTTTCAGCAATCACCTGTCTTAAATGCCTTACCATTTTAATTAACACATTTATGTGGTCGTAATTGAGAAGTTTTACTATTCGTTTTGTTTTTGGATTTTATAAATAAAACACAACGTAGTGTACATTTCCCTAATGTGCCTTTATCCATAAATAATACCTTCAAGAGTATAAAACAGCCGAAAGTCGAAAAGCTCTCTTTATTCTAAGGCATGCATAATATTATCATGACGACAGATCTTAACTCATTCCTTGCCAAATTTAAACATTGTACTATATGCAAAAAGTTTGGATTCTGGTGAGAGACCGTGTTAGTCGGAGTCTCGCCAATATCGAAGCTTTATGATACTATGATTATATATATACGAGTCTTAAAACCTGGCGTTTTCAATGAAATTTTTTTTGCAGTAAAGACGTTAAGATGTACTAAATAATGGTCTAAATGTTTCTACAGAACTAACGTGTCTTCTTTATTTTGATTGATTGATTGGTTTTATTTTGGCAACAGTGGCATAACATGCATCACATATAATGAAATCTATGTCAAATACTGCATACACATGAAAAATGCACATGATATGCTCACCAAAACCAAGGATAGCACAAAAAGGGAAACGGTATTTTCCCCTTATTCCATTGTGGTCCCCGATTTATGGGAAGTTTCTTAAAAAACATTTGCCGACAATTTTGAGCCCGGTGAGACGTCGATTAACTCGATCCAAACTGATACTGTAGTTCCATATCTGTGCATCAGCTTTCTGCACCCACATTTATCAACAGGAATTTATAGTCAGCGTCAACAAGGGCCATCAGAACTATTGAATGGTAACCTTCGGCTGATTGATGGCCACGTACTTTCTATCTAGGTGCACCTAGAACATATGGGAAGATCCATCTTTCCTCGAATTGGTGTGCTTCTTCCATCCATTCTTCAGGAGTGGAAAGAGTAGTTACTTTTTCTATGTATTCCTCGATAAAAGCCTCACAAACTTTTTTCATAATGGCACCTATGGTGTAATGTGCTACCCTAAATCCTTACATCAGTGACCTGTAACTGTCCCCTGTTGCAAGGTGCCTCAAGGTTATTGCAAGAATTATCCTAGGGCTGATGGCTTTCCTATTACAAGAGTCTTTCTTGGCTATCCTTGAGCGAAGTCTTTCAAGAAGCTCCGCGAACAACTGTACATCTACCATTAAAAAGTTCCTGAACGCCTCTGGGTTTTCTATTCTTATTTCAGTCATCAATGTATCATATATTGGCCACGAAGCTGTCGTCTATGACACCAGTCTCTCACCCAATATCTCCTCTCTTGCCTCTTTCTCCTTAATATATTTAGTTCCAACACGAACTAAATGTTTTCTAGATCATCTCTGTGATTGCAACCAAAGCCAACAACAAATCCTGTCTTTTATTACTCATTATTGCGTACACAATCAAAGAAGTTATTAAACAAGACCATAAACACTGAGAAAATGGAAATGTGTTTCACACAAGTATATTTAGATGTGTTTTCAATTGAATTATCCACCTGAAATTAAAATAAAACCCGTAGTTAACCGTACTACTCAGATCTAGAACTTAAGTGACCATGTTAGCCCGTAGCAAGACGTATTAATCCGGCACTATCCGTGTTGAAACGTATCGGGCCGTCGACGTCCTGTTTGAACCGTATTAGTCCGATTTCGTGTACTTAGTATCCCCGTACACAGCCGTAGGAAACCGTCTTGAACTGTACTTAACCCGTACTGGTCCGTATTAACCCGTACTGTGACGCTATGCCAGGTGTCTACGGACCAGTACGGATTAGAACGGTTTAGCTACGTTTTAGTACGGATTTATACGGGTTCGATACGGTTTAGCAATGACCAGTACGGAGTTTTATCCGTACTGGTTTTTTGAACATGTTCAAAAAACCAGTACGGTGTGGAACAACACCTACGGATGATCAAGGTTCAGGCACGGGCCCGTACGAACTTTTACGGACCATCACGGATGCTGCCGGATTTAATCCGTAGCTGTCCGGGAGGCTCATCCGTGAATGTGTGACCTAGGCATTAGTCAGAGATAAACATTTATAATATGTCTGTATTTGGTGACGAATATTGTAGAGTCAGGCCTTATACGTAGAAGAATCGTTTATGGTCTGATTCTACTATGTTCGACTTGCGGTTCTAAAACCGACCCTGGTTGGGAGGTAGACGTATGGTTCGGAGGGGTCGAACTATTATTAAATAAATGACCTCGTGTTGATAATACACATTTGTGACGATGCGAAAAACAGGGCCCCCTATTCGTGACGATAGACAGCAGCTATTTTACGCATGCGCACTTGTACACTTCTATGGAAGAAAAGTTGCTGCGAGAAATATTTGCTTTCGTCTTTTTAATATTTCCCCTCGATATTTCCAGGTAAGCATCAAATATGTACAATGATTATGTTCTTGAATGTTTATTCTACATGACTGTCAAGTGTCACTTTGATGGGTAATCGCTAACATGTGGGAAGTCCAAGTTTAAAACGGTGTTTGCAAAAGGCGCCGTTTTCAACGCGATTACCACGAGGCGGATATTTAGAGAAATTGATCTAGAGCTTTAAATATAATCATTCGGTAAATGATTACGCTATACAAAGACTTTGTTTCACATGTGAAATGGTATGTACATGTTGTCATATGTTGAAAAGGCGAAATCCATTAATTATGAAAAGATTTCAATTTGTCATATGCAAAAGTTGTTTCCCTTGCATTGTGAAGGCGAGCGCTTAACGAGTTTCGCATGTTTTGGGTACGAATTAAGAACGATCCGCTGACTGAGATCAGATTTATTATTGATTGACATATGGTTATTCGTATTGACTATTCAGATTTTACTGTTTCATGTTTTCATGCAGAAATTAACAAGCGTGGTCTACATTGTACTCTCAGTTAATAATTTGAGAACTTGAGCATTATTATTCTGAGGACAGATTAAATTGATGTATGGCGTGTTACTGCAATTATTAGGAGACCATTCTTGTGAGGGATGTTTTAAATACTTTAAAGTCATGAGGGACATTTCAAAAGTATTAAAGCGTGAGGGGTGCTTAGTAAGTTTTGAGTCAATAGTAAATAAAAGACAATGTAATAGACCAAGCGACATGTTTGGAGTATTTGCACAACAAAGATGTGGAAATACTTCATTTATTTACATTTGTTTGACAACATCCATGGATTTATCATGATTTGATAGTAATATGATTCCGAGCTCCAGATAAGGCAGTATATCAAAAGCTAAAATCTTTATTTCTGCATTAAACTCTGTGGTGTTGCACTCGTTGGAGTAGTCTCTTTGAGACGATTCTAATGAGTAGTAGCACCATGGTGTTTGGTGCCGACATGATTGGGAAATGGGGGATTTGTTCGGTTAACTCCCGCTTATCTGGAGCCCTGTGGTTATACATGATAATATTTGTATGAAATCCATATATTGGTGTTTTGGGAGCTCAATTTTAGGAAAATCCTGGAAAAGGTTCATTATTCAGGGGAGATTACACTGGAGATACTTAGGTAACACAAGTATTTCAGGGTTGTCTCCCTTGGCCGAATTTGAACAGGCTTTATTTGAGAAATCCTTTTGTAATTTACGTGTTCCAAATTGTATTACCATTGTTTAATTTTAACTTAACAGAAAACAATCTCGTATTCAATGATAATAAAATATAGTGCTACCCTAGACAACGAGGTCATTTTATGTATTTTGATACAGGCACTTGTACACTTCTATGGAAGAAAAGTTGCTGCGAGAAATATTTGCTTTCGTCTTTTTAATATTTCCCCTCGATATTTCCAGGGCAACAATTTGGGGGCTCGTCCGGGATAATATCTATACGAGGTGGAATCTAAGATGGCGGAAGAAGAGGATGCCATACTTTTGATGCGTGGAAAGATCTATGGAGCCACTTTAGAGAACCTCGCGGAAGTAATAGAGGAACAGGAATTAGACAAGGGTGGAGTGGAGCTTACCAGGCCACGCGCTGTTAAAATAGTGAATACATGGTTTAGCAAGCAAGTGGGGGGAGGTGACAAGGGAAAGATGGCTTTGGTAGCACTGAGCATGAACTTTGACGCGTCCCTCAAAGGCACCGTCACTTCTGACAAAACTCCAGGTAAGACGACGTCCAAATCGGGAGACTTGCCGGCCCTCTGGCGCCGTGAATTCAAAAATTTTGGGACAATAACGGAAGGAGTCGTCAGTGGAGTTAGTTATGTGAGCCTCAGTCGGCATATTAATGCGGGGAGTGAGAAGGGACACTCGGAGACCGAGATCGTTGAGGGGGTGATAAGAGCAATATCGGCAGGGAGTAAGCTGAGGGGGTACCTCGAAGGGTTGGACAGCCTCACCCTATCAAAACTGCAGGGGATTATACGTGCCTTTTATAAGGAGAAAAGTGCGACTTAGCTCTATCAGGATTTGTGTGCGTTGAAACAGACGAAGAAAGAGACAACACAAGAATATTTGTTCCGTGCTTTGGAGCTCAGACAAAAATTAATGTTCGCTTCCGAAACATCAAGTGGGGCAAAATATGAAAGTACTTTGGTAGAACAATCTTTTAATCACATCCTCTCTTCTTTTTTTTTTCTTTTTTTTTTTTTTCAGTTCAATATTTTATTGTCTCCGTGAATAGGTGTATGTGGGTCGGAGATCCATCCCACTCTACACCTTACAATACATAGTAAACATATAAATCTTCAAATATATTGAACATATTTTTTGTGTATGTATAAAGAAAGGAAAAAGAAGAAAAAAATAGTGTGCTGAAAATAACATGATATTTTGAAGACATGCCTCTATTTAATACTAGGAGTGTATCAAACTTTATTCATTTAGTATACATTGTAACTTATGCCAATAGACTATACAATTTACTAACTATTTCCCATTTGACTTCAAAGTCTTCTTCTGTATTATTTTGTATTGCTATTAGCCTGTTTGAATCAATTTTGTGTTTCAAGTATATTTTAAAGGAGTCAAAACACATATTGCGATTGTATTGCCTTGCAGTATATATATATTGTTTTAGGTATAAATATAATAAATTTAACTTTTTACAGTCCCCTCCAAATAGGATGGAAACTTCGTTTAATTGCATATTTACATTGACATTGTTTAGAATTCGTTCAACTTGTTTTAAAAAGTAGTTTGTTTTTTCGCAGCTATAGAATAGATGGGGAATTGTCTCTGGTAGTTTGTTACAAAAACTACAGAGATCATTTTCACTTAACTTCAGAGTAAACAAGTATGTGTTAACTGGTAGTAGTCTATGAAGTATTCTTACTTGTAACCATTGTAAGTTACTGTCTCTTGTCAACAGGTGTGAGAGATGACACGATCCGAACTGAGATACATGCTCTTCTAAAACAGTACGGAACCGATGAAGAATTAATCGAAGGCGTAAATGATATAGTCAGAAGGGAGGATGAAAGACAGAGCAAGATTGGACCTGTCAAAGTGAGTGTAGTCACGGAAAGTACAACAAAAGAAAAACAAGAAAAACCTGACAAAACTGAGATTAAGCTACTAAAGGCGGAGATAAGTGAACTGAAAACAATCATGACAGAAAAGCTGGCAGTCATGGCCACAGCCGCGCACGGAAGTCAGAATAATAACCGCAGTAGTGCATGTAGGGAGTGTCAGCAACAAGGACTGATTAAGTGCGGACACTGCTGGCGATGTGGATCGAGTGAGCATTTTAGACAGGGATGCAAGGCAAGGTCGGGAAACGGGAAGGGGCCCTTCGAACGGGGGATGGAGCAGCCCACAAAGTAGATCAGACCCCCGATTCATTGTGTGTTCAATGTGGTGTGATTCCCACTGATAGACAGTACTGTAAACAATGCAAGACAGTAATGTACTGCTCTGAGAGTTGCCAAAGGAAACATTGGGGCACTCATAAGGTTATTTGTGTAGCCATAAATAAATTAACTGAAAAAACACTTAAGGGAGTTGAGAGAGAGTTGCGGGGTACTGTGAATTCTTTGACAGGAAGAGTTGTACAGATGGTAGGGGAAAGATGTGAGATAGAGTGTGAGATAGGTGGAAGGGAGTGTGAATGTCTGTGGGATACGGGAGCTCAAGTATCTATTTTGAGTGAGGAATGGTTGGCTAAGCATTTCCCGAGTGAGCGAATTAGACCTTTGGAGGAACTTGTTGACATAAGGTCGGCTAGTGGGACAAATATGCCCATAAAGGGGTGGGTTGAACTAGGGTTTGTTTTGAAACAGGGAGATGCAGGGTCATTTTCTCTAAATGTTCCATTCCTTGTCACTGACCTGGGTAGTTTGTCCATTCCCATTATCGGGTTCAATGTAATTGTTCATTACTCCAAGGGGGTAGGACAGGGGGTGTTTGCAAAGTCTTCTCGGGCCTTTCGGGGGTTAGATGTAAACAAACTTTATGAAGTTTTACAAGACACTAGTAATGACTTTGGGGAAGTTAAATTGGGAAGGCGTAGTTAAACTGTTAAAGGGGGTTCATGTCTTTGGGTAAAGGGGATGGTACACTCCAGACTCATTGAAAAGGGGCAAGCAATTTTCACTCCTAATGAGTTTGAACCTTGGGATGAGGGGCTTGAGGTAAAAGAGACATTGGTTTCTGTCACTCCAGGGTCAACTTTTCGGATCAGTGTACCCATTGTAAATACTACAAAGCATGATATTGTTCTAAAACAGGGTACGGTGTTGGGCACTTTACAAAGCGTGCAGACGGTAATCCAGTTGGCGGGAAAAGGATCCGAAGAGATGCAGACTGAAAAGGTAAGTGGAACTCGGTGCTCGAGTCGAGATGATCACCCTGAGCCAGAACCAGAGTGGGAACCTCCGATAGAACTTGACAAAAGTCTCTCTTCTGAACAGGTAAGTGCAATTCGACAGATGTTGTACGAACAAAGGGATGCGTTTTCAACATGCGACGACGACATTGGTACAGTGCCAGATCTTAAGATGGACATTAAACTTACAGACCCGGAACCAGTGCAGAAAACCTACATGTCGATTCCCCGTCCCCTCCTTCAGGAAGTCAAAGACTATATCATCAATCTGGTGAATAAGGGTTGGATCCGAAAGTCTGAGTCTACCTATTCGAGTCCTGTTGTGTGTGTGAGGAAGCGCGATGGGACCTTAAGACTTTGTTGTGATTATAGGCAGCTAAACCAGAAGACAGTGAAGGGGCGACAACCAATACCTCGTATTCAAGACTTTCTTGACAGTCTGGGAGGAAACAGATGGTTTTCGGTTCTTGACCAAGGTAAGGCTTATCACCAGGGGTTTATCAAGGATGAGTGCCGGTGTAACGAAGTATTTTGACCCCCATCGAAAAATGACCCCCCGGTCAAAATTCGACGACGTAGAATGACCCCCGGTCATTTTTCGATATCGTACAATGACCCCCCAGTCATAATTCGACGTCGAAATTTGACCCCCGGTCATAGAACTATGACTCCCCTCATGAAGTGTTTTGACCCCTCCTGAAATATATCGACCCCCATCGAAAAATGACCCCACCCCTCTTTAGCAATTAACAGACACAGTTTAACCCATTGGACCCTTGCGACGAGTATATTAATCATTTACACACAGTCTACCTAGCAATAGTACATTTGTCCTTTGTAAACCGTGTAGGCCCAGATCAGACTAATCCCAAAGGAGCTCTCTGATATGTTTGCAATATATGTCAGTTTTGAAATATATTGTATAAAACAACTCTAGCTAGTCAAAAGTTGACTTGACATAACTAGAAAAAAACTGCATTGTCCACTTGAAGTTTCAGGTGTGAATAAGTTAAAAGATATATAAAATTTAGATGATAAACAAGTCAAAATTCAGACTTATGATAAGCGCGCCATGGAAACGTACAGTATACTAAATGCTGTTCCCGATGGGTTACGTTAACCTTGTGCCTATCTGTTGGGTACTGATGGTAGGGAAACAAGGTGGCTGCGGGTCTGTGGTATAATTCGTGGACAGCTTATTTATAAATAAGTTAAGGTAGTAATTCAGTCATGGAGTATGCAGGCCGGTGGGGCGGGAACAGGCATGGTGTGAATTACTTGAGAAAGTTATACATTACATTACAAGTGTCACCAATTACATTGCTAAAGAGTGTATTATATTACAATTATTATTACGTTTACATTTGTAACGTATTAAATTACAAGTACGTTGGCAAAGTAATGCATTACATCACACATTACATTTTGATAACAGTCAAAAACATTACTGAAAATAACTAATAAGCATATCATATATAACTGATAGGTTATCATTTACAAGTTCTTTGTCAACTAAATAATCAAAGATTCTAAACTTAAGAATACATGGGTGCAAGTTTACAGTTTGAAAAGTCACAGCCTTTTTATAGTGTCCACTGGGTAAGGAAGTATACTTTTGTAAGCAAGTGAGCCCTTAACCCTTTCCTCCACAGTAGCGCCTCAGGCCGCCTGCACTTACATCTGCAAATAAGATTAAGATAATAAAATCCAATAATAGTTTTAATTACAGGCGTCAGCTAACAACAAAATGAGTGTAAAGCAGAAAGCATACATGAGCTTTCTGCATAAAATTCATATTGCTGTATGCATTGTCCTGCCTTAATCACAGTTAAACGTAGCTAATTTGCAAGCTTGCCTATGGAGCAAAGGGTAAATACAGACCAAAAGTTTTGTACAAAGCTCTTTGAAGTGCTTTCTACATATTAAACCTGTTATATGAAATGGCATGTCTTTTTTGCCTGTATACTTCTTAATTGAATTACTGCTAATTACCAAGACAAAATGTATAAATGTTACTGTTGGACATAACATCATTAAAGTTTCAAATACATTGTCTGTTAGATGCATTATGTCAGACCTGATTATTCAACCCTTTACTCCTTAGCCTGTTTCTATTCTTGAAGATATGTGACAATTTATTGAGCGTAGTTTACAGTCTATCAGTGGTACTCTATACCAATAAACGTTACGTGAACGAGTGCAAATATGTATCCCCCTTTTAAAGAACATGTATTTGTAATATTTACATCGGTTCCAATGACATTCATCATCTAACAATTTGTCGCAAAAGAAACATTGCGGCATGTGACTATGAAAATTGATTAGATTATTGACAGTATATTGTACAACATAGAAGCATCCAATGATTTAGGTAATTAGCAATCTGATATGAATTTACCCTCAGGAAGCTGATCGCAACCATGGCGGGGTTATTCTACGACATTGAAAAATGACAATGGGTCTTATTTTGACATCAAATACGGTAATTGCCATATCGGGGCAGGGTGGCATTCTATGAAATAGAATGATATCAGGGGGTCATTCTACGACATCGAATAATGACCGGGGTCATTCTACGACATCGAATAATGACCGGGGAGTTATTCTACGACATCGAATAATGACCGGGGGTCATTCTACGACATCGAATAATGACCGGCGAGTCAAACTATGATATCGAATAATGGCCGAGGTGTCAAAATACGAGCTAGAATAATGACCGGAGTCTTTCTACGACACTGAATGGTGTGATGTGCAATGAGGCAACATAACACAGCTTCCGATTTTGATCGCTTTTTGTTTGCTTGTTTGTTTGTTTGTTTGCTTGTTGTTTAGTAAATGCAATTAACTTTACACTCAACATGGTAAACTATAAACGCACAACATAGCAAGTGTTGACAAAAGACACAAAAGCCCACTCAAAACAACCGACCTGCATTCTTCTTATTTCTTGACAAAAGGGATAAGTTCCGACAAATCAAAACATCCTCTATGAAAATATGTTAAGGCATTACCTAATAAATACGAAATTTACGCCTTTGATCTTTTTATTCCTCTACTGGAGATAAAAGATCAAATTTATACAGTCATGGATATATACCATAAGAAAATAGTTTCTATATCCTAGCAAAGTGTACATTAAAGCAGGCTGAAGTAAAGCAGAATGTGCAATCTGCTTTACTTTTAACCTGCTCTAAGTGGTCATCTGTCTTTAAAGCTAGAAAAAGGATGTGGGGTAGTTTGTTAAACCAAAGAAACCGCGGCAAGATAGGAAGATTTCTTGGAATGAATGTCAATACGAGCGTATTGTAAATTCTGATCATACGCTTTCTCGGAGACGTGGTGCATGTGTGATTGGGGTTTACTCAGCCTGCTACGTCGAAATTAAATCAATAATCGAACAAGAGTAATTGGTAGATCGTAAATGTATACTTGTAAAAGGGTAAACGGTTCTGGGTTCGATACCCATAAGGTTGTCCATTGATAGGCAGACACACTTACAATTCAATCAATATAATTTATTCTCTCAAAACTTAGGTTTAATACAACTTTAACATATGCAAAACTGACTTTAAACAAAATATCAAGGATTTTTGAAGGGGATCATATTTCGACAGGGGGGGTCAAAATTCGACGATGGGGGTCATAATTCGACGATGGGAGGTCATTCTACGACGTCGAATTTTGACCGGGGGGTCACTTTTCGATGGGGGTCAAAATACTTCGTTACACCGGAATCTCACGGCGTTCATTGTTGTTTCTGCTGAGGTTTATAGTCCCGCATAAGCTTCATCAGATGCGTCATCCCATTGTCTCCATGATGGGCCTTTATGAGTGGAACCGAATACCATTTGGGCTTTCAGGAGCGCCCGGGGCATTCAAACATTCATGGAAGAATGTTTGGAGGGCCTCCGGGACGAAATCTGTATACCATATCTTGATGACGTCCTTGTGTACTCGAAGACCTTTGAGCAACACATAGAGAATGTACGTACAGTCTTGGAAAGGTTGAAGTCGAAAGGCATCAAGGTGAAAGGTAAGAAATGTTCTTTGTTCAAGAAGGAGGTGCGTTATTTAGGTCAGTTAGTTTCAGAGCAAGGCTATCGTATGGACCCAGCAGACACTGAAGCAGTCCGTGCCCTGTCGTCTAAGGAAGTGAAGACTGTGGGGGATATTCGACAGTTGTTGGATTTCTTAGGGTACTACCGACGGTATATCCCTGACTTTTCCAGGAGGGCCAGGATTCTCTATGACTTGCTGAAGCCAGATGTAGAAGAGAAGCCTGTCAAAAAGAAACTGAAAGGGAAAACGACCAAGAACAAGGTAGGTCAACTTGGGTCTAGTCAGAAGGTCACATGGACAGAAAGGCACCAGAGGGTTCTGGAGGAGCTGATAGAGATGTTGTGTACTGCACCCGTGATGTCGTATATAGACTATGAGAAACCATTGGTTCTTCACGTTGATGCGTCACAGGAAGGCTTGGGTTCCATTCTGTATCAGAGAGGTAGTAAAGGGGAGCTTGGGGTAATAGCTTATGGCTCACGGACACTGACGCCGGCAGATAAGAGTTACCACCTGCATTCAGGTAAGCTTGAATTTATGGCACTCAAGTGGGCCATGACAGAGCGCTTCCGTGACTACTTGTACTATACCACATCCTTCACCGTCTACAGCGACAACAATCCCCTAACATACGTCCTCACGACGGCTAGGTTAGACGCTACAAGACACCGATGGGTAGCAGAGATGGCTGACTACAACTTTGATGTTAAGTACAAGCCTGGGCTGCAAAACCGAGACGCAGATGGCTTATCCAGGATGCCACTGGATATTGACAGGTACATTAGTACTTGCACAGACAGGATGTCTATGGAAGAGATAGAGGCTACCTTCAACGGCGTGAATGCTGTTGCAACTGGAGAAACTGCATGGGTATCAGCTCTGACTCATGATGTGCCGATCCACTGGCCTTCTGAAGAGTACAAAGAGGTAAGATTGATTCCTAAAGAGGATCTTCGATTAGCCCAGCAGCAGGATCCTGTTGTTGGTCTCATGTTGAAGCACCTGAAAGATGGAGGAACACTGGGTGAGCAGGAAAAGAAACAGAATCTGCAAATAAAGAACTTAGCGAGAGAACTCAAAGGGTTGATGGTAGATAAGGAAGGGTTGCTCAAACGACGAAGCCAGCCTCCTAGCGGAGAACCCCTCGAACAACTGGTGCTGCCAGAGAAATACCACAAGCTGGTATTCAGGGAGTTGCACGAGGAGATGGGGCATCTGGGAGCAGACAGAGTCTTAGCCCTGGCACGAGAACGCTTCTACTGGCCTAACATGGCGAGGGACATAACCCACTATGTAACAAAAGTTTGTAAGTGCTTGAAAGATCGGAGACCGAATGTCCAGCCGAGAGCAGGCCTACAGCCAATAATCACCACCAGTCCATTTGAACTGATCTCGATCGACTACGTACACTTAGAAAGGAGCAAAGGGGGTTACGAGTGTATCCTTGTGGTTATGGACCACTTTACTCGTTTCGCACAAGCTTACCCTACAACAAACAAGTCCGGTAAGACCGCAGCAGAGAAGATCTTCAACGATTTTGTGTTAAGGTTAGGTTTTCCGAGTAAATTGCATCACGACCAGGGACGCGAGTTTGAGAATGAACTGTTCTTTCATCTCCAGAAGAAGTGTGGTATTGTACAATCCCGCACTACGCCGTATCACCCTTGCGGGAATGGTATGGTCGAACGTTTTAACCGTACCCTGCTTGGAATGCTCCGCACCTTACCAAGAGAACATAAAGCCGACTGGAAGAGCCATGTCAACAAGGTTGTTCACGCTTATAATTGCACCAAGCAGGAGACCACAGGTTTTTCGCCGTTTCAGCTGTTGTTTGGTAGATCCCCAAGGTTACCTATAGACTTGATGTTTGACATTAACAGTGGTATGGCAGCAAAATCTCACAAAGTCTATGCTGACAAATGGGTAAGTGGTATGAAAGAGGCATACAAGCTTGCAACCGAGAACATCCGACGAGCTGCAGGTAAGTCCAAAGAGTACTATGACAAACAAAAACCAGCTAGTTCTGTTTTACAACCAGGAGATCGTGTGTTGGTCAGAAACTTGCTTGAGAAGGGCGGTCCAGGTAAGTTGAGGTCTTTCTGGGAAGAAAAGGTTCATGTGGTGATACGCCAAGTCAAAGGAGGTTCACCTGTCTATGAGGTAGTTGCTGAGAAGGGAGAGGGTCGGAGCCGGGTTTTACATCGAAACTTGCTACTACCCTGTGATTACTTGGCAATGGAACAAGCTGAGCAGATACGACCGAAGATGATGGAACGAGATAGAGAAGCACCAAAACCGGTGAGTATGAAGAATGACTTTTTGTCCTCAGGGACAAGTTCCAGTTTTGTTAGGGTCGAGAACCAGGTGATGGCAGAGCAAGAGCCTGAGGAAGCGTTGGAAGTTAACTCAACAATATCAGAGGTGAGTAGTACGGTAAGCACGAGTCCAGAGGTTGGATCCATGGGAAGTTTGGATGATGTAGAATGGGCAGATGCAACTGAAGGGCAAAGTCCAGAAAGCTCCTCACCTGGAGAGGTAAGTACTGAAAGTTCAGACGAGGGCTCGCGACCTCAGAGGAACCGTCGTGTGCCACGGCAGATGACCTACGACACGTTGGGAAATCCTTCATTTGTTCCCCAGGTAAACCGGGTCGACAACTCTTGTTGGATGGAAAACCAACAAATGTTGCCATATCCTTATGTGATGGTAGGGAACCAGCCAATGATGATGGTACCAGTAAGTTGGGTTCCACAGTTTGCATAATCTGTTGTTACAGATTCAAATAGGGAATTGAATTTCTCCTTAGAGTGAAGGTTCAGGATATTAAAGGGGTTGAGGCGAACTGGTTTGGGGGCGAGAAGTTAAGTTAGTGAAGAAATGTTGAAAGGTGCGAAGATAATGGGAATGGACAGATGCTTCGGCATAATTCTGTGACCAGGGATACCCTATTAGTATTTTCGAGTTTTTGGGAAAATGGCCATTTCTTAATTGCATGATTACCTGGGTCTTTTATGTAAAGTTAACTATCAGAGTTATTTCTATTACTTTATCTTTGGCATACATGGTTAGTGTGATAGGTCAACATTTTTTATTCAGGATGAGATAAGCCCCAGGGGGGAACTGGTTTTAAGGGTTTAAGTATTATGAACAGGTACTATGTGTACTATACTGTACAAGGGTTTGTGAGTTCTGTACAATGGTTTGTGAGAAGGAGGGATTATTTCAGATTGTTAAGAATTCTAGTCATATTGTTATTATTCTAGTCATTGATCCTTAGATTTTGTTTATTGTTATGCATATGTATTTTGAATTTATTTTTGGTCATGTTAATGATTACCTGAAATGTCGAGGCGACATTTGTTTAAGGGGGGGGGGGAGTGTGACGATGCGAAAAACAGGGGTTCCTATTCGTGACGATAGACAGCAGCTATTTTACGCATGCGCACTTGTACACTTCTATGGAAGAAAAGTTGCTGCGAGAAATATTTGCTTTCGTCTTTTTAATATTTCCCCTCGATATTTCCAGGTAAGCATCAAATATGTACAATGATTATGTTCTTGAATGTTTATTCTACATGACTGTCAAGTGTCACTTTGATGGGTAATCGCTAACATGTGGGAAATCCAAGTTTAAAACGGTGTTTGCAAAAGGCGCCGTTTTCAACGCGATAACCACGAGGCGGATATTTAGAGAAATTGATCTAGAGCTTTAAATATAATCATTTGGTAAATGATTACGCTATACAAAGACTTTGTTTCACATGTGAAATGGTATGTACATGTTGTCATATGTTGAAAAGGCGAAATCCATTAATTATGAAAAGATTTCAATTTGTCATATGCAAGAGTTGTTTCCCTTGCATTGTGAAGGCGAGCGCTTAACGAGTTTCGCATGTTTTGGGTACGAATTAAGAACGATCCACTGATTGAGATCAGATTTATTATTGATTGACATATGGTTATTCGTATTGACTATTCAGATTTTAATGTTTCATGTTTTCATGCAGAAATTAACAAGCGTGGTCTACATTGTACTCTCAGTTAATAATTTGAGAACTTGAGCATTATTATTCTGAGGACAGATTAAATTGATGTATGGCGTGTTACTGCAATTATTAGGAGACTATTCTTGTGAGGGATGTTTTAAATACTTTAAAGTCATGAGGGACATTTCAAAAGTATTAAAGCGTGAGGGGTGCTTAGTAAGTTTTGAGTCAATAGTAAATAAAAGACAATGTAATAGACCAAGCGACATGTTTGGAGTATTTGCACAACAAAGATGTGGAAATACTTCATTTATTTGAATTTGTTTGACAACATCCATTGATTTATCATGATTTGATAGTAATATGATTCCGAGCTCCAGATAAGGGAGTATATCAAAAGCTAAAATCTTTATTTTTGCATTAAACTCTGTGGTGTTGCACTCGTTGGAGTAGTCTCTTTGAGACGATTCTAATGAGTAGTAGCACCATGGTGTTTGGTGCCGACATGATTGGGAAATGGGGGATTTGTTCGGTTAACTCCCGCTTATTTGGAGCCCTGTGGTTATACATGATAATATTTGTATGAAATCCATATATTGGTGTTTTGGGAGTTCAATTTTAGGAAAATCCTGGAAAAGGTTCATTAATCAGGGGAGATTACACTTGAGATACTTAGGTAACACAAGTATTTCAGGGTTGTCTCCCTTGGCCGAATTTGAACAGGCTTTATTTCAGAAATCCTTTTGTAATTTACGTGTTCCAAATTGTATTACCATTGTTTAATTTTAACTTAACAGAAAACAATCTCGTATTCAATGATAATAAAATATAGTGCTACCTTAGACAATGAGGTCATTTTATGTATTTTGATACAGGCACTTGTACACTTCTATGGAAGAAAAGTTGCTGCGAGAAATGTTTGCTTTCGTCTTTTTAATATTTCCCCTCGATATTTCCAGGGCAACACATTCCTATGGAATTATAAGTAAATATTCTATAATGACTGCGCGGCGTTTCGATCGTGCATACACTGCGTTTCGATTGTCTGTTACATTTGCCCCTTACGCGTAATATATAATTGAAGTATGTAAACACGATACCACAGGTATACATCTGTCACGCTTCATTTAGACAGATGGAACAGTATTGACCTTCTATTGTTTTTCTGTTGAGTAATTACCATTTACTCGTAAAACATCAGGGGTGAACGTCGTGTTAATGTCCGACGGTAATAGCCAAAAAGGCATAGCGAAATCTGATCGTAAAACAGTTTATGTAGAATTTATTTTTATCTAGATCTATTCCTTTCGCTTTAGCACGTAATTGTTAAAATCAAACTATATAAATTGCAAGTTGCAAAATCATAGATATCTTTAGATAGACTAGTTCTTATCGTTTTTAAAGATATCTGTCAGGCTACTGGAGGGCCCTCTGTTACTATAAATGGTCAAATATAATTTGCAAAGGCGCAATGATATCATAACAGCTGGCATATTGCCAAGTTACATGTCGAGTGTATGCAATCAGAATACAATTTGTTACAATACAGAATGTCTAATACAAAATGTAAGAATGCAAGAGGGCTTATGAAGATAGCATGACTATTACAACAATAGTAACGAGAGCACCGTAAACGGGTGCTGGACGCTCGACTTTCATATACTTGAGACGGCTAAATTTTTCAAACTTAAAGAATGTGTAAGGGTGTTTAATGCCCTATTGGCCATAGAAGTTTGTAAGCAACAACAACTTAAACTTAAACATACTTGGAAAGTCTACATTCCATTTAAAGTAAACTATAAGTCAAAAGAAGGACAATATCTTTGCCTGCTTTACCTGCCTTGTTGTAATGAATTGCCCTTTTGAAACTAAACTAGTATTCAACTATATTGGAAGTTTGAAATAAATAACTTTCTACAGTTACTAAATACTTTCATATACAAATTCTTAGTCAAACAAGGGCAATAACTCTGCAATGACAAATCCCATGGTTATTTGCTTTGTTGAAAAGTGATGCCCTTTTGAGACTAAACAAGTATTCAAAGTATCAAATTAATACCTATGGTAATTAATGAGAAATCTAAATAAATTCTAAAAAGTAAAAACAAGGGCAATAACTCTAGAATCACAAAACCCAGGGTTACCTGCTTTCTTGTAATGAGTTGTCCTTTTGATACTTAACAAGTATTTAAAGTTTCAAGTAAATACCTATGGTAATTATTGAGAAATTTCAATTTACAAATTTTATGTAAATAAAACAAGGGAAATAACTCTTGAATGGCACATCTCCGGTCACCTTTCTTGTTTGAATGAGTTGCCCTATTGATATAACACAAGTTTTTAAAGTTTCAAGTTAATACCTTTGACAGTTATTAAGATATTTCAATTTACAAGTTTTAAGTAAATAAATCAAGGGATATTACTCTGAAATTACAAATCACAGAGTAACCTACCTTGTTGTAATGAGTTGTCATTTTTATACTTAACAAGTATTCAAAGTTTCAAGTTAATATCTTTCATAGTTATTTAGATATGTTAATTTATAACTTTTAAGTAAACAAAACAAGGGCAATGACACTAAATACACACACCTCAGGGTTGCCTATCTTGTTGTAATGAGTTGCCCTTTTGATACTGAATAACTATTCAAAGTTTCAAGTTAATATCATTCATAGTTATTTAGATATGTTAATTTTCAATTTGAAGTAAATAAAACATGGGCAATAACTCTGAAATGACAAATCCCAGGGTTACCTTCCTTTTTGTAATTAGTTGCCCTGTTGATACTGAATAACTATTCCTAGTTTCAAGTTAATATCTTTCATAGTTATTTAGATATGTTAATTTTCAATTTAAAGTAAATAAAACATGGGCAATAACGCTGAAATGACAAATCCCAGGGTTACCTGCCTTATTGTAATGAATTGCTTGCCCGTTTGATACTGAACAAGTATTCCAAGTTTCAAGTTAATATCTTTCATAGTTATTTAGATATGCTAATTTACAATTTTTGAGTAAATAAAACAAGGACAATAATTCTAAAATGACAAATCCGAGGGTTACCTGTCTTGTTGTTATGAGTTGCCCTTTTGATATTTAACAACTATTCCAAGTTTCAAATGGATACCTTTGATAGTTATTGAGAAATCAACTCTTACAAAAACCTTAAGCAAAAAACTTAACCGACGCAGACGCAGACGACAGGGTGACGACAATAGCTCGACTTTTCGAAAAAGTCGAGCTAAAAAAGCTAGAAAGCGTAATAGAATGCAAGATGGAAAATAAAGAAGGCATTATGTAATTACTTAAATACCATTCCATAGATTCCAATGCAGAGGACAGTCCTGAAACGGATCTTACTTTGATAAAACACTGTTTTTCGTTGAAGACATACCTAAAGCTGGTCTTACGTAAGAATACCAAAGTCCATTTGCAAAAAAACAGAACAAAAGCCCTCACTTTAATACAACAATTCCCTTTTACAAAAGGCAGTACTATAACTTAACTTTGATAAAACACAGCTTATGTTTAGAAAACAGGATTGAAGCAGATCTCATGTTGGTAAAATCACCACCTTCTCCAGAATAAAATACTATAGCAGATATAACTTTGAAGAAATACACCATTTTGCAAAATAATGTACTGAAACAGACCTCATTTTGATAAAATACAGACACGTTGCTGAAGAGTGTACACTAGTAAGCCTCAATTTGATAAAATAAAGCCCGATTTCAGAAAATAGTCCTAAATCAGTCCTTACGCAGATCATACTTTGATAAAAGTCAGGCATTTTTGCAGCAGACAGTGCGACTACAGATCATAGCTTTTTTCAGACATGACTATAGCAGACCCCACTTCGATAAACACAACCCATTGAAGAAACAGTACTGTAGCAGAACACACTTTTATAAAGGTTAGTTCTAGTGCAGAAGACATGTATATATAGTAGACCTCACTTTAATGAAACAAATTGTAGACTACAGCTCTAAGCAGACGTTGTTGAACAGCGTTTTGAAGAGGACTTTCTCAGACACCACTTTGATGAAACAAATCCCAATTTCAGAAGACAGTCCTAAAGAAGTCTAAACTTGATAAAACGCATCCCTTTGAAGCAGACAGTACGAATGAAGACCTCACTTTGATTAAATGCAGCTTATTTGCAGAATGCAGTACTATAGCAGACCTAACCTTATTTACACACAGCTTATTTGCAAAAGAATTTACTATAGCACTTTGATCTCACTTTGATGAAAAACAGCCCAATTGCAGAAGACAGTACTTTCACAGACATCACTTTGTAAAACAGACCCCAATTTCAAAAGACGTTCCTTGAGCAGACTAAGATTTGATAAAACGTAGTCTTTTTGAAGCAGATAGTACGATTTCAGATCTCGCTTTGATTTTATACAGCTTATTTACAGGACTAAAGCAGACCTAATTTTGATAACGTACAGCCCCTCCCCC
The DNA here is from genome assembly GCA_922989275.2 of Gari tellinella. Lineage (NCBI taxonomy): Eukaryota > Metazoa > Mollusca > Bivalvia > Cardiida > Psammobiidae > Gari > Gari tellinella. The sequence goes on along the minus strand of OV277874.1, from coordinate 12,091,320 downwards.
TTTAAGAAGACAAGACTAAATCAGAACTCATTTTGATAAAGTACATCCCCTCCTCCCCTTTAAGAAGACAAGACTAAAGCAGACCTCACTTTGATAAAGTACAGCCCTCCTCCCCTTTAAGAAGACAAGACTAAAGCAGACCTCACTTTGATAAAATAAACATAGTTTTTGAGGACAACGATTTTAACAGACATGTTGTTTATTAAGGTGGTTCGACAGCGGGCGGCCCGCATCTGGAGTTCCGGAAATGCTGATGACTTTCACCTGATCTTTTCGGCACGTGCTTATAGCAGAAAATTTAGATAAAGAAAAGTTGGATGATATTCAGTGTCTTCTCTGTTAGCGCAGTTGGTTACGGTGGTTGACTAGCAATGCAAAGGTTCTAGGTTCGATTCCCACTCGCTTCAAAACTTTTTTTTAAAATAAATTGTCCGATTTTATTGACTAGTTAATCCATAACGCAGTGATCAAAGGACAGGCTACGTTTAGTCACGTAATAATGAATAGTATCAGATGCAAGTATAGTCAAGTGACAACTAAACTTTGTGAGGATTTATAGCCTACATGACAGATGGCAGCTTAACAAAGGACAAAAGTAATGCTAAAAGATAGATCCTAAAGGAGCTTTTATGCATTACTTTTGTTCTGTATGAAGCAGTCACCTGTCTTCAAAGATCTACAGGCTACCGTATTTAATGGTCCCTTATAACAGGTTTGACTTATGGTATTATTTAGAGCTGACGGCATTTTAAAGTTGAACTCAAGGGAGGTTACTCGTTTTGTGTTAACATTTTGTCAGAATTTCTGGATATCATGTATAAAATGTAAATTCCACTGTAGATTTTCATAAAACTTTTGCGACTAGTAGAACTAAGTAATACCTATCTAATAAGAGTAAAATTAGTGTATGTCAAACGACTAGATTTTTTGTAATTTGATATTTAGTGACTTTTTCCGAATTTGACTTTTTTAAAATATTGATATTTCCAGAAAATAAGTAATTACTTTTTTTTTGTTTGCACAATATCTTATAGTCTCTTTACAGTTTACTTGAATTTACAGAAATTATTGAGTTATATCATTTTATAAAGAAAATGTTCCTGTTTATTAAAAAAGGAGCTTTTCTCGACAAAAGGTCCTGTCAGAAAAAAACGGCACTGTAACTTTTTTTTATTTTAACGATTTTTCTCTCTCAATATGGTATATTTCAATTTAATCAAGGTTTCAAAGATTTCTGACACAGAATAAGCTGACCCGCGAACCACCTTAAACCGCTCCCAATATTTCACTTTCCGTGATTTAACACTATTAGCTTGGTCATTTGTTAGTGTCTATAGAAATTTCACAGTTTAAGCGGATGACATGCTATGCTGATGGCATTTGTCAATTTCAACTTGCCATTAATATTGATTGGGTAATTTTAGCAACCCCTTAATTAAAAAAGCATGTGTTAACGATATATGAGACTGAAATTAAACAAGATATAACATATAGATTTTTAGATAGCTGTTTTATGAGTCTTCTGTACTATTTTGTTGTTCAGTAAGCTATCAACTTTGGAGGCTTTCGGTAGAATTTTAATTTTTTCTAGACAATCAGTTGTAATTAGAAATATTTCGAATGTCGGTTTACGGTATCTATAATTATGACCGGTACCCGTCTATTTAACAAGTAGTGTAGACCGTTTTAGGGGGATACTTAACCCTTTACCCAATAACCCGTTTATAACATTAAATATAGGTGATCACTTAAAGCAGGTTGAAAGTAAAGCAGAATGTGCCCTAAGGCACATTCTGCTTTATTTTCAGCCTGCTTAAACTCTCATCTGCTAGGCTATATAGAAATATTTGTAATGTTAATTGTTTACGAGTATATAAACTGGAACTATTTTCTTCAGCGGAGGAATAAATTAAATACGCTAAAAGTCGCTTCTATGGGGAAAGGGTTAAGGAACATTCTGACCAGAGTCTGCACTGTTTCTTTCACTTCAGGATATCTAGAATATTTTCTAAAAAATCACCTGATGTCAAAACACGCGTAGACATGTAACTGTTCAATAGTGAAGCGGTCTATATGAAAACAGATAGCATAACATGATTACAATGAATGCTTGTGTGAAGCAGGAAATAAAAGAAAATATTTACCTAACATTCCTTTTCTACGCCCATCACTGGTTTCTTCGCACTAGTATATATAATATGTTTACACGTTCTTTCACAAACAAAACGCAAATGTCAGGGTAAAACTCGATTTTTTATTTCTAACAAATGATCTTTATGACTATAAGCGCAAATGCGTGAGTTTATAAACGGGCCCAGCGCCCACTGAATTTTACAGAATGAACCAATAAATTTTCTGTCGGATATGCGCGCGCAGTGCTTATGACTGAAAATATGTCCTTGATATTGTTTGCGCTAATATATCATGTGACTAGGAAAACAGCATTCTAATAAGTTCATAACAAATAGTTACAATAAAAATGTCTAATGCTCTAACAAAGTAAATGAAAAAGATACAGGGAGACAGAAAACAATAAACTCGTTAATTCACACAGCGTCTCGTTCACTCGTCCTCACACACATTTCCTTCATCATATAAAACTCTCTCACTCAATACTCACTGCAATGCAAACTTATTTACTCATTACGTCTGGTTCAAACCGTTTGTCACTGATATCAATATACATCGCCAATACAATCAAAGGTTGTCATGGTTTCCGATTTGTTGTATTGCGCTGTTGTTTCGTTTGTTTAAACGGGGAAAACATAATAATTTTTGTATTGAATGTGCTTCTGGTTAAATGGGGAGATATGTGTGTAAGCCTGCTTTAAAGAAATTGGAAATAGTGAAAACAAGGATATAACAAAATCATGTGTTGCGCCTTTTACCTTTGGCCCGTCTAAGCAATATTTACGATCGTATCGTAAATGTACGATACAACAGGTTGTTTACCGTCTCTGCCGAACTGAGTTTAAATTTACGATAGGTTTTAGATGGTTGATAAAACGGGCCCCTGATAGATACCTACATGTAGGAACAGGATATTAAACGAGAATTCAAGATACTGATCTGAGTTCAAGATATATGACACCATGATACTGCAAAAATATAACATCTATTGAAAACTATAGTCAGATTATACTGTTTCATATTATTAATAAACTGTACTTATTAAATATTAATGTGATTTGTGTTGCCCATAAATATTAAACAGTGAAAATATAATATATTTTGCTCGAATTTACAACAGAGAATGGGTTTAATTAAAATGTGTACTGTCATTTTTCGTAGCCAATCCTGTTTTATTACATTTCGTTTATATTTGTAAAATTAAAAATAAATAAAACACAAATCTGTTCTTTTTTAACCTTTCTTTCTAATCAAACTATATGGAAAAAATGCATTACATTCAGTGTGGTAAGTAACGTTTAATACTGTATAATATATGATTGCACTGATGACCACGCGGTTGTTTATGTAATAAGTATGTGCTTGCTTCTTATACCCATCCATGTTAAGTGTCTTATAAATTATCATCGTTCACCAAGTGTTCTCCTCTTGTGACACTTTTAACCCAATGTGTTTTATACTTGTATTGTTCGTTTAATCGTCTGTTAATATAATTATATAGATCTAGTTTTGAAATCTTAAGAAATGAGTGGTAACGCCAAATGAAGGACTGTGACTGTTTTTGACATATTGAAATATACTCATGTATTACTTTTAGTCTTCATCACATTTATCAACGACCCGGTCTTCCAGTAAAAAAAGCAAAAATGTTTTTTCATATAAGAATTGAATCAAACTCAACTTTCACAAAAAACGTTGTCCTAATCTACACAAAACGAAGCAGGTGGCACATTTAATTGAACATTGACTTTTATTTGATCTTTTAAGGTAACCATGTTGACGTGTCGGACCAATATTCTACGGAAGACAGGGGGTAAAACTAACGGGTTTTAAATTTTGATCAAACATAAACCAGACATATTGAACAAGACACTAAACATTTCTTTTGATCGAGAGCAAATGCCTTTTATAACGCAACCTAAATGTTCGGTTCATCTCAGGGAACATACCAGACGGAAGTACAAACAAATAAACCTCTTGAGTTACCAGATTTAAAGCGGGGTATTCTGTTCTATTACTGTAAAGCATATTTGACAATTTCAAGTAAAATGTCGGTCAAGGTATACAGCATGACTGACGCACGTTTCTAAAACACGACATATCTACATGCATGCTAAATTAAGATTTACGCTAGCAACACAATTTAAGTAAGAAAATACGGTAGACCCTGACCGAACGCCGAATATATGACGTAGCTGTTAGTCTGTGTATTCACTGCTGGAATGCAGTTCATCTGTTTTTCTCTCGGCGCTCTCAAGTATGTGTTAGCCGAACTCTATGTTATGACTACTTATGAGAAACATGTCTTCAAGATTATTCTATAGAAAAGTCACAGGGTTTAGTCAATGCATAAGGTTATTAGTATTTAGAATACTAACTTTATTTAGAAATCTTGGGATAAGCACTTAACGAATGTATTTTTCATATACTTGGTACATAAAGCACCATCACAATTAATTTCCGAATAGTTTGCGATAAGTATCATCGTGTCCTGAGCCACAATCGGCCATGGCTCCATTCATCACAGGTGAATGTTTTTGTTATTCCTAGATGGCCTCAGGTGCGTTCTGGTGCGCGTTTTGCGCATTTAAAACAGGTAAAATACAAATAAAAATCCATGTAAATTTTCAACTTAAAATAACAAATTATTATTAATATATCGATCCCGTTCTAACCTTTATGTCAGTGGTGGTCTTGTTTATACGATGCATGTATATCTTGCCGGAGATTGCGACTAGACTTGGTCTGCACAGTAGGCAATACGATATGTCTGGGTTTCTCATGACACAGCTTATAGACATTGTTTTGTGTGATACGTGCGTGCCGTATACTCTGGTCGATAAACAAACCACTTCAAATTGTCCAATATGGGTTACAGTGATAAAACAAGATCACCTCCCCGACTTAATCTGATTTATTTACCTTTATCTGGGATCTAGGTTTGAAAATGAAACTAGATTCCTTGTTATCTGTAGATATGAAAATACAACGAAAATGAAACTGAAACGAATAGTATGCTACACATTCCCTTCTACAGCCAAACTCCGAGTGCCTATATATTTGTAATTAGTCTGGATCCTGATCAGACGTCGAGTTTGTGGGCGTCTAGTGATCATGATTCAAACTGTTTAAAACTCATTACGTTATTTCTGTATTACACCTGTTTAAAATCAATGTATGTATAGGGCTCCAGATAAGGGGAGTTTTTCGAAAAATAAAACTTCTGTTTCTGCATTAAACTCTGTGGTGTTACTACTCATTAGAATCGTCTCTTCGAGACGATTCTAATGAGTAATAACACCATTGGATTTGGTGCTGAAATAAGTGAGAAAATGTTGAATTTGTTCAGGTTACTCCCTCTTATCTGTATCCCTGTATGTATGAACTAACGACACTTTTAATTGGATGATATTCTGGCAGTGAAATGGTAAATAGTTCAAATGGCCTTAACGCTCATACATGTATCGACCATATTTCATTTCAAATCAGTATGAAATTAACAACGTTTAACTCATTGAGCCCTAGTGACGCATATATGCGTCGTTTACCAAAGCATACCTGTGAAGAGTACACTTGTCCTATGTAAACAGTGAAGTCTCAGATCAGAGGGCTCCTGCAGGAGCCCTCTGATCAGGGTCTTCACTGTTTGTTATACTGTATTGTAAAATATTATAAAACAACCCTATATAGTCTAAAATGGACAAGCCTTTATTGCAAACTGATTTCAGCGCATTTACAGTTGAAAGTTGAGTTCCGCTTAAGCTGGTGCTAGGGGCCGTGAGCAATGTTGCATATTTCAGTATTGCTCATGAACAGACTCAATTAAACCGAGTCTGCAATTTTCAGTATTTGCTTTGTTTTCTGTGCTTTCAAAGGATCTCCCCTTATTAAGTTTTATATAATTCACAACAGCAGATGTTAAGTGCTTGTGTGGCGGCTGTAAAAAGTCGCCCGTACTTCATTCTCAGTGTTGTTATACTTTCTGGGGTTTTGGAATCGTTGATTTCAGCGCATTTACAGTTGAAAGTTGAATTCCGCTCTGGTGCTAGGGGCCGTGAGCACTGTTGCATATTTCAGTGTTGCTCATGAACAGACTCAATTAAACCGAGTCTGCAATTTTCATTATTTGCTTTGTTTTCTGTGCTTTCAAAGGATCTCCCCTTATTTAGATTTATATAATTCACAACAGCAGATGTTAAGTGCTTGTGTGGCGGCTGTAAAAAGTCGCCCCGTACTTCATTCTCAGTGTTGTAATACTTTCTGGTCCTTTGGAATCATTGATTTCAGCGCATTTACAGTTGAAAGTTTAATTCCGCTCTGATGCTAGGGGGCGTGAGCACTGTTGCATATTTCAGTATTGCTCATGAACAGACTCAATTAAACCGAGTCTTATTTTGTATTGTTCATTGGACGTTTCAGGGAATAATGGGTTAATCAGCAATTCGTTATATTAGTTTCAACCAAATCGGTGTAGTAGCATTTGCGTTCAAGTTTGAAATAGCTTTTCCGCATGGCCGCCTTTGATCTTGAATCAACTACATGTAGTAAGTAAGAACAACGGGTAAGGACAATGCATTGCTCATTTCTTCAGTGTTTATACAAAATCGGTCGAGTAGAATGTGAGTTAAAGTTTGAAATAGTACTTGAAGTCGTATTAAGTAAACCGTGTCTTTATATATGCTGTTTTCTCCTCACTTTTTATTCGCTGGATACCGGTGACCCCGGCCTTGGCTAGAACTTCTGCTTTCTCATTTGCAGGGACTCCATAGTGGTCTGTGTGTTTATAGTAGTCAAAATTCAAGGTTATACGTGGTCGTGATATGCCAACGTCTGGAATAGAAGGTGGATTTGACAATCAATTCCAACCAATAATATGTGTAAGTGGTTATGGTGTCGGTGGTGTTTGAGTGTGGGTGTGTGGCGGTATGTTTGTGGGAGAGTTGGTGAATGGGAGGTGTTGGGAGTATGTGTAGGGGTTAGTTGGCTGTGCATTTAAGGAATAATTCGAATATTTATTGTATTCATGGAGGTATGAAAAAAAAAACCTGGTCACACTTTTGTATGAAACCGCGAAGCGGTTTCATACAAAAGTGTGACCAGGTTTTTTTTTTCATACCTCCATGAATACAATAAATATTCCGAATTATTCCTTATAATTTAATATCACTTCTGAATTTAAGAAAGTTGTTAAATAGAGAATCTGACGCGAATGTTCTTTTTTAACGCTTTTAAAACGTAGGTTGTAGTCCCTCCGCCATATATATTTTCCGCCAAAACGGGACATTGTTATGTAGTAACGCCGACGTCAATGACGTCATTTGGCATCCTGCTTCATGCAGCGCTTGTGAAGAGCAGTTGGACTAAGGGAAAGTAGTCCTGACAAGGCGTGGCCTGAATTTTATTTTTTTCATGGAGTTATGAAACAAAAACTACAGCCAATCACAGCTAACCAAATGTAATGAAAACAAACAATATTAAATTATATGGGTATGAGTGAGTGAGTGAGCAAGTGTGTGAGAGATGGAATTTGTCTCTGTGAGTGAATTAATGGGTGTAAAACACTGCGTGTGGTGAATCATTAAGTGAGTGCGTTTTCAGGTGAAAGAGCTGTTTGTGAACGGATATGTAAAGGAGTTACATCTGTGAGAAATGGGTAAGTATGAAATGTGTAGTGGGTGATCTAGTGATGAGTGAATAATAATAAATCCAATCAGTAAATAAGTGTTGGCTTAGGTGAGTGCATGAATGAATTGATGGAACTGGATATATTCCTCTCTCTATGTATCCACTCTCTCTCTCTTGTTCTTTTTCTGTCTATCTATGTCTCCGTCCGTTTGTCTTTATTCCTGTCTCTCTTACTCTCTCACTCACACATACATTATTAGTTATACCGTTTCTTCATAGTGTACATGAGGATTTCTTCCGGCTGAGGAAAATCATGTTGCCCGAGCCGTTAAACGAGGGTTACATGATTTTACCAGCCGGGAAGAAATCCTCATGTACACTGTGAAGAAACGGTATAACGAATTTATTATACTGCAAAGTTTTCCCTGTTCAAACGATATATTTCGGAATTTGTCGTGTACAGCGCTTGTAGTAAACTATATAAAAAAATCGCACCAAAGCAGATAACGTTGAGCGTAATGACGTCATGTGTTTCTGACGTTGTTATTTATAAGAAAAATGGACATACTCATAAACTTCGACGTCAAACTTTCCCAGAAATAATGCGACTGTTGAAAGATCCAAACACCGATTGGTTCTTAGCCGAAATGGACTTAAAACGGAGGATGCACGATTGAATGCACTCAATCCTGTCGAGCAATCGGCCATCTTATTTCCTGCAAAGCAAGACTCAGGGACCTGTCAGCCAATGAAAACATCTGCATTTCCATGTTCCCTGTCAGCTCACAGGGTACATGGGATTATGTCTAGGGCTCATTGACCAATGAAAAGTAAGGAATTTACTTTGCAGTATAATAATGAGCATTACACTTTGTTCTGTCACTATTTCGTGTGCATTTATACGCCGCTTAATTTCCTAGTCGAATAACACATTAATACCTTATCAATAATATATACCCCGCTAATAAAATGTTGATATCTAACTCTATTTAGCATAAAGTGTTCTGTTTTACAGTTTGAACTAATCAGTGGGCGTCAGGGATGTAGAGGGATAAACACGCAGTCGTGCTATGTCATAAATGTTATTTTTAGGAATGTTTAATTGGGTGTTTAATCCTGACATTTTGCCTCGTTCTGTATAGATTACATTAAATGGAGTACGGAGTAACAAGAAGTAGAGAAATGTGAAATTTAGAAGGTAATTATTTTATCATTTTCTTTTGGACAGTGGAGCCAGTGTTTACGCTTTTTATGCTGTTTTCGTTTTCATATCAAACTGTTCCCAGATATATATATAGAACTCTAAAAGTACAAACAAGTAGACCCTGCTTGCTTTGCTTCTTAAGCAGTCCTCTGAGCAAGGTCTATACTATGCAAAAATATACGTATACTTGTTTCCAACATAAAAGCGGTTTACCTTAGAGTACGATCCATTCAAACTGTAAAACCTTAAATAGTTTTCGTATTTGTATAAATTATAATACAACAGGAAACAATGTGTCTCCTGATTGCACACTTTTTACATATTTAATCGTATATAACATATAAAGAAAATGTCTAACCCTAACCCATGAGTTAATTTTTCAAATATAGGTCAGTTTGACGTAAGCAAGTTCGAACAGTTGAAGTTCAACTGTACAATGCTAAATGACAGTCAGTGTCCGAATTACATTATTATCTACTGCATAGCTCAGTGCAATCTTTGTTCGTTCATGGTGTTAGTTTTACTGTACATTAGTAAATTAATTATTAATACTGTTAAGATTTTTTTAATGTCTGAAATACAATAACGGTTAATAATAATGTTTGAACATTCTTATGGGCCAAACTATCTATGAAATGTTGAAGACGGACCAAAATCACCAAAAAGGGCGATTTAAAACCGTAACAAACCGAAACTAGAATTTCTGACAGAAACAATACCGCCCGGCTTAGTGTCACGTGATACGGCCGTATCAACTTCACAGTGTGCAGACGTGTCCAGAATATTGCTATAAAATGAGCCACATTTCTACACAACGGTAGTAAAACGAAAGCAACGATATGCGCATTGTAGGGCCCATCGTGTGGCCCTACAGTAAACGCCCTGTTCGTCCCTCTGTCCGTCCCTCCGTCCGTCCCTCCGTCAGTCTGTCAGACTTTCACATTTTTTTGTACGCTCTCTTACTCGAATATTTTTATCTGATCTTCCACAAACTTGCTGAAAATGTGTATTGGTATAAAATGTAGGAGATGTTCGATAACTACTCAAATTGTATTAGGCATGTCGGAGTCATTACCGTTGAATTATAAAAAAAATTGGCTTTTTCAGTCTTGTCTGCTTTCTAACAAAAACCGTTTTTATCGGATCTTCACTAAACTTGCTGAAAATGTTTATTGATATAGAATCTAGGTCCAGTTTGATTACTGCTAAAATCCCATGAGGCACGTCTAAGTTGTTGCCCTTTCAGTATTAAAAAATGACTGTTTCAGCATTTTTTTGTTATATCTAACACAAAATATTTTTATTGGATCTTCACAAAACTTGCTGAAAATTTTCATTTATATTTAATCTAGGTTTAGTTTCATTACTACTAAAATCGCATAAGGCATGTCTGAGTAATTGCCTTTTTATTATTAAAAATGACTGTTTCAGCCTTTTTTCTGTTCTCTAACACAAATAGTTTTTATCGGATCTTCACCAAACTTGCATTAAATGTTCATTAATATAAATTCTAGGTACAGTATAATTGCTACTAAAATCGAATAAGGCATGTCTGAGTTTTTGCCCTTTATGTATTAGAAATGACTGTTTCAGCATTTTTTGCTCTCTTACACAAACACTTTTGATTTGATCTTCACCAAAGTTGCTGAAATGGTTTATTAATATAAATCTTGGTCCAGTCTGATTACTACTAAAATCGCATGTGGCATGTTTGAGATTTTGCCATTTGAATATTAAAACATGACTGTTTCAGCATTTTTTGCTCTCTTACACAAATACTTTTATTGGATCTTCACCAAACCTGCTGAAAATGTCCATAAGTATAAAATCTATGTTTAGTTTGATTACTACTAAAATAGTACGAGGCATGTCGGAGTAATTGCCCTTTAATTATTTTTAAAAAAAATGACTGTTTTAGCCTTTTTTGCTCTCTAACACAAAGAGTTTTTTAAATTCTACTATTTTACCCTTATTTTAGCCCTGTCCACTCTGTAACAGGACCAGTTGTTTTTCTATTTTAGCCAAAAATGTGCATGTGCTTCATCTTAGCCGTGTTGGTAATAAGTTAAGTAATAAATGACCACTCCATATCTCCTGTACCTCTTGAAGGATTTTCATTCAACTGTATTCGATTTTTTTCTTGACCTAGATTTAATACCAATAGACATTGTTAGCAAGTTTGGTGAAGATTCAATAAAAAGTGTGTGTGTGTTAGAGAGCAGAAAAGGCTGAAACAGACATTTTTAATTATTCAAGGGCAATTACTCAGACATGCCTCATGCGATTTTGCTAGTTATTGAACCTGACCTAGATTCTATACTAATAACCATTTATAGCAAGTTTGGTGAAGATCCAAAAAGAAGTGTTTCAGTTAGAGAGCGGACAAGGCTGAAACAGTCATTTTCAGCAAGCGGGCTCCTATATTCACGTTGCTTTATGCTTGTCTTGTGTGTTGTTTTCTTTTTAGTGTGTAGATAAAGGAATGTTATTGCGTGTGTGTGCGTGTGTGTGTGTGTGTGTGTGTGTGTGTGTAATGGTGTGTGTGTGTGTGTGTGTGTGTGTGTGGGTGCGTTGGTGACACTATCAAAGCGAGGTACGTCATAGGAGTACACAGCAACGAACCGAGGTACCTCCAACAAGCGAGGTAGTTTTTCCCGTCGCAGACGGGTCTGTTTTGTCTTTTGACCGCAACTCTATGAAACAATTTAACCAATCAGGAATGATCAGAAATCCTGGTCAATAACCACGTGCTTGAAATGCAGTACTCTTATCGGCCAATGGCCTAGACTGGCGTTCTGTTATTTTTTCACATCTATCTTGCGAGTGTAAACCTGGCAAAACAATGAGATGCAGTCTAATTATTGCCCTGTTACTATGTCATCATTTCTAAATTTAGCGTGGATAAGCTCTAAATTTAGCATGTGGGAAAGTCTGTGTACGAAACATGTTAAGTCAGAGACAGTGTATACACTTGTCTCTGGTTAAGTGAATACTGTACCCCACAAAAAAACTTTAACCTGCGACGGAATATCTTTTTTAAAGATATTTCTTGTTACTAATACCTCGGTAGGTATACCTCGCATTTAGCATGCTCAGTTCAAGATACAACGCACACAAAATATCTCGAGTACCTCGGTTTGCTTTTCTACTACCTGTTTGTGTGTCGGTGTGTGTTTTGCACACAGTCGATATCGATATTTGTAGGTGATGTGTGAGTGTACCTCGTTTTGTAGGTGATGCGTGCGTGCGTGCGTGCGTGCGTGTTCTGCTTGAGAGGTGGGTGTATTGTTTGTGTTGCGTTTCCTGCTTGAGTCTTTCGTATTTATTTGGTGAAGATCCTCCGTATTTTTTTACACGGTCACCCACAGTGATTTTCATTTACACGTTGTCACTGGATCTCATAGTTTAACCCTGTGCCTACTGGTCGCGACTTTACGGAGTTTACAAACTGTTTGAATCTAGAACAGACACTGCGTAACGCGGCGTCTCATCTGGATCCAAACTGTTTGACACTCGTCTTTAGGTTTGTTTAATTAAAACAATGCATACAACTAAACTGAACAAGTGTTGCAGACGACAATGTCAAAGCAGACGTATGTGCAACAGAATAAGGGTTAACCACTTCCTTTTCAGCCTTCTAGATAAGCGGGATTTAACTGAACAAATCCAACATTTTCTCACTTATTTCAGCACCGAATGCTATGGTGTTACTACTGAATAGAATCGTCTCTTCGAGACAATTCTAATGAATATGACACCATTGGGTTTAAAAGCAAAAATAAATATTTGAGCTTTCGAAATACTCCCCTTATCTGGAGCCCTGTATTTACAGAGTTGTCCTTATTTCCATTCACAAGGGAGGCTCTTTAAATCATGTAACACGAATAAATTTAAAAAAAAAATAAAAAGCGAATTTCTTAGATAAAACCGCTTTTTGTGAAAGAAACACGACTGAAACTTGATAAATATTATGGTAGATAGATCTAAATCTATACCAAGTAAGGATTGAAGCATTAATAGTTCAATGTTCTTACCGTAAACATAGAAAACACTCAAGAAACAAATTCTCGAAAGCGAAAGCGCTTCAAAGCAGTCAGCTGTTCAGTTTTTTTCATCGCGTTACTATGTATAAATAGTTTGTATAAAACCAAGCGCGACCTAATTGATTCAAAAATGCTTTGATGATGAATATTCTTTGAAATATTTTTGTTTCTTATGAGCGTTCTTAAAGTACAGAGAGGAAATTTACTGGGAAAAATCTGAACTTGTAAGTTGCAAGTACATTACATGTATTTTGGACTACTTTGCATACCATATTTGGATATCGAATGGCTGTTGCATCGAGAATACATCTATCAAACATATTAAGCCGGTATATGTTTTCACATGAAAACAGGTCTGGTCAAAATACACATTTCATGGAAAAGGCAGAATATAAGAATATAAATATAAGGAATAAACGATATCATTTTTGCCATTAACGACAGTATGGACCCCTTAGTTTATGGGTAACTTATCCTCAGCCTAAAAGCTCGGGTAACATGATTTTCCTCAGGCGAGAATAAATCCTCACGTATTATTATTATTATTATTATACCAGATTTATATAGCGCTCTTTTCACACAGGGGTAGTGCGTTCAAAAGCGCTTCACATAAGATTACACAAAAAGTACCTACAAAGCGAGAAAGGACAAATTAACTACAATTAGATCTAAAATAAACATGAATAAACATACAAAAGACAGCCCCACAAAACGGCGATCACATTACTCCCATCAATCAGCAATGAACCGACCGGCTAATGATTGCCGACTGAGAAAACTGTATAACTAATACAATTTATATTCTATCGGAATTCATACAGAATTCTACGATGTTCGTTAACATTTTTTACCTGACCACTCATAGTGGTAACTTAATAGTGTACATCAAAATTTCCATAATATCCATGCTTATAATAGCGAGTTTTTATTCTAAACAAGTGAAAAGTATGCCATGTCACACTAGTGGATTGAGAATTCAGCGTACCGTCCGTCTATTTCAGATGTTGATATTTCCATATTATAGAAACACTGCATTTTCCTTATAAATAAAAATATAAATATATTTCTCTTGGACCTATGACTTTCGCTTCACTAAAATTGGTTATACTTCTCACACATTGATGTCTGCTTTTAACTCCACTACACAAACATTGTAGGTCTGATAGCTATCAAACTTCAAATGTTGGTTTAGCTACATTTAACATAAATTAGTGGAGAGGCATTAAAAAGGGCTTGTCCTTTAGAAAACTCAGACTTGTTTGTGTACTAGACAAAATATTAAAGTCAACTAAAACAAATACTATTTTGCTCAAACAGGTTTGAATGAAGATGTCTGAACCATATTATAATTACAAATAATATTCTTCAGAATCGAAAGGACACACTGGATTACCATCCTGCATCATGGGACCCCTTCAACAGCGTCTAATCGACAGCTGACCCAAACCATAATGTCATTGATGTGAAAGCTGGAATATTACCGAAGGCAAGGGAGGTACACAAGATAATTAAGAAAACTAAGTTACAGCAGCAAGTGAAATTGCTCATTGTCTCGGTATCGTTAAACGTACTATTGCTGACAAATTATTGAGTCGTTTGTGAAGAACAGGTTTGCTAATAATGTCAAGTTCGACCACACTTTTTATCAAAGTTGTAATCAGTCACAAATCACGTTCTTTTACTGTATCATTTACTATGTTGTTTTGGTGTGTTTGAATTTTGAACCCGAATGACCATTACTTTATTCTTTACACAATTCCCTCGTTTAACAAGCAATTATACCTTGAAGATCCAGTGTTGCATTTGGTCAAATGTACACTTAAATTTATCAAAAAACGGAGAACACAAATATTTTAGAAGACGAATCAGTGAATTATTTAAATTCGTTTAAATGTTATAGTAATTGAAATAAGAGCATCGGAACAAAATATTATCGGTATCTAGGGGAAAAAGACAGAAACCTTTGCATATATATATACGCTTTTACAGATCAGAACAAACATGGCTGTTAAACCATACATATTGTTGCTTATTGTTTACTGTGTATGTTTGTAATAACAGATTGTCATGTTATTGTACATTTTATGTTGAAATACATCTATCTATCTATATATATGTCAGGATAAACATATGATCTAATCGAACAATCTACAATGATCACCTTGAACAGACTCAAAGATTGAAGAGATATAGCCATGGATGTACAAAACAGCAGTGATGCCTTAGAAACAGGGGACACAGACAGAGCAACAAATGAATGTGATATTTGTCTAAAAAGTGACAATCATAATATTGCAGATAAATATTGCTTTGTTTGTGTAGAGTATTTATGCCAAGCGTGCTTCAAAGATCACATGAGTTTTAAAATAACTCGCGAACACAAGATTAGTAATATTGATGAACTTGTCGTACCGACGGAACTTTGTGAGCCATGCAAATATCGTTCTAGGGATAGAAAAGCAACAAACTTTTGTAAAGATTGTGCAGAATTTCTTTGTAGCGATTGCAGATTTAAGCATCAGCAGATGAAGATTGCAAAGCATCACTCCGTCATTTTGGCGATAGACAAATTTCGGCAAGAGATAAAAATGAAACGATATTGTGGTATTTGTATGGAAGACAACGAGAAAAATGAAGCAGTAGCGCTCTGTCTTGATTGTAATCCACAAGAGATACTTTGCTCTGAGTGTGTAACGGAACATGTTGCATTTAGGAAAACTCGGGGACACAGAATAGAACACTCACTGGCAAAGTACCGTGGAGCAGATGTTACGATATCAAAGGGAATATCTTCGGAATTGAACATAAGGTAATTGTGTATGTAAACAGTTTAGCTAGGATTGAGATATCACTCAGTAAAGATGAACGGTCCTTATTGAAATCATTGTAACTTGAAATCATTTATTTCAGATTTAACAAAATGCATTTCACAACAGTGGTTTTTTATGGGGGAATATATATAATTCTTCACATAAACAAGCAAAATATAGAGTGAAATAAAACGCACGGCGTACTGTGCATATATTTTATACTAAGTTTTTAATCACCAAAATTATGTACTACTACGTCGACTGTAAAAACAGTTTAAACAAAGAATCTAGTTTTACAAACTTGGATTCCCATGTGTGATTGAAACATTGCTAAGTGTCCTAAAAAGGTTATCCTGAGCAGTCCCACAAATCAGGGTACAAATAAGGCTACGTCAAGCTCTAGTATTAACTCAGATTTCAAATTTCAAATGTTACATCTTAATGACGTCATGTAACAATAATGACGTTATTTGAAAACGTAACTAAATGTCAAATTATCATTTTAGTCAATAAGAACAATCTTAGATTAAATATTTATATAGGATTTGAATATAATTTGATTATTATTTTGTTTAATGTGGCATCAGATAAGTCTTCTGACCAGACATTGTTGTTGCTTTTCTTTATTTTAGTTTGATATGTGTCCTTATCTGAGGATAAATAAAACTCATAACACTTATGATGAACAGCTGAAGAAAAAGTGAAAAGAACAACCTTCGGATTTAGAATTGAATTTATTGAACTCGATCGATAAAATGATATGTTACTCGCCAAGGCTCGCAACATATTATTTGTTCCCAACTCGTTCAATAAATTAAATACTGAAAACACACACGTTCAAAATCCTCTTTATATATTATACGAACGTATCTATATGTACTATAATATGTATTTGAAGACATTTTATTACTATTTGTATATCTTTTCTTCACTTCATTTATAAACATTTTCAGTGAAGGATTGGAGAAACCCTCAGAGAACCAGGTAAGAGTACAAAACTACTTCATTAAACATTAAAATAAAAGTCCGCTGAACATGACTATAGTAATACTGATTCCGTTTTACCATCATGAAGTGGTGGTTAAACCCTGAAAGTTTAAACCAATTTTTTCATAACAGTTTCCTTAATATTTTGCTTCGATTGAAACATTAAAAGTAGGGATGTCAACGGATATTCGAATATTCGTTTTTTAATTGAATATTCAAAAACTACTTTACCAATCGAATATTTATTTCAGTTCAATTTTGTAAAAAAACAAAGGAGATGCATGTTTAGCTCACCTTGCACGTAGTGCCAAGGTGAACTATTTTGATCGTCCTGTGTCTGTCGTCCGTCGTCGTCGTCGTTCGTCGTTCGTCCGTCAAAGGTCGTGCGTCGTCAACAATTTCTTTAAACGACATCTCCTTCTGAAACCACTGGATGGATATTTACCAAACTTGGCAGAAATTATCCTTTTATTGTCCTCTTTTAAAGCTGTTCAAACATTGTCGGTCCGTTGCATATCTAGGTCACAGGAGCTAAAATAGATAATTTCAATGAAAACTTTAAAAAATTTCTTGTCAGAAACCATAAGGGCCAAAGCTAAGATATTTGGCACATGACATCATCTATAAGTCTTTTATCTTTGGTCTTGTCCGTCAGGTTTTTGTTTTGTGGAAACGGCGAACAAAGGCTCGTATATTTGGGATAGTATGTGGGCCCCTCGTCCTTGTTCGTGACCGATAATTTTCTCCGTATGTGAATGGCCTCTTTGACCTGTCGTGCTCGTTGGTTTGCCTCCTTGTCCACTATTGTTGTCCCCTCCCAATCGATAACGTGATTGTCCTGCACTGTGTGATTCGCTATTGGACATTTGTTGAATTCTGTTAACGTGGCTTTGCGCTCTAATCGGTTATAACTCGTTCTACATCTTACGGGGTTTATATTTCACAACTTATTCGTTTTGCTAGGGCCTGTACCTCTGTTGAGGACTTCAACATTCGTAATAAAACTATTACTGAAAAGCTTCTTAAACAGGGATACAGATTTCATAAACTTCGTAAAACATTTTCTAAATTCTTTAATAGAAATCTTCCTCTCATTAACAAGTATAAATGTAACTTAAAGTCTTTTCTGCGACAAGGTATTTCACATCCGGAGTTTTATGGTGATGTGATTTACAGACTTCGTAAGATTCTTGGACATATGCATTTTCAAAACCTATTTGTGAAACGTATAAGATTTTTCCTCAAAAAGATTATGATCCAACTATATTGCTGACTAGTCGCTTGAGTACAATTTGACCGTTGCCATAGTGGGTTATTTTTAGCACGGGCTTGAATGTTTAATTCTTTCCCGTGTTACTAATACTCTTGTCATAGAATTTTTGTTAGATGTTTTACATGTATTTACTTACTGTGCTGGAGGTCTTTCTGATTGTAAGGTTTAGGAACAGGGTTTATATTTTATGTACACTGTTCGTCTTTATAGGTTAATATAGGAGATAAGAGTGAGGTTGAGCGCCCCTAAATTCAGGTTTAACCCCCAGGGGTTGTTAATGGTTAATTTATAATTAATTATTGATTGCTGCTGACCGTACCAAGGCGGGCTCCTATATTCACTCATTGCTTTATGTTTGTCTTGTGTGTTGTTTTCTATTTAGTGTGTAGATGAAGGAATGGGATTGCGCGTGTGTGTATGTGTTTGTTATGGTATGACTGTGTGTGTGTTCTGCTGGAGAGGTGGGTGTATTGTTTGTGTTGCGTTTCCTGCTTGAGTCTTTCGTACTTACTTTAACGTCTTTTTATGTTCGCTAAGTCTCATGCCATTTTTTCTGCCTGTTCCACCGGTGTATACTGTGTCGCATTGTTTGAAAGGGATCTGATATACTATGTCACAGTTATGATATAGTTCTACTTTGTCCTTAGGATCATGGGTCGAAGTGTCTGATAGGGTTTCATGGCAATGGTTATGTTGTGTTTTCTGAAAACTCTGTCAATTTTTTCCGACACTCCCTTTATGTAAGGTAGTACTACTAAGCAGTTCGTCCTCTCTGTGTTGTCTGCCATCTTTTTCACTTTCTTGTTCCAAATAGTTTGTTTTGCCTTGATATTTTACTTTACACTGTCTATGGACCACTTCGGGGTAGCCACTTTTAAGGAGAGCTTCTTAAACGTGATTTTATTCCTTCACCTGGTCCTTTTTCTCTGACACTAGAGCGTAGCACCCGTATAGTAAGGTGCAAACCACCCCTAACGTGTGGTATAATGGATGTGAAGTCCATATACTGGTCCGAATGGGTGCCTTTTCTATATATCAACAGTCTCACACTATCATCTCCTTTTCTCACAATCAGTGTGTCCAAGAACGGGATTTAGTTGTCATTTTCTTCTTCATATGTGAATTGGATGCTGTTGGTATCATCTGTGTTGTTCAAATGTGAGGTAAGGTTGTCAATCTGGCATACCTTGATTTTCTTTTTAGGATATCATCTACATATATTTTCCAAACAGTGAGCTTGCAATCTATTATTATTATTATTATTATTATTATACCCGATTTATATAGCGCTCTTTTCACACAGGAGTTGTGCGTTCAAAAGCGCTTCACATGAAATTATATAAATGTAAATGTACCTACAAAGCGAGAAAGAGAAATAACTACATTCACAATAAAAATGATACAATATTGAGATGCATGGAAACATGGAAATTCTTTCAATATTATTACCAAGATTATAAAATTGTAATAGTAAGTTTGTAAAATCATTTTTAAAATGAGTCAAATAATTAAATAATCAATGGCATGATTAAAAACAGAGCGTTTTTTTTGTTTGTTTGTTTTTGTTTGTTTCAGTGTAGAGCTGGAGAGTAGTTCACAAATCGTAAAACGAATGTTTAAAACAATACTCTCCATGTTGTTTGGTTGAATTTGTTTGTTTGTTTGTTTGTTTCGGTGTAGAGCCGGAGAGCAGTTCACAAGTCGTAAAACGAATGTTTAAAACAATACTCTCCGTGTTGTTTGGTTGAGTATTGTATAATCCATGGCCGTGGTACACCCTTAGTTCATAAACATAATGATGTCCAAGAATTACACCATAGACCCCTAGCCAAATGGTTTCAAAGCGATTGGGCAATCCCTACCAGCAAGATCTACCAGACAGACACAAGGTCAATGGTACAACTCCAAAACTGCCATTTAGACCCACAGCATCCACAGCAAGAACACAACCCAGGGGTAGCAGTCATTGATTACCTACTTTCTTCTAATAGCAGATATTAAAGAAGTGAGTTTTCAAACGTTTTTGAAGGCTGCAATTGAGCTAGCACCTAATCAACAATTGGTCTTCTTAACCGTTCCCGAATTAACTATTTCCTTGCTTTCTCTACTATTCTACAAGCGTTCACTGTGGGGTATTTCAAATCTAGTCTTGGAGGGACGACATTCTTGTCTTTGCAACAGAGTTGAAAAAAGGTGATTCCGGTGTCGCGCAAACTGTTTGTTTTTCTTACATTTTCAAGCTTCTGACCTTTCTCAAACTTTCCTGTCCGTATTTTACGAATATCCTTGAATGTGTTCATTTAGTAGGTCAAGTCCATTTATATAGGATGTTCTTTTTTCACTACTTATATGTATACCAAGTTAAAGTCTACTTTCAGTCCGAATGACCGCTCAGCCGACTGTACATATACTACTTGAATAAGTTGTTACATTCAAGTTTCGACATCCACTGATGTCTTTGTCAAGAATCGATTATTCACCAGATAGTCAGTGCAGTACTCATAACAACTTGCAAATAAGACTGACATTGTAAAAAATCAAATTAAGTTAAGTCCATTGCATTTACTCATACGGGGTAAAATGCAAAATGACAAACTGTGCAGACGTTAAGTAGGGACATCCTTTAGGGGCTTTCTGCTCAGGATACACACACCGACGTTTAGGTTAAGTGTATTCCTCTTCAGTGGACTATTTTAAGTGAAGCATATACCTGTAAGTTGCCACTTCAAAACGTGATGTACTCTTATTGCCCATGTATCTATGACTCATACAAAATAATGTATCATACACATGTTACATAGCCAAATACCAAACTATGAATGTTCAGATACACAACATTTTAATGATGTTGGTGTGGTAATCTACCTGTACACAATAACATTTTATGAAGTTCCATGCAAAATAACACAGTGGACACTCTTTGCTTTAATTAACCCTTGCTGACAAGGAGTTTTCGTCTTACTGCCAAATATCCTCTGCATTCGTAGTGTTTACTGCAATTCTTTTAAAAATCGGATTAATGGCTGTATTAAAAAAAAGAAATGGATCCTTATCAGACGCCACGTTACGTGGTTTCTGATCAGAATCCAAATTGTTTGAAAAGTCGCATTTTGGTGACGTTGGCAGTGAAAGAGTTAAAAGCTTTATTCGCTTGTCTTTAAATATTCTAACCAGTTCTAGAAAAACAAAGCTGTTTTCAATAAACATATTTGCCCCCGGTGGCATCCATGACAATATAGTTATTCTGAATATTTATTAAGTTAAACTTAAACTTAGACAAAGCATCCAATAATGTGATAATTGTATGACGATTACATTATGTTGATACTTTAAACCAGGAACTTGTGAATACCAATTCCTATACAACGACTAATTTAACGGAGCATAATGTAGTTTATCACATAAACGTGCAAAATATAGAGGGCCGTAAAAATCGTATGGCCCACTGGGCATATATTTTATACTAATTTTCGAATCACCAAAATACTGTACTACTACGCCGACTGTAAATCAGTAAAGAGAATCTAGACAAACTTAGATCACCACTAGGTATTGAAACATTCCCAAGTGTCCTAGAAACATTATTCCGAGCAGTCCCGCAAACTCAGGCTGCAAATCAGGCTGCATAGAGCTCTAGTATTAACAGTGATTCAGACTGTTTTTCAAATTCAGACGTTACAATGATAATGACGTCATGTTGCTCTAACGACGTTATTTTGAAAAGGAAACTAGATTCTAAATGTCAACTGATCATATTTAGTCAATTACAGCAATTTTTAAATTAAATATTAATTTAAATTTGAATATGGTATCAGAGAAGTCTTTTCACAGCACATTGATGTTGATTTTCTTTATTTTAGTTTGATAGGTATTTTTCATTACGGATGAATACAACCGAATAACGCCTATGACGAATCGTTTCCTAAGAGCCGAGGGCAAAAGTGAAAGTACGACCGTTCGGATTTTCGTGTCATTTTGGTGTTTATGTGATAAATAGGATATCAAATTCGTGTGTGTTCAGTCGTGAATTTATTGAACTCGTTGGATAAAATGATATGTTGCTCGCCAAGGCTCGCAACATATGATTTTATCCAACTCGTTCAATAAATTCACGACTGAACACACACTCATTCAATATCCTCTATATCTGATCATCTTGATACTTGTAAACAATTAAAAGCTGACGTCAACATTATATGTCATAAACTTCCTACTATGTACTGGATACCAAAACTCCACAAAACACCACATAAGTCTCGTTTTATTGCTAATTCAAGTGCATGTACTACTACTAAGCTTTCCAAACTTTTGACATCGTCTTTAATTAAAATCAAAGAACATGTTCAAAGGTATTGTGACAAGACTTACGAAAATTCTGGACTTAATCTGTTTTGGTCTATCAAAAACTCGAATGAAATTTTGACGAAGCTTGAACATAGAAAATACCAAGCTTGCAATATTAGTACGTATGACTTTTCAACACTATATACTACCTTACCTCATAATTTAATAAAAGCTAAACTTATACAACTTATTGAAAAGACTTTTGCCAGAGAAAGGAAACTATTTCTGGGGTGTAATACTGATCGTGCTTTTTTTTTCAAATGACACGGTTAAGCATTACACTATGTGGACTTGCACCGATGTCTGTAAATCACTATCATTTCTTCTGGATAATATTTATGTACGTTTTGGGAGTACCATATACCGCCAAGTGATTGGTATCCCTATGGGTACAAACTGTGCGCCCCTTGTCGCAGACCTATTTTTGTACTGTTATGAGAGGGACTTTATGCTAAGTCTAAAACCTGATACACAGGCAGATATGATCGAAGCCTTTAACAACACATCGCGCTATCTAGATGATATTTTTAATATAGATAACCCATTTTTTGATACGTTGTTTCCTTTTATTTACCCAAAAGAATTACGCCTTAATAAAACAAACGAGTCAAATTTATCGGCACCATTTTTAGATTTGGATCTTTTAATAAATAACGGTATTGTTTCTTCTAAGATTTACGATAAACGAGATGATTTTGATTTTAGTATTGTAAACTATCCTCATCTAGATGGCGATGTTCCCCGTTCTACATCTTACGGGGTTTATATTTCACAACTTATTCGTTTTGCTAGGGCTTGTACCTCTGTTGAGGACTTCCACATTCGTAATAAAACTATTACTGAAAAGCTTCTTAAACAGGGATACAGATTTCATAAACTTCGTAAAACATTTTCTAAATTCTTTTATAGAAATCTTCCTCTCATTAACAAGTTTAAATGTAACTTAAAGTCTTTTCTGCGGCAAGGTATTTCACATCCGGAGTTTTATGGTGATGTGATTTACAGACTTCGTAAGATTCTTGGACATATGCATTTTCAAAACCTATTTGTGAAACGTATTAGATTTTTCCTCAAAAAAGATTATGATCCAACTATATTGCTGCGCACTTCACGTTTGGTTATCGATCAATCTACAATTGATAACTATGCTTTCCTCTTTGGTTGTGCGACGACAGACAGGGCTTAGCACTACATGATGATGTATCTCTAAAGCCGTCCTTAACCGGGAGAGTTATGTCGGATTTTCGTGCTTTGGTTTTTCTCTCCCTCTCTGTCGTACCCTAAACCCTCCCATGTCTTACAGTTACTCGTGACTACAGACTATTCGCTTGAGTACAATTTGACCGTTGCCATAGTGGGTTATTTTTAACACGGGCTTGAATGTTTAATTCTTTCCCATGTTACTAATGATCTTGTCATAGAATTTTTGCTAAATGTTTTACATGTATTTACTTACTGTGCTGGCGGTCGTTTTGATTGTGAGGTTGTGGAACAGGGTTTATATTTTATGTACACTGTTCGTCTTTATAGGTGAATATAGGAGATAAGTGTGAGGTTGGGCGCCCCTTAACCCAGGTTTAACCCCCCTGTGGTTGTTAATAATTAATTAATTTATAATTGATTAGTGATTGCTACTGACCGTACCAAGGCGGGCTCCTATGTTCACTTAGCTTTATGTTTGTCTTGCGTGTTGTTTTCTGTTTGGTGTGTAGATGAGGGAATGGTGTTGCGTGTGTGTGTGGTTGTGTGTGTGTTTGTTATGGTATGGCTGTGTGTGTGTTCTGCTTTAGAGATGGGTGTATTGTTTGTGTTGCGTTTCCTGCTTGAGTCTTCTTTCGTATTTATTAGGTCAAGGTCAGGGTCAAATCAAATTGTAGTTGGGTAAAATGGGTGTATTGGTAATGGTCCAGGGCAACAACCGTATAAGCATCAAAGCTTTGTAGTCAATAGTGTTGATGCTACTACACGAAACGGTAAAATCTAGTTAAACACGAAAAAGCCAATTTAAAATATTCTAAGTCCAAATTAGGTAAAGCTCAACGTCAAAATCAAGGTTAGATCATTTGGATGGATTAGTAGTGGTCCAAGGCAAGAAATGTTTAAGTATTAAAGCACTGTATACAGTTGTGTTAGAGTTAGAAAAATCGGTAAAATCTAGTTAAGAAAGAAATATCCAATTTACAATATTCTTAGTCCAAATTAGGTCAAGATAAAGGTCAAAATCACGGTTGAATGTGATCGGTGGATTGGGAATGGTCCAATACAACCAACTGTATAAGTATCCCCAAGAATTTGAGTAAGCAGTGTTGGAGCAAGACAAACCGGTAAAATCTAGTAAACCTGTAACGGACGCACGGACGGAAGGACAGACGCACGGACGAACAGGACAGGACAATCACTATATGCCTCCGCATCTACAGATGCAAGGACATAAGAACATTTCTTATATACCTGTGTTTTAAGACTGTTAGGCTGTTGACATGATTGACTCTTTGAACGTGGTTCTGAGCCACACAGTGCATTTTAGAGTCATAACAGAATCGTACTCTTTTTCGAATGCTTTAGTTTCATACTGAGTTCAGCAGGTACTTCTAGAACTACACGTGCCATATAAAATTATTGAAAGCAATTTCAACTAGTGGTAAAGTTCAGATTTTTATGCCCCCAGAATCTACGATTCGGGGGCATATAGTTTTTGTCATGTCTGTTGGTTTGTCCGTCAGTCTGTCCGAGCGCACGAAAGGTCCTTTGTTGGGTAGGGAGAACAATAGACTCCATTCATTCTGTGATTGCCCTATTGTTATTGTTGGGTATTTTAGTGTACTGTTGGGTACTTTTAAACAAAAAATATACCCAACAAATGTCCAACTGTGAGAACGTCCGTCCGTCTGTCCGTCCGTCTGGCTGTGCCAAAAACCTAAACCTTGGCTATAACTCTTGCATTTTTGTACCTGGACCTTTTATACTTGGCATGTGTCTTTCCTGTATCAAGACCTTTCCATCTATACAAACCTTTTTGACCTTGTGACCTTGACCTTGACATTTGACCTACTTTTGTAAAACTCTTTAAATGGCTATAACATTTGCACCAGTAGGCCCAGGGCTTTCATATTTTGTATGTATATTTCTTTTGTCAAGACCTTTCCAACCATACCAACATCTTTAACCATGTGACCTTGACCTTGACCTTAGACCTATTTAATCAAACTTTAACCAAAAACCTTAACCTTGGCTATAACTTTTGCATTTTTAAACCGGGGCCTTTTATACTTGGCATGTGTATTCCTCAGGGCAAGACCTTTCCAACCATATAAACTTTTTGACCTTGTGACCTTGACCTTGACATTTGACCTACTTTTGTAAAAATCTTTAAATGGCTATAACATTTGCACCAGTAGGCCCAGGGCTTTCATATTTTGTATGTATATTTCTTTTGTCAAGACCTTTCCAACCATACCAACATCTTTGACTATGTGACCTTGACATTGACCTTTGACCTATTTAATCAAACTTTAACCAAAAACCTTAACATTATCTATAACTTTTGCATTTTAAAACCTGGGCCTTTTATACTTGGCATGTGTATTCCTCATGGCAAGACCTTTCCAAGCATATAAAACTTTTTGACCTTGTGACCTTGAACTTGAAATTTGACCTACTTTTGTAAAAATCTTTAAATGGCTATAACATTTGCACCAGTAGGCCCAGGGCTTTCATATTTTGTATGTATATTTCTTGTGTCAAGACCTTTCCAACCATACCAACATCTTTGAACATGCGACCTAAACCTTGACCTTTGACCTATTTAATCAAACTTTAACCAAAAACCTTAACCTTGGCTATAACTTTTGCATTTTTGCACCTGGGCATTTTATACTTGGCATGTGTATTCCTCATGGCAAGACCTTTCCAACCATACAAAACTTTTTGACCTTGACCTTGACATTTGACCTTCTTTTGTAAAAATCTTAAAATTGCTATAACATTTGCACCAGTTAGCATAGGGCTTTAATATTTTGTATGTATATGTTTTGTGTCAAGACCTTTCCTACCATACCAATATCTTTGACCATGTGCCCTTGACATTGACCTTTGACCTATTTAATCAAACTTTAACCAAAAACCTTAACATTGGCTATAACTTTTGCATTTTTAAACCTGGGCCTTTTATACTTGCCATGTGTATTCCTCATGGCAAGACCTTTCCAACCATATAAAACTTTTTGACCTTGTGACCTTGACCTTGAAATTTGACCTACTTTTGTAAAAATCTTTAAATGGCTATAACATTTGCACCAGTAGGCCCAGGGCTTTCATATTTTGTATGTATATTTCTTTTGTCAAGGCCTTTCCAACCATACCAACATCTTTGACCATGTGACCTGCACATTGACCTTTGACCTATTTAATCAAACTTTAACCAAAAACCTTAACATTGGCTATAACTTTTGCATTTTTTAACCTGGACCTTTTATACTTGGCATGTGTATTCCTCATGGCAAGACCTTTCCAACCATATAAAACTTTTTGACCTTGTGACCTTGACCTTGAAATTTGACTACTTTTGTAAAAATCTTTAAATGGCTATAACATTTGCACCAGTAGGCCCAGGGCTTTCATATTTTGTATGTATATTTCTTGTGTCAAGACCTTTCCAACCATACCAACATCTTTGAACATGCGACCTTGACCTTGACCTTTGACCTATTTAATCAAACTTTAACCAAAAACCTTAACCTTGGCTTTAACTTTTGCATTTTTGCACCTGGGCATTTTATACTTGGCATGTGTATTCCTCATGGCAAGACCTTTCCAACCATACAAAACTTTTTAACCTTGACCTTGACATTTGACATTCTTTTGTAAAAATCTTAAAATTGCTATAACATTTGCACCAGTTAGCATAGGGCTTTAATATTTTGTATGTATATGTTTTGTGTCAAGACCTTTCCTACCATACCAATATCTTTGACCATGTGCCCTTGACATTGACCTTTGACCTATTTAATCAAACTTTAACCAAAAACATTACATTGGCTATAACTTTTGCATTTTTGAACCTGGGCCTTTTATACTTGGCATGTGTATTCTTCATGGCAAGACCTTTCCAACCATACAAAACTTTTTGACCTTGTGACCTTGACATTTGACCTACTTTTGTAAAAATCTTTAAATGGCTATAACATTTGCACCAGTTGGCCCAGGGCTTTAATATTTTGTATGTATATATCTTGTGTCAAGACCTTTCCAACCATACCAACATATTTGACCATGTGACCTTGACCTCGATCTTTGACCTATTTAATAAAACTTTAACCAAAAACCTTAACCTTGGATATAACTTTTGCATTTTTGCACCTTGGCCTTTTATACTTGACATGTGTTTTCCCTTTCTAACCATACAAAACTTTTTGACCTTGTGACCTTGACATTTGACCTACTTTTGTTGAAATCTTTAAATGGCTATAACATTTGCACCAGTAGGCCTACGGCTTTCATATTTTGTTTATATATTTCTTGTGTCAAGACCTTTCCAACCATACCTACGTTTTTGCCCTTGTGACCTTGACCTTTGACCTTTATTTGTATAAATCTTTATACGCCTATAACATTTGAACCAGTAGGCCTAGAGCTTCCATACTTTGTATGTTTCTTGTGTTAAGACTTCTCCAACCATGCCAATGTTTCATTTACCCTACGACCATGACTTTTGACATACTTTTGCAAATAAGCATTACATTACAGAACATGATGCTGGCTGGGGGCATTTGTGTTTCACAAACACATTGTTTTTCATCTGATCATCACCAAACTTTCTGAAAATGTTTGTTGACATAAAATGGAGACCAATTTGGATAACCAGCGGCACCAATTTAAGCTAGGCCCTTTGGAGTAATGGCCCTTGAAGTCCTCAAAATGGCGCTCCACTACAGTTTCAGCTCTCTAACTTTTACGTTTGATAGTCTGGATTCCCCTCCCTGTATCATCGGGGGCATTCGTGTAACTGGGACACGCTCTTGTTCTTATATTAACATTGATTTTGAAAAGAGAAACGTGTAACATACAATTAGAACCATAATTTTATAATCTGCAAAGCACAGACATAATATGGTATAAAAGACAACGGTCCTGATATATACATTTAAAAGGAAAGAAGAAACTGCCATGAGAAAGAAAATGATTGTGATATTTTCATAAATTTAGAAACGGATTTCTAATATATATATATAACAGATCTTGTTATAATTTATGTGCTTGTTGTTCTAGATTTCAATAGATATGATGTTTTTTACATGTCTGTATAAACCTCAACCTGTATATCTGTTCAGGGATCCAGATAAGGGGGGTATTTCCAAAATTAAAATCTTTATTTCTCCATTAAACCATATTGAGTCACTACTCATAAGAATCGTCTATTCGATGCAATTCTAATAAGTAGTAACATTATATGATGGAATGCTTGAACCAGTGAGAAAATGTTGGCTTTGTTCAGTTAACTCCCTGTTATCTGGAACCATGCATGTATAATAAAGTAACAAAGTCCATAGCTCCAGAAAATGAATGGCCTTAGCAAATACATGTACATGTATATTGAAGCAATTATGATGTTCTAAGGATTCTAAATTATGACAGCAAGTTTGAGCATGTCAAACTATTGTATTAGGGAGCTCTTTAATTTTGGAAATGGAATTTTAAATGAAAAATTAAAAATTTAGAATTTTCAAAAAGATATGTTCTTTTATGGTAGCGCTGAAATTTGGAGAGTAATTTTATCTTTCAGGCTGTGTTTATTTAATCCTTAATCCCATAGCATGTTATAGTTTTTGCAGAAACGAAATTTGAAAGTAAAGTAGAATATGTTTCTTATAATGCATATAGCCATGAACCTATAAAGTGGAAATATTTCTTCAGTGGAGGAACAAATACGAGGTATTGATAGCCAGGAACGAACTATGTAATCAAATTAAGCAATGTATACTTTTGGTTAGTTGTGTCTCGTTATACTGAGACTTTTCTTAGTTTATTTTGGCTTTTTTTTTTAGGCTTGCTGAATGGTGAATTTGTGTCAACACGAAATCGTCATGAATAATTTGTTTTGTTCATCTGGCATATCAAATTATCGGCGTTGTTCATTGTTGAGGTAAACACTAATAAATACGAAAGACTCAAGCAGGAAACGCAACACAAACAATACACCCACCTCTCAAGCAGAACACACACACAGTCATACCATAACAAACACATACACGCAATACCATTCCTTCATCTACACACTAAATAGAAAACAACACACAAGACAAACATAAAGCAAAGTGAATATAGGAGCCCGCCTTGGTACGGTCAGTAGCAATCAATAATTAATTATAAATTAACCATTAACAACCACTGGGGGTTAATAAATAAATACGAAAGACTCAAGCAGGAAACGTAACACAAACAATACACCCACCTCTCAAGCAGAACACACACACACAGTCATACCACAACAAACACACACACACACACACACACACACACAATGCCATTCCTTCATCTACACACTAAAAAGAAAACAACACGCAAGACAAACATAAAGCAAAGTGAATATAGGAGCCCGCCTTAATGGACTTAAACCTGGGTTTAGGGGCGCCCAACCTCACTCTTATCTCCTATATTCACCTATAAAGACGAACAGTGTACATAAAATATAAACCCTGTTCCACAACCTCACAATCAAAAAGACCGCCAGCACAGTAAGTACATACATGTAAAACATCTAACAAAAATTCTATGACAAGATCATTAATAACATAAGAAAGAATTAAACATTCGAGCCCGTGTTAAAAATAACCCACTATGGCAACGGTCAAATTGTACTCAAGCGACTAGTCTGTATTTACGAGTAACTGTAAGACATGGAAATTTTCAGGGTACGACAGAGAACGAGAGAAAAAACAAAGCACGAAAATCCGACATAACTCTCCCGGTTAAGGACGGCTTTAGAGATACATCATCATGTAGTGCTAAGCCCTGTCTGTCGTCGCACAACCGAAGAGGAAAGCATAGTTATCAATTGTAGATTGATCGATAACCAAACGTGAAGTGCGCAGCAATATAGTTGGAGCATAATCTTTTTTGAGAAAAAAATTAATACGTTTCACAAATAGGTTTTGAAAATGTATATGTCCAAGAATCTTACGAAGTCTGTAAATCACATCACCATAAAACTCCGGATGTGAAATACCTTGCCGCAGAAAAGACTTTAAGTTACATTTATACTTATACTAAAACCACATTCTGGTCTCAGTTTAGTAACAGTCCTTTGATTTTCACATCTTCATGAACATCATGTTCTGCACAGTGTCAGTGTCCCCAATGGCTGATTAAAATACCAAAGAGGGCTGGCTGCTTCAATCAGGCATAAAATAAATCAGAATCAAATACTCTGCAAACTATTCTCTGACACTTTTACTCATAAGTGCTCCAATTGCCTATCTGAAGTGAATTCTATTGTTGAGCATATTCTGTGTACATGTAAACATACACTGGTATCCAGAATAGAAGTATATAATGTTATCATTTCTGTGTGGGGCAGGGAAAAGTTGGCATTATTCTTCGATCTCCAGCACAGGCTCACGGTAATAGCATTGTTGACGGGTTTCCGTACACTTATGGCGAGTGACCAACAAATTTTGTATTTCTACAAAAAAACAAGCAGATACATAGCTGCTATGTTTAACATGATATAAAAGTAGCATTTCTGTGTTGTATAGTATAGTGATGTATTCAGCTAATCTGTTATTAATTGATCACTAATGGATGTACCTTGGACATCTGTTGTGGCCGCTGACTGCTTGGTGAGGGATAGAACTGATGTAGGGAGTCCCCGCTGGAACGCTATGCATCTTTAATGTTCAGCACTCGGCGGTCAGCTGTATTCTGTTTTAGACCGCGCTTCTTCTGTTTGGTGGTCGCTTAATACAGGATTAGTTGACATGTGTGTCTTTTGTATTATTATCATTTTTCCTCTTTTCAATGTTTGCTTAACCCATTTGTGCCCACGATCCCATACATTGGACATAGACAAACAGTGTAGACTCTGATCAGACGCCGCATTATGCGGTGTATGATCTGAGTCTATACTGCTTGCTGATAGGAATTTAATAGAAAACATAAATGGATATAGTAAAACGAATTAATGCCTACATATTCCACAATAATTGGCGTAGAAGAAACTTTTTCGTTGAGCAGAACTTCACCGGTCTACATTCTGTATCTCCACAATGTTTTCTCAGACCAACTGAATCAACTTTTAATCCAAATTCCAATCACATTATTTTGCAATTTGCCAGACATAATTATTGCAACATCTTGTACTCCTTGATTTCAAGGATCATAATTTAGATCTACATGATTCATGTTGCATTTCAAGCGAATATAACACATTTGAATCGAGAGTTGCATATTAAAAATTGCTGAAAATGACAATGCTTGAACGAATGCGAGTGGCTCTAGAACGACCGCAAATTGATCTAAACTGTCAAATGAGTAGCGAACAGAGCTAGGTGAAATCCAACAAGAAGGAGGAATAGACATATTTTTTATGTAAGAATAGTGTAAATATACTTGTTTTTCGTGCATTAATATCAATACAGTTATCGGGCTTCTCCACGTAAAGAGGCGTATTAACCCTTTATTTGGGGCTTGAAATCTATGTACGAACTAATTTAGGTCTAGCAAGCTGTTCAGTCTCTTTAAACAGTCATGCAACATCGGTTGAGCTATCATTACATACTTGACTTTGAATTACCCACTTCTTTTAATAAGATTTTATGTTTTCATTTACCACATAATCAGTTCGTATATCTTTCTGGTGGAGAGTTCATATCATCACTTAAAATGACATACGTTTATTAAATACATGATAAAGCTATAGACGGTGGTTTCAGTTACCGGTTTTCGAAGAACACTGTCACCAGTTTACTTACGAGTAAGTGTCACAGATATTAAAAGTGTACCCATGTTTAAATCCAGTTTTATACATTGTTTTAGACATAAACAACCCATAACTTTACAGGAATATAGGAAATTTAAATATAAGTTTAACCTTTTATTTTTCAAATAAGGTAAACATGCAGAGTCAATACACATACTCGATACTTCGAACTCGCTTAAACTGATCATACCAGCATTTCATTAGTTGAATTCCAATAAGTCGATCTCGCTCAAGTCGAACATATCCGCATTTCAAAGTTACAACATGGCTAAGCAACGTTTCAACTTTAAAATATTGGTACGTTCGAACTATCGCGAGTCGGAAGAATCGAGTTTCCACTGTGTGTATAGTTTTTGAAAGAGTTGAAAAATATCACTGCAAATACGGTATTATTTGATGATTCAGTCATATTTCTTTTCCAGCCAGGAAAGCCAACCCTTGATGGTGTTACCAAAGCAGATACTATTCAACTGAGATGGCAACATCCAAGAAGATTATATGAAGAACATCAGTACCAGATAAGATATAAAACTACTTCACCATCAGACACATGGAAGTTTTATCATGAAACTTTCCTGGAATGTGCAGTGGTATTGGAAAAGCTGAAGTCTGATTCGACCTTTATTTTCCAAGTTAGAATGGTTAACAACGACAAGGAGGGGCCATACAGTAGTCAAAGTGATCCAATACACACAAAGCAGTCAGCTGCAATACGTCTTATACATCACTCAACTAAATTACAAAATTCTGAAAGTATTCCTACCATAATAAAACTTACCCTTGAGGAAAACATGCAAGCGAGAAACACAGGGGCAAATACAAGGAAGTTTTTATTAGGTAATTCAAATTTTTAGCTCACCCGAGCCCAAAGTGCTCAATGTGAGCTATTGTGATCGGTCGCCGTCCGTCGTACGTCGGTGTCCGTGTCGTCTGTTCACAATTTGTTTCAAATAACTTCTTTTCTTCGGAAACCAATGACCCAATTTTAACCAAACTTGGTCAGATACATGCAGTAGTTGTGGGATACGTTTAAACATATTTTATTTTATAATACAAAAACCATGGCGGACAGAGGGCGTGGTCATTTTCCGCATTCACATTATATTGACAACCAAAGTCAAAACTAAAAATCTTCTATTCAATAACCGTAAGTGCTAGGACAACCAAATTTGATAAGAAGCGTCATGTTATGAAAATCTGAATAAGGGGAGATCCTTTGAAAGCACAGAAAACAAAACAAATACTGAAAATTGCAGACTCGGTTTAATTGAGTCTGTTCATGAGCAATACTGAAATGTGCAACAGTGCTCAGACCCTTTTCTAAGATTGTTCAAATAATGACCCCGTGTCAAACACGGCCCCCGTCCCGGTGCTTATTAGTTTTACATAGGAAAAGATTTTAAACTCTACTACTCTGAAACCGTTAGATCCAGTTATTTTATATTTTACATGTCGCTTTGCCTGATTGTCCTCTGCCAAGATTGTTCATATTATGACCCGGGGTAAATATGGCCCCACCTTTGGGCTTACCAGTTTTACATAGACTTATCATTGATTTCAGGGCATTTACAGTTGAAAGTTGAATTCCGCTTAAGCTGGTGCTAGGGGGCGTGAGCACTGTTGCATATTTCAGTTTTACTCATTAACAGACTCAATTAAACCGAGTCTGCAATTTTCAGCATTTGCTTTGTTTTCTGTGCTTTTAAAGGATCTTCACTTATTCAGATTTATATAATTCACAACAGCAGATGTTAAGTGCTTGTGAGACGGCTGTAAAAAGTCGCCCCGTACTTCATTCTCAGTGTTGTTATACTTTCTGGTCCTTTGGAATTATTGATTTCAGGGCATTTACAGTTGAAAGTTGAATTCCGCTAAAGCTGGTGCTAGGGGCGTGATCACTGTTGCATATTTCAGTATTACTCATGAATAGACTCAATTAAACCGAGTCTGCAATTTTCAGTATGTGCTTTGTTTTCTGTGCTTTCAAAGGATCTCCCCTTATTCAGATTTATATAGGAAAACCTCTAAAATATTTTTCTCTGAAACTGTAAGGCCAATGCCTTTGATATTTGACATGTAACTTTGTCTTATGGTCCTCTTCCAAGATTGTTCAAATCATGACCCTCGGGTAAAAACTGGTCCTGCCCGGGGGTTGTCAGTTTTACATAGACTTGTATAGGAAAACCTTTAAAAATCTTCTTCTCTGAAACGATAAGGACCAAACCTCTTACACTTGACATGTTGTTGTGTCCTCTACCACGATTGTTCAACTGATAATTCCATGTGTCAAAAAGGGCCCCGTCCCAGGGTTTATCAGTTTACATAGACTTGTATAGGAAACACCTTTAAAAATCTCCTCTCAAGCCGTCAGACCCGACCTTTTATATTTCACATGTAGCTTTGCCTTATAGTCCTCTACCAAGTGTGTTCAAATAATGATCCCAGGTCAAGAAATGGCCCGTCCCGGGGCTTAACAGATTTACAGACTTTATACCGGAAACCCTTAAAAACAATTTCTATGAAAACATTTGCAAGAATTCAATATTATTGTGAATGAATATTATTTAGGTGACCCTTTATTAGGACTATTTATATAACTTCCGTACTTTACCTTTTTGCTCAAATAGTAATAATGACAAACAGATTCTGAGTTACTTCTTAATGCAACAGTCCACACACATGCAATGACAAACTTTAGTTTGCACCGAGTATACCACAATGGGTAGAGATTAAGTACTGCATGCGGCTCTTGTATTTTTAATTGTACCTTGCGCTTGAAGATTCTTTGTAGTGTATTCGTAAATATTTGAAACTCTTTCAGCAGAAAATACCGTTTCCATCACTGATGTTAAAATTGTATTTTATATCCATTTTAGGAAGTCCCAACCTGACAATTTGCAAAGAGAAGACAATAATGCTGGTAGGGGCCATGGGATCTGGAAAAAGCACGCTTGTTGACGGCATCATCAATTATATCTTAGGTGTAAACTGGGATGACCCTTTCCGCTTCACTGTAGTTGATCTGGAAGAAGAAAGAAACGTTCTAAATTATCAGGTATGTGTTGTGAGTACTGTGTTAAAATGTGACGCCATAGTCGTATACTTGTAAGTTGAGACGTTTTTATTTCCCAATCAAACAAAAATCAACACCATTGCAATGCAATAAATTAACAAAAATGTATTCATAATATCGTCTATTGAAAACCAGACCCTATCATCTCTAGTTTTCAAAAATTTTCAGGAACTGCAAAAAACTGTTGCAAACCTTCAATTCATGGTATTTAGATTAAATATTCTGCATATTCACTCTCTGTGGTGTGTTTCAAACATACACATGCACATTTACTTCAAATACTTTAAAATATGTTGATTATGAGGCAAATAACTTTTTTTTCTGGCTGGCCAAATTTGGGAGAATACCAGGCATTTTTTACCTGCCAGAACATAGTATCTCACAATAGAATATTCTGGCAGGTGACATTTAGGAAAATTATGATGAATTTAGAGAACAATACTGTTGCATCTGGCTTTGAAAGGTTGTGGCAAAACTAGTAATGATAAAAGGTTGGCGATTTGGATAGCCAGACCGTCTCATATACTAATAAAATGTTCTGGCTTTCAGTAAAACGTTACTTACGGAACAAAAATCTGATACAGAGTGTGTCATATAGAGATAGTACTATTTGGAATAATCAAAACAAACTTTGTAAATTAAGTTTATTGTGCTAGAAAGATGTATACATAGATGTAATGATCTGGCAAGTAAAAAATATGATTTAAAGTACACAAAAAGGAGTACAGAATAGTTTAAGTATTGGTACTACGGTCTGGCTTTTATTAAACCATACCTTCAAACACGATAGTTGGTGCTGAAACAAATCAACTCGATGGTCATTAAAGCTGAAAATGTTGATAATGCTTGTCAAATATATATTTTGTAAGAGTAAACACTATTGAAACTGTACTGTCATATTTCACTTTAAAAGTCCAATAAATTTAATTTAGATTCCTCAAAGTTTCAGTTGCTTCAAACATTACATCATACTTTCCTCATGCACATTACATAAGTATACATGACTTTGTATACTCAAGCCTTAAGTAAAAGAACTAATAATTGTAGGTATAATATTGTAGGCAGATCTTCTCTCAAACTAAGGAAAAACAGTTATCATGTTAATACCATACCAACACAAAATTCTATTGTTTAATCCGCGGCTAATATTTAACTTGACTAAAGTCTGTGATACATTAATTATTTTGTTAATTTTCAGTATGAGCTTTTTATCATACAGATACAGTAATCAATTAAAAATCTCATACACAGACAATTTTAATGGCAACTGAATAAGTGTGTTTTTCTCATAATTACAAACTACTTCACTATAATAATATACATGTCGTATGCATTTTGCTTTGTGGTAACTTTCTAGTACCTTTATGTATCTAGATCATTTTCTTACGGATGAAAATCGGCAGTCATTAAAGGATCTTAAAAGGCATGCCCTGGTCCAATATTGTAAGTCCTTCGGATACTTTATCATACTGATTTTTTATGCTCAGTAGTCATTTAAAGACACAGTCAATATACCTTTACACCAACAACACCAGTATCAAAGCCAATACATTAATTGTAATGGTCATTTGGCAAAAGGTATACATTAGTTTGTACCATTTGTTTCACTCTGTTGGCAGGATATAAGAGGCACTGATGAAAAACACTGTTTTTGCATTGCATAATGACATTATATATTTTAGTAAGGAAGGTGTTAGTTCAATTCATTCCAACACAACCATGGCTCTCATGATATTGATTACCCTATTCCTGTTGATAACAGAGTTTCCCACTTGTACAGAAGATATTTGAAAATATTGTAGCAAAAGACGATCTTGCTTATGATGAGCAATTTTCACCTTTTTACAATACTTCAAATCTTATGTTAATATTTTTGGAAAACAAAATATTTATAAATTGTATATTTTGATAGCAATAAAAGGTTGATTCAGAGACTTAATGTGTGGAATAATTCAAACATAGTCCTGTTGAGTTTAGTCAATGTCAGTGTCAACTTCTGATTCCTCTTTATCAGGTTCTGGTAATCGTTCCTTTATGCTTTGGCTGGCTGGTAAACCTTTTTAAAAGTCTTGGTATTCTGTTGGAATAATTCCTCGTTTGCACAAAGTGATGAGGTATTTCTTTTTTGCACTTGATACTGGAAGTTTTGTTTTGTACAAAGGCTTATTTCCTGCATTTTCAATTTACTTGCGAGCTTTACATACTGAAAGTCTTCCGCTTTATCAAAATTATACTTAAAGAAGCATGTTTCTGGTTTATCCTTTAAAAACCTCATCCAATTCATGTTCTTAATTTTGTCTGATTTTGTGGCCTTTGCTTCATGATAAGTTAGTGTTATGCGTATCTGCTCCTTTCTTTCGAGAACAGGACCTGACTGTACACATTTCTCCTCATTTCTTTCAATTTCACTAGTAACTTCCCCAAGGGTTTTGGCTGATATAGTTTGGTCTAAACGTGTATCTGCATTTGTTCTGTTTCATCGGTTACTTTTTCAGGGGTATTGACTGTACTGTTTGTTTCTACAACTGTCTCTGAGTTTGTTTTTTTTCTACTAGATGTTTCTCCATGGGTATTTTATGTACCTTTTGGCTCTACACCTGTCAATGCATTTGTTCCTTTCACACAAGATATTTCTGTCTGGGGTGTTGTCTGTACTATTCCGCTCTACACTTGTCACTGAGTGTGTTCCTTTCACACTAGGTATTTCTCCAGGGGTGTTGTCTGTACTTATTTGCGCTACACTTGTCTCTGTGTTTGTTCCGTTCACACAAGATATTTATCCAGGGGAGTTGTCTGTACTATTTACCACTAGCTCTACACATGTCGCTGAGTTTGTTCCGTTCACTTTAGGTATTTCTCCATGGGTGTTGTCTGTACTATTTGGCTCAAAACCTGCCATTGAGTTTGTTCCGCTCAAGCTAGATATGTCCTTAGGTTTATTGTCTGTACTATTTGGCACTACGCCTGTCATTGAGTTTGTTCCTGTTCCTCTAGATATTACCTCAGGGGTGTTGTCTGTACTATTTGGCTCTACACCTGTCATTGAGTTTGTTCCGCTCAAGCTAGATATGTCCTCAGGTTTATTGTCTGTACTATTTGGCACTACACCTGTCATTGAGTTTGTTCCGTTCAAGCTAGATATGTCTTCAGGTTTATTGTCTGTACTATTTGACTCTACACCTGTCATTGAGTGTGTTCTTGTTCCACTAGATATTTCCCTTGGGATGTTGTCTGTACTATTTGGCTCTACACCTGTCACTGAGTGTGTTCATGTTCCTCTATATATTTTCTCAGGGGTGTTGTCTGTACTATTAGACTCTACACCTGTCTTTGAGTGTGTTCTTTTGCTACATGTCGTTTCCTCAGGTGTGTTGTCTGTACTACTTGGCCCTACACCTGTCACTGAGTGTGTTCCTGTTCCTCTACATATTTCCCTAGGGGTGTTGTCTGTACTTTTTGACTCTACACCTGTCTCTGAGTATGTTCATGTTCCTCTAGATATTTCCCTATGGGTGTTGTCTGTAATATTTGGCCCTACACCTGTCACTGAGTGTGTTCCTGTTCCTCTAGATATTTCCTCAGGGGTGTTTTCTGTACTATTTGGCTCTACACCTGTCATTGAGTTTGTTCCGTTCAAGCTAGATATATCCTTATGTTTATTGTATGTACTATTTGGCACTGCACCTGTCATTGAGTTTGTTCCGTTCAAGCTAGATATGTCTTCAGGTTTATTGTCTGTACTACTTGGCCCTATACCTGTCACTGAGTGTGTTCCTGTTCCTCTCGATATTTCCCTAGGGGTGTTGTCTGTACTATTTGACTCTACACCTGTCTCTGAGTGTGTACTTATTCCTCTAGATATTCCCTAGGGTTGTTGTCTGTACTGTTTGACTCTACAGCTGTCTCTGAGTGTGTTCATTTTGTACTAGATGTTTCTCCAGGGGTGTTGTCTGTACTATTTGACTCTACACCTGTCTCTGAGTGTTTTCATGTTCCTCTAGATATGTCCCTAGGGATGCTGTCTGTAAGTTTTGACTCTACACCTGTCTCTGAGTGTGTTCTTTTTCTACAAGATGTTTCTCCAGGGGTGTTGTCTGTACTATTTGGCTCTACACCTGTCTCTGCGTGGTTTTTTCTATTAGATGTTTCTCCAGGGGTATTTTCTGTACTATTTGACTCTACACCTGTCTCTGAGTGTGTGCTTTTTCTACTAGATGTTTCTCCAGGGGTGTTGTCTGTACTTTTATACTCTACACCTGTCTCTGAGTGGTTTTTTCTACTAGATGTTTCTTCAGGGTGTTGTCTGTATTATTTGACTCTACACCTGTCTCTGAGTGTTTTTTTCTACTAGATGTTTCACTATGGGTATTTTTTCTGTTATAGTTGGCTCTTCACCTGTCACTGAGTTTGTTCCGTTCACGATAGAAATTTCCCCAGGGATTTTGTCTGTACTTGTTTGTTCTACACATGTAGCTGGGTTTTATCTTTTTCCATTTTATATTGCCCCAGGGACGTTGCCTTACTCTTTTTTTTGTTATGGTTTCTTCATTATGTTAAGGAATCTAGACTAGCTGATGCCTGAATAAACACCGCACCTTCTTCACCTGACCACATCTAGATACAATAAATTTCTTATTGTTACTTAATTTAAACCATTTCATTTTCATACACTTCTGCTGGGTTTACATAGTTATTATACTGATCATTAAATTGTCACTTTTGTCACTGAATCAAGATGGCTACATGTGGGAAAGTTAAGACCCTGTTTTGGAGCACATTGTTTGTGTTAAAAGCTCTCTAATCTTGGTCTACACTGTTTTTATAGTACTGATTGATGAGTACCCAGAATAAAATGGGTCGAACTAAATAACTAAAATTAAATTGCTTGCATTTAACACAATTACGCCATATATACGCCTTTAGATGCCTTTAAATTAATCCTCCAATGAAACAAACAGCTCCTTTTTATGCAGTCATGAATGAGTATTATAATAAATACTTTCTACATTATAGCAAATTATAGCTAAACACAGACTGAAAGTACACAGAATGTGCCTGAATGCACGTTCTCCTTTACTTTGAACCTGCTCTTAGTGGTTACCTATCTTCCAAACTAGAAATAGACTGTGGGGTAATGGGTTAAAAGAAAAATGAAAACGAATAAAATAAAATAATAAAACTTCTCACCTTTCAGTTAAATCATGTATAAATCTTGTGTACTGCCTAAATTCTATAAAGATGTGAAAGTTTGCTTTTTTTACTTCTAAACTACCCGAGGCAAGACAAAAACAAGTCCCACTTGAAACGTGATATAACAGGTTATCAACACCAATTAGCCATTTATTTGCCAAAGTGTGGATTCTTAAACATTTCATGTACAGGTGATACTGTCTGCTTTTCTTTTCACTTAATCTGGCTGATTACCTTTAATAAATACGAAAGACTCAAGCAGGAAACGTAACACAAACAATACACCCACCTCTCCAGCAGAACACACACACACAGTCATACCACAACAAACACACACACACACACACACGCGCAATACCATTCCTTCATCTACACAC
Source organism: Gari tellinella (assembly GCA_922989275.2). NCBI lineage: Eukaryota > Metazoa > Mollusca > Bivalvia > Cardiida > Psammobiidae > Gari > Gari tellinella. The sequence continues at coordinate 12,050,288 of OV277874.1, read as the reverse complement.
TAAATAGAAAACAACACGCAAGACAAACATAAAGCAAAGTGAATATAGGAGCCCGCCTTGGTACGGTCAGTAGCAATCAATAACCAACTATAAATTAATTAATTATTAACAACCACTGGGGGGTAAAACTTGGGTTTAGGGGCGCCCAACCTCACACTTATCTCCTATATTCACCTATAAAGACAAACAGTGTACATAAAATATAAACCCTGTTCCACAACCTCACAATCAAAAAGACCGCCAGCACAGTAAGTAAATACATGTAAAACATTTAGCAAAAATTATATGACAAGATCATTAGTAACACGGGAAAGAATTAAACATTCAAGCCCGTGTTAAAAATAACCCACTATGGCAACGGTCAAATTGTACTCAAGCGACTAGTCTGTAGTTACGAGTAACTGTAAGACATGGAAGGGTCTAGGGTACGACAGAGAGGGAGAGAAAAAACAAAGCACGAAAGAAAATCCGACATAACTCTCCCGGTTAAGGACGGGTTTAAAGATACATCATCGTGTAGTGCTAAGCCCTGTCTGTCGTCGCACAACCAAAGAGGAAAGCATAGTTACCAATTGTAGATTGATCGATAACCAAACGTGAAGTGCGCAGCAATATAGTTGGATCATAATCTTTTTTGAGGAAAAATCTAATACGTTTCACAAATAGGTTTTGAAAATGTATATGTCCAAGATTTTTACGAAGTCTGTAAATCACATCACCATAAAACTCCGGATGTGAAATACCTTGCCGCAGAAAAGACTTTAAGTTACATTTATACTTGTTAATGAGAGGAAGTTTTCTATAAAAGAATTTAGAAAATGTTTTACGAAGTTTATGAAATCTGTACCCCTGTTTAAGAAGCTTTTCAGTAATAGTTTTATTACGAATGTGGAAGTCCTCAACAGAGGTACAGGCCCTAGCAAAGCGAATAAGTTGTGAAATATAAACCCCGTAAGATGTGGAACGGGGAAAATCGCCATCTAGATGAGGATAATTTACAATACTAAAATCAAAATCATCTCGTTTATCGTAAATCTTAGAAGAAACAATTCCGTTATTTATAAAAAGATCCAAATCTAAAAATGGTGCCGACAAATTTGACTCGTTTGTTTTATTAAGGCGTAGTTCTTTTGGGTAAATAAAAGGAAACAACGTATCAAAAATGGATTGTCTATATTAAAAATATCATCTAGATAGCGCGATGTATTGTTAAAGGCTTCGATCATATCTGCCTGTGTATCAGGTTTTAGACTAAGCATAAAGTCCCTCTCATAACAAAAATAGGTCTGCGACAAGGGGCGCACAGTTTGTACCCATAGCAATACCAATCACTTGGCGGTATATGGTACTCCCAAAACGTACATAAATATTATCCAGAAGAAATGTTAGTGATTCACAGACATCGGTGCAAATAAATACGAAAGAAGACTCAAGCAGGAAACGCAACACAAACAATACACCCATCTCTAAAGCAGAACACACACACAGCCATACCATAACACACACACACACACACACACACACACGCAATACCATTCCTTCATCTACACACTAAATAGAAAACAACACGCAAGACAAACATAAAGCTAAGTCCACATAGTGTATTAACCAGAACCATGTATCGCTATATACAAGGATATGGCTGGAATCTCTGCAGGACATTTAATAAATATTAAGTGTGTATCGGGAAATAAAATTTTCTGGCAATAGTATTTCTATTGCTAAGTACTGTTCTGATAAAAACCAGAGAATATCATACTCAGATGATATATTCTGGCACTCCATAATTGCTTGTAATTTTCCTAACACTTTAAAACCATACTATTGTATGCCAAGATAACACAGACTGGCACAATATTTGAAGGCAAAAAGGGAAAATATATATTTTATCTGAAGATAAAACTCTCTAGCATAACAAATACCGATTGATTTTAGATAATATGTTTGATCTCTGATCAATAACTTTTGATATACTTGGAATATAGGTCTGAAATTTTGACAGAATATGTATTTTGCTAGATGAAAGGTTTTGGTTTTCAATAGACGATATATCGTTACAGGGGAAAAGTAATCAGTTATCGTTCAAACAAAATTAAATTGAATTCAATAATTGAATTTTAAAACACTCTAGCGATTTATTGTCATATAAATGGTTCAAAAGTCGACGCCTGATTCGATACCGCCGTACACTACGTCCTACCACTATGTGTGTGTTTTTCATTGATGCGTTTATTGGGAAAACATAAAACGTTCCCCCACCCTAACTCACTGTTACATTATAAATTACTTTTAGCAATGATGCAAGACTCGGTGAATTTGTTAAAGATTCAAAGCCGTCATTAAGACATGTTTTAAGTTTTATTCAAATAGGTCCATTAATTTTAAAAGCCCATGAGGGAAGTACATATGTATAAACATGACTGCCAGTATATCAGAAAATTAATAACAATATATGAAACGTATGAAGTATTGAACAAGTTTATTTTTTAGAAATGATACCATTAAGAACTAGAATTATTACACTCTTATGGTATATTTTTTAATGTAGATCTACTTAGATCACACTAAGAAGAATAAGAGTTATCCCGATGAAATCATAAATTTTACTAAGAGTTTTGATAGACAGTATGAGTTAGCACTAAACCTTACAGCATTAAACCTAACATATCACTTTACAAAGAAATCATCGTTATGAGGTGCGGTTTAACTCTTTGAACCCTAGTCCCGCATATAGGCGTGCTTTTCAAACAGTGTACATGTGAATGGTACACATGTCCTATGTAAACAGTTAAGACCCAGATCAGAGTCATCATGATGCCAAACATTGACAAAAACAACTCTTAAAAGTCAGAAAAGGACTAGTCTAAAATGGAAACTGGAATTGTCCATTTAAAGTTTCAGGGAGGAAAGAGTTAAACGGAATATCACCACAGTGTGTGATCCAGGGTCTTGTATCAGTTCGAGGTAGTTGTGTTATCCAGAGCATACGTAGCTTTGAGAGTGATCTTGATTACACAACCAACGAGAACTGATACAAGATCCCAGATCACACACTGTGGTCATATTCCTTTTATTATATACCTAAAGTGTTTAGGACTAGATCTATAATATGCAATTAAATATATGCATACATCTATACCTAAACTGTTTTGGACTAGATCTATAATATGTAATTAAATATATGCATACATGTAGGCCGCTATATGTTAAAATGCAATCTTAAACTATTTATGAAAGTCATGTTTCCACCAAACATTACGCCATGCAAAGCGTCGTTATTTATATTGATGACGTACATTATATTACTTTGTTCTTGGCTAAATCCGTTATTTGATCGGTTCGACAGAGAAGTGGCGTTTTGCAAATAACGGTAATTTAAGCGTTTTAGAGTATGAAATGAAGAGTTTTAAGCTTTATCCTTTATAGGAAAACAGTACTAAAGTGAGTGGTGTTGGTTATACACGCGTAAACTGGAAATGAACTGTTCAAAGGTTGTTTCTTTATTTAGAAATATCATCAAAACCTCAACATCCGAAAGTTTACGCGCACGGCTTGTGCAATTTGTGTTGCATAAAAGCAGTGACGTCACAATTGTGTAGCATATACACCATCTGATACAGACAATTTGATACGGAAAAAGATTGTTGAGCCTGTATTTGTTTGCACTTAAAATAGGTATATAATAAATCATTTTCTTTTTCTAATATGCCACAATATTTAGCAGTTTCTTTGCTATATATGTATATTGATAGGCCGTGGAAAGCCAAGTAACATTCCAAAACAGAATAGCACATGGTCTTGTAACTAAATTTACTTACAAAGGACATCTCTTTATCTATACGAGTATATGGGTAGTGTAAACACATATGTAAAGCAAACCACACTATTCGGCAATATTGGCATCTAAACTTCATGCTTTTCCCAATACATCTAAATCTAGCACAATATATGCAGTAAAACCTGATTTTAAGCTGCCAGCTGTTTTATATGGCCTATTAAATGACAAGGAAAATAAAAGTTGTGAGAGAGAGGGGTCATCTCAAAGTAAATTGCCAAAAAGACAGTTTTGACAATGGGATAATCACAAAAGCATGTTACAGCATGTTTCCGAAGAACAAAAATGTTACATTAAGAACCATTAAAGCAGACCTATTTGAGAATAATGAAATCTCAGTACAAATTGGGGAAACGTCTCATGATTTGTAGTTTAAAGACATTTCCTGTCCTACTTTCGGTGATAATGCCTAACCAGGCAATTATTTGCAACAGGCGTGCGTCTTGTGCACATACCTATAGCAAAGAACCATTGTACGAGCAGAGGCCCGATTTTATAGTTGATTTGGTTAAAAAAACATTGAAAAACATCAAGAGTATGAGAACGTCTGGGTCTCACCAGGAAAATTGAGATTGGTATAGCTTATGCTGCGTGCTTTTACAGTTACTTTCCCGCCAATAGAGAACAATGTGGGGAGTCCATCAAAGGACTGAGGAAATGTCTTTAAGTTTAGAAAAGCCAATATCAACTGGAAAGCGTTGGTGGAAAAACATGATCATACAACGAAAAAAATAATTAAGGTCAAGCAGTTGCATTTCTAATCAACCATTATCCTGCCGATTGCAACTTGAATACCTTTTTTAAACAGTTTGGTACAAGACCCGGATTCAAATGGTTTCGTTTATGACTAAATCCGTTTGGATCTTGATCAGACGCTGTGTAACGCAGCGACTGATCTGGTCCAAGGAAGGTTGACATTAGTTTTTATGTGTGTGCTTTGTTGGTGTTGTGTTTTTCGATTTTTAAAAGCAAAATTCCTAATTTTACTATTTTGCACGCGACAATTTCAAAGCAGAAAATATATTCGGCGAATTAATCTACATAATCTAACATAAGCATTGATTCAAGTACATGTATGGCAGCTAAGCATACCATTACCTAGTGCTATTCAGTGGAGGCTGTTCCACATTTGGATTTACACTTCTCTTAAGAAAGCTATATTAGAGCTATGCTCGTACAATGGGGTTGAAATTCCAAAAGCATTATTTCGACCATTAGAAAAAATGACAAATATATTATTCTGTTGGTATTGTAGGTCCTAAATCATATGCAAAATTTAGTGATATTTCACGTTGTAGTTAAAGATATATTTATGAATACGTTAATTAATCGTTTACGTCTTTGAACACAGCGTTTATTTGCTATAATATGTGCGTTCCACTTACACAAAAATTATTTAATATGTAAAGTTTGTTCAAGTCACTAACGACTGCCTCTAATTATAGTCGATTATGGAAGGTGAATTCATCATATTTACCAATTGTTTATTTTTACAATCAACTTTATTAATACAAGTTAAATTAATCTAAAACTTGACTAAAATACATCAAACTTCTATGGGTGTTAGTAATCTTATCCAATTTTGCAGTCACTAATTACAATCAATCATCAATGTAATGTTTATACAATAAAGAACAAACCAATGAAAACTTCATGGCAAAATGTATATGGTGAACAACTTGTGGCTTATATCTCAGGAGACTGTTATGACTGCAACACGGAAGTATTGCCGACTGTTTAGTGGCCTTATGCCTTAAAATCAACAACATAAACAGTACTCGATGAAATGTGATGTCATGCGTATACATCTGCAAAACTCTTTGGTACAGTGAAGCTTGTGTATAACGAAATTTGATATAACGAAATATGGTCAATAACAAATGAAAATATTTTCCCCATCTCTTATTAACGTACAGTTTGGATATAACGAATGAAATCAGACGATCCAGAGGACTTCGTTACGAGTGAGCTTCACTGTATTTAGATCATTTTACCCTAACATTACATAATGCGCAGCAAAGATATTTACAACACACTAATTTAACAACACCATCTCTTTACTTCAAAATCAGTAAAATTCAAATTCAATGTGCACTTATCCTTTATGATTTGGACCTGACCTCGTGATGTTGCAATCTGTGTACAATTATTTTTGCAAACCGGTCCGTGATTTGTAAAGCTGTTAACCAGACACTATATAAGACATACAGATGCACGGCATGACGGGCGCACAGTCGGACGACAGAGCCGGAAAGTGGGTTTCCTTTCGCTGACACCGATCATTGTTTGCACCAAACAAGTATCAACATAATATAGAAGTTTATACATGTAGTATATTAAAATACACTTAGTTTACATGTGTCATGTACTCAGTTTATTTTGTCATCCTGGGTAATATTAGGGTTTTATCAAGAAAGGCTAAATTGGAATACCCCCTGATCTATATGATTGTCATAAACTAATGTTTTGAAATGCGTGAAGCTTTCGAATACAATTTTACATTTGTTTCACTACATTTTTGACATATAAATCTACTGAGCAAGTTTAGAAACGTCCCACCCTATTACAGGAAAAATTGCTGGAAAATAATAAGGTTGATGGTAGTTAAACCTATACAGAAATAAAGTTTATTCATTTTTTAAATCCATATCAGTTAACCTTATATTGTTGATATAGAAACTTTTCGAGTAATGTAATAAAGACGTCGTAGGGGGTCAACATAAAAAGTCTGAATAAATGTTGTTTTTTAAAAATGTTTAGATGCTTACTGAAGTCTCATAAAATCATAAAAAGTCCCAAGTTGTAGTCAGTATGATTAATATCGTGTATGGCCACCGTTTGCACCAATACACGCTACATTTCTACGGCGTAACGTAACGTTCAATGAGTACGTCAGTCCTCCACTCTTGCTGTGAAGTATGTGTCAAATCTTGATTGCTGAATCTTAAATGTAATCAATTTGCGTAGTCTACCATACGTATTGCTAAGTTTGGATCGAAATTCGTCAGTAACAAGCACTTAAAGCTGATATCCCCTGCCGCAGCGATTGTCCAGAAGAAAGTGGCAAACTTTATTGTGGGAGGAAGGGGCAAATGGTGATCACCTGTCTTTAAAGATCAACATTCAAAAGCTTTTTACAAAGTTTTATAAAATCCAATCAATTTTGTACATTTTAAAGCCTAAACAATACAAAAAATAAAGCCGTTTGTAGCATTATAAATCTAAGTATGACAGGGGCAGGTAACTCTTGATTCCAATTCAACAGTAATTAAACACTTTCAAGAACTTATAATTGTGTGCAAGTATTATTAAAAAAAATCAGAACTGTAGAATTTACTAGAGTGTAAACACATTTTCAACTCATCAAGGGCAGAGTATTCTTGACTAATTTGCACATTTTCGATAATAATTGAACTCATTCTATAAATAATAGCCATATATGATTTTTTTTTTTTTTCAAAATCCATTCACATTTGTACACAATAGCATGTAAACAATAAAGCCATGTTGAGCATTACTAAGTACATAAAGGGCAGATAACTCTTGCCACAAAGTATCCTATTTTGACAATAATTGCTACCCTTATATTTATATACATCATGTGTAAGTTAAATCAAAATCCATTAAAGACTGTAGTTTCTAGATGGTAAAAACTGTTAAATATGGTTTTTTTTACTCATCAAGGGCAGATAACTGTTGACTAGTTTCTCCGTTTTTCAAAAATGATAACAATTATTTGAAAACTAATAGCCATACATAGTTTAAGAATTTGTTTTATCAAAATTCATGCATATTTATAGATACTAGGATGTAAACAATTCTAAAATAAAGCATTTTCTATCATTTCAAAGTACATCAAGGGCAGATAACTATTGCCACAAGTATCCTTTTTTGACAATAATTGCACACCTTCAAGAACTTTTATTGATAGACATCGTGTGCAAGTATCATTTAAATCCATTCATAATTGTAGTTGCCAGAGAGTAAAAACAGTTAAATATGGCTTTTTTTACTTATCAAGGGCAGATAACTCATGACTAATTTCTCCGTTTTCAACAATAATCAAATTCATTTGAAAACTAATAGCCATACATAATTCAAGAAAGTTTTTTCAAAAATCCATGCATATTTATAGGCTCTAGTATGTAAACAATACCAAAATAAAGCAATTTCTAGCATTTCTAAGTACATCAAGGGCAGATAACTCTTGTCAGAAGTATCCTTTTTTTACAATAACTGCACACATGCAAGAACTTGTACTTATAGACAATGTGTGCAAGTATAAACAAAATATGTTGAATACTGTAGTTGCTAGAGTGTAAAAACTGTTAAATATGGCATTTTTAACACAAAAAGGGCAGATAACTCATAAATTCCTAAAATTTTCTGAAAAAATTTTGATTTTCCACGGTGCTCCTATGATGACAAATAAGTATACCAAGTTTAATCCAAATCTGTTTATAGGTTTCGGAGATACAGTTGCGGACGGAAAACGTGACGGACGCACGGACGGCATTTTTAACACAAAAAGGGCAGATAACTCATAAATTCCTAAAATTTTCTGAAAAAAATTTGATTTCCCACGGTGCTCCTATGATGACAAATAAGTATACCAAGTTTAATCCAAATCTGTTCATAGGTTTCGGAGATACAGTTGCGGACGGAAAACGCACGCACGCACGCACGGACAGCCGGACGGACAGACCTAAAACAGTATCCCTCTGCCTTTCGGCAGGGGATAAAAAGAACTTGGCGCCAGCCAGCCTGCCTCCAATTCAAATCACGTTGTGACCACAAATAACTTAGCACCACGGTGACGTCGCGTCCGAATTTGACCGAAATATGGGCGTCAAACTTTGATTGGTTTTGGGTCGCACGCGATTACTAAGGTATGTGATGACTCGCCGTATTCTCTAGCCGTTACGGTGACTGGCAAACGACCTAGACGTAAGTGCGTTAACGTGATGTAACGGTCACGGGATGACCAAGGCGAAGACGATCGTGAACAGTCCCAGCCTGATGGCACCGGGTTGCAAACCTCTGTATGGTCTTTAAACAGCAGCCGAACCTGCGGGTGACGTCAATTGATATCATTTCCTCCTGAAGCATTCCTATTGCTTGATTTCTTTCAACTTCAGACGAGCGTGCAATGGTGCAAGGATTGAAAACATATTACCATGCGTCGTGCGTATCGTATGACGGTGACAGAATTACTTTTTTGAACACGTATGTACCGTGCACGTACAAAACGTGAAAATCATGATTCCGTTACGTTAACTGTTTTATCTGTGTTATTTTGTGAAAACTTTACATATGTGTAATCTAAATAAGGGGAGATCCTTTGAAAGCACAGAAAACAAAGCAAATACTGAAAATTGCAGACTCGGTTTAATTGAGTCTGTTCATGAGCAATACTTAAATATGCAACAGTGCTCACGCCCCCTAGCACCAGCTTAAGCGGAATTCAACTTTCAACTGTAAATGCGCTGAAATCAATGATTCCAAAGGACCAGAAAGCATAACAACACTGAGAAGTTCCCCACATGTACGTTCACTGGATGTATAACTAAATAAAGTCAGAGATATGTCCGTTCAAAAAGTGGGACGTTTCTATTTTTGCTGAGTATATAAACAATACGTCTCTGCTTTCAATTGGGTGAAAGGTACATGCATATATTTTACAAAAGTGTAACATGACTGTACGTATTTTTCGCACATGTTTGAGGAATCCGTACACATACCATTCATAAGGTAGAGACACTCAAGTCATGACGATTACACGTGCGTATATTACAACGAAGCTTCAATTCTTGAAATATACTCAAACGCAATGAAAACGCACCACCCATAAAATATGAATATATTTTCCAACTAGATTTAGTTTCTGATTTTCGTTATTTAACCAAGAGTATGACTTGTATAGGTACACAGTGCTAATGTGTTTTTGTTTGTTATGTAATAACACAATGACGTCAATTTTCACGGGCAGCACGCCCGTGCAAATGCCAATATTTGTATTATCAGTGTAGCATACAGTATTGATTCGTTTTAGCCCTAGAACAAAATCTGTCTATACATGAATAAAAGTGCGCGAAAATTGGATACCAACGTCATAGTTATGGGATATTTAAATGACCCCGAACGTCAACGTCACCATTACGTTATGATTTTACAGCAAGATAACGCAACGTCGCATTAAGCTAGAGTGACTACAACGTTTGTAGCCAATAACAACATCAATAGTCTTCATTGGCCGGCGGTTTTTGCCTGGTCTGAACCCATTGAGCACATTTGGGACGAGTTTGGACGTCGTGTGAATAACGGCGTTCTGCAAATTCAGAGTCGTCATGGTCTGTTTTTTGCACTAGTATAGGAGTGGAACGACATTCCACAATACCGAATACAGCATGTGGTCCGCCGTACGTGCACCGATATTGCCAGACTGTGGTAAATGCAGTGGTTAGGCTGATCAGAAACTGAATTTTGTGACTTTTGAAATTCTACCTGTCTTGGTTAAGACATTACTTTACCATGAAATGCACAGGTATACTGTTGTGGCAATCGGTGTAAAAATCCTTCACCATTGTCTTATTTAAAAGAAATTTCAAAATCCCTTTCACATAAACAAAGTAACTTACATTTTACGGGTGGTGCGTTTTCATTGCGTTTGAGTGTATTATGTGAAACGTGATGTCTAAAACTTTTAATTTCCATTTTTAAATGTAGAATTAAACAGTTGGCATATGGAAAGAGAAGGCTGCATTCAGCGAGAATGATATGTATATTTTAAATTGTAAAATGTGATTTACATACTGGACAGTAGGAAAGAAGTATTTGCGTTTATGCAAACATAATATGTGTTAGTTGAAACATAAGATTTACATAGGGAAGGATTTGTTATTCTCGTACATACAATTTATAATAAACAACAATTGAATTTGGCGTTGTCGTTTAGATATATGTAATCTGTAATAACAAAATTGAAATATTAAATTTAGCAATTAGTAAAAGCGACTTATGCTTCCCTTTTTAGTAGATTACTTACAACTTTATACAGTATTCTACTTAAAGAAACAAAACAGATTGGATGTGATAACGACAATTTTCAATTTACATTATTTTCTTCTATATTAAACATTTCCAATTTTCTGTTTCAGGCCTTGTCTAAATCACTGTGGATAACCACATACTGCATAAACCCTGTAGATGGCAGCAGACTTGATTACAGACTGAACATCATAGACACACCAGGATTCGGGGACACATGGGGAATTGAAAGAGATCAACAGATTAATGAACAAATCAGGAAACTGTTTTCAGCCTCGGACGCAACAGGTGTGTTTTATTTAGATTCTGTCTGTTTCATAACAAGAGCACCCGATGCCCGCTTGACGCCAACACAAAACTACACGTTCAATGCAATATTGTCGTTGTTTGGGAAGGATATTGCTGACAATATACAGATCTTAATAACATTTGCTGATGGAAAAACACCACCTGTCCTGTCCGCCTTGAAGGAAGCCAAACTTCCACATGAAATATATTTTCCATTCGACAATGTTAGCCTCTTTGAAAACAACCGTGGACCAAATATGTCTCCTCTTTCACCAATGTTCTGGGAAATGGCATACAACAGCTTTAAAACGTTCTTTGAACATCTCAAGACTATGCAAACAAAAAGTCTCAAACAAACAAAAGAAGTTCTTTTAAAACGACAAGAGATGAAAACGACTACTGAAAATCTGACGCCACTTGTGAGTGCAAGCCTCAACAAACTAGACGAATTGAAAGCTGAACTCCGAATAATAGAGCAACATAAAACTGAAATTGAAGCCAACGAAAACCAAATAAAAAAAGCTCTTCCTATAGGTCAGCATGTACCATACAAATTTGATTATGAGACTGTGAAATTGACAAAGAAATACAGTGAAACGGAAGACAAATATCGCAAAGCTGGAGGGGAAAAAATGACCCATGAAAATGTTGTACAGTGCATGATGGACGAAATCATTGTACTTCAAACTGATATACTCAATGGAATGAATGTTGTTACTGAATGTAATAACGTCTTAAAAGAAATTGCACTCAGACCAAATCCTCTAAATGCGAAGGAGCACATAGATCTTCTCATAGCATCTGAAAAACGAGAAAAACACGAGGGTTTCCAAAGGCGGATTGAAAGCTTAATGGAATGCAGGCGAATGTGTATGATTGAAGACGATGTCAAACGCCTTCAAACAGATATTCAAAGATATATGAGTCATACGAAATTCAAAGTCGAAAATAGAGAGCAAAAAAAGAAATTATTTCTAGGGAAATTATTTTCTATTCAACCTTGGAATAAGTAGATTTGCAATTCAGGTACCACAATGGGGTAAGGATGATTCCCCACTAGGACAATTCCCCCACAAGACATATATTCGGGCGAGGTGGACATTTCCTAACTTTGAAAATAAAACTATAAATAAATCAATTTTCAGACAATTTAAAGATGAAAACACACTTAGAAAACTGTAAATTCAAACTAATGTCAATATATTGAAACTGAGAGTATAATATCCCATTTTTAGAATGAAATTAAGAAATAAATCGTTGTGCTGCTCAACGTTGTGCTGCACAGGAATTGACCACCCAAGCGTTCGGCCTTCGTGGTTAATTCCTGCGCATCACAACTCCCAACCGTTGTAAAATACCGTTTCGATTCTAACATGACCAGATTTAAAGAAATTCATTAGAAGGGAAATACAAATGTTTCTTACCTATTTCCTCAGCAGATGCAGTTTTCCGACCGAATACATTTAACTTTTCTAACACCCAACAGCACATTTACGTACAGCAGAGAATTTCGCATACATAATACATATTTACCGACCCACCATCTGGCATAGAACAAACATGAAATAAGACAGAACACTGGAAAAATGACAGTAACATGACTGGTTAAAAGTATACTAGGCCAAACTGCCAACGCAACACCTCCGAGTTCCCTTCTATTTTCATATCAGAGCGGGTGTTTTAAATCGTTGGAAAAGTTGACACAAATTTTTTAAATGTTTTTATTTGTGTTTTTAAATTGATGTACTGTCCTCAAAGTTGTTAATATTGGCAACGAATTTTCGTTGACACTTCTGACGAATAATAACCATCTTTCCAAACGTATCGCTAATTCTGGTTAACATTCCCCATTGAAAATGCATTGGAATGAGATTTCTGAAAACTTGTTTTCATTTTGTTTTTGTTTACCAAAAGTATTGTCCATTGATCTCTCTATGAATTGCAGAAGAAATATATTCAGGATATGCACACATTACAGAATTGACCAGACTAACTTAAGACATGTTTAACATTGGAAGTAATGGGAATATCCGGGGTGTTGCGTTGGAAGTTTGGCATAGTAGTGATGGGAACTGGTCATTTCGTACCCTCGCCTTTTCGTACCCTATTTTTTTGGTCATTTCGTACCCATATTTTTGGTCATTTCGTACCCTTTCAAATTCACTAGTCATTTCGTACCCATATTTTTGGTCATTTCGTACCCACGAAATTTTTTTTCACTTTATTACATATATTTCATCATTTTACGCAAAATTTAAAAAAACATATGTTAGATCGGGTAATATGTCTGCTCAGAAATGAAAAAAAAATCTTATTCTGCTGGTTTCATAATTATTTGAACAATTATCAAATCCAGTAGTAACTTCGAATCTATATTGTTTGGTCATTTCGTATCCACCCCATAAAAGGTAAAATACCAACTTTTACCAAATGTGAAATGTATTTAATGAATGGAACATGCACATTACAATTACAATAAAACCTCTCTCTTAAGACCACAAAAATACGATGGCTAAATGGTTTCTTTGAAAGACGGGTAACAGTTTAAAGTAGTTTGACAGTAAAACAGAAAGCTCATACAGGAGTTTTTCTATTTTACCGCCACATTGCTCTTAAGCAGTCACCTGTCTCAAGCACCTAATACTTTATACAATTCTAGTGTTCGTAATAGTGAGATTTTACCGTACTAGTATATTGTTTTTTATATAAAAATCAGAGAAGATTGCTTAATAAGGGAAACCCCAGTATTACGAGATAAGATATTCGGTATTTGATGCAGGTGGCTGTTTAATAAAATAAAGATGCTCTAAGCTCATGTAAATGAAATATTTATGTTAGTATTCTTGGTTTCAGCAGTCGTCTGTCTTTATATCCATCAAATATATATCATGGAAAAAATATATTTATATCGCTGTTTTATATAATTATTTGAACAGTTGTAGATCTACATCACTTTGTATAAAAGTTTAAAATTTAACAGGAATCATGACTGCGTTAATTGATAACAAATAAATGCTTTGATGATTAATTATCAGTTTATTTCTTTATTAATTTATTTGTCAGTTTGCCTTTTTATTGATGAATCAGTCATCACACATTGGATTATGTGTGTGATGATACAGACATTATCAATTAACAGCATCCATCCCCCGCTGAACAATATAGACACGTGTCATTTATGCCACGTGCCTAGTTTAGGCTCAGCAGGATGCCAATATCGTATATTGTACCAACATACACAATTTACAGAGCCAATTTATGTGGTGTGGTGCTTTTGTTTTGCCTTTGCTTCACATCAGAAAAACGTTTGGATCCTGATCAGATATGGCGTTCATAACGTGCCTGATAAGGACCAAAGATGTTAAAATAACCATAATGCATTGAAGAGATTAACCTTTACAACCACAAATCAAACAGCAGATTAACACCAATGCAATCAAACAATTACGGTAGTCGCCTGTCAATCACCAGCGACACACTTTTGCGGCACACTTTGAACGTATTTATGCGCCACGCGTCTGAAAAGGTTAAAACTCGCCATTAACAAACAGTGTTACTGTACCTGTGAAGAGTACATTGGTCAGTTTGACCGTTATAAATCATATTGTGTAAAGTTATTATTATTCGCAAATAGTTATGATCCAGATCAGAAGTAACAGCATAACGCGACGACTGTTCAGAATCCAAACTGTTTGACTGCTTTAAAACATACACTAAACGACATTTATAAGTGTAGCAGCATAAACATGTCAATTATTAGTTTATTCCTGGGTTTTTGTTACCAGATTTTTACCAAATATTAAAAAGAGCATCGCTATGTTACCATGATTGTCTTATACATTTGTATTTGTATCGCATAAACTGGTAGATTGCCTTCACTTGAAACCAATGAATTCCTTTGTCCCTTTCTTATACAAGGGTAACAGTTTGATGTGGGATGGAAGTAATGTGGGATAAACGTAATGCAGAAGGCTCATATGGAAGCCTTCTGCATTACCTTTATACCGCATTAAACAGCTACATTTTATAGAGATTTTATGTCAGCTTGGTGCGGGTTAAGGGTGACGCAGAAAGTAACTACAGAAACCAACAGACCTAGCAGATAGGATCTTAAAGCAAGCTGAAAATAAAGTAGAATGCACTGAAGGCACATTCTGCTTTTATTTCAACCTGCTTCAACCTGCAATAGACTAGACTCAATTTGGAAACTAGATTTGTCTATTTGGAGTTTGAGGGAGGAAATGGTTATTCATTATTAACCAATGAACACATAATTTATATACATGTACATGAACCTCTTAGCACATTTTAATTGTATCTTCTTCTGAAGAAAATAGTTAAAAAAAGATAATTCGTGAACATTTACCATGATACAGGTTTTCGAAAAACAAACAGATGGTAGCTTAAAGCAGGCTGAGAGTAAAGCAGAATGTGTCTGTTTTTCTTTCAACCTGTTTTAAATGGTCACCTGTCCTCAAACCTAGAAGCATTCATTATAGGAATAAACAACATCTTTTTGACGTTCATGACGGTATGACTACATTAGCTTCGCAGAGGGTAAATTTTGTGAACGCCCGAAGGGCGTTTTCAATAAATTTACCCCCCGAAGCTAATGTAGTCATACCGTCATGAGCGGCAAAAAGATTTTGTTTATTCCTTATATTTATATTTTTATTTTCTGTCATCCATTTAATGTGTAGTTTGACCAGATTTGTTTTCATGTATATGAATATATCATATACCGGCCAAATGGGTTTGATAGATGTAATATCGATGTAATAGCCATTCCAGTTTCTAAATATGGTGTCAAAAGTAGTCCTTACTACATGTACTGTATTTGCATAATAATTTCAGGATTTTTACGCACTAAACTTTCTCGCTGTGCTTTAAGAACGCTCGTAAGAAACTAAAACAAAAATTTCAATCTGAATATCTATTATCAAAGCATATTTTAAACAATTAGGTGGCGCAAGTTTTTATACACGCTTTACACATAGCAACGCGAATAGCAACGCTGAAATGCGACTACACAGTCAGCGTGTCCACACACCCGCGGCTATCCGTGGCATATCCGATACACATAGGCTAGTTTCAATATGTCATAACGGAACATTACGTTTCCAATTGAGTAAGTGTGAGTGCATTATTTTGCTTTATGTTTGAGCGACTTTCCTATGTAATTCTGATGAACAAATTGTTTGAACTTGTCAATTTCAAACCGTAATTGGAAGACAACTTGTCTAATCTATCAATAGAACACTCGGAGAAGGGAGAGAACGCGTACAGCTTTAATGACGGAGCGTAATATGATAACCTCCCTTAAAAACAGCATTTAATTTTTTTATCGCAATTTGATTTTAATTGAACTGTCTGTGGCTTTAAATAGGGGTTTCGAGATACCCAAACGGCTAATCTAAAAGTAGATCCTAACTTGGCCGGTATCTCTCCGCCGTATGGAAGATTTTCTTCGCGGCGGAGACTCCGCCCTCTTTCTAACTGGCTGGAACCGGATTCGATTCGTAGGTTCATCGAGAATTGACCTGCATATTTTTAATACGATTACATAGAGACTTTACAGGTTGAATGTAAATATATGGTAATGGGTATATCAAACAGCAAAGTTAAATAGAAGCATTGTAGAGGAGTCTTCATTGAAATGTGATTATTTAACACCACTAAGAAAATGTATATTTGATGAATATAAAAACGGATGACTGCTTAAACCAAGAATAATATTATTTAAAAATCTTCTAAAGGAGATTTGACCAGCTTTATTTTAATCTTGCTTTAAACAGCCACCTACCTTAAATACATTACCTTGTGACGTCTTTTCCCGTATTAAACAATATTCCCTCTTATTTTAGTATGTTTTTATACTAGTACTGTAAAACCTTACTATTACAACCACTAAAATTGTGTCAGTTATTATGTGTTTGATACAGGTGACTGCTTAAAGCAAGGTGACAGGAAAACAGAAAGCTCCAGTTTGACTGTCAAACAGCTAAAAACTGTTACCTGTCTTTCATAAAACCAATTAGCCGTCGTATTTTTGTGGTCGTGAAAGAGAGGTTTTTCTGTATTGTGCATGTCTATAAAGCTCTCAAACATCTATTAAATATTATTTATTTAAAGATTCTTGTTTTGTTAATTCATTTTTCCATTCATTAAATACGTTTCACAATTGGTAAAAGTTGGTATTTTACCTTTTATGGGGTGGGTACGAAATGACCAAACATATGGATTCGAAGTTACTACCAGAGACATACAAACATGTTTGTATGTCTCTGTTACTACTGGATTTGATAACTGTTCAAATAATTATGAAACCAGCAAAATATTTTTTTTTTCATTTCTGAGCAGACAAATTACCCGATCTAACATATATCTTATTTAATTTTGCGTAAAAATGATGAAATATATGTAATAAAAAAAATATTTAAAGGGTACGAAATGACCAAAAATATGGGTACGAAATGACTAGTGAATTTGAAAGGGTACGAAATGACCAAAAATATGGGTACGAAATGACCAAAAATATAGGGTACGAAAAGGCGTGGGTACGAAATGACCATAACTCGTATATATGGTCTTTACGGGCTATGGGAATAACGTATGAACTCATAAAAACGTAACGTATGAATACATGGCATCACGTCGCGGAGGAGGGGCGGGATAGGGAAGAGCGTTGTAAAACGTCTCAGATATACCACGATGAACTTCCTCTATTTTTATAGTGACAAAAACACGTGTAATGTTAGAATTGTAAATAAATCATTTTTTATAAATTTAACGAGGCAAAAACACACTGAGAATATAAATAAAACAAATATCAAAATGCATACATAGCACTTTAATGTGTACATTATGTTGGGTTTTTCTCATATGTTTAGAACTGGTGAATATGTGTCACATTCAGATCAGACACCGGGGCACTGGGTGTTTGATCTTAATGCACATAATGTACAAATTTATGCCATCCGAATGAGATCATATACGTGATAGTCTGCATGTGCATTATGTAATTAATACCTTATAAATATGGTGTTTTTTGTCCTACATTTTTCTTGTGTTTTTAATATTTGCAAACAGTCTGTTTTAACCCATACTCAAAAAATATGCCTTTATGCAAAATGTGTTTATTTCTCCTCTGAATAATATAGTTCCATTTGATCAAGATGTTAGCTGCAAGCAGGCTCACAGTAAATCAGAATACACATCTGATTTACTTTCAACATGCTAAATGGTCACCTGTTTTCAAAAATAAAACAGGCTATGGGTAGTTTTTAAATATTAAGATACGAAGTCAAGTAAATAGGTGTTTGATGTGGAACCAAACTAATTTTTAATGTTATTCCAACTTGTGTTCAATTCTCTCAAGATTGATAGTTAAGAAACACCAATAAAAAGTATCAACTAGTCGTTATCAAGTTTAAACACCTACTTAAACCTCGTCTGATCTTGATCCACACTGTTTGCAAGTAAACCTAATGTTTTTCGAGTCTACCATGTTGTATTTTTATAATTGACATATTTTAATTGCAACGAGTGCTTGTATGCCTTAACCCATTACCCCATAGCCTGTTTCTAGTAGTTAAGGTATGTGAGCGATTAAAGCAGGTTGAAAGTAAAGCAGAATGCGCCCTAGGGCGCATTCTGCTTTACTTTCAGCCTGCTTTAAGTTACTATCTGCTAGGATATAGAAAATATTTCTTATGGTACATATTCATGATGGTATAAAATGGAACTATTTTCTTTGGCGGATGAATAAAATGAATGTGCTAAAAGTCGCTTCTATAAGGGAAAGGGTTAATTGAGTACATAATGATGGTTAAAAATGAGTTGTTTTCCTAGTGGGGAATTGTCCTAGTGGGGTTTTGTCCTAGTTAGGACTTGTCCGATGGGGAATTGTCCTAGAGGGGAATTTTCCTGAGGGGGAAACTTTCTAGTATGGTATTGTCCTGGTGGGGAATTTTCCCGTGGGGATTTGTCCTAGTGGCGAATTGTCCTAGTATGATATTGTTCTCATGCGGGTTGACTTAGTGGGGAATAGCTCTAGTGGAGAATTGTCAAAGAGGGGAATTGTCCTGTGGGGAATTGTCCTAGTTGTGATTTGTCCTAGTAGAAAAGTGCCCTGATGGGGTATTGTCCTAGTGGGGAATGCTCTGTTGGGGGTATTGACATATTGGGGAGTCGTCCGGTGGGGAACCGCCCTAATGGGGAATTGTCCTAGTGACGTATTGTCTTAATGAGGAATTTTCTGGTGGGGAACTTGCCTAGTGGTGAATTGTCCTAGTGGGGTATTGTATTAGAAGTTTTTCCTAGTGGGGAATTGTCCTAGTTGGGAATTGTCCTGTGGGTGATTGTCTGTTTAAGATTTGTACTTATATGGGGTTGCTCTAATGGGGTTGTTGTCTTAGTGTGCATTGTCCTAGTGGGAATTATCCAGTGGGGGAATTGTCCTAGTGGGGAATTGTGCTAGTGGCGTATTGTCCTAGTAGGGAATGGTCCGGTAGGGAATTATCTTTTGAGGAATTGGGTTTTGTCATCGTGGGGAATCGTCCGGTGTGGAATTTTCCTAGTCGGGAATTGTCCGTGGGGAATTTTACTAGTTGGAAAATTTCCGGTGGGGAATTGACCTGGAGCAGAATAGTTCTATTCCTACACTCCAACAATGAGTCTACATTTGGCAGAATAGTGTATGTTTATTAACGAAACAAAACCGAACAAGGTTTTTGAAAGAGTTTTGCTTGAGTGAGTATGTTTGAAGCGTGTATATGAGAAAAAACTTGCGTTAGAAGAAATATTAATTTTTGCTTGAAAGATTTACTTAATTAGGTTTTTGGGATATTTTTGGTTAACTCTGTGGCTCTCATGATTTTGACAATCGTTTAAAATACCTGTTTTGATACTAGACAAAAGAAAAAGAAAAACGTTTTGACTGAAAATGTCACGTTTCCTCTAAAACTCTTAAATGAACGTATTATGACTCTTCATATATTATATAGTAGTTTAAGTAAACTGTTAACATGTGGACTAAATGCCATTGTCAAACGGAGAAATCGTACATTTCTGTCGTAAACAAAATCAAGTTCTGCTTTTATTTCTGCTATCGCATCATGTATATCCATTCTGTTATAGCCAGATTTATTAACCAGGCAGGGTGGAGTTTCGATGCGGAACTTTGCGTTTCAAATTTAGGGGCGGCAGCACGTATTTTACCGTTGTCGTCTGCCGTTTAAAGAGGCTCGCAACCGGATCAAGCATTAAAAATAGTAATTTGTAAAAATATGTCAAATGCTTATATAAATGGGTAAAATTTAGTTTAGGATAATAAATTCTGTTAAAAAATGCATTTCCAAAAAAAAAAAACAAGAAGAGGCTCTGGTGACCCGTGACCATCCAAGCGGAGACAAAAATGAAAAATGAGGCATCGCCTTTACGCCCTCGGCTACGGACGCTCTCTATATATATGGTAGCGAATTAACGTACTTCAATGATAGCTATTAATAGAACATTATTCGGCTCGGGTTTATGTCTGACCCCGTGTAGAGAAGCAACAACAACAACTATACCGTTAGCTAACGATATGGAAAAACGATGGAAAATATCTAAAAACCTAAGATTCGGTGACGATTCTTGAGACGTTTTTGGACTGATCATATTTTTTTAATGTCAAAAGCCAAATAATGCCACAAATTTGCTTTTATTTGAGTATTTTATTTTATTTTGACAAGAACACCATCCGGTTGCGAGTCCCTTTAATTCCTAAACGTTACATATAAGTGGAGATTTTGACAGAAGGAATATAATAACGAGTGACAAACAGCTTGAATCCAGATCAGACGCTACGTTGCGCGGCATCTGATCTGTATTCAAGCTGTTTGCAAAGGTAAACCAAGTCTTAATTTTCTCTCCCTATAACAACTCCCTCCGAACAACATACGCAATATGTGTGTCCCATTGGGTAAATTGTATAGAGGGAGCACTGTACACACCTTTTTCTCGTGGAAATGACTGCACGCCCATGTGTTTCTTCATGCTGAAAGTATTGGAAATAACTATTCAATACGGAACAATACATAGCACCCCTAAAGTCAAATGAAAATTAGATTATCTTTGCCAAAGGTTAACTCCGTCCTGGCAGGTGTAATAAACCTGGCCTATAGATCCTGTATAAGTACTCGAGTAACATTTTGACACCAAATGGGGGTGAAGTGTATGATTGACAAATAGTTTAATTCCGGTCAAAACCAACTTAAAATGCCATTAATTTACACGATTTTAGGGTGTAAGCCTACTGTTTGACATTCATTAAGCTATAGGGTTTTCTGTTTTACTTTTGTCTTACAATACTCATTACTAAATAAAGATCAGCATGGTTCCCCCAAAGAGTGTCCGCTTCATATATGTTTGACTGTATAGTGTAAAGTCTAGTGTAGAACGACTATAGGCATGCTACTGGTATTTGAGAAATCGATCTTGCTTTCTGTAAATAAACACAAATAACGTACGAGTGTCAGGGCATACTCTTTAAGTAAAAATATTAGAGACTTACACACTTTTGTATATTGCATAGTCAACTTTGTATGTATATAACTGTTTAAAATTTAGTAGTTTACTTACATTATAGACGATGTGAAAACAAGTAGCACAGTTACTTAAACATTTTATTTTATAAATTTTGAAACCATGTATTTCACATCACGTAGCCTTGTAAATTGACTTTTGGTTTCAATATTCCAGTGTTTTTATGCATGCATATTTTTTTATTTTTGACATTTTAGTACATATCAAGGTTTAGTATATCGCTAAACTTATCTATTAAGGGTGTATCCAACCCATAAGCGATTTTTTCAAAGCATAAAACTTTTTTTCTATCATTGTTTTTTATGATGAATGAAAAAATGGAAAACAAATATGATGGTGTCCTTTTTTTTGAGCTACAGCGATTTGAAAAAAGTATGTCAAATTTGGACTTTTTTTCAATTTTTATCCATTCAGAGTACAAGCTTCAGTAAAATCTATTTCAAAACAAAACAAACATGGTAATTTGGGTTTTCATTATTCATTTCATGTCTATGGTGGTATTTTCACATAAAGAAACCAAATTTAGACAAAGCAGGCACTAGGTTTGAACAATATGGATCCTCGAATATCAAAGATATGCTTTTTATAGGGCATGATTTTATTAGCTTTTTTTATTTTATGAAAAAAAAGTAAAAAAGTTTGAAAATGAAATAGTTCTAGTATTAAACTTTTTCTTATATTCTACCAGATGAAAGCCAATGCTAAGGCAGCTCAAAATATGAAAAGAAAATGTTGAGTTATTAACGTAAAAGATTTATCTCCCCTTACAAAAATTTACAAAAAAGTACCATATCGATGATATTTAGAGCTTCATAAATTTCACATTTGGTGCCTGTTTTTCCTTAAATCAGTTTTTGTATGAAGAAATACTACCATAGATAGGAAATAAATAACAAAAAAACCAAATTATCATATTTGTTTTCATTTAAAATGGATTTTATTGAAGCGGGCTTTTTGAAAAGGACAAAATAAGAGAAAGTGGCGGGGGTAAATTTTACATGGCCGTGTGCCAACTGTTGTTCACCAAAATGTACACTTTTTCTATTTTTTATTCATCTTAAATAGCTCTTCAATACAAAACCATCATAGAGTGTTTTCATTTACTTTAAAAATTTCCCAAATTCATGACATTGATACACCCTTAACAGAATAGTTTTACTGGGCGTGATACTAAATATTCCGAATCTTTGGTATAGGCTGGAAAAGTATAATCAAGTGTATTAGCTTGAAGTAGGTTGATATTTGACCAGAACGGTTATTGCTTAGAAAGGTTCCGCTGGATACAGGCATCCGATACACAAATGGAAGAGAGTTTCTTTAACAGGCTGGACCATTTGTGTTATAGGCATGTAGTCCCGAGCAAGGTTCATACTAGACGTAGTATAGGTTATTAAATCAGTTTTTATGGCCTCAAACATAACCCTGCACCGTACATGCAAGATATGGTTTTTATTATTAAAAGATGACGGAACATATCAGAAATGTACGTTTTGTTTCGTTATTTAGGCCAAGTTTACGGAAGAGAGTTTCTTTAACAGGCTGGACCATTTGTGTTATAGGCATGTAGTCCCGAGCAAGGTTCATACTAGACGTAGTATAGGTTATTAAATCAGTTTTTATGGCCTCAAACATAACCCTGCACCGTACATGCAAGATATGGTTTTTATTATTAAAAGATGACGGAACATATCAGAAATGTACGTTTTGTTTCGTTATTTAGGCCAAGTTTACGTGCAGAAGTTTCTTTGCAAATTAAACATTTGATGCATATAGATTCGTATATTTTGAATAGTCATTAGGCAAGACAGCCGAAGGGAAATTGTAATATTTTATATAGTCTATATATTTGGCTAGTACTATTGTGACAGAAATGGATTATATAGACACTCATACAGTCTGGCTGGTGCAGCCGACCTTTTAAAGTCAAATTGTTGAGTGTTAAAAATGTTTTAGTACTGCGAGGTTAGGAACTGGATGGGTGATCGCAAGAGATTACCGCTTGTTCGGAACATGTTACAAATGTGGTGGTACCGGTGAAATAGGAGGTAGAATGACCATCATCTCCGAATCCATGTTGCATTGTCTCTGACCTCATCTAAGCCCCTATAATACATTGAAGAAGGCAGAGAAACATATTTGATACGTGATACCAGCAGTAGTTATAATACAGATTATCAACGTAATGTAATGGAAGAAAAACAAACAGTTGTTAATATAGTTAAAGACTTTGAGATATTTGATTTTTATAAACTGTTCATCTGAGGAGTATACTTTACTGGAGACATTTGGATTCAAGATATCAACAATTGACAATAATTTTGGTTTTTACATGGGACTCACATATATATGAAACCATGACATCATTAGGTTCCGCATGTCAACCAGAACATTGATCAACTGACCAGCCAGCCCAATCGAATCCACATGGCCAGGTCAAGCAAATGCCGAGTCACCAGCTGCCATGACGACGGACAATCAGCCAGTGGTTCACCGAGCCAACTATATTCCAAGTGAGTGACGTAATAGGTTTGATTCTAGTGTCCCTTTTTCCCTTATGTGCCACATTGGAAAAGTCGTAGGTACTCCCCCTTCCCCTCTAAACGAAACTAAATGAGATGCGATGTAATAAAGTTGAAACTGGCAGATTGATTTAACTGGTGGTCATTCATAACTATCTGAGTAGTAAACAAGTAAGAGCCTGATCAGCTTATGGCCAGGCCCCAAACTGTTGAGTACATATTGGCTTGTTTGGAAAGCATCATTTCTTTTCCACTTTAATCTCTAACAAAAGTACAGCCAGTTGAACTTAGTCATATTTTACATAGACGGTTAGTGCAACAGTGTATACATTTCCGTACAACTCCTCTTACAGTTTGTTTTAAGTTAGAATGTTATAATTTGGCAGAGTGTTTGCTCATATACCACATATATGCATATAGCCAGAATTTTGATTTGCTCTAATTGGCACAGAACTACAGCCAATTGGACTTGGTAACGTTTTGCATCTAATATAAGGTTCGTGCAATCGTAAATACCTTGTCCGTATACTTCCGTATGCAGTTTAAAAGCTACAACCTTAAAATATGGCAGTGTGCTCGCACATATACCGCAGATGTGCATGTAGTCTGGAGTTTGATCTGCTTCAATTTCTTGCAATTAAGATGCATGCAGCTAGGGTATGAGCATCATATGTGTCGAACATACACAGCCATGGCTCTAGTTTGTTTAATATTTTCGACGTTTTTTTACAGATTACCGAGAGGTCTGGTACATATAATACTGCTTACAGAAAATCGTCTTTCAAGACTGGTTGGATAAAACTCAATCGGTGTAACTTTGAACTTTGACATGAGGAACAACAAAAAACAACCCGTGAATCGAGATGTTGTACAAGAGAACAATAAATTAGTATTTGTCAAATCGCGAAACTTAAATCCTTTACATAAAATCTGAACTAATGAATCTGAGTGTACTCCTGTTGATTACATAACTCGTTATATTTAGGACAGAAGAATGTCTGTTGTGCTAGGTAATAACTGCCCTGAGATCCGTTACGAACGTTCCGATTAGCCATTCGTAGCTGATCGCGGAACATTACTATGATACTGTCATGTGTTGATAAGATGGGTACGTGTCGATACGTTCTGATATTGTTGTATACGTTTGGATACGGTAAGGTCTAGCACAAAGTGATATTTATAGCTTAACTGTCAAAATATGCTATGATCAACATAATTGCTAAGATTAGCATCAAGATCTAATACGTAAGATCACCAATATTAGGCTACGAGTTGAGATTTGTCACCTATGCCAATGCCGATGTTGACGATAGATACGGACATAATACAGAAAAGTCTCTGTATAACGGCCATTAAATGACAATGGCTAATTTGTGAATAATCAAGCAGGTGGATGCTTAACGCAAGGTGCAAGTAAAACAAAACAAAAAACTAAATAGTTTACTGTTTTACGTTCGCCTTGCTTTAAGCTGCCATCTATTTCTCATACAATAGTTAAGCCTTAAGTGTGTGGAATAAAGGGGTTTTACTGCAGTAATAGAGAATGAGGGACTTTCTCCAAATTTCTAAAGGCCTACAACTGATGAGCGGATTAACCCTTATCATGCTGAATTGTCGTATGCGTTTTTCTTATTGAACAAACTATAAATACGAGTGGCAAACAGTTGCGCGGCGATGATTGATAATGTTAATAGTTTTATTACTATAATAATTTAATTATTTATTCTGTTGTTGCTTTTGTAATTACTGACCAGGCGATTCCTATGAAATAAAAGAATTAACAGTGGTACATGTACGCATTCGGGTTGACCACAACAACTATCCAAAAACAGTAATGATGGACAAATCCATTTTATATGACTTAACAATTTAACAATAATGTTATTTATTTAGAGATATCGATTGTTGGGTATTTGAAAGGAAAAATAAAAAGGAGAACCCCTATACCCACATTTTCAAACTATATAGAATAAAAGCAATTTAGAAGAAAAAAAGTTACACGAAAAATACAAAGACGACTGTACACGAAAATCTCGTGCATATTATCGCCGTACGATATTGACTAAGGCGATGCACTTTTTCTTTTCGTTAATGGTTTTATGTACAATTTATCAGAGAAGGAAAATTACTGCCCGCTTCTGTTAAGAAGAGGCGTTCGTTCGTTTGAACAAATTATTACATGTACCCTTTGGGTTAAAATGAAACCGCCCAGGAATATTTCCAGGTGAACGATTTAGGTCCGCGTGGCCCTTTTATTTATATTTGGAATATATCAAATATACTTTTCAGAAACAAATTCGAAACATATGTTTAAACTGTAAATTGCTGCCCATGGGCAGTAGTTGTACCTACTGTATTTGGACCCGCTATTCTTAGACCGGTTGCCCCTTTGGATTGAAGGGTTGCAGCAGCGACTGCGTTATCCGTCGTTGATGTTGGGGTACCAAGACGTCCGGAACGTCAGTCGATGTTGTGAGCGAAAATCATGAGTATATGAAGTATAAAATCCCAAACTCTTTTGAGAAAAGGGTTTTCAAGTGATTCTGAGTAAAAGTCTGCTGAAAAATGAATATCAGAAAGAAAAAGCGCATCATGTAATTGGTTTTCAATACCTGCCAACAGCAAAGATTACTTTAGATGAAACGAAAAATACGTTTTGTCTGGCCTAATGCACCCTTGGTACAGGCTAGTAGAAATTTTGAGAAAGTCCCATCATTCTCATTGACTATTTGTCCGTATCGGCATTAGCATAAGTGACAAATCTCAAGTAAGAACATGTTTTAAAGAGGCTCGCAACCGGATTTAGCATTAAAAATGGTCATTTGTAAATATATGTCAAATGATTATATAAATGGGTAAGATTTAGTTTAGGATAATAAATTCTGTTAAAAAATGCATTTCCAAAAAAAACAAGAGCCCCATGGGGCATATGTCGCTCACCTGAGAATAGCTGTACATCAAAATGGAGATAATGATTTATGTCCAGGACGGGGTCATTTTTTACCCGAGGGGCATAATTTGAACAATCTTGATAGAGGACCTGTAGATGATGCTATGTTCCAAATATCTAAGATCAGGGTACTAGGGTTCTAGACAAGAAGATTTTTTTTAAGTTTCCATTGAAAAAATCTATTTTTAGCTCCTGTGACCTACATATGCAACAGACTAGAACCATTTGAACAAAATAGATAAAGGACATCTAGAAGCAACACCATGCCGAATATCAAACAGAACAGAACAGAACAGATGTTTTATTTTGACTTAAGCATACAAGCTCATCATCATAACATATATACATAATAACATAAACTGATGGTTATGAGATACAAGGCATGTTTAACAGAAATATCAACATGGACCATGTATCCCGAGAGTGCTCATCATTAGCACAGGGCTTCTACTAGTTGACTAGAAAATTCTAAGATTTTCAATTTTATTATTATTATTATTATTTTTTTTTTTTTTTTTTTAAACGCGATAACTTAAAGCAGGCTGAAAGTAAAGCAGAATACACCTTAAGGCGCATTCAGCTTCACCCTCAACCCGGTTTAAGCTACACTCTGCTTAGTCTGCTAGTATAAAAATCCGAAGAATTTTGGAAAAATCTTGAAAATGGCAGCCCTGTTAGCAACATAAGAAAAGAAATTTTCATTCTCACATTTAACCCGAAGTCAGCGCAGCACCACCGCATCTGCGAGTAGCGTTACTCGAGGATACGGCAGTATTGCACTGAATAGATTTGAAACTATACTAGATCTAGTTAAACGCATTTAACACAATTAAGAAACTATTTGATATAGTAATGCACATCAACAAACAAATCACAAATATTTCACTAAGTTATTAAAATTTGACCTTGCTTATAAATTAAGATTTAGATAGATCTATATAAATCTTTAAACCCACAAACATTTTCCCCCCACCACACATCACGTCATCGTATACGTAGCAATGATGACGTACATAGATGACGCCATAAGCCACGTGGGGAAAAGTGTGTACTATTTTTATACACTTGTAACTTCTTCGTAAAATACTTGTGACGTAATTACATTACGTCATAGCTACCTCATCAGAACACGTGATGGTAACTAACAACATTACACCATAGCGACACATATACTTATCAATAACAACAATATCTTTGCGGAGAGTACGCTTGTTTTATGCAAACAGTAAAGATTCCGATCAGAGGGCTCCTTAATGAACCATCTGATCAGGCCCTGTACTGCTTGTCATTATAATCGTTAAAATGGAATTGGCTTTTAAAATTGGAGATTGGAATTTTTCTTTTGAATTTTCAGGGGATGTCCACTAACTGCAGGCCGAAAGCAACGCAGAAAACTCCATCAGGAGTTTTCTGAATCACCCCCTCCCCCACCTAAGTGTCTTAGGAGATTACACATTTTTACATCTATTAGACAAGGCTCAATCTATAATAATTCCTAAGGAGAATAAACAACATAACTAACCGTACCAAACATACATCACCCTGGTCCAAGTCTACAGAGCCCTTAAGCCGAGCAAGAGACCGGTCCCAAGCATCCGACGGACCAGACCCGAGCAAAAGCTCAAATCTGACCAATCAAACACCCGAGAACGATTCCAGACCCAACACAAACGCCCCATAACCCCGGACCCTGAAAAACTTATCTACAATGCATTTAGTTTATCGCTTCTAAGCTTAAAACTTTTGATGCAATAGAGTGCCAGTTTGTTTAAAACTGTTTTATTTTCTGAATTTAACAAATTTATAAATTTATACATGCTCGGCCGAGTTGAGTAAAACATTGGAATATATATATTTCTCATATGGTTATATAAAGGGCATTTCAGTATAAAATGGTACTCGTCTTCTAAATCATTCAAATGACATAAAGTACATAACCTTTCATTCCTTAAAATATTTCTGTGACGGCCAGTTTCAATATTTAAATCATGAGAATTCAACCGTATTCTTGCTAGAACACATCTATATTTTGGATTTTCAATAATATGTAGATAACAAGCTCGACTTATATTAGTATGAAGTTGTCTGTAAAGTGACATAGATGTGCATGCTTCTACGCCCATGTGCCATTCTGTTTGGTATATATCTCTGAGGCGTTTACTTAATAAAGGAATAAAAGCTTTCATGTTAATTGATTCTGGAAACAGCCACACCTCTGCAAAACCACATGTTTGTAAAAGATTTCTCACTTTTGATGACCAGTTTGTAACTCTGTTATCATTTAGAATTTCTAGTCTTTGTTCATCTACTATGGTCCGTATTATGCAATTTTTTTGCTTACATCCATACAGTTTTAACCAGTATTTAACAATTCTCGTGTATCGATTGATATAAAGTGGGAATCTACCTAGTTCTGCATACAGAGACAAAGTATTCGTGGACATTTTAACATGTAATATCCATTTGCAGAATTTTCTGTGAATACGTTCAATGTTTTCTGCTTTCAAAAATCCCCATATTTCACACGAATAATTTAGTACAGATAGCACATATGAATCAAACAAGTTAAACATTATATTAACAGGAACTTCCATGTTTCTAGTAATACTAAATAAAGCATTCATAGCCCGTAGGCCTTTTCCTGCTAACGTTCTTGTTGCATGAGCAAAAGAGCCCCCGCTTGAAAACACAACACCTAGATAATTAAATGTGCTAACTATTTCTATTTCGTTGCCTGCATAATACCATCTACAGTGTTCACCCAATCTGCCACCCTTTTTAAAAACAACAATTTTAGTTTTATTCACATTAACAGTTAGATTCCATCTTTTACAATAGGTCTCCAAATTGTTCAGTGAACACTGCAGATCTGCTTTAGTATACGAGAACAAAACTGCATCGTCTGCAAATAAGAGCAAATATATAGATAACTGATCAATAGTAATACCTGAATCTAGATTCTGCTGTAAGTGCAGTTCAATATCATTTAGAAACAGGGAGAAAAGCATCGGTGAGGTTATTTCCCCTTGCAATAAACCAAGGTTACAATTGAAAAAGTCTGATAATGAGTTCATGTGGCGTACGCATAGTTTAATATTTTCATACATTGACCGAATTACAGACAACAATTTGCCATCTATACCAGATCTAATCATTTTGAACCATAAACAGTTCCTATCTATTAAGTCATATGCTTTCTTAAAATCTATGAAACAACACATTAAGGACGATTTATCTTTCAACTGTCTTTCAATCAGAGAGTTCAATACAAATATAGCGTCAACAGTACTGTAATTAGAACGAAATCCGAACTGAGCATCGGTCATTTTATCATTTTCCTCTACCCAATGTTTAAGCCTGTTATTTAAAACTACTGTAAATAACTTAGCAAAACAGCTTATCAGAGTTATACCTCGATAATTGTTTGGATCGCTTGAATCACCTTTTTTAAATAACGGTATAACAACTCCATTTGACCAACTGGGTGGAAACTCTCCTTTGTCTAAAATGTAATTGAATAATAGTCTGATCGATTCGCAAATTACGTCAATACTAGATTTAAAGTATTCGTATATAATGTTATCCAATGATGGTGCTTTGTTAACTGATAGTGACTTTGTTGCCTTAAGAATTTCCTCCGACGTAATAGGCGAGTCAAGTTCACTAAACGTACTTAAATTTTCGAAACTATCGAACTGATTAATGAACTCTGTACATTCTTCGTTTTCTATTAATTCGTCAGCTTGAGCTAAATTTTTGAAGTGATTAAAGAAATCCTTCATGTCTATACAATCTGCGGACTCGTTTCCTGATCTTTTCTTAAACATTTTCCAAAATTGTTTTGGACTACTATGTTTCATTTCATTCATTTTCTGACATAATTGTCTGTTATATTCATTTTTATATTTCCTACAGCAATACTTGTAATCTTTCTTCTTGTCTAATAATACTTGCCTTGTATTGTTATTTTTACATATATTATATTCAAATACGGCTCTTTTATATGCCTCACATTTATTTTTACATTCATCATTATACCATTTTTGTCTATTTTGATCTTTCGATATAAATTCTACATTCTTTATAGTTACAGTTTTTTTAAAGTATAAATCACCTTTAGTTGTTAAAAATTGTGTTAATAGTGTGACTAAATTGTCAACATTACAGTTACTTTCTATTCCCTCATGCATAGATCGTTGTACTTGTTCTATACCACTCTGTACATCACTCACAAATGCTTCCGCATGTTGCGGTTTCCACCTATAAAACGTTTTTGTATACTCTGTGCTATTTTGTGGTTGCGTATTAATCTTAAATGAAAATGAAAGTGGTGCATGATTTGAAAATTCATTAAATTGTTTAACTTTGAAATAACATACACTATCCATATTAAAATCGTATGATAACAAATAGTCAACTACACTTTCTCCATTATGAGTCATACATGTGAAATTTCCAACTGACTTGTCTTCGTGCAATCTACCATTCACAACCCGCAAACCCGTAGCTTTACATAAATCTAAAAGATAGTCACCAAATCTATTCGATGTAAAGTCCCGTGAACACCGAGGTAACGGTATATCAATGTATTGATCGCCGTGAATGGCATAATCTTGTAGAATATAGTCAGATTTATGTGCTATTCTACTATTAAGATCTCCTGTTATAAAAACTTTGCCCTTATCGGAATAGAATCTTACATCATTTTCTAACTGTTGAAATAAGTCAATGTCGTAAATATCATGAAAAGGAGAGTTCTCTGGTGGGATATAAGTCACTGCTAGATAATAGTCTTCCTGTAAATTGAAAAAAGATCTTTCTAATTTTAACCAAACTATACAATCAACATTATTCTTGCACAGCTTTATCCCTTTTCGTATATTGTCTTTTATGTATACTATAATTCCACCACTATACCTTTTAGCCCTCCTGTGATGGAAACGTCTAAATGAATGAATTGGCTTACTATAACCCTTAAGTTCAATATCTGATGTTTTCCCCGTCCACGTTTCAGTAAGGCATATAACGTCGTAGTCAATAATATGCTTTAGGAACTCGTCTGATGATCTTTTAGCTAATGTTAAACCTTCTACATTCCAGGCACAAACCTTAAGAACACTCTCAATATTTTCCTAATCACTCTCTCTATACAGATTCTTCTCGATGTATAACTTGTCAACACTCAGGTACGCCTCTTTACCCTCCGATCGAGCTTTCTTCATCACGGGAATGAGCCTCTTGCGCTTCTGTACGATTTCTGGTGGAAATTGCTCCCCTATTCCATATGGTGTATCTCTGAGCAATCTGGCTGATTTTCTAATTTTCTCTCTGTCTGGGAAATTGCTGAATTTTGCAACAATTGGTCGAGTTTTAGATGAATTATATGCTCCGATCCGATGAACCCTCTCCAGCTTTATGTTGACTTTTGCATTTTCAATTTCTAGTTTCGATTCCATCAGATCTATAATCTTGGTTTCACAGTTTTCATCTTTTCCTTCCGGAATGTTGAAAAACAACAGATTGTCTCTCATGCTTCTGCAATTAAGGTCGATTATATCCCTTTTTAAATCTTGCTCTTTAGCACGTTGTTCCGTTTCAAGATTACGTAATCTAGACAGCGTTGATTCAATTTGCTTTTGCTTTTTGCTGATTTCTTCTAAGGCACTGCTGTCAAACTGCCGACTGTTTTCAATATCTTGAAATCGAACATCAAACCCCTTGATCGTCTGCTCAACCGAATTCATACGTCCTGTTAGTTTTGAGACTGATTGTTGGATAGTATCTAACTGAGTCAATTTCTTGTCCATTGATTCTAGACGTTGTAAAATGACAGAAAACATATCCGCTTGATTAGAAACAGGTGAAGCTGCACTCATTTGCATAAACTGACTGTTGTTATTTTGGCTGTTATAATGCATAGGACTTGCCATTATAAAGTTCTGACCTTGTAAAGCTGGTTGCAGTTGGCTGCATTGTCCACTTTGACTTCCGATTATTCCGCCATCTTGATCCATAGTTGACAACCTCGTGGTCGACTTTTCTATATCAGGAGCCACTCTGGACTTATTTCGAGTCCCACTGCTCTTGCTTTCACCCTTTTTAGGCATTGATATAGTCCGCACTTATTCACATAGAAAGTGTTTCAATTCATGTCGAATAAAGCATCACTAATCCAATTTTTTGAAATTTTATACACCCCTGAAAACATTTCGTCACCATCTTGTTTATGACGTCATAACGATCATATCAAAGCTCTGGCTATATTAGCTTCAGAAAAGAAGACGTTTGAAAACTGTGACCCCCGGAGTGGGGCTAATTTTGACCCCAGGGGCATAATTTGTACAAACTTGATAGAGGACCTGTAGATGATATGCAATCGACCAGAACCATTTGAACCTTATTGGTATAGGACATCTAAAAGTGTCACCATGCCAGATATCAAAGCTCTGGCCATATTAGTTTCAGAGGAGAAGACGTTTGAAAATTTCACAATATAACTCTTATGTTAAACTGTGACCCCCGGGCGGGGTCAATTTTGACCCCAGGGGCATAGTTTGTAGTTTGATAGAGGACCTGTAGATGATGCTATGTGACAAATGTCTAAGATCTGGCCCTTGTAGTTTCAGACAAGAAGATTTTTTAAGATTTCCTTATTTTTTCACTTGGTTGCCATGGCAACCAGAGTTCTACATTGTTTTAAATTCTTTGAACAATTTTGAAAGAACTTGACCCAAGGAACATTCGTGTAAAGTTTGGTTGAAATCTTTTCAGCGGTATATGAGGAGATGTCATTTGAAGCAATTGTTAAAGAAAGACAACAATGACTGTATAAAGTGAAATTATTTTCTTCTGTGGAAGAATAAATTAAAGACATAAAAAGGAATATGTATGGGTTAATAGGTTAATAAATATCATAATTTACATTTTCTAAATATAAGAAACTATATGTAAATGAGTGGCAAATAGTTTGGATCCAGATTAGATGCAGCATTATGTGGCATCTGACCTGGATCCATACTGTTTATGGCCAAGAATTAATTGTGGACTGATAGACAGAAAGATAAACAAACAAACAAAACACAAACAAACAAACAGACAGACCAAAAGTAATATGCCTCGAACTAAGTTGTGCTTTAGCATAAAATAGCAGACATCACTATCATTTCTGGTATGTATCTCAGTGACCTGAGTTCAGAGCTAGCTATGGGTCAGTTATGCAATAAGAGACGGTCTCAGAGAGAAATGACTATTATCATGCTGAACTGTTGTCTGCTCCAAATGTTTGTATGTGAAATATGTAAAAAATAATAACTTATATTTTCTAAATATAAGAAAATATGTAAATGAGTGGCCAATAGTTTAGATCTGATTAGATGCAGCATTATGTGGCATCTGACCTGGACCCAAACTGTTTGCAAAAATGTGAACCATTTCTAAACTTAAGCAGACAACATGTTCAGCTGACACCACAGTGGGGGAGAACATCTAGGCAGCTGTGGCTAAACCCTTATCAGACTGAAATGATGTCTGCTTAAAATTTACTGTATGTGAAAAATGTAAAAAAAAACAATTTAGAAAATGTTAAGTTGGTAAATGAGTGGCAAATAGTTTGGATCCAGATTAGATGCAGCATTATGTTGCATTTGATCTGGATCCAAACTGTTTGCAAATATTGGCTATTTGCCTGTAGTATATTAAGGGTAACTCAGGTAAATACAGTTCTGCATGAATCAAAAATCCATGAGACCTGCCTAGAGCAGCACTAAAACTGTGCAGGGTGGGGTCCAGTGTGACCCTAGGGATTTCATTTGAACAAACTTTAGAGGGATCCATCAGGAAATACGTACTGTAAAAATATCAAAGCTAAGGGCCTAGTAGTTTTAACACAAAGATTGTTTAAAGTTTTTCGCATTTTTTAATAAATTTCAATAAGTAGTCCACTTTAAAGTTTCATTTTAACGATTTCTGTAGAGAAGCATCCAAGGAACACCGTGAGCAAATTAGTTTTTTCCTCAGACTCGCGGTTTCAGAGGAGTTGTCGCTTGAAGTAAATTTGAACGGACGGACAGACGGACGACGGACGGCGGGCGATCACAACAGCTCACCTTGAGCCTTCGGCTCAGGTGAGCTAAAAAAAGAAAAAGCTCTGTTGGGATTCGAACCCGTGACCCTCCATTGCGGAGACAAACAAGAAAAATGAGGACACGCCTTTACCGCCGACCACGGACGCTCTCTATATATATGGTAGCGAATTAACGTACTTCTTTGGTAGCGCTTAATACTACATTATTCGGCTCCGGTTTATGTCAGAGCCCGTGTAGAGAAGCAACAACAACAGCAAAACCGTCAGCTGACGCTATTGAAAAACGATGGAATATATCTAAAAAACTAAGATTCGGTGACGATTCTTGAGACTTTTTTTTGGACTGATCATATTTTTTAAATGTCAGAAGCCAAATAATGCCACAAATTTGCTTTTATTTGAGTATTTTATTTTATTTTGACAAGTACACCATCCGGTTGCGAGTCGCTTTAATCGTGACGAACCTAGCATAATGCACATTTCATTGATTCTATATTTGTTTTATTACATGTACAAATGTATATAGGTTATTGGTTGATTTATTTTTATTGTTGTTGATTTATATTTAGTTAATATATGTTATAGGTACAGTTGCACATGACTAACCCTAGTTCTCAACATTGAATAACAAAAGAAAAGAAAAACATGATAAAAGGGAGCTACGCGAATTGCAGCATTTGTAACTCCTTCGCTGTCAAGTCCGAGAACACTTACATTTGCAGACAGTTTTGACCCTGGCCAGATGCCGCGTTTCGCTCATAGCAATGCTTCTTTAGCAAAGAGGACATTATTAAATCATATTTAAAAACAAACGAGATAATTATAGCAGTGAGTATGTTAGACGGATTGTCATGCCTTGGTTTAGAGTTGCTGTATTAATTAAACAACAAATTTTGAACCCATATTCTTGAAACTTGAAGCTTTTCAATTTGGTTAAAGATTTATTTTTACAATCGATGCATTCAATTGGGTTGTTCAAATCAAATCGATTAAAAATGTTAGTATCGTTTGCTTTGAAAGTATCGCAATGATCGATTGCCAAATTAAGATTATGCTAATACGCTTGCCTTTATATCGTATGCTGTATAGTAACAAAATTGTGTAAAGGTCGTATATGTGTAATACGCACCGAAACGAAAACCTATACACCATTTCCATCAGTACCTAATTATACATCATTTTCCAGAGTCTAATGACTTTTCACCGTTTATAACAGAAAATATGAGTAATTTTGTCTTGTTATCCTACTTTTCGGCTAGCCACTTTCTTTTGATAAACATAAAATGACGTCAGAGGTCGGGAAAGACCTAGTTTTCGGAAAGCCGAACGAAGTCGAAACGTACCGAATTAGAATAATGATAAAGAACGAGTGGCATCGAAGTAACAAGGGAAACCTAGTGAACCGTTACACATCTAAGACCTTAAGAGAAATGTTGATCTTTGTGCCCCCAAAACGAGCTTTGGAGTTTAGTTATTGAGCTGTGCGTGTGTTCGCACATCCGTCCGTGTCTCTGTCGTTTGGGGTACATTTCCTACATATCGGGATATCATATTTGGTGTGTATGTACATCTTAGGCTGGCAGGGTGTCCCGTAACATTTTTAAGTCACGGAGGTCGTGACTTTTGGGCATAATTTTAGTAAAAACAGAAAACATAAAACCTCGCCCGGAAGGTTTTTTCTATACAACACCAGATAAGGGTCTCACCTTAGGTCTTTTGAGTACATTGTGGGATGAGAGAGCGTAAAGTAATATTTTCAGATAACTTCAACCTAGACCTTTGACTGCATTTATTATAAAAAAAAAAGTGTCCGGACATATTGTCGACCCCACATCAGCTAGATAAACCAAATTTGGTTTGTAAGAACATCTTGAGATAGCGGAGTGTTACATACCATTCTGAAACCAATGTGACCTTGACTTTTGACCTCAATCATATAAAAAGCTTGTTTTAGGCTTTTAGCATACATGTACATGCATTTCCAATGCAACACAAGACTATCAAATGCGATGTACATGTATGAATATAAGTACATGTCTGTATACAATAACTCATCCACCTGAAACTTCTAATGAACAATTACAGTTTCTAATTAAGTCCAGTCCATTTATGATTATATAGAGTATATTGCAAAGACACAAATGTTGCAGACCTTGATCAGAGGGCACCTTTATAAAAACCTTTCATTTTGCGAATACCCTGTTTGCATAGAACAAAATACTCTTTTATAAGTACACTGTTAGTAACTGACGAATATAGTCGTCTCTAGGATGGGTGTGTCAACACATTTCCATGCCATTCCAACACTTTGGGCGCATTTTCCACTTTCCGTTACTGTGTTTGTTATTAGCTCACCTGAACAAAACACAGGATGGGCTTTTGTAGTACTTGAATGTCCGGCGTCAATCGTCGGTAATGTTAGTGTTTGCATGCTAGAAGGTCGCATTTGTATCCAATCTTACTCAAAATATCTGGGCTTCTATATGACCATAAGTTTTCTGATAAGTTCGATTTAAATTGAAATCGGGCCATTAAGTAATGGGTTATCCGCCCTTGACGTGTTGAAAATGCTATATCTAACAGTATTTACACTCTAGAGAATACAACAGTTTTAGTGTTAACACTCTATCGGCCACAGTTTTAATCCAATCTTACTCAAAATTGCTCAAATTGTATATGACCATAAGATCTCGAATGAATTTGAATACGGTTGAAATCGGCTTAAATAGGTAAATGGTTATCTGCCCTTGATATGATGTCATATCTTACAGTGTTTACACTTATCAACTACAGGTGTCTATCGATTCACACTTGCATCAATTTATGGTCCAAATGTCGACCAGCCGACATTTTACGATAAACTTTTTGAGAATATAGATGACCTTGGAAATATATCATATGCAATATTTGGCGATTTTAATTTAGTTTTAGATCCAGAAATAGATTATTACAACTATAAACATATAAACAATAAAAATGCTAGAAACACACTGTTACAATATATTTCAAATAGACAACTAATTGATCCTTTTAGAGAACTAAATCCTAAAAATAAACTTTATACTTGGAGAAAACAAAAACCTATTCAACAGGCACGACTTGATTTCTTCTTGCTCTCACCATCCGGTAGACTCATCCATAAAGCATAGTTTTTGTTCTGATCATTCAATCGTAACATCTTCTTTCCAATTTAACGAGTTTCAAAATAATTCAGGTTTATGGAAACACAACAACTCCTTATTAAATGATATAGAATACATTAATACAATAAATAGTAAAATTGAAGAAATTAAAGAACAATATTCAATACTAATATACAACAGAGATGCGATAAAAGATATTCCAAACTGTGAAATCCAATTTAGTATAAGTGACCAATTATTTTTAGATACATTATTAATGGAACTACGAGGGAAATCGATTTCATATAGCTCTTATAAGAAAAAAATTAACCAAAATAAAGAAGCAGAACTGAAAGATGCAATATATAAAATAGAACAAAATTTAACAGATGAAAATTCAGGCGAACTTGTTTCTTTACATAGTGAACTAAAACAAATAAATGAAAATAAGATGAAAGGATATATTATCAGATCTAAAGTAAAATGGAGCATAGAAGGTGAAAAACCAACTAAATATTTTTGTGGTCTAGAAAAGTCAAACATGCAGACAAAAACGCTACGAAAAATCATAAAAGACGATGGGTCGGAAATAACTAAACAAAATTTGATTCTAGATGAAATTAAAAGTTTTTACGAGACTTTATATAAATCACGTGACGATAATACAAAACATAACGATCATAACTATTTTTTTGAAAATGAACACATACCGAAGTTGAGTACACATGAATCAGAACTTATAGAAGGAAATATAACCATTGATGAAGCTACAATTATTTTAAAAAATATGAAAAATAATCGGAGTCCTGGTACATCAGGTTTTAGCGCCGATTTTTATAAAGTGTTCTGGAAAAAAATCGGAATTTTTGTAGTTAGAGCTTTAAACGAATCATATCATACTAAAAAAAAATCCGAAACTCTTACTCAGGATCTAATTACATGTATACCTAAAGGAGACAAACCAAAGCAATATCTTAAAAATTGGCGTCCCATTACATTACTAAATACAGTCTACAAAATAGGAACTGGGTGTATTGCAAATAGAATAAAATATTTTCTTCCCAAACTGATTCATCCGGATCAGACAGGTTTTCTTAAAGGGCGTTTTATAGGAGAAAATACTAGATTGATATATGATTTGCTTCATTATACTGAAGAACATGACATTCCAGGAATTTTACTTTTAATAGACTTTGAAAAAGCCTTTGATTCTCTTTCATGGTCCTTTGTTAAAACAACTTTGAAAGCTTTTAATTTTGGTCATTCAATACAAACATGGTTTGATGTTTTTTATAAAGATGCAAAATCAACTGTAACTCAGTGTGGATTCCTTTCAGACTTTTTTAGAATAGGAAGAGGCTGCAGACAAGGAGATCCTTTATCCTGTTATATCTTTATTTTATGTGCAGAAATTTTATCTAGTAAAATAAGGTCTAATCCAAACATTAAAGGAATAAAGATAAATGAAACTGAATACAAACTCTCCCAATTTGCAGACGACACAAGTATAATATTGGATGGTTCAAGTAAATCTCTTAATCAAACACTGGACACTCTTTCAAAGTTCTCAGAAATATCAGGATTAAAAGTAAATTTTGAAAAAACAAAAGTGGTATGGATCGGGAAGAAAAAATATAGTTCCGATACAATTAAAACTAAATGGAAGCTAACATGGAACCAACACCAATTCCAAATGCTAGGTATACATTTCCATGTAGATTTAGATAAAATGATACATTTAAATTATAACCCAAAATTAGTTGAAATAGAAAACACGATAAGAAATTGGAATAGAAGAATATTAACACCATTAGGCAAAATTACAGTTATTAAAAGTTTGTGTATTGCAAAATTAAACCATTTATTTCTTGCATTACCGAAACCTTCGGATCAAATGATAAACAAGTTACATAACATATTTTATACCTACATTTGGGGCGAATGTCACAAGATAAAGCAATCTATAATAGTAAAAGATTATAAAGAAGGAGGTTTGAAAATGATAAATTTAAGATCTTTTATTGATTCACTAAAAACAACATGGATCAGAAGGCTAATAATAAATAACGGTGGATGGACAGGTATAATAAAAACTAACATTGATTTAAACAAAATGCTAAACTGTGGGAAA
Source organism: Gari tellinella (assembly GCA_922989275.2). Taxonomy (NCBI): domain Eukaryota; kingdom Metazoa; phylum Mollusca; class Bivalvia; order Cardiida; family Psammobiidae; genus Gari; species Gari tellinella. The sequence goes on along the minus strand of OV277874.1, from coordinate 12,009,726 downwards.
CATTTTTATGAATCTCTTGCAAATAAATGTAGTAATATATTTTGGGCTGAAACTTTTACAGCATTTTCAAAATTATTCAATAATCACATTATAGATAAAAAACCATATTCAGGATTATCCATTATTTTATAACCATATGATTTTAGTAGGAGGGAAAAGTGTTTTCTTGAAATCATGGTTTAAGGTAGGAATACACTGTATTGGAGATTTAGTAAATGAATATGGTTTTATCATGAACTTTGACGATTTTAATAATAAATATAAACTATCTACCAACTCTTTAATATATAATGGAATTAAACTTGCAATTGAAAAGGGGCTTGAACAGTTACAAATACGAAAGAGAAACTTAAAACCTGTAATGAAACCGGCTTTCCCGCCTTATTTAAAAATACTTTTTAAAGATTCTAGAGGTTCTAAAGCAATGTACGAATGTTTAAATACAAACACTGATAACCCGACTTGTATTCAAACATGGTGTAAAATATTAGGAAAGAACATTTGCAACGATGATTGGAAACAAATATTTCATATGCCCTTTTCAGTAACAAATGATAAAGATATACAATGGTTTTAGGTTAGAGTAATACATAGAATACTGGGCACTAACTCTTATCTATTTAAAATCAAGTATGCTGATAGCCCGTTATGTACGTTCTGTAACAAAGACATAGAAACTGTCGATCATTTGTTTTGGAAGTGCACCATCAGCCAAGCACTTATAAATAACATACTGATGTCCATTCATAACGTTTTTCAAAATCTCAACATGGAAACAATGCTCTTTGGTTTTAGACAAACCTCTGATAATGTAAAGAATTTAATTATCATCTTTTTTAAAATGTATATTTTTCAATGCAAATACAAAAAATATCAACCTACGGCACAAGGTCTAAGGAACTATATATCTTTTAAATACAATTTACTTAAGTCTATTGCAATTCAAAATAGTACTGAGGACATTTTTCATAAACAATGGGAGCATTTTAGTATTCTGACAAAGACCTAGATTTTTTCTTTTTTCTATCTTCAAAACGTCTGCACATAAATGTAAGTGTTAGTATGTACGAAGATGTGGGTGTATATGGATAAAACAACACTAGTAATAAGCATAATCTATTCATTGCAAAATAATTTTCTGTTTCAAAATCACAAAGAAAACTTATTAGTATACCTGGCTTCAAATACTTTTTTTTCTTTTTGTATGAAAATGTAACTTTTGGAGCTTTGTCAGCCACAATGTTATTATATGTATTTGTAAGGTGTGTCGGTGGATGGCTCCCCGACCCCGACGCACCTATGACGGGGACAATAAATGAGGTCCTTACTGACAAGGCCTGAAAAAAAAAATACAGGTGTCTATCGATTTTGATTATACTTACGCACAGTGTAATGTAATTATAAGTTCTTGAAGGAGGTGAATAATTGTTAAAATCTAGCCATTGTGGCAAGAGTTTTCTGCCCTCGGTTTACTTAGAAATGCTGGAAAAGTCTTTTTTTCTGTATTGTTAACGCTCTAGTGTCTATAAATTTAATAGTGAGTTGATAAAAAAAATGTAAAGTCATTTATCACATAAACGTGCAAAATATAGAGGGCCGTAAAAATCGTATGGCCCACTGGGCATATATTTTATACTAATTTTCGAATCACCAAAATACTGTACTACTACGCCGACTGTAAATCAGTAAAGAGAATCTAGACAAACTTAGATCACCACTAGGTATTGAAACATTCCCAAGTGTCCTAGAAACATTATTCCGAGCAGTCCCGCAAACTCAGGCTGCAAATCAGGCTGCATAGAGCTCTAGTATTAACAGTGATTCAGACTGTTTTTCAAATTCAGACGTTACAATGATAATGACGTCATGTTGCTCTAACGACGTTATTTTGAAAACGAAACTAGATTCTAAATGTCAACTGATCATATTTAGTCAATTACAGAAATTTTTAAATTAAATATTAATTTAAAATTGAATATGGTATCAGAGAAGTCTTTTCACAGCACATTGATGTTGATTTTCTTTATTTTAGTTTGATAGGTTTTTTTCATTACGGATGAATACAACCGAATAACGCCTATGACGAATCGTTTCCTAAGAGCCGAGGGCAAAAGTGAAAGTAAGACCGTTCGGATTTTCGTGTCATTTTGGTGTTTATGTGATAAATAGGATATCAAATTCGTGTGTGTTCAGTCGTGAATTTATTGAACTCGTTGGATAAAATGATATGTTGCTCGCCAAGGCTCGCAACATATGATTTTATCCAACTCGTTCAATAAATTCACGACTGAACACACACTCATTCAATATCCTCTATATATTTTTCATGGTTAAGTTCAATTATTGTTAGGTCGGTTGAATTTTCCAATAGTTATCTCCCTTACGTGTTGAAAATGCGATATTTGTATAAATTTGATAGTGTTCACTCTCTAGCAACTAGATCTACAGTTTTCAATACAAAGTACATAAGTGTCAGTTCTTGAATGTGAATTTATTGTTGAAACCAGATCATTTGGTCAATAGTGAGCTGCCCATGATGTACCCAGCTATGCTAGGATATGTTGTATTCCAATAGTGTTTACTCTCTAAAGTCTACACATTTGAATGGATTTAGATTAAGCTTGTTTTGATTATGGGTTAAACTCAAAGATAAAACTATCAGATTCAATTACAACAGGTGAGCGATACAAGGCCCCGAGGTTATAAAACTTAAAATGAACTCTGTGCTCAAAATGCAGAATTTTTCTCATCTCATAATACATCAGCAAATATGTTAAAATGTATATATAAAGAATATTTGCACACATAGTCCTACTGTAAAAATATATACAAATCAGTTTGCTAAAATCAGTTAAAACGTGTTTTGTAAAAACTAAAGCCTGTAATGAAAATTGAGTTTTGAGCACAAGAGTTCGTTTTAAGTTTTATAACCTCGGGCCCAGGGCCTTAAAGGCCCTCTTGTTAGATTTTATTCAGTATTTATATAATCGGATTCCGTATCTAAATAAACTTGTAACACTACTTCGTGTTGCGTTTAACTTCAGCCTCTATTCGCCAAAACAAATTAGTATAGATTAGTGTACAGTAGTAGGTGTCTACATTTAACCGGTGGACGTGATCCAGCCGTAGCACACTCGACTATGATGCCAGTTGTCGTACGTTCTATTCCCCGCCGGATCAAGTACTTCGGATGAGACTTTATGAAAATCAAGGTCCTATAATCAGTGCTTTACACTGGACATCTAGAAAAACTAGAAAACTCTGTCGATAATAAGAGTCGGGCATTGCGCCTGTGTTTTCTATATCCGCTCCCTCTCTCGGGGGCGTCAAATTAGCCCAAATTCAAGGCAGTAAGGGACGTTAAAAATCAAAATCAAACATAGATTAAAGCCCTGTTGAGGGTCTGTCTACTCTAATGAACTAGTCTACTATTAACCCTTTCACTTACATTATGACGTCATAACATGTTAATGCCACTAACACAGTCAACTGCCATGTTATCGTCTGCTCGTAAACTTGTCGTCTGCTTGTAAACCGTATATTTTATTTCTAAAGGATATAATTTTAGCCAGCTGTGACTAGAAAGCATTTATATGAGCGCCAAACAGTTCGGATCCTGATCAGACGCCGCGTAAAACGACGTTTGATCAAGATCCAAACGGTTAGTATATATTAGTCTTAAAGTGTCTGGTAGATCTGGATCTAGTTGAAGAGTTCGATTTAGTGATTGAAACTTTATTAAAGTGGAGTACTCCTAATGAGATCGGGCGGTCAATGTCGGAACTCTGCGAAATGATTCTAAACAGGTCGACAGTTGAGAATGGCCTATCGTTGTACATAAGTAGAATACCGATTTTGGTCCAATCTCAATAGGGGTATTGAACCTTAACCCTTAGCCCGCCAAATAAATTGTCGTCTGCTATATTTCTCGTCTGCTTCAAGTTTCAAAGTGCTTCAAAGTTGCTCAAAATTGCTGAAAATGTTGTCCGAGTGTCAAACAGCTTGGATCCGGATGAGACGCCGAGTTACTCGGCGTCTCATCCGGATCCAAGCTGTTTGCATATGGAGCTATAGTCGTGCGTGGCAGGCTAAGGGTTAATATAACCCCAGCCAAATATGTCATCTGTAGCACTGGACTCAATAAGACGATACTTATATTAATTGAAACAAAAATAATTAGAAATAGTAACAATGGCTCGCTTATTTGATTATATAGCATGGGCCGAAATGCTGCGATACTCGTCTTTCGCACGAGTGTGAGTGTTGGGATTTGTGGCACTGCGACACTGAATAGGTCACATAGCGTCCGATGAATGATGATGAGGGGTTATTTCAGGAAGGTGATTTTAGCTAGCCTAATCCAAAAGCATCAAATGGGATCAACCCCTAATGGTGTTCTCAGACTACAGTAAAAACTTTCTATTACGACCACTAAATTGTGTTAATAATCATCAAGGTTTATAACAGGTGACTGTTTAAAGCAAGTTGACAGTCAAACAGAAAGCTCCTTTATGAGTTTCTGTTTTACTGTCATCTCTCTTTAAGCTGTCACCTGTCTTAGATCAATAAGCTTTCGTTTAAGTGGTCGTAATAGAGAAGTTTTTCTGTATTGTGTGGAGGTGACAATGTTGTTTTAAAGAAGATATTAGATTTGTCATCTGACCTGGCTAAATTATTTTTCAGATCAATACATTCTAAAACTGAAAATGGGATGATCATTGGGTTTGATTATTTCCGTACAGCCAGCTAGAGATACGGATAGCTGTATTGTGCCTAATGTACAGTGGGGACGACGCTATTCTTTCCCGTTTTAACACAAACGCAATGCACTTAGCTGTAGAAAAATACAACATTTAGAAATGTCTATTTATCTGTTTTATCCTAGTGGTAAACAGGCTAGAGCCTGGTCAGACACAGGTTAACATCTGGCTCCAAATTTTTTGCTATGGAAATAAATAATAGTTTTAGGGTAAATCCATTTATTGGGAAATACTACTGTATACCAGTAGCGTAAGTGCAGCGGTCTCGTGCTCTCATCTAAATGTTACCTTGCTTAACTATTAACCATTATAAACTGTTCTGTTCTAAAAATAGATAGGCCAGGTCAGAAAAATCGGACAATAGATCAACCAACACACTGTATACCTTGTAAGGTTAGCACTTTATTTACAAAACATACATCATACAAATACATGAATCAAGATTCTCAAAACAAACTCTAGTCAATTCTGAACTTAACCCCACAACTCCATAGATAACCATTTAAGAGAGCTCTCCATTAAAAGATTCAGGGGTTAATGACTAAGTCACTGAAAGCAAAGATTGTACAATAAATTTGAGGGAACATTTTGTACAGGATAATCTTTCACAAGTCATTAACGATAGCAACAAAGAATAAAGTCAATTTGTGTTAAACATTTCCTTACACATGATTACTTCAATAATTACACCCGCCAAGCTTGTTTTCATTATTGAAGACAGTTGTTTAACCCATTACCTTATAGCCTGGTTTTAGCTTTGAAGATTGAAGACAGGAAACTACTTAAAGCAGGTTGAAAGTAAAGCAGAATGTGCCTTAAGGTACATTCTGCTTTACATTCAGCTTGCTTTCAGCTACCATCTGCTAAGGTATAAGGTAATATTTCTTATGATACATATTCATAACTGTATTAAGTGTAACTATTTTCTTCAGTGGAGGAATGGATTAAAGGTGTAAAAATGTTTTTATGGAGTAGTGGGTTAAAGGAGTTTTCTGCTTTACTTTCAGAATTTCTGTAAGAATGTAAAAAGGTTTTAGTAACCAAAGTTTGTTTCTAGTAATGAAGAAAGGTGACCACTTTATGACTTGAAGCAGGTTGAAAGTAAAGCAGAATGCGCCTTATGGCGCATTCTGCTTTACTTTCAACCTGCTTTATGCTACAGTCTGTCATGACTGTATAATAATAAATTGAAATATTTTCTTCAGAGGAGGAATAAATTTAAGGCGTAAAAAGGCGTATTTATTGGATGAAGTGTTAATTGATTAACCCCTTGTGACACATTCTTTACAGTGCTCTACTTCAACCTATTACTCCATAAATACACCCTTTTATGCCTGCAACTTATTCCTCCAATAAAGAAAATAGTATACAGTCATGAATATGCACCATAAGAAAAGTTTATATATCCTTGCAGATGGTATCTTAAAGCAGACTGACAGTAAAAGCAGAATGTGCCTAAAACTATATGAGCAAACACTGCATTGAAAAATTAAACCCTTTCGATACTAAGTTACTCTTGTGGGTAATTAAGATCCCTTGTGGATACTTTTAGTTACCAAAACATGAACCAGTCTGTTTGGAATTCTGGGAACTTAAATACTGCTCTAAATTAGCAAACAGTGTAGACCCAGATCAGAGGTATCCTTACGGAGCCATCTGATCTGTATCCACACTGTTTGCAAATGTAAAGAGGCACATCGTGGTAAACTGTTGAAAGAGTTAAACTAAAATAATTTTCCAGAATCAAGATCTTTTAATTGGAATAAAAACCATCAACCAATAATAATAGGTGGCTTCTTTGAATGAGAAATCTAACCGTCAAACATGGTAACCAAAGGTTAAATAGAATTAACAGTACCATCCAGAAACCTTTTACAGACGCCCAGACGGATGGACGCCGGCTACATCCTGTCAAGATGGTCGCATTTAAACGGACCATGGCACATAAAAAGGTCAATGCTTAGTTTGGACACTAGAATGGTCCGTCTGAAGTATAAGGGGTCAATGGATTCACCAGAAGTCCACAATACAACACAGAAAATGGTCTTGAATTCTGCCTCAGTTTCCTGTGTGTGGCTGTGTCATGTCGGCAACACCATCAATCACCCTAAGGTATCACAGAACTCTAGAAAAGAGGAGTATTTCAAAAACTAAAATCTTTTATACGGCATTAAATCCGATGGTGTCACAACTCATTAGAATCGTCTCGAAGAGACGATTCTAATGAGTAGTAACACCATAGGATTTGGTGCTCAAATGAGTGAGAAAATTTTGAATCTGTTTTTTTACTCCCTCTTATCTGGAGCCCTGCACCACACAGAAAATTCTTGAATTCTGTCTCAGTTTCCTGCAGAAGCCCGTCATGTTAAACATGGGAGACTCAGAAGTCAGGAACTCCATAAATCACCCTGCCTCGGGCTTCAGTTATCACTGTTTATTCAAGTTCTATATCTCTGTAACTAGTCATCATTTTTCAGCACCTGAAATAAGTAATAATAATTTATATGACTTCTAAAACAAATAGCTAATTGACTGTATAAAAGACAGGTGAAAGCTTAACCCTTTCCCACATAGCATGTCTCAAGTATTGAATATAGGTGTCCACTTAAAGCAGGTTGAAAGTAAAGCAGAATGGGCCTTAAGCGCATTCTGCTTTACTTTCAGCCTGCTTTAAGCTATGAACTGCTAGAATATAGAAAATATTTCGTATGATACATATTTATGACTGTATAAATTGGAACTATTTTCTTCAGTGAAGGAATAAACTGAATGCGTTAAAAGGCGCTTCTATGGGGGAAAGGGTTAAAGCCAGGTCAAACTAAAGGAGCTTTCTGTTTTACTGCCCCCCTGCTTTAACCAATCACCTTTCTTAAACATTTCAGGGCTCCAGACAAAAGGGAGTAAACTAATCCAGCATTTCTCACTTATTTCTGCACCAAATCCTATGGTGTTACTACTCATGATGAGTAGTGACACCATAGGGTTTAATGCAGAAGTAAAGATTTTAGTTTTTGAAACACTCCCTTTATCTGGAACTCTGGGCTTAACCCTTAGCCTGCCACTCACGACTATAGCTCCATATGCAAACAGCTTGGATCCGGATGAGACGCCGAGTAACTCGGCCTCTCATCCGGATCCAAGCTGTTTGACACTCGGACAACATTTTCAGCAATTTTGAGCAACTTTGAAGCACTTTGAAACTTGAAGCAGTCGAGAAATATAGCAGACGTCAATTTATTTGGCGGGCTAAGGGTTAATAATAAACACAATTTTGTGGTCATAATAGTAAGGTTTTACTGTATATCAACTTATTCTCCCTTGAAACTTCAAATTGACCATCCTAGTTTCAAATTAAGTCAGGTCCATTTTTGTCTATTTAGGGGTGTTTTAACCCTTAGCCCGCCAACTCAATTGTCGTCTGCTATATTTCTCGTCTGCTTCAAGTTTCAAAGTGCTTCAAAGTTGCTCAAAATTGCTGAAAATGTTGTCCGAGTGTCAAACAGCTTGGATCCGGATGAGACGCCGAGTTACTCGGCGTCTCATCCGGATCCAAGCTGTTTGCATATGGAGCTATAGTCGTGAGTGGCAGGCTAAGGGTTAACAATACATGTACCGGTATATTGCAAACTGACAAACAGTGCAGACCCTGATAAGAGTGCTCCTCTAAGAGCCCCTTTGATTAACCCTTTCCCCCATAGAAGCGCCTTTTAGCGCATCCAGTTTATTCCTCCGCTGAAGAAAATAGTTCCAATTTATACAGTCAAGATATGTATCATAAGGAATATTTTCTTTATTCTAGCAGGTGGTAGCTTAAAGCAGGCTGAAAGTAAAGCAGAATGCGCCATAAGGCGCATTCTGCTTTACTTTCAACCTGCTGTAAGGGGACACCTATATTCAATACTAGAAACAGGCTATGGGGGAAAGGGTTAAAGGCTACACTGTTTGCATAGGACTAGTGTACTCTTTATAGGTACACTGTTTTCATAGGACAAAGTTGGACAAATCAATATGGGCCAATGAGTTAACACATTTTAATACAGTAAAATGAGGTTTGACCAAATAAATGAATATTGCATAATACTTATAACAAGAGGGTCATGCAAGTGGCCCTAAAACACTCAACTGGAAAACACCCTGTGCTTCAAGTCATTTTTACATTAAACCCTATGGTGTCACTACACATTAGAATCGTCTCAAAGAAACGATTCTAATGAGTAGTAACTCCATAGGATTAGGTGCTTAAATGCCTGAGAAAATGTCGGATTTATTCCGTTCACTCCCTCTTATCTAGAGCACTGGGTTAAGACATAATCATCACTCACCTTTTCCGTCACAGGCTACTATTTTCACCTTATCAACCTTGGCAAACTCTTGTACATCTTTAAACTCCACTTGGTTCAGAACAAAGGTCCAGACATTGTCACAGAACCGATATGTGTTCAGCCGTCCCTGAAAAGAAATGACAAATTTTCTGTCAACCTGTGTATTATGGAAACTCACTAAAGAGGCACAGACAGAAAATTGAACAGAATTCTAAATGATAAATGGTTAACCCTTTACCCTATAGACCATTTCTAGTTTTGACAAAAAGTGACTACTTAAAGCAGGTTGAAAGTAAAGCAGAATGCACCTTCATGTGCATTCTGCTTTACTTTCAAACTGCTTTCAGCTGCTATAAGCTTTCATCTTCTAGAAAATGGAACATATTTCTTAAGATACATATTTATTACTGTATAAAGATAAACTAATTTCTTTAGTGGAGTATTAATTAGATGCATAAAAATGTTTTCAGATAATGCTTGAGTTCTTTTGTTTGTCATTTTGCAGTGAGTATATTACTAAATTATGGCAAACATTTGGTCTAGAATTTGTTCAACTGGAATTGACCATTTGAACTTTCACAGGTCAATGAGCTAACTTAACCCTTTCCCCCATAGAAGCGCCTTTTAGCGCATTCAGTTTATTCTTGCCCTGAAGAAAATAGTTCCAATTTATACATTCATAAATATGTATAATACAAAATATTTTCTATATTCTAGCAGATGATAGCTTAAAGCAAGCTGAAAGTAAAGCAGAATGCACTTAAAGCACATTCTGCTTTACTTTCAACCTGCTTTAAGTGGACACCTATATTCAATACTAGAGATATGCTATGTGGGAAAGGGTTAAGAATAAAGATGATAGTAGAGCAGAAAACAAGTTGTTACAGCACCCAACCATAACCAATTACCCCATAGATTCCCCTTTTTGTGCTTTTAACTTATTCCTCCACTGGAGAAAATAGTTTCACTTTATACAGTCATGAATATTATGAACCTTAACAGAGCTCCAGATAATTTGAGGTGTTCAAAAACTAAATCTTTTATTTCTGCATTCAACCCTGTGGTGTCACTACTCATTAGAATTGTCTCTTCAAGACGATTCCTATGAATAGTCACACCATAGGATTAAGTGTTCAGGCATAAGTGAGAAATTGTTGGATTTGTTCAGTTCACTTATCTGGATCTCTGCCTTAAGAAATATTTTGTATAAACTCACAGATGGTAAGTTCAATCAGATTGACAGTACAGCATTCTTCTTGACAAAATCTAAAATAGATCTCTATATCTGTGTTAACCCTTTGAACCCTAGTCCCGCATATAGGCGTCTTTTCAAACAGTGCACATGTTAATATTTAGTAATCTAGTCCTGTGCAAACAGTGAAGGCCCAGATCAGAGGGCTCCAAAAGGAGCCCTCTGATCAGGGTCTTCACTGTTTGTCAGTAATGCCAAAATTGACAAAAACAACTCTTAAAAGCCTGAAATGGACTAGACAAAAATCGAAACTGGAATTGTCCATTTAAAGTTTCAGGGAGGAAAGAGTTAAACCTTTTGAGACGATTCTTATGAGTAGTAACACCATATGAATTGGTGTCAACATGAATGACTCAGTGAGAAAACGTTAAGTTGTTCAATTTACTTCCTTTTATCTGGAGCCCTAATAAGTTAGAAAGAAGAGGGGAAATAAGGATTAGAAAGAGAGAATTTTACCTTAAAAACAACTCTATTTTTGACACGGTTGGCAAGCGCACCGTTGATGGCTTTATCAAACTGTAGTAAAACCTTTAACGCCAGCTGTGGGGTGATTTGGCCCATCTGAAAATAAATTTAGATAAACATTACCTCTTTGATCACATTTAAATTAAACGCCACAATTTTGTTTGGACCGGAGTGGCAAACAGTTTGAAGTCTGATCAGAGGCTGGGTAAATGATACAAGAGCGCCTGAAGGCCCTGATATCGCTCACCTGTAAGTGTTGTACTGAAGCCTGATAGCTTGTCCTTTCTGTTTCACCCGTTTTAATCTTAGTTGATATACAGTTACGTCTTATGTTCACTCCAATGGATTAATTTTCTATCTTAAACTGAAAAAAACCCAGTTATCCTCTATATAATAATTAATTGAAATATTTCTTTCTGTTAGTTTGGATCCAGATTGTTTTTTTAAAAAAATCACTTTTACATCAAACATGATCATATTCAATTGGTTTGGATCCAGATTTATTGATAAAAAAAAAAGAGTCTGAATTCTGATGTGCGTGACGTGTGTGCAAATATTAATTTTGGTAAAAATCTGATCTGTCTCCTGTCCGTTAGTTTGGATCCAGTTACGGTAGCAGGGTTCGACATTGGCCTACGTCCGATAGACATTCACTAGTAACGGCGATGTTCGGTCTAGTGATCCCTCGCAGTTACTAACCCGAATGGTCTAGTTAAAATCTGAGGATGATTTTTTTAAATTCACGCATTTAGAAAATGACATCATTGTGTTCAAGCTAAAAATCCTACCCAGTTCGCCACTGTGGTTTCAGACAAGTAGGTTGCTAGCTCAGACCTCAAAACTGTTTCCGCATCTAAATAAAGCACGCAGTCGGGAAATCCTTGTTCTAAAATTAGCAGTAGTAACTATCCCGCAGTAATTAGGGCGATGAGTAAAATCCGGTTCAGTTACGAAAAATATCGGTGTGATTAATTGATCATCTCGCGCTATACTTAAAACACCTGATTGTGTTGATAACAGTTACGTTTTGAATGTTTTTAGAATTGGTCATTTTTAATTAGAAAGGTACAATATCCGAAAAGGTAACTGCAGTCTCCGTTTTTGGGATTGAAAATGACAATTTATTCTGCGAACCGATATTTCTCGGTAGTTACCGGATATTACACTTTCCCACGCTTTTCAGTACCATGATTGTCGTAAGTATCTTCAATGCAATTATTTTACCTAAAACACAATTTTGTATCAATTTTTACGTACGAAACCGAAATCAATCCCAATTCTGATATATTATTTGTTTTGTTAACGAAAATATCCATTTTTCTGCCAAGTATAAGTACGACATTCAGCGAACGCTTTTTTGTTTGTGTACATCGTAACGTCAAATCATGTCAGATTTATTCAGCTTCGGTTTTAATGGTAAGAAAAAGTAAGAGAAAGGGGCGAGTACAGCTACGGTGGAGTCAAAGACACGCTATGAAAAGCAAAAAAGACAGAGAAAGTTTTGCGAAATTATTGAAGTTTACCAAAGATTCAGTTGTTTCTGTTTGGTCTACCAACTTTTTGGTCTGGTCTAGTAATGTTTGCAGGCTACAAGACCGAATGTCTAGTGGAAAAAAAAGTTTATGTCGAACCCTGGGTAGTATAAAAATATCTTATGAGCGCACACAGCGCCTGCATATTGGTAAATAAAGAGGTGTGAAAAATAAAACTGGATAGCGAAAAAAGTATAGGTAGCGAAAAGACCAGGTTCGAAAGCCACAAGGTAGCGAACACACTAAGATAGCGAAAATTCAGGTAGCGAAATGTCCTGAAATCATCCTCAGGCGCTCAGGATTTCGGGTTAGCATTACAAATGGTTTGTCTGTGTCAGGATAAAGTGACCGGCCGGGTACAGTCACATTGGTGCAACTAAAAAGTGCCCCTGCTCGTAATACCCGAAAGGGGGGGTCTAGGTAAAACGCTGACGCTGACACTAGTTAAACTATGAACAGAAACGCTGACGGGTGTGAGAAACGCTGACGCCGGTTAGATTATATAGTGGTCAACGGGCCATGACTTACCTGGATAAGGAGATAAGTATGGGTTGAGCTATTATGTTAGCAAACAATTTCATTCCGTATTCAATAGTATATATGCAGAATGTAGTCAATAAAGTACTGGTTTTGCTGTTTAATTATTTTATTTTTTTTTCTTGCAGTTTCCTATGAAATATCAAGTTATAAGGTAATCTATAGTAAAATTTATTTACTTTTTAAATTAAAATTAAATTTTAAACGAAAATTTTAATTAAGCCATATATATATATTTGAATCCCTATGTTAAATTTGCCGAAATTGTATGCATTTTGCTCAATTTTTAAAAAAGTTTAAAAGGAATACGATTTAGAGAAAAACGGAGCGGACTATCAGTGACTATACGGAATGATTGAAGCCAGCAATAGTGAAGGCTTAAACTAGTAACAAAATCGCTGACAGATTGCTGACAGAATGCAAAAACGCTGGCACTGGTTCGCTTACACTAGTTAAACTATGAACAGAAACGCTGACGGGTGCGAGAAACGCTGACGCCGGTTAGGTTATATAGTGATCACCAGGCCGTAACGCTTGCGCTGGTTAGATTATTTAGCGAGGAAGACTTGCGAGCATTAAACTATGAACAAAAACGCTGGCACTGGTTAGATTATATAGTGGTCAGCGGGCCGTAACGCTTGCGCTGGTTAAAATATTAACAAAAACGCTGTCACTGGTTAGATTATATAGTGGTCAGCTGGCCGTAACGCTTGCGCTGGTTAAAATATTAACAAAAACGCTGGCACTGGTTAGATTATATAGTGGTCAGCGGGCCGTGACTACCTGGTCAGCGCTCCGCTTCATTATTTTAATTATTGATCAATTAATTATTTCTGAAAGCATTCGCTACACACATTTTTATTTTTTTTAAAAAAACGTGTGTACCCAGGGCTCGGGAACGTGGACCCTGCTTTCATGAGTCCCATTTTTTAAAAACAAAAATTTAAGCCAAAAACATTACCTAAATGAAACAGTGAAAAATCAGTAATAAAAAGTAACAGCAATTGAAGTAATTGAAGCGAGTAATTAAAGCCATTGTCCAAAAATTCGAAATGGTTAATAATTGCAAAGAATACAAAAAGTATATCTATATATATGCAAACTTGTGTATTGTTCTGTTAAAACTGTCAGAATTATCAAGAACTGTGATAACAATAGCTCTTGGTAAACTCGGTATTAAAAATATTAAAAATGTATTGCGAATGCTTGTGTTTATAAAACACTTTCATGCAATATATCTTAATATATTACCAATAAAAACAGTTTTACTTCATAGTATTTCTAATCATATAAGTCATGGTACGCTGACCGCTATATATCTAACCAGCGCCAGCATTTCTACTCATTGCCATCGCTTTCATTAATAGTTTAATTCACACCAGTCTCTTTCGAATGATTGTCTGCATGCTTATAACTTGTCATTTTGTTTATTTATTTATTTATCTTTGCGATTTCAATCATTTTGGGAAATGTCACATACTGATTCGTTGACATTAATATAGGGATTCTAAAATGATTTATAAATTTCGCTTTAAATTTGATTTTTTTTAATTGAAAGAAACATTAACAGGGTAATTTAAAATTAATAAATCATATCGCAAGTCTTCCTATAATGCCTGTTTACCTGGGTAAGTCACGGCCCGAAGACATCTATTTAATCTAATCCAGCTCTGTAAGAGATTTTAAACGATATAAATATCTATTGATATATTTAATTTTCTTTAATTTGACTGAATTATTAACTGAGTAATTCAATTTAAATGATTCAGTTCCCAGAAGGATAATAATTTATTAATAATTCATGTAATTCTAGGTCACGGCCCGCTGACCGCTATATACTCTAACCAGTGCCAGTGTTTGTGTTCATATTTTAATGCTCGCAAGCCTTCCTCGCTAAAAAGCGCCAGCGTTTCGGCCTGGTGATCGCTATATAATCTTACCAGTGCCAGCGTTTTTGTTCATAGTTTAATGCTCGCAAGTCTTCCTTGCTAAATAATCTAACCAGCGCAAGCGTTACGGCCTGGTGATCACTATATAATCTAACCGGCGTCAGCGTTTCTCGCACCCGTCAGCGTTTCTGTTCATAGTTTAACTAGTGTAAGCGAACCAGTGCCAGCGTTTTTGCATTCTGTCAGCGATTCACTATTGCTGGCTTCAATCATTCCGTATAGTCACTGTTAGCCCGCTCAGTTTTTCTCTAAATCGTATTCCTTTTAAACTTTTTTAAAAATTGAGCAAAATGCATACAATTTCAAATTCAAGTATATATATATGGCTTAATTAAAATTTTCGTTTAAAATTTAATTTTAACCCTTAGCCTGCCACTCACGACTATAGCTCCATATGCAAACAGCTTGGATCCAGATGAGACGCCGAGTAACTCGGCGTCTCATCCGGATCCAAGCTGTTTGACACTCGGACAACATTTGCAGCAATTTTGAGCAACTTTGAAACTTGAAGCAGACGAGAAATATAGCAGACGACAATTTATTTGGCGGGCTAAGGGTTAATTTAAAAAGTAAATAATTTTTACTATAGAATACCTTATAACTTGATATTTCATAGGAAACTGCATTTGCACGTAAAACAAATTTGCTGAAAACATAATTTAAATCACAGTGTTTATAATTCCGTATTTGAATCATGATTTGTACTTAAAAAAAAAAAAAAAAAAAAAAAATTAAACAGCAAAACCAGTACTTTATTGACAACATTCTGCATATATACTATTGAATACGGAATGAAAATTGTTTGCTAACATAACAGCTCAACCCATACTTATCTCCTTATCCAGGTAAGTCACGGCCCGTTGACCACTATATAATCTAACCGGCGTCAGCGTTTCTCGCACCCGTCAGCGTTTCTGTTCATAGTTTAACTAGTGTCAGCGAAGCGTCAGCGTTTTACCTAGACCCCGAAAGGGGGCAATATCCTGGAATAGCCCCAGCAGTCACGTGATGTGGTTCATTCCGTATATACGGAATGAGCCACAGCGGTTTCCTGCTGGGGCTATTCCAGGATATTGCCCGAAAGGGGCGTGTAGCAGTATATAGAGAAAGAGAAAGAAAGAAATCATTGTAACAAAATGATGCATTGTCATTGACTCACTTTGTCAACTTCAAAACGACTTTCTCTCATAATTTCTGACAAATTCGGACAGGTGCACAGAGTGCTTGTATTCTAGTGAGCCTACCTATTCATCTAATTGAAGGAATCCAAAAATGAAGTATTTGTACAGGTACTAGTAGAGAACAAGAATCCTATTTTTTAAAGTATCCGAAACTACCGGGCTGTCCGAAACTATCGGATTTGTACGTGAATAGACCACAGAAACACGCAACAGCATGTAAACAATTTAACAGGATCTATTAACTATACCTGTATCAATTCATCTAAACTTTCTTGTAAGGTGTGGCCTAATGTCGTATTTCTGTATAACTGGTAAGAACTCATTTTCGGTGCGTTTCTTAAACTCTAAGTACGAAGCATCTATTAATTGTTTCTCAACCGGAAGTTTGGCCTTTACCGGAAATTGCTGGTGTATAAAACCAAACCGCGTAAGCAGAAAACACCGAACCGTACCGGTAAAATAATATGAAATAGGCACAGCCTACAAGCGAGCGAAGCTGTCAAATAATGGAGCATTTTAACAAATTAACACATTACCCCATAGCCTAATTCTAGTTTTACTATTAACTTTTTGAACAGTTTGGATCCTGATCAGAAGCCTCGTAATTAGAGACTATATTTTGCATTGGCGCGAAATTTATTT
Source organism: Gari tellinella (assembly GCA_922989275.2). Taxonomy (NCBI): domain Eukaryota; kingdom Metazoa; phylum Mollusca; class Bivalvia; order Cardiida; family Psammobiidae; genus Gari; species Gari tellinella. The sequence continues at coordinate 11,993,086 of OV277874.1, read as the reverse complement.
TTCAAGCAGTTTGGATCCTGATCAGGAGCTGCGTACGGCGGCGAATGATCAGGATCTACCGTACACAATTGTTGACACTAATGTTAATATTTCGAAATTTTGAGAACTGAATCTTCAAAGATACTGTGGTGCATGGGTGCACAAAATATTTTCAAGCAGTTTGGATCCTTATTAGAAGATGTGTACGGCGACGAATGGTCAGGATCAACATAATTATTGGCACTAATGTTAATATTAATAATTTCGAAACTTTGAGAACTGATGATCATAAACTAATGGCAAATTTGTTCCTAATGACTAAAGTTTCAAAGATACTGTTGTGTGTGGGTAAAAACTATACATCAATACATATATTTAATACACTAGATCTAATTACGATATTTACGCGAGGTTATATAATTTGCGAAAAACAATAAATTATCGACTAATAACATATTGAAAAACGTTGTTTTCTAGCCGCCAGCGAGCGCCGCTGATTGAACGACACGATAAATCGCGAGCAGGCCGGATACTTCTCCATTTGTCCTTTCTCCATGGTATGCTTCGACCAAAAATGGTACGTTTTGACTTGGTACGCTTTAACCATGGTACGCTTTGACTATAACCCATTAAGGCGTATTTATTGGGTAATGGGTTAGTAAACCAAATGATTTAATAACCTGAGGGCCCTGATATCGCTCAACTGTTGTACTGCAGCTTGAAAGCTTTACCTTTCTGTTTCATCCGTTTTAATCTAAATCCATTCAAATTTGTAGTATACCATGTAAAACTTTTTTGGAATACAACCTCATAATTCTAGTATAGTAGAGTACATCAAGGGCAGATAACTAGAGCCTACACAATACTGAAACGAAGCTTTTTTAGCATTTCAGAGTATATCAAGGGCAGATAACTATTGCCACAATGATTAGATTTCAACAATAATTGCGAGAACTTAAAGCTATATTACTTTGTTTGCAAGTATAATCAAAATCCATTGAAAACTGTAGTTGCAAGAGTGTAAACGCTGTAAGATATGGCATTTTCAGCAATTCAAGGGCAGACAACTCTTGACCTATAGGTCTTATTTCAACCATAATCACACATATCTAAACTCTTATGGTCATATACAATCTGGCCAAGTTTGAAAAAGACTGGATAAAAAGTGTGGCCTCTAGAGTGTAAACACTGTTAAATATGGCATTTTAAGCAATTCAAAGGTAGATAATCCTCAACATTTTGGTCCGATTTCATTCATAATTAAACTCATCTAAACTCTTATGGTCATATACAATCTGAGCAAGTTTGAGATAGATTATATAAAAATTGTGGCCTCTAGAGTGTAAACACCGTTAAATATGGCATTTTCAGCAATTCAAAGGTAGGTTACTCTCAACCTATGGGTCCGATTTCAACCATATTCAAACTCATATGAACTCTTATGGTCATATCCAATCTTAGCAAGTTTAAGATAGATTGGGTAAAAATTGTGGCCTCTAGAATGTAAACACCCTTAAATATGGCATTTTCAGCAATTCAAAGGTAGATAACTCTCGACCCATTTGTCTGGTTTCAAGCATAATCACACTCATCTGAACTCTTATAGTCATATTTTGAAGAAAAAGTGTGGCCGCTAGAGTGTAGACACTGTTAAATATGGCATTTTCAGCAATTCAAAGATAGAAAACTAGAGCATGGGTATAATCTGGACCTCATCAGGTAAACTGAGATTGTGTTGCACGTGCTTTACAGTTACATTGACACCTCCAGAACAATATGCTGGTGGTCCCTCAATGGACTGAGGAAAAGTCTTTGAGAGCAGAAATCCGGATTTTTCGGAAAAATCCGTACGTCCAGAGAGATAAAGAAAAATCCAAAGATTTCGGAAAAAAAACCCGGAGAAATGACAGCCATGATGTACTGAAATTGAAACACTTAAAGTTCATTCTTATTTCAAATCAAAGAGAGGTAATTTCACAGTATGTAAACTCCGGTGTATACCTTCCGGAAGCTGCGATCAGCGAGTCGACAAAATGTCGCGAAATAAGCCACACTCAAGCGAAGCCGGTAAGATTTACTTTTATTTTACAGCCCTTTGTATACAAACAATTGTAATATATGGTCCAGTACACTTGTTCAGTTCACCAAATATCGTCAGAATCTGAGGCACGATCTCTCTGAAATAAGCTTCTGATCACTGGCACCGCTTACCGACGCGCCGTAGAAACGTGATTTTAAACCGTTTCAGTGACACCTATAGTAAATTTCTGCTATCACATTATTAATTATCACTTGCAGCGAGAATATATTAATGCACCTGAAGTGTCTGTTATTGAAACATAAACAGAAAAACACAACATAATGTGTTTTCTACAAACTGAAATGGTGTATGACTAGCTGCTTATTTATAAAAATTCACTGTATAACCAGCCGTGATTTCACTGTATGTTAGCTGTGATTAAGATAGTATGACCTAGATTACCTTAGACGTTTTGGATGTCAAAGTTTCATTTTAATCCGATAGTGTATGCATACCAGAGATGTCATTATGAGAACGAGACCTTAGCAATACAGTAACACACCTGAAACAAACACCACTGGTCCCGCAACAGGTGGTCGCATAGATCTTAATTAGTCTATGTTTGGGGTTTGCATCCCATTAATCAGAATCTGTTTGATGAAAGTTGATAAAAAAAAGAACTTGTATCACTTTACGTAATAATTTGGCCCGGACCTTCAAGCATGAATAAAGATTTAGGTAAGGCCTGCGTAATGAGATTGTGTATACTAGGTACTACCGTCAGTACTTTGGGATGGACAGTAATTTCCCATAAACCGACTGGTGCCCAGTGTCCTACACAACAAGTATTATATCCATTGCTCTGTTTATTACGAGTGCTGAGCTGTACAAACAAAATGAAGGAGTTAATTACAAAAAAGGACTCCATTGAACTTAACAACATTGCTAAAACTGGTGCAAGTCGCTACCAACTTTCAAAATTGCTACAAAGATATAGTACTTTTATAAGATCTTCCAACAGATCTCCTGCCATAAACACTATATTTGGCTTATGTACAGGACTGCCGAAAAGTAGAAAAAACTCTTCAAACAAAACAAACTCACACTCATTTACATCTGTTTGATTTCAATTACCATGGCCTTTGATATAGAAACAAACCATGGGTCAGTAAGATCAGGTCTTTGTGGCATATGCTCGACAGTAGTAGGTTGGCATCCTGATCATGGCATCTACTGCGAGGAGTGTAGCACATGGTATCACACACAATGTCAAGGTATGAGCACATTTGCATATGACTTTCACTCTGTCTATAGGAAAGACCGAAAACGACGTACAGGAGGTGGAGTGTTCATCTTGGTTTCAAATAACCTGATAAGTGACTCTGTAGACATTCAGACCAATTCCGAAATTATTTGGGCGCACATCAAGCAAAAAGGCAAGCAAGACCTGTATGTATGCAGTGCCTACCATCCAGACCGCGATTTCAGTGTGACTGAGGAGGTTAGCCAAGCTGTATATACAATTGATAACTCAAATCTCAAATCAAGTTATAATTGGCTGAGATTTCAACCTTGGTGATATCAACTGGAAAACCCGCACTGTTCATCTGGGTGCCTCACACACTGAAGAGTGTAGTAAACTACTAGATCTTGCTGACGCTCACAACCTAGTGCAGCTGGTCCAAGAACCTACCCGTATTATTGACACAACTCAAAGCTGTCTTGATCTTTTGTTTATAAATAACTTCTCCCTTGTGGACAATGTAAAAGTAACCCCTGGTTTCAGTGATCACTGCATACCATTCTTAGACAAAACTTCCTGTCCCAGAATGAACTTCAAACAAAGAAGGAAAATAAGCCTTTTTGACAAAGCAGACTGGCTCAAGATCAAAAAGGAACTATCACTACTCAGTAATAAACTTAAAGCCACAGCACACAGGTTAAGCGTCCAAGAACTATGGGATAGTTTCACAACTAAACTCGAACAGCTAACAGACAAATACATTCCATCAAAATTCTTCAACGGTAAACAACACCTGCCATGGATTGACTCAGAAATAAAAAAAAAATTAATCAAAAAGAGTGACAGACTTTACGCTAAAATGAAAAAACGCAAAACCAACACCCTATATCCCAAGCTGAAACAAATAAAAGCTCTCATTCAAAAGAAAACACGATCATCATACTGGAACTGTGTCACTAATATTGTGTGTGACCCTTCTGAACATAAACAGGGGACCACAAAAAAGTTCTGGAGTTTCATAAAAGGCATGGAAAAGGATTCGTCTGGAGTAGCCCCATTAAGAGAAGAGGGATTCTTGAAATCTAATTCCAATGACAAAGCAAACATTCTCAACCACCAATTCTCTTCTGTATTTACAAAACCTGATGATGACCCTCTTCCAGATCTAGGAAACAGTACAATTCCATCTATGAAAAACACCAAAGTCACTGAAAACGGGGTTAAAAAGTTACTCCTTAATCTTAAACAACATAAAGCTGCCGGCCCAGATAATATTAAACACAGCATACTTAAAGAATGTGCATCAGAAATCACTCCCATCATGACCATCATCTTCAATAAGTCACTACTCACTGGACAAGTCCCATCAGCTAGTATGGAATCAAGCCTACGTCACCCCAGTATTTAAAAAAGGAGAAAAGTTTCAGGCAAAAAACTACCGCTCAATTTCACTGACCTGCATAGCCTGTTAACTACTAGAACACATAGTTGTAAGCAACACTCTTGACCACATTGACAAACATAACATCTTAGTAGACAACCAACACGGCTTTCGGTCAAGCAGATTTTGCGAAACCCAACTAACAGGCTTCCTACAAAAACTTACACCATCAGTCAAACAGGGGCAAGTCGACGTAGCTGTAATGGACTTCAGCAAGTCCTTCGATGTAGTTGACCACAAAAGACTCATCCTCAAACTAAATCATTACGGCATAATGGGAATTACTCTAACATGGATCCAGGCATTCCTTGGCAACAGAACATTACAAGTGGTTGTAGATGGCTCCTTCTCAACAGAAGTCACTGTAGACTCTGGCGTACCACAAGGCTCCGTATTGGGCCCTCTTCTATTTCTTCTCTTCATCAATGAGCTTTCCTCCAGTGTTACTTCAAATGTCAGACTCTTTGCAGATGACTGTTTTGTGTACAGGAAAATCAGGTCTGACACAGACACACTTACCCTGCAGGAGGACCTGAACAACCTGGAGAGCTGGGAGAAGAAATGGAAGATGGCTTTCAACGTGGACAAGTGCCATATCCTTCACATTACAAAGGCTCGAAATATCACTAAGACCTGTTACACCCTCCACAACCAGCCACTAGCTACAGTACCTCAAGCAACTTACCTAGGCATTGAAATCTCCTCAAACCTCTCCTGGACACCACATATAAACAAGATAACTAGTAAAGCCAGTCAGAGTCTAGGTTTCCTAAAACGAAATTTCCATTTAGCTAAGCCAGAGACTAAGACGGCAGCATACAAATCAATAGTTAGACCAACATTAGAATACAGTTCATCAGTCTGGGACCCATACTAAATCTGTGACATCCAAAAAATAGAAAAGGTGCAAACAAGAGCTGCAAGATTTGTTACAAATAACTATTCTAAAAATCCAGGCACCGTTACTGAAATTCTAATTAAACTACAATGGGATTATCTTCAAAAAAGAAGACAGCTTAGTCGCCTTAGTCTCTTTTCTATAAAATTGCAAAACGGCCTAGTAGACTTAAGACCTCAATACCTAGTACGTACCTCACACAAGACCTTCTAGACACTACCATAACTTATCTTACCAAATACCTCACTCGAATTCAGACTATATTAAATATTCTTTCTTCCCTAGGACTACGGTCTAAACATTTGACAATCGTCAGAATAATCTGTTTTGTAATGTATAAAGAGCATATTGCATGAATATTCGTTGCCTTCATTTGATACATTCACATATATAACAATTTAACACTACGAACTGGTTTCGTTACGGATTCAGAGATCTCAGATAGTCATACAGATTTTCCATTATAAATCGCAGCTAGTTATACAGTCGTATTGCAGCTGGTCATACAGTAATGAAATTAGGTCAGATTTATTTGTGACGAAGTTTTCGTGTAAAATTCACATTTTTCCATGGAATATTATACTTTTCAGGTAGGTATTTCATTCATTTTGCCTTTTCTATCATGTGTGGTGCGGAAATGCTTCAATTGACAGAATTTATGATACTTTTTGAAGCACCTGATCGTTTTCTCTTGATACGCAGCGATGATCAATCAAAGATTTAACGTTTATTTATCATATCATTGTAGGAAGAGCTATGTGGAATGTTTTAAACTGTATCACCATCGTAGATTGTGTATTTAATATAAGCTAGCGTGTTCTGTTATGGCAAACTTACTTGTCAAAGTGGTCGGAGTCAATCTGTCAGACAAACTATCGGTAAATATCTCGCTTCACTGATCGCAGCTTCCGGAAGGTATACACCGGAGTTTACATACTGTGAATTTTATATTATAAGACTTTCTAGTCTTGATAACGCCGTGAATATTGCGATCACGGAGTGTTTACTCCGTGTTGCGATGAATGACACTCTAATGTGATTTTATTTCCTTTAAGAAAAAGTTCTAGCTGCTGAATATGAGCACCATTGTTTTTCTTCTATGAGTGCCAGTTATTTAGCCACAATGATGTCATGTCGTCTGCCACCTTCTATAAAAAAAAAATCAAATACAGTATGTATATATGTCACATTGTGACGCTGATAATTTAGAATACAAAAGTGGGTAATTTCTATTTGGGCTGAGTAGCCTCTATATACAAATATTAGAGACTATCTATGTTTTTAATTCAGTTTCCAGATTTTATAAACGATTGTGGGTAAACCCCATTGAAGGCCATGCCTTATTTCATATTACAGAAAATGACTTTTTTTCATGGATATTGGACGGTGGGTTTTAATAGTGGATTGCCCTGGGTTTCTAGGTGTTTCGAAACCGGCTGAAACTGTCAACACTGCCAGACTATCTACGTAAATCTACCCCACCTGGCATGATCGAGTGTTGAAATCATCTGTGTATTATACACATGCACTTTGATATTGACAAGATTTAGAAACAACATATCTGATATCACAGAAATAAAGATCTAGGCCTAGTCGAAACCGGTCGAATGTGTGTGACATGGTACTTTTCTAATCTTAGGAAGTGACGTCATAAACATCACAACTGATAAACAAAGGGGGGAAACTCAATAAAACAGTTTTGACTGTGTTGATAATTTCAGTAGGATGGTATTAACGAGCGAGTTTTTTTTATTTAAATTTGATGTGTGATTCTCGCAATTAATTATGTTTTCTTTGGAGATAACCGGAAATGTGCACTTAAAAAATCTCAAATAGACTCGTCCAGAGCTGAGAGGTCAGTCAGAATAGTCGCGCGTGTTAGACAATAACATCCGGGTCAACCTATGGGTAACCGGAAGCAAAAATGTTAACGAAACTTTTTTTGTTCAACATGTTCATAAATAAAACGCGAGCAGGGTCGACCAGTCTGTGAAAAATAGCTGAGAGGTCGCAAGTGATAGACAATAACTTCCGGGTCAACGTATGGGTAACCGGAAGCAAAATTTTTAACGAAACTTTTTTTGTTCAACATGTTCATAAATAAAACGCGAGCAGGGTCGACCAGTCTGTGAAAAATAATGTAGCAAGTAAATCCGGCGGAAGTACAAAAAAGCTACGAAGAAAAATCTATTCAATGTACATACAGGTCTAACATACGGGTCTAAAAATGTGAATTTTAACTTGAAATTTATTGTATACGTAACTGTAGAAGCTCGCTTCGCTCGTTATAATTCATGTGTGAAAACATATACTGAGTTTGAAATAACAAAACCCTAAAATTCCATTTTTTATACTCCCACAAACAGAGTTTGAGGGAAGTATACTGGAATCAGCCTGTCGGTCGGCCGTCGGTCGGTCGGTCTACAAACTCCTCCTTGAGTTTCAACCGGATTCATTTGGTACTTAGCATAAATTTTCCTTTCTCCATGATGTTACTCAAGAGTAGTAGATGTTCAAGACACAAATTTCAGGTCTCTGTGACCTTGACCTTTGACCTTGAATTTGGTCTTGAAATAGGCAGACAAAATCTTGTACTTTGAACTCCTCCTTCACTTTCAACCTGATTCACTTGATACTTGGTATAAATGTTACTCAGGAATAGTATATGTGCAAGACACAAATTTCAAATATGTGTGACCTTGACCTTTGGCCTTGAAATTGACCTCTAACCTTAGTTATGAAAAAATGTTTGTCCACAGCATATCTCTTTTACCCTATCATCCACGATTACCAAACCTGGTGTGTTGTTATTATTATATGTTGGGATTGCAGATTGTCATATACCATTTTTAAGTCATTTTGACCTTGGCTTACACCTTTGACCTTATTGTAAAACCTTATTGAAAACGTCTGCAGAGTGTGACAGAGTGCTGTATAGTGGGGGTATTTATCACCTTTAGTGATAGCCGTTTTAGTTTTTATCTCAAATGACACACTATCAGATAAGGTTACTGGTAGTCTTGTTGTGGGATTTTTTTTAAAGCGTTGGCATGAGTTTACCACATATCTTTTCTCTTTTTATTATTATCATTATAAAATTATTATTATTTATGGCTTCTCCATACTGATTTAATTCCGATCGAGCTCAATACTTTTTCTGAATCTGAATCTGAATCTAGTACGTCGTATGTCAATCTTATCCGACTTTTACACGACAGTGAGAAGAGACGCCGTTTTATTTGGCGATGATCTCGTAGGGCTGCCTTAAAAACCTAAATGGAATCAGCATGCACTATGCTGTCTGGCAAATTGTTCCAACGTATCTCAGTATCTACAAAGAATGAATGTTTGTATTGAGGGTTCTTGTTATTTGGGACTGCGAGCCCTCTAGTGGCGTCCGTCCGTCAGCCATTCCGTCCTAAAACTTTAGTATTGCTCATAACTTCCTTATTACTGAATGGAGTTACATTGTATTTCATAGTTAGATACAACACCCCTTGTGACAACACCTTTTAGCCGACATATACTTCCTTGACCTTGACCTTGATGATATTATTTTCCTAAAACTCTAACATTGGTCATACCTTCCTTATAAGTCAATGGATTTACTTAATTTTTGGGCACAACAACCCTTGTGACTAGACTTTTCAGCTGACATATACATATTTGACATTGACCCCTCAATTGCATTGACATTGGGGATGTAACTTTCTAAAAAACTCTAACATTGGCCATCACCTCTTTATTAGTCAATGGATTAAGTTCATACTTGGACACAACTCCCTTGCTAACAAGACCTTTCAGTTGACATATACTTATTTGACATTGACCCTTCAATAACATTTACCGTCATAATCAAATTTGACCAAAAACTTAAACATTGCTCATAACGTCCTTATTATTGAATTGATTTACTTCATACATGGATAAAACACCCATAAGGACAACACCTGTCAGCTGATATATATTTTAACATTGACCCCTTAATTATCTTACCTGTTTTCCAAAGAACTCTAACATTGGTCACAACTTCCTTATTTGTATATGGATTTACTTTATACTTGGACACAACATCCCTTGTAACAATACTTTTGAGCTGACATACTTTTTAACCTTGATCCCTCAATGACATTGACCTTTAGAATCAAATTTGACGGAAAACTTTAACAGTGCTCAAAATATCCTTATATAAATTATGATATACCATATAAAATAATAGGTCAAAGCATAAATTCGGGAGTATTATCATCTTACAGTGACAGTTCTTGTTTAAATGTATTTGTTTTTAAGCATAAATCATTTCCCTTAATTTGAGTATTTATATAGATCTAGGAGCTTGGAATCCATTTACAAAAATGTTAATAAAATCGATATTTTACATTTTCAGGGGGTATAAAACCCATGCCCGTAGCAATGTGAGGTTATCCTGTACTTTTCATAAAACAAGTTCAAGATCTTTTATTCATTGGTAACCGCGAATTAGAAGTCATAGCGTCACTAGTAGATTTGCAGATGTCCACAGTTGTAGACGAAACAGCCAGCATTGAAATTAGTGTGTTTAGACAACAAGGGCTGTCACAATGACAACTGCCCCAAGGAAATCCCCGACATTAAACCCTAGGCCATGTGTAATTGTGTATGGCATGACCAGCTTCCCTTATTGACTGATTGTGACCTTGACCTTTAAGCTACAAACATGGATCTTGCATGTGCCATATATCTATTGCCGATTTCTGGAAAGTGATTTCAAATTAGTTTCATGTAAAACAAAGGAAAGCCCGGGCACAGAAAAAGTGTGATTTTGACATATGACTGTAACCTTAGCCATTGATCTACAAACCTTGGTCTGGCATCCGACACATCTTCTTATTTTAGTAAATTATTTCACACTGCATTCATTCATAATTGAGTTAGAGCCCAGACGACCAAATGTTCCGCTTTTTTATTTTTGACTCCATGGTCCATACTTATAAAGCATTTCAGTTGAGGCTGAGTGCGTTCTCAAGCATTTGATTGGTCAGCTTTGAGCCTAGGCTCAAATGCTTGAGAACGATTTCAGACTCAACTCAAACGCTTTATAAGCATGGACCCAGAGTGTGACATTGACGTTTCAGCTACAGAAATAGGTCTTGTGCACAACACATTGTCTTCACTCGGTGAACACTCATGCCAAACTATTTCAAATTCCACCAATGCATGATGAAGTTAGAGCACTGACAAGACAAAATGTTTCCCTTTTTCAGATTTGACCCTATACTAGACATCGATATCGAACTTTATATGACATATTGTATACTATAGAAAACTACTTCTGCTAAGTTACAACAGAATCCAATCATGCAAGGTGGAGTCCAAACAATATTACAAAGTTTACCTTGACCCTAAATTATGACCATGACCTTTGAGATACAGACTTTGAGCGGTCTTGTGCATGACACATAGTATTCGCTAGAAGAATATTTCTGCCAAGTTAGATGGGTTTAGTTTATGATTAGATGATGAGATTTGTGTAAGCGGTCCAGATAGCTCAGACGGGAGAGTACTTGCCATGTAGGCGAGGGGTCCCAGGTTCGAGTCCTGATCTGGCTGCATATATTCTATGCACGATGAAGCTAGAGTCCTGACACGACGTGCTGCTCCGCTTTTTGACCTTTGACACCAAACTGTGACCTTGGCATTTGATATATAAACCTGGATCTTAGTCACGACACAGTGTCTTAAAGTGGTGAACATTTCTATATCATGTCACTTCAAAATCCATTAACGCATATAGGCGTTACAGAGCGGACACAATGTGGGACATACAGACACTGGTACACTCGGATAGGCAGACGTCGGACAGTACGATTACTATTATGGCTCCCACATTGGGGACATAACAACTGTAAAAATACAGAATTAATATATAAACTGCTCTTTTCTAATAGTTCGACCTCTAAGGGCATTTTTCCAAGAAAATCTTGTCCAAAAACACGTCACATTTTAGAGGTCGAAATATTAGAAAAGAGCAGTGTATATATTAATACTATTTTAATTCCCTATCTGGAATATTGTTATATTAATTGTGTAAATATATACTCTATCAAATTTCTGTTTTGTAACAAATTCTCCTACATCCTGAGATTGACAGACAGCATGCAGATTTCAAAGATGAACCAACTTAAAAATCCAAAGATTACATAATGGTTATATGGGATGAATGTTGGCCTAAAACGTATAACTCTATACCGTGTTCAACACATGTATCAGAAGCCACCATTAACACGTTATCTAACATTTCACGTTCATTGAGTGTCAAACAGTTTGGATCCTGATCAATCGCCGCGTTACGCGGCGGTTGATCAGGATCCAAACTATTTGCAAATGACCATGCAAAAAGAAACGCACATCGTGCTGAGGCGCAGATTAAGACACTTTTATTGATAGAAATTAGAATACTAAGACTATATTTCAAGATTCATTTAATTCTGCAACAAGTTCAGAAATTATTATCTTCACAAAAACACTGTGCTGCCTTCTCTTAATGCTGCCAAAAAGAGCGTTTGCAAACAGTTTGGATCCTAATCAGTTGCCGCGTCAGGATCCAAACTGTTCGACACTCGTATCGATATATGCTTTAAGTCATACTACATTGAATCTTACTTTGAAACGGTCCAGCAAACCACAAAACTGAAGCAGACGACAATGAAACGATGAAGCGGTGAAAATCTCACTTATATTTTGTCAGCCCCGGACAGAACTACTGACTTTAATGAAAAGATTAATACACAAATGCATTCCTTCCAGGAACAAATTATAATGTGATGAAAATGTGCGTTTCTTTTTGCACTGAGTGTACTCCGGGTGAGGCAGTGAAGCGGTTAAGAAGCAGCACGTGTTTCTTAACCTATCGAAACTCGATGCCTCTTCAATGAAAACAACTTACAAAAAAATCTGTTTCTATCCAAACAGAAGCAGGTAGACCAAATGCTGCTGAGTTTTTTTTTAACCCATACATGAGGATTACATTTACATGTATATATGCAAACCGTTGCTACGGGAAAATTATCATCGGTTGATGCACTTGCTGCAGCCATAGTCATGTGTGTCTTGTCCGAGTTGTCAAAATGACCCAGCAGCATTATACTGCTCTTATGTGAGGATAGGGAGAAACCACTTTCACCAGTATTGTATAATCTAGAGGGGTCTTTAAGGGCATGTATATCAGGATATTTTACATTATTGTAGATGTCTTGAAAGTCTAAAAACCAATGGTTGGTGTTTTTTTCTTGGCAGATGTTAGTAGCCTACATGTACGTTCCTTTTCAAATATTTAATATATCTATTCATGACTGTAAAGATTAGAAATATTTTCTCAAGGTTATGAATAGATTAGATTTTAATACGTAAAAAATGAGTAGAACTCTATTTATGTATATGGAGTAAAGGTTTAAGGAAACACGCAAAGTTCTACGTGCCTTCCTGGTGTGTTTTTTTGTCGACATATGTGAGCCTTGTCCCGCCATAAGCTATGCATCTGATATTCATTCGGCAGAATGAAAAGCTGAAGTTGAAGTTCACTGCTATTGTTCGTCAATCAGTATACAGTGTTTACCCTAGTTGAGACTTCACTGCTTTTGCAAACAGTTTGGACCCAGATCAGACGCCGCGTAACACATCGTCCAGGGACATAGCCTATATAGATCTAACTACCCGTTATGTATATATGTCCATGCAGCGTCTTAAATTCAATAAAATTTACAGACGACAATTTCAAAGCATGTGATATTCATTAATTATAGCAAGATTTTAGTTAACACAGGCCTATTTTACTGCTTGCATACTTTTTCCGCATAGTATTACCTACTAAACACATTTGTTCCCCTCGCGACCCGATTACATGCGGTGTGCACGAACCCCTCTCCTCCACCATTGCAGCAAGTCAAATAGAGAGTCATTTCACAATTTGACCACACCAGAATGATGCAAGAGAGAGATCGGCATTGATAAGGGGAGCAAAATTAGCAATATTGAGTTTTTAAGATTTCCCCCGTTTTGTCACCCGCTATCGAAACGAAATACAGCAGGCAACTGCATGAGGCATGTTATACATAAAACACTGAACACAAACATTAACTCTTTACCTGCTAGCGGCGGATATATCTGCCACAGTGATTATCTTTGCAAGCAGTTTGGATCCAGATGAGACGCCGAGTAATACGACGTCTCATCAGGATGGAGACTGTTTGACGCTCTGTCCTTATTAGAAAATTGTATGTTTAGAACATCAGCAGCCGACAATTATTGCAGACGAAGAAATACCCAGCATGCAGAGAGTTCTTCTTCTTCTTCTTCCATATACTGGCCGCCTTCGACTTGCCGAATACTCTGCCAGTTTTGTACGCATGATAACCCCCCTTCCCATTGAAATTTTTGAAGGGTTTGTGTCAGATTTGCTTGGTCACCTGAGATTTGAATATCTCAAGGGACTGGGCTTCTGCGATAATAGGTGGAAGTTTGTTCCATTCTTTAGTTGTCTGGTTAAAGAATGACCATTTCCTGGAATCTGTTCTGGCTATGTGCACTGCATAGCTGTGAGGTTGTGCATATCTAGTGTTTCTTGTAGGTTTATCTAAATATTTTGCTGGGTTTATTTCTACAAGGTTATTCACAATTTTGTAATACAAGGACAGTCTGGCTTCTTTTCGCCTAATTTTTAAGTCTTTCCACTGAAGTTTGTTTAGCATCTCCCCCACACTAGATCTATTTCTATGTTTTCCCATGACATATCTTGCACCGCGTCTTTGTATCTTATCTAATTTATCTATATGTTTTTTCTTATAAGGGTCCCAAACAGTGCTTGCGTATTCTAATTGGGGTCGCACTAAAGTAAGATATGCTTTTTCTTTAATATTTTGTGAGGAGATGTGTAAATTTCTATGTAGAAAGCCAAGTGTCCTATTCGCTTTATTTGCGATGTTGTTGATATGTTCCCCCCAGTCCAAGTCGTCTGTGATAGTGCAACCAAGGTATTTTGTGGCCTTTTCTCGAGAAAGCGAGATTCCATGCAGTTTATAGTTATGGCTAATGGTCTTTCTCTTCTTTGATACGGACAATACTGAGCATTTTTTGGGATGGAACTCCATTTTCCATTTGTCTTCCCATTCCGCTAACCTGTCCAGGTCTTCCTGTAAGGTATGACAGTCACTCTTTGAACTAACAGTTAGATATGATATCGTGTCGTCTGCAAAAAGCCGCACGGTAGAGTGGAGGCCTTGCGGCAGGTCATTTATGTAGAAGAGGAACAGACTCGGTCCAAGGACCGAGCCTTGTGGTACACCGGAGTCAACAGACTCCGTGTCCGATTCCTCGCCTTCAACCGCAACGACCTGAGTCCTACCTGTTAGAAAAGCCTTAATCCATGATAGGGTTGTGCCTTTAATGCCATAGTGGCTTAACTTGTGGAGAAGGAGAGTATGGGAGACTTTGTCAAATGCTTTTGAGAAATCAAGTATTAATAAATCAGTTTGTTTTCCATCTTCAAGATTTTTAGAGAGGTCATCGATACACTCTACAAGCTGGGTTTCGCAGGACCTTTTGCTGCGAAATCCATGTTGTAGTGGGTATAGAATCTTATTTGCTTCTGCGTGTTTCATTATGTGACTGGTGATGATATGCTCCATTAATTTGCAACATACACAGGTTAGCGAAATGGGTCGATAATTCTCAGCTTGGTATTTCTGTCCTTTTTTGAAGGCTGGCGTGATACGTGCCTTTTTCCAATCTGATGGGACCTCGCCTGACTGAAGAGATTTTTGGAAGATCGTCGTTAGAATTGGGGAGATTTCCTTTGCTAATTCTTTGAGCACTAGCGGCTTTATTTCGTCGGGGCCCCCTGCTTTGTGAGGGTTAATGTTCATTAGCAATTTTAATACTCCCTTTTCAGTTATAATTATTTCGTCTGCCTCAGGAAAGATGTCATCTTCAGACATATATTTTTTACTTTTGAATGTTTGTGAGGTTATCTGGTCTGGATCTGAGAAAACTGATTTGAATTGTTGGTTTAATATATTTGCTTTGTTTTTTGGGTCTGTTTCAAGGATTCCATTCTTCTTAAGGGGGGCAACTCCGCTTTTGTCATTCTTCTTGTGTTTTATGTAGGTCCAAAATCGTTTGCTTGTGGTGCGTTCTTCTTCCTTCTCTTCAGTTGTGAGGATGCCGTTTATATATGTCCAATAAGCCTGCCTGGATTTCCTTTGGACTAAGTGTTTAAGTTCCTTATATTTCTTTATATCTACATGGTTATTCGTTTTCTTTTTCTTTTTGAATGCCCTGTCTCTCTTTCTGATTATTGTTTTAATGTCTCGTGTAATCCACGGTAGTTTGTCTTTTGCTTTTGCTGTTTTTGATGGAATGTGTTTGTTTGAGCTATCTTGTAGTCCGGCTTTGAAGGTGGTCCACAGGGACTCTACATCTTTTCCTGCCTCATTTTCTAATTTAATTTTTTGGCCTAGTTCTTTCATATCCCTGGCCATGCTTTTCCAATTTGCCTTTTTGTATAATTTTATCTTTCTTGTTTTTTGTGTAATTTTGCTATTATCGGATTCAAATTCTAGATAGACTATGTCGTGGTCTGATATTCCTGGTATTGTTTCTACCTTCTGGACTTTGTTAGGGAGATTTGTTATGAAGAGGTCAAGAGTTGAGTTGTTTCTTGTTGGTTCCTGTACCATTTGGGCCAGACCTTGGTCATCAAGTATATCAGAAAGATGGTAATGATTTTTTATGTTTTGCGTTTTTGGTTTTAGGCACTTTTCTTTCCAGTCCCATCCAGGTAGGTTGAAGTCACCCCCAATCAGCATTTGGGCATGTCCATTGTTTGCCCTTTGGATTGATGTTTCAAAGGAGTCTAAGTCGTCCGACGTTTTGGGGTGGTAATATGAGTGACAGAAAGGCCGGTGGCTACGGCAAATACAAAACACAGTCTAACCTCTATTTTACGACAATCGAGCTCGATTGTGATTGTTCAAGATAGGCGAAAGCTTGATGCTGGACAAAAGCAACGAAGAATGCTCCTTCAGGAGCTCTCTGCGTGGCGTTCGTCACACATCAAGTAGTTTATCACTGAAGAGAACTAATAATAATACTCTGTATAACCTCTACTGAGAGCAGTTAACACTTTTAATACCGTGGACCCGTTCAAACTATACTCATTACATTTGAAAACAGTATAGACCCAGATCAGAGAGCTACATTAGGAGCCCTATGATCAAGATCTGCGCTGGTACTGTGAGGTTGTCCAGTTCGGGGTTTGTCGGAACAGGATTTGGGTTTTATACTCCATCCCGGAAATTATAATCGGAATACTTCAGCTGTTATTGTCATGTGACACAGATCTGTCCAAAATGTCGGAGGCCAGAGGGGATGAACGGAGTTTTTTCGGAAATATTGCGAGAAATCAAACCAAATATGGATCAACAACAAAGCCAAGTCCAAAATACACAAAATATGTTATGCACACAGTATCGAGAGTGGACACATTAATGGGCTTGGCCCTGAAGTATGGGGTAACGGTAAGTAATGTATGGTGTAAAGGTAAACAATCTGTCAAGTCTTATCATCTGGGGCCCGTTTTACTAAACTATTTACGCAAAACTTTTGCGTAAGTCAAAATTTTAGATTTTAATTTATAGTTTTTATTATCACTTGCTACAAACAGCAAATAGCCAGATCAGAGGACGCGCTTTGAGCGCGTCCTCTGATCTTGCTATTTACTGTTTGCAAACGTTTATGATCGAAAAATAAGAGTTAACAGATTTTGACTTACGCAAAATTTTTGCGTAAGTTGTTTAGTAAAATGGGCCCCAGGGCTCCAGATAAGCCTTCAAAGGTGAACATGTTTAACCCATTACCCCTACTCAGTTTCTAGTTTTGAAAACAGGTGACCACTGAAAGCAGATTGAAAGTAAAGCAGAATGCGCCTGCTATATAAAATTAAGCTATCATCTCTTAGGATATTTTTCTAATAATACACAATCATAACTTACCAAATTGGAACTATTTTCTTCCATAAAGAAATAAATTAGAGACGTAAAAAGGCGTATTTATGGGGTAATGGGTTAATAAACAACAAAAATTGTTTTATTTCTCCAACTACCCCTATGATTCGACCACTCATTAGAATCGTCTCAAAGAGATTATGGACATTCATCATAGGATTAGGATGAATAAAACAAGGGAAAATATTGAAAATGATCTAGAGCCCGACAAACATTGTAAACCTGATCAACTAGTGCTGAAAAGATTAAATGGTTAATTTGTAACAATTAGAAACTGCTAATGTCAAAGTCACTAATGGGTTAATCAGACTTGTGTGACTGGCTTTCCATTTTCCAATTCTAGACTGATTCACTGAAGTCTAGTGAATATTGATTATTTAGGAATTGGAATGGAATGTCATTTTTTCAAAATGACACACACTGTAGACCCATATGGTTAGCATAGGATATTCTTATTGTTACTTCTCTGTATCTGCATCAATATTGATGATTTTGAGATGCACCAGGAACTGTACCCGGCCAGTCACTTTATCCTGACACAGACAAACCAGTCGTAATGCTAAACCGAAATTCTGAGCGCCAAGGAAGGAAGCCATTACTACCAATTTTTAAGTCTTTGGTTTGAATCGACCAGGGTTAAACCCACAACATCCTGCACTGCAAGCGGACGCTCTACCACTGAGATATGCACTACTGGGTCCGAGGTTATAAAGCTTTTGACTTGAGTCAAAACTCGTTCTCAAGCATTTGATTGAGAACCTAGGCTCAAATCTGACCAATCAAATGCTTGGGAACACACCCAGACTCAACTAAAACGCTTTATAACCTCGGAGCCAGGCTTTCACGCTAGTGAGAGTCGCATAAATTTGGCATTTTATGAGTTGATGTGACATAATTTCATGTTGGAATTAATTTGGTGCTAGTATACTAAATATATAGAGTCAAGAAGATTCAAATATGGCCCTTTGGGTATTCATATCAATTATGTTATATACTATAGTTGGAAAATATTGATGTATCCAGATGTAGTTTAAGGAAATATTTAAAAGGCCTTGTTGTAGAGCAGCTAGCTTTATGGCGACATGGTTTGAGCTTACGCATCCAGGAAACCAGGTTTGTATCCCAGCTGGTACTTCTACTGTTATATATAAATATAATTATTCCTACACTAAGCAAGGTACATTTGTAGTCCTAAACATATAAAAGGCAAATGTAAATTTCCAGTATCTTTACAATTGGTATCTTAAAGCAGATGCTTCTTTCGGCCTGCTTTAACTCATTGCCTTTTAATGCCTTTAACTTTATTCCTCCACAATAACAAATAGTTTCAAATTATGCAGTCATGAATCCTAATTGCAGATGATAGCTTAAAGTGGGCTGAAAGGAAAGCAGAGTGCACCTTATAACACATTCTGCTTTACTCTCAACCTGCTTTAAATAGTAACTTGTTTTTAAAACTAGAAGCAGGCTATGGGGTAAAGGGTTAAGTCGCAGTATACTTTAAACAGCCACCTGACAATATAGATGTAAGAAAGGCTTTATAACAGGGTATAAATATAAATATAAAGTTTTAACTTTTAGGAATTAATGTACATTTAGGTATTTGGATCATGGTGTGTATTGTGTAGTGGACAAATTGTATGAAATAAACACTAAAGTTGACAATGATAAAATATGAGTTATTGTATTTGAGATATTGTATCATGTAGTAAAACCTCTATATATTACATGATTGTACTCCCACAAAATTTCATAAGTCATTAGGTGTTTATGACAGGTGACTGCTAAAAGCCAGGTGACAGTAAAATAGAGAGCTCCTTTAGGAGCTTTCTATTTTACTGTCACCTTGCTTTAAGCTGTCTCATCTTTATACAATTAATTAGCCTAAATGTTTTAGTTGCTGTTATAGAGAGGTTTTACTGAAATTTTGTTTGCAATTTATGATTTATATAATTAGATAATATGAATTACTAATGAAACAATGACAAATGAATCATCATATAATATTTATAGTAGATAATTATAGTAGTGATATAGATCTGTATTAGATAGCTATAATTGTAGTTAAATGATAACAGGGTTGGTAACATATTGTCACTGACCTTGAATTGATTAATTAAGTGAAGACTAGCAATACACAGTGCAAGTAAACTGAAAATTTGGGTTACCAACATTTTTTTTTCTCAACCAAATTCTTTATTATATTCAAGATGGTTCTAATGAGTTGTCACATCCTGGGCCCCGTTTCATAAAACTTCGTACGACAAATATTGTCGTAAGTCAGTTTATAAACGTCTCATTTATTATTTATTTCTCCATCTAATCCTGTCTTGTGACATCTTTTTGGAATCGTCTTAAAAAGACGATTCCAAAGAGATGTCAAAAGACAGGATTAGATAGAGAAATCAGAAATTCAATATATTTTAAAGTTTTGTCACAGTCTTACGATCGTTTTTGTGGTACAAAGTTTTATGAAACGGGCCCCAGAGCTCTAGATAAGGGGGGTATTTCAAAAACTAAAATACATGTATTCATTTCTGCTTCAAACCCTATGGTGTCACTACACACGTCTCTTCTAGACGATTCTAATGAGTAGTTACACCATAGGATTTGATACTAAAATACATGTAAGTGAGAAAACATTGGATTTGTGCAGTTTACTCCCTCTTATCTGGAGCCCTGCACATCAAAGGGTTTGTTGGAGACATAACCCATTACCCCATAGTCCATTTCTAGTTTTGAAGACAGGTGGCCACTTAAAGCAGGTTGAAAGTAAAGCAGAATGCACCTTAAGGCGCATTCTGCTTTACTTTCAGCCTTCTTTAAGCTACCAGCTGCTAGAAAATAGAACTTATTTCTAATGTTTAATATTCACAACTGTATAAATTGGAATTATTTTCTTGAGTGGAGGGATAAATTGGAGGCGTAAAAAGGCGTTTTTATGGGGTAATGGGTTAAACCATTTTTCTGTTTCAACTTAAGAAAAGATAGTTACATTTTTATATGGTAATGTATCCTAGCAGATAGAAGCAACCCTTTACCCAATAGCCTGTTTCTAGTTTTGAAAGTAGGTGACTTCTTAAAGCAGGTTACTTTCAACCTGCTTTTAGCTACCATCCGCTAGAATAAAGAAAATATCCCTTATGATGCATATTCGTGACTGTATAAATTGGAAATAGTTTCTTCAGCAGAGAAATAAAATGAATGTGCTAAAAGGCGCTTAAAGAACTATGAGGGAAAGAGTTAAAGCAGATGAAAGTAAAGCAGAATGTGCTTAAGACACATTCTACTTTACTTTCAACCTGCATTAACTAAGTAGTCACCTATTTTCAAAACCAGAAACAGACTATTGGGTTATGGGTTATTAGTATATGAAACACTCAGCTTTATCAGGAGCTCTGGTACATTCAGTGGTCACATGACTAGCGAAATAACCAGATATAGTAAGGACATGTGACCAGAGATCAGTCAGTGAGACAGTGACCCTGTACAGTTCATATTATATAGACCTCTGAGTCACAGACAAAAAAGGGTTATTAATTCCCACTAAACTTACTTAATGAAAAATCTTTGGTCTCTTTATAAAAAAGTAGTATAGTATAAAAAGCCATTATCCCATAATTACAACTTTTTGTGTCTCTTATTCATTCATACACTTAACCCATTAACCCATAAATATGCCTTTGATTAATTCCTCTACTAAAGAAAATGGTTCCAATTTATACTGTCACAAATAAAATCATTGGAATTTTTTTCTATAAACTAGCAGATAATAGCTTAAACTTTAAAGCAGACTGAAAGTAAAACAGAATGTGCCTTTAAGGCACATTCTGCTTTACTTTCAATCTGCTTTAAGTGGTCACATAACTTCAAAACTAGAAACAGGCTATGAGGTTATAGGTTAAGAACATAGATCCACTTTATACAGGCATGCATACATGTGTATGCAGTACCTTATGCACCATAAGAAATATTTCCTATATCCTAGCAGATGATAGCTGAACCAATTAGCACATAAATATGCCTTTTTATGTCTAGTTTATTCATCCACTTGAGTAAATTATAAGATCCACTTTGTACAGACATGAATATGCAGTATGCACCTTAAACCCTTAACCCATACATACACCTTTTTATGCCTTTAATTTATGATCACTTGATTACAATGCATCCAATAAACTCTTAATACCAGGAAATTTCCAGAACGTCTAGCTTTATGACTGATTCAACTCCTCTGAGATGATTGAGTACCGGTAGTAACATCATAGGCTTTGGTTAACCCATTCTGTATCTGTATCAATACACTTAACGAATCTTCTAACTGTGCACTTATATATGGTATCATATCTCCGGCGCTAATGACCAGATCGTGCTAAAACTTTGCAGAAATCAAGAAGACATATTTCTGATGGTAATATGTTTACTTTATTTAATACAAAACAAAAAATATATAAATTGGAACGAAAAATATGAGTGAGTAAAAAAAGTCGGTTTCTCAAAAAGAGAGAAGGGACGTATACAGAAACCTCAGGTGCGATTCCCTACTCTTATTCGCTGGCTATTTTAGATACCCAGTGTAAAGAACTGATCAATACATTGGACTTCGGTTTTTTATAAAGTCTTATCCGAAGGAATTGGTCGGGCGGGGATCGATCTCAAGACCCCTGGTATCGTAGTCGAGCGCCTTACTCTTCGACCACGTCCGACGGTTAGTGTAACAAAAAGTCATTAAAACAGTATTTTTGTCAATTAAGACAAACATACGGTTTTAATTCAGTAACGCCTTTGTCCAGCATCGTTTATAACAGCCTGACGTCGACGTCATATCGACGTTACACATAGTTGAACGGCTATTCAACATCGCTCGATCAAGATATTCGTCCAACAACATGTTTTCCTAATGTGCGGCTTGATAGCGAATGTAACAGAAAAATATCGAAACAATTTCTCAACAGTTTACGATTTGCTCGTGCAAATTAAGTATTATGTCGTTTCATGGTTCACTGGGTCTTCAAACATTTTTTTTTTTAATTTGATAACGATATGACATTTCAATGTCCGTCAATAGCCAACACGCAAAAAATGGTGTAGAAATTCTTATAAATAATAGATATATAGCGAAATGAAAAGTGCACAGTTAGAAGATTCGTTAAGTGTAAGTCATAGTCTCCTATTAAGGTCATTACTACATAGATACACATTTTACGCATTTAATTCATTCCTCTAGTAAAAAACTATACTTCGTACTGAGTATGCAATATTAGAAATATTTACTATATTCTAGCAGATGATAGTTTAAAGTAGACTGGAAGTAAAGCGGAATGTGCCTTAAGGTGCATTCTACTTTTCTTTCAACCTGCTTTATCCCATTACCCCATAACATGTTTCTAGCTTTGAAGACAGGTGACCACTTACATGTAAAGCAGGCTGAAAGTAAAGCAGAATGCGCCTTAAGGCGCATTCTGCTTTGCTTTCAGCTATTTTCTGCTAGAATATAAGAAATATTTCAAATAATACATATTCATGACTGTATAAATCAGAATTATTTGCTTGAGTTGAGGAATACATTAAAGGCGTAAAAAGGCGTATTTATGGGGTAATGGGTTAAGTGATCATTAGTCTTCAAATAATTATTGATTTTGTTGTGTCTTTCAGGTAGAACAAATAAAGAGAGAGAACAAATTATGGACAAACGACAGTCTCTTTTTACGAGAACATTTATACATGCCCATCACGGGCGAGAACAGTCACTTAGTTCAAGATAACTGGGAACTTTTGAGTTCCGATGAGGTCAGGTCAAGGTCAAATAGTGATTCCTATGGCAACAGTGCTTCTACAGAACCCAGATCTGATCAGCATCATTCAGGAGCTTATGGAAAGGGAACCAGTGGTGCTAATAGTGATAGTATAGTGAAAGACTCGAGAGTGACCAATGGTGGGCCCACAGGGTCAGACTTCTTCAGTAAATATGATAACAGCATTGCTAGCTTGAAGAACAAAGTGGAAAGTCTGGAAAAATCCTCCAGGTGAGAATCACTATGTTGTAAGAATTACCCAAAGCTCTGAAGGACTCCGGTATGTCAGATTCTGAATTTCTCAACTATTTCTTATTTCTCCTACTAATCCTGTCTTGAGACATCTCTTTGGAATTGTCTTGAAAAGATGATTCCAAAGAGATGTGACAAGACAGGATTAGACAGAGAAATCAGTAATTAGATGTAGTTCAGGTGAGAATCACTATATTGTAAAAATTACCCAAAAGTACTACAGGGCTCCAGATAAGGG
This sequence comes from Gari tellinella, assembly GCA_922989275.2. Classification (NCBI taxonomy): domain Eukaryota; kingdom Metazoa; phylum Mollusca; class Bivalvia; order Cardiida; family Psammobiidae; genus Gari; species Gari tellinella. The sequence goes on along the minus strand of OV277874.1, from coordinate 11,969,182 downwards.
GAAGTATTTCAAAATTTGAAATCTTTATGTCTGCACCAAACCCTATGGTGCGACCACTCATTAGAATTGTTTCAAAGTAGTCACACCATATGGTTTGATTCAGACATGATGAGAAATTTTAATCTTGGAAAACTTACGAACAGTAAAACCTCTATTATGACCGCTTAAAAAAAGGCTTATTGATTGTGTGAAAGAATGGTTACAGCTTAAAACAAGATGAAAGAATAACAGAAAGCTCTGGAGGAGCTTTCTGTTTTACTTTCATCTTGCTTTAGTTTAAGCATCCATCTTAAACGTCTTAATTATTAACTCTTCATAATAGAAAGGTTTTACTGCACTTGACTAGCTTTCTTATATATATAATCACTGAACTCTATAATGTGACCACTCATGAGAATCACAACACAGGATTTGATGAAAGTTACAAAGGAGAAAATGTTGAAAATGTTAAGTATGCTCAAGCTTATATAGAGCTCTGTAAAACCCAAATGGTGTATTGAGCATTTGCTTTAATTCTAATGTCAACTCATTGTTCTCTTAACCCTTTACCTCATAGCCTGTTTCTAGATTTGAAGGCAGGTGACCACTTAAAGCAGGTTGAAAGTAAAGCAGAATGCGCCTTAGGGCGCATTCTGCTTTACTTTCAACCTGCTTTAAGTCACTAGTTGCTAGTATATAAGTAATATTTCTAATTGCACATGTTCATGCCTGTATAATCTTGAACTATTTTTTTTGGCGGAGGGATAAATTAAAATGCGCTAAAAGGCGCTTCTATCAGGTAAAGGGTTAACAGTAACTGTTCAACACCAATTATCCGCTGTCGTCACTCATCCAAGAATCTTTCATTTTCTGATTGAACACCGGGTTTGCACACAGATTTGATATAAAATATGCTTTTGTTTGGTTGTTGAATTAACATCCCTTTAACCCATTACCCCATAAATGAAATGCATAAAAAGTAAGCAAATACTTAGTACAATATACTGTACATGTATTACTATCTTGATCCGTTTGGCTCCTGTTTAGTTATCAATACTTTAGTTTCATTTTTGCTGCATCTTTGACCTAGAATTATGCAGATATTTTTTATTATGACAGTTTTGGGGAATGAACAGGTTATTCCTCCACTTCATAATTCAATACTGAAGGGTTTGAGATATGTTTAAGCATGTTTTGTATTTTTCTCCATAAGCCAAAAAAACACCATCCATGCTTCCAGCCATCCACCAGTTCATCATGCAGGGGATTACAGGGCTCCAGATAAGAGATAGTTTTTTTAACAAATCCCACATTTTCTCACTATTTTTAGCACCAAATCCAATGATGTTACTACTCATTAGAATCGTCTCGAAGAGACGATTCTAATGAGTAGTGACACCATAGGGTTTAATTCAGAAATAAAGATATTAGATTTTGAAAAACTACCCTTATCTGGTGCTCTGGGATTATAGTGAAAACAGTCAATCATACAGACATTATTATTTCCCAATAAACCTGTTTGTGTTAAAACAAATATGTCCATTGTAAACAGTTTGGAGCCAGATCAGATGCAAGATAACCTGGCAGCTAATCAGGCTACAAACTGTTTGCCACACAGATTAAAATAAACCATTACAAATGTCCAAAAATTGTAATTGTCTAAATTTTATTGATTTGTGTTTGCATTAAATTTTGTTTGGGTTTAAACTGGAAAGAATATTTATATAACATTTTTTCCACTGTAGCTAAAAAGACAGGTACAGTCTCTCTAGTGTGACCACCAACGTGTGTTAATTATCATGTGTTTAAGGAAGATGACTGCTTTAATCAAGGTGAACGTAAAACAGAAAGCTCCTTTAGGAGCTTTCTTGTTTTACGTTCTCCTTGCTTTAAGCTGTCACCTGTCTTGTATACCATCATTATGCCTTAGTTTTAGTGGTCATAATAGAGAGATTTTACTGTATTTGAATGTTTTATGTTCGTTACAGCTCTGAAACCCCCAGCCCACAAAGGTATCATGGTTTAGAGTCACCCTATACCCTTACAGAAAAGGAAACTGAATGCTGATCAATCAGTGACCTTGACCTCTGACCTTCACCTCTGGACCTATATATGTTTTGTTTTCAGGTATACTTAGTACAATATACAGAGACAGGGGAAGGGCAAGCATGGCTAGATTCATTGTCACATAAACTCGTTCCCTCAGAGCTATTGTTAAATTAGTTAAGTCCAGTTTTGACTATTTAAATGAGTTTTCGGAATATTTTGCAAAATGACAAACTTAACTGGCCCTACTTAGAGGTCTGAGGCCTCCTACACTTGTGGCACTTGTGTATTGTAGAAAAATCAGTACTCTTGAAGAATTTGAAGTCAAGCTATGAAACTGAAAGCAAAGCAGCTATCTCCTAAAGTAAGATTTCTGCTTTGTTTCTCACTTACTTTAAGGGGACACATCAAAAGGTTGGACAATTAGATTGTTTGTCATTGGCAGTACAATATAGTGTGACAGATTAAGGAAAGGATTTTAATAACTATATATGGCTGATGAAAGTTGTTCAAGGCTATGGGCAGTAAACAATTGTTCATACCTTTCAGTACTAATAGGTTCAACCTTTACTCTGCATACCATGTAGACCCAGATCATAGGGTCCCTGTAGGAGCCATCTGATCTGGGTCTGCACTGTTTGCCCCATTTTAAATATTTATGTGATAAGTCCCTAAAGAGTCAATGTAAACTTAACTGGATATCATTATAGAAAATGGTAGAGTCCATTCAAAAAGCCAACAGAGTATGGGTTAACTGTGTTTGCATGGTATAGATTAAGGGAGACAAGGGATGGAAAGAATCCCAAACCAATCCCAGATATTTCCAATGCTGAAATCATTAGATCTGCAATAACTATAGTGTGACTACTCATTAGAATCATCTTGAGGAGACAATTCTAATGAATTGTCATTATGTAGGGAGAAAATATTGGAAATGTTTAGTTTACTCCCTCTTATTTGGTGCCCTGTGTAAATGGTGAAGGTGCTCTGGAATCTTAACTCTTTTAACATTAAGTAAATATTTTGGGTTATACGGTTCCCTTGTGGATCTTGTAAGTTATCAAAATATTAACCAGTCTACTTTGAATTCTGGGTAGTTTAATAAATACTGATCTAAATTAGTAAACAGTGTAGACCTAGACCAGAAGGCTCCTATAGGAGCCCTCTGATCTGGGTCTACACTGTTTGCATTTTCAAATAGGTCCATACTGTTGAAAGAGTTGACCTTTTTCCTGCGTGTGTATATAGCATATATTGCCACCTTATTAAAACAGTGTAGACCTAGACCAGACAGCTCCTGAATGAGCCGTCTGATCTGAGTCTGCACTGTTTCCTTATATGAGTCTGTACTCTTTCTTTGGGAAAACTTTCCTTATTTTAGTAGCTAAATGGCTATGTAATAGTTCAGATAGTAGATGCTCATTGTGGGTGGTGTTTTAAATATGAGCTGTGTCATGAGAAAACCTGACTTATTGCATCGCAAACAGTGCAGATCAAGGTCAACCGCTGTGTCAAAGACACTGTGGCTGGTCTTGATCTACACTGTTTGACACCCACATGCATCCAAAGCATTGTATGTAGCAATAATGAGTATTGTATACCATGTTTAGCAGTACAGACTCATCTCAGATACAGAGCCTGGGATGACAACAGTGATTAGTCTGTACAATGTGGCAGTGTAATTATTATTAACCCTTTACCCAATAACCTATTTATAATATTAAACTTAAAAGACAGGTGATCACTTAAAGCAGGTTGAAAGTAAAGCAGAATGCGCCTAAAGGCGCATTCTGCTTTACTTACAGCCTGCTTTAAGCTATCTACTGCTAGAATTTAGAAAATATTCCTTCTGATACATATTCATGACTGTATAAATGGGAATTATTTTCTTCAGCGGAGGATTAAACGGAATGCGCTAAAAGGCGCTTCTATATGGTAAAGGGTTAAGGCAGGTTTTATCATGGCAAGGCTCAATAATATATGAATATTTAGAAGGAGAAGGGTTACTTATAAAATACTACTACAGAAAAGTATGCTAGACTCGTAGTTATACACTGCCCCAGTAGCTTTGCCTATATATTGCACACTTCACGCTGGCGTTATCCCTATTATTGGTCTTAAATAAAAAATAAAAATTGATTTTTACCAATGTTGATTTTGCAAAAAATTATGATACTGCTTTAAACCCATTACCCCATATAGCCAGTTTCCAGTTTTGAAAATAGGTTACTTCTTAATGCAGGCTGAAAGTAAAGCAGAATGCACCTAGGGCACATTCTACTTTACTTTCGACCTGCTTTAAGCTACCATCTGCTGGGATATATAAAATATTTCTTTGGTATGTATACATGACGTATAAATTGGAGATATTTTCTTCAGTGGGAGAATAAATCATAATTATGCATAAAAAGGCATATTTATGGAGAAATTGGTTAACCATTTCCTCCACAGCTAGATGTACAAATCGCCTGATAAACTGTGTTAACCCATTACCCCATAAATACACCTTTTTACGCCTTCAAATTATTCTTGCACTGAAGAAAATAGTACCAATTTATAAAGTCATGAGTATGTATCACCTAGGGCACATTCTGCTTTACTTTTGACCTGCTTTAAGCTACCATCTGCTGGGATATATAAAATATTTCTTATGGTACGTATTCATGACGTATAAATTGGAGATATTTTTTTCAGTGGGAGAATAAATCAAATGCATAAAAAGGCATATTTATGGAGAAATGGGTTAATCATTTCCTCCACAGCTAGAAGAGCAAATCACCTTTTAAACTGTGTTAACCCATTACCCCATAAATATGCCTTTTTACGCCTTCAAATTATTCTTGCACTGAAGAAAATAGTACCAATTTATAAAGTCATGAGTATGTATCATAAGAAATAATTTCCATTTTCTAGCAGATAATAGCTTAAAGCAGGCTGAAAGTAAAGCAGAATGTGCCCTAAGGCGCATTCTGCTTTATTTTCAACCTGCTTTAAGAAGTCACCTATCTTCAATACTAGAAATAGGCTATGGGGTAATGGGTTAAAGGCAGAATACTGCTTTAAACAAGATTACATTTTGACATTACTTTCAAATTGCTTGAAGCTGTTGTTATCAGCTACATGTGTATTTGTTTTCCCACTAATATGTGAAACAGTAGTGTGAAGCAATCTAGGTTGCTTCTGTTGGGGTAAAAGTTTAAACCCATAACCCATTACCCCATAAATAGGCATTTTTACACCTTTATTCCTACACTGAAGAAAATAGTTCTGCAATTCTGTAAAAACCATAGATATCTTAAAATAACCTAGATCGGCTGTAGGCCAATCAGCGACGGTCACCGAGAAGCCATCTTGGTTAGTGTATGCTATTCATGTTCCAATGGTCTGGTGCACGTCGTATTGCGGTAAATTAATGACGTTACATGCTGTTCGCAGTAATCCCGTCTACGTTGACGGTGCGTCATTGACTACAGAAGTTGCTAAGAAGCGTTCCATAGTTGCTATGATTAACCGATGATTTTAATTAGTTACATAAGAATTACCATCATTTTGTGCTTATTATCGTTATATTGTCGTTTTACGGTGCATATTTATGTAACAAGATGTATGAAGTACGAATTCGTTCTTAAATGAAAGTAAATCATATTGTGTCGCCGGAGGGAAAATGTATGATACACGTACCAAAATGGTGTCTCTCTGACCGTCGACCAATGGGAGCTCAGCGCTAGGTGGCCGATCTAGTCTCTTAAGATATCTATGGTAAAAACCAACTTAATCACATACTCCTCTTTCATTTTTGAAAAGATACGGCAAATAGATACCAAATCATAAAATAAAAAAACAAAATGTAATTTGAAATATCTTCCTTATTAATTTTTCTGATGTGAATAAAAACAAAAGAACTACACATACATTTTATCGCCTGTTAATTTAGCAATGTAATAAGGAAATACCATAGATCAGCTACCTTACATACTGTTGTGCCAGTTTTGTTGACCCTTTGCCCTATAGCCTAGTGTTTCTAGTTTTGAAGACAGTTGCCTACTTCATTAAAACAGATTGAAAGTAAAGCAGAATGCCCCTTAAGGCACATTCTGCTTTAGTTTCAACCTGGTTTAAGCTATCATCTGGTTTGATATAGAAAATATATGTTTTGGTACATAATCATAACAGTATGAAATGGAGCTATTTTTTTCAGTGGATTATCAGGATATACATGAAATATGTAAAAGGGCATGCCTATATGGAATAAACGGTTAAATCACATTTAATTCTCTGCTAGTTTTTATACAAAATGTATATAAAACCCCATCTACTAATGTTGCACATCTATCATCATCCAATCATAACTGACCATTATTAGCCTGTACCTCCACAATAGCACACATATAATTAGGACAGATTATTCTTTACAAAAATGCCATAGAACACCTTTATAATTATTCCTTTACATGATGGTCATAAGACATCTTTACATATTCCATTACATAATTGTCATAGGGCATCTTTACATATTCCTTTACATTATTGTCAAAGGACATCTTTATAAATTCCTTAACATAATTGTCATAGATCATCTTTATAAATTCCTTTACATAATTTTCATAGGACATCAGCATAAATTCCTTTACATAACTGTTATAGGACATCTTATAAATTCCTTTACATACTAATTGTCAAAGGACATCTTTACATTTACATAATTTTCAAAGGACATCTTTTTAAATCCTTAACATAATTGTCGTAGGACATCTTTATAAATTCCTTTACATAATTGTCAAATGGTGTAGACTCTGATCAGTTTGGAAGTGTCACATCTGTTCTGAGTCTACGCTGTTATATTTGATGTTTCTTTCATCAAACCTGTGTTAGCAGATGGTTGCTTAATCCATTACTTCATAGATCTTGATTTTTATGCCTTTAATTATTCCTACATGAAAGTAAATGGCTCCACTTTATACAGCCATGAATATGCACCATACATATTTTCTATATCCTAGCAGATTGTTGTTAAAAGCAGACTGAAAGTAAAACAGAATGTGCCTTAAGGTCACCTGAAAATTAGTAACAGGCTATGATGGAGTAATCACCATAATGTCTCAAATGAAGATACTGGTCATTCTACTTAACTCTTTGCATGCTGGGTAAATTTTTCGTCTAAAGAAAGATTTTTTCAAAAACTCCTTTTAAATCAGGGTCAGAGGGTTAAACAGTTTGGATCCTGATGAGAAACTGTGTTACGTGGTGTCTCATATGGATCCAAATTGTTGGCGTAGATGATAACAATTCTGCAGTTTTCATGCAAAGAGTTAATGCAGAACTTAAGTTATGCTGAATTTACTTAACCCTTTACCTGATAGCCTATTTCTAGTATTGAAGATAGTTTACCAATTAAAGCAGGTTGAAAGTAAAGCAGAATGTGCCTTAAGGCAAATTCTTCTTTACTTTCAGCCAGCTGTAAGCTTCGTGCTAAAATATAGAAAATATTCCCTATACTATACATTCATGGCTGATTAAATTGGAACTATTTTCTTCAGCGGAGGAATAAATCATATCCGCTAAAAGGCTCTTCTATGGGGAAAAGGGTTAACTGTCACAGATAATTAGATATGTTATCTACATATATATGAATATTGTATTCAACCATCTGAACTGCATGTATTACATTGGCTAATAAAATAAGAAATGTTTTCCCCAGGAAAAAGAGCATACTTTGATGACATCATAGAGGTCATAATAAAAAAAAAACTCTAATATCGGACAGCTTCTTCAAGAGCTGTCCGAAATGGGTCTACACTATTTTTCAAAAATCTTTCAAACCAGGAGAAGCCCCGTTTACCCTTACTCCATAGCCTAATTCTAGTTTTGAAGACAGGTGACCATTTAATCATTTAAAACATATTGAAAGTAAAGTAGAATGTGCCTCATGACACATTCTACTTTACTTTCAGCCTGCTCATTTTAGCTACCATCTGCTAGAATATAGAAAAATATAGTAAATATTTCACATGACTTATATTCATTATTGCATAAAGTAAAACTTTAATTCTTCAGTGGAGGAATAAATTAAAGGTGTAAAAAGCCGTATTTACGGGGGAGGGGGAGGGGGTTAACCATTAATAATTGGTTGAACTTGAATGTTATTATATTTCGAGGCAAGACTTAGATTAGTGTTACTGTTATTTCTATGTTAACATTTTGAATTAATTTTCAGTTCTTCTCATGATTAAAACAATTATGGTAAGACATCATTTGGTTTTATAGGCTTATTATTTATGTTGTCAAACATCTGCGTTTTTCTCCTACATGTAGCTCAACAATTTCTGCTCATATGGTCAACCAGGGCTCCAGATAAGAGGGTCCACAGCACCAAACAAGTCCAACAATTTCTCACTCATTTCATTACCAAATCCTATGGTGTTACTACTCTTTAGAATTTTCTCAAAGAGTATAGTGACACTATAGGGTTTTATGCAGAAATAAAGATTTTGTAAAACTCTCCTTATCTAAAGCTCTGTGTTTAGCGATACCAGTGCACCTTAAAGGGCTTAACTCATTCCCCTATAGCCAGTTTTCAATATTTAAGATGGGTAAGTTGTTTAAAGTAGACTTGAAATAAGGCAGAAAACTTACTTAGTTTCAACCTGCTTTAATCATCCACCTGTAAAGAAACAGGAAGGGTTTCCTATTTGGTCTTTATTAGCCCTTTACCCCATAGCCTGTTTCTAGTTTTGAAGACAGATGACCACTTAAAGCAGGTTGAAAGTAAAGCAGAATGTGCCTTAAGGCCCACTGAGTAATTAATGCTGTCAAATGATGTTTAATAGGCCCATGCTTATAAAGCATTTGAGTTGAGTCTGAATTAGTATAACATCACATGATTTGCAGCTGTTTTGAAGGAGAAAATGTTGGACTTGATCAGTTTACGGTACTTGCTCTTATCTGGATCCCTGAGTAATTAATGCTGTCAAATGATGTTTAATAGGCCCATGCTTATAAAGCATTTGAGTTGAGTCTGAGTTCATTCTCAAGCATTTGAATTGTCAATCAAATGCTTAAAAATAATTTAAAGCTTTATAAGCATGGACACAGGGCTCTTTAGATACATGTAAGATGAGTAATTTCAAAACCTGAATTCTTAATTTCTGTACCAAACCCGATGGTGTAATTGCTCATTTGAGTAATCTATTTGAGACAATTCCAATGAGTATAATCACATCATAGCAATTGGTACAGAAAAAATGAAGAAAATGATGTAGTTTCTTATTCAATTTATCTTAGTTCGTATCTGGAACTCTTGTGTTTCTAGGGAGAAACAGTTAACCCATTACCCTAAAAAATATGCCTTTTTACGCCTTGAATTTATTCTTCCACTGAAGAAAAAAGTTCTAATTTATGCAGTAATGAACACTTATCATATGAAATTTTTTCTATATTCTTGCAAGTGGTATCTTAAAGCAGGCTGAAAATAAAGCAGAATGCGCCTTATAAGGTGCATTCTGCTTTATTTTCAATCAGCTTTAAGTAGCCACCTTTCTTCAGTACTAGAAACAGGCTATGAGGTAATGGGTTAAGATAGAACAAGTCTCAACTTCGATGTATATATACTTTTGTAAGACTGCCGTCTGCATCTTTATCTCTTCTCCGGCTGAATATTCATGTATAAAACTCTTTTATCTCAACTATTACAATGGCTAATATAATAAGAAATGATTGCCCCAGGAAAATGACAGATCCGTAAGTATCATACTTCACAAGAAGCTCTTACTGATCAGGGTCTACATTGTTTTCAAATTTATTAATATACATGTTTAGATGATAGAACTAGCAGAAGGGTTAACCCGTGCTCCCATAGAAGTGCCTTTTAGCACATTTAATTTATTCCTCTGCCAAAGAAAATAGTTTCAATTTATACAGGCATGAATAATGTACCATGTACCATTAGAAATATTTTCAGTATGTAATATAGTAGATTGTACATGTAGCTTAAAGATGGCAGAAAGCAAAGCAGAATGTGTCTAAGAGAACATTCTGCTTTACTCTCAACCTGCTTTAAGTGCTCCACTAACAGTCTTAAAAACTAGAAAAAGGTGATGGGATAATTTAGGGTAACCAGACTTTTCTGTAGATGTAAACTATAGTGAAATAGGAGTCTACTTGATAAAATAGTTTATGTCTTCAACTCTTCATACAGGTAGCAGCTATAGCTATGCAGGAGTGAAGTATGCATTAGGCAGACACACCAACCTTTTTCCTGCATTATCAAGGCACATAGGTCAACCTTTTTCCTGCATTAGGCAGGCACATCTATTTTGTCACCATACTTCTTCAGTGGTTGCTTAACATCAGTTTCCATTTCAGTCCAGTCCATTTTAGACTACATGTATTTAGGAAAGTTTAACTCATTCACCCCTGAAAATTTTAATGGACAATTTCAATTTCAATATAATGTAAATCTGTTTTTGGCTATTTAGGGTTGAATTTAGCAATACATTTCAAAATGCCAAACAGTGTAGACCCTGAATCAGAGGGCTCCTTCAAGAGCCCTCTGATCAGGGTCTACACTGTTTGCATGGGGGCGATGGGGCAAATTTAATCCTCTTTTTAAGGAGCCCTGTGATGAGGGTCAAGCTAAATTAAAGCTGTTTGCATAGGAGAATCATTATACATGTACCATGTACAAGTACACTGTTTGTAAATTACAAGTATACTTTTAATGTCACCAGGTTTGAAGCAGGGCTCCAGAGCGTGTAAAGTGAACCAATCCAACATTTCTAGCTCATTTCAGCACCAAATCCTATAGTGTTACTACTCATTAGAATCGTCTTGAGCAGACGATTCTAATCAGTAGTTACACCATAGGTCATAATGCAGAAATAAAGATTTAAATATGAAAAAAGCTCTCCTCATCTGGACCCAATTCAATATGTTAAGATTTTAACTATTTTCCTGCTTATTATTCCATGCTTTAGCTTTTGCTCTTAACCCTTAGCCTGCCACTCACGACTATAGCTCCATATGCAAACAGCTTGGATCCGGATGAGACGCCGAGTAACTCGGCGCCTCATCCGGATCCAAGCTGTTTGACACTCGGACAACATTTTCAGCAATTTTGAGCAACTTTGAAGCACTTTGAAACTTGAAGCAGACGATAAATATAGCAGACGACATTTTATTTGGCGGGCTAAGTGTTAAAGTCATGTGCACAGCTTTATTTCTGCAGATTATATAAGACTTTGTAATCAGTGAAATTATGTAAGTGTAACACCTTTAACCCATTACCCCATAGCCAGCTTCTTGTTTTGAAGACAGATGCCCACTTAAAGCAGGTTGAAAGTAAAGCAGAATGCACCTTAAGGTGCATTCTGCTTTACTTTCAGCCTGCTTTAAGCTACAATTTGCTAGATAAAGAACCTTTTTTTGCATGGTATATATTCACGACTGTATAAAGTGGAACTATAATATTCTTCTGTGGAGGAATAAATTAAAGGGGTAAAAAGGGTAATGGGTTAAACTCTACATTAATGTCGTCTGCTTAAATATAATGTCTGCTAAACCATTCCTCTATAAATACACATTTTTATGACTTTAATTTATTCCTCCACTGCTATAATTTTAACAATACAGAATACATATGCATGACATCACTACTTTTCATGTCCTAGTATGATGGAACGTAGTCTAAAGCAGGCTAAAATAAAGCAGAATGTGCCTAAGATGCATTCTGCTTTACTTTCAGCCTGTGGTCATCTAACTTAAAGGGTTAAGTTTTCTGATTAACTCTTTGTACTTACAGCAGTGACCATGCACAAGGTTAAACACAGATGTATGTCTGCTAAAAGCAAGATGAAAGCTTTTTGAACTGTTACTCATTTGTAACCCCTGCCACTTCAAATGGACAATGCCATTTGCCAATTACGTCAAGTCCACTTTTGACTATTTAGGGTTTTCTTTATAATATATATTGCAAAATGACATATAGAGACCCTCTAATCAAGTTCTATACTGTTTGCAAGGCACAGTAAAACCTCTTTAACGGCCTCTAAAACGAGGTATAATTGATTATATAAATGACAGGTGACAGCTTCAAGCAAGGTGCTTTCTGTTTTACTGTCACCATGCTTTAACCCATTACCTCTTAACCTATTTCTAGCTTTAAAAACAGGTGACCACTTAAAGCAGGTTGAAAGTAAAGCAGAATGTGCCTTAAGGCACATTCTGCTTTACTTTCAGCCTGCTTTAAGCTATCATCTTCTAGGATACGGAAAATATTTCTTCTGGTACATATTCTTGGCTGTATAAACTGGAACTTTTTTCTTCAGTGGAGGAATAAATGAGAGGTGTAAAAAGGCGTTTTTAAGGGGTAATGGGTTAAGCAGTCACCTGTCGAACACACCTAGTAAATTATCACACTTTAGTGGTTGTTATAGGGAGGTTTTACTGTACATTGTTTGTAAAATACTAGTATACTTGTCATTAGTTGTTACAGTAAAACCTAGATCTATTATGATCACTAAATTTAAAGAAGGCTTATTGATTAAATGAAAGTCAGGTGGCTGCTTAAAGCAGGGTGACAGTAAAAAAAAAAAAAGCCCCTAAAAATTTTCAAGCAGCCACCTGTCAAAAACTCCTAATAATTACCTAATTTTAAAGGTCGTAATAGGTAGTTAGTGTGTTCAAGTTGCTGAGGTAGACAGCATGTGGCTAGAGTTTCTAACATCAAATCTCCACTCCACTCTATTCAGATCGATCAATGTCGCCTTTTAAGATTTTGCAGTATTCATTGCTTTAAACATCCAGCCTTAGCAACAAGTATACTCATCAATGACAAACAGTGTACCTGTGAAGTGTACACTTGTCTTATGCAAACAGTGTAGAACCTTATCAGGATCTGTACTGACTACAAAATCAAGCCTAAATAAATCCACATTTTAGTTATGCAAAATATAAGCCATAATTATAAACTTCTTTAAAAAAAAAAAATACCATTAATTGTTCATTGTTTGTTAATTGTTAATTGTCAATTTATTTCAGTTATGCAAAAGATGATCTGTCTTCTCTCATCCCTCGTAGACATTCTGACATCCCGAAGACGTCGAGAAAATCGCGGAGCGTGTCACTCGAGAACCCAGACAGTCCTGTCCTGGTGATCAAATCCAACACAAAAACGCATAAAGTGCAGGACGCTGTGCGACGGTCAGAGGCAGCCCAGGACAGCCTGTTTGAGTTGTGACCCTCGGTTACCAGGGTAACCATGTAGTAGATTGAATGTCAAAATGTAGCCATAAATGTCATCCCTCGTCAAAGTCCAGGTGTGCTGACCTGGAGTTATCACCCTTGTTGATCTACTTAGTAAAATTTGTACTGTCAAGTCGAACATACCTGTATTTCAAAGTTAAAAATGTAGCTTAGTATTCGTAAACACATTCAACCCTAGGGTAGAATATATATTATAATCATCATTAACAAACAGTGTATCTGTGAAGTGTACACTTATCCTATGCAAACAGTGTATACCATGATCTGAGGGCTCCTTAAGGAGCCTTCTGATTAGGGTCTACACTGTTTGATAATGCAATACATATTAGCCACATTTAAACTTCGAAATACAGGTATGTTCAACTTAACCAAACTTGAAATAAAGAAATTTATCAGTAGAAATACCACTTATTTCCACTGTAGAGTTCCAGATATCTGAGTTTGACTGTATGTGTATTAACCCATTACCCCTTAAAAACGCCTTTTTACACCTCTCATTTATTCCTCCACTGAAGAAAAAAGTTCCAGTTTATACAGCCAAGAATATGTACCAGAAGAAATATTTTCCGTATCCTAGAAGATGGTAGCTTAAAGCAGGCTGAAAGTAAAGCAGAATGTGCCTCAAGGCACATTCTGCTTTACTTTCAACCTGCTTTAAGTGGTCACCTGTTTTTAAAGCTAGAAATAGGCTAAGAGGTAATGGGTTAACTCATTCACCCTTAAAATTCCAATTAAGTTTTGTCCATTTTATGCTATTTAGATTTGAATTTCACAATATATTGCAATATTTGACAAACGGCGTATAATTATTTAGAGTTGATTTTAACAATATATTGCAATATTTGACAAACAGCGTATAATTATTTAGAGTTGATTTTAACAATATATTGCAATATTTGACAAACAGCGTATAATTATTTAGAGTTGATTTTAACAATATATTGCAATATTTGACAAACAGCGTATAATTATTTAGAGTTGATTTTAACAATATATTGCAATATTTGACAAACAGCGTATAATTATTTAGAGTTGATTTTAACAATATATTGCAATATTTGACAAACAGCGTATAATTATTTAGAGTTGATTTTAACAATATATTGCGATATGACACACAGTGTATACACTGATCAGTCTTAGGTCTACATTGTTGTAGAGGAAAGGGTTTGGTTTGAATATAATGGAGATAATGTTAAAAATAAAGTTCACTCGCTGTTATCTGGCCCAGTGCTTATTAAGCATTTGAGTGGAGTCTGAGTGCATTCTCAAGCATTTGATTGGTCAGATTTGAGCCTAGGCTCAAATCTGACCAATCAAATGCTTGAGAACGATTTCAAACTCTACTCAAACACTTTATAAGCATGGACACTGGAGCCCTGCAAAATCATACTGAATTAGACTGCAGAATAGCCACATGTCTGTATATATTATCCTTTAAGATCTCCTGCTGCATATACATACATTGAAGATAGACTATCTGAACTATTACATTAGCTAATAAAATATGGACAATTCTGCGTGGAAAAGAGTGGCTGGCTCGTGTTTAGCCAGACCCTTCAAGAAATAGTGCAGATTCTTTCAATAATTAGACAGATCTTGGTCTACACTGAATTCAAAAAGCATGGATAGCATAAGTAGAGCAACAGATAAGGATAGTTTTTCAAAACTTTAAATCATTATTTCTGAATTAAACCCTATGGTGTCACTACTCATTAGAATCGTCTCTTCGAGACGATTCTAATGAGTAGTAACACCATAGGATTTGGTGCTGAAATGAGTGATAAAATGTTTGATTTGCTGAAATAACTACCTCTTATCTGGAGCCCTGCATAAGCTAATAACAGGAGAATGGTAGATAAATCACCCAATGCATAGATAATTATTGTCTTGGTTACATTCAGATTCTATATAATCATAGGCTCTCTAGAGTATATATTGAATAAATGTTGTCTTCCCAAAACTGTAAAATGCTGTCTGCTTTAATTATGAAGTTGACTCACCAAGTTTTGCATAATTATACATGTATTCAATCCAAGTTATAAACAGATTTATACCAGGCCAGGGCTCCTGAGATAGAGGAAATCCAACATTTTCGCACTCATTTCAGCACCAAATCCTATGGAGACGATTCTAATGAGTAGTGACACCATAGGGTTTAATTCAGAAATGAAGATTTTATTTTTTGAAATGCCCCCCTTATCTGGAGCCCTTTTATACCCTGATCAGATGCTGTATTTATTGGTATCTCATCGGAATCCAAACTGTTTTCATTGACGAAACAAAAATCAACCCTAAATAGTCAAAATGGATTTGACTAAATTGGAAATTGGAATTGTCCATTTGAAGTTTTAGGGATTTAGAAGACTTGTTTCTCATTTTCAAAGGGTATCAGGAAGTTAAGACTTCATCAGTTTTATCTCTTCTATCTAGTCCTCATGAATATACATGTAGTTATACTGTACATACAGTATCTAGTTTGGTCCATGCAATATAGCTATATAGTACATACAGTATCTAGTTTGGTCCATGCAATATAGCTATACAGTATAATACAGTATCTATTTTGGTCCATGCACGGATCCAGAGGGGTGAACTGATGGTAGTTTCTTAACCCTTTTCCGCCATAGAAGCACCTTTTAGCACATTTGATTTATTCATCCACTGAAGAAAATAATTCAAATTTTAACAGTGATGATTATAAATGATCCATGAGAAGCATTTTCTAAATCCTAGATGATAGTTTAAAGCAGGCTGAAAGTAAAGCAGAATGTGCCTTAAGGCACATTCTGCTTTACTTTCAACCGGCTTAAAGAGGTCACCTTTCTTCAAAAACTAGTAACAGTCTATAGGGGATAAAGGATAAGGCAAGTTGACTGTTCTAAGCTGTCAAAAATTGTCAATGCATATTGTTTTAAATACTATTTTGCAAGCTGCGTTTCTGAAATTCAGGATTGACTTTAACTGTTCAGTCAAATTTGAAATAAGCATGAAGGTATCTAACCCTTTCCCACATAGCATGTCTCTAGTATTGAATATAGGTGTCCACTTACAGCAGGTTGAAAATAAAGCAGAATGCACCTTACGGCATATTCTGCTTTACTTTCAGCCTGCTTTAATTAAGCTATCATCTGCTAGGATATGGAAACTATTTCTTATAGTGTATATTCATGACTGTATAAATGTGAACTATTTTCTTCAGTGGAGGAATATATTAAATGTGTAAAAAGGCTTTTTTTTAATAGGTTAATAGATTAAAAAAAAGACAGGTTACTGCATTAAGCTGTCACTAGTCAGTTTAATTGGGTGATCTCAAGAACACCATTTGTCTGTACATGTTAGTAAAAGTAAAAACAAATTTTGAGACCCTCCCTGTTTGTTTAGTTTGTATTGTAACTTTGAGGAAGTCCCCACCTTAATTAGAATCATTAGAGTCACAAATAGTTTTTTGTCTTGTTGAACAAAGGAGTGAAAATGAGACTTAAGATATTGCTTTTATGTTGGCGTTGATGACTTCGAATACAGTCAAAACTCGATGCTTTGAACTCGCTTAAATCGATCATACCAGTATTAAGTTAAATTTAGATGAGTTAATCTTGCTCAAGTGGAACATACCCGTATTTCAAAGTTAAAATGTGGCTAAGCCACGTTTAAACTTTGAAATATGGGTATGTCTGATTTAATGTGATTTCGAACTATTGAGTTTTGACTGTATATAATTATTTACCAGTATGTTTGTATTTTTAGATCCAGATGTTAAGTTTTTGATTTTATACTTTTTCTCATTTGTAATATATGTACCTCAGTCTTGCTTTTGCTTTTTCATTGCAGCGAGAAATCTGATTTTGTGAAGTTCTTGTTTTAGATAATTGTACAAATAAATTATGATCAATAAACAGAGCTCCATGGAGATAAGGGAATTACAATGTATTTCAAAAATAGAAATCTTCATTTCTGCATTAACCCATTACCTCATAAATGCCCCTTTTTACGCCTTTTATTTATTCTTCCATTGAAGAAAATAGGTCCACTTTAAATAGTCAGGAATATTTTACATAAAAATAATGTTCTATATTCTAGCAGATTATAGCTTAAAGCAGGCTGAAAGTAAAGCAGAATGTGCCTTAAGGCACATTCTGCTTTACTTTCAACCTGCTTTAAGTGGTCAGCTGTGTTCAAAACTAAAAACATGCTATGGGGTAATGGGCTAAACCCTATTGTGTCACTACTCATTAGAATTGTCTGGAAGAGACGCTTTTAATGAGTAGTTAACCATAAAATTTGGTGCTGAAATGAGTGAGAAAATGTCTGATTTGTTCAGAGAGCAAGCTCCCTTGCAGAATTTCCTGACAATTTCCCAAGATTATCCCAAGAATTCCAAGGAAATAATTCCTAGGATATCCCAGGCATTCCAAGGAATACCTGGGAATTCCGAGGTCCTAGCTGGCGGTAATTGAAACGGATATCCTAGGATTTTCTGGGATATCCTGAGATTTCCTGGGATATCCTGGGATTTCCTGGTCTTGAAAAATCCTAGCAATTCCTAGCTGGCCATAATTGGACAACCAATCCTGAGAATTCCAGGGATTTTCCTGAGAATTGCTGGCATAATAAAAACCTCCAGGATATATTTCTGCACGGGTTGTGTATAACATGTTCTGTTGTAAAACTTGTAATATCATGTAAGAAATCCACTGCTGTTGACAAGAAGGGAGAATTTTATTTATTCTCCCATTGAAGAAAATAGTTCCAATTTATACATTCATGAAATTTTACATTGAAATATTTTGCTAAACTCTAGTAGATGGTAGCTTAAAGCAGACTGAAAGTAAAGCATCATGTACCTTAAGTGGTCACCTGTCGTCAAAACTGGAGTCAGGCTATGGGGTAAAGGGTTAGCTGTTGAAATATGGCTAGCTAAGTTCAAATTAACCCATGGATACCCTTATACATGTTAACAGTTTTAACCCTTTACCTTATAGAAGCGCCTTTTAGTGCATTCCGTTTAATCATATGTGGAAAAAAATAATTCCAATCTATACAGTCATGAATATGTATCAGAAGGAATATTTTCTTAATTCTAGCAGGTGGTAGCTGAAAGCTGGCTGAACGTAAAGCAGAATACGCCATAAGGCGCATTCTGCTTTACTTTCAACCTGCTTTAAGTAGTCACCTATTTTCAAAACTAGAAACAGACTATGAGGTAAAGGGTTAAAGACAGATGACAACTTATTTAAGCAGGCTGATACTTTCAGCCTGCTTTAATACTACCATCTGATTGTAAATAGGAAATAATTATTGTGTTGCATATTCATAACATTATTAGTTCTTCAATGGAGGAATTGATTAAATACATAAAAGGGCATATCTATGGAGTAAAGGGTAAAGCGAGTTTGAATCATCAAGTCCCAACTGTATCTCTATACAGGGTGCCATAATTTGGAAAAATTAGGATTTTTATTAGGATTTTTGTCTAATTTTCAAGCACTATTTCCTAAAGAAGGTAGAAAGTAAAGCAGAATGCGCATTAAAGCGCATTCTGCTTTACTTTCAACCTGCTTTAAGCTACCATTTGCTAGGATAAAAATCTGAAGATTTCGAAAAAATCCAGAGAAATGGCAGCCCTGTCTATAGCAAACATTTTGTTGTGACTTTTCATTACAATGGTCTCTTCCAGACAATTATTTATGGAGTAGTCACAACATAGGGTTTGCTGATGACAAATGGGAGAATGTGTTAAAATGTTTTAGTTAAACAGAAATGTAAATTATGTGATATATACTGAGTGTTCATATGAATGTACATACATGTACTTAATGTTTATGAATTTGTACTTAAACTTTTGTTAAACTAATTTATCCCTGAAACTTTGAATGGACAAATCCAATGTCCAATCAAGTCAAGTCCATTTAAGATTATTTAGGTGTGATTTTAACCAGGGCTTCAGATAAGGGGAGTACATATATAAAAATAAAATCTTTATGTCTCAATTAAATCCTATGGTGTTACTACTCATTAGAATTATCTCTTTGAGACAATTTTAATGAATAGTAACACCATAGAATTTGATGCTTATATGAAGGAGAGAATGTTGGATTTGTTCAGTTTACTCTCTCTTATCTAGAGCCCTGTTATCAATAAATTCTATATTGCAAATTGACAAACTGTGCAGACTCTAATCAGAGTGTTCCTATAGGAGCCCTCTGATATGGGTCTTCACTGTTTGCATGTAGGTCCTTATGATAAGTCTATGGTTCACAGGGCTCCAGATAAGAGGGAGTAAATTGCAAAATCCAACATTTTCTCATTTATTTCAGTATCAAATCCTATGGTGTGGCTGCTCATTAGAATTGCCGCGCAGAGACAATTCTAATGAGTAGTGACACCATAGGATTTGGTGCTGAAATAAAGATGTTAGTTTTTGAAATACTCCACTTTATCTGAAGCCCTTGTTCACACCTGCTCTGTTTGTAAATGACACATATATATATATACATGTACATGTCATAGGGCTTAATGAGTTAACATTTATAAACTTTTATTTATAATTTTAATTTATTTATTATTACATTTCCAGCAGGTGTTAATAAATTTCTGAATCCATATCCAGGGCTCCAGATAAGAGGGAGTAAACCGAACAAATCATGCATTTTCCCTCTTATTTCAGCACCAAATCCTATGGTGTTATCGAGACGATTCTAATGAGTAGTGACACCATAGGGTTTAAAGCAGAAACAAAGATTTTAGTTTTTGAAATACTCCCCTAATCTGGAGCTCTGGGGGAGTAGTTGGTTTGGTCCCTGGCTGGCCCAGTGGCTTGGCCATACCAAAATTTTGATGTGATTTCAACAGTTAATCTCATTTTTCTTGACACTCAGCATTGATGTATCAGTAATTTTTACAGGATAATTTTTATGTTAATTCAAAAATTTAGTAAAACTTATCTTTTTTTAATTGTTTATACTATTAGTCTATAGCTTACATCTAACATATCATTGAAAACCTTTCTTGTGTGATCAATCTTATACACAATCATTGGTAAATAAAAGACTTCATATTTGACATGTGTTCTCCTTTCAAGAAGCGTATTAGCTGAAGTACAACTTTGGTCATGTCGAGACAAAGCTACACCAAGGTCATTTACATGTCAGCTGTAGAAGCTGATTTAACCCATTACCCCATAGCCTGTTCTAGTTTTGAAGATAGGCGACTATTTAAAGCAGGTTGAAAGTAAAGCAGAATGCGCCTGCCTTCAACTTGCTTTAAGCTACCATCTGCTAAGTTAAGAAAATATTTCCTATGAAGAATATTCATGGCTGTATAAATTGGGACTGCTTTCTTATGTGGATGAGTAAATTAATGGGCGTAAAAAGGTGTATTTATGGGGTAATGGATTAACCCCCGGCGAGAAGAGGGCATAGTGTTTCACTAACATATCTTGTTTTTTTGGTACGTTTTGTTATATACAAAACAGAGTTAAACCTGTGTTAAATAGACAGAATGAGGAAGTATAGTGTGGTAGCAAAATAGCAGATAATACACAAGGAACATTTCTGTTTGCCTTTTGTGCTGCAGTAACCCATTGAAAAAAATACACCTTTTTACGCTTTCATTTATTCATCGGCTAAAGAAAAGTAGTCCCATTTTATATAATCATTAATGTGTATCATAAGTAAAGCAGAATGGTCGATAAGGAGCATTCTGCTTTACTTTCAACCTGCTTTAAGTGGTAACCTGTTTTCAAATCTAGAAACAGGCAAAGGGGTAAGGGTTAAAGTAAAACCCATTATCCGATAGCCTGTTTCTAGTATTTAAGTTAGGAGTCAACTTAAAGAAGTCCAAAAGTAAAGCAGAATGGGCCTTAACCTGCTTTACTTTCAGCCTACTTTGAGTACCATCTGTTAGGATATACAGTATAACCTCTGTCGATCGACACCTCTCTTGACCGGAAAATACACATTACCAGTTGACAGCGAGATACAGAGTGATGTATTTAGCTCGAGACGTTTTTGGCGGAAATAGCCGATCTGACGAGCGCCTTGGCGCGAGTCTGATCTGTTGTTTCCGCCAAAAACGTCGAGAGCTAAATGCAACACTCTGTTGCGCACTGCCAACTGGTGATGTGTTTATTATATGCCTTGAATACAAACCAGAAACAACTAAATAGTTGTTTAAATCATTTTATATCCAAAATTTATTAGTTATTTGAAGCAGAACAAGATTTTTTGTATGTCACAAAGAATAACGCGGCACTCGTACATGTACGTAAATGACGTCACGTCAAATCGAAAGCGAGGTCAGAGTAAAAAACAAAGTGGCTGATACAAGGTGGCTGATACAGACTCTTGTATTTTACTCTGCAAATACACGCGGAAACGCTCGATATCACTCGAAGGCATATAATAACCTCTGTTATCCGACCCTGTTGTTTGGTCACGGCAGTTTCCTTGTTTGTTTTATGTAACCAAACTCTCTCTTGATCGGATCCTCTGTTAACCGTTATCCGACATACCTTGACAGGCCCATAAAGCCAAATTAGAGGTTTTTCACACCTCGTTATCGGACGGTATGCTGACCTCTGATCATTGACATCATTATACATGCCCAGGTGATAATGACACATATTGCTCGGATGGCCGTGTAAAACAAAAATTGTTGTTTTAACAGTAAGTGTAAGAGTTAATTCAGTGTCGCAGTGCCGAAAACCCAACTCATCCACCCTTTCCAACAATGTCTAACCATGAGTTTGTGGTTCAATTGGACAGGTGTCTGCCAATCGTCCTCTGTCAACATGAGAAGTACGAAGTATATAATTATCTTATGCGCCCTCCGCATTAGTCAAGTCTATATCACTATTCGCAGGCGTAAAAACGTATGAGAAAGTTATATTGAGAGAAAATAAATACATTCACGCGTTTTGAAGTTTTTGTTAATTTCCCGCGAGTTCGACATAACGAGAATGGACTGTAGATGTACATAAAATGTAAATACGAATGTGCCGATGTTTTCGTCGAGCCCTTGATATGAACATTCGTGTTTACTTCCGATTGTACACTATACGCGTTTATGCCTACTGTAGTTTAAAGAGATAATGGAAAACAGTGTAGATCCGGACCAGGGGACTCCTATTTTAATCTGGAATGATCTGATCAGGTTATATGCTGTATGCTGCAGTCATACATAATAATAAAATTATTAAATATGTCAATTGGCATCGAGGAATTCCCCGCGCAGCGAAAAATGGACTGAATATTGGGTCTGTAAACTTGTGAACTAAGGCATAATTCTGTTAACCGACACCCTCTCTTAACCGACTTACAAACGTGGAACCATGGGATGTCGGATAACAGAGGTTATACTGTAGAATGTATTTTATGCTGCATATTCATGACTGTATACATTGAAACTACTTTCTTCATTGGAGGAATATATTTTAAGGCGTAAAAAATGTGTATTTATGGAGAAATGGGTTAAAAGAATGGCTACTTATCACATGTTTGACTTTTACCTGATTTGAAGGATTGAGCTGTTTTATAGGTTTTTTTTTATTGTTTTGATACAGACCAGTGCTTACACATAGCTTTCTATTCAGAGGAACTCTCCATTAGGGTGTAAATGTTTAACTAAATTAAATAAAACTCTGAAATGTTAAATAGACATTTCCAATAAGGTATTCTCCATGTTTTGCTAGCAAGTGTTATTTTGTTTTACAATACATAATACATGCATTTTGCAAAATGACAAACAGGGCAGACCCTGATCAGAGTGCTACGCAGGAGCCCTTTGATGAGAGTCTAAACTGTTTGTATAGAACAAGTGTACTGATCGTCACAAGTATACCGTTAGTTAACGGTCCGTCTAAAGACCCCAAACCTCCCCAAACTTATCCAAACCTCCCAAAACCACTTTTAAAAGCAAGTTTTTATAATTCTAGTAGATTGTAGCTTAAAGCAGGCTTAAAGTAAAGCAGAATGCGCCTTAAGGTGCATTCTGCTTTACTTTTAACCTGCTTTAAGAGAATACTTGTCTTCAAAACCAGGAACAGGCTATTAGGATAGTGAGTTAATATTTAGAGGTAACTGTAAAGTGATCTTAAGTTTTGTTTGAGTTGTTCCCCTTGAAACAAAAAACATAGAATATTTAATTTTAAATTAACATTTTTTCATTGTTTTATCTTAAATTTGCCATTTATAAGCTCTTTTTGATTAGATATTAAGGAATTTAAGTTGTTTTGGATTGTTTTCAAGTGCTTTAGGCAGGTTTGGAGTGGTTTGGGGAGGTTTGGGGTCTTTAGACGGACCCGTTAGTTAATGATAGTTTTACTCTTCACTAGGCTTGAATGTTTTCAAGATGTCTACAATTTGAAATTCTAAAAACTTCAGTTGTGGAAAGGTTATTCTAGTCCTGATGTCAAAGCCATAGTTAGCCAAATTGTACAGAATACTATAGCCTGTAGTGTAGGAACAAATTTGTTGTCATGAAATACACGGGTGCCACTGGGGTTCAGTGGGTTAAGAAGTGTATAATAACTTTTTCAACACTATGTAACTTGTGGGTTAACCCTTTGAACCCTAGTCCCGCATATAGGCGTCCTTTTCAAACAGTGTACATGTGAATAGTACACTTGTCCTATGCAAACAGTGAAGACCCAGATCAGAGGGCTCCTAAAAGGAGCCCTCTGATCAGGGTCTTCACTGTTTGACATAATGCCAAACATTGACAAAAACAACCCTTAAAAGTCAGAAATGGACTCGACTAAAATGGAAACTGGAATTGTCCATTTAAAGTTTTAGGGAGGAAAGAGTTAATTATTCATTTCCATTGTGGATCTTTTAAGTTTCCAAAACATGAACCAGTCTACTTGGAATTCTGGGTAGTTTAATAAATACTGGTCTAAATTATGTAAACAGTGTAGACTCCTATAGGCGCCCTCTGAACTGGGTCTACACTGTTTGCAAATGTAATGAGTATTTTTTAAACAGGTTCATGGTGTTGTAAGAGTTATTTATCATAAAAATGTGAATTGTTGCCAATGTAATAACAAGACTGAAGTGTGATATGAAAAAATATGTTATGGAAGAAAATGTTATTGTTGTGCTTATCAGTGGTGCAGAAATAAATTGAATTGCATTTTAGCCTCTTTCCTGCTATTAGTATAATATTGATGCCGTTTGAAAGCAGTGTAGACTCAGATCAGACAGCTCCTTCAATATATGCTTATTGCAGGCAAAGTGATAGTGCAAGTGATGTTTTAAGGGTAATTTAGATAATTATTGTAGCATGTATTAATAAATATATATACATATATGCCGTAATGACGCTAAATATTGGAGCAGACATACCTGAGCAAACAGTGTAGACCCTGATCAGACTGCTCCAAAAGGAACAGTCTGATCATGGTCTACACTGTTTGTCATTCAGTTTGCACCTTTTGGACAAATTACTGTGTGATTAAAGCAATTCAGTTCAATTTTGAGGATAATTACAGTATTTATACAAGGTGCTCCATTTTTAGGACTTTTATGGTATGCTGTAATGATATGCACATGGTTTGTTTGAATATTCATAAAGCAATGAGCTTAAAACAAAAGTATGTTTAAATTTTCATAAAACTGCCATAAAAGAGTATTTTAGTAGTCATCAAATGGTTTTACCATTAATTGCAACCATTTTTATAAATATTCATTTTGATACAGATGAGTATACATCATGAATATTCATGAATATACAGTAGATATATACTTGCACAGTCAAATGTACGTTCAGAAACCATTCAATAAAGAATACTGTGCGGAAATGAGTATACATGTCATTTGCAAATAGTGAAGTCCCCAGATCTGAGGGTTCCTGAAGGAGCCTTCTGACCAGGATCTTCACTGTTTGCCATAATTTAAGACATCCTCAATATCAGTTAAGAGTCAATGTAAACTGGTAGAAATGGAAGGGCCCATTTAATAAGTCGGTAGTGTAGGGGTATATCTAAGTCTTCTGTTACTGTGCAATACTGTTAAACTGAACATATGGTGTATATGATATATGTCAACTGAACACATTGTGTATAATATGATATATGTCTCAACTGAACACATTGTGTATATGATATATGTCAACTAAACACATTGTGTATATGATATATGTCAACTAAACACATTGTGTTTATGATATATGTCAACTGAACACATTGTGTATATGATATATGTCAACTGAACACATTGTGTATATGATATATGTCAACTGAACACATTGTGTATATGATATATGTCAACTGAACACAATGATATATGTCAACTGAACACATTGTGTATATGATATATGTTAACTGATATATGTCTCCTTGGGTGTGATAAGAATAAACTAGTGATAGAAATGTTATTTACAGTGTGTGTTTCTTTCCAAACCTGCAGCTTCCATATGTAATGTGCAAACTGAGAGACCCAGCAACAACAAACCTTGTCAGTGCAAAGCTTAAGCTCACACCAAGAGATATTTGTCAAGCTATATAATCGACTCACTTCCCAACATACATGTACAACGTTTTTGGAAGCCTCATTTTAGCGTACAATGTAAGTTACATAACTCTCCTCTCCGACAAGTCTCGTTCCCAGACTTGGACCCTGGGAGAACCGTGGGTAAGGCAACTATGATCCGGCAGTTGTCATTATCCCATGGCTGCCACCATTTGTAATGTGCAAACCGAGTGACCCAGCAACAAACCCTATCGTGGCAAAGCTTAAGCCCACACCAAGAGATGTTTGTTGCGCTATATAATTGACTCACTTCCCAACATACAACGGTTTGGGAAGCCTGATTTTAATGTACAACATATTTTACACATAGTTTAACAGCTAACCAATTACCCCAATAGAGGCATAGCCTGTTTAACTCATTTAACCCTGAAACTTTTAATGGACCATTCCAGTTTCCAATTTAGACTAGTCCATTTATGACCAGGGTTTTCTGAAAAAATATGTCTTGCAAAATCCTGCAGACCCTGGTTAGAGTAAAAGAGCACTCTGATCTGGGTCTAAACTCTGTGGTAGAAGACAACTGTACTCTTTACAGATACACTGTTTGTATTGGACAAGTTTAGTTATTGCTAGGGTTCATAGAGCTCCAGATACTGAACAAAACATTTTCTCACTTATTTCAGCACTAAATCATGTGGTGTTACTACAATTCTGATGAGTAGTGACACCATAGGGTTTAATGTAGAAATAAATATTTTATTTTTTTTAAATAAAATTTAATCATTATTTCTGTAGATTCTATTAAACCCTGTGAGTAGTAACACCACAGGATTTCCGCTTATCGGGAGCCTTTCCCAAAGTGACATGTATACATGTCATATACTAAGTCTACTGTGTACCTATTTTTTTATTTAGATCAGACTCCAAGCTACTCATTATCTGATCTGGATCAAAATGAGATGTGGTAAATCAAAAGAACACAAGAACAAACCTTTGGTTTCTTAATTATTTTAATTGTGAAAAAAATGAGACTGAGTACAGATCTATTTTGACATGCATAAATAGCTGACTTATATGCATGCGGTATAACTGATAAGGCTAAATGGCTAAGTCTGGTACAAATTGTAAAACCCTGGTATTATGATAGCTTAACCCATTAACCCATAGCCTGTTTATAGTATTAAGATAATTGACCACTTATGTATCATAAAAAATATTTACTATATTCTAGCAGATATTAGCTCATAGCAGGCTGAAAGTAAAGCAGAATGCACCAAAAGGCGTATTCTGCTTTTCTTTCAGCCAGATTTAAGCAACCATCTGTCTTCAATACTGAAAACTAGCTATAGGGTTATAGGTTCAAAGGAGAAATCTCTGTTAGGAGCTTTCTGATCTCCAGTAGGAGCTTTCTGCTTTACTTCCATCCTCCTTTAAGCGGCCACCTGAAAACTACTTTTCTTTTCAGTTGTTGTATTAGCAGGGCTTTAACTGTTATAGTATTATTATAGCAAACTGTATAATTTGATAAGGGATAATTGTTATTCATATATAAAATCACAATAAGCTTTCATATACATGTACTTGTACATTCTAATATAATTGGCAGACTATTGTCTCCTAGCAGGAAACAGACCAATCATATTGCATTTCACAGACAGAAATTTCACCTTTAACCAATCAAAGTTGGTTTCATATTTAACCAATCAAATTCTGTATAACATTTCATCAATCAAAGTCTGTTTTAAATTCAACCAATCAAAATTTGATTTACATTTTAACTTTGTTTTTCAATATGTTAATGGTTACAGATACTCAAAGTCTTAAGTTAATCAAACAAACTTTGTTTAAAAAAATGTTACAGATACAGAATTCAAACCGTATTATAAATGTAATACAAAGCGATGTCTTTTAAATACAAATAGTATTGGCAGTGCATAACTAAATAAAGAATAATTAACTTATAAGCCTTCTTATCCTCAATCCCCTACCAGTGTCTCGATATCAGTCATGAATCAATAATTTTTTTGTAATATTTTCATCTCTACCATTTGTCGCCTGCTACTATTCTAAATATAGAATTTTCTAAATTCCCTTTTAAAACGAGGTCAGAGTGTAAACGAGTCTAGATCCCGACTATATGCCAGGTTACACGGCATCTTATCAGTATTTAAACTGTTTGCAAATGTCATCATGGTTTCACTGCTTCCCTGCCAACAGTTAATTTTCTTTTTTTACTGTTATAACAAATAGATACACAAGATATTTTTCTTGACTCCTGATTAGATTTTTCCAGTTTTCTCTGCTGAGATTGTTATACAGTAAAACGTCTCTATAACAACCACTAAATTATGTTAATTATTAGGCATTTGAGTACAGGTGACTGCTTAAAGCAAGGGGAAAGTAAAACAGAAAGTTCCTTTAGGAACTTTCTTGTTTTACTTTCACCTTTCTTTAAGCTGTCACTTAGTATAGATGACTGATTAAAGCAAGGTGAAAAGTAAAACAATAAGCACCTTTACTTTCACCTTTCCTTAAGCTGCCACCTGTCTTTCAAAAAACCAATTAGCCTTTTTATTTAGTGGTCCTAATAGAGTGGTTTTACTGTACAAATAAATCATAATTTGATAATATTCATTCTTTAATTAGCATATATAATTATGTACACATTATTAAATTGTAAAAACACTACTAAAAAGCAACAATAACACGGGTAATGGCAAATAAATAAATCCACATGATATACAGTACAACGCCTCTATTACAACCAGTAAAAGGGAAGTTTAGTTTTTGGTGCTGGAACTCGATGATCCCTGACACTTTCAATAATGTGCCGTTCCAGTTTTCAGTTAGGTACAGTCCCCTTTTGACTTTTCAAGACAACAATTTTTTGCAAAATGACAATTTAGACAAACATGTAGATCTTGATCAGCGGGCTTCGATGGGAGCTTTTGATCTGGGTCTACACTATTTGCATAGGACAAGTGTACACTTCACAGATACACTGTTTGTAAATGACACATATACCCCATGGTAAGAGTTCAATGAGTTAAGGCAAAATTTTGGCTTCTTAAAACAAGTTTAAAGTAAAGCAGAAAGCTCCTGATTTCGGCTTTACTTTTAGCTTGCTTTAAGCCATCACTTGTTCTGAGTGAGGGAGTTTGGTTCTGAAATTCACCACAAAGTCTTCTATACACTGGTTGTTATAGAGCAGTTTTACTGTACACAAAAATGACGGCTAGAAATGGTTATTCTCGGGGCACATACACAGTACGAACACAAATGTTACAGAGATAAATTTGCCGTAAGAGCTATATATAACTATTCTAATAACACACGAGTATAGTGCACTTACCAAAACAACTGAGTACACACTAAATAGGATTGGTAAAAGGCTGTACCTTGAATGAGCAAGCATGTTAATATGAAGATATAGATCAAACACACAGTAAACCTAAAACCAGACTACCACAGTATAGCTCCAGATAAGGAGAGTATTTCAATATTATCTCTTTGCATGCTGGATAAATGTTTCATCTACAACAATAATTTTCATTTGCTACTGTTTAAAAATTGAATTTTCATAATTTCTTTTTAAAACATTGTCAGTGTGTCAAACAGTTTAGATCCTGATGAGACACCGCGTTTGCAAAGGTAATCACTGTGGCACATATCGGCCGCTAGCATGGTAAGAGTTAAAGTCCTTATTTGTCCATCAAATAATATGCTGTGACTACTCATTAGAACAGTCTCTTCCAGACAACTCTAATGAATAGTAACACTATCGCCTTTGCTGCAGACATAAAGGTCTTAATTTTTCAAATACTGCCCTTATCTAGAGCCCTGCTGAGGCCCCCTACTTAGTATGCAATCAGCTGATCTGGGTGATGTATAAATTTGTTCATATCTAGACTAGTAACTAAAGGGATGGCCAGCCAGACATGTGATTAGTAACCATTTAAATGGAGATCTCGTCAGATGCACAACATATTATATTCAGCATTATGTCGTCACATATCAAATTCATTGCTGCAGCAGAATCTCTCACCCCTGAAACTTTTAATGGACAATTCTAATATTCCAATTAAGTGTAGTCCATTTTGACTATTTAGGGTTGATTTTAACAATATATTGCATATTGGCAAACAGTGCAGACCCTGATCATAGGAGGAGCCCTCTGATCAGGGTCTACACTGTTTGCATAGTACAAACATATTCCTAACAGGTACATTGCTTGTTAAATGACGACTATACATGTCGCTAGGGTTGAATGTGTTAACTCAGACCCCCCCCCCCCCCCCCCCCCCCCCTCCAAAAAAATTACATGTACTTTTGTTCTGTAATCAGCTGCTGCCTATATCTTCATTAAAATGTGAACCAATCACAAGCTTGACTGTATTGCAAAAATAAAAACCCTACAAATCACAAACACAAAAGGGAGAAAACTCTCACAAAAGTATACTTCCAAGGGAATCATAAGTTTCAACTTACAAAATTTCAATAATGTCAATAATATAATTGGTTTATCAAAGATTACCAATCAAGGGAGGAAACCCTAGATATCAATCTGACCATGTATTGCAAATTCATATAATAGTTAAACCTTAGTGTTACATAAAGCTGTACTGACAACATTTAAAGTCTTGTGAATTCAGTGCCATTTAAAATTGTTCCTTTATCATACAGTGCTCCAGATAAGAGGAAAATAACCAAATTTTTTCAATATTTTCTCTTTCTATATCTTTACCAAATCTTATGGTGTGACTACTCATTAGAATAATCTCTTCGAGGCAATTCTAACCACTTGTCACATCAAAGGAATTGTGCAGACATACAGATTTTAGCATTTGACACATTTAATTCTACTGTTAACCAATACCCCATAAATACACCGTTTTACACCTCTAATTTATTCCTTCACTGTAGAAAATAGTACCACTTTATACAGTCATGAATATGTATTAAACGACCGGCTGCGTGGCTTAGTGGTAGAGCGTCCGCTTGCAGTGCGGGAGGTTGTGGGTTCAATCCCCGGCCGGGTCAAACCAAAGACTTAAAAATTGGTAGTAATGGCTTCCCTCCTTGGCGCTCAGGATTTCGGGTTAGCATTACAACTGGTTCGTCGGTGTCAGGATAAAGTGACCGGCCGGGTACAGTCCCATTGGTGCACCTAAAAAGTGCCCCTGCTCGTAATACCCGAAAGGGGCGTGTAGCAGTATATAGAGAAAGAAGAAAAGAAATATTTTCTATAATTTAGCAGATGATAGTTAAAAACAGGTTGAAAGTAAAGCAGAATGTGCCTTAAGGCACATTCTGCTTTACTTTCAACCTACTAAGTTATCATCTACTACAATATAGAAATTATGTCTGATGGTTTATATGCATGACTGTACCAGTATATAGTGGAACTATTTTCTTCAATGGAGGAATAAATAACGGCGTAAAAAAGGTGATTTATGGGGTTAGGGGTAAATTGAACATGAGGATCTTCCTGTTAGAGTTTTCTGTTTTACTAAATTGTTCTGCATTAAGCAGCTTTACTTTTGTTCCAACATTGTGTAATATTAAGTTTGCAAGTGTTATTCTTCTGGTTTTTGTCTGTTCCGAGGGGAGGTTACTCAATGGGCACTCTTTATACAGCTGTAGCAGTTATGTCCCTTTCTCATACATTTAATGGGGTCACAGTGAGTACAGGTGAGTTGTTGTTTTATTGAAATGATTTCAATGGCAACTGCAGGCTGAGACATCACGACACACATTTATCTAGGACTCCTTGTCTGACACTCTCTTTTTACGCTCTGAAGAAAGAAAACACAAGAAATGAATGATTGAATATAACATCTGTAGTATCTTGTACATTACAATCTGGGTTCATTAACAGCATGACAAAGTCTCGTGTATTCTGGAGAGTTTACCAATCAGTACACAAGTTTCTTTATAGTTTGACAAAGTCTCATTCACTCTGAAAGGTTAACCAATCACAACACATGTTTCTTTACATTATCACAAAGTCTCATGTACTCTGGAAGACTAACAAATCAGAACCATTTTTCTTTACAGTATGAGAAGGTCTCATGTACTCTGGAAAGTTACCCATTCAGAACAAGTTTCTTTACAGTGTGGCAAAGTCTCATGTACTCTGGAAAGTTAACCAATCAAAACACAGGTATGACCAAGTCTTATGTATTCTAGAAAGTTAACCAATCAGAGTCATTTTTCTTTAGAGTATGACAAAGTCTCATGTACTCTGGATAGTAACCCAATCAGAACACATGTATCTTAACAGTATGACACAGTCTCATGTTCTCTGGAAAGTTAACCAATCAAAACACATGTTTCTTTACAGTATGGCAATGCCTTACATACCATGGAATGTTAACCAATCAGAGTCCAGACATTTTTTTACAATATGACAAAACAGGGCTCCAGATAAGAGGGAGTAAACTGCACAAATCCAGCATTTTTCTCACTTATTTTAGCATCAAATCCTATGGTGTTACTACTCATTAGAATCCTCTCTTTGAGACGATTCTAATGAGTAGTGACACCATAGGGTTTAAAGCAGAAAAAAAGATTTTATCTTTTGAAATACCCCCCTTAAAAAAGTGCTTACTCTGGTCATTGTTGGTTTGTAGTTTCTCTGTAATCCTAATACGAGCGTCGGGGAACTGCAGTGCAATACCAAACTGTAACATGGTGTCGTTCTCCTCAATCAGTTTAGTAATCTGTGTCTCCACTTTGTTACCTAGGGCCTCTGGTTTCTACAAAAATAGAAAAAAAATATTAACAAATTGTATGCTGGGTAATATTTGGCGGCCATTTTGAAATGTCGTCTGCAGCAGGTAAAACTCAAATATTTGCAAAAGATTTTAGCAGTTTCTGATAGAATATTGACTTTGCTGCAAACAGTTTTGATCTCAGATCAGGCCCCACAATGTGGGACCTGATCTGAGATCAAAACTGTTTGCCTAGAGGTACACCTAAAAGTGTAACCCTCATAAAATGGGTTAAACAGTGCTCCCGTCCCTACAACAGCCCTCCCGTCCCTACAACAGCCCTCCCGTCCCTACAACAGCCCTCCCGTCCCTACAACAGCCCTCCCCACAACAACCCTTGTTGCAGCTCCCTAAACAGGACAATTATGTAAAACCTATTCACGGCTGCAATGTCGTCTACTTAAAATTGTCGTCTGCTGCTTTCCTCAAAGTTACATAATGGACATTTTGATAGAAAAAACTAAATGACGAGTGACACACAGCTTGAATCTAGATGAGATGCCGCGTTATGCGGCGTCTCATCTGGAATCAAGCTGTTTGCAAATTTCCTGCCCTATAAAGACTCCCTCCGAACAACAAACAAATTTGTTGTCCCCCTTTGGGTGTGGTAGAGAGGACGCTGTAAAACAAAAACTGTGTAGAAGAAATGGTTGTAAGAAGACAACAAAGCTTGCTGGCGACTTTTAGACCTTTAATTCATTCCTCCTTTGAAGAGAACAGTTCCACTGTATACAGTCATGAATATGCACCATAAGAATAAGTTCCTATATCCTAGCAAATGGTAGATTAAAGCAGGCTGACATTAAATACAGAATTCTCCTTAAGCAGCTTTCTGCATTGCTATCAGCCTGTTGGAAGCAGCCATTTATCTTCAATACTGAAAATAAGCTATTGGAGCCAGGTTAAGACAGCCTTCCATGGTGCGAACAGGTTAATTTCATTAAAAGCTTAATTTTATTGATTACCTTCTATTCTTTGACTGAAGTGTAAGAATATTTTATAGGTTACCAGGTTTCCAGATAATAAGGAGTAAACTGAACAAATCCAACATTTTCTCACTTATTTTAGCACCAAATCCTATGGTGTTACCACTAATTAGAATCGTCTCTATGAGACGATTCTAATGAGTAGTAACACCAAAGGGTTTAAAGAAGAAATAAAGAATTTAGTTTTTGAAATACTCCCTTTATCCGGACCCCTGGGTTACCACAAGTTCAATGATTTTAGTATACGCTTACCTGACTGGCTACTCTGAGTGCTATACCTGTAACATCACCTTACCTGATTGGCTTCAATGAGCTCTATGACTGCTATATCAACTTACTTGGTTGGGCACCCAGTCTTCTCTGTCTAGTATCAGTTTACCTGATTGGCTAACATAAGTTCTATGACTAATTGACTATTATATAAGCTTATCTTATTTGGCAAATTTTGCTATCCTATGTTATAACATCAACTTACCTGATTGGCTACCCTGAGTTCTATAAGTGTCTTGTTTTTGTTCACAGCTTTTACTATTTCCACTAGTAAATCTCCAGATATAAAGTTAGATTCTACATTCAGACTAGTCAAGGTTTTGTTCTCTTGTAGAGCTTCTGCCAGTTTCTGAAAAGTCAAACAAACAGGTCACTTTATACTGACAAACAATATATATAGGATCTGTCATGAGTCGATGTTTAAGACAAGCTGATCTCAAACGAGTCTAGAATTGAAATGTTATTAAGTGAGCCTTGGCGAGCTTAATAACTTTTCTATTCTAGACAAGTTTGAGATCAACTTGTCTTAAACATCGACGAGTGACAGATTCTTTTTCTCACATAACCAACAATTTGTTGTTATTTTTTAAAAGTAATAGGCATTTTTTAAAATCCCGGTGATGTCTAACGCTTTAATAAATAGTGATGTTATAGGGGCGTCATCAAAGTGATCTCACACATGTGGGAGACAAGGATATTCGTGATCCTTGTTCGCTATAGAAAACAAGGGTAAATTGAATATCAATCAAACATTAAGAAATGGGAACAAAAGTAGTTGTACTGATCTCTGATATCAGTTATTAGAATTTAACCCATTACTCAATAAATACATATTTTTGCGCCTATAATTTATTCCTCCACTGAAGAAAATGGCTTCACTTTATACAGTAATGAGTAAGAAACCATAAGAAATATTTTCTATATCCTAGTAGATGGCAGCTTAAAGCAGGCTGAAACTATTCTGCCTTACTTTCAACCTGCTCGAAGTAGTCACCAATCTTCAAAACTAGATATAGTCTATGGGATAAAGAGTTAAACATGATAGGACTGTTTCAAAGGTGTTTGTGACAATCTCCTTTTTCAGACACATGAATGTAAGGGAGCCCATCCTTGCGGACAATACTCACACCCCTGCACTTTAATCAAAAATCTGATGATGATGAAGATGACCTGTATTAACAGAACTTTTATTTTAATTTCAAACAGTTTGTAGTCTGATCAGATGCTGGGTAACATGTCGTCTGATCAGGTTCCAAACTGATAAACATGAATAGTCAGGATTGTTGAAAAGTTTTTAGGTCTTAGTGCTATGAGTTAGCGTTTAAAAGGGTGTAAATGAAGTCTTTCCCCTGTAACAGTATGGTTTTATTGTGTTTTACGCACAATACCTTAAAACAGGCTGAAAGTAAAGCAGAATATGCCTTAACCCTTTGAACCCTAGTCCCGCATATAGGCGTCTTTTTCAAACAGTGTACATGTGAATAGTACACTTGTCCTATGCAAACAGTGAAGATCCAGATCAGAGGGCTCCGAAAGGAGCCCTCTGATCAGGGTCTTCTCTGTTTGTCATAATGCCAAACATTGACAAAAACAACCCTTTAAAGTCATAAATGGACTAGACTTAGATGGAAACTGGCATTATTCATTTAAAGTTTTAGGGAGGAAAGATTAAGGCGCATTCTGCTTTACTTTCAACCTGCTTTAAGGAGTCGCTGTCTACAACCCTAGAAACAGGCTATAGGGTAAAGGGATAAACATTGTTTCAGGAAGAGTTTCTGGTTACCTTGGCAGTTCTGTCTGTCATGGCAACGCTGGCCATCTCGAGATTCTCAAGGTTGGTGTTTGTCTTCAGACCCTCACAAAAGGCCTCAAGGCGTTCATGCGAAATATTCTGAAAAACAACAAAACACATAAAGTCTTCCTTTATTTTACATAGGTTGCCAATCTAAACCTTCTTCTGCTTTAGGTGTATATTGCCACTTTTGAAAAGAGTGCAGATCCAGATAAGACAGTTCAGTCAGGAGCTGTCTGATCAGAGTCTCCACTGTTGTCTGATATGAGACTACAACTCTTCCTGTAGAAAGGTTTCTCATTTTTACATGTAGTTGTAAATGCAAAAGTTCACTTAATTTTGAGCACCGTTCACATGATGGAGAGTTACTATGATCAGAATCCAAAATGTTTGCAAATATTAGCCAAGTTTTGCCTAGCATGAGTTCAAGTCATTCAGAGTTCAAGTTAAAAGGGGTTGAGTTCAAGTCATTCAGAGTTCAAGTTAAAAGGGGTATTTCAAAAATAAAATCTTTATGTATAAACTAAACCCTATGGTATTACTACTGATTAGAGTCGTTACTTCCAAACAATTCTAATGAGTAGTTACACCATAGGTTTAGTGCTAAAATGAGTGCGCAAATGTTAGCTTTGTTCAGTTTACGCTTATCTCTAGAAGTGGCTCTAAGGTTATAAAGCGTTTGAGTTGAGTCTGAGATTTGTTCTCAAGCATTTGATTTGTCAGATTTCAGCTCATAACTCAAATCTGACATGTCAAATGCGTAAACAACCTTAGACTCAATCCAAATGCTTTATACAGCGCTCTAGATAAGGGGAGCATTTCAATAACTAAAATTTTATTTCTGCATTAAACCCTATGGTGTCACTACTCATTAGAATCGTCTCTTTGAGACGTTTCTAATGAGTAGTGACAACATAGGATTTGTTGCTGAAATGAGTGAGAAAATGTTGGATTTGTTCAATTTACTCCCTCTTATCTGGAGCCCTGTTTTATAACCTTTGATTCTGAGTTACTGGTACCTTGATGTTGTTGAGATTGAGGTGTTTCAGCTCGGAGTCGTTATCCTTGATTTTATTCAGACTTTCTTCTACGTCGGTAGTGTTTGGTGGTTCGAAAGGCAGCACTTTAAGCTGCTCGGCCTTGGCGATACCTACAAATGCACAAACATGACACTGGGTTTACTCTTTCCTTCTTAGACAAAAGAGCAGTTATCCATCGAGTTATGTACAATCCTTTCCTTTACATTAACCCATTACCCCTTAAAAACGCCTTTTTACGCCTCTATTTATTCCTCCACTGAAGAAAATAGTTCCAATTTATACAGCCAAGAATATGTACCAGAAGAAATATTTTCTATATCCTAGCAGATGGTAGCTTAAAGCAGGCTGAAAGTAAAGCAGAATGTGCCCTAAGGCACATTCTGCTTTACTTTCAACCTGCTTTAAGTGGTCATCTATTTTCAACGCTAGAAATAGGATAAGAGGTAATGGGTTAACGTCATAGCTCACTTTTACCATCACTGAGGATGCCAGACCTCCTCAAACAGACAGACCAGTCTGGAGTAAAATGTCAGCTTTTACTTAGACAACCATAACCCATAATTACCCCATAGCCTGAATCTAGTTTTGAAAATAGGTGAACATTTAAAGAAGGTTGAAAGTAAAGCAGAATGCGTCTTAAGGCGCATTCTGCTTTACTTTCAGCTACAATCTACTAGAATATAGAAAAAAATTCTTATCATACATATTCATTACAGTATAAATTGAAACTATTTTCTTCAGTGGAGATATAAATTAAAGGTGTAAAAGGCGTATTTATGGTGTAATGGGTTAATGAAATCATTTTGTAATGGGACAAGTATGGATACACTGTTAACCCAATGAACCCAAATCGAGTAGGTGCAAAGAATACACTTGTTCTATGGAAACAGTGTAGACCATGATCAGAACGTCCTATAGGAGCCCTCTGATCTGGGTCTGCACTCCTTGTTATTTTTGTAATATATTGCAAAAATAACTATAAATACAAAATGTAGTCAATATTTTATATGAACTAGACGTGATAGGAAACTGGATTAGTTGAACGAGTTAACAATCTCTCCACCTAAGAACAAAGGATTTTGTCATATTTTTCTGTAAGGCAATTAAATGTCTAATAGAATATTCTGTTTTGTTTTCACAATTTTTAAAAAGCATGTACAAAATGACCTGCTATTGAAAGTTTTGCCAATATATTTTTATCGGATTGGTAAACAGTTTGGATCCTTATCTGACCCGGGCTACCTGGTTTCTGATCTGGCTCAAAACTGTTTGCAATGGCCATAATAGTTTTGACATAAAATCGTTTACATGTATTGGGAAATAATAATGCCTTCTCAAAGTATCTGGTGATATTTTTTAACCTTTACTCCATTATGTTTGCACAAACCCTATGTTGTGACTACTCATTAGAATTGTCTCTTTGA
This sequence comes from Gari tellinella, assembly GCA_922989275.2. Taxonomy (NCBI): domain Eukaryota; kingdom Metazoa; phylum Mollusca; class Bivalvia; order Cardiida; family Psammobiidae; genus Gari; species Gari tellinella. The sequence goes on along the minus strand of OV277874.1, from coordinate 11,931,146 downwards.
GACGATTCTAATGAGTAGTCACAACATAGGGATTGGTTGAGATATAAAAAATTTAATATTTTAAATACTCTCCAAATCTGGAGGTATGTCTGGAGGTATATGATTTATGGTAGTTTACTATGGTCACATGGTGTACCATGAAAATCCTAAATATTGGGCCACCCTGAATAACTGCTGTAATTATCCTTAAATTTGAACTAATTGCTTCCATCACAAATTATTATTTCCAAAAGATTCGAATTGAATGGCAAACAGTGTAGATCCTGATCAGACTGCTCCTTAAGGAGCAGTCTGCTCAGGGTCTACACTGTTTACTCAGTCCTGTCTGTCCCAATAGTTAGCCTCAATACTGTAGTTACCTGTGAAACCGCCACCTTCAATCTTCTCGTTGTTCTCCGAGGCGTAGTACTGCGTCTGGTTCAACATGCCATGGAATCCAAGAACAGCTGAAAACATACAACACATATGGTGAACAGACTTCAAAACTCATCTAATTGATTATTAATCCACTGAACCCTAGTGACAAGTGAATATGCCCTTTACAAATAGTTTTAGTTACTGAGATATTACATTTAAACATAATTTCAAGTATTGAGAAGATAAACTAAAATATACATTTCAGGTATTGAGAAATTATATTTAAACATACATTTCAAGTATCAAATGATTATGCATTTTATGGAACAAGTTTTACAACCTACACATATGACTTGAACTGGCTCAAAAAGTAGCATTACCAGTATACCGGCATATATTGCATGTGTTTCTAATGGCCACAAACATACATTATCACATAATGCCTTCACACGGTATTAAATTCCTGACCCAAAGAACATTGGCAATTTGAACAAAGCTAGGCAACTCTAGTAAGTCCTTTGATCAAAGCTAGGCGACTCTTAGCAGTCCTGAGATCAAAGCTAGGCAACTCTTATCAGTCCTGTGATCAAAGGTAGGCAACTCTTAGCAGTCCTCTGATCAAAGGTAGGCAACTCTTAGCAGTCATGAGATCAAAGGTAGGCAATTCTTAGCAGTCCTGTGATCAAAGGTAGGCAACTCTTAGCAGTTCTTGTGATCAAAGGTAGGCAACTCTTAGCAGTCCTGTGATCAAAGGTAAGCAACTCTAAGCATTCCTGTGATCAAAGGTAGGCAACTCTTATCACTCCTAGCTCAAAGGGAGGTCACTCTAACTCACCTGCCAGGTCGACAAGCTCCTCTTCACTGGCTTGTAAGAGGATGTCGTCCCACTCTGTCGCGATCTCCTCCTCGTCCTTGGTCTTTGGCTGCTCCTTGGGCTTCCAGGGGCTTGCTGTAACAGTGGCACCCTCTCCTGATTAAACAGACAAGCCCAAGAGGGGCGGGTTTATAATGCACAAGATGCCATGCAAGGGTTGCACTGAATACAGGTGGAGACACCTCACACACAGGGCTCCAGATAAGAAGGAGTAAACTGAACAAATTCAATGTTTCTCACTTGTATCAGCACCAAATCCTATGGTGTTACTTCTCTTTAGAATCGTCTCTTCGAGACTATTCTAAGGAGTAGTGACACCATAGGGTTAAATGCAGATATAAAGATTTTAGTTTTTGAAATACTCCACTTATCAGGAGCTCTGACACACACATACATACATATATAGTAACTCTAGAAGTTAATAGATTTATTGAATGGTCTAGATCAACCACTTACCCAGCATGCCCACCAGGTTTTACAATGTGGGGTATATGTACCCCTTACCCTTGGAAATTTGGGGTACACAATGTAAAGTTGGAGTACATGTCAAGAAAACCTTCATTTTGATACTAAAATTTATGAATTTATATTTTATTCTGTCGGCTTTTCTTTACCTGCTACAGATGGCGGGAAGAACGATAACTCTTTACAACTCTGTATCAGTTACTTCCCTGCATCATTTGGTATGCTTTGGATTTTTTCTCATTTCAAAAATACGCCCCAGATGATGCGGTTCACGATATCTGATATGGCACCTGAACTTAGATTTGAAAGTTCGTTTTTGATCCCGTTTTCTCCTAAAAGATTTAATTTAAGTAGATTCACAGTTTCTGTTTACTTTTTTAATGTTTTCAATAGATTTTATACATTTCCCGTTTTGCGTGCATGTACCCGAGCACTTCCTCAGAATGGGGTACAGGCTTGAATTCTTATGTGATTCACGTTAAGATTTTGCGTGAATGGGCATGCTGCTTACCCAATCAATACACATTTTACTCCTTTAACCCATTACCCCATAGCCTGTTTCTAGTTTTGAAGACCAGGTGACCACGTAAAGCAGTTTAATTTCTCACCGCTGTATTATAAAATTGGAACTATTTTCTTTTGTGGAGGGATAAATTAGAGACCTAAAAATACATATTTATGGGGTAAGGGGTTAATTAATTGTCATGTTGACCTCCAGTAATTGCAAGATTTTAACCAGTCTCCTGCTGAATATTCATAGATAAAGATTTAACCACTATGAAGCATCTATCATCAGAACTATAAAATTGGCTAATAAAACTAAAGACACATTGTCCACCAGAAATAGTGCAGAGTCAAGAAAAATAGATCCAATTAGAAAACAGTGAAGACCCAGATCAGATAGATCCTTCAGAACCAGGCTGATCTGGGTCTATTTGTTCTAGATCTACACTGTTTTCAGAAAGAGACAATTTACACTAAAAGCAAGAGACGGTATAAAGATAATTATATAGGTAAAATTATTTTCTGCTGTTTCACCAATGTAATACCAGTAGTTCAGATGATTAATAGTCAGTAGAGTTTTACAGATGAATAGTCAGTAGGGGAAAAGTTAATTGAAAACCTTCTATGTAAACAAATTTAATTGCTGGATTTACTAAGGCTTAACTTCTTCCCCGATTGATAGATAGATATGGCAGTGAAAGGGTTTACTGTTTTCAGAAACCTTTTCCTACTTTTAAACCAGTCTTGGCTCTAGTGCCAAGGTTTTCTATATTTATAGCAGCTAGGAGGTGAAATACACATTAATGGAGAAGTGCCAGACGGGTACTCAAACTGTATACCCCTTGTTGTGCTGAAGCCTGGTGCAGTAAAACCTCTCTATAATGACCACTAAGTTATTGTTATTACTTTGTGTGGCAGGTGGCTGCTTAAAGCAAGGTGGAAGTAAAACAGAAACCTCCTTTAGGAGCTTTCTGTTTTACTTTCATCTTGCTTTAAACTCCCACCTGTCTTTCACATCAATCAATTAGCCTTCTTGCTAGTGGTTGTAAAAGAGAGGTAACTTTTACTGTGTACCCTTCTTTTGCAAACCCATAAGAACCTGTAGAAGCCCTCTGATCAGGTTCTGTACTATTTGTCGTAATTTTTAATATTTTAAATATTTTAGGGAGAAACCCCTCTAGAAATAAATGTAAGCTGGTCATCTATCAGATTATAGGAAAATCCTTTTAAAAATCAGCACGGTAACTTACCGTAAGGGATTGGAAACTATTTTTAAGAAATTATCCAAATATAAGTGCATGTGTACACTTGATATCAACCCTTTACAATGCCAGGACAGCGTACATACATCATTTGCAACAGTGGAGAGCCAGATAATAAGGCTCCTAAAGGACCCCTCTGATAAGGGTCTCCAATGATTGTCATATATATTAAACTGTTGAGAAAAATACCCTTGACAGGGATTGTAAACATGTCATTTATGTGGAAGAGTTCACAGAGCTAAAGTATTTATCTCTCTGTCGTTTGCAACAATCGTCATCTGCTACTGTTCTAAAATTAGAATTTTCTGAAAACTTCTTTTAAAATTGTCAGTGTCAAACATTCTGGATCCTGATGAGATACCAAGTTACGTGAAGTCTCATTTTGATCCAAACTATTTGTACAGATATTCCAGGTTTTCGCCGTTAGCATGCACATAGTTAATTGGTATAATTACAATGATACTTATAAAGGATTCTGAACTGAATAACCACAGTCTATTGCGTATTATGATTTCTTTCAGTCAAAACAAGGTTTTAACTATTTGCACCCTAAATGGTACACTTATATTCAGTCATCTGACAGTTTAACCAGCTCCTGTCTTTAAAGATCTATCATGCTTTTTCAAGGTATGACTGTTTAACCCATTATCCCTGTTTTCGCCTTTAATTAATTCCTCAATTGATGAAAATAGTTCAACTTTATACAGTCATGAGTGTGTACCATAACAAATATTTTCTTTATTCTTGCAGATTATAGCCTAAAGCAGGTTGAAAGTAAAACAGAATGCGCCTTAAGGGGCATTCTGCTTTACTTTGAACCTGCTTTAAGTGACCACTTATTTTCAATACTAAAATAGGCTATGTGGTAATGGGTTAACACAAGTGTAATGGCAGTTAGTAGAGAGAGGATAGATCTCAGGTTTTGGCAATACAACTTAGATGTTATTCTTTCCCTTTCAAACAAAACAAAAATCGCAATGCACTTAAATGCAGAAAATGACAATTCCTTGAAAATGCTGACAATCATTTTCTTACCTGAAAGGCAAAGAGTTTGGTGCCTGATCAGATACCAGGTTACTCAGTGTTTGATCTGGATGCAAACTGTTTGTTATATATGTTTTTGTTGTATCATAAGCATATTTAGATATACTGGGAAAGAATAAAGTCTTCTCAGCTGTAGAGTAGGAGATTGGGATACATAAATGATTAGTATCATAATATGCATATCGTGTAGATATGGAGAGCACAGGGCAGAAATAATAGTTATGAGGCTTTGGTTTAACACTATTGTTAGTTCAGTAATGCAAGGGACCTTTAGTATTTAGTATAATATGCATAGCATCAAATCAGTGTAACAAACTCTATACATGTAGCTCTGACAAGACAGCCCCATATAAGACAGAGTAAACTTAACATTTCCAGCCCTTCCTTTTCTATATCCAATCAAAATCCTATGATGTGACTACTCATCAAAGAGTGTCTCTTCCAGATAATACTTAGTTAATGAGTAGTCACATCATACGGTTTGGTTGAGAAATAAGGATGATGATGATGAGTTGGGTTTTATGGTACTGCTACATAAAATAGGTCATATAGCGCCAAAATGAGGATGTAACTATTTTAATGTTCAAATTTTCTAAGGCTATATGCCAGAAAAGAACTTCAAGTATTGAACTTTTATAGTCTGCAGTAAACCCTATGTTTAGACTATTCCGTAGAATTTCCTCCAAGAGAGTGAAGAGACACTTCTAATGAGTAGTCACAACACAGAGTATGGTACAGACATAAAAGAGCGGAGCTCAAGATATGGGGAGTATTTTAACAAATAAAATCTTTATTCTTGTATTAAACCCTATGGTGTCACTACTCATTAGAATCGTCTCTTCGAGACGATTCTAATGAGTAGTGGCACCATAGGAATTGGTGCTGAAATGAGTAAGAGAATGTTGGAGATTATGATAATAATGGAAAAGCTTTGTCTCCTTCCTCTTATTGTCTGGAGCCCTGAATAACAATATGTCTTGGTAGGGTAGGTATGTTGCTGAACACAACTGGGCACAAAGAATATGCCGTCCATACATTCAATGCTTTACATGTCTACTCCAACTGGCAACATAACTTTTCATGCTTCTGAATTAAATTTGAATTATCAAACAGGTCATGAGATCAACCTTTCAATGCTTGTGTTATTCTATGAATTCCCTTAACCCAATACCCCATAAATAAGCCTTTTAATTTTTTACAACTTTAACTTATTCTTGCACTGAAGAAAATATATCCACTTTAAACAGTCATTGATGTGAACCATAAGGAATATTTTCTATATTCTAGTAGCTTTATACATCTTTACTTTCAGCCTGCTTTATGCTATCACAAGCTAGGGTATAGAAAATATTTCTTATGGTGCATATTCATGATTGTATAAAGTGGAACTATTTCTTTAATGGAGGAATAAACAAAAGGCGTAAAAAGGCACATTTATGGGGTAATGGGTTGATAGCATATTATTGATCTACTTTTGAAAACAAGTTTAGATCCAGATCTAAATCCAAAATGCTCAACAGTCAACACAGAGATTTTACTTCTACATTAATAGGCAGGAAACATCAGTATTTAGTATGAACAAACAGCCATGTCTAAGAAACAGCTATAACCTTTATATTGGGACAGACAGGCCTGAGCAAACAGTGTAAACCTTGATCAGACTGCTCTGAAGGGAGCAGTCTGATCAGGGTCTTCACTGTTTGCCATTCAGTCTTCACCTTTTGGACAAATTGCTGTGTTATAAAATCAATTTGTTCAAAATTTAGGGTAAAAACAGCAGTCACACAGGGTGTCCCAATTTTTAGTATTTTTTTTGCAACTTAAGCACACTGTTTAGTTGACATACAGATAGAGGCAAACATGCCCTTACCTTGCCCATTGAGCAATTAAACAGATAAATCACAGAGTTGTTAGGTAATCAACAAAAGGTTAGTACATCTTTTTATATAAGTAACAAGATATATTCATGTACATGTATAATCAATATAACTTCTTAAGTAATGTACTGTTAACATTTTTACTTGATTTAGTCAAACTTCTTCTTATGAAATTCCATATCTTGAGAGGCAACATTTTTACTTTGAATAACAAGTAAAGTTGACGTAACCCATTATTCCACAAATACAGCATATTTACGCCTTTAATTTACTCCTTGAATAAAGAAATTGTTTCACTTTATAGTCATGAATATGTACCTTTAAAAAATATTTTCCATATCCTAGTAGATGGTAGCCTAAATATGGCTGAAAGTAAAGCAAAATGTGCCTTAAGGCACATCCTGCTTTACTTTCAACTTGCTTTAAGTCACCTATTTTTAAAACTAGAAATACGGTAACGGGTTAAGCCATTTTCGAGTAACTGATGCTGGACTGAATGTCATCAAAGTTCACAGCTGTTTAGATTACATCTTTATGCAAACAAAATTCATACACATTTAATTTTAATATAACTACTTTATTCAATTATACAACCCTGAAAAAGTCTATTGATTAGACGAAACATCGGTTGAATAAAAGCGTGTTTAACACATCTTGCCTTGGTCGTTGGCTCCACTCCTTTTTGTCTTCTTCATTACTTTATACATTGTATAAAATTATTTAAAATACAACATGAAGTGAACCGGCAAAAGTAGATTATTTCTTTTCAAATTCAATAATTCAATCACTACAGTGGAGAAAACGTTATTATTTCCCGTTTAAACGCAAACGTACTCAAACGAAAAGCATTAAAACGTAGAAAGGTGCAACTTTGGGACAATTCTGATTATTCATTTTTATCTTGGCGGCATATAGTTTGGAGCCTGATCAGACGCCGGGTTACCCGGCGTCTGATCTGGCTCCGAACTGTTTGCACTGCAAATAATAGTTTTAGCATAAACGCGTTTATTGGGAAATAATAACACATTCTCCACTGTATCTTTTAGAGCTACAGATTGTGTCTATCTTTGCTATAGGGCACTTACTTGGTGGTTTCTTTATAAACTCCTTAAGGTCCCAGTCTTTTTCTTCCTTGGCTTTCTTCTCGAGGAAGGCAAGCAGTTTCTTTCTGTTGAACGGACCTGTCGGATCTTTGTTAGTCTGGTTCTTCATACGCTCTGACGGTGGCATCAGAGCATTCTATAATATAATAAGAACTCAATAGCACAAAGGATTTTAATTCTTCTAACATTAAGTAACTCTTGCAGACTATTTGGTTTCCTTGTGGATCATTTTAGTTACCAAAACATAACCAGTCTGCTTTGAATTCTGGGTAGGTTAATAAATACTGGTCTAAATTAGCAAACAGTGTAGACCCAGATCAGAGGGCTCCTATAGGAGCCCTCTGATCAGGATCTGCACTGTTTGCAAATGTAATGAGTATATTTTAAACAGGTCCATGGTGTTGCAAGAGTTAATAAAGTGTTTGACATGCTGTACAAATTTAATTAATTGCTTTTTTTCAAACAGTAATTTGTCCAAAATTTGTATACTGAAAGTCAAAAACTGTTGACCCTGAGGAGCAGTCTGCTCAGGGCCTACACTGTTTGTACAGGCCTGTGTGCCCCAATACTTAGGATCATTAATGTCAGCGAATGGTAATTATATAATGTATATATATTCAAGAGGAAAGAAGCACTTCATATATATAGAAACTCTCAGACTAGCATAGCAGATGAAAAGCAAAACTTACTCGCATGTAACAGGAAATTCCTACTTAAGCCAGTCTTTAAAGTTAGTAATTGTCTGGTTGTGAAAAAAAGAGTCTAAATAAAAGTCACTGAAAAATTTAATTGTTTCCACCAAATTCTATATATTGACTAGTAGTCAAATGAGATTTGGCATCGATTTTAGTATTTTAGATACAAAATGTGTATATGTGTGTTGTAACCCATTACCCCATAAAATACACATTTTTATGTCTTTAATTTAATTTACTATAGAAAATAATTCCAAATTATACAGTCATGAATATGTATCATAAGAAATATTTTCTATATTCTATCAGATGATAGCTTAAAGCAGTCTGAAAGTAAAGCAGAACGGGCCTTAGGCCCATTCTGCTTTACTTTCAACCTGCTTTAAGTGGTCACTTGTCTTCAATACTAGAAACAGTCTATGAAGTAAAGGGTTAACAAAAGTCTGAGGCCCTGTCATATGCTTTTAAAGAGCATAATTATGAGATTTTGAGCGTTTGATTAGTCAGATTTGAGCTATGATATAATCATAAGCTAAAGAATGATCTCAAGACTCATCTGGGCCCTGTTTCATAAAACATGGTACAACAAATTTTGTCGTAAGTTAGATGATAAAAGTCTCAATTATTATTTATTTCTCGATCTAATCCTGTCTTGTGACATCTCTTTGGAATCATCTTTTCAAGACGATTCCAAAGAGATGTCACAAGACAGAATTAGATGGAGAAATCAGATATTAAATGTATTTTAAAGTTTTGACTTACGACCATTTTTGTCGTACAAAGTTTTATAAAAACGGGCCCCTGAAATGCTACATGGGCATGGAACCTTGTATAATCAAATGACACTTACATCGGGGTCGAAATCTCCATTCAACTCGTCGAGTTCCTCCTGTGTAAGCTGGGCCAACAAGTCATCAAGGTTTTCCAAGTCAATATCCTCCTCGACCTTGGACGACTGACGCTTAAGGTATTCATCGGTCATTTTGTTTGTTAAGAGAAATCAAGTTGAGATGAGAGGATTTTATCTGCAGTGTTGTCCTTCCAGATTCCAATCAACACAGTCCTGAAAAACAGGAAATAATTCAAAATACGGTCTGAGCCAGTCCCTCTGTATTGATTGACTCCTTGCTTTATCCAGTGTAAATACTGCATAAATACGCCCTTTTTACACCTTTAATTTATCCCTCCACTGAAGAAATTATTACAGGTTATTACAGGTTCCACTCTATACATGTATATAGATCTTAGGGGTGAACTACCTCAGTATATTAAAGCCTAAATTGTGTTTGTATGACGGTTGACTGAATTACCAACTCAATACGCAATTTCAAGAGTAATCAAACTCATACCCACTTATAAGATCAAAAGAACGTACATGATCATAAGACAGGTGGCTCCAAAATGTAGGATGTTACAGTTGTGCAGAAAGCTTCTGTAGGAGCTTTCGGCTTTAACCCTTTACCTGATAGCATTGTTTCTAGTATTGAAGATATGTGACTACTTAAAGCAGGTTGAAAGTAAAGCAGAATGCGCCCTAAGGCGCATTCTGCTTTACTTTCAGCCTGCTTTAAGCTATTACCTGCTAGAATAAGGAAAGTATTTAATATGACACATATTCATTACGGTATAATTTGGAATTATTTTCTTCAGCGGATGAATAAAATGAATGTGCTAAAAGTTGCTTTTATAAGGGAAAGGGTTAAATCTGTACTGCATTAAGAACTTACTTAGCTTTAGTTTACTGATCTATAATCTATAATTGAGCTATGCCATGAGAAAACCTGCCTTATTGCATTGCAACATTGTACAGACAAGCACTGTTGTACAGTGACCGAGGCTCTGTACCTAAGTTTGGTCTACACCACCAAATACCGTATATAATACAGCTACATAAAATGCTTTAGACGCATGTGGGTGTCAAACAGTGTAGATCAAGACCAGCTGTCGCTTCTTTGAAGTGGCAGCTGGCCTTGATCTACACTGTTTGCAATGCAATAAGACAGGTTTTGTCATGACACGACTCGTATGACATTGTATGAATGTTTCAGTGAAAGAGTAGCAGTTTCATACAAGTTGGACTGTACCAGGCACATTGATTTCTATGGTGGTTGTAAAAATGTCTCCGAGACATAAGGGGTCAACACAGGGCTCCAGATAAGAGGGAGTAAACTGAACAAATCCAATATGTTTTCACTTTATTTCACACCAAATCCTATGGTGTTACTACTCATTAGAATCGTCTCTTTGAGACGATTCTAATGAGTAGTGACACCATAGGGTTTAATGCAGAAATAAAGATTTTCTTTTTTGAAAAACTCTTCTTATCTGGAGCCCTGGTCAACAGCTAACTCTTTGAAATAGTCATTTTATTTAAAATTTAAAACGCTGTCTGCTTTAATATTATTGTAGGCTTAAATTCTACAAAATATTTCCTAAATTCGAGCAAATGGTAACTTAAAGCTGGCTGAAAGTAAAGCAGAATGCTCCATCAAAGGAATATTTGGCTTTAAAAATTACTTTAAACCTGCTTTCAGTGATATATTCATTTATAACACAGGTACCTTCAAGACTATCCAGTCATGAACAATTAAACATGCACCAAAATAAATACTTTCTATATCTTCGAAGAATGACAAAGGATGACGAAGATGGTAACTTAAAGCAGTCTGAAAGTAACTTTAGCAAAAAACACCTTAAGAAGCATTCTGTTTACTTTCAACCTGCTTGATTAAGTGGTCACATGTCTTCACAACTAGAAACAGGCTGCAGGGTAATTGGTTAACTCATTCACCCCTGAAATTTTTAATGGACAATTACAATTTCAAAATAAGTCTAGTACATTTTTTACTATTGAGGGTTGATTATACAACATTTATCAAAATGACAAACAGTGTAGACCCTGATCAGAGGGCTCCTTAAGGAGCCCTCTGATCAGGGTCTACACTGATTGCATATGACAAGTGTAATCCTCACAGGTACACTGTTTGTAAATGACAAGTATACTCGTTGCTAGGCTTGAATGGGTTAATTTTAGGATCAATGAACCTATAATAACTTGCCTCTACAAGACTCCTTCACCACAGTTTAATTAAGTCCAAGTGATATTCCAATACACCTACATGTAGTTATGATAGTTTGTTTACTTATCTATATATAACCCAGTATCACCTACTACTAGTGCATATCAATTAGATCTACAGACATTCTAATCTTGTAGTTCAATGTTAGCCCGCTACCCAAAATAAATATACCTTTCTTTAAGCCTTTACTTTATTCCTGCACTGAATAATATTGTTCTATTTATACTTGTTATTAGATGATAAGATTCTAATCTTGTAGTACTTGTACAATGTTAACCCATTACCCAAAATAAATAAACCTTTTTACGCCTTTAATTTATTCCTGCACTTAAGAATATTGTTCCAATTTGTTCTTTATTATAAATTAACTCATGTTTTCCAACAGTTTCTCTTTCATATCAGCACTAAATCCTATGGTGTTTCTACTCATTAGAATAATCCCCAAGACACAATTCTAATGATTAGTAACACCATAGAGATTGATGCTGACATAAAGATTTAAGGATTTATTTTTTTGAAATAGAGTAAAACCTCTCTATAACGACCGCTAATACAAAGGCTAATTGATCATCTAAAACTAGTAAAAGACAGGTGACAGCTTAAAGGGGCTTTTTGTTTTACTGTCACCTTGCTTTAAGCAGTCACCTATCTTATACCTTTCTTTTCTATCCTCTAGAAATTCCCATGGAAATATTTCAGCTATATATCATGGTTACTAAGTATTTCTTGATGTTAGAGTATCCACTTTAATAATTGGATTTTCCTATTGAATAGTTACCCAAAAATCATAAAGTTTCTGAAATTTCAAAACAGTATATATATACCTTTTGTTTATTAGTACAATCCTCTAAAGATTCCTATTGTAAATATTTAAGCTAACTCCTTTGTATCGTGAACATGGTATGTAAACAAGGCTTGACACACACTGAGAGATGGTGGCCTAGAGGTACGTTACTAAGTACGGTAATTCTTCATGTCAGTGTATCCACTGTATCCTAGACTGCTAGTACCTCAACAATAACTGTCTGCTACAGTGGCGATTCAGGCATTCTTTCCCATATAATTATTTGCCCCATAGCCTGTTTCTAGTAATACACGTAACAGGTGACTACTTAAAGCAGGTTGGAAGTAAAGCAGAATGCGCCTTAAGGCGCATTCTGCTTTACTTCCAACCTGCTTTAAACTACCATCTACTTTGGGAGTAATCTGATTGATGGGGGTAATGTGATCGCCATTTTGGGGGCTGTCTTTTATATGTTTATTCATGTTTATTGTAGATCTTATTGTAGTTACTTTGTCTTTTCTTGCTTTGTAGGTACATTTGTGTCATTTCATGTGAAGCGCTTTTGAATGCACTACCCCTGTGTGAAAAGAGTGCTATATAAATCTGGTATAATAAAATAATAATAATAAATAATAATACTTGGATATGAACATACATGTATTTCTTAGTTCTTACAGTACATATTCAAGTGGAGGAATAAATCAAGAATCTGAATCTGAATGATATACGACGCAGTAACCAATACTGGCTTTTATGCGACGGAGTGGTGTGCGCTTAATCAAAATGAAACTGATCTGAAAGTCTTTTCCTAAAAATGTCCACTGATTCAGAATTCACTGTATTTTCACACAGGTTTTCGGTGCGTAAGCTATGACCCCCCCCCCCCCCCCCTCGCTGTTACCCCCCATAAATCTTTCAAAATGAGTCAAAATACATCCATATGTTCAACAAACATCCTTAACAAATGTTTCAAGAAGTTTAAAAAAAAAAAAAAAAAATTAGCAAAAATTTTTTTTTTTTAAATTTCACGAAACTTCAGGAAATGTTCTTTTATGATGATTATTGAATGTATGGATAGATTTAGGGTATTTTATCCACGTTTGGTGGTGGTGGAGGGGGGGGGGGGGGGGTTATAGCAGCTAGGAGTTACTAAGTGTCATAGCCAACGGGCCAATCGCATGCCTATGTATTTTCATCTAACTTGTTCCTATATTTATGTGTAGTAATGGGTTAATCAACTTAATGGAAAATAAATGCAAAACAACGGAACTATAAATCTTAAAAGTATTTATTTATTTTAATCTAGGTGGTAAACAGTTTGGAGCCAGATCGGATGTGGAGTTACCCTGTGTTTGATCTGGCTCCAAGCTGTTAGCAATGGAAATAATGGTTTCAGCACAAACATGTATAATGATGGCTAATTTAGGTTACTAAGTAATTATTAAAGTCAGTGAGTCCTTGTAATGTCAGTCACAATGATAAATATTGGTGTAACCAGAGCAACAGATAAGGGTAATTTTTCAAAACTTAAAATCTTTTTTTCTGAATTAAACCCTATGGTGTCACTACTCATTAGAATCGTCTCTTCGAGATGATTCTAATGAGTAGTAACACCACAGGATTTGGTGCTGAAATGATTGATAAAATGTTTGATTTGTTGAAATAACTACCTCTTATCTGGAGCCCTGTGTAACTCATTCACCCCTGAAACCTAGAAAGGGCAATTCTGCTTTTAAGTTAGATCTAGTCCATAAGAGACTATTAATCTAGGGTATTTTCCGTATCCCGAAATTACAAACAGAGCAGACCCTGGTCAGAGGGATTCTTCATGTGTACACTATTTGCACATTACAAGAGTTTGTGTACACTTCACAGGTACACTATAGAGGTTGAGTACTCTCGTTGCTAGGGTGCAATGGGTTAAATAGACATAGCCCACTCCCAGTCCCATTATACTGATCACATGCACTCAATTGTTCCTACACTGGGTGAATTAGTCCAAAAAACACATCAAGTATATAGAAGATACCACAGTCCACGAAAATAACAGCTTCGCTTGTCGATCGGGTTGTGTGAAACAGCTAAAATGTGTAGTGTGGACATTTTTAGCTGGCCAGCATACTAACTTTCTAAGTATGGCTGTCTGAGTAACATGAAGAAAGTTTTCTTACATCTCAACAGACGGCTTAAAGTTGAAAGCAAGCTAATAGCTACTATAGGAACTTTCCGCTCTGCTCTTAATTAACCTGCTTAAACCATTAACCCATGGATACCCATTTTAACAAATTTAATTTATTCCTCAACTGAAAAAAATAGTTCCAATTTATACAGTCATGAATATTTATCATGCATAATAGTTTCTATATTTTAGTAAATAGTAGCTTAAAGAAGGCTGAAAGTATTAACCCATTTTATGCGGGATACACTTTTAGGTGTACCCAGGGCTCCAGATAAGAGATAGTTATTTCAACAAATCAAACATTTTCTCACTCATTTCAGCACCAAAACCTATGGTGTTACTACTCATTAGAATCGTCTCTTTGAGACGATTCTAATGAGTAGTGACACCATAGGGTTTAATTCAGAAATAAAGATTTTAGTTTTTGAAAAACTACCCTTATCTGGTGCCCTGTGTACCTGTAAGAAAACAGTTATGATCTCAGATCAGGCCCCACATTGTGGGGCCTGATCTGAGATCAAAACTGTTTGCTGCTAAGTCAATATTCTATCAGAAACTACTAAAATCTTTTGGAAATATTTTAGTTATACCCGCTGCAGACGACATTTTAAAATGGCTGCCAAATATTACCCAGCATACAATGGGTTAAAGCAGAATGCACCTTCAACACGATTTAAGTGGTCAAAGAAAGAAGTTGTAAAAAGAACAATCAAAAGTAAAAGTTGAAACCAGAGCTCCAGATGAGGTTACTGGTATTTTAAATAGTAATAACTTCTCTTTCAACCAAACCCTATGATGTGACTACTCATTAGATTATAAGAACCATCTTTAAAAGGTAGTTCTAATAAAGGGTCACAACAAAGGGTTTTGTGGCGACAATAAAGGAGAGAAAGTTCACTTAACTCACCCTAATCTGAAGCCCTGCAGATACTCATTGGGCCCAGCTTGATCTATTAGCTAATTAACTAATTACTGCCTAGATTCACTCTAGTATTATCTTATCCATTAAGGTACATGAGGTCATGATTGAGAATCTTTTACTTATCAACCCATTACCCCATATAAACGCCTTTTTACGCCTCTAATCTATTTCTCCCCTGAAGAAAATATCTCAATTATTTGCATTCATGAGTAAGAATGATCAGAAATATTGTCAATATTCTAGCAGATAGTGGCTTAAAACAGGCTGAAAGTAAAGCAGAATGCCCCTTACGGTGCATTCTGCTTTACTTTCAACCTGTTTTAAGTGGTAACAAGTCTTCAAAACTAGAAACAGGCTATGGGTAATGGGTTAATCCACAGGTACTTGACACATACTTTATTATCTATGAACCCCCTCCCCCCCTTTAAAAAATAGATACAAGGTAAACAGCGCAATTCGACACCTAGTCTTTACTATCGACTTAAACTGATGCTAAAATAGACTCGATCGCCGATATTCTCTTGTGGTACCCTCGGGAAATGATTAATTTATCAATATCTACTTTTTATTTAAGTCCGTCAAATAACGCCACAGTACGTGAGTGCTAACGAAAATGTGCATCAAAAAGTTTTATTCTGCATTCTGCTTTACTTTCAATCTGTTTTAATTAAGAAGTCACCTATTTTCAAAACTAGAAATAGCCTAGGATTAAAGTCTTTCCCAATAAATGGGTTAAAGTATACATGCTATAAATATTGTCATGTCCATTGAAAACAGTTTAGAGCCAGACCAGATGCCGGGTAAACCTGCATCTGATCAGGCTTCAAACTGTTTGCCACTCAGACAAAAATAAATTGTCAGAATTTTCAAAAAGTTGTCATTTAAAGTGTTAGTCTTTAAACATGGAAAGAATAACGTCTTCTTCACAATGATTGAATGAGACAATTTTAATTCATAATTAACCCATATATATCCCCATAAATATGCCTTATATTTATTCCTCCACTGGAGAAAATAGTTCCAATTTATGTCTTCAAAACTAGAAACAACCTATGGGGTATGGGGCATTACGCGGCGTCTCATCAGGATCCAATCTGTTTGCCATTCTGCCACTGAATTTAAAAGAAATTTTGAAAAATTCTAATTTTAGAACAAAAGCAGACGACAATAATTGTTGCAGACGAAAAAATTACCCAGCATGCAAAGAGTTAACATGCAAATGGTTAGGATTGTTACATTCAGACAATTAGCCTTGAGACCAGTCTCTCAGAAAACCAGCTATATTCTTAGTACCAGGCTACATGTATTTCATGTTCTTTGGGACCAGTCTATGAGGTGCAGTGTATGTATATTCTTGGTACCAGTCTGATAGTAATAGACTGTACATCACTTTATTGCCACACTCAGAGTCAGACCAGACTGAAGTCATTCAGTGTACTAATTACAGGTGAGCCCTTTAACCTGAAGAATACACCGCATGACTGGAAATTTCTCATAACAGCCTAAAGGTCTCATGAGGAAAATATATTTAATATCCATAATCCTATAATTATTCATATAATGCATCTACCATCTTTTGTTGGTGTCTTAAACAATTGCACAACTATGCAAATGTAAATAATTATTATCTACCTGTCATTTGCTATAGCTATGTGTATCGCTGCTGTAATAATATACTATGCTTAACTCATTCACCCCTGAAACTTTTACTGGACAATTCCAATATCAAAATAAGTCAAGTCCATTAAATTTTATTACTATTTAGGGTTGATTTTAACAATTTATTTCAAAATGACAAATAGTGCAGACTCTGATCAGAGGGCTCCTTAAGGAGCCCTCTGATCATGGTCTACACTGTTTGAATGGAACAAGTGTAATCCTAACAGGTACACTGTTTGTAAATAATGAGTATAGTATGATATACTCGTCACTAGGGTTGAATGTGTTAGTTATTATATGCCCCATAGAACTTAGAAGCGCCTTTTAGCACACTAGTAGATGCTGGCTAAAAGCAGGCTGCATTACCTTTAACCTGCTTTAAGTGATAAACCCGCCTTCAAAACTAGAAACAGGCTATAATTATGGGGTAAAGGATTTACAATTGTCATCTGCTTTCATTTAGAGTTAAATTTTAGTCATTTTGACCGTAGAAATATTGAATCCAGTGCCATTCCTGGTTTTATATCCTGATCAGCTGACCTTGAGTTACAAATGCTATATTATGGCTAGTCAAATTGCGTCCATGACTCCATGGGTTAACAGTTAACATATGGCCCAGAGGATATGGTGTGAAATAACAGCAGTATTTATCACTAGGCTGGATATTAATGACCAGACATTCCCCTACTGCCTTTATACTTGTTTCACTTTCCCCAATACAAACGCCTTTTAGTGCATTCAGTTTTTCCCCCCACTGAAGATAAAAGATTTAATTAATACATGTACATAGTCATGAATAAGATCATAAGGAATATTTTCTTTATTCTAGCAGTTGGAAGCTTAAATCAGGCTGAAAGTAAAGCAGAATGCGCCTTAACTCTTTCCTCCCTGAAACTTTAAATGGACAAATCCAGTTTCGATTTTAGTCTAGTCCATTTCTGACTTTTAAAGGTTGTTTTTGTCAATTTTTGGAGTTATGACAAACAGTGAAGACCCTGATCAGAGGGCTCCTTTCGGAGCCCTCTGATCTGGGTATTCACTGTTTGCATAGGACATGTGTACTATTCACATGTACACTGTTTGAAAAGGACGCCTATATGCGGGACTAGGGTTCAAAGGGTTAAGGCACATTCTGCTTTACTTTCAACCTGCTTTAAGTAGTCACATAATTTCAAAACTAGTAATAGGCTATAGGGTAATGGCTTAATGACCGGACATTCCCCTTACTGCCTTTATACTTGTTTGAAGTTGTGTCTTATTTAACCCATTACCCCATAGCCTGTTTGTAGTTCTGAAAAAAGGTGGCTACTTAACACATTACCCCCTAAATACGCCTTTTTAGGCCTTTAATTTATTCCTTCATTCAAGAAAATAGTTCTGCTTTATACAATAATTAATATGAGTACCATATAAGAAATATTTTCTGTATTCAAGTACATAGTAGTTTAACCCATTACCCTTTTTACGCCTTTTATCTATTCCTCCACTGAATAAAATAGTTCCAATTTATACAGCCAAGAATATGAACTATAAGAAATTTATATTTTCTATATTCTAGCAGCTGGTAGCTTAAAGCAGGTTAAAAGTAAAGCAGAATGTGCCTTAAGGCACATTCTGCTTTTCTTTCAACCTGCTTTAAATTGTCAACTATCTTCAATACTAGAAACAGGCTATGTGGTAATGGGTTAAGGCACATTCTGCTTTACTTTCAACCTGCTTTAAGGGGCCACCTGTCTTCAAAAGCTAAATGTAGACTATGGCCTGTATGGGGTAATGGGTTATACTTGTTTGAAGTTGTGTCTTATTTAACCCATTACCCTAAAGCCTGTTTCTAGATGGGTTTTTTTTTTAAAAAAAGGTGACTACTTAAAGCATGTACAAAGTAAAGCAGAATGCACCTGGGGCAAAATCTGCTTTACTTTCAGCCTCCTTTAACTCTTTACTCCATTGATACGCCTTCAACCCATTACCACATAGCCTGCTTCTACTTTCTAGTGTGACATGTGACCACTTAAAGTCGGCTAAAAGTAAAGGCTTAGCAGAATGTGCCTTAAGCTGTATTCTGCTTTCAACCTGTTTAAAACTACCATCCATGGTTTATGTGGTAATGGGTTAAAAAGACTGAAAACCAGTCATTTAAAAAATATTATCAATCTAAATTCTAAAAGCATCCTATAGAAAGTCAACAAATCTTAGTTTTTTAGATATTTTCCATCGCTTTTTCTACTCTATTCTACTAGACAAGAGTGAACGCATTTCACATCATTTGAGCATGAGTAGGCATAAACAGGAAAGAATAACACCTTCTCCCTTGTTGTACACTAAAGTAGGTTAAATCGACTGCTGATAAATAAACTGCACATGTGCACTGGCCCAGTGGTTAAGACATCTGAAATTTTGATAAATTTCCTGTCCCCAGAACCCTGATTCGAATCCCACCTGATCAGCTAAGAAAAAAATCTTTGAAATGCATTTTTTAAAACAGAATTTCGTATCCTAAACTAATATTAACATGTTTATATAAGCGTTTCACATACATTTACAAAATTGAAATAAGAAATTAGTAATTTATGTGCCAAATCTGGTTGCTAGTCTTCTTAAAAAGTTTTGATGCATTTAATTAAATCATCCACTGAATGGCTAGAAAAAATCAATTGTTTTCATTGCAATGGCAAACAGTACAGACCCTGATCAGAGCCTTTGGATGGCTCTCTTTAAGGGCCCTGTTAGCATAGAACAAGTTAGTGTATTCTTCACAAGTACACATTTTTCAGCTTTACTTTCATCTTATTTTACAGTGGAGAATCTGTTATTCTTTCCCATTTAAACGCAAACGCAAAGCACTAAAACGTAGAAAAGTACAACTTTTGGACAATTCTGATAATTCATGTTTATCTTGGTGGCAAACAGTTTGGAGCCTGATCAGACGCCGGGTTACCCGGCGTCTGATCTGGCTCCAAACTGTTTGCACGGCAAATAATAGTTTTAGCATAAACGCGTTTATTGGGAAAGAATAACGTTTTCTCCACTGTAGGCTGCCTTGTATTTATCAGCATCAATGAATTGATTTGTGATGTCCAGATTCTTTAGAAGTTTCCAAATGATTGATTATTGATTTATTGCTCATCAGATTTTAATATGTTGCACAAATCTTTTATACATGCTTCAATTTCTGCTTGATCTTCTCTCAGACGAATAATATCACCTGTAGTACTACGTTCGAAATGTTTGAATTAGTAGAGTGGAAATCATCAGGAAAGAACCATTATTTATTTCACATTCTAACACACTTCGCTTACGCCCCTATATAAACAAAGCACGAACGTTTCAGTGTTTGAGTTTTCAATAGACCACTCATGCGCTTAAACGGTCGAACGTGACGTCATAGAGCTTCGAAAACGCGTACCCCAACAAATGTAGTGCCGTTGCTTCGGTGCAAATTAAGGTTAAATTATGTGTTAGAATCGAAATAATAAATTAATACCAGTGTTTTATCTAACAATCAAACACGGGTAGTTTTTGAGATGCTTGTAATTAAACCACTTGGCCTTAAAGCCTCGTGATTAAATTACTACACATCTCAACTCCTACCAATGTTCGATTGCACGATAAAACACTGGAATGAATTTATTATTTCTTAAGTGACCTACGATTCTATGTAAAAAGTATAACCGGTTGTGCATTCCCACTGAACATATTTTATCTATGATCTGGAAAGTATGATAAAGATAACAATATTGCAGAAGAACTGGCAAACAGAACTGCTTTCTGACAGATTGTTGCTTAAAGCAGTCTGCAAGAGAAGCAGTATCCATGAGTTTCCTATTTATTTATTTATTTATTTATTTACATTTAAGGTCAACTGCATAATACAACACATGTAAGATTTTTTTTTTACTCTGCGAGTTACATATTATCCTACAGGTTTAATTTACATTGGACACTAAATGTAAGTTGTAACAATAAACTTAACATGGTGAGAAAAATATGCTGTCAGACCAGGGTTCTAAACCGGGAACCCTCTCTTACATCAGGTTACATGGAGAGAACTCTCCCTTCTGAGCTATGCGGGCCATTTACAGTTTTACACCAGCCTGATTTACACAAACCTCTCACCATTAACTGTATACATGGAGAATAGTATGACACCGTTAACATGGTTTTAATCGCAGACCTGTAACCACCTTACAACTAGGGTGTTAAATAATGTAACTTGTCGGACATTGTGATCGAGTAACAAACCTGAGCTGTCATCCGAGCTGTCTTTTGGGTCAAAATATTCTAAATTATTGACTAAAAATAAACCCTTTCAATCTGACAAATGACCTGACCAATTAACCTAATGTCAAGCTGTATAAGCTACATTCTTTATCCCTGCAAAAAGTAATTACTTATTAGTCACTAATAAAGATTACATCTCCAAAAACTGATGAATCATAAATGATAGACGAAAATCGAAAAGGGATGACATTTCGATCATCACCCCACAAAAACTGGTCTACGAACCATAGGAACTGTGAAAGGGCATACATAACATAAATCGGTGGAATATTTTCGCGATCACGGAGTTAAGAAAGATACAAATAAAGCATGAAATTCGATGAAAAATGATGATTTATTATTTACCTTCTTTGGCGACGGTAGAGTATCCTGTGTCCTTGACCTCAGACTACCGGTGGTTGAAAATAGTACTACACCGTCAGAATTACAAACGATATATAATTTCAGTACAGTAAAACCTCTCTATCTACTACGACCCTAAAACGATGTCAAGCTAATTGACTGCATAAGACAAGTGAAATCAAGGTTAACGTAAGACAAAAAGCTCTTAAAGGAGCTTTATGTTTTACTTTCACATTGCATGAAGCAGTCACCTGCCTTAAACACCTTTAAAGTGATTAACATAATTTAGTAGTCGTAATAGAGATTTTTTACTGTATGCTACAGGGCTGCCATTTCTCCGGATTTTTCCTAAATCTCCGGATTTTTTCCCAGTTCATGGTAGCTTAAAGCAGGTTGAAAGTAAAGCAGAATGCGCCCTAAGGCGCATTCTGCTTTACTTACAGCCTGCTTTAAGTAGTCGCATGTCAACAAAACAAGAAAAAGGCTATGGGGTAAAGGTACGATTCGTAAAATCGCACTTGAAAAATGAACATTTGGAAATCTTAGGATTTTTCATGTCAACTTATGGCAGCCCTGATGCTACATTTACATTTCTCAGGTTCCATGATCAAAGAACGACTGTTGCTTGGGTGGTGATGATAAAGAACAACAGTAGCATGAACAATAGCTATCAGATGGTAGTACTACTACTAGTAGTAGCAGCAGTAGATTTACATGTTGTTGCGTTTGTAGAAAAGGTATTATTTGTGCATGTAGGCTAGCAATAGTAGATTCAACTGCTGCAGTAGAAGTAATTTAGTAGACTAGTGGTGGCGGGTCCAGGGAGTAGTAACAGCAGCAGAAGTTGTGAGTAGTAGCAGAGGTAGTAGTAGCTACAGTTACAGAACTAGTAGTACTTAGCAGCAGAATTAGTAGCAGTAGAAGTAGTAGTAGCAGTCGTAGTCATGAGTAGTTGTGGTAGTGGTCGTTGTCGTTGTAGAAGTAAGTAGCAGCAGAACTTTAAAACGTCTGATGAGTAGGCTAGTCGAAGAAGATCTAGTAGATGTTGTAGTAGTAGCATTAGTAGGAGTTTATGCTTTAATTTGATTTTTTTTCATTAGACTAGTTGGTATTGGTAGTTGTAGCAGTAGTAGTAATTATAATAGTAGTAGTGAAAGTGGCAGTTGTTGTTGTAGCAGATGTACTAGTAGTAGTGGTGGTGCATCATCAGTATGCCCTGTATGACATGCTTAATTGGATTGATTCATATTCAAGGCCACGCACACATGAAGTGCAGTGTAGAGTCGCCATTTTCAACCCCACGCACATTACAATATAGAGTTCGCGAGATTACGTAGTTGTTTAAGTCAGTGACTCTCTTTGACGTACCCTGGATTATTGATGTCCTTGGACATTATTTGAAACAATTAATTTCGATGTATACGGCTTTGCCGAGGAACACAAGTGACATAGCCGACAACCGTCTCCGACCAACGTACATCAGTGTAACAGGACAAGCAACATGTTCGTGACCTAGAAAGTTACGCAGTTCTGATAGATAAGTTAGATAACAGAATGAAAGGCAACAAATCAAATATGGTTTTTTACGCCTGTAATTTATTCATCCATTGAAGGAAATGGTTCTACTTTATACAGCCCTGAAGTCATAAGAAATATTCTCTATATCCCATAGCAAACGGTAGCTTGAAGCAGACTGAAAAGTAAAACAGAATGTGCCTGTAGGCTGTAGGCGCATTCTGTTTTACTTTCAACCTGCTTCAGGCAATCAACTATCTTCAAAACTAGAAACAGGTTGTGGGGTGGTAATGGGTTGAAAATGAGAGGTTTTATCATCTGGTAGTAGACATCAGCTTGATATATGCTCAGCAACAGATATAGCTATTGCTGTTGATAAAATGCTGTTAAGTTTGAGGACCCCTAATGAGATTGGAACAAGTTCGATACTCTACGGTGAGCGATCGGCCATTCTGGTCAACTGTCAGCTCGTTCTCCCGAACGATGCTTTAACCCTTTACCTGATAGCCTATTTATAGTACTTAAGATAGATGACTACTTAAAGCAGGTTGAAAGTAAAGCAGAATGCGCCTTAGGGCGCATTCTGCTTTACTTTCAGCCTGCTTTAAGCTATAATGTGCTATAATATAGAAAATATTCCCTATAATACATATTCATTACTGATTAAATTGGAACTATTTTCTTCAGCGGATGAATAAATCATATCCGCTAAAAGGCGCTTCTATTGGGTAAAGGGTTAAAATGGTCGGAAGTGACGAAAATGGCCGATCGCTTTCCGCAGAGTTCCGATATTGTCGAACATTAGCCCAATCTCATTATCCGTCCCCAACCTTAACTGTGTTATGTACTTAGGTGCAATCAGGACCGGAAAACCTGAATTTGAAATGAAAGACTATGTTAAAAGGGAGTACCAAACAGCTATGTTTAATTACCTTAGGATAAAAATATAAGAAATGATCATACCAAAACATGCTACTGAGATTCTTGCTCTATATATCGATAGTCATTTCATATTTTGATAATATCATTACTGACTAAACACGCCATTTTTTGTGCCCTTGTTTATTTCTACTCTAAGGAAAGTATAAGTCCTGAATATGAAACATACTTACGTATGCCTTGGCATTTCTAGTCTTTTTCTCCATATAATAACTTACATTTACATTTTGTTTTGATTTTACTTCGCTTTCAACAGTATTTCAAATATATCGCGACGCCCAGCTAATAACAGGTGGAGGAGACCCCAGACATTATTTATGAACTGTTTCATGCACAAATCGGCAACTGGGTAGAACCACCGACGTTCCGCAAGCCAGCTGGAAGGCTTCCCCACATGAAAAATCCGAATTACCCTACTGGGATTCGAACTAACAGCGGTGAGGAGCTTAGTGATGTAAGTCACAGTGAATATACCACTAGGCTACGGAGCCCCCCCCCCCCCCCCCCCATATGATAACTTAAGCAGTTGGAATGTAAAACACATAGATCTGCAGTGCCCCTCGCTACAACGGCCCTCCGAACAACGATTCCCTCCTAACAACAATGCTCGTCGCTGATCCTCAAACAAGACAATTATGTCTTAAGCTTTCATTTCTGCATTATCGTCTGCTTATAATTGTCGTCTGCTGTTTTTTCTCAAAATTACATATTAGTTGACATTTTGACAAAACCATAATGACGAGTGACAAACAGCTTGAATCCAGACCAGACGCCACGTTGCGGCGTCTAGTCTGGATTCAAACTATTTGCAAATGTAAGCAAAATATCAAGTTTCCCTCCCTATAGCAACTCCCTCCGAACAACACACACACACACATTCTTTATCTCCTTACTTGTGTTGTTGTAGAGAGGGAGCACTGTATAATGATCACGAAGGACAGTTCTGATTTACATGTAATTTCAACGTGCTTTAAATTGTCAATTGTTTTCAAAACAAGAAACAGACAAAGGCTTATTGTAAAACAAATTTGTACGGACTTCTCTGTGTGATTAGCCAGAAATGTATAGAAAACACAATATGTGCGCCAATTTGTTCGTAAAAGTAAAACAATATGGTAGTTTATGACAAGCTTTTTGTCCCAACTGTATTAGCTTCATTATAACAAAAAAAGAGAGAAATAATGTCTAAAACAGAGTGGGGAAAATGAAATAAAATACATGCAATCATGCAGTAAAGGATTTGTCTGTTTTACTGTCACCTTGCTTTAAACGGTCACCTGTCTTTTATACACTCAATTAGCCTCCGTTTAAGTGGTGGAAAAAGAGAGATTTCACTGTTATTAAACACTGTATCTGCTTAACATAACATCATGATAATGGCGAACTGATTAACAACAATTAAACTTTCACTTATCTTTATTCAAACACATAATATAATATTAAATCTGCAAGTTAGTATTCGTTAATGTTGTGAGTTTGCCTTGTATTCTTGAAATGTTTTTGACATTGACATTTCCGTCATAAAGCCAGGAAAATCTCTTTTAACTCTTTCGCTGCCAAATTAATCGTATGATTTTTATCCATTCACCGTTTCATTGGCGTTTGCTTCAATACTGCTGTCTGCAATATCGTTTCAAAGTTAAATTCAAGGCAGTTATATGGAGAAATTTAAAAAAGAATGCCAAACAGTTTGGATCCTGAACATGATCAAAACTGTTTGCAAACGCGCTTTTGGGCGTCATTGAGAGTGAAAGGGTTAAGTCAGTAAATGCAGTTTCCGTTACAGCCGTATCAGCGGCAGTGTAATGGCTGGGTCACACATTCAGGGATGATAGTCCAGAATGGATACGGACGAAAATGACACGGACTGTGATACATCCATGAGTTACTACGGTATGGGAACAGTTCAGAAAGGGGTGGAAATAATTAGCTACCCGGGAATATCAGAACAGATTAGTACGCTTTGTCACGGACTTTTACGGATTTTCACGGAAAGATATGTATCATCGTACGCCATAGACCAACTAATGGGGTCAGAATTTCATATCTGGCAGCGAAGATGTTGACTTTACTTTCAATTTATTTAGACGCGGCGTCTGAGTCAGAATCAAAACTTTTTGCCACTTGTTTTGAAATAATTGTAACTTATACTGCCTCCTTAAATCTAGCTTTGAAACGATATTGCAGACAGCAATATTGAAGCAGACGACAATATGGCGGTGAGGGCGTAAGACCTCACGATATATTTGATCATGAAAGGGTTAAGGCACTTAATATCTGCTTAACTCCTTCGTGGACAAAAACGAACAGTTTGGATCCTTGTGAGACGCTGAATCAATCGGCGGCTCACCATTGCCGAAGCTTCATAACATTAAGATCATATTCATATTTAAAGTCTGAAAATGTGATGTTTCCAACAAAACAAAACTTTTCGAAGTAAAGAGGTGACGATGAAATAATGGTCTGAATTGTTATACAGAAACCACATGTCTACTTTAACCATCTGCACGCTATGGGAAATTTCTTTAAAAACCTTTTGCAACACTTTTGATCTAGACGAGACGATGATTAACGCTGCGTTTGATCAGGATCCGAACTGTTTGACACTCTAAGCATCTTAAGAAGAAAGAAGGAACACTTATTTACCCGCAATGAGACGCATATTGATCAGTCCGAACTAGAACTACAACGGACGTGTCAGCATGTAGCAAGACGTAGAAATCCTTTTAACTACAATGTAGCTCCTTATTTGATTGGTATTAGCCCGATTTCGTGTACTAAGTCTCCCCGCACACACCCGTTGAAAAACCGTATTGAAACCGAACTTACCCGTACTGCTCCATACCAACCCGTTCTGTTACGCTCCTACCGGGTTTCTACATACCAGTATTATGTTGTATCCATGATGAGACTTGAATAAAGATTATTATATATACCAGTACGAGGGTTTGGTACAAAACTATTGTAACTCCCTCACAATTGTGAGGGAGTTACAATAGTTTTGCACCAAGCCCTCACAATAACTCATCTCGGTACAATCATAATGTATTTGACGGACCATTACGGATGCTGTAGGATTGAATCCGTAGTTGTGCGGGATACTCATCCGTGAATTTGTGAGCTATGCACAAACGAATGTTTCATTTGCTTTTATTAAAGAATGGTATTCTATAAGAAAAAAAGAACATCTAAATAATAAATACTCGCTAGATAAAAGTTCGTAAAAGTTAAAACACATCTACTCTAGTTGCTTCGTCGCTAATGTAAGGCAGCGTTTGGCGCCATTAACGATCTTCCAGACTGTGTGAAGTCATCAGTACGTTTATTTGCAGGCGAACCATTCAGAGCAATTTAGACCAAGGTAAAATTATGACAGACCTAAACAGCCTAGAAACAGACACAAATTCCAAACGTGCAATATACATGTACTTGTGTATAAGGTCACGGAGCAGACACAGATTTCTCCATGATAAGGTGATAGAGGAATTGGTACTAGCTCTACCAACATCCACATTCGCAAAATCGGCAACACAAAAGAAGAAACATCAAAACTTCCAAATTTAAAGAATTCAGTTCAAACAAAATAATAGAAAAACAACACAAGAGGACTCATAGAGTGCTCCCTCTCTACAACGACACCCAATGGGAGACACAGAGTGTGTGTGATGTTCGGAGGGAATCCTTACAGGGAGGGACACTTAAGACTTGGCTTACATTTGCAAACAGCTTGAATCCAGATCAGACGCCACGTAAAGCTGTTTGTTACTCGTCATTCTATCAAAATGTCCACTTATATGAAATTTTGAGAAAAAAGCAGACAACACTTTTAAGCAGACGGTATTGCAGCAGTAAATGCGTTTAAACATACATGTAATTGTCTTGTTTAACCCTTTGAACCCTAGTCCCGCGTATAGGCGTTATTTTCAAACAGTGTACATGTGAAAAGTACACTTGTCCTGTGCAAACAGTGAAGACCCAGATCAGAGGGCTCCGAAAGGAGCCCTCTGATCAGGGTCTTCACTGTTTGTCTTAACGCCGAACCTTGACAAAAACAACCCTTAAAAATCAGAAATGGACTAGACTAAAATGGAAACTGGAATTGTCCAATTAAAGTTTCAGGGAGGAAAGAGTTAAAGAACTGCGACAAGGGTCGTTGCAAGGAGGGAGTCGTTGTTGGGAGGGAACACTGCAGTTACAAATAGCAAAACCCCTAGCTGGATTCAAGCATTCATTATTTGTATATACATTGGAACAACTACTAGACAACAACTATAGTGCATGCTGAGTCCATAGAGGCTTTTAACCCATTTCCCCATAGCCCTTTTCTAATATATAAGATATGTGATCACTTAAAGTAGGTTGAAAGTAAAGCACTCTGCGTCTTAAGGCGCTTTCTGTTTTACTTTCAGCCTTCTTTAAGCACACTCTTCTAGGATATAGAAAGTATTTCTTATGGTACATATTCTTGACTGTACAAATTGGAGCTATTTTCTTTAGCGGAGTCATTAATTTAGGGGTAAAAAGGTGTATTTATGGGGTAATGGTTTAAGACAGCTCTACAAGTTCATTAACCCTTATCCTGCGGTGATGTCGTCTGCTTCGAAATTGTCGTCTGCAAAGTTTGCTAAATTTAGATTTATACATTTTGTAAGTAAAGAAACCTAATGAAGAGTGTCAAACAGTTTGGATCCAGATCAGACGCCGCTTTACGCGGCGACTGATCTGGATCTAAACTGTTTGCAAAAATCAATAAAGTCGCGACCAGCAGGCAAAGGGTTAACATCAACATTAATTGTGAACTCCCAAACAATCAAGACTGATTATGAATTGATTATGAGGCGCATTTTCTGGGAAAGACAGTATTAGTAGAGTGTTACATATGCCAACTTAAAAGATCGTAGATAATAGATAGATAAAACAAAAAAATATACAGAATGTACAGAATCATGGTGCAAGTTAAAAAGATAAAAGCAAGCCCTCAGCACTTAGAATGCGACTGCATGCTCCAAGTCCCATCCTAAAGTTATCTAGACTAGGACTTGACTTAGTTTGACCTGGGAGGCTATTCCAATATCTTATACATGTAGTTCTTGGGGAAAACGAGTTAATGTGGTACTAGATCTATTTGGTTAGAGACTGCGGTATCAAGAAATTAAGGTATCGGGTTGGAGTAAGGCAGTGGTAATCGACATTGTCTTTTATCTTGTCTAGCATTCTAGACTGAGTGAGTTATGGGGCAGTATATCATGGTATGAACACGCAGTCCCGCATTCTTTTGAGCCAGCGATAATAAATGTCGAAGTTTTAGTCATACCTTCGGGCACCTGCTAAAAATGTGAACGAACATATTCAAAGTAATCCGAATACCGAATCGGGTCGACGGATAGACCCGAACTTATAAAATCGGCTGTTTGATTGGTCGAATTCTCAATCCGTCAAATTACGAATCTATACGAGCCTGTGACCGAGTTTGTTGCCAAGTGATACAAAGCATCATGGCGGTCTGAATTTCACGAAGACTGCATAATTTGGTTATTTGTTACTTTTATAACAAAGGACTAATCAAATCATAAACAAAGTGAAGCAGGTAATGAAGGCATTAAAATGTACACAGCTGAATATAAGTCGCTGGCAAGTTTTTATTTTGTGGTAAATTAGTGTTTACTTTTTTTGGCGTTCCAGATTTTTATTTTGCGTATTTTAAACTCAATGTCAAAGCGATCGATGCCTTCGACATGTTTACTGTTATAATACTTGTTGTACATGGATATCTTCCGATACAATCAGTAAATTTTCGTGGACGTCTGCACTCTGCACAAGTTAAAAGTTCTATGTGCATATCAATGCAGGAAAACGAAATTCAGATTCTCATCATGAAAACATAAATAAGTTGATTTGAGCTTGAAGAATTAACCGGAAACACGGTTTTATAGCAGAAAAATAGAAATGGCTACCATGTTGTGCGTTATAAAAGTATACACTATTACCAAGGCATCAAATGTTGTGTTTACATAACAAAAGTTAACCAGGGAGAAGGAATCAAACATATTACCACCTCATCATAAGTGTACTGTAGCACTTTATCAACTTCCTGGTCTATCACCACCTACAGACCATTACGCTAATTCCTCTTCACTGCCAAGAAAACCAAGTTGGCTACTGACATCTTATTGAATGGATTAATTTTCAGATACGTCAGATAAGCCTTGGACAAAAGTGTCTCATTTAGGTGGGACTTTAACGTAAGTCCACAGCAACAGTAGTACAGCTATCTACCAACTGAGCTTGCCAGAATGCCACACACGTGCCCGACCTGATTTTGAGCAGGGAGACAGGAGTCCCCTGTCAGTTTTGTGTTTAATAGCAGAGAGGAGGCCCCCCACTCAGTTTGCATGGGTTAAAATTTAAATGAATCTTGAGACTTGGTATTGCAGTATCTGCAGGTGGTGATGAATCAATCCATCTGGTTAGCTCAGTCCGTAGTCAGTGGAGGAGGTAATGGGTTCCAGTCCATGGAGTCTTGGATGGACATTTTTCTTCCTTGTTTCACTTTACTGATTGCAGAAACATCTGATGACCCAATTCACTTGTTTTAAATAACTAGGTCTCGGCAAGCTTTAAAAAAGTGAATGGGGAGGTCATTTAGTAGCTGTATTATGGAAATTGACCAGACCTTGTTAGCTACGAGAGCAATAAACTAGTGTTCAATAACGAGGTGGTTGTAGATTTGAGTCCTAATTACAAGTTGACTGTGTAACCTTTCTTTGTTTAACTTTAATTTGTAGCATCTGTTTTAATATATGAAGGTTTCAATTTTCAATGTTTAACTCTTCGCCTTCTTGTGGCAAAACAGTATTACCTTTGCAAACAGTTTATATCCAGATGAGAAGCAGTGTAACATAGCATGTCACCAGGGTCCAAACTGTTTGACACTCTGACCCTATTTTAAAAGATATTTTTTTGAAAATTCTAAATTTAGACGAAAATGGATGACAAAATTAATGTAGCAGACGAAAAATTACATAGCTTTAAAAGAGTAAAAAAACCCTCAACAGTTTAAGTTTATTTCAGTGTTTTTGGATTATTTTAGGGAGAGACCAATTATTGGAAGGGGTGTGCTTAAACAGGAGTATACAGCAACTTATGAAACAGAGCGAGGAAGTAATGGTTATTGGAAACAGCAACCTTCATATGTTGATTCAGTATTACTCTATTTGCAGGTATTTAACTGACAATGTCCTTTGGGCAGCCTTTGACTCGTCAGAGCCTTAATGGCTCGATGGGCAATGGTGTCAACGGCACTGCTATAAATGGTCGCAATGTGGGCGCCTCCCTGGACAGCCAGATGACTGGGGCTGGCAGTGGACCTTTGGAAGGTTTGAAGGCTGTCGACCCAGAGCAGCTCAAGTCCAGACTGTACTCATATGCCCCTCAACAAGCTCAAGTCAACACAAGAGTTCTGAAATTCAACAGAGTGACTCAGACTCAGACAAGAAAGGCAAATATACCAACTGCACCCAAACTAGAGCCGGTGGTAAGTTTTGTCAGTTTCTTTCATTCTCATGTGTAAATATATATATATAGAATCTTATCTGAGAGGTCATTACCTACAATTTTTGATTTAATAAACAAGTTGACTAAAATAATGTGACACAAGCCGTATGGCGAAACTAAAGGGCACAGTAAAGGTTACTATCAACTTTTATCAAGCCATCAAAGGAGCTTTAAGGAGGTCACTTATTAAATATCTATTTTGATTTTTAACCCTTTATCCAATAGTCTGTTTCCAGTTTTGAAGATAGATGACCACTTAAACCCATTACCCCATAAATACGGCTTTTTACACCTCTAAAGCATTCATCCATCGAAGAAAATAGTTCCAATTTAAACAGTCATGAATATTTATCATAAGAAATATATTCTATATTCTAGAAGATGGTTACTTAAAGCAGGCTGAAAGTAAAGCAGAGTGTGCCTTAAGGCACATTCTGCTTTACTTTCAACCTGCTTTAAATGGTAACCCTAACCTATCTTTGATACTAGAAATAGACTATGGGGTAATGGGTTAAGCAGGTTGAAGTATTAAGCAGAATGAGCCTTAATGTGCTAGGTCGTATATAGGAAACATTTCCTAATGTGCATATTCATAACTGTTTAAAAGGGAACTATTTTCTTCAGCTTAGGAATATATTGAAGGTGTAAAGGGTGGTATTTATGGAATAATGGTTTAACCCATTCTCCCATAAATACACCTTTTTAGGCCTTTAATTTATTCCTCTTCTGAAGAAAATGAGAATCTTACAAAATATTTTCAATATTCTAGCAGATAATAGATTAAAGCAGGCTGAAAGTAAAGCAGAATGTGCCTTAAGGCACATTCTGCTTTACTTTCAACCTGCTTTAAGTGGTCACCTTTCTACAAAACTAGCTAGAACAGGCAATGGGTTAATGGTTGCTTTGGTATCTTACAGCCAAGTTTACAGAAATACCAAGTGAAAAACCACCCAGAGTACATACAAAAGATGAACCGAGAGAGGATAGAAGCTGACAAACTAGCCAAGCTTGCTGCAGATCAGGAACCAAGCACAAAACTGAAGAGGAAGAGCACTGTGGCCCCACCATTAGAGAGACCCGAGGGGTCAATCGCGTCCCCTCTACCTGACCTCCCTGATGATCTGAAGGAGAAACAGGAATCCATGTCACTGAGAATGCCAACACCCCCAAAGAAGCCCAAATCTGTGACCCCTAGGGGAAGAGTTCATGCCGATGGCCCAATGATTCCCCCATCAACAAAACCTAAAGGTATGATACTGATTCTGATGGAGTGAACTGTTACCATGCTAGTGGTGGATATGTGCCACAGTGATAACCTCTGCAAATAGTTTGCATTCAGATGAGACACCGCATAACACACCGTCTCATCTGGATCCAAACTGTTGGACACCCTGACCCTGTTTTGAAAAGAAATTAAGAAAATTCTATTTTTAGCAAATGACAATTGTTGCAGATGAAATGCGTCATTCGAAATGACATTATTTGAAGCATATTTATTACCATGTGCAGGATCTTGTAATTTTTGTGGAGTCCAGACTATCATAGTGGCAAAGGATACAATATTTAAATAACAAGTTCATGTGATTTTGTCATTTCAGTACTGGAATCCTATGAAGGATTGAGAGACACAGCTAAAATCACTCAATTGATCAAAGACAATGTGAAGATTGGTTTCCTGTACTTGAGCCCAGCTGTGCCCAAGTCATCAGTGGATTACCATTACTATAACCTCAAGTAAGTATAGTTTATATCAGTCTGACAGGCCCCAAGGTTATAAAGCTTTAGAGTTGAGTCTGAGATCGTTCTAAAGCATTTGATTGGTTAGATTTGAGCTTTTGTTGAGAAAAAGATCAGACTCAACTTGAACTCTTAATAACTTTGGACCCGGGGCTTCAGGTAAGAGTGGGTAAACTGAAGAAATTCAGTATTTTTTTTTCTACCATACCAGAACAATATCCTACCATTATGGTGTAACTACTCAGAATTAGAATAATCTCTTTGAGATGATTCTAATGAATGGTGACAAAGCAGTGTTTAACCCTTTACCTGATAGAAGCACCATTTTAGCGCATTTATTCCTCTACTGAAGAAAATATTTCCAATTTATACTGTTACAAATAAAAATCATACAAAATATTTTCTATATTCTAGCAGATAATAGCTTAAAGCAGGCTCAAAGTAAAGCAGAATGCACCTCAAGGCGCATTCTGCTTTACTTTAAACCTGCTTTAAGTTGGCAACTATCTTCAAAACTTAAAACAGGCTATTGGGTAATGGTTTAATAAAGAAATAAAGATTTTAGTTTTTGAAATACTCTCCTAATCTCAAGCCTTGACAGATGGTTAAGTTCATGTTTGTTTTGATAACAGTTGTGAACCATGAGAACATTTGAAATACTCTCCTAATCTCAAGCCTTGACAGATGGTTGAGTTCATGTCTGTTTTGATTACAGGGTTGTGAACCATGAGAACATTAACAAGACAGACTACTGTACCATCAGTCAGAAAGGAGTGACACGGATCAGGAATGATGACGAGACAGAGTTTGTTACTCTAGACAGATGGGAGCTGGAGTATGGCTACTTCCAAAAACTCGTCAAGGTCAGTCATATACGTTCTCATCTACAGGTATATCTGCAGGGCTCCAGATAAGGGGGTATTCCAAAAACTAAAATCTTTATTTCTCAATTAAACCCTATGGTGTCACTACTCATTAGAATCGTCTCGAAGAGACGATTCTAATGAGTAGTAACACCATAGGATTTGGTGGTAAAATGAGCGAGAAAGTGTTGGATTAGTTCAATTTTCCCCCTCTTATCTGCAGCCCTGTATCTGTCTTTCATTAGCTAGGTGCTGAGCTGCCGTATCCGACTGATTGGGGTAGTGGACTTTGCTGGGGTGGTTCACTGCATACATTTGAGTAAACCCTTTACTCTATAGCTGTTTCTAGTTTTTAAAGACAAGTGACCACTTAAAGCAGGTTCAAAGTGAAGCAGAATTAGCCTTAAGGCACATTCTGCTATACTTTCAGCCTGCTTTAAGCTAACATCTGCTAGGATATAGAAAATATTGCTTATGGTACATGTTTATGACTGTATAAACTGGAACTATTTTCTTCAGTGGAGGAATAAATTAAATGTGCTAAAAGGCGCTCCTATGGAGGACAGGATTTTAAAGATGACAGGTTGAAAGTAAAAGCAGAATGTGCCTAAAGGTGCATTCTGCTTTACTTTAAGCCATATTTAAGCGATATTCTGCTAGAAAATAAAAACATATTTCTTTTGATATATGTCCATTGCTGTATGAATAAGAACTATTTCTCAGTGGAGGAATATAATTTAAGGGATTAAAGTGCATAACTATGAAGTAATGGGTTAAGTAACTTTCAGTATGCTCTAGGCTACTAGGATTTTCATCTGCAACACGTATAACAAAAATTATACTTAATGTGTAAGCGGCCCGCTTGGATGTAGGGGAGAATGACTGATTCAGATTGGTTTAATACTTTTATTTCGTTGACTTCGTTTGAACCATCCAAACCATAAAACTGAAAATACAGTTAAAAGCAACTTTACTACCAAATATTGACTTCTCAATTTGCTCCTATATGATTTGATGCAATAAAGCTTAAGGAGAGCTGCAATTGCTTTGTATGGTATATACACAGCCTTAACAGCGATCCATAAGTATAGATAATAAATGGCAGTTAACTATTATGACTAGATCTTTAATACTGATAAGAAATGACTGCGCATGACTGACATGACTATGCATGACTGACATGACTGCATGACCGACATGACTATGCATGACTGACATGACTATACATGACTGACATGACTATGCATCACTGGCATGAATATACAACATGTAAATAATAAAGCTGAACAAGAAACACTTGTAATGAAGGCGTGTCTAGATCTACAAGGTGGTAGACGTTAAATTGATTGTAACATAATACAGCAAAGACCTATTTACTACCACAAACAAGTAAAAGCATACTGCATACACATATACCCACTGTTAGTTCAGCAGAGGGCAGATGATATCATGCAGTAAACTGTAAACTATGTAGATCAAGCACAACTTCTTACAGTATACTTGTAGTTAGATCTTATACATACAAATACAATCTATTAACAGTTGACTAGATTGACAATGACTATATTCGTTAAATGTGCAGGTTTATGCAACTAACAGTTTATACGACAAAGGGGAAATACTCTTGCAAGAATCAATGATCAATGAATCATGTTAGACAACTCTAGTTGTGGCGCGAAATGGGCCCGCACTGCTAATCATGAACGGTAACTCTATTTGAACTTCGAACCACGCTGTCGGTTATGAACGACAACTCTTTAACACAAAATACCAAAAACTGCCCGTGGGCATTAAACTATTGAGTGACATCTTGCAAAAGCATTATATACACAATTCTCTAAGTGAAACATTCTAATTAAACATCAAAATAACAAACATTTCTTTAGAAACAATAAATCGGCGACAACTTCCATGCCGGAATGTTTGCGCCATGCGGTCTCGGTACAAAACAGTTATATCTACGTCTATATCAATAATCACACACTGATAGCATTTCTACGTGTACAAAATAATATTATTACCTCGATTCCTCTACCGAGCTGCTGCTTTATTGAGTTTTATCGTTATAATTTGCCTTTTCTTGGCTCCGTTATCGTTGTCGTTTCGTTGTTGAAATTGAAAGTACAGATTGCGCATGTGCAATCACTATCCGGCTGGGACTAAGTAAAATCACTGTATCAAATTTTCGGCAGCGGTTTCGGCGTAAAAGAACGATGCCACAAGGACATTTACATAATGTGTTTGAAACTGATCCTAGGTTAATCTGTACCATATTCATTTCAGATCCCCACCTTCAAGCTGTTCAGGAAGTGGAAAGCCTTCAGTGTTTGGAGAGGCAACGTGAAGTCAAAGAAGATAGCCCAATGCAAGAAAGCCCTCAATGAAAATCTGTTCATTGTTAACCCAGTAAGTTTGTCAGTTTTGTGGCTGATTTATTAACTTTCATAACTGGTTGTGCATATTAACTATATATACAACTGTTCATATTAAGCAGATGGCTGCTTAAAACAAGATGAAAGTGTAGCAGAAAGCTCCTAAAGGAGCTTTCTGCTTCACTTTCATCTTGCTTTAAACTGGCATATATATTAATATGCATTCATCCAACAGTATCAATGAATATTCATTTATTGCACTTTTGTGAGGAGTATGTATAGGTTCTGTAAAGTCCTTCTACAGAGGAAAGGATTGAAAAAGGAGGAAGGCTACACAACTAGACCTTTTCTCATAACTTTCATCATGTGATTTAACCCTATCTCCTTAGCCAAAGTGCAAATCGCATAAATTCAACAGTTCAAGAGCTTTCTGCTAAATTTACCTTCATCTTGCTTTAAGCTGCTATGTGTATTCAACAACATCAATCAATTATCACTTCTGATGTTAATTGTGATTATGTGGAGGAAAGAGTTAAGTAAATCATCTAGGGTATATCCAACTGAGAGAGTACGGTATATACAGCACTATTGGTTAAAACCTTTCATTATTATAATAATTATTACGGTAAATATTGTTATTGATTATTGACCAGCATCAGGGATCCAGATAAGGGGGAGTAAACTGCACAACGCCAACATTTTCTCACTCATTTTAGCAAAAAATCTTATGGTGTTACTACTTTCTTCAAGACAATTCTAATGAGTAGTGACACCATAGGGTTTAAAGCAGAAAAAAAAAGTTTTTGAAATACTCCCCTTTTCCTGGAGCCCTTGATCAGCATGTGCTTATATTTTTCCCCAGTCTTTGAGACCAGCTCTGATGAATGTTCGTGAGATGTGTCACCGGATCAGTGACATGGGCTTGTGTAAGGTGGAGAAGGGTCGTACATATTCTCTGAGAGAGTTTAACGAGGCACAGTTCCAACAGCTTAGCGAGGTCGCTGGCAGGCTCATGGAATTCCGTGATCTTGTAAAGGAAGTGGTAAGAAGTGCTTGCCGTACTGCCTTGCTAGAGGCAGGGTTCACGCCAGATGATTACTTCTACGAGGGTGGAGAGAGTCCAGGTATGTATGAAGGATAGCGCTACAGGGCCCTTTAGGAGCATTCTGCTTTACATTCAACCTGATTTAGATGATAACCTGTCTTCAAAACTACAAACAGGCTATGGGGTAAAGGGTTTCAGATGGGTTACTGCTAAATCTGGCTAAAATAAATCTAGAGAGAACTTATTTAGGGAAGGGATTTCAGTGTTCAATGATATCCCTTTTGATAAATACAGCAACATACAACATTAAATTCATCACTAAAATACCAAAGTTAGTCTATAAAATATCAAATTCATCACTTAAATACCAAGTTAGTTTATAAAATACATAAATACGCATGATACCTTTAGTGATAATGTATCAGTTTAATTTACTTACATTGTTTGTGTTTTTAGGAGATTTTGGAGCACCAGGGACAGCATCCAGCTACCTGATGCAGAGCAACTATGACATGGACATATATGGGGAGGCCCCAGACAAGATGACATACACTGAGCAGGCAAACAAACGAGAACACTGCAAACGACTCACCTGGTAGGTACTATGATTGGGATCTTGGGCCAGTTTTATGAAACGTCGTACGACAAAAACGGTCGTAAGTCGAAACTGTAAAACACATCTATTTACTTATTTCTCCAAATTATCCTGTCTTGTGACATCTCTTTGGAATCTTCTTGAAAAGAGATGTCACAAGACAGGATTATATGGAGAAATGAATAATAATTGAGAATTTTAGAATCTGACTTGCCATAAAATTCGTCATATGCCGTTTCATAAAACGGGCCCCTGGTCTTGATTTCACAATGTTCGCCACTCAGTTTAATGGTCTATTCTAATCCTTTATCCCATAGCATATTTCTAGTTTCAATACTTTACCCCGTAGCCTGTTTCTAGTTTTGAAAATAGGTGACTACTTAAAGCTGGTTGGAAGTAAAGCAGAATGCTTTACTTTCAGCCTGCTTTAAGCTACCACCTACTAGAACAAAGAAAATATTCCTTATGATACATATCCATGATTGTATTAATAGGAACTATTTTCTTCAGCGGAGGTATAAACTGAATGCGCTAAAAGGCGCTTCTATGGGGGAAAGGGTGAAAGACAGGTGACCACTTAAATAACGTTGTAAGTAAAGCAGAATGCTCTAGATATGAAACTCTTCTATGAACATCTATAATCTGATTTATTGCATTGGCTAATAAAATATGGAAAACATATCTCCGGAAAGAGTGTAACTCATGTCAGATAGAATTTATAAGAAAACAGGGAAGACCTTGATCAGACAGCTCCGTTAGGAGCTGTCTGATCTAGGTCTACACTGTTTTCAAGAATCAGCAATATATGCTAATAGTAAGAGAAGGGTTTAACCCTTTGAACCCTAGTCCCGCATATTGGCATCCTTTGCAAACAGTGTACATGTGAATAGTACATTTGTCCCATGCAAACGGTGAAGACCCAGATCAGGGTCTTCATTACTTGTCACAATGCCAAACATTGACAAAAACAACCCTCAAAAGTCAGAAATGGAATTGACTTAAATGGAAGCTGGAATTTTCCATTTAAAGTTTCAGGGAGGAAAGATTTAACTTAATATGCATGCTATTGCCTTGCAGCTTTATCCGGCTAGCAGATTACTTGATTGTTAACACCATGCATGTGTTGGCTGTGAACTCTGTGTCTACACTGTTGAACTATCTGACTGAACAGCTACAGAACACGCCTACTCTGCCTCAAATACAGGGATTGGAGGAAGAGAATAAAGAGGAAACAAAGGAAGAAGAGAAAGAGGAGGTAAATATATCTAGACTGTGCTATGTTATAATGAAAATATCTAGACTGTGTCATGTCATATACCGGTAGTGAAAATATCTGAACTGTGTTATGTTATAATGAAAATATCTAGACTGTGGTATGTTATAATGAAAATATCTAGAATGTCTTATGTTATAACAAAAATATTTATACTGTGCTATGTTACAATGTTTTTATTTTCAGTGAAAGAGGTTAATTATAACATTTAAAAGTCTGAAGTATTTCTTTTCTGGTCTCTTTAGTTAGACCGAAGAGGCTAAAACTATCATTTTTGGCTCGGACGAGCCTATATCGAATGCTAAAGTATAAAATGTGTGCCAGTCTAGCTCCCCCTACAAACAAATCATGTCATACGGGGTTTACATATGCTATCTTACAGAGCTTCAGTTGCTGGGCACGTCACTATCAGATAAACCGCGTAGCAACACTGAGTTAAACTCAGGATCCTTAGTCTGTACCTGTGGTGATTTAAACACCGTATTTACTCCCTTGTACTAAACATTCTCCTAGTAGTCATGGCAGACGATGCATTATAAGACATGCACATTACAAAATTATTTAGGATTTTTAATTAAGCGCTGCAGGTTACTGCTTAATGCATGGCAATGGTAATGCAGAAACTCCATAATTAGCTTTCTGCATTACTTTGTTCTACATTAAACTGAAAGTCCGAGCCTGCAGTACTACAGTACTTTGATTTCAATATTAAAATGCTTTTGTTTTACAGTAAGCCAAAGAGAATGGCCATAATATTTAAAGATCTAAAGATACTTAAGATCATAAAAAGAGGTTGTTATGATGGAAAGGTTTACTGTTCTTAGATTTGATTAGGTATTGAATCACAACATTTTGTGGTAACTCAAATGATCACAGATAGCAGTTTGCGGTTCACATTGTCACTGTTATAAGCCACAACCACAGGGTTGCCATTTCTCCGGAATTTTCCAAAATCTTCAGATTTTTCTTAATTTCTCCGGACCTACGGATTTTTTTCCGTAAATCTTCGGATTTCTGCATTTAATTTTAAAATTTGAAGTTGTATGCAATTTTTTTTACTTAAGAAACATTGATATGGGTTTCAAACAGTTAAGATCCAGATTAAATGCCGCGTAACACGGCGTCTGATCTGGATCTAAACTGTTTGCATAAACATGTTAGTGATATAGAACCTGACATTTAAAGGGTTAACCCTTTCCCACATAGCATGTCTCTAGTATTGAATATAGGTGTCCACTTAAAGCAGGTTGAAAGTAAAGCAGAATGCGCTTTAAGCGCATTCTGCTTTACTTTCAGCCTGTTTTAAGCTATCATCTGCTAGAATATAAAACATATTTTGTATTATACATATTTATGAATGTATAAATTGGAACTATTTTCTTCAAGGCAAGAATAAACTGAATGCGCTAAAAGGCGCTTCTATGGGGGAAAGGGTTAAGGTACTATTTTCTAAAATCTTGTTTGAAAACTGGGAAATCTTAGGATTTTTATGAGCAACTTATGGTAGCCCCACAACCAACATATAACATCTTTGACATTACCAGAAGCCAACTGACAAGAAGGACAAAAAATCGGTAGGCATAATTATCAAGCTTTCTATGTCATTCACAAGGGCTCGTTTCATAATCAATCTTCCTACATTAGTGTTTAACCAAACTACTCCAAAGCCTGTTTCTAGTTTGGTGACAAATAGAAGCAGGTTGAAAGTAAAGCTGAATATGCAACTTAAGGGGCATTCTACTTTATTCATTTCAGCCTGCTTTAATCTACCATCTGCTAGGATATAGAAAATATTACTTACGGTACATATTCATGACTGTATAAAATGGATTTGTTTCTTCAGTTCAGGCGTAAAAAAGCGTATCTATGGAGTGATTCTCCTGCTGAATATTCATATCAAACAGCACCTATTATGAATACCAATCATCTGAACATCTGCCAATAAAGAAAGGAATTTCTCCCAGGGCTTCAGATAAGGGGGAGTACACTGAACAAATCCAATATGTTCTTGCTCATTTCAGCACCAAATCCTATGATGTTACTACTCATTAGAATCGTCTCGAAGACTAGTGACACCATAGGGTTTAATGCAGAAATAAAGATTTTAGTATTTCAAATACTCTCCTTATCTGGAGCTCTGAAAACCTGTAAGAAAACAGCTTAAACCCTGATCAGACTGCTCCTGGAGGAGCTGTCTGATCTGGGTCGACATTGTTTTCAAGGAGCATCAATATAAGCTAATAGCAGGAGAATGGTTAAGGAGTCAAGTTTCTTAAAATACTTTAGATATCTTTATGAAACGGGCACCGGCTTAGTCCATGCACATCCTTAAAAGGGCTCCTGGTTTCCCGGAAAAATCCTACA
The DNA here is from genome assembly GCA_922989275.2 of Gari tellinella. Classification (NCBI taxonomy): domain Eukaryota; kingdom Metazoa; phylum Mollusca; class Bivalvia; order Cardiida; family Psammobiidae; genus Gari; species Gari tellinella. The sequence continues at coordinate 11,889,461 of OV277874.1, read as the reverse complement.
GCATGAAATTTCTAATACATTTAAACCTGTAGTCAGTTGTTTTTTTCCATAGAACAGTTGCTTTACAGATGACATTTTAACCCTTTACCCAATAGCCTGTTTCAAAATTTGATGACAGGTGATCACTTAAAGCAGGTTGAAAGTAAGGCAGAATGCGCCTTAAGTCGCATTCTACTTTACTTTCAGCCTGCTTTAAGCTACCCTCTACTAGGAAATAGAAAATATTTCTTTTCATACATGTGTATTACTGTATAATTTTGATCTATTTTCTTCAGTTGAGGAATAAATTAAATGTGCTACAGTGGAGAATCTGTTATTCTTTCCCAATAAACGCGTTTACGCTAAAACTATTATTTGCAGTGCAAACAGTTTGGAGCCAGATCAGACGCCGGGTAACCCGGCGTCTGATCAGGCTCCAAACTGTTTGCCACCAAGATAAACAAGAATTATCAGAATTGTCCAAAAGTTGTTCTTTTCTACGTTTTAGTGCTTTGCGTTTGCGTACGTTTGCGTTTAAACGGGAAAGAATAACAGATTCTCCACTGGGGGAAAGGGTTAATGCAAAACAACAGCAATGCAAAAAGCTCATGTGGAACGTGTCTGCATTACTTTTCGTACTGCATTCAGCTGTCAGCTGTCATTAGAAACCTCCATGATTCTCAACACATTTAACCCTAACGACAAGCATGCTCATCCTTTACCAAAAGTGCACCAGGGGGCCGTTTCATAAAACTTCTTACAACAAATGTTTTCGTAAGTCAGATTATAAAAGTCTCAATATTTTTTTATTTCTCCATCTAATCCTGTCTTGTGACATCTTTTTGGAATCGTCTTGAAAAGACGATTCCAAAAATATGTCACAAGACCGGATAAAATAGAGAAATAAGAAATTAAATACATTTTAAAGTTTTGACTTACGATCGATTTTTTCGTACGAAGTTTTATGAAACGGGCCCCTGTAGTACCAAGACTACTCTTGTCCAATGCAAAAAAGGTAGACATAGATTCTTGTGGAATATACATTGTGTGTGAAATTTAAAAGTTTTGAAATTGAACATAATAAGGTAGACATAGATTAGAGGGCTCCTAAATGAGCCCTCTGATCAGAGTCTTAAATGCTAGTCATTTTACAATATATTGAGAAAAACAACCCATAAAAGTCATTAATGGGCTAGACTATTGAAAATAATACTATATATTATGATCTTTTCTTTAATTCTTTAAATGCTAAGAAATGTTTTAGTTTCTAATGTTCTGAAATTATAATATTCTGATATGTATTTTAACAGTTTGGTTCCTGATAAGACGCCATGTCTTATGTAGATCCAACCTGTTTATACAAAATTAATCATATTTTCGCTGATAGCGTGAAAAGAGTTAACTCAATCTCTACAGTATCAATATTTTTTAAGACATAATTAGCTGTGAGTTGTTTGTCAAAAGCCAAAACTGGTTGTTTGAATTTAAGTCATTGTGTTTTGTTTCTTTAACACAAAGTTTTGTTAATCTCAAAGTATACACAGCATTTTTCAGAGTTAAACCCATTACCCCATAGCCTGTTTCTAGTTTTAAATAAAGATGATCACTTAAAGAGGTTGTAAGTAAAGCAGTATGTGCCTTAAGGCGTATTCTGATTTACTTTCAGTCTGCTTTAAGCTAGTATCTGCTAGAATAAAGAGAATATTTCATATTGTACATATTCATGACTGTATAAATTGGAACTATTTTCTTCAGTAAAGGAATAAATAAGAGGCATAAAAAGGCATATTTATGGGGTAAAGGGTTAAGACAGGTAGTTACTTAACACAAGCTCTCGGTTGCCTCTGACAACCAGACAATTGCTGATGCTGCTGTAAGACTTGTGTTATCATTTATAAATAATATTACCGCAGAAAAAAAGATCGAAAGCCAAATCAAAGAAAGGCAAATTACCAACGCAAGAACAATTACCACAGAAAGTTACACCACAGCAAGATACAATACCGCAGAAAGTTACGCTCTCTCAGAACGTTACATTACTGCAGAAAGTTACGAGTATTAAAAAGAAAAAAAAGGTTGTATGGCGGGATATTGTTAGTGTACATATCTTGTGCAGTCTTTGTTTTGTTACTTAGTGTAAGTAATTTCGGATGTTGCTATCAAACATAAAGACTACATGTATAATGTTTAGTATTATTCATTGTATACAGAATGATGAAGCTTTTTGTGGATTGTTGTTGTAGCTGATAAGTTTATTATTTTCATCCCAGCAGCCACTTAGTGACTTAAAGATTTTTGATATACAGCAAGTTTTAACATCCCAAACCAAAGTGGGCTGTTGTTTACTGTCGTTGACATTCCCTTGTCCATCCCATAAGAGAATTGTCTCTCTAGCTTCACCAAAAATGATTTGTCCTTTCCATTGGTCATATCATTTAACTCCTCCCATAAGCAATTACCCAATACTTCCTCAAGTGATATCTTATTATAAGCTCCTCCCATAATTGACATTCTCTTGTCCGTCCCCCAGGAGAATTGTCTCTAGTTTCACCCAAAATTCTCTGAACTTCCCATTGGTCACACCATTTTAACTCCTCCCTCAAGCAATTCCCAATGCTTCTCCACAGGTGATATCTATAAGCCCCTCCCACAATTACTTTTTGTTAACTCCTCATACAGATGGTTTTATCTATTTAAACAGTGGTCTCCAGATATAATGTGCCATTAATATGTTAATTACGCAGTTGTTTTATAGATGTTTTTATTGTTACAACAGTCAATCTTGAATTAAGCTACATCTTGATAGAAGACATATATAAAGTATTTTATGCATGTGGTTGCTAAATGCAGGATAAAGGTAATGCAGTAAGCTGATGTGGTAGCTTTCTACATTCTTTCTATTCTGCAGGGCTGCCTTTTCTAAAGATATTTTCTAAATCTTCAGATTTTTTTCTAGTACATGGTAGCTTAAAGCAGGCTAAAAGTAAAGCAGAATGCGCCTAAAGGCGTATTCTGCTTAACTTTCAGCCTGCTTTAAGCAGCCACATGTCAACAAAACTAGAAACAGGCAATGGGAGAAAGGTACAATTCGTAAAATCGCACTTGAAAATGCAAATTTGGAAATCCTAGGATTTTTTATGTCAACTTATGGCAGCCCTGTTTCTGCATTAAGTCACCTTTATCATAAGATGTCTTCAAGCTTCATCACTGAATTGTATCTTAATATAAAATTGACTGTACTGTGTATGTAAATTCGATAGATCTGGATATTTATTGTTTGCATGAATATAGATGATGTACAGTTCAACTAATGTAAACCCATTACTCCATAGATACATGCTTTAACACATCTAATTTATTCTCCCACTGAAGAAAATAGTTCTAATTGATACAGTCATGAATTTGTATCTTAAATAATATGTTCTATCTTCTAGCAGATGATTGCTTAAAGTGGGCTGAAAGTAAAGCAGAATGAATCTTAAGGCACATTCTGCTTTACTTTAACATGTTTTAAGTGGTTACTTGTCTTCAATACTAGAAACAGGCTATGGAATATAGGGTTAAGCAGCCATTCTTTGAAGAACCCTAGAATTATCTAAAGACAAGTAACTACATGTATACTTATATAAGCAGGACAGAAGTAATGCAGAAAGATGTTATAGCTACAGTCCTGCAGTAAGCGTCTGCTTGTACTATAGAGTAGAGACTGAGAATTCATGTTCTTTTGAGAGGCTGCATAACATAATTTGAACTGCATGGAGTAATTAAGCAGTGCTCCAGATAAGGGGAGTATTTCAAAAGCTAAAATCTTTATGTCTGCATTGAACTCTATGGTGTTACTATTCAGTAGAACTTTCTCTTTGAGACGATTGTAACACCATAGGGTTTGGTGCTGACATAAAGGAGACAATGATGGATTAGCTCAGTTTTACTCCCTCTTATCATGAGCACCTGAATGTAAGACTTATCGTACTAGCTATGGACTAACAAGTGTCTAGTGTGTTGATACATGACATTATTGTAAAACTATCTTGCAGATACTGTATTTTGTTGTTTGGTACCATGTCAGATAATAAACCTACTACCAGATACCGCTGTTTAAATGCCCCTTTGGCAATGCAAAATCCAAAAATTTAGATAAGGTTTTCAGTTTTCACAGTTCAGGGGGCATTAACTAGCAGGTATCTCGTACTGGTACACTTTCAATACTGTTAACCTGGGACCTGTCTTGGGAAACGTGGTACGATAAAAAGTCAAGTCAAAAGTTAAAACTTTAAAATACATCTAATTTCTGATTTCTCCATCTAATCCTGTCTTGTGACATCTCTTTGAAATTGTTTTATCAAGACAATTCCAAAGAGATGTCACAAGACAGGATTAGATGGAGAAATAAGTAATTATTGGGAATTTTAGAATCTGATTTACAACAAAATTTGTCGTACGGCATTCTATAAGACAGACTGTAGTATTGAAAACCATTGCAAAGTTATGCAAACAGTTTGAGTTTTTGACAATTGCATGGTTTACAGTAACTTTACTATAGAGTTTGGTGCAAACATAAGGATTTTAGTAAAAGAATACAAGAATCTTATATTTGGAACCCTGACAAAACATCAAGTAATATGAACCAATTTACTATAGCGTAAAAAGAAAGAGGCTCAGAAGGAAAAGCAAAAGGAAGGTGATGAGAAACCACAGGAACCAGTGGAGGAGGAGGTACTATCTATAGAAGTGGGCGGAGTTTAGAGCTAGGGGTGGGGCTTATTTATAGTCTTAATAGTGAATAATTAGAGGGCAGAGTGATGAAAAACCACAGGAACCAGTGGAGGAGGAGGTATCTATAGAAGTGAGCGGAGTTTAGAGCTAGGGGTGGGGCTTATTTATGATCTGAATAGTGACTAATTAGAGAGCAGAATGATGAGAAACCACAGGAACAATTCGAGGAGATATTATCTATAGAAGAGGGGGAAGCTTTAGAGCTAGGGGTGGGGCTTATTTATAGGGAATAATTAGAGGGCAGAGTTATGAAAAACTACAGGAACCAGTTGAGCAGGTATTTTCAATGAAGTGGGCGGAGTTTTAGAGCTAGGGGTGGAGCTTATTTAAAGTCTTAAGTGAATAAACAGTGGGCAGAATGATGAGAAATTACAGGAACCAGTTGAGGAGGTATTATCTTAAGAAGTGGGCGGAGTTTAGAGCTAGGGGTGGGGCTTATTTATAGTCTTTATAGTGAATAATAAGAGGGCAGAGATGAGAAACAGCAGGAACCAGAGGAGGAGGTATAATCTGTAGAAGTGGGCAGAGTTTAAGAGCTAGGGGTGGGGCTTATTTATATCCTTTATAGTGAATGATTAGAGGGCAGAGTGATTAGAAACCACAGGAACCAGTTGAGGAGGGATTTTCAATAGAAGTGGGTGGAGTTTTAGTTTTAAAGCTAGGGGCGGGCTATTTATAGTCTTTATAGTGAATAATTAGAGGGCAGAATGATAAAAATCATAGGAACCAGTGAAGGAATAGGAGAGAGCTGAGTTTTAGAGCTAGAGGTGGGGCTTAGTTATATTCTTTATATATTAAAGTGATGTCTTAGAGAGTTGAGTTAGAGGTAGAGCCTCCATTGTGTAGCGATGTGATGGAATATTAGGCGCTATTTTACTTTTATGTTTTCGAAAGATTTGCAGATGCCTGGCTTTTCCTGTATAGAAATGCTGTAGTCATAGTTTTAATAATTGTTATTTTGCATTTTATTTGTAGAAGTGACTTTTCCTTAACTCATTACCCCATACACCTTTTTACGCCTTTCATTTATTTCACCTCTATGGAAAATAGTTCCAATTTATACAGTTATGAATATGTATGATAAGAACTATTTTCTATAAATATTCTAGCAGATGGTAGCTTAAAGCAGGCTGAAAGTAAAACAGAATGCACCTTAAGGTGCATTCTGCTTTACTTTCAACCTGCTTTAAGTGGTCACCTATTTTGAAAACAAGAATAATGGGGTAATGGGTTTAAACAAATTGCCAACCACAAGTTTTCAGAACAAGAGAAGATTGGTTGTTGAAATCCATTAAGACAGATACAGTGGAGAAGATATTATTCTTTCCTGTTGAAATGCAAACGAAACACAAACACATTGCAATAAAAAAGACAACTTGACATTTTTTTGACAATTTTGAATGCTCATTTTAATCTGAAGTGCAAACAGTTTTGAGCCTGATCAGATGCCGGGTTTGCGATGGACATAATAGTTGTAGTGTAAGCGTGTAAGGAAAGAATATAGTCTTCTTCACTCTAACTATCTAATAAGAGCTTTTGAATGTACTATCTAATAAGTGCTTTTGAACGCACATAACTCCTGTGTGAAAAGAGCGCTATATAAATCTGGTATTATAAATAAACTCCTTTCAGGATTAAGGAAATGCGTTTTTTTATGATCTGTGGTTCAATCATAACAATAGCTAAATGCTGAAAAGCTTAAGCATGCTGAAACTAATTTAAAGAGGGAGATTCTTGCTTTACTTTTAGCCTACTTGAAATTAGTTGTCTTCAACTGCCCATACCTTTTGCATGCTATGTACTTTTCCTGTCTTCTTTTGTCAGCTTTAAACAGTAAATGCAACTGTTTCAACAACACTTTTGCTGATATTAGATCTGAGTGTCAACTAGTCTGAATCCAGATTCAGTTATCAATAATCTCAATTATTTTATCTCCAACTTTCAAAGAGCTAAATTTTAATACAGTCAATAATTCAACAATGAAAAAATTCCCTTCTAGTAATTGATTGAGTCACTGTTAATCCTGGCAATGCTGTATTTATAAATGGACCCAACTGTTTTCTAAAGAATTACTAATTTACATTGACCTTCAAGGAGCTTGTCCAAAAATTATGAAAAACAGTGCAGACCCAGATCAGAGGGCTCCTTGACCCATAACCCATAAATTCGACTTTTTACACCTTTAATATATTCCTCTAATGAAGAAATAATGGATCCAATTTGTACAGTCATTGATATGTATCATAAGAAATATTTTCTATATTCTAGCAGATGATAGATTAAAGCAGGCTGAAACTAAAGCAGAATGCGCCTTAACCCTTTACCCAATAGAAGCGACATTTAGCGTATTTAATTTATTCCTCCGCTGAAGAAAATAGTTCCAGTTTATACCCTCATGAACCATTACCATTACAAATATTTTGTATAGCCTAACATATTTTAGCTTAAAGCAGGCTGAAAGTAAAGCAGAATGTGCCTTTTTCAACCTGCTTTAAGTGGTCATCTGTCTTCAAAACTAGAAACAGGCTATGGGGTAAAGGGTTAATGCGCATTCTGCTTTAGTTTCAACCTGCTTTAAGTGGGCAACTGTCTTGAAAACTAGAAACAGGCTATGGGATAATGGGTTAAGGAGCCCTCTGATCTGGGTCTACACTGTTTGCAAAATTAATGATGTATATATTCTTAATTTCTGCACTCCGAGGGTTAATTGGAAAGGCTAATAATATTCGACCTCCAAAGCAAAAATCCCCATATTTTCACCTATTGCCTATACAGTAAATCCTCTCTATTAGGAACATAATACAACAGAGGATAATTGATTGTATAAAAGACAACTGACAGCTTAAAGCAAGGTGACCTTAAAACAGACAGCTTCTAAAGGAGCTTTCTGTTTTAATGTCATTTTGCTTTCAGCAGTCACCTGTCGTAAACTCTAAATTATTAACAAAATGTAATGGTTGTAAAAAGGGAGTTTTTACTGTATTAAGATCTTCCTAGAGTGTCAAATAGTTTGGATCCTGAGTTAGGCAGAGTCTGATCAGGATTCACACTGTTTGCACAGAAAATAATGACTCTGCCGCTAACTGCAAAGAATTAATATAATTTTACTTTACTCATTTTTAAGATATCTTGTGGACCAGTCTTGTAGAGATGGCAGAGTGATATAGTTTTTCTGATATATTAGCTAGTCCTGCTTTATGCATGCCAATAGATTAGTGTGTTATTTAAGGACATGGTGTGACTGTTTTGGCTCTTTGCCTTATTATGATCACGAGGGGAAAACACCATAGGCTTAGTATAATCCAAGTTGACAATGATAATGTTTACAGTAAATCCAATCTATTTCTACAACACAAAAGACTTGCAGTTTGGTATTTAAAACAGGTGAATGCTTAACCCTTTACTCCATAGCCTAGTATTAAAGAAAGGTGACCACTTATAGTAGGTTGAAGGTAAAGCAGAATGCACCTGTAGGTGCATTCTGCTTTACTTTTAGCCTGCTTTAACCCATTTGTGCCAAGCTTTTCATTAAAGGGACATAGGCAAACAGTGTAGAAGCTGATCAAATGCTGCATTATGTGGCTTATACACTGTATACTGATATGAATTTCAATATACCGGTAAACATTAAGCAAAGAAGCCCTCTGATTAGGGTCTGCACTTAAAGTAAGGTGAACATATAAAACAAAAAAAAGGAGCTTTCTGTTTTATATTCACCTTGCTTTAATCCTTTACCTGATAGAAACGCCTTTTAGCGCATATAGTTTATTCCTCCGCTGCAAAAATTAGTTCCAATTTGTATAGTCAGGAACATTTGCCACAAGAAATATTTTCTATATCCTAGTTGGTGGTTATTAAAGCAGGCTGAAAGTAAAGCAGAATGTGCCTTTAGGCACATTCTGCTTTACTTTCAACCTGCTTTAAATGATCACCTGTATTCAAAAATAGAAACAGGCTATGGGGTAAAGGGTTAAGCAGTCGCCTGCCTTAAACACGTGCTAGTTATACCTATTTAGTGTTAGTACAGTGGTAAATACGCTATTCCTACCCATTTACTCGTTAATCTATGCGTAAGAAACGCATAGTGAACGGTTAACGAACGGTTAACACCTAGCGATTATAATGCGTTAACGCGTTAATAAACGATTATACCAGAGATGTTGTGATTGGTGCGTCAGTTTTTTGTTTCACGCTGAGATTTCGGATCTTATTGATGATTTCTGCTTTCGAGTAGAAGAAACGGCTAGGAAACACGTTTAAAGAAACGGATAATAAACACGTTAGAAACGCTTAAGACTAGCGTATTTACCACTGTAATAGAGAGGTTTTACTGAACTTTACTGTTTGTATTGGTAAAGAGGCCAGAAACTCCTGAGAATGCGCAAGAAGACACTGACTCAGAGGACGTAGAGATTGATGCTCTTCTGGTAACATTGTTCACTGTATTATATTTCTTTACCTCTGTTTGATAGCATGTTTTTCTGTTCCAGAATTTTATGATATTTTGGTCGGTACACTGTTTCTCTTTCAAGTTTGTTTAACCCATTTCCCCATAGCCTGTTTCTAGTTTTGAAGATAGGTTACCACTTAAAGCAGGTTGAAAGTAAAGCAGAATGACCACTGCCATAAGGCACATTCTGCTTTACTTTTAGCCTGCTTTAAGCTATTATCTGCTAGATTAAAGAAAGTATTTCTTATGATTCTTATTTGTAACTGTATAAATTGGAACTATTTTCTTCAGTGGATGAATAAGTCAAAGGCGTAAAAAGGCGTATTTATGGGGTAATGGGTTAAGAATTTTTTAAATTTTTTAAGGCTGTTGGATTTTAGTAGTTTTGTTTTGAGATATTACACTGAAGAGACGGGTTTTTTTTAACAAGAATGAGTACTCTGTTTTCATACTTTCAAGGTGTGATATTTTCTGTTGCTTATATAATATAGACTTTGATTAAAGTTTTCAGCTAATATTGTTTTCTTTTTCAGAAAGTAATGTTTGTGTGGTAAACACATAATACAGATTGTACGTGTATTTGTAAACATTCAAAGATACGATTTTATGCTTTAATGCCACCATTTCATATTATCATAGTAATGGATTTTGAGTTTATTATAAGGTGTACAACATGATTATTTTAAGTACAGTGCTCCCTCTCTACAACAACACCAAACGGGAGACAAAAACGGTGTGCATTGTTTGAAGGGAGCCGTTATGGGGAGGGAAATTGGCTTACATTTGTAAAAAGCTTGAATCCAGATTAAACGCTGTGTCATGCGGCATCTGATCTGGATTCAAGCTGTTGTAGGTCAAATTATTATTATGTCCATTATGTAACTTTGAAAAAAGTAGCAGACGACATTGCAGCCATGAATAGGTTGGGCATATTATTGCCTTGTTTTGGGGAACAGCGGCAAGCATTGTTGTAAGGAGGGAATCATTGTTCATAGGGTCGTTGTGGGGAGGAAGTACTGTATAGCCAAATTATTTGACAGTGCAATGAAACCTATATACAGCTGCCATGCATTTAAAGTTGCAGCTAAATAATGGGAAAAAAGTAATACAGTGCTTCTGTAGAACTTTCTGCATTATTGTGTTCTGCATTTAAGTATGATCATCCATTATAATTAAGTACAGTAGAACCTCTCTATTACGACCACTAATTTGTGTCAAATATTAATCGTTTAAGACAGGTGACTGCTAAAAGCAATGTGAAAGTGAAACAGAAAGCTCCTACAGGAGCTTTCTGTTTCACTTTCACATTGTTTTAGGCTGTCACCTGTCCCTTATACGGACAATTAGCATTCTATATAGTGGTCGTAATAGAGGGGTTCTACTGTAATTAATTTACACAGGTTTTCATGTTTATCAATGCTTAGTCTATAAAAATCAAAATTCATATACAAAATACTATGATTTATGAAGTATATTACACTGAATTATCTCCCTTTTTGCAGGATGAGGATGAAGTACCTGTGTTACCTCCCTTGTATATCTCAGAGTTCATTCTGGAGCCCAATCAGCTCTTGTTCTCTCCAGACATTGAAGAGTTCCAGGAAGGCATTGCTGAGGTCATCAAGCGGTTCCAGGACGCTGTGCTAAGTGTACAGAACCTGGTACCAGACACATACTTTGATGCATTTACAAGGTATGCACAGACATGGGTCTTTTTAAGCTGAGAACTATGCCAAGCTGCCAAATAATAAACCACACACATCTAGTTCCTTAGCCAATTGCAATACAGATACTTATTCTGAAATCCTTTGCAAATAATATGGGTCCAGTATTCTGAGTGGCAAATACTCTACCAAGGCTGCAGTTAAGGGAAGTATTTCAAAAACTAAAATCTTTATTTCTGCATTAAACCCTATGGTGTCACTACTCATTAGAATTGTCTCTTCAATTTGGTGTTGAAATGAGTGAGAAAAGTTGGATTTGTTCAGTTTACTCCCTCTTATCTTGAGCCCTGCTCAACTCAATTCAATTGAAAATTAACTCTATTTCATAATTTTGAACTTGCTTAATTATCTTAAACATACTCATATTTCAAAGTTTAAATATGGCTTAAGTAAGCCACATTTTAACTTTGAAATAAGTTTTTATTTGGGTTCATCCAATTCAAGATATTGATGTTTGACTCTGTACATACAGTGAAACCGCTCGATAACAGCACCTAAAAATTAGGCTAACTGAATGTACGAAAGACATGGCAGCTAAAAGTAAGGTGAAAGTAAAACAGAAAGCTCCCCAAGAAGCTTTCTGTTTTGCTTAAACCTTGCTTTAAGCAGCCACCTCAGCCTCTAAAACGAAAACTAATTTACTTAATTTAGTGGCTGTTATAGAGAGGTTTGACTGTGTATGTATTTGAATTGTCTTTTACTTTGCCCTATAGACCAATCATCAACAATAAGTTTGAAGACAAGACGTGTGGAGATGGCCCAAGTCTGTCCACCATGTTTGAGGATGACAAACATCTACAGAACATTATACACTCCATCAGGGTAGGTCACACTATTGCAAGACAAGATTAGATGGAGAAATAAATAATTATTGAGAATTTTGTAATCTGATTTACGATAACATTTGTTGTACAAAGTTTTATGAAACGGGCCCCTGAAGCATTGGAGCTTAATCTTCCAAACACTAGAACAGAATAAACAATAAGCATATTCGACTGGTAAAACATTAGCAATTCCATCAATTAAGGTTACACCACAAAAAAATCTGACCAATCAAACAATTGTTTATGGATTTTGTTTGGCATGTGTTACTCAACAAATTCAACATTTTCATTGTGTTGACTTTTATGTAAATTAGTAATAATTTTAGTGTTTTTTTTTATTATATAGGAAGCTCTTACTCAAGATCTGACCCTGTTTTGAAAAGAAATTTAGAAAATTCTACTCTATGGCTCCTTTTATGGAGCTTTCTGTTTTACTATCACCTTGCTGTAAGCAATCACCTGCCGTAAACACATTTTATTGGTAGTAATAGAGAGGTTTTAATGTAATAAAGTGTTTCTTTCTTTCTTGTTATATAGGAAGCTCTTACAGCTGCGTTCCGTGCTGCTAGTCAGTACGCAGACACCTTTGAGCCACACCGAGAATTTTACAGGGAGAATGAGAGCTTGGACCTGGAGATCGTCAAAGCTCAGAATAATGGTAGGTACCCTACAACATGCATTTACCCATCACAGTATAGTGAGTATATTTGTAGTCTTTTAGGTAGAGCTACCTTGAAGAGATGAGTTAAAGTTAAGGTTACAGTTAACTTCCCCAGTTTTCTATAGCGAACATCGATAACGAATATCCTTGTCAAGGTTTGCTCAATAACATTTCAATTTTTGACTCGTTTGAGATCAGCTTGTCTTAAACATCGACTCATGACAGATCCTATATGTCCTATATGCCTTCGGCCTCCTGATTTATTTACTCTGCATCTCAACTCCTACCTGTGTTTTATTCTTAAATATTCAGTAGAGAAAGAGTTAATTTTGGTTGTTTTAACAGATGTGGCATGGTTCAACGAGTGCCTTGACCGTTACCATGGTCAACATAAGATGGCTATAGCTATCAGAGAGAAGCGACCAATTGGAATGCTGCTTGTGGATGCCACTAAGATGAAGTCTCTGTTGATACCGTCACCTCTCAGGTGTCTCAATGTAAGTGCATATTTAGGGTACAGCTCTCCCTCCAGGGCTGCAGATAAGAGGGAGTTTTTCGAACTAGTCCAATAAACCTATGGTGTAACTACTCATTAGAATCGTCTCGAAGAGACGATTCTAATGAGTAGTAACATCATATTGTTATATGCAGAAGCAAAGATTTTAGGATTTTAAATACATTCCTTATCTAGAGCTCTGTCCCTCTCTACAATCACACCAAATCGCATTGTTTGGAGGGAGTCGTTATAGGGAGGGAAATTGGCTTACATTGGCAAACAGCTTGAATCCAGATCATCCGCCGCCTTAAGGGGGCGTTTGATCTGGATCCAAGCTGTTTGTCACTGGTCATTCAGTTTTTTTCTGTCAAAATGTCTATTATGTAACAGGGAGGGCCGTTGTAGGGAGGGAGCACTGTACAATAAAATGTTAACCCTTCGTTGTAGGGATTGGAATATATGCTGCTAACAATGTAAACCCAGACCAGAGGGCTTCTAAAGAGCCCCTTGAGTAGGGTCATTGCTGTTTGTTATATTATGTAAAATGTTGGGGACCAATTAACACCTAGTTAGTCAATTTTGGATCTAAAGGCTGTTTCAAAGACATAACATGTGTAGTTAAGTACAGTAAATAAAACACTCAAGTATGACAATTTAACAAAACATATGTTTTCAGTTTTTAAGACCAGAAACTGCTTAGAGCAGGATATATGGAAAAAGGAATAAAAGTGAAGCAAAAGCTTCTACAGTGATCCCTCTCTACAACGACACCCATTGGGAGACACATAGTGTGTGTGTTGTTCGGAGGGAGTCATTATATGGAGGGAAAATTATGACTTGGCTTACAGTTGCAAACAGCTTGATTCCAGATCAGACGCCGGGTTATGCTGTCAAGCTGTTTGTCAGTCGTCATTATATTTATTCTATCAAAATCTCCACTTATAGTATATGTAACTTTGAGAAAAAACAGCTGGCAACAATATTAAGCAGATGATATTGCAGCATTTAAAGCGTTAGACATAATTGTCCCATTTAGGGAACTGCTGCAAGGGTCAAAGTAAGGAGGGATTGGTTGTTGGGAGGGCCGTTGTAGAGGGGGAACACTGTATTTAACATTTTGAATTCTATGAAATTGAGTATGACGAATTTCAATGTTAGTTTTCTACATGTTTTTTTCCTAGGCTGTCAATGACATGTTGCCGAAACTGGCACGCAAGGAGGTGGACAGGCTAATAGCCGAGCTCCAGGACGCCCAGTTCCGTCTAGAGAGTGTACCAAGTACCACCATAGAGTTTGTCAAGAGTCTCTCCTTCCTGGATGACATACAAGTCAGGGTAGGTAACTCCAGGAGAAATGCTCAAAGGGAGATAACTGTAGCCAAGTATCAAGTTTGATTCTTGTTACAGTCCATATTGGCATGTAACATAGTAACATAACATAATGAAACAAAGCATGGCATTACAATTGAGATAGATCTGTTTTAGTGCAAATTAGTCATTAATATTAGTGCTAGTCTTATTTATTCTAAAATATCTATGGTCTTAATTAAGTTAGGGGACACAACTCAAGACAGGCTTAACTAGGTTAAGTGGCCAGTCACTGTAAAGAAGCATTATAGTGTGACCTTTTTACATCTAAATGCAGAACTAAAGTATTGCAGACAGCTCCTATAGCTGATGGGCAGAGCGAGAAAACAAGTGAAACATTTAATTCTACAGAATTCTTAGAACACAGCCTATAAGTATTACTTTGTTTAAGTGTTATTTTTAGTCATTCAAGTTTAAAACTACCCTGAATAATTGTCTAAAGTTTTGCACTGTAGATTTGTTTGTTTGTTTAGATTGAGCCACTAGAGAAGGAGGCCATGATTGTTAAGGACATGTACGAGTTGATTGATGTGTTCACCGTACCCACACCGCCAGAAGACTTCGCAGTGTATCAGGTAGGAAACTTGAGAATTACTGTAATGATCCTAAGTATTGGGACAGACTGGCATGAGTAAACAGTGCAGACCATGATCAGACTGCTCCCTCAGGAGCAGTCTGATCAGGGTCAACACTGTTTGTAATTTAGTTTACTATGTTGACCGTACCTACACCACCAGAAGACTTCGCAGTGTATCAGGTAGGAAATAGTCTAATGTTGAAAATTGGAGAATTACAATAATGATCCTAAGTATTGGGACAGAACGGCCTGAGGAAACAGTGTAGACCTTGATCAGCCATTAGTTCCGTAAAGAAATCGTAAAGATTGCGAGTTGGCTACCCGGTCTGAAATACCGTGCAAACTTCAAATGCAAATGGGTCACAAACTGCTAATCTAGGTCGCAAACAGTGACAGCTGAACTCACTACAGATTTTTCCTGAGGGATTAGTCTGATCAGGGTCCACACTGCTTGTCATTTAGTACACACCTTTTGGACATATTAATGTGTGATAAAAGCAATTTGTTCAAAATTTATGATAATCACTTCAGTTACACAGGATGCCCAAATTTTAGGATTTTTACATTACCAAGAGGTTCAGTTTAGTTTTAACCCTCTTCCGCTATAGCCAAAAGTGCAAATCTGCTATATTCTGCTATGTTTAAAGCAGGATACAGCTTAAAGCAAAATCAAAGTAAAGCAGAAAGCTCCTTCTATAGATACTCCATCACCGCGTTGTAATATTTTACACATTACTGCCTGAAAATCTTTTAACTTTTTTTCTCCATAATTTGTTTCCATGTTTGAGAATGTTGGCTGCTTAAAGTTGGCTGAATGTAAAGCAGAAATCTCATTCATGAGCTTTCTGCTTTATGTTTAGCCTGCTTTAAGCTTTCTCCAGTTATAGAGGATGCAAAGTTTCATATGACTAGTGAACAGGTAGAAACATGAAAAGGCACCTCTAGGAAGATTAAGTTTTCCTGATTAGAAAATAGGGACACTTGTAACTGGTCTGGATCTATACAATTTGTAAAGTGTAATAAGCCTGTATGTAAATTACAACAACAACAACAACAATGTTTATTCCATGATGTAGGCCGCCGGCCCCTAACATATAGCATGTTCAAAATAAATGGTATTCAATACATAAATAGGTAAATATAGAAATAGCATTTAGATCAATTTCATCAAGCATCAGGCTACTGGTACTTTGTTCTTGGACCTGGAATCTTGCAATTTATGATATAATAATGTGTAACAAACATTATCACAATGACCGGACTGCTCTCTTACATATATCTGTAAAGTATATACATACACGTACATCATATATAAAGTAAGGAGTGAATGTATACGACAATACTTATACATTTACAAACAACCATTCCAATACATACATTATATAGACAAATGTATATGTTTATAGCAGAATTAACAACATGTTTCATTCTATATTTAGACACTTGGACCCAGCATTACCAATGTGAGAAACGCCATTGACAAATCACTGGCTGAAAGAGACGCAAACATTGACAAATTCTGCACCCATCTTGACAAGGATATTGCAGAACTCTCCAAGGAAGTCAAGGAATTGAAACAGGAAGCTCAGGTAAACCATGGAAACACTTTTAACCCATGACTCCATAAATACGCCTTTTTACGCCTTTTATTCATTCCTTTACTAAGGAAATTAGTTCGACTTTATACAGTCATGAGCATGCTGCATTAAGAATATTTTCTATTTCCTGGTACATGGTAGCTTTAAGAAGGTTGAAAGTAAAGCAGAATGTGCCTTAAGGCACATTCTGCTTTACTTTCAACCTGCTTTAGGTGTACACATGTCTTCAAAACTAGGAACTTGCTATGGGGTAATGGGTTAAATAACCCTTTACTCCATAACCTGTTTCTAGTTTTGAAGACAAGTGACCACATAAAGTAGGGTGAAAGTAAAGCAGAATGCACATAAAGCATATTTTGCTTTACTTTCAGCCTGCTGTAAGCTACTATCTGCTAGAATATAGAAGATACTTCTTATGCTAACATATTCATGATTGTTTATAAAGTTGGAAATGTTTTCTTCAGTGGAGGAATAAATCGAATGCGGTAAATCTATGAAGTAATGGGTTAAAGTAAGGTACAATTGAATTTGTTACTTCTGTCGTTAGTCAAAACTTTAAAATGCATTTAATTTCTGATTTTTCCATCTAATTCTGTCTTGTAACATCTTTTAAGAATCGTCTTTTCAAGACAATTCTGAGATGTCACAAGACAGGATTAAACGGAGAAATAAATAATAATTGAGACTTTTATAATCTGACTTACAACCGTTTTTGACCTACAAAGTTTTATGAAACGGGCCCCCCTGATGCACATGTTATACAATATCTGATCTGGAATCAAACCGTTTGCCGAGAGAACTTAAGTTGCCTGTGGCAGTTAAGGGGTTAAGTATATTTTCAATAAATAATATTTCCAAAAAAAATTAAATCTTTATTTCTGCATTAAACCCTATGATGTCACTACTCATTAGAACCATCTCTTCCAGACGATTCTAATGAATAGTTACACCATAGAATTTGGTGCTGAAATAACTGAATAAATGTTCAGTTAACACTCTCTAACCTGGCGCCCTGCTTGATTTGTAATTTCAGAACCCATTGATTCTTGACGCCACAGCAGACAAGGAGAAAGTGAAGAGCATTCTGAAGAAGCTACTGACACAGATGGATGACTTGCAGCACCGAGCGTTCACCTACAAATCATACCAGAAGAACTTCAAGGTTTGTCTAATACTCCACCCACTATAGATAATATATCCAAATCTTAATCCTTTACTTGCTAACTTGTCGATTTTCTTAAAAGTAACTATTATACATGTAGTATTTACTTAGCTTTAATCCATTTACCCATAGCTAGTTTCTAGTTTTGAAGACAGACTACTATTTAAAGCAGGTTGAAAGTAAAGCAGAATGCGCCTTAAGGCACATTCCGCTTTACTTTCAGCCTGTTTTAAGTCACCATCTGCTAGGATATAGGAACTATTTCTTCTGGTGCATATTCATGGCTGTAAAAATTGGAACTATTGGAAATAGATCAGAGGTGTTTCCATGCATATTTATTGTGTAATGGGTTAAATAAGTTCTTATCTTGAAGAGTGCTGTTTTCAATAAATCAGAAGATGACTTTTCCTTTTGATTGAATGTAATGTAAACTCAAAGATATTTCTTCAAATTTATGTTATTATATTTAATTTACTTAAACTAACTTAAATAAGTATACTGAACTGAATTAAAGTTAATTGAAATATCTTTGGTTTCACACTACATTCAAATAAATTAACTTAATATTTATTTTTGCATATATTCTATCTTATGCCAACACCCTTTCCCATTTTTGCTATATAATTATATATACTTAACCTAGATATATAATCATAACTTTTTTAAATTGATTGTTATTTGAGATATTTCCTAAAAGAAAGAAAACCAATTAGTAAACAGTGTAGACATAGAGTGCATTGGAAACATAGCAGTGTATTTTGGGCCAGATAGTCTCATAAAGGCACATTCCGCTTTACTTTCAGCCTGTTTTAAGTCACCATCTGCTAGGATATAGGAACTATTTCTTCTGGTGCATATTCATGGCTGTAAAAATTGGAACTATTGGAAATAGATCAGAGGTGTTTCCATGCATATTTATTGTGTAATGGGTTAAATAAGTTCTTATCTTGAAGAGTGCTGTTTTCAATAAATCAGAAGATGACTTTTCCTTTTGATTGAATGTAATGTAAACCCAAAGATATTTCTTCAAATTTATGTTATTATATTTAATTTACTTAAACTAACTTAAATAAGTATACTGAACTGAATGAAAGTTAATTAAAATATCTTTGGTTTCACACTACATTCAAATAAATTAACTTAATATTTATTTTTGCATATATTCTATCTTATGCCAACACCCTTTCCCATTTTTGCTATATAATTATATATACTTAACCTAGATATATAATCATAACTTTTTTAAATTGATTGTTATTTGAGATATTTCCTAAAAGAAAGAAAATCAATTAGTAAACAGTGTAGACATAGAGTGCATTGGAAACATAGCAGTGTATATTGGGCCAGATAGTCTCATAAAGTGTTTGGGTTGCATCTGAGATCCTTCTCAAACTTTTGATTGGTCAGATTTGAGCAGAATGCTCAAATCTGACCAATCAAAAGCTTGAGAATGATCCTGACTCATCTCAGATGCTTTTTATGCAGGGACCTGGTTTGCATGGTATACTGTAGCTGTGGATAGAATGCTTTTAATTCTTACATGTGCAAAGGTCTACACTGTTGGCTGTAACAAAATGTAAAAACCTGACTATTATGACCCCTCCTATGAAAACTCATTGATAAAGGCAGGTGACTGTTTAAAGCAGGATGAAAGTAAAGCAGAAAGCTTCTAAACTCTTTACCCCATAGCATGTTTCAAGTTTTAAAGAAAGGTGACCACTTAAAGAAGGTTGAAAATGAAGCAGAATGTGACTTATGTGACTTTGTCACATATTGCTTTACTTTCAGACTTAAAGCTACCATCTGTTAGGATAAAGGATACATTTCTTATGGTGC
Organism: Gari tellinella; assembly: GCA_922989275.2. Lineage (NCBI taxonomy): Eukaryota > Metazoa > Mollusca > Bivalvia > Cardiida > Psammobiidae > Gari > Gari tellinella. Next base: position 11,870,011 of record OV277874.1, on the reverse strand, counting down.
ATAATCATGACTATTAAGTGGGACTATTTTCTTCTGTAATGTAATCAATTAAAATTTTAAAAGGCACATTCAATTATTCATAGAGTAATAGGTAAAGTGGCCATCTGTTGTAATAAAACGCTGAAAACAATTCTCTTGTGAGCGGTCATAATAATAAGTTTTTAATTTGTAGTTCAATTTTTTTGCTCTATCTTTAGAGTATGTTATGTTTAAGGGCTGACTAATTATATTGCATGCTTTAGGATATTTTTAACCAATCATATTCTTTTTATACTTTATTATGAACCAATTATAATCTTTTTTATACCTTATTACCTCCAGTTGTTCTTACATAGTCTGAAGACCAATAAAGATGCAGGACAGATAATTGTACTCCATTTATAGTAACAATGTCTCTATATATAGTAACAGTATATCTATATTTAGTATCTGTTTATCTATATATAGTGACAGTATATCTATATATAGTAACAGTGAGAATGTTTTGTCTTTATGGTTGTAATAGTTTTAGTTACTTATCACTCTATATCATTATTTATGTTTTTATGAAATGTTAGTTGGTGAGATTTTGATTTAACCTTTTTTTGATTATATATGTCATCCTAAAACATTGTGTTAGCATTTTTTTTCAGTTTGAATGATATTATGAACACATGATATATATGTGTATTTACATTGACACATACCCACAAGTCAATACCTCTCTTCCTACCCTACAGAATCAGCAGACTTAAGGATTGGTAGTTGCCAATTTGTGCCTGAAACAGTGTATAAAGGGCAAATGGGTGTCTTCCATTATCTGTAGTTTTCTGGGCGTCAAGACATTGATGAAATACTGTTAAAGCTATATAAAATCAAAACAAAACAAACTAAATTTTTCACAGTTTTGTTATATGTTTTTAGTGAAAAGTGAGCATGTTCTAACATTGGCTGCCAATCTCCTCATGTTACATTTATATATATCAACCCCTGAGTTACTCCCCTTGAAGGCTTTAAATGTTGTATGGTGACCCCTAGTCAAATTGTTTTGTCTGCATGACAGTAGTGACAAAAACTGCGTTAATTAGCTTATTACTTATTTCTAATTTGAAAATAGATGACCACTTAAAGTAGGTTGAAAAAAAAAGCAGAGGCACTTCAAGGCGCATTCTGCTCTACTTTCAGCCTGCTTAAAGCAATCATATGGAAAATGTTTTTTGTGATACATTTTCATGACCGTATAAATTGGAACTATTTATTTATTTGGAGGATTGAATTACAAGTGTAAAAAGGCATATTTATCATGTAATGGGTTAATACAGGATTAAACTCATTTACTTAACCCTTTACCTAATAACCTGTTTGTAGTATTGAAATTAGTTGACTGCATAAAGCAGGTTGAAAGTAAAGCAGAATGCGCCCTAAGGCGCATTCTGCTTTACTTTCAGCCTGCTTTAAGGTACCACCTGCTAGAAATAAGAAAATATTCCTTCTGGTACATATTTATGACTGTATAGATTGGAATTATTTTCTTCCGCGGAGGATTAAACAGAGTGCGCTAAAAGGCGCTTCTATAAGGTAAAGGGTTAAAAGAGAAAAACTATCAATATGTAATAACAGTTTGAGCATGTAGTAGAGCTTAAGATATTTTTTCTAAGGTTATGAAAAGCAGAGATAAGTATACTCTTCATTAACAAACATAGTACATGTCAATGGCGAATACAGCTGTTCTATGCAAACAGTGTAGATCAGAGGGCTCCTAAATAGGGGTGTTAAAAAGAGGAAATACGGTGCCTCAGAGAAAATGTTATTCCTTCCTAATTATGCCTTAACTACATGTATTATGTCCATTGCAAACAGTTCGGAGCACAGACCAGACACCGAATAATCCAGTGTCTGATCAGGCTCCAAGCTGTTCTGCGAATCAGATAAAAAATAATCAAATAATCAAATCTTTCAATAACCTGTCATTTTCTACATTTTTGTGCATTATGTTTGTGTTTAGTTTTATTTAAACGGGAAAATAATTACATGTTCTCTGCTGTATGTAAAAAGACTTGCAAACGTTAACAGATATTAATACAGCAGGAAAAAGGTAAATATTTTACAGGGCTCCTGATAGGAGAGAGTGAACTTAGCAAATCTAACATTTTCTCATTCTATTTCAGCACCAAATCCTATGGTGTAATTACTCTCTAGAATCACCCTGAAGACTCTCAATTGATTCTAATGAATAGTCACACCATAGGGTTAAGTGCAGAAAGATTTAAAATTTAGAAATACTACTCTTATCTTGAGCCATGATTATTTTAGCCAGTAGAGGAACAGTTTTGTTTGAATTGTTATTTAGACGAATTAACTTTTTTAGTTAGAATTTTGTAGAAAAGATAAACAGTCCAAAAGAAAACCCTACAATTTACAATAAAACTTGGTGATAGGCGATTACTAAATACAATATCATTGAAATCACAAAAGACAGAGTACAGGGTCCCATTTCATGAAACTTTGTACGACAAATGTTGTCGTAAGTCAGATTATAAAAGTCTTAAATTATTATTTATTTCTCCTTCAAACCCTGTTTTGTGACATCTCTTTGGAATTGTCTTGAAAAGACGATTCCAAAGAGATGCCACAAGACAGTATTAGATGGAGAAATCAGAAATGAAATGTATTTCAAAGTTTTGACTTACGACGGTTTTTGTTCTACAAAGTTTTGTAAAACGGGCCCCTGCTTAATATTTTATATCGCTCTTGTTTGGCATGCCTTTCACCCTCTTTTATTTCCTATTCTAAGGTTGAGGTGACCAAGTTTGATGCCCTTGAGGAAGCCCATGCTGAGCTCAAGCTGAAGGAACTCATGTGGAATGCCATTGACGAGTGGGACGAGCTACTGGCCGACTGGACACAGGTGAGTGTGTCATACAAGAGTATTAACCTATTACCCAATAGCCTGTTTCTAGTTTTGAAGATATGTGACAACTAAAAGCAGGTGGAAAGAAAAGCAGAATGCGCCTTCAGGCGCATTCTGCTTTACTTTCAGCCTTCTCTAAGCTATTAGCCGGTAGAATATAGAAAATATTTCTTATGATTTGTTATTTGTAACAGTATAAATTGGAAATATTGTCTTCAAGATAGGAATTAATTAAAGGCGTAAAAAGACGTATTTATGGGGTAATGGGTTAACCTTTTCAACCCTAGCAACGAGCATACTCTTCATTTACCAACAGTTCACAACATTTTGAGATTTGAATTATTATGACTTAAAGATTAGGACCCTCATGAGATGGGACCAAAATCAGAACTCTATGATAGTCGATTAATAGCTTCTAGCTAATGTTAAATCTATGTTTTGTGAACACCAGACTATAAATAAAGTTTCTTGTATCTTGTATGTTTTGGGATTGACCATTTTCATCAACTGAAGACTTCTTTACAAACCATGCTATAGCATGGTTCGTAATGGGCCGACAGTTGATGAGAATGGCAGATCGCTCCCCATAGAGTACTGATATTGACCTGCAGATTTGACCTGATCCTCATTTTGGATTCTCAACCTTAAATAAGATCAAGTTGTGGGAACTAGAATCAATTCAATATACAGCACTCCCTCTCTACAATGACACCCAGTGGGAGACAAAAATTGTGTGGGTTGTTTGGAGGGAGTTGTTATAGAGAGGGAAATTGGCTACATTTGCAAACAGCTTGAATCCAGATCAGACGGCGCGTAACGCTGCGTCTGATCTAGATTCAAGCTGTTTGCCACTTGTCCATAAGTTTTTTTCCTGTCAAAATGTCCATTATGTAACTTGAAAAAAGTCAGACAACAAATTTAAGCAGACGGTGTTACAGCAGTAAAAGGGTTAGACATAATTGTCTTGCTTAGGGAAAGTGCGACAAAGGTCATTGTAAGGAGGGAGTCATTGTTTGGAGGGCTGTTGTCGGGAGGGAGCACTGTACATTGTACTTGTATTTATGATTTTCTACACCACCCACTTCTTGTCTACAAGGTGGGCTTTGAGACTTTAGAGCCAGAGAACATGAAAAGGAGAAATAAATCAAAGGTGTGAAAAGGCGCATTTATTGAGGAAAAGAATAAATGAACTTTAGTTGTTGAAACTCTACACTATGTATTTATTTTATGATTGCCTACATCACACACTTATTGTCTACCAGGTGGGCTTTGAGACATTGGAACCAGAGAACATGAACTCTACCATGATGAAGTATGCCAAGTCAGTGATGCAGCTAGAGAAAGGCCTGCCACCTAATGCCGTGGTACCCAGACTGAAAGAGAAAGTAGAACTTATGAGAGAAAGGGTATGTAAACTGTATACCGAAAAAAACAAAAAACTCACTCACTCATTCCGTCGTGTAAAAGCCTTTATTAGGATTCTACGACATACTATAGTCAGATTCAGACTCATTCTTAAACCTTTACTCCATAGCATGTTTTTATTCTTAAAGACAGGCAACCACTTAAAGCAGGTTGAAAGTAAAGCAGAATGTGCCTTAAGGCACATTCTGCTTTACTTTCAATCTGCTTTAAGCTATCTTCTAGGATATAGGAAATACTTCTTATAATACTTATTCATGACTATATAAAATGGAACTATTTTGTTCAATGGAGGAATAAATTCAAGGCGTAATAAGGCGTATTTATGGGATAATGGGTTAACTGTTTGACACCATTAAAGTAGCAGGTAGTTACTTAATGCAGGACAAAAGTAATTCAGAAAGCTCCTTAAGGCGCATTCTGCTTAACTTTCAGCCTGCTTTAAGCTACTATCTGCTAGGATAAAGACTTTTTTTCTAACAGTACACAACCATAACTTAATAAATTGGAGGGGTAAAAAGGCGTATTTATGGGGGTAATGGGTTAAGAGTCATTGAAGAGGTGTTTACTGTATATTTCATATCTTCAGTTGCCGGTGATCACAGATCTTCGTAACCCGACCCTGAAGCAGCGTCACTGGGACATCATTGAGAATGTCCTCGACTACAAGTTTACCAATGAAGACCCTCTCACCCTAGGGAAGCTTGTGGATATCGGAGCCTTCAAACATGCCGAGACGTTACAGGAGATCTCAGGACAGGCTAGTTCTGAAGCCAGCTTGGAGTCCATATTGAAAAAGGTAATGAATGGCTGTGTTCTTTTTACAATAGATTTTTTTTTTTATCAAGTAAGCCTATTATAGTGAAGATAATATTAATCTTTTCTGCTTCAATGCAAATAAATTGCAAACTCAATGCAAAAAATGGAGAAATGATGGCTTTTTGATAAATTTGACAATTTATTTTAACAACTGAGTGCCAAACAATTGCGAGCCTTCCAATCTTGGCATACACTGTTTGTCATTGGTCATGTTGCACATATTATGAATAAAAAGCCTTAATATTATTAACAGTGTACTGATGAAGAGTACACTTGCTAAGCAAACAATGAAGACCCTATAGGAGCTGTCTGATCAGAATCTGATCAGAATTTGTCATTTTGAAAAATAAATAAGCCGTAAAAGTAAACAGTCTGCTAGCCTTAATTGAAAACTGAATTTGTCAGTTTGAAATTTCAGGGATATATGAGTTAAAAAAAGGATGAGAAACAGGGCTCCAGATAAGAAAGAGTAAACTGAACAAATTCAACATTTTCTCACTAATTTTGGCACTGAATCCTATTGGTGTTACTACTCATTAGAATCGTCTCTTCGTGACGATTCTAATGAGTAGTGACACCATAGGGTTTAATGCAGAAATCAAGATTTTAGTTTTTGAAATACTCCCCTGGAGAAAAAGTTTAGGGTCAGGAAAAGTAACTCTGCAAGAGCAAATTAACCAAGTTGTCTTTCTTGTTTTTATCACTCTAGGTTGAAGACTCCTGGAAGGTGACAGAGTTTGTTGTTCTGCCTCACAAGGACTCCAAGGATGTGTATATTCTTGGTGGAACAGATGATATCCAGCAACTCCTCGACGACAGCAACATCAATGTGGCCACAATCGCCAGCTCCCGTCATGTTGGACCAATCAAGTCCAGAGTCGATGATTGGACAAGACAGCTTGACTTGTTTGGCAAAACCTTGGTATGTGTTACAGTGTAACCCAGAGCTCCAGATAAGTGGAGTATTTCAGAAGCTGAAATCTTTATTTCTGCACTAAATTCTGGGGTGTCACTATACATACACATTACCAGTTGACAGTGTGATACAGAGTGATGTATTTAGCTCGAGACGTTTTTGGCGGAAATAGCCGATCTGACGAGCGCCTTGGCTAAATGCAACACTCTGTTGCGCACTGCCAACTGGTAATGTGTTTATTATATGCCTTGAATACAAACCAGAAACAACTAAATAGTTGTTTAAATCATTTTACATCCGAAATTTATTTGTAATTTGAAGCAGAACGAGAAGTTATGTATGCCACAAAGAATAACGCGGCACTTGTACATGATGTCACGTTAAATTGAAAGCGACGTCAGAGTAAAATACAAAGTGACTGATACAAGGTGGCTGATACAGACTCTTGTATTTTACTCTGCAGATACACGCGGAAAGGCTCGCTATCATTCGAAGGCATATAATAAATGTACTTATTAAGATTGTGTCTTCAATACGATTCTAATGACCTGGGGATCACTTAAAGCTGGTAAAGCAGGTAAAGCTGAATGTGCCGTTCAAGGGTGCATTCTGCTTTACTTTCAGCCAGATTTTAGCTACAATCTACTAGGATATAGAACATATTTCTTAGGGTACATGTTCATGACTGTATAAGGTATTTTCTTCAGAGGAAGAACATATTAAATGCCTAAAAATACATATCTATGGAGTAATGGGTTAAGCTACGATCTGCTAGGATATAGACATTAATTCTTATGATATATATTCATGACTGTTTAAACTATCTTCTTCTGCAGAGGAATAAATTAAAAACATACAAGACTCCAGATATGGGGAGTATTTCAAAAACTAAAATCTTTATTTCTGCATTAAACCCTATGGTGTCCTACTCATTAGAATCGTCTCGAAGAGACGATTCCAATGAGTAGTAATACCATACAATTTGGTGCTGAAATAAAGATTTTAGTTTTTGAAATTCTCCATCTGGAGCTCAGGCTTTATAGATTTTGATGTTGAAATAAGTGAGTAAATGTTGGATTTGTTCAGTTAACACGCTCTTATCTGGAGTCCTGCCATAAAAAAGCGTATTTATGAGGTAATTATTCAATCAATTTTCTTTGTTTCATCAGGATGAATGGCTTGAATGCCAGAGGGCGTGGCTTTACTTGGAGAGTATTTTCTCCGCCCCTGACATCCAGAGACAGCTGCCAGCGGAGGCCAAGATGTTTATGCAGGTAGACAAGTCGTACAAGGACATCATGAGGAAAGTCAACAAGGTACCAGCTGCCATCAGAGCTGGGACACAGCCAGGTAAAAATGCCAAAATAAGGCGCATTCTGCTTTACTTTCAACCTGCTTTAAGCTATCATCTGCTTGAATATAGAAACTATTTCTGATGATTCATATTCACGTATGTATAAAGCAGTGTTCTGCCAAGAAATCCAAAACTATGGGCCCCAGGGCCCACTGGACATGAAAAAGGGGGCCATTTTTTAAAAGTTTGGGCCCCACATTTTTTTCTCTTAAAAATGATAGAAAACACAATATAAATAACTTGTTTTCCAATTACGACATTCGCCAGTTGTGTGCTCTTTTTCTTAAAGTGATTTAGTCTAGACACAGATTGCAAGTCATAGAAACTGACCCACCAGTGTAAGCAAGCCACGTGTGATCTTGTATTAGATACATACGTAGCGACTAACGTGCTCCCTCGAAAGAAGCTTCAAATAATCGAGGGCTTGCATTCTCAGATCGAAGACTAATTTTAATAACTTATAAGCAATCAAGTGTCATAACATCAACAGTTTACACCCGGACAATCATAACTGATTATAATTTGGGTCACTAGCGTGTCATCTCCAATAAACAGCCCTAATCCCCGGCTATCATGTATGGGAGGTGTCAATTAAAGCCCTGCAGCGTATTGCGCAATCTTAACACATCGGTCTACGGGCGCTAACCGTTGGTCAAGGTTGGCTTTAGAGTCTTGTTCCACTGTATTGTACGCACCCCCAAATTGCAGAAAAAAGATTTTATGATAAAAGTGCGCACAATACATAGCTAAAGACGGTATGCTGAAAAGTTCAACCCTTCTTTTTCTCGGCGGATATACCATTCGTGCGTTTCGAAGAGCGGTCAACTTTATCAAACTCGGTCGTCGGCTGTAGAGGGGTTTCTGATTTTAAGAATCAGTTGAACATTTTTACTACTTACGGCTGTACTCTGATCCGCGACAGCGTCATGCACGTTTTCTCTGGGGAATACTTAATATTATTTTCGTCTATTTCCTTATTTTTACTATGCGTATATCGAGAACTTTGAAAAAAGTCCATCAGTGTAGCTGCATTACGTTTTTGGTCAGCCATCTTTCAACTAAACAAACGAGAAGGCATGAGAGATTATCAGCGATTGGACTATAGCGGATACTTCCGGTCGACGTATCCAATGAAATAAGTCGTTTCAAATGCTCTAATAGTTCGGAACGACTAAAACATTGACCGTCGTAGCGGGATTTTTTTTTTTTTGAGATTTTTTCAGCGCGCCCTCGGGCCCATTTACGGGAATTTTTATGCGCCGTATGTGATTTTTATGCGCCAATGGCGCAAGGGCGCGGCCTTGGCAGAACACTGATAAAGTGCTTGTTTATGGTGTAATTTAAAATAAAAAAGGGTTGCAAACGGGACCAATTTTTTTTCCGGTTTAGAGAGAATTCTGGTATTTAGAGGTTCCGGTTTAGAGAGGTTCTACTGTATCAAATGACTCAAGGGTTAAAACTATGAAAAGAACAAAAATGTTCTACACTATACTTCAGGATTGTTGGAGACATTCCAGAATAACAACGCTTTGTTGGATCAGATACAGAAATGTCTGGAAGCCTATCTGGAGTCAAAGAGAGTCATCTTCCCCAGGTAAGATAATAAGTCTAGTCGAGTTGCGACATGCTCAGCCTAGTTCAGTAAATACTAACATGCATATATTATGCTAACTTAACTATGAGTCTAAGGTAGTATAGAGTTTGAGTTGAGTCAGAGATCATTCTCAAGCATTTGATTGGTCAGATTTGAGCAAAAGCTCAAATCTGACCAATCAAATGCTTGAGAACATTCTTGGACTCAACTGAAACTCTTTATAACCTTTGTACATGTCCTTCCTGAATGTTCTAATACACAACCCAAATACTAAGTTAATCTAATCCATTTTGTGTATTTAGGGTTGTTTTATGTTAGTGTATTGCTATATGACAGACATTGCAAACTCTGACCAGAGGGATCCTTTAGGAGCATTCTGATCTGGCTTTTCAATGTTTGCATAATATAAGTGTATCCCTTACAGGTACACTGCTTGGAAAGTTTGTGTATAAGCATGACTAAGGTTTAAAGGGTTAATTTGACATTATTCTCAAACTTAAGAAAGCTTACCTCTCATCGGTTTTCAAATCTTACCAGTTATATGCTTGACATTTAAAATCTAATCATTCAGATTCTTGTGATTGATTTCATGACCTGACTCTAAAAGCTTTAACATACACAGGGCTGCCATTTCTCCGTATTTTTCCGAAATCTTCAGATTTTTATCATAGCAGATTGTAGCTTAAAGCAAATTGAAAGTAAAGCAGAATGCGCCTTAAGTAATCACGCTTGAAAATTAGAAAATTTGAAAATCTTAGGAATTTTCAAAATCAACTTATGGCAGCCCTGCAAGGGACAACCCAAAGGGATATCGGCGGTAGTGGCCCAATGGTTAACACCTTGGACTACGGAACCAGGCGTCGTGAGTTCGATTCCCCGCCGGACCAGCGGTCTGACTAGGGGATTTTTCTGAATCCCCGATGATGTACAGGAATGTTCTTGAGCAAGACATGTACCGCGAATTGCTCCTCTCCACCCAGGGGTTAAAATGGGTACCTGTGAAGGGTCTGAGTCGGTACTGCGGCTGCATTTGACTGCGCCATATGTTAGCAGTGCTCTTAGGCAAGATGGCTCGATGATCAGGGGAGTATATGTACAGTCGGCTGAGTGGTCATACGGACTGAAAGTAGACTTTAACTTGGTATATTACTTTTTTTTATTTATTATATCCCTTACTGATTTTGTTCCCTTCTTATCTAGGTTCTACTTCTTGTCCAATGACGAGCTGTTGGAGATTCTCGCCCAGACCAGGAACCCGTTGGCTGTGCAGCCTCATCTCAGGAAATGCTTTGACGCCATCTCTAAATTGGAGTTTGGCATTCAACAGTCAGATGGCAAATCTACACCAGATGGTAAGCAGGTTACATTTAGAGGATAATCAAGTTCTTTCAGGGCTCCAGATAAGGATAGTTTTTCAAAAACTAAAATCTTTATTTCTGCATTAAACCCTATGGTGTCATTACTCATTAGAATCGTCTTGAAGAGATGATTCTAATGAGTAGTAACACCATAGGATTGGTGCTGAAATTAATGAGAAAATATTGAATTTGTTCAGTTAACTTCCTCTTATCTGGAGTCCTGTCTTTGGATGGATATGAAAAATATATAACAAGAATGGGTTGTTATCTGGTTGAAAAATAAGTCCGCACCATCCAAAGGAATTGATTATTCTATTAATTATACACCTTTTAATGACGTTTTTACTGAGAAAACACACACAATTAATTGTTTACACGTGACGTCACAAAAAATATTGCGACTTGACGTCACAAAAATGATATTGTCACTGCAAAAGATATATCATCACTAGTGATGATATCAACTGTGATGCATATGACATCTATCTAACTGAGAAACCTCTATAAATCATCGATAGGTATAATTAATAAAAAATTTTTGATTTGTTTTGATTTTACGTCGCTTTCAACAGTATTTCAGTCATATCGCGACTAGGTATATAATAAACATAATATCTAAGATTTGCTTAGGTCAAACTAACATGTATTTATTTGGTCAAATTTTGACAACTTTAGTTTGCTTAACTCTTTCCTCCCTGAAACTTTCAATGGACAATTGCAGTTTCCATTTTAGAGTAGGCCATTTCTGACTTTTAAGGGTTGATTTTGTCCATGTTTGGCATTGTGACAAACAGTGAAGACCCTGATCAGAGGGCTCCTTTCGGAGCCCTCTGATCTGGGTCTTCACTGTTTGCGTATGACATGTGTTCTATTCACACGTACATTGTTTGAAAAGCACGCCTATATGCGGGACTAGGGTTCAAAGAGTTAAATGGGAAAGGATAAAATCTGCTTTACTGTATGCCTGGCTTTCCTCATATGTGGAATTCTCTGACAGTGTATATACCGTATCATGTAAGCTGAGCACTAAAAAAGGAAACGTCTACATTTAAAAAATGTGTGCCTTTCTTTTACTTTTATTCAACATTTTGTGAGAATTTGGAGCCACATGTAACAATTAGACAATTAAAAGTGTTGCTTTAATACAGAAAAAAGATGTCTGCATCAGTAAAAGAAAACTTTAGTGAAAAGTATGAAGTTTTTATTTAGATCTGGTGCTATGAAGTAAAGCATTATATATTATAGTAGACGTTTCTTTTTTGTCTGGTATATATTGTTATATCGTTATATTTTATAGGAGAGCCCCAGGAGATACAATACAGCAATGATATCCTTGCCATGATGTCTCCAGAGAATGAGAAAGTCAGCCTCGGCAAGGTCAGTATAGGCTAGAGACGATATACATTACCAGTTGCTGGCACGATACAGAGTGATGCATCTAGCTTGAGAAGTGCTTGATGGATACAGCCAATTTCATGAGAGCTGTTGGCCAGAGCTCCAGATAAGGGGAGCATTTCTTAAACTGAAATCTTCATTTCTGTATTAAACCCTATGGTGTCACTACTCATTAGAATCGTCTCTTTTAACCCTTTACCTGATAGAAGCGGCTTTAAGCGAGTTTAATATATTCTTCCGCTGAAGAAAATAGTTCCAATTTTTACAATAATGAACATATAGCATCATAAATAGTTTCTATATTCTAGGAGGTGGTAGCTTAAAGCAGGCTGAAAGTAAAGCAGAATGCGCATTAAGGCGCATTCTGCTTTACTTTCAACCTGCTTTAAGTGGTCACCTGTCTTCAAAACTAGAAATAGGCTATTGGGTAAAGGGTTAATGGCACCATAGGATTTGGTGCTGAAATGAGTGAGAAAATGTTCAGTTTACTTCCTCTTATCTGGAGCAGTGCTGTTAGCGCAAGTTTCTTTCGCTGTTTCTGTTAAGTATCTCAAGAATTGAATACAATGCCCAGTAACACACTTGCAAATGTAATGTGTTATTATATGCCCTCAATATACACTACCAACAACTCAATGATATTGTTTCAATCATTTTATATCCAGAACCATTAGAAATTTGAAGCAGAAACAAAGAACTCTTTAATGGCACAAAGTATATCATGTCAAAATATATAGTTCCGTTGCGAAACTGAGGTCGGATAAAGTACAAACAGTTGAATAGGGCAAGTTGAACACAGAATCTTGTATTAAATCGTACGAATACATGCTGAAAAACCAGGTATCAAAAGAAGGCATAAAAGAGAATGACTGACCTTTAAACATATTTAAAAAACATGATTAAATACATGTACGGTCAAGTGTCAATAAGTCAAACTCACTCAAATACTTGTATTTAAAAGTTAAATAAAACGTGACAATGACATGTTTTAATGTTGATTAGTTCAAGTTATCATAATTGAATTTGTACAGTAAAGACTTTCTATTACTACTCCATTTTTAGGCAGGTTGCAGCTTAAAGCAAGATGACAGTAAAGCAGAAAGCTCAGAAAGCAGCTTTAAGCTGCCACCTGTCTTAGATGCGTACCATAAGCCTACATTTCAGTGGTTGTATTAGAGAGGGTTCACTGTGTATAGAGGATAATCAATTCCTTCGGATTGATATGAAAAATATATCACGAGAATGGGTTGTTATCTGGTTAAAAAACAAGTCCACAGGACGAGTTTTTTAACCAGATAACAAACCATTCAAGTGATATATTTTCCATATCTATTCAAAGGTATTGATTATTCTATTTATTAAATACACTTTAATGACATTTTTACAGAAAAACGCACAAAATTAATTGTTTGTGCGTGACGTCACAAAAGATATTGTGACGTGACGTCACAAAAAGAGATATCATCACTAGTGATGATATCAACTGTGACGATATGAAATTTATCTAACTGAGAAATCTCTATAAATCATCGATAGGTATATAATAATATTGTTTTATTGAAGGGCCTGAAAGCCAGAGGAAACGTTGAAGAATGGTTGGGTAAAGTGGAAGAGGCTATGTTCTCGAACCTCCGCAAACTCACCAAGGCAGCCATTACAGACTATGAACGAAGACCTCGTTCTGAGTGGGTCGTGGCCCATTGTTCTCAGGTAGGTTGGATTGTCTTTGAGGGTACAGTGGAACTTAACCCTTTGCCTGCTGGTCGCAACTTAACCGGGTTTTGCAAACAGTTTGGATCCCTTTGCCTGCTGGTCGCAACTTAACCGGGTTTTGCAAACAGTTTGGATCCAGATCAGACGCCGCGTAACGCGGCGTCTGATCTGGATCCAAACTGTTTGACACTCGTCTTAAGGTTTGTTTAATTAAAAAATGCATTAATCTAATTTAAATCTGTTAAAACTGTTTTGCAGCAGGATAAGGGTTAAATTAAGTAATTTATTCATATTTTAAATCTGTTATAAGCTACCATCTGGAAAAATTCCGAGATTCTCTTTTGTGGTTCATCATCTTGATTTCCTAGGTAAAGACTACATTTGTTAGTGTAGAAATAATTAGAAGTGTAAAAGGCATACATTAACTCATTCACCCCTGAAACTTTTCATGGACAATTCCAATTTCAAAATAAGTATAGTCCAATTTTGCTATTTAGGGTTGATTTTAACAATATATTTTAAAATGACAAACAGTATAGACCCTGATCAGAGGGCTCCTTAAGGAGCCCTCTGTTCAGGGTCAATACTGTTTGCATAGGACAAGTGTACTCTTGATAGGGATATGATTTGTTCATGACGAGTATACTCGTCCCTAGGGTTCAATGTATTAAGGGAGTAATGTGTTAAACATATGCTATTGTTACTCTGTAGGTTGTTCTGACAGTGTCCCAGCTCATCTGGTGTCGAGATGTGACAGAGATTCTCGAGGGAGACGATGACAGACTGGAAGGAATGAGGGAGTTTGAGCAGAAAAATTTCAAGGTAACGTCTCTTATGTATTTTCTGTTTATATGCCCACACAATAATTAGTCATGGGCATACTGTTTTGCCCCTGTCTGTCCATAGGGTTCCATTTATTTGTTTGTTCGTTTGTCCACATACTTTGTCAGTCTATCTCCTCTTACAGTTTTCAAGCTGTCGCCTAATAATTCTATTCCAACATATATTTTGTCTCCTCACTACATTGTTGTACTTATAGAATTCGAATTACCCATCAACTTGACATGCAAGTATTGGTTAATTTTTAAATTTTACAGAATAATTGTACATCACAGATGTGTATATACTCTAGTCTAGGTTTTGTATTTGTTCTCAATCATTAACCCTTAGCCTGCCACTCACGACTATAGCTCCATATGCAAACAGCTTGGATCCGGATGAGACGCCGAGTAACTCGGCGTCGCATCCGGATCCAAGCTGTTTGACACTTGGACAACATTTTCAGCAATTTTGAGCAACTTTGAAGCACTTTGAAACTTGAAGCAGACGAGAAATATAGCAGACGACAATTTATTTGGCGGGCTAAGGGTTAAAGTTTTCATGATTTATCTGCAGGATCTGAATGAGCTTGCTGCCATTGTGCGTGGTGAGCTACCTAAACTATCCAGAGCCATACTGTGTGCCCTCATCACGATAGACGTACACGGAAGGGACATGATAACAGCCATGGTGCAGAACAAGGTGAGTTCTCTCCCCTGACGGAATCACAGCTTCAGTTACTTCCCCTGATAGAATCACTGCTCCAGATAAGAGTGAATAGATACAGTAAAATCTGTGTTAAGCTGCAAATTAAAATAAGTTTAACCCATTTTTCCATAAAAGTGCCTTTTTATGCCTTTTATTTATTCTTCCTCTTAAGAAAACAGTTCTACTTTATACAGCCATGAATACATTTAGACTATATTCTAGCAGATAGTAGCTTTGAGCAGACTGAAAGTAAAGCAGAATGCACCTTAAGGTGCATTCTGCTTTGCATTAAACCTGCTTTAAGTGGTTACCTGTTTTCAAAACTAAAAACAGGCTATGTTGTAGTGGGTTAATGTGCTGTTATAAATAAAGGGGATAGCACAATGCAGGACAAAAGTAATGCAGAAAGCACCTATAGGAGCTTTCTGCATTACTTTATTCCTGCATTAAGCCAAAGTTTGTATAAATAAACCCTGCTGATCATTATAGTGTGGCCATTGAACACAAATTTTACTGTTTTTCCAATATTTCTCCATATCTTTTGACTTTCCATTGGGATAGTACAGAAAAATCTCTTTATTACAACCACTATAAAGAAGGCTAACTGGTTGTTTAAAGGGCAGGTAACAGCTTAAAGCAAGGCGACAGTAAAACAGAAAGTCCCTGATTGAGCTTTCTTTTTTACTGTCACATTGCTTTAAGAAGCCACCTGTATTAAGCACCTAATAATTTCACAATTTAGGGATTTTAATAGAAAGGTGTTAATGTATCTTCATGATGAATCTAATGAATAGTCACATATTAGATTATTTTGGACACTTGAGAGAAATGTTTTAAAAGTCTCTCATAATCTGGAGCTCTGAGAGTTGTTAAATACTTTGGAATTTTTTGTTTGCTTTGTCAAAAGCTGTATGAGCTTTTAGTGTTTTATATTGATTTTTTGTTTTAACTTATTGACCCCTAGCACCACATTTTTGCATCTATTACGAACAGTGTACATATTAAGAGTACACAGGCCCGATGAAAACAGTGTAGACCCAGATCAGAGGGCTCCTGCAAGAGCCCTCTGATCAAGGTCTGCACTGTTTGTCACTTCGAAGAAAATATCTATAAAAAGTCATAAATGGACTATACCTATTTGGAAACTGGAATTGACTATTAACAGTTTCAGGGGTCAATGAGTCGTTTACTGATTAAATGGTAACATTTGCTTAAACCTTTCAAAACAGTAATCATAATCTATGATTGACCAAACATATTCCCTTTCCCTCATATCCTGGTCCAATGGTTATACAAGTTTGAGAAGAGTCTGCTCAAATCTGACCAATACAAAGCTTTTGAGCATGATCTCAGACTTTTCTTAAACTCTTTATGACTATTGTGCTGTAATCAAAGAGACCTGAAAGTAAAGGAGATATTTCCCAAAGTTAGATATCTGCTTTACATTAAGCTGCTTCAAGTATGCACCTGTTAGGACATAGGAACATTTCATATATGGCTCTTTATCAGAACAGGATGGAAGTAGAAATGAGATTTTCTATGTGGAATTGTAAAAATCACAGTGGAAAAGAAATTGTCATGAGGGAAAGGGTTTAAGTATTTTTGTCCTATTCAAAGTTTAACCAGGTACTAACAGAAAACTAATCGATTCATTAATCATTTTCTGATAACCACTCCCCTGCTTGTATATGCCTTGTTTTAAAATGTGTTAACTCTTTGCATCCTTGATATTTTTTGTCAGCAACAATTGTCATCTGCTACTTTTCTGAAAATAGACTTTTCAAAATTTCTTTTCAAAACAGGGTCAGAGTGTCAAAATAGTTTGATTCTGATGAGACCATTTAACCGCTTAGTGTTTAACCCTTTACCTCATATCCTGTTTCTAGTTTTGAATTCAGGTGACCACTTAAAGCAGGTTGAAAGTAAAGCAGAATGTGCCTTAAGGCACATTCTGCTTTACTTTCAGCCTGCTTTAAGCTAAAATCTGCTAGGCTATATAAAATATTTGTAATGGTAATTGTACATGAGGGTAAAAACTGGAACTATTTTCTTCAGCGGAGGAATAAATTAAATACGCTAAAAGTCGCTTCTATGGGGGAAAGGGTTAAAGAGTTAAATCTAATATTCAGTTTTGTTTTTTCCGTTGAATCCATCTTAAAGTATAAAACAGTATGGATCTGAGTGACTTTACATCAGATCTGCATCTAAACTGTTTTATAATTCCAATGCAGATGCACTAAGCAGAAGAAGGGTTATTGTATTGTATCATGTGTAAAACAGTACATGTATTTAGAATCCACATTTAGGAAATAATTAATAAAGTTTTTAAAGCTTAAGGGGGTAGGTGCACCTTGGTAAAGTAAATACCAAATTCTTCAAACTTTGCATACTGATAGTAAAATTAGTTTCTATGACAAAACTGGTGAAAAAAGTGGGGGTACCGGACCTTTCTTTTTCACAATTTGAGATTTTTCAAGGCTACCCCCCTAAAATTGAAGCTTCATAAAAACTCCTACTTTTTTGTACTACGGGTTTTCAATCTTTATTTAAACAATCTATTTGTACCAAAAGTATCCTAATTTATATTACCATAGTAAGAATAAACCCTGAAAATAATGTTTTTTCAAGATGCAAAATAAAAATATTTGATTTCACCAGAAAGGAGTAAAATTTACCCCACCCACTTTTTTATAATGGGAGAATAAGGCACTGTGAAAATTGCCCTACAAATTGTAGCAAACTAAATACCAAATTTTTTATTTGTTGTTTTTAGCCTTACAAACAAAATGTTTTAGTGAAATAGCAAATAAAAACACAGGGTCCCGTACCTTTTAAAAAAGATATTGATCATTTTATCAAAAAAATCCATTTTTTCTCATTTTTTCAAATTTTGTGTACTTTTACCAAAAATATTTTTTTTCCAAAAAATTTCATTTTATCTATTGAGTTATCTATAATTTATACTAAAACTGTACTACCATGAAAATTTCATGCTTATATTCTGAGAAATTGAAATGAAATCGGATGTAACAAAATATAACCTACCTATGAAAACAGTGTATGCTGTTAACTACGAATAGGACATAAAACTTAAAAAGTCCCTTCCGGAACGAAAACCCAATTTTTTCCCGGGAAAATAGTGTTTTATTACTGTATGCATTCACCAAAAATGAGTTCTTACCATCTTTTTGAAAACGAGTTCGTAAAATTTTTCGGAAATTTCATAATGCTCAAAAAGACAGGCCGACATCCTTAAAGCAAGTTAAAAGTAAGACAAAGTAAATCCCAATGGGAGCTTTCTGCCTTTCTTTCATTTTGCAAAAGCAGTCATCTGCTTTAAAAAATTATATACCCATAGCAAGCCTTCTTCAAAAGTAGCTGCAATAGTACATTTTTTTGTATAAAAGTTTATGAAAATGAAGACACTATAAGTTTATAAGCTTTATCACATATATGTGCATGATAGCTTGTTGTATTTCTGTGATGTTCTATAACAATTGTTTTGTGTGATATTTGTGTGTCAGCTATGTTGTAAATGATGTTTGTTTTTATCTCATTTTAATCATCCAGACTGTAAGTATTTTACACATGTGCATGTTTTATACTCTAAGTACTGGTTTAGAGTCGTCTTATGACAAGTCTTTATCATTTAGACTGAAAAGAGAAAATGACCAACCTTCTAGTTATTCAGCATTGTCATTGGCTAAGAATTAAAAGATTTTCATTACCTAAGAAAGTCAGTATTCCCATTGGCTAAGAATTTTAACATTTTTATTGGATAAGAAATTTAGCATCCTCATTGGCTAAGAATTGCAACATTCTCATTGGCTTAGAAATTCCACATTCTCATTGCCTTAGACTCTCCACATTCCCATTGACTAAGGTTAAGAATTTCAGGTTTATGCACTGTGTGTTACACCTTGTATAGGTCCTAGTTTATGTTAATACTAATTTTATGAAAATATTCATATTAGAATTGAAAATTCTTGCCCCATGATTGGATAAAAAAAAAGGAAAGATCGCCTATATATTCACATATATCTTAATGCTCTATATACATGCTCTACTCAGTACATAGGCCCCTTGTATTAGACACACTCAGAGAAAAGAGTAATTTTTGTTGTCTTTTAACTTATTTGGCTACTGTAGTAAGATGAGAGTAAAGCAGAAAGATCACTCAGGAACTCTCTGCTGTGCTTGCATCCTGCTTTAGTTTTTACCTGATTTTGACACCAAAACAAGCCTTCTTTTGATAGAACTAGTGGGGTTTTATGGTAGTTACAATGTAAGATTGATTTTTATGACCTTATCTAGAAAACATATATCTTGAGTAAGAAAAGATATAGGCATTAGTATGCTAGAGTAAAATTTATAAACTTTTCTAGGGTAAACTTTCCCTACTTTTCTTGGAACTGCAGAACTCGCTGAAGAGGCCATGTTTAGATACAAAAAATTGGCATTTGCAGTGTACACCTGTATGAGATGCCACATTAATCAGCAACCATGTATCAACCCATTACCCCAAAGCCTGTTTCTAGTTTTGAAGACAAGTGACCACTTAACCCTTTGAACCCTAGTCCCGCATATAGGCGTCCTTTTCAAACAGTGTACATGTGAATAGTACAAATGTCCTATGCAAACAGTGAAGATCCAGTTTAGAGGGCTCCGAAAGCCCTCTGATCAGGGTCTTCACTGTTTGTCATAATGCCAAACATTGACAAAAAGAACCCTTAACCCATTACCCCATAGCCAGTTTGTAGTATTGAAAATAAGTGATCACTTAAAGCAGGTTGAAAGTAAAGCAGAATGTGCCTTAAGGCACATTCTGCTTTACTTTCAGCCTGCTTTAAGCTTTAATCTGCTAGAGTATAGAAAAACTATCTTACAATACTTATTCATGACTGTATAAATTGAAACTATTTTTTTCAGTGGAGGAATAAATTGAAGGCGTAAAAAACCGTATGTATGGGGTAATGGGTTAAAAGTCAGAAATGGACTAGACTTAAGTGGAAACTGGAATTGTCAATTTAAAGTTTTAGGGAGGAAAGAGTTAAAGCAGCTGAAAGTAAATCAGAATTCACTTAAAGATGCATTCTGCTCTACATTGAGCCTATATCAAGCTACCATCTGCTAGAATATAGAAAACAATTATTATTATACATATTTGTGACTGTATAAATTGGAAGTATTTTCTTCAATGGAGGAATAGATTAAAGGCAGAAAAATGTGTATCTATGGAGTAAAGGGTTAAACTCTGCTATGTTGATTGTTGGAGCAAATAGTTTAGATCTGCGTCCAAGATTATAAAGAGTTTGAATTGAGTCTGAGAACATTCTCAAGCATTTGATTGGTCAGATTTGAGCTTTTTGACCAATCAAATGCTTGACAAAAATCTCAGACTCAACTCAAACTCTTTATAACCTTGATGTCTGGCTCCAAGGTTATAAAGCTTTTGAATTGAGTCTGAGTTTGTTCTCAAGAATTTGACTGGTCAGATTTGAGCCTAGGCTCAAATCTGACCAATCAAATGCTTGAGAATGACTTTAGACTCAACTAAAAAGCTTTATAACCTTGGACCCTGGCATTGATACCAGAGTAACTCGGCATCTCATCAGGATGTAAACTGACTGTGTGTCACTCAGATTATTGTTATGAAGCAATAGGGTTAAAAAGCATGGCCTTCAATCAGTTCTTAGAGTCAACTGAGCTTGCCAAGAACTCAACCTGAAAAATTGAGTATTTCTTTACCTCTATGTAACTATCCTGTATGAACTATACTACAAGAAACATCTCTCTTTTAACCCTTCTCCTGCTGAATATTCAATATAATATTTATATGCAAACTCCGCCCACTATGAATATCTACCATTTGGACTATTACACTGGCTGATAAAGTATGGAGTTTTTCGCCCAGAAAAATGTGCCAACTAATGCCTGTCAGATCCTATATGTAAACAAAGTAGACTCTTCAGGAGCTGTCTGATCTGGATCTACACTGTTTTAAAAAACTTCAACATATGCTAATAGCAGGATAAGGGTTAATATATGTTTTCTGTGATGTTATACATAGATTGTTATCTCTTTCTATCTAGATGAACAATATTTCTACATGTACAGTAAAACCTCTTTATTACGACCACAAAAATATGTTGATTATTAAGTGTTTACAACAGGTGACTGCTTAAAGCAAGGTGACAGTAAACAGAAAGCTCCTTTAGGAGCTTTCTGGTTTACTGGCACCTTGCTTTAAGCTGTCACCTGTCTTTTAAACAATCAATTTGCCATTGTTTTAGTAGTCGTAATAGAGAGGTTTTACTGTATATGATAGAATGGTAAAACCTGCTTTTATGACCAATTGAAAATAGAAGTATATAATTACCAAGGCTCCAGATAAGAGGGGGGTCATTTGGGAAAAATTCAGTATTTTCCCCACTCATTTTAACATCAAATTCTATGGTGTTACTACTCATTAGAATTGTCTCGAAGAGACAATTCTAATGAGTAGTGACACCATATGGTTTAATTCAGAAATAAATATTTTAGTTTTTGAAATATTCTTCTTGTCTGGTGCCCTTATTATTGAGTGATGTGTTTATCCAGCACCACTTGGTTGGGTAGCAAGGAGCATGACAATTAGATTGTATATTTGGAGAGGGTTTATTTTATATTTTTGTGGGACCTGTTTCCCTAAAAATCTCTTCTAGCTGTCGAAATATAGGTAAACATGTGTGAAGCAGCTTGACCAATTAATAAGAAAATAGTTTGACCATTCTTCAGACAACTTGTAGGACAAAAGTATCCTTTATTAAGCATCAAATTTTCTTTAAACATCACATTGCTTCTTCATGAGATGTTGTTGAACCCAGGTTTCACACTAGAGAGTTTTATTCATTTGAAATTTTATATAAAAATCGTATCATATTTGAATGTTTTTCAGCTTTGTTAAATTTTTAATGGAATTATTACCAGCAAATTCTTGGGGAAATGATCTGAATTCAAGCAGCTTGCAAACTTGATTCAAGTCTTAAAGGGAGAAAGATTAAATACAAATGTAATCCATATTGGAATACTTCTAGGCATGGAATTTTTACGAACATATTTTAATTGCTGTGTGTATTTTCTATCGGCAGTGTGACTCCGTTGAGAACTTTGAATGGTTGAAGCAGTTAAGGTACTACTGGGACGTCGAACTGGACAACTGTGTGGTCAAGATGTCCAACTCTGTGTACATCTACGGCTATGAGTACCTAGGAGCCTCGCCTCGTCTTGTCATCACACCACTGACTGTAAGTATAGATGTGAATCCACTTCTCAAACTTGCTTAAACCATTACTCCATAGCCTGTTTCTAGTATTGAAGACAGATGACTACTTAAAGCAGGTTGAAAGTAAAGCAGAATGCGCTTTAAGGCGTATTCTGCTTTATTTTCAGCCAGCTTTAAACCTTTACCCCATAACCTGTTTCTAGTATTGAAGATAGGTGATCACTTAAAGCAGGTTGAAAGTAAAGCAGAATACACCTTAAGGCACATTCTGCTTTACTTTTAGCCAGCTTTAAGATACTATCTGCTAGGATATAGAAAATATTTTTAATGATACATATCCATGGCTGTATAAATTAGAAATATTTTCATCTGTGGAAGAAATATCTAAATGCTTTACAAAGGGTATCTGTTGCTGTTGGGTAATTGGTTAAGGCCATATTATCAAATAAACTTTTTCATTGTCATTGTCATATTTCATAGCTTGACTTCAGAAAGCTAATATTGTAGGTTAGCAATAAACAATCACCAATATGAACTACTGCCAATAGGCCATTGAAGTTGCTACTTTATACATGGGACTGAGAAATTTGTATCTGTTTCAAAGGCTTCTGGTTTTGCGAGGTTGCACTCACAGTAATGGTTTGTTGGTAAATAACCATTTTACTGTATTGTTCTCTATCTATTATTTCTCAAAGCAAAAAAAAAAAAGTTAATTGTGACTTGTGTTTCCTCAGGATCGTTGCTACCTGTGTTTGATGGGAGCTCTGCAGCTGGATTTGGGCGGAGCCCCAGCGGGGCCTGCAGGTACTGGTAAGACAGAGACAACAAAAGATCTGGCCAAGTCCCTAGCCAAACAGTGTGTCGTCTTCAACTGCTCTGATGGTCTGGACTACAAGGTGAGTGCATTTAACCGTTTACCCCTGAGCCTGTTTGTAGTATTAAAGATAGGTTACCACTTAAAGCAGGTTGAAAGAAAAGCAGAATGTGCCTGAAGGCATATTCTGCTTTACTTTCAGCCTGCTTTATGCTACCATCTGCTAGGATACAGAAAATGTTCCTCATGCTGCATATTCATGATAAATTGGAACTATTTTCTTTAGTGGAGGGATTAATTGAGGGCATAAAAAGGGGTATTTATGGGGTAATGGGTTAAATCATAATTCTTTTCAGGTCTTGAAAATAAATTTGTTGGAAACTATTTTTCCTGTAGTGTGAGCGATTTCAATTTTAATATGAATAGCAAACTGTTAGGAGCCTTATCAGATGCCAAGTTTCAAGGATCAGGCTCCAATCTTTTTGCAATGGACATATTCATTTGAACACAAACATTTATATTGGCAGGGCTCCAGAGTCCAGATAAGAGGGAGTAAACTGAACAAATCCAGCATTATCTCACTCATTTTAGCACCAAATCCTATGGTGTTACTACTCAATAGAATCGACGTCTCTTCGAGACGATTCTAATGAGTAATGACACCATAGGGTTTAAAGCAGAAATAAAGATTTTAATTTTTGAAATACTCCCCTTATCTGGAGCCCTGTATTGGTAAAGGATAACTTCTCTGTTGAATGAAAAACCACCCATGAATGCTTATCACTATTTTATCCCACAGATGATGGGCAAGTTCTTCTCTGGTCTGGCTCAGTCAGGAGCTTGGTGCTGTTTTGACGAGTTCAACAGAATTGACATTGAAGTGCTGTCCGTGATAGCCCAGCAGCTTATCACCATCAGAAATGCAAAGGCAGCAAAGGTAGAAAACTCCTTCTCAAGTCAATAACAAGTTATCTCCCTTACACAAAATACATTTATCCTCTTTGATTTAATGGCTGAATGAGATTTTCTTTGATAAAGGCCCGTACAATTTCAGTTAAACTTAATTATGTTAGAACAAGTTTTGCTGTAGCAATGTAAGGATGCAAAGGGAGACAAATGCTTCTCTGTACTACAAGAGTTATCTTTCTTAACAAAAAAGACTGATACATAAGGGCATGTCAAAGATCCAAATTATGAGTTTGTTAAAAAAAAAAGGTGTATGCAGAAACTTCTAAAGCTTGTCACAAAAGTATTTTCCTATTTTAAAATATGACTTTCAGGGATAAATCAACCATTCTTATTTCTAGAAGTTGACCATAATGAAAAAAACTTGTTACATGTCTTGAACTATAGTAATCTTATATAGAAGTGTCACTGGGTTTACTAAAAACCCCTTCACTGCCATGACATTATCAGCTTTAACTCTTTCCTCCCTGAAACTTCAAATGGACAATCCCAGTTTCCATTTTAGTCTAGTCCATTTCTGACTTTTAAGGGTTGTTTTTGTCAATGTTTGGCATTATGACAAACAGAGAAGACCCTGATCAAAGGGCTCCTAGGAGCCCTCTGATCTGGGTCTTCACTGTTTGCATAGGCCATGTGTACTATTAACATGTACACTGTTTGAAAAGCCCGCCTATATGCGGGACTAGGGTTCAAAGAGTTAAACAACAGTTGAATACTTTCATTTCTCAAATTTGAATTTTAGGTTGATTTACTGAAGTTTTTTTAGTAATGCATTTCAGACAGTTTGGGTTCTGATCAGATGCCACGTTACGTGGCATCTGATCAGGATTCAAATTGTTTGTATATAACCATTGTACTCAAAGTAAGGCAGTGAAGTGGTTAAAAATATTATCAATCATCTTCAGCTGTTAGTTATTATTGCTATGTTTTTATCAGAGGAACATAAGAGTGGAAAAACGTGAGGTAAACAATGGTGCTGAGATAGATCCATGAAAAATCATGAATATTACCAGGACTGCAGATAAGAGGGAGTAAACTGAACAAATACAATATTTTCTCACTTATTTTAGCACCAAATCCCATGGTGTTACTACTCATTAGATTTGTCTCTTGGAGATGATTCTAATGACTAGTAACACCATAGAGTTTAATTCAGAAAGAAAGATTTAAGTTCTTGAAATACTCCCTTAATCTGGAGCTCTGATATTGCCCCCGCCAAGTTCCAATCAGATCTATAAATATTCATGAACCATGGCCTTAATTTTCATTTCCAGTATCATGTACATGTATTTAAAATAAATAAACTTAATCAATTTGTAGCAAACAGCTTAGATCCTGATAGGATATTTTGCTGCAAGTCATTTGGGTTTACACTACATATTTGCTTTAACAAACTTTTATTCTTTACATTGATGGGTTGCTCATAATTAAATCGAGCAATAGGACTTAAATCTTTATGCAAACACAACTAAATAGGTTGTTTCCAAGCTCAGGATTTGACATATTGAAGAGTTTTTCATGACTCTGAGCAAAATTTGTTTTTACCTGTAATTTTCGGAGGTATCGCACCTCCTTCGTCAGCACTATGAGTAGTGCTGACGAAGGAGGTGCGATACCTTCGAAAATTACAGGTAAAAACAAATTTTGCTCAGAGTCATGAAAAACTCTTCAATTTATGCAAACAGTTTGAAATATGATCAAAGACCAATTGATTTGATGTCTGACTGAATCTAAAACAGCTTATTGTAACTGTACACTGGCTTGGCAATAAAATCAGTTAACGTTTTGCGCAAGAGGAGAGGGTTAAACACAGTAGTGTGTTCAATTACCATTGTTTACTGTTTAGGTTAGCAGTTTTTGCCCCGTGTACAGTAGAGATAATGTTTTATTACCAAATAACCCCGGTTACGCTTAAACTATTATTTTCATTTCAAACAGTTTGGAGCCAGATCAGACGCCGGGTAACCCGGCGTCTGATCAGGCTCCAAACTGTTTGCCACTCAGATTAAAACTGGTAGTTAGAATTGTTAAAAAATTGTGATTTTCTATATTTCATTGCAATGCGTTTGCGTTTGAACAGAAGAATAACGTTTTCTCCACTGTATTTCAGACCGGTAGCCAACTCGCAATCGATGGCCATCGACGGCCATCGATTTCTTTACTATACATGCTACTTTTCTTATCTGACAATCATACTGAAACCCCACCCTACAATGATGTCTTTCTATCTCAGCACAAGTTATTGTATTGCTCTTTATGGCTTTTGGTACTTGTCAGTATGAGTTGGTATTGTGTAGAGCATCGGCACAGGATATGCCAAATATGTCCCAACATATGTGTAAGGTCAAGCTTTAGCAAGTAAACATGTGTAAATTCAAGCTTTGTCAAGTCAACATATGTGTAAAGTCAAGCTTTGTCAAGTCAACATATGTGTAAAGTCAAGCTTTGTAAAGTCAAACTTGTAAAGTCAAGCTTTGTCAAGTCAACATATGTGTAAAGTCAAGCTTTGTCAAGTCAACATATGTGTAAAGTCTAGATTGTAAAGTCAAACTTGTAAAGTCAACATACATGTTGAGTCAAGCTTGTGTTAAGCAGCCATACTTTGATGACAGGTACCCGCTTAATTAGTGCAAAAGAAAAGAAAATGAGCTTCCTGCTTTACTTTTGTCCTGCACTAAGCTGCTATAGTGCTCCCTCTCTACAACAGCCCTCTCAACAACGACTTCCTCCTTACAACGACCCTTGTTGCTGTTCCCCAAACAAGACAATTAGGTCTAACGCTTCTCATGGCTGCAATACCGACTGCTTAAAATTTGTCGTCTGCTGTTTTTCTCAAAGTTACATAATGGACATTTTGACAGAAAAAAACTTAATAACGAGTGACAAACAGCTTGAATCCAGATCAGACGCCGCGTTATGCGGCGTCTGTTCTGGATTCAAGCTGTTTGCAAATGTAAGCCTATTTCCCTCCCTATAATGACTCCCTCCAAACAACGCACATATTTTAGTCTCCCATTGGATGTTGTTGAAGAGAGGGAGCACTGTACTCTAGCATGCTAATTGATGAAACCAGGATAACCTTTTCAAACAGTTTGGATTCTGATGAGATCCTGCATGACAGGATGCTCATCAGGATCAAAACTGTTGTACACTCTGACATAAAAATTATTCAGCATGCAAAGAGTTTAAAGACTTTTTCTCATCATTTAAGTGGCTGCTTAACACATGTTTATATATAGCACTTGTAATAGATGTCACTTGTAGACAGCAGCCAGACTGTATTAAACAGCCACATTGTTCAATGGATTATTACACTCTGTCATCTCTCAATTCACTGCTATTAATTAAAAAATTAAAAGTCAAAACCTTAGAACTCTTAACATTACCGTAATTGTGAAACATTTCAAAATGATTATGGAACCAGTTTGGATCCAGATGAGGCACAAAGTAACTCAAGCCCTTTTCAGAATCCAAACTGTTTAACACTCAGATCCTACTTAAAACAAAAATTTTAGAAAAAAAATCTAATTTATAGACAACAGCATATAACAATTCATGCAGTCAACAAAATTACTTAGCATATAAAGAGTTAATTCAAGTAAATAAATTGCAAAAACATAATGATTTATGCACATATGCACAAGAATTTTAATTATTGGGTCGCTGTATCAACTTGGACAAAAAATGTCTATCACCGTTTTTTAAATATATTTTTTTATAATAAGAGCTGGATCATTAAAGGTAAGGGTATACATTTCAGTTTAGTTATCATATGAATTTCCTCCATTTGGTGGTAATATGCAAATTCCAAAACATTTTGAAGTGTTATTCATTGTGAGAGGCAGTATATAGGTATATTTACAATATCTTTTATTTAAGTTCTGTGTCTTGTCCTTGCAAGAATAGCACTGCCACTGTACACTCAGTACAAAAAGAAACAAGACTTACATTTAGACACATTTCATTTCATTTAAATAGAGGATAATTGTTTTTTTCAGTATAAGATAGAAATTTAATCCATTGAGTGAACATCAGACGTTATATTTTCACGAGTGGCGAAGCCACTTGTGAAAATATAACAGTCTGATGTTCACTCAATGGATTAAATTCGATCTTATACTGAAAAAATACAATTATTCTATTTATTTATGCTTTTAAGCCACTTTTTAAACGAAATTGTTCGACAATTGTGAAAGCAAAAGTACATGATTTACCCCATGTTGAGCCCCAAGTTTACATCGAACACATTAACGAAACAGTTTCCCGTACGATGACGTCACTTATTTATTGATTTGACGTCATCCGAATTACGTCATTGCTCCCGATTTTGGATTCGTGTTCTTCCGTTGAGTGGTTCGCTACAAATCGGACTGCCGGAATTTAACGATAAGACACGATTGACTATGATTTTTGGGGAGCCCTACGGGGAAAACGGCGATTGGTGATTACCCAGTGATAATCCACTGCTATTTTCCGGTAATCCACCGAAAAGCATAAATAATGTTGTATATTGTAACAAAAACACTTTGTTATTTACTGTATTGTTATGATTTTTGTGGGAGTTACTCACAATGAATTGTACTTTATTTTAACAATGTGTTTCATTACAATATACTTCAGAAAAAAGAAATTAAATGCAGCTAAATGTAACTATCATTTCTTTTTGTACTGAGTGTATTGTATGGTTCTAGAACTGACTGTACAATTTAAGAGACTAACAAATGGATAATCCAGAGCAAGAGAACAATTTACATTCTTACTGCTTACTAAATGTTAGTTTGAAATTTATTTAACCCTTTGAACCCTAGTCCCGCATATTGGCGTCCTTTGCAAACAATGTACATGTGAATAGTACACTTGTCCTATGCAAACAGTGAAGACCCAGATCAGAGGGCTCCTAGGAGCCCTCTGATCAGGGTCTTCACTGTTTGTCATAATGCCAAACATTGACAAAAACATCCCTTAAAAGTCAGAAATGGACTAGACTTAAATGGAAATAGAATTGTCCATTTGAAGTTTCAGGGAGGAAAGAGTTAATGTACAGGAAATCAGAAAAAGAGTTAGTGCTGATGGTGTAAAACCTTCACATATCACCAACTAATATGACTACCATACTTACCATAGTTATTGAGACAGAGACACCTGAGCAAGCAATGTAGACCCTAAGGAGCAACTTGATCAGGATCAAGCAGTGTAGATTCTGATCAGACTGCTCCTTAGGGAGCAGTCTGATCAGGTCTACACGGTTTGTCATTCAGTTTGCATCGTTTGAAAAAAATATAGCGTGATAAAAGCAATATTGGATAATTACAGCAGATCCACAGAATGTCCAAATCTTTAGGATTTTTACAGTATCTGTTTTGTAATTGTAGCTACAACGTTTCATGTTTGAGGGTCGTGAGATCAAGCTGGTGATGAGTTGTGCTGCTTTTATCACCATGAACCCAGGTTACGCCGGGCGTACTGAGCTTCCCGATAACCTGAAAGCCCTGTTTAGACCCATTTCTATGATGGTGCCAGACTATGGTAAGAAGGCTTCATTCTAGAGTCCAAGATAAGGAGAGACTTTTAACCTATTACTTCATTAAGATACTCATATTTAGGCATTGAATTTATTCCTCCACTGAAGAAAAACAGTTCCAATTGATACAGTCATGGATAAGTATTGAAAAAATATTTTCTATAGTCCAGCAATTGGTAGCTTAAAAAGTCTATATTTAGAACAGTAGCAGACGACAATTGTTGCAGATGACAAAATTACCCAGCATGAAGAGAGTTAACCCATTACCCCATGGCCTGTTTTTAGTTTTGAAAATAAGTGACTACTTAAAGCAGGTTGAAAGTAAAGCAGAATGCGCCTAAAGGCGCATTCTGCTTTACTTTCAGACTGCTTTAAGCTATTGTTTGCTAGAATATTGAAAATATTTCTTATGGTACATATTCATGACTGTATAAAGTGGAGCTATTTTCCTCAATGGATGAATAAATTAGAGGCGTTAAAAGGCGTATTTATGGGTTATTGGGTTAAGTGGTCATCAGTATCTTCAAATCTAGAAACATGCTATGGGGTAAAAGTATTCAGACTATCAACACCCTACTATACATTATTTTCTATTCCAGCCCTGATCGCTGAGGTGATTCTGTACTCCGAGGGTTTCGAGTCCTCCAAGGGTCTTGCCCAGAAGATGGTACAGATGTACAAACTCTGCAGTGAACAGCTATCTCAACAGGACCATTACGACTTCGGTATGCGGGCCGTGAAATCTGTGCTCGTCATGGCCGGAGCCCTGAAGAGACAGAACCCAGACAAGAACGAAGACGTGGTGTTGATCAGAGCTCTCAGAGACAGTAACCTGCCCAAGTTTCTGGCTCAGGATGCCGTGCTGTTCCAGGTAGGTTAACCTATTACCCCATAAATACTCCTTTTTACACCTTTAATTTATTCCTACACTGAAACAAATAAATCCACTTTGAGCAGTCATTAATATGAAGAGTAGAATTTTTTTTTACATCTTAGTATATGCTAGTTTAAAGCAGACTGAAAGTAAAGCAAACTGCTCCTAAAGGCGCATTCTGCTTTACTCTCAACCTGCTTTAAGTGGTCATCTATTTTCAATACTAGACACAGGCTATGGGATAATGGGTTAAGACAAACTGAACTCTATCAGGAGGACTGGTGGCATATACAGTGGAGAAGAAGTTGTTCTTTTCCAATTAACCCATTCCCCCATAGCCCGTTTCTAGTTTGGAAGACAGATGGCTACTTAAAGCTGGTTGAAAGCAAAGCAGAATATGCCTTAAGGCGCATTCTGCTTTACTTTCAGCCTGCTTTAAGCTACCATATACTAGGATAAAGAAATGTTTCATACAAGTGTTTGCTTTTGGGAAATAATAACATCCTCTCCACTAGAGAGTCAATTTTAGTATAGGAAGGGGGTTAACCCTTAGCCCGCCAGATAAATTGTCGTCTGCTATATTTCTCGTCTGCTTCAAGTTTCAAAGTGCTTCAAAGTTGCTCAAAATTGCTGAAAATGTTGTCCCAGTGTCAAACAGCTTGGATCCGGATGAGACGCCGAGTTACTCGGCGTCTCATCCGGATCCAAGCTGTTTGCATATGGAGCTATAGTCGTGACTGGCAGGCTAAGGGTTAAATTAAGATCAACCTCTTACATGTACATGTTGGTCTAACAATATGGCATAATGAAATGCTTCGAAATTTGACTGTTAAAATGAGGATAAGCTTGAATTAAGCAAGTTTAGAGCTATCTCGGTTCTACAGTAAATGTAATTTATCTGTCTTTTGTTTCAGGCTATCTTGCAGGATCTTTTCCCTGGAGTGACAATTCCCGAACACGACTATGGTCAGCTCCAGGAAGAAATAGAGGCAGTGATTGCCAGTAAGAATCTGGTTGTCTTGCCAACACAGGTCAAAAAGGTCATTCAGTTTTACGAGACACTGGAGGTCAGACACGGTGTCATGTTGGTGGGACCAACTGGCGGAGGAAAGACAACAATTTATCAGGTGTGTTTTTGATTTAGAGTGGACCCAGCCATTTTTCTCAAGAGGTGTTCCAACCAAGAAGATTAAAAATATAGTAGAAGACTTTATTCTCTACGAATAAACATGTGTATGTTAAAAACATAATTTTAACTACAAACAGTTTTGGAGCCAGATTTTTGCAGCCAATATCTTTCAAGAAAATGTTTACTATATTTGTTTAAGCAAGGCAGAATAATGTGTTCTCTACTGTTCATCATAAATTCAGAGTTTCTTTCTTCTTTTCTGTAGTTCTTTTTTATACTCTTTGCCATACTTGAAATATTTTGGGGACAAACCCAGTGAGAGTTTATGTAAAATTGTCATTTCATTTAAAAAATGGGTGCCTCCGTGGCCTAGTGGTATAGTCACTGTGACTTACGTCACTAAGCTCCTCACCGCTGTGAGTTCGAATCCAAGTACGGTTGTTCAGATTTTTAATGTGGGGGAAACCTTCCAGCTGGCTTGCGGAAGGTTGGTGGTTCTACCCAGTTGCTGATTTGTACCTGAAACAGTGCATAAAGGGCTTCTGGGGTCTTTCTCCAATTAGCTGGACGTCGCAATATGACTGAAATACTGTTAAAAGCGACGTAAAATCATAAAATAAAAAAAAAAATCAAATAAAAATTTCCATTTTAAAATTAGCATGAAATTCTTGTTTTCTCTATCGAAGAGTCTTGCTGAAGTATGTGGGAACTTGCATGAGAAAGGTGTAATAAAGGAGTTCTATCAGCCGGTCCACACCTATATCATGAACCCCAAGGCTATCACCATGGAGGAGCTGTATGGTGGGGTGAACAAACTCACTCTGGAGTGGAGTGACGGCCTCATGGGTCTCACAGTCAGGCATTGTGTACAGGTATGGTCCTTTGAAATCCTCCTGTTAAAACACTAAAAATTGGGACACCAGGGCTCCAGATAAGAGGGAGTAAACTGCACAAATCTAATTTTTTTCTCACTTTTTTAGCATCAAATCCTATGGTGTTACTACTCATTAGAATCGTCTCTTTGAGACGATTTTAATGAGTAGTGACACCATAGGGTTTAAAGTAGAAATAAAGATTTTACTTTTTGAAATACTCCCCTTATCTGGAGCCCTGGGACACCCTGTAGAACTGCTGTAATGATCCTAGATATTGGGACACGCTGTGCAAATGCTGTAACTATCATAACATTTGGGATACCATGTGTTGCGGCTGTAATATCTTAAAACTATTGCAAGGTATTTTTTTCCAAAATGTGCAAACTGAATGGTAAACAGCGTAGACCCTGATCAGACTGCTCCCTCAGGAGCAGTCTGATCAGGGTCCACACTGTTTGCTCAGGCCTGTCTGTCTCTTTACTTAGGGCCATGTCTGTCCCAATACTTAGGTGCATCACAGTAGTTTCTACTGGCTTAAATAAATAATACAAGAACTTTAAACAAGGCTCCTTGTAAGGTTGAGTAAACTTTAACTTTCAAACATATTCTTCTATTTCTTTCAAAAATCCCTATGATGTGATTACAGTACTCATTAGAATCATGTCTTCAAGATGATTCTAATAAGTTGTCACATCATAGCATTTGATGAAGAATTTAGAAATAAGATATTAAGATGTTCGTATCTAAAATACTTGTCTTATCTGGAGCTCTGTTTAAAATGATAATTGTAATTAACATTAATTCACTAATTATATCTGAATCACAACAACAGCTACTACTACTACTACTACTACTACTACTACTACTACTACCGCTTTTATAACTATTAATGAACATAACAACAGAAGATATTTATAACCCTTTTCACTCATAGCTTGTTTTCAGTTTTGAAGACAGATGGTTGCTTAAAGCAGGCACATTTTGCTTTACTTTAAGCCTACTTTAAGCTACCATCTGCTTTGACATAGAATGTATTTCTAATGATGCATATTTATGACTTTATAAATTGGAATTATTTTTTTTAGTAAATAAATAAATTAATGGTGTAAAGACACATATTTGTTGAGTTATGAGGTTAACTTTGATGGAGAGGGTTAATCAATTTTATATCCTGTTCTAATATTCCAAATGTTAACAGGTTTTGTTAAAAGACTGAGACCCTAATTTTACCCCTAAATTCAGAAATGTACGATGAGCTACATGTATAAGAGCATGCTATATTTTCAAACATTTTAAATTAGGGTCTCAAACTTTAACTGGTTGTCTGGCCTCGAGATTATAAAGCATTTGAATTGAGTCTTGTTTTGTTCTCAAGCATTTGATTGGTCAGATTTGAGCCTAGGCTCAAATCTGACCAATCAAATGTTTGAGAACGACTTTAGACTCAATTCAAAAGTGTTATAACCTTGGACCCTGTTCTTATTAACTAAATGTATTGCAAGAAAATAATATCAATATTTACAGTAAAGTCTATGTTATGCAGCCACTAGATATAAGATAAAATTAAAGGCTTATAAGTAGGAAACAGCATACCCCCCTTTACTCCATAGCGTGTTTCTACTTTTGAAGACAGGTTATCACTTAAAGCAGGTTGAAAGTAAAGCAGAATGTGCCTAAGGCACATTCTGCTTAAAAAATACTTTCAGCCTTCTTTAAGCTACCATCTGCTAGGAAATAGAAACTAGCTCTTATGGTACACGTTTATGACTGAATTAATTGGAACTATTTTCTCCAGTGAAGGAAAAAATAAAATGTGCTAAAAGGGGCTTCTATGGAAGAAAGGGTTAATACAGGATTAAAGTAATGCAAACTCTCCTATAGAAGCTCTTTGCATTACTTTAATCCTGCATTAGGCAGTATTCTAAGCAGAGTCTGTTTGTGTTTCTTATCATGGGACCAGCTTAATGTAGGACACTGTTAATTCAAATAAAGCATTGTTTTTGTATTGCAATTCAGTCTTTGTCTTCATTTGTTCAGACCACTTGCCCAAAGCTGACAAAACTGCATTTTTCACTGTAATATGCCCACTTGTCCTGGGCAAGTGAGTTAGGTGTCATGGGCAAGTGAGTTAGCTGTCACAGGCAAGTGGGTTAGTTGTCCTGGGCAAGTGGGTTAGATATCCCAGGCATGTGGGTTAGTTGTTCTGGGCAAGTTGATTAGGTGTCCCTAGCAATTGGGTTAGATGTCCCAGACAAGCGGGTAAGTTGTCCTGGGCAAGTGGGTTAGATGTCCCAAGTAAGTGGATTAGTTGTCCTGGGCAAGATGATCAGTTGTCCTGGGCAAGAGGGTTAGATGTCCTGAGCAAGTGGGTTAGGACAAAGACTGGCAATTAGCAGTATTCTGTTGTTGGAGATTGCTATATTTATTTATTGAGATGCTGCTGTACACAGATTTTACTTGTAAACTGTTAATTGTGTCATGCATGCTTCATTGTGACTTATTAATTCTGTTATCCCCTGTATAGATGGCCAAGGTTTGATATGCATCCGTTACTATATATAGCACCAGAGCTCTAGATAATGGGAGTATTTCAAAAAAACTAAATCTTTATTTCTGCATTAAACCCTTTGGTGTTACTACTCATTAGAATCGTCTCTTGGAGACGATTCTAATGAGTAGTTACACCATAGGGTTTGGTGTTAAAATGAGTGAGAAATTGTAGGATTTAAGTTTACTCCCTCTAATCTGGAGCCCTGTAGCACCATGGGTGGGATGGTATATGCATATAACGCATTTATAAATGATACAGTAGAATCTCTGAAAATCCAACCCTGAACAATTTGAATTGTAAAGATAACAATATTCCAGATAGGGAATTGAAATTGATCTAGTATATTAAATTACAAATTGCTATTTTCTAATATTTTTTACCTCTATTGGCATTTATCAGGTTGAAAGAAAAGACAAATTAAGGTGCATTCGCAGACTTTCTCTCAGCCCTCTAAGCTGTCATATTCTAGGATTTAGAAAATATTGCTGATGATACATATTCATGACTGTATAATGTGAAACTTTTTTTTAATTGGAGGAATAAAAAGGCTTGTTAATGGGGTAATGGGTAAAAGATTGGTGAACTGCTTAGGTAGGATTATGTTTTTTCAATGGACTGAGACTTTGGGTTTTCAGGGGTTTGGTTTGCGGAGGTTGTACTGTATAAATTAAACTAGTATAGCACTTGGTGAATCATTGAAGGATTGTATACTCTAAGTCTCTATTCTCATAGCTCTAGATCAGTGATGATTTCAAATACTAAATTCCTTATATCTGACTTAAATCCAATGTTGTGACTACTCATTTGAATTGTCTCTTTAAGATGATTCTAATGAGTAGTAACAAGACAGAGTTTAGAGAAATGCTTTAGGAATTTCTTGATAATGTTTGAATTTGATTCCTCTCATCTAGAGCAATACAGTATCTTTAAATTCTTACACTTTATTCCTTCACTGACCTTGACATCATTTGCATTAACTCATTATCCCCTGAAACTTCCAGTGGAAAATTCCAGTTTGCAATAAAGGATGGTCCATTTTAGACTATTTAGGGTTGTTTTTTGTAATAAATTGAAAAATGACAAACAGTGAAGTCCCTGATCAGAGGGCTCCTGCAGGAGCCCTCTGATCAGGGACTTCACTGTTTGCATAGGACAAGTGTACTCTTCATAGGTAAACAATTGGTAAACGACGCATATATGCGTCACTAGGGCTCAATGAGTTAAACAATTCTTGTCTGTTTTTGTACTTCAGATTTAAATTTCAAGTAAATTGACAAGACTTAATGTCTTGATGAGCAGTATCCTAAAGAATGTCAAACAGTTTGGATCCTGATCAGACTCTGCATTATGTGGCCTCTGATTAGGATCCAAACTATTTGCAAAACATGATTGTCCTAAGGCTAAGGCAGTGAAGTGAAAACACATCTTTCTTAGCATGGTCTCTGAGGTATATACAAAATATGGTAGATCTTTGCATGTACATGTAATTAGAAATATAATCATATGTAAGCCATAATCAGTATGGACTCCTTAGTGATGCCTGAGGCATTCATGTGTATCTAACTATACTGATGTATTTCTTCTGTTTGATTTCTGCATTGAATCTGTAGATGGAAGTAAGAGAATTATATATAGCTGTTGTCTGTCAGTCTGTCCATCTGTCTTTGTGTTTTGTTCTCAGCTCTAAATGACCGTCTAAATGTGTTGATGGGCCGTAAAACACCATTCAACCATTTATTCATTTGTGTTTGTTCAGACTCCAAGGTTATGAAGCTTTTGAGTTTAGTCTGAGTTTGTTCTCAAGCATTTGATTGGTCTGACCAATCAACTGCTTGAGATTGACTTTAGACTCAATTTAAAAGCTTTATAATCCTGGATTCAGGCTCCAAGATAAGAGAGGGTATTTCCAAAGTTTTCTCCTTTAACTCTTTTTGTATGTCTAAGCAGCGGAATGGTGATTATCTGTGCAAACAGTTTGAATCCTGATGAGATGCCGCATAATGCGGCATCTCATCAGGATCCAAATTGTTTGACGCTCTGATCATGTTTTGAAAAGAAATTTTGAAAAATCCTTTTTTTAGAACAGTAGCAGACAACAATAATTGTTTTTGAAGACGAAAAAATTACTCAGTATGCAAAGAGTTAATATTTCCACCAAAGCCTATGCTGTGACTGCTCATTAGAATTATCTCAAAGTGATGATTCTAATGAGTGGTGACAACATTGGGTTTAATTGAGATGCAAGGAAGTTAGTATTTTGAATACCCATCTAATCCTTATTTGGAACTCTGCCTTGTAAGAAAGGCTGAAAGTATGTCATCAACATTGTATGAGCAGCTTATTGGTACAAGACAAAATACCTTCCTATTTTGCAAACAGTATAGATCTAGATTAGTCAACAGCTTTATTGTACTGATCAGGGTCCAAGGTTATAAAGAGTTTTAGTTGAGTTTGAGATTGTGCTCATTCATTTGATTTGTAGATTTGGGCAAAAACTCAAATTTGACCAATCAAATGCTTGAGAATGATGCCAGAGAGGCCGGCTGGCTACAAATTTTGGTCCTATCTTATTAGTGGTCCTCAGCCTTAATTTTTTTTATCAGAGATGTATTCCTTAAAGCCCTTAAAGCTGTCTCATTTACATATTCCTAATATCTGTGTTGTGCATTGGCATTTCAGCATGTTGTGAATAGTGAATTTGCATGTTGTATATTTGGATATTAATTAGCATGTTGTATGTATATTGGGAAACTAGCATGTTGGTGTATATGGATTTATGTATGTTGTATTGGGTAACTAGCATGTTGTGTATTGGGATTTATGTATGTTGTGTATTGCATGCACTCTTTAAAACTTTCTTTTTGGGGCCTCTCAAATCTCTCATTTTATAACCTTTGATGGCTGCAATATTGTCTGCATGACAGTTGTTATCTGCAACTTGTTTTAAAGTTCAAATTGTGTTGAACACCATTTTATCTTAAGAAATCAAAACAAGATATTCAAACAGTTTCAATCCTGATCAGACTTTGCAGTTAGCTTTAGCTTTTGTTCTAAAATAAAAGTATAAGTCTGCCAAACAAGTTAGCTTTAGCTTTTGTTCTAAAATAAAAGTATAAGTCTGTCGAACAGCTAACAATCTGCTTTACAGTTTTTATATTAAATTAATGTAGGAACTGACCATTACTTTATTGTCATTATAATCATACATGTGATATCTCCCGATTTGGTCGGGAGCTCCCGAAAATAGACCTCTACTCATGATCTCCCGGTCGGGAGACGAAATCTCCCGATATTTCATTTAACCAGGTTCATTTTTTTTCAATATGAACTTTTATATCATTTATCTCGTTCGCCGACTCTAAAATCTTAAAATTGACTTCAGAGTTCTCTGGCTAATCCCTACACACGCGTATCGCCAAACGCTAGTGATGTGTGTAAACGCATTACGTAATCGTCGATAAGTTTGTTAGTGTAGCACTATTATGACAGGCTGAGTCATAACAAGTTTTACCACACGCGCCGAGTACCGGTAGATCTAATTGGTTATCAAAAAAGTGATTGACAGGTTCACTCCGAATCGGAGACTTTAACAACGACAATTTCTAAAAGCAGTGATGCGAAGGCTATGTCCCCGATACGGACCGGATTAAAATCAGACAATTCTCCGTAAGTTCTGGACAAACACACCTTTTAGATGAAGCTAATCAAAATTAACATTTAGGAATTGATTCCCACCACAAAATACTTTGAATATTCACGTAACAGAAAAATACTTCGAAAATTTTACCGTTACAAAATGACGGGGCGCCTTAATATTTGCTATGAGAATTGCGTATATTTTGTTTGTCTAAAAAGTATTCCAAGCGTCGTTTTCTAACACTCAATTAAAATTAAACATTGGATCTAAATTCTTCTGTTTGTTAGATACGATTTGTGCAAATGTATGTTTATTAAGTTAGATTATTTGACGAATTACGCTCGTAAAATTGATTTGCAATCAGTTTTCGCGGTAGAAATTTTAGACGCGTTACTTCGTTGTTAGAACCACGCCCATTTTATGGTGCTAGTAAATGTCGCCTGCAGATTTTGTCGTCTGCAACAATAGTGAATACTCTGAATTAATTTATGTGCATTTTCTTTCAGAAAATATCAGTGTCAAACAGTTTGTATCTAGATGAGATGATGCGGCGTCTCATCTGGATCCATACTGTTTGCAAAATTAATAACAAATTGTTAAGTTGCTAACTGATCTACTCCATAGATAGAAATCTAGAACATTTGAACTAATTCATTCATTCTCTCAAGAAAATAGATATAGTTCCACTTTATCTTTACTAGTCATGAATAATATAAGAACCATAATAGGAAATAGTTCTTATATCCTAGCAGATTGTACAGCCGAGGCTCATAAGTCTTTCCCCAAAATGGCGGCCGTTTTGTTCTCTACTCTAAGCACATGCAAACTTTAAACATCAACCAACTCAAAACGGCAACTCCAACTTACCTGAAACTTTCAGTATTTTGAAATAGACCCGTTTTCTTTCAGAATATGCCGAATTCTTTTTGGAATACTCTCATAAAGTGATTGTACATATGCATGATTGTAACGATCCCAAATGCCATGAACATGTCTGATAAGCTCATCCTTAATTTTGATATTCACTGCACGCTTGCACAAGTTAGTTTTCAAAGATTTCCACATATTTTTTATTGTATTCAAGTCTGGGTTTTAGGCTGGTCGAACCATTGTCGGGATATTATCGTTCCTTGACCATTCGATGGTGAGTCTAGATTTATGCTGAGTAGCATAGTGATCATGGGCATTGTAGAGCTTATTTGAGAGCTTTTTAGCAATAAATGGCCACAAATGTGTGTCTAGAGTTTCAATATGTTTCTCGGAATTGATTTTACCATCAACTGGTGTCAGGGTTCCATCTCCATCATATGTTAAACAGCCCCTGAACACAACAGATGCTTTGTAATATGGAGTGGGGTCTGCATGGTTTTCCGTGGTCTCCCATACCCTCTCACTTCGGATCTTGTTTTCGGAGCTCCCTTACTCTCGAAATCTCTTTATAAAATTTGAATTAGTAGATCTATCGATGTTTTCCGATTGTGAAACTTTGTGAGTACTTTGAGAGTCCTTATTTAGATAAAGGATAGCGTTTTTTCTGCTAGTGTGTCAA
Source organism: Gari tellinella (assembly GCA_922989275.2). Classification (NCBI taxonomy): domain Eukaryota; kingdom Metazoa; phylum Mollusca; class Bivalvia; order Cardiida; family Psammobiidae; genus Gari; species Gari tellinella. The sequence continues at coordinate 11,829,843 of OV277874.1, read as the reverse complement.
CTCCTTGCGTTTCACACTTGATATGTTACGAAGCAGACGATCGAAACAAATCAATATTATTTGTTTACAAAAAATGAAGAAATTATCGGTGCTATCATGAAATTCACTGTGTTAAAATTTCTATCTTCCTAGTAATTAAATCGCGGCGCTATTAAAGTTTTTCTAACGCGGCCATATGCGGTACCGATATCGGCGCCATGTTTTGGGGAAAGACTTATGACCCTCGGCTGTAGATCTAGCTTAAAGCAGGCTTAAACTTTTGCTGAAGCAGAATGCTCCTGAAGAGTATTCTGCTTTACTTTCAGCCAGGTTTACACAACCATCCTTCTGCAGTACTAAAATACTAGAATAATAGGCCCATGTCAGTATTATAAGAACTATATCTCTGGGTGAAAATTGTCTCTGTCTTAGTGGTCTATAGACTTCTTTATTCACTTATTTATAAAAAAAAAAAAAAGCAATTAGATCTAGTAATTAACTTATGAAAAAATATAAAATTATTGGAATTTCATCGTCTGCGCCAAGTTTTGTCGCGAAAAAAGTGTCGCGAAAAAAGCTCCCTATTTGGCACCCCAATCTCCCTATTAAAATTTCCAAATCTCCCTATTTGGGTCCAAGAAAATATCACATGTATGATTATAATAGGCTAGATGATTCTACTCATCCTTAACAGTGTACCTTTGAAGAGTACACTTGTCCTATGAAAGTTGTTAGAACAATGGGTTAAGATTCCCTTAGCAGTAACATGTGTTGCGAATAGTACTACATAATTCAGTCAAAACTTTGGAAACTAATAAAATTAGTACAATGTTTACATGTTAGTTTAAACATATTTTATTTCGTAATAATGTACACAGTCATAAGTTACATACAATACAAATGAAAAAGGATTTGACCTAAAGCACTGCTGCTTATTATGATAATCTCCCCAGGCAATATAGTAAATATTCTTAATGACAGATATTACCATATACAAGATGGATAATTAGTAGTCTCTTTTGTATTTCGAGTTACTTCAGTTTATCCGAAGTAAAAAGCAGCAAAAACACACTGTTTTGAGTGTTTTGAGAAAATAAATATGATGTTCATTGTCTTTTAAGAGCAAATGTTCCTAAACGAGCCTTAGAAATGGTATTAATAACATTTTCTCACACTCGTTTAGGAACATTACTTTTTATCTTAATAATCAAGACAACTCGCCACAGATCTTCTATATCAGATATTGTCATGTTTTAGGACACGTCTGTTGACCATCAATGGGTTGTATGTGATGGCCCTGTGGATGCCTTGTGGATTGAGAACATGAATACCGTGCTTGATGACAACAAGATGTTGTGTCTGGCTAACAGTGAGAGAATCAAGTTCACACCCTACATCCATATGTTGTTTGAGGTCCAGGACCTGGCTGTAGCCTCTCCAGCCACTGTCAGCAGGTACGATAGATTATCAACATCAACATCATCATCATCATCATTATTAATACCATCATTATCATCATCATTATTGTCATCATCATCAATATCTTCATTATCATCATCATCTTCATTATCATCATCATTATTATCATCATCATCTTCATTATCATCATCATTATTATCATCATCATCATCATAATCATCATCATCATCATTGTTTATCTCAATTTTTAGCTCACCTGTACAAAGTATGAGACTTATGCTATGCTAAGCCCCGTGCATTGTTTTAAACAGCATTAACAATTTTAACCCTTTGCCTGCTGGTTGCAACTGCACTGTCTTTGCAAACAGTTTGGATCCAGATCAGACGCCTCGTAAAGCGGCGTTTAATCTGGATCCAAACTGTCGAGTTCACACTGTACATCCACATGTTGTTTGAGGTCCAGTACCTGGCTGTAGCCTCTCCTGCCACTGTCAGCAGGTACGCAAGATTGTCTCACTTCATCATCATCATTTTCATCATCATCATAATCGTCATCATAATTTTCATCATTATCATCATCATTATCATCTTCTTCATCATTATCATCATTATTATCATCATCATTATCATCATCATTATCATCATCACCATCATCTTCATTATCATCATCTTCTTCATCATCATCAATATCAAATTCATCATCTTCTTCTTCTTCATTATTATCATTATCATCATCATCTTCTTTATCATCATCATCACCACTCAGTTTTGTTTATCTCATTTTTAGCTCACTGTGCAAAGTACAAGACTTATGCTATGCTAAGCTCTGGCATTGTTGTGAACAGCGTTAACACTTTTAAGAAAATGCTCATACCTTGAACTCAGAGCTCGATTTTGGGTATAGAAATGTGCAACATTTAGGTGTTGAAAATGCTTATAACTACTCTGTCCCTTGAGGTATTGCTTTCATTTGATGCTGAAATGAGTGAGAAAATGTTGGATTTGTTCAATTTACTCCTTCTTATATGGAGCCCTGTTATACACCTCTTTTCTTTTTTTTCCTATCCAGATGTGGTATGGTGTATGTAGATGCTGAAGAGTTAAAATGGATGCCATATGTACACAAGTGGATGCACAAGTGGAGTAGTAAGCTGAAGGATGAGGTTAAGACCTACATCCTAGAGCTGTTTGAACGCTATGTGGAGAACGGTCTCCGCTTCGTTGCTAGAAACTGTCAGCAGACCATGAACCAGGTATGGTATATCCAAGAATATGATTACCAGTCAAACTCAAGCTTGCTTTGTAACCCTTTCCCAGATAGAGTCTTTTCGGTATTTTAACCGATTACCCCATAAATATGCTGCTTTACGCCTTTAATTTATTCCTTCATAGAAGAATATAGTTCCAATTTATAAAGTCGTGATTATGAAAAATAAGAAAAAGTTTCTGTAACTTAAAAATTAAAGCTTAACCCATTACCCCATAGCCTGATTCTAGTTTTTGAAAATAGGTGTCCACATAAAGCAGGTTGAAAGTAAAGCAGAATGCTCCTTAAGGCGCATTCTGCTTTACTTTCAACATACTTTAAGCTATCATCTGCTTAAATATAGAAAAATAGTTCTTATCATACATATTCACAACTGTATAAATTGGAACTATTTTCCTCAGTGGAGGAATAAATTAAAGGCGTTAAAAGGCATATTTATGGGGTAATGGGTTAAAGCATTCTGCTTTACTTTCAGCCTGCTTTAAGTGATCACCTGTTTTCAAGCTAGAAAAAGGCTATGGGATAACGGGTTAAGACAGATGGTTGCAAAAAGCAAGCTGAAAGTAAAGCAGAATGTTCCTTAAGGAGCATTCTGCTTTACTTTCAGCCTGCTTTTAGTTACCATCTGCTAGGATTTAGGAAACATTTCTTACAGTGCATATAAATTCATGACTATATAGTGGGCCTATTTTTTTCAGTGTAAAAAGGTGTAATTATTGAGTAATGGGTTAAAACTGGTTGCCATCATTAAAGATGACATCATAACTTCATCATTATCTGAACATTTGTACATGATGCACATTATTTGTGATATAGAATTACTTTTTGATGTTGAACACACAACTTTTGTGTGAACAGAGCACTATATAAATCTGGTATAATAAATAATAATAATATTTTAATGGGGTCACCAACTGCAATGTATGAAAAAAACTACTGCTTTCATGTGATGTCCCTTAACCAGTCAGATAGATTATAAGAAAATTGAAGTCAAAGGTTAACCCATTACCACATGGCCTGTTTCAAGTTTGGAAAATAGGTGACTACTTAAAGCTGCTTGAAAGTAAAGCAGAATGCGCCTTACGGCACATTCTGATTTACTTTCATCCTGCTTTAAAGGGACTCGCAACCGGATGGTGTACTTGTCAAAATAAAATAAAATACTCAAATAAAAGCAAATTTGTGGCATTATTTGGCTTCTGACATTAAAAAAATATGATCAGTCCAAAAAAAGTCTCAAGAATCGGCACCGAATCTTAGTTTTTTAAGATATTTTCCATCGTTTTTCTATAGCGTTAGCTAACGGTATAGTTGTTGTTGTTGCTTCTCTACACGGGCTCAGACATAAACCCGAGACGAATAAAGTAGTAAAAGTACTATCGATCGCTGCTAGTGAAGTACGTTAATTCGCTACTATAGTTATAGAGAGCGCTGGTAGCCGAGGTAGTATAGGAGCTTCCTCATTTTTTCACGTTTCTCTCCGCATGGAGGGTCACGGGTTCGAATCCCACCAGGGCTTCTTCTTTTTTTTTTTTTGAAATGGATTTTTTAACAGAATTTATTATCCTAAACTAAATCTTACCCATTTATATAAGCATTTGACATATATTTACAAATTACTATTTTTAATGCTAAATCCGGTTGCGAGCCTCTTTAAGCTACCACCTGCTAGGATAAAGGAAATATTCCTTATGATACATATTCTTGACTGTTTAAATTGGAGCTAATTTCTTCAGCGGAGGTAGAAGAAACTGAATGCGCTAAAAAGGGCTTCTATTGGGGAAGGGTTAAACTCAAAAACATAATTATAACACTTTTTCCACAGGTTGACATTGCCAAGGTAGAGATGTTATGTAAGCTAATGGAGTCGCTCCTGTTCTGTCGTGGAGGCCCAGACTTTAGCATGGATCCAAACAAGCTCAACATCCTGATCTGTACTACCTTTGTCTTCTGTTATCTCTGGTCTATTGGTGGAAACATAGCTGAGACCAACTGGGATGCCTTTGATACGTTTATGAGGAACACATTTGATGACAACGGTGACGCTAAGGTAAGAGTCCTACAAAAATTATTAAAATCTCCCATCTCCCATCTGGTGCCAGTTTTATGACAAAAAATAGTCGTAAGTCAGATTCTAACAAATTTTAAAATCACCTGTACCTATCTGGGGCCCGTTTTATGAAACATATGATAAAAAAAGTTGTAAGTCTGATTTTAAAATTATCAATAATTATTTATTTCTCCATCTAATCCTGTCTAATGACATCTCTTTGGAATCGTCTTTTCAGGTGACAGCTTAAAGCAAGGTGAACATAAAACAGAATCTTCTAAAGGAGCTTTCTGTTTTATGTCCCCTTTGCTTTAAGCAGCCACCTGCCGTAATAACATAATAATTAATACAATATAATGGTCAGAATAGAGAGGTTTTACTGTATTGGGACAAGAGTTAATATCAGGGCTACCATAAGTTGCTCATAGAAATCCTAAGATTTCCCAATTGTCAAGCGCGATTTAATATAATAATGGTTTAACCCTTTGAACCCTAGTCCCGCATATAGGCGTCCTTTTCAAACAGTGTACATGTGAAAAGTACACTTGTCCTATGCAAACAGTGAAGACCCAGATCAGAGGGCTCAGAAAGGAGCCCTCTGATCAGGGTCTTCACTGTTTGTCATAATTCCAAACATTGACAAAAACAACCCTTAAATGTCCGGAATGGACTAGACTAAAATGGAAACTGGAATTGTCCATTTAAAGTTTTAGGGAGTAAAGAGTTAAGCATATATTCTATTTCAGATGTTGTATATGAACATAATACATTCCACATAATTTATCAGATCAGACGCCGCGTAATGCGGCGTCTGATCTGGATCTTAACTGTTTGAAATCCATGTTTCCTAAGTAAAATACGCATAAGATTTCAAATTTTAAAAGTAAGAGCAAAAATCCGAAGATTTTGGAAAAAAATCTGTAGGTCAGGAGAAATTAAGAAAAATCTGAAGATTTCAGAAAAATCCAGAAAAATCTGAAGAAATGGCAGCCATGTAATATTATTTATATGTATTCTTTTTCACACAGCTTCCAGCAAGTGGAGATCTGTGGAGCTGTTATGTCGACTTTGAGACCAAGCGTATGGATATGTGGGAGAAAATAGTTCCACCCTTCAAGTACAACCGTGAGGTTCCCTTCTTTGAGATGCTGGTACCCACTGTTGACACAGTCAGGTTTGGTTACCTGCTTGAGAAACTTCTGGCTGTCCGGTTCTCGGTCCTGTATACTGGAGGCACTGGTGTAGGAAAGGTAGGTCAAGGTTCTTTTTTGAGTGTCCCTTTAACCTATTACACCTATTTATGCCTTTGATAAATTTCTCCACTGAAAAAATAGTTCCTTTTGATACAGTTATGAAAATGCACCATAAAAAATACTCCCTTTATCCTTGCAGATTGTAGCTTGTAGCAGACTGAAAGTAAAGCAGAATGTGCCTTTAGGCACATTCAGCTTTACTTTCAACCTGCTACAAGCTGTCACCTTTCTTCAAAACAGGATATGGGGTAATGGGTTAAACTAAGTTTTTCACGTTTCAAATTAAAAATGTGCAGTTTTTTGTCAGTTTTTTATCAGATGACAATCGATTGATTGACACTTGGCCATATGTCAATTCTTAGGAATTTCTCTCTTCTTGACCATAGAAAGTTTTCAAGATTTTTTAATGTTTTTCAGGACTCCAGATATTAAGGGGAATATTTCAAAAGCTATATTTTTTATTTCTGTATTAAACTCTGTGGTTTTAAAATCATAAGATTTGGTGCTGAAATGGTGTCAGGGAAAATGTTGGATTTGTTTTATTTATCCCGCTTATCTGGAGCCCTGGCTTTTGTTACAGTCTATGCTTGCCCAAGGCTTACTTTTTGACCGACCATAGAGAGTTCAAGATTTGTCCCTGTTTTTGTTGATTACAGTACTTTCAGTGCTTTGATTGTTTATTACAGTCTGTGATTGCCCGAGGCTTACTGATGGGTATATCAGACAGGGCCAACTACGTACCCTACTTCATCAACTTCTCCGCTCAGACCTCTAGTAAACGTACCCAGGAAATGATTGAAAGCAAGCTAGAGAAGAAGAGAAAGACAGTTTTAGGTAAGTCTGAGATAAACTGTTATGTATGAAGTTATAGTTAGAACATATTAAGTTAAATCTTAATGGTTAAGAAGGGGCGGAGCGAGTTCAGCGAGCGAGCCCCTTCTAAGCTATTAAGACTTCACTGAATATGTTCTAACTAATTTAGAATATAACCTTTATTTTGATTGGTCTCTTCCAACGTTTCTAGTAAACCTCGCTTATTCTAGTTGTAAGATCGCCTAATATGACAGTGTTTACAACTAGTTGCTGCGAGGCGGAGTTTTCTATCGCGGGTGCAAACACTACGCGATGTCGAAAAACAACACAATTCTTAAAAATTAAGTGCCATACTTAATGGGTTGCAAAAGGCAGTTTGATATGTTAAAAATATAGGTTATATTCTAACAGGATTTATTAACCTTTTCTTCCCCATAAAATTTCTTTCTTCGGCTCTTAATGACCACCTTGTGTCTATGGGTCGTATAACACCGTTCATTCATCCATACTTCCCAATAACCCAATAGTGCAGACCTTGATTGGACAGCTTCTTCAGAAGCTATTTGATCTGGGTCTGCACAGTTTTCAAAAAGTTTAAAAATATATAATAAGCAGGACAAGAGTTAACAATTTTTCCCATAGCTTGACTTAGCATTGAAGACATGGTTGCTTAAAGCAGGTTGGAAATAAAGCAGAATGCTCCTTAAGGAGCATTCTGCTTTATTTACAGCCCGCTTTAAACTGCTATCTGCTAGAATATATGAAATAATTTCTTATGGTGCATGTTCATAACTGTATAAAGTGGAACTATTTTTATAGTGGATAAATAAATTAACCCATTACCCCATAATTACACCTTTAATGTATTCCTTCATGGAAGAAAATAGTTCCAATTTATACAGTGATGAATATAAATTTGACAAAAATATTTTCTAGCAGATGGTATGGTAAAGCAGTTTGAAAGTAAAGCAGAATGCACCTTAAAGTGCATTCTGCTTTACTTTCAACCAGCTTTAAGTGGCCTCCTAATATTCAAATTTTGAAACAGGCCAAAGTGTCATACCTATTAAGTAATGGGTTAATATGTATCCTACTTTTTCACCAGGTGCTCCTAGAGACAAGCGAGTAATTTTCTTCATTGATGACTTGAACATGCCCAAGCTAGACACATTTGGTTCCCAGCCTCCTATAGAGCTGCTCAGGCAGTACCAGGACTATGGAGGCTTCTATGATAGAGATGTGCTCTTCTGGAGAGAGATTCATGTAAGTACATTAAAGTTATTATCCTTTGAATGTCCTTTTCTGTATCTGCACCCTTCTCTCTGGGGCATCCTTTTAGCCAATAGATGAATGAAACTGATGTTAACAAACCAAACAAAACTTTGAATGCCAAGCATCTTTTTATGTCATGCACAACATAGATGGCAACATGATTTAGTCTGTCTGTATGGTTGTCTATTTTTGACCAATTGTACAGCTGTTATTGGGTTATATTCCCAATGTCAAAAGTATTGATTTTTTCCCCCTATTGCTAGAAAGAAAAAAAAATGAAAGAAAAGCTTCAAAATCTTGCAAAATTCTCTATTTTCACAGCAGACATCATTTCGTCATTTGCCAATGTTTGTCAGAACATGGTTTGTAAAGACTGATTCTTAAGAGACCTTCCTTGTGAAGCAGGACACCAATCATTTATTTGTCAAATAGTTAAATAGTACAATTAGTTTCATTTGTCGCCTATATTTTTTCTAAGCTTAGAATTTTCAAAAAGTTCTGTCAATATAATGTTAGCCTATCAAATAGATTAGATCGTGACAAGACACTGCGTTATGTGGCATCTCAACTGCATCTAAATTGATTGCAATGGTAATACTTTCACCATAAGTATGTAAAGAGTTAACCCATTACCTCTTAGCCTATTTCTTGCTTCGAAAACAGGTGACCACTTAAAGCAGGTTGAAAGTAAAGCAGAATGTGCCTTAAGGCACATTCTGCTTTACTTTCAGCCTGCTTTAAGCTACCATCTTCTAGGATATGGAAAATATTTCTTTTGGTACATATTCTTTGCTGTATAAACGGGAACTTTTTTCTTCAGTGGAGGAATAAGTAAGAGGCGTAAAAAGGCATTTTTAAGGGGTAATAGGTTAAACACAGAAACCATGATTAAATTGTTGAACTTCGCATCACCCCCTGGGTCCTTTAATCAAGGTTATATGGTATTCAGAATTGTTCATGTTTGTTTCAGGATGTGACACTTGCTGCAGCTTGTGCGCCCCCTGGTGGTGGCAGGAACAATGTGACACCCAGACTGATACGTCACTTCGCTATGCTGAGTATCCCGTCTCCCTCAGAACACAGTCTCAAACATATGTTTATGGTAGGTACAATCTGTCTTATTTATAGCGAGTCTTGGTTACCTCAAGTATGATTGTTATTTGGAAACAGTTTGGATCCTGGTCAGACGCCGCATCATTGATGATATTACTTTTAAAGTCAATTTACTTAACCCTTTCCCCAATAGCAGCGACTTTTAGCGCATTTAATTTATTCCTCCGCTGCAGAAAATAGTTCCAAATCATACAGTCATGAATATAATTCATCAGAATTATTTTCAGTTTCCTTGCAGATTATAGCTTAAAGCAGGCTGAAAGTTAAGCAGAATGTGCCTTAAGGCACATTCTGCTTTACTTTCAACCTGCTTTAAGTAGCCACCTATCTTCAAAACTAGAAATGGGCTATCAGGTAAAAGTTTAAGAACTTAAAGTAGATGACAATTGTCTAAATAGAGGATATTGCATGAGTGTTCATTATTTATCATTTTTAATAAACGAGTTGACTAAAATAATATGACGCGAGCCTTGGCGAGCGTCATATTCATTTTAGTCAACGAGTTTATTAAAAATGATAAATAATGAACACGAATTTGATATTCTATTTATCACATTACAAGTTCAAGCACCTATTAAATTGATTTGAAGCCGTGGTTTGTAGACCCTCCGCTATATAGATTTTCCGCCAAACGTTACGTTGTTTACGTTAACGTCATAGTAAATGACGTCATTTGGCACCCCGCTACATGCAGCGCTTATGGACGAACAAGTTAGGCCGGAGCCCAAAAAACGATATTCTACTAGTGGATTACGATATTTATACAATCGCTTTATGCAACTCCCAGACCGCAAATTATGTGATAAAGCAGATGACGTCATAGCAGTGGAACGATTAGAAATTGAAAAAAATGTACGGGAACATATTGTATACAGTCAAAGATGTTTTAACTCTTTCCTCCCTGAAACTTTAAATGGACAATTTCCAGTTTCCAATTTAGTCTAGTCAATTTCTGACTTTTAAGGGTTGTTTTTGTCAATGTTTGGCATTATGACAAACAGTGAAGACCCTGATCAGAGGGCTCCTAGGAGCCCTCTGATCAGGGTCTTCACTGTTTGCATAGGACAAGTGTACTATTAACATGTACATTGTTTGTAAAGGACGCCTATATGCGGGACTAGGGTTCAAAGGGTTAAATGACCACATAATAAAAAAACTGTAGATAGTTGAATACAGCTGATGGCTTAATGCAGGTCAAAAGTAATGCAGAATGCTACTGCAGAATCTTTCTACATGACTTTTATCTTGTATTGGTTTTTAACCTTTTTCCCCATAGAAGCCCCTTTTGGCACTTATAACTTTTTCCTCCACTGAAGAAAATAGTTTCATTTTAGACATTCATACATGTTTTAAAAGAAATAGTTTCTTTACCCTTGCAGATGGTTGCTTAAAGCAGGCTTAAATTAAAACAGAATGTGCCTTATAATGGCGCATTCTGTTTTACTTTTAACCTACTTTAAGTGATCACCATAATCTTCAATACTAGAAATAAACTATAGGATAATGGGTTACAGGGCTGCCATAAGTTGACATGAAAAATCCTAAGATTTCCAAATTTGCATTTTTCAAGTGCGATTTTACGAATCGTACCTTTACCCTATAGCCCTTTTCTTGTTTTGTTGACATGCGACTACTAAAAGTAGGCTGAAAGAAAAGCAGAATGCGCCTTAGGGCGCATTCTGCTTTACTTTCAGCCTGCTTTAAGATACCATGTTGTGGAAAAAAATCCGAAGATTTGGGAAAAAACCAGAGAAATTGCAGCCCTGGGGTTAACATATTATTTAAGTAAGAAATTAATCCAATATTTAGCGGGCGCTTATTTTAATAAAAGTTTTACTTTACATAGTTAAATGCAGAAAGGTTTCAAGCTTTAGCCTCTTTTCTAGTGTAATTTTTACCTTACTTTCAGCAAATCCTGAATGGCTTCTTGATGGACTTCCCGACATCTGTGCGTCAGTGTTCGGAGCCTATTGTGTCAGCGGCTGTAGAGATCTATGGACGTATGAGTACTGACCTGCTACCTACCCCAGCCAAGTCTCACTATGTATTTAACCTCCGTGACTTGTCCAAGTGTATCCAAGGTAGGTAATCTGGGTCCCTGCTTCCAGAGCCAAACTTTAACCCACTACCCCATAAATATGCCTTTTTATGCCTCTAATTTATTCCTACACTGAATAAAATAGTTCCAATTTATACTGTCATGAACTTGTACTATAAGAAATATTTTCAATATCAGATAATACATGTAGCTTATTAGCAGGTTGAAGGTAAAGCTTAATTATCTTCATTATTTGAAAGTGGCTATGGGGTAATGGGTTAAGGACATTTTTCAAAGCTATTGTTGTCACTCCAGCGTCTGTTGTCTTCGTCTTTGTTAACGTAGTTGTTGTCCGAAATCTTAACACTGGCTATTATAAATCAGTGCTCCAGATAAGGTGAGTATTTCAAAAACTAAAATCTTCATTTCTGCATTTAACCCTAAGGTGTCACTACTCATTAGAATCGTCTCTTCGAGACAATTCTAATGAGTAGTAACACCATAGGATATGGTGCTGAAATGAGAAAAAATCAGTTAACTCCCTCTTATCTGGAGCCCTGATAAATGTCTTCGATTTCATCTACAACATTAACTTTTGGTATGCATGCTCATATTGATTAGTCCTATCAAAAGGTACCACCATATTTTGACTATCGACCTTGACCTTGACATTTGACCTATTTTTTCTGTAATACAATAAAACTTGTTGGTTGTAGTAGAGAGGTTTTACTGCACATGTATTTATTTTTCAAACACAGGTATTTTACAAGCTGATACTGGAGTAATCCGAGATAACAAACAGATGTTCCGACTCTTCTGTCACGAGTCTATGAGAGTCTTCCATGACCGTTTGATCAACAACGAAGACAAATCCTTCTTCTACGGGATGATGGCTGAAATGGCGGGAAAACATTTCTCAGAAGTAAGTCTCATTCTGATTAGACCAGTTGGTTTTGTGTCTCTGTAAGATATGTTTTTCAGCTGATTTAAACTTTCCCCCATAGCTTGTTTTCAGTATTAAAGTCAGATTGTTGTTTAAAGCACGCTGAAGGTAAAGCAGAATTCTCCTTAACCCATCACGCCATAGCCTGTTTCTAGTTTTGAAGACAAGTGACCACTTAAAGCAGGTTGAAAGTAAAGCAGAATGTGCAAAAAGGCGCATTCTGCATTACTTTCTGCCTGCTTTAAGCTACCATCTGCTAGGATATAGAAAATATTTCTTATGGTGCATATTCATGATTGTTTACTTTTTTTCTTCAAAGGAGGAATACATTATACAGTGGAGAATCTGTTATTCTTTCCTGTTTAAACGCAAACGTACGCAAACACAAAACACTAAAACGTTAAAAAGTACAACTTTTGGACAATTCTGATAGTTCATGTTTATCTTGGTGGCAAATAGTTTGGAGCCTGATCAGACGCCGGGTTACCCGGCGTCTGATCTGGCTCCAAACTGTTTGCACTGGAAATAATAGTTTTAGCGTAAACGCGTTTATTGGGAAAGAATAACAGATTCACCACTGTAGGAGCAAAATGGCGTATTTATATAGGGTTAAATGGGTAAAAGCATTGCTTAAATACAGATATGGATGATTTTCACATATATGGCTATGGTGGAAAGAGTTTTTGGTATGTTTTGTAACAAGATGTCTTGCATATATCACTTTACTTTAATGATTTTTATTTCAATTAATATTTGCTTGAAGCTTTACCCTTTCTCCCACAGCATGGTGTTTGAGTAAGATACAATAATTGCTTAAAGAAGACTGAAAGTAAAGCAGAAAGCTCCTGAAGGAGCTTTCTGCTTTACTTTCAGCCTGCTCTAAGCATCCACTTGTCAGGATGCAATGATAATTTCTAATAGTTCTTGAATTGGCATAGTAAAACGTATGAAAGATTAATAAGCATCTCTTTGGGTAGTAAGTAAGAGTGCTTAACCCTTTCCCCCATAGAAGCGACTTTTAGCGTATTTAATTTATTCCTCCGCTGAAGAAATTAGTTCCAGTTTATGCCCTCATGAACAATAACCATTACAAATGTTTTATATAGCCTAGCAGATTTTAGCTTAAAGCAGGCTGAAAGTAAAGCAGAATGTGCCTTAAGGCACATTCTGCTTTACTTTCAACCTGCTTTTAGTGGGCACCTGTTTTTCAAAACTAGAAACAGGCTATGAGGTAAAGGGTTAACCCTTTCACTCTCAATGTGGCCATAAAGCGTGTTTGCAAATAGTTTGGTTCCTGATCAGACACTGTGCAATGCGGCGTCTGATCAGGATCCAAACTGTATAACACTCATATCGATAGGTTTTAAGTCATACTACATTGAAACATATTTCGAAACATTCTTAAAAAACAACATAATAGAAGCAGACGGCAATGAAACGGTGAAGGGGTAAAAATCTCCTGAATAATTTGAGCATGAAAGGGCTAAAGGTTCTCCTATGTGGGAAAGGGTTAAACATGACGAGACTAAAACATAACAACTAAGGGAGACCATTCTGATGATTGTGAGCTTATATATTGTATATTCTTTTAATGTTTGTCTTTATAAACCAGACTCATACTAATCCTGTCAAATGATGACTTTAGCAAACAGCATTGATAAGTTTTCAAGGCTCTCATCTAGATCTAAGCTGTTTTCAAAAGTTATCATAAAGTTTTCAGAAGAGTGTCAAAGGATTACTAAGACTTAATTCGTTCAACAATATAGATCTGTTAAAAATATTCTCTTTATTTTTGCAATCAGTGTAGACCCAGATTAGAGGTCTGCTATAGGAGCCCTGTGATCAGGGTCTATCCTGTTTGCTAATTTAGACTAGTGCCTATCTATAAACTACCCAGAATTATAAGTAGACTGGTTCATGGTTTGGTAACTAATATGATCCACAAGGGAATCTAATAGCCCACAAGAGTTACTTAGTGTTGAAATAGTTAACTTAGACCTGACTAAGTTATAACAAGATTTTGAACAAATTGTTGCTTTATATGTATATATATATAAGCTGTCATGTGAAAACTAGACTTTAAGCACAGAAAACAGTGTCAACCATGCCTAGCCATTATCTATGATTTGGTGCTCTACAATAGCAAAGAAGTAACTGTATACCCCCATTTTAATGACCCAAGGGGTGATGCAAGTTCCCAAAAGCTTAAAGCAGGTTGAAAGTAAAGCAGAATGCTTTTTAAGGAGCATTCTGCTTTACTTTCAGCCTGCTTTAACCCTTTCATGATCTAATTATTTGGGAGATTTTTACCCCTTCATCGCTTTATTGTTGTCTACTTCAGTATTGATATCAGTAAGACATGTTTCATAGTTAGATTTAAGGTTGTATGACTTAATAGATACTGATAAGAGTGTCAAACAGTTTAGGTCCTGATCAGACGCCGCGTCCTGATCAGACGACTTACGCATGTTTACCACATGGTACAGCTCATACATATGTGTGTTTATTTTATTATTTTTAACCCATTAACCCTTAGCCTGCCACTCACGACTATAGCTCCATATGCAAACAGCTTGGATCCGGATGAGACACCGAGTAACTCGGCGTCTCATCCGGATCCAAGCTGTTTGACACTCGGACAACATTTTCAGCAATTTTGAGCAACTTTGAAGCACTTTGAAACTTGAAGCAGACGAGAAATATAGCAGACGACATTTTATTTGGCGGGCTAAGGGTTAATATATGCTATTAATGTCTGTGTACTGTTACTGCTGTGTTCTTGTTTAACATTGTCATGTGTTTTTATTTTCATCTGCAGAGGGTAAGCTTTTACAAGTTTGACATTTATATATTCAAATATTCAAACCTGTAGATGGAACTGGCTAGACTAATATTAGACTTATTAGAGTTATCTTCTTTAGATTGTTCAGAGTTATCCATTATATATTTTGATTAAAATACATCCCCAACTTATTAGAGATATCTTCTATAAATTGATCAATGGTATCCATCGTATACTGATAAAAATACATCCCCAACTTATTAGAGATATCTTCTATAAATTGATCAGTGTGACCCATCATATAATGATAAAAATATATCCCTGACTTATTAGAGTTATCTTCTATAAATGGATCAGTGTGACCCATCATATACTGATAAAAATACATCCCCAACCTATTAGAGATATCTTCTATAAATTGATCAGTGTGACCCATCATATAATGATAAGTATATATCCCTGACTTATTAGAGTTATCTCCCATATAGACTGGCGAGAGTTATCCATCATATACTGATAAAAGCTATATATCTGAGACTGACTGTAATTGCATTATTACCAAGTCGTGCTAAGCTTTGTGAGGACAAACATGCTTTAACTTTCAATAGTGCTTGATGCTCTACTTAAGATTAGTTTTAACTAGTTTTGTAAGTGCTTATAGGTTTTCTTTAGGATATAAGGAGCTTCGTTTGCATAGTGGTTAAAAAATTTGATTATTAACTTGGAGTTTTTTTATCCAAAGTTCATCCAGTCCTTTAGATTATAAGCCTCCATCTCCATGTTACTTCTTTTTAAAGTGACCAGAGGGCCATATTAGGAGACCTCTTATCTTGGTCTACACTGTTTGTAAAATGATGCATATACACATTACTAGAGGTTAACGGGTTACACACCTTATTCTACATACAGTCAAACTTGTATTTAACCACCTCATATAGAAGTAGCATGGATTTGTCTAAAGTCAGGTGATGGTTAAATGTAGGATAAAGAATAATGCAGAAAGCTCCTATGGGAACTTTCGGTCTTGTTGTATTCTGCATTAAGTAACCATTTATATTTAACCCTTTACTCCATAGCCTGTTCTAGTTTTGAAGACAGGTGACCACTTAAAACTTTTTAAATAAAAGTGCTTTACTGCTTTAACTCTTTCCTCCCTGAAACTTTAAATGGACAATTCCAGTTTCGATTTAAGTCTAGTCCATTTCTGGCTTTTAAGGGTTGTTTTGGTCCATTTTTGGCATTATGACAAACAGTGAAGACCCTGATCAGAGGGCTCCTTTTGGAGCCCTCTGATCTGGGTCTTCACTGTTTGCACAGGACACGTGTACTATTCACATGTACACTGTTTGAAAAGGACGCCTATATGCGGGACTAGGGCTCAAAGGGTTAAGCTACCATCTGCAAAAATAAATGGAACATTTCATACGTTGCATAACTGTATAAAATGAAACCATTTTCTTTAGTGAAGGAATTAACTAGATAGGCTTGTATACAGGGCTCCAGATAAGAGGTAGTTATTTCAACAAATCAAACATTTTCTCACTCATTTTAGCACCAAATCCTATGGTGTTACTACTCATTAGAATCGTCTCTTCGAGACGATTCTAATAAGTAGTGACACCATAGGGTTTAATTGAGAAATAAAGGTTTTAGTTTTTGAAAAACTACCCTTATCTGGTGCTCTGGTATACATGGAGTAATGGGTTAAGATACTGCACATGGATCATCTATTAACTCTTTGAACCCTAGTCCCGCATATAGGCGTTCCTTTCAAACAGTGTACATGTGAATAGTACACATGTCCTATACAAACAGTGAAGACCCAGATCAGAGGGCTCCGAAAGGAGCCCTCTGATCAGGGTCTTCACTGTTTGTCATAATGCCAAACATTGACAAAAACAACCCTTAAAAGTCAGAAATGGACTAGACTAAAATGGAAACTGGAATTGTCCATTTAAAGTTTCAGGGAGGAAAGAGTTAAACTGTCAGCGAATACAAGATTGGCTTGAAATACAGTGAATTTCAGATTCTGCAGCCACTTATAATAAGCTTAGCGGTTGAATTGGTACAAATTTTCAGTAGTTTCATGGTAGATATACCTCAGGAATATTAACTCATTCTTTGCCAGGGCGTCATCTGCTTTAAAGAATTGTTGTGTGCTTTTATTTCTCAAATTTTAAATTTGACATAAAAAATATTGAAACGATTGTCAAATACTTTAGTTACTAATCAGACACTGCATTATATGCAGCCTCTGATCAGGATCCAAACTGTTTGCAAATAAACATTGTACTCTGGGTAAGGCAGTGAAAGGGTTAAAATATTCAGAAGGTTGTATGTTAGAATTAACATATCTATTTATTCCTGCCTCTCTATCAATTATTTAAGATGATCAGGTGTTTATAAACTTTTCACATGTAGATTTTGTAACCAGTAAATGTAGCTTTAACATATTTAGATATTATTATCCACCCTCCCCACAAAATACATGTTCAAAGGTTCAAATCACTGAATTGACAAATAAACCAGTCAGATGAAATAACTCAGAAAGAACCACAAACAGGACATGTTATTGTTGCCACCAGTCTCTAGCTCTCTCATCAAAAGTACAGCGCTCCCTCTCTACAATGACACCCAATGGGACATGAAACATGTGTGCGTTGTTTGGAGGGAGTCGTTATAGGGAGGGAAATTGATTTACATTTGCAAACAGCAGCTGCTTGAATCCAGTTCAGACGCCGCGTAACTCGGCGTCTGATCTGCATTCAAACTGTTTGTCACTTGTCATGATGTTTTTATTCTATCAAAATGACCAATATGTAAATTACAAAAAAAGAGCAGTTGACAATTTTAAGTAGATGATATTGCAGCAGTAAAAGCGTAAGCCATAATTGTCCTGTTTAGGGAACTGCGACAATGGTTGTTGTAGGAGGGAGTCGTTGTAGAGAGGGAACACTGTACTTTACTTTTGTCCTTGGTTCAAGGGGTTACACTGCTCAGAGATGTTGGCTATTGGTGTTGGTGATCTAGTCCTGTATTTGCAAAGATCATGCACTGGATTTGGCATTGTCATTCATTTATAAGGCAATCAGGCCACATGGTTATAAAATGGTTGAGTCTGAGTCTAAGATCATTCTAAAGCTTTTGATTGGTCAGATTTGAGCTTTTGCTCAAATCTGACCAATCAAAAGCTTGAGAACAAACTCAGACTCAACTCAAACACTTTATAACCTTGGTTCCAGTAGGCAATCACTTTAATTATTCTTAAGCAACAGTGGTGATGAAGTTCTTTCTTAACGCTTTCTTAACAGTTGCAAACAGTTTGGAGCTAGATCAGACTTCAGAAAATCGGTGTCTGATCAGTCTCCAAAGTGTTTGCGAAGTAAATAAGTAAAAATGGTGAGAAACTTCTAAAAGCTGTCATTTTCTATGACTTATTTTATTGGGTTTGCATTTAATTTAATTTAAACAGGAAATGAGAAGGATTATTTACAGAAAAAATAGAGTTTAACCTGGAACTGTGTACAGAATCTATTCTTTCTTTTTGCTCTTGTATCATCTTTAAAGAGGCTCGCAACCGGATTTAGCATTAAAAATAGTAATTTGTAAATATATGTCAAATGCTTATATAAATGGGTAAGATTTAGTTTTGGATAATAAATTCTGTTAAAAAATGCATTTCAAAAAAAAAAAGAAGGAAGAAGCTCTGGTGGGATTCGAACCCGTGACCCTCCATGCGGAGACAAACATGAAAACAAAGGCGGACGCCTTAACCATGCGGCTACTGGGGCTCTCTATTTATATGGTAGCGAATTAACGTACTTCACTGGTAGCGATTGATTTATACATATTCGGCTCGGGTTTATGTCTGAGCCCGTGTAGAGAAGCAACAACAACAACTATACCGTCAGCTGACGCTATAGAAAAACGATGGAAAATATCTAAAAAAACTAAGATTCGGTGACGATTCTTGAGACTTTTTTTGGACTGATCATATTTTTTTAATGTCAGAAGCCAAATAATGCCACAAATTTGCTTGTATTTGAGTATTTTATTTTATTTTGACAAGTACACCATCCGGTTGCGAGTCCCTTTAAGAGATCTGTTTGAATTATAGTTTATTATGTTTGTCAGCTTGCTTTTGTTTCAACTATTTAAGAAAAGAAAAATGTTTTTCGTTAACTTTTTTGTTTTGATTTCAATTCAGGACAATGTGCTTTCTGTTTTTGAGAAACATACAAATAATAGTTGTTTATACAAAGTACAATAGAAGTTAAAATACGAACAACTAAATTCTAGGTTCTAGGATCAGTGAAAAACACCTTGATGTAACCTTTAACTGTATTAAAAGCAAAATGTTTCCATATATGTGTGTAGTATAACTTTTGTAAGCAAGATACCTATTTAACAAGTTGGTAAGAAAAAATCATTCACGCTCAATAAAGATTAGACACATATTAACGCATACCCCATAGCCTGTTTTAAGTTCTGAAGATAGGTGATCACTTAAAGCAGGTTAAAAGTAAAGCAGAATGCGCCTTAGGCGCATTCTGCTTTACTTTCAATCTGCTTTAAGGTACCATCAGATGCTAGAATATTGAAAATATTTGTTATGATATATATTTGTTACTGTATAAATTAGAGCTATTTTCTTCTGTGGAGCAATAAATTAGAGGCCTAAAAAGGCGTATTGATGGGGTAATGGGTTAAACGCTTTGAGCACTAAGTAATGTTGTAGTCTGCTACTGATTTAAAAATAGAATTTTCTTAACTTTCTTTTCAAAGTCAATGTGTCAAACAGTTGTATCCTGATGAGATGTGTTGTCTCATCTGGATACAAACTGTTTTCAAAGGTAACCATGATTGTGACATTATCAAGAAAAGAGATACATGTAAAATCAAGAGATGTTGCTATTAATTATTTTTAATCTCTTTTATCAACAGGACATTGTAGCGGAACAGTTTGTGAAGGATCCTATAATATTTGGTGACTACATGAAAATGGGAACCGAAAGGGCAGACAGATTGTATGAAGAGATTCCTGACAAGAAGAAACTGGGAAACGTACTACAGGATGTAAGTGTATATATACTGTCACATGACTTGACTAACAAATCTGATTGGTTCTTTGAGGTTTGTCCTTTTGATTTTATTGGCTGCATCTTTACTGACTTTAAATTTTGATTGGCTTCTTTAAGTTGATCTTATATCGATTTTTGATTGGACGATTTTACGATTGAAACAAAGATATAGCTATATATGATTTTGTAAAATGGCATCACATTATGACAAGGATTATGTAATAGCGAGGCTATGTTTATTTATTGTTTTAACCCTATACTCCATGATATAGCCTATTTCTAGTTTGAAGACAGATGGCAACTTAACCCATTACCCCATAGCCCCTTTCTAGTTCTGAAGATATGTGACCACTTAAAGCAGGTTAAAAGTAAAGCAGAATGCGCCTTAGGGCGCATTCTGCTTTACTTTCAGCCTGCTTTAAGCTATCATCTGATAGAATATAGAACATATTTCATTTGCTACATATTCCTGACAGTATAAATTGGAACTATATACTTCAGTGGAGGATTAAATTAAAAGTCGTAAAAATGCATATGTATGAGGTAGAGGGTTAACCCTATACTCCATGATATAGCCTATTTCTAGTTTGAAGACAGATGACCTCTTAAAGCAGGTTGAAAGTAAAGCAGAATACTTTGTAAGGCACTTTCTGTTTCATTTTCTGCAAACTTTATGATACATATTGCTAGGAAATAGAACATAATTTTTAAGGTGCATAATTCATGACTGTATTATTAAAAATGGAACTGTTTCCTTCAGTTGAGGAATATATTAAAAGCATTATAAGAAAGGCTTATATATGGAGTAATGGGTTAAAGATTTTGTATAGGTAATATTATGATGAAAAAGACTTCATTTACTATAATCAGTATTAACTCTTATATATTTAGTTATACCACTTTCAATACTATCAATGTATTTTTATTTCTCACATAACTATCCCTGTTAAATTTAATGTCGTCACTCTTACGTCACTATTTATAAACGCATTATTACATCACTTGGATTCCAAAAAAAGCCAATTGCTTTTAAAAAAAAACAAAAAAAACCTTAAAATTGTTGGTTATGTGAGAAAAAGAATCTGTCACTCGTTGATGTTTAAGACAAGTTGATCTCAAAATGTCAAGAATAGAAAAGTCATTAAGCTCGAAAAGGCTCGCTTAATAACATTTCAATTCTACACTCATTTGAGATCAACTTGTTTTAAACATCGACTCATGACAAATCCTATATAATTATCACTCCCTTTGTGATTTTTGTTATATATTCTTCAATTTCATACACATAAAATTATGATAAATACATGTACACTAACATACTGCAAAATTGCACTGCCATGACTTTTCAAAAGAGGTTTATAATTGATGTTTACGGCAGGTAAATGCTTTAAAAAAAATAGCAGTGAAGCAGATATTAGGAGCTGATTGAGGCAAGATGAAAGTTATATGCATGAAGTTTCTATAAAGTTGATTCAGGAAGTTTAATGTAAAACAGAAAACTCAGAGAACTCATATAATAGCTAATACATGTATAAGCAAGATGAAAGTAAAGCAGAAATCTCCAATAGGAGCTTTCTGCTTTACTTTAATCCTGCTTTAATCAGTCACCTGCCATAATTACTATCAATGCACCTGCTTTTGAATGGTTTCAGAGCGGTACTGTAATCACATATGCTGAACGATAGACCCATCTTATATACACTCACTCAGGGGCTCCAGATAAGGGGAGTATTTCAAAAACTTAAATCTTTATTTCTACAGTAAAGTTGAGTAAACCCTATGGTGTCACTACTCATTAGAATGATCGTCTCTTCAAGACAATTCTAATGAGTAGCATCACCATGGAATTTGATGCTGAAAAGGTTGGATTTGTTCAGTTTACTTCCTCTCATCTGGAGCCCTCATCTTATATACATACACTGCACTTATATAACCACCTTGACAAATCATTGTTTGAATGTAACATGCACTTTAATTGGCCAATCAAAACAACACAACCAATGAAAAATTTGTTAAATTAAAACATTAAAAAATAAACCAAAGTGGACCAAACAAACTGATTCAAATTCCAGACCCACAGGTGCAGGTATTTTTTTTTTTTAATTTTTTTTTTTAAACATACAATTACAAGTACCTGGGATTTTACCTTTTGTTAACTGGAGCCTGCCCACATACCATGGTACCCTGACATTAACAGTCAGCTTCAAGTTTCATACTTTATATTGTTTGCTGTCACTTAGTATGTTACAGAGAGGGCTATGGACAGTTGTGAGGTAACCATGGTATTGTTGTGTTATAAACATATTTGTTGCCATGGTGATGACCTTGAATGTTCTACTTTAAATGTAGAGGTCATTGAAAAGTATTAGTAACTTTACAACTTAGATGCATGATAGATTATTTTGTCAGGTTTTTAGCTAGTCCACTGAATTTTACAGGTCTACAGATAAGGGGAGTATTTTTTATTTCTGCTCTAAACCCTATGGTGTCGCTACTCATTAGAATTGTCTCTATGAGACGATTCTAATGAGTAGTAACACCATAGGATTTGATTTCAAAAACAAAAAATTTCATTTTAGCATTAAACCCTATGGTGTCACTACTCATTGGAACTGTCTCTTCGAGACAATTCTTATGAGTAGTAACATCATAGGATCTGGTACAGAAATGATTCAGAAATTGTTGGATTTGTTCAGTTTACACCCTCTTATCTGGAGCCCTGTAAAATTAAACTGAGTTCACACCTTCATGTTGTTGTGTATGTGTTTGCACAATTACACACAAAAATTATTGCCAGACTAGCTAGGTTTTCACAAACTCCCTAAATGAACAATGCTTTGCTGTCCTTTGATGCAAATTCTGCCATTGATTATAGATATCATGGAGTAGACTTTTTGTTTAAAAAAAAATGCATTTTCGCCGATTTTTATGTCCACTGCAAACAGTTTTGAGCCAGATCAGATGATGAGTGACTTTGAGCCTGATCAGGCTTTAAAATAATTGCCAGTCAGGCCAAGCGCTTATAAAGCTTTTGAGTTGAGTTTGAGTTGGTTCTCAAGCATTTGATTTGTCATATTTGAGCCTAGGCTCAAATCTTACCAATTAAATGCTTGAGAACGATTTCAGACTCAACACAAATGCTTTATAAGCATGGACCCTGATTACCATAAACCTTCATTATTTTCAAAAACCTGTAGGTTCTGCATTCTATTGCATTGTACTTTCATTTCATTTCATTTAGCCCTTTAACCTATAGTGAATGTGTTTCTATTTTCGAAAACAGGTGATCACTTATAGCAGGTTGAAATTAAAGCAGAGCTGAGTTTTAGCTTTGAAATATGGATATGTTCGACCTAAAGGAGTTCAAAATGATAAATTCAGCTGCAAAAAATTGGATAAGTTTGATATAACTGTTTGAACCCTAGTCACACATTTATGCGTCATTTGCAAACAGCATACCTGTGGGGAGTTCACTTGTCCTATGCAAACAGTGTAGACCCTGATCAGAGGGCTCCTTCAGGAGCCCTCTGATCAGGGTTTACACTGTTTGTCATTTTGACATATATTGTAAAAATCAACCCTAAATAGTCAAAAATGGACAAGACTAAATTGAAAACTAGAATTATTGTCCATTTGAGGTTTTAGGAAGGAAAAAATGTTTGATATATCAAAGTTCTTCTGTATTGACATTTCATTTTTTTTTTTGCAGTACCTAGATGACTTTAACATGCAATCAGCGAAGGAAATGAAGCTTGTATTCTTCATGGACGCCATGGAGCATGTATCACGTATAGCTCGTATGATTAGACAAGATAGAGGCAATGCCTTGTTAGTGGGTGTCGGCGGTACCGGCAAACAGTCTCTCACCAGGTGAGTTAATACAGTTTATTATATACCTATTGATAATTTATAGAGATTTCTCAGTTAGATAAATTTGATATCCTCACTGTTGATATCATCACTACATGTAGTGATGATATCACTTTTTGTGACGTCACGTCATAATAAGTTAAGTGACGTCGCGGTAATCAATTCGTTTTTGTAAAAACGTTATTAAAATATATATAATAAATAGAATAATCAATTACTTTGAATAGATATGAAATAAATCACTCGAATGGGTTGTTATCTAGTTAAAAAACTCGTCCTGCGGACTCGTTTTTTATCCAGATAACAACCCATTCTCGTGATATATTTTTCATATCAATCCAAAGAAATTGATTATCCTCTATATAATCATTTTGTATTATGACCACTGGAAAAAAGACTGATTGGTGTTTAACAAAGGTGGAAGCTTAAAGCTAGATGAAAGTAAAGTAGAAAGCTACCATAGGAGTTACATGTCTATATGGTATGAAATTTCATTGAATCAAATTGTTGTACTTTATAAGCTTAGGTACATGCAGTTTCATTGAATGAAAAGTGTACAAATTTTGTTTGGATGAAAGTTTATGCTCTTTGATTGGATTAAAGGTACATAGGTTATTGATTGGATGAAAGGTATATGTGATTGGATTGGATGAAAGGTATAATATTGTATTTGATGGAATGAAATGTATGCAATTTGATTGGATGAAAACTCTATGAAGTTTGTCTGGATGAAAGTTATATGCAGTCTGATTGGATCAAATGTATATGCATTCTGATTGGATCAAATGTATGTGCATTCTGATTGGAGAAAAAACATATAGGATGCCTTATGTTACAAAATTGAGACAATGTTGTCTTTTAGAAAATAATTTATGGCATTTTACACTTTTTTTTTACTTTATCTTCAGACTGAGTGCACACATCTGTGGCTACACATGTTTCCAGATTGAGTTAAGCAGAGGTTACGACTACAATGCCTTCCATGATGATATAAAGAAACTATATGATATTGCTGGGGTGAAAAACCAGCACACTGTATTCCTTTTTACAGACACCCAGGTAAATAATAAATACTTTACCTTTTCTCCCATCTAATTATTCATGCACTAAGAAAAGTCGGAACCAGAAAATAGTTGTGTAAGCATATTAATGGCTATGGTAAAGATATTTATAACATAACAGACGGCGTGAGCGTTGATTAACACCCGTTGTTTAAATGTCATATATAACTAGTTAAATAACTATATGCAAATGAGGTACGCCACGACGTCGTTTACTTGTGACGTCATTAAAATGCGTTCTATGCGTTCGATTTCCAACGTCTTCATTTTACATCATGTAGATTCAATTTATAGAATTTTGGTGTAATCAATCAATATAAGTTCTACATGAAAGTTTTTATTAATACATATAACAACATAAACATTATGCTAGTGAACGTGGTTAATTTGGAACAACTTTTTTCCTGTATAGATCTACTTATATCGCGCTTAGCATTCTCTTGACCTCAAAGGCTGCGATAAATAACATTTCTATGTTACGTTATAAATAGAATATAACATTCGTGTTAATAATTTATTGGATTTATCAAACTCGTCGTTTTAGAAAACGATAAAAACTCGGCAAAGCCTCGTTTTTATCGTTTTCTAAAAGACTCGTTTAATAAATCCAATAAATTATGAACACTCATGTAATATCCTATATATATTCTTTTTTTAATCCATAACTCCTTAAATATGTATTTTCAGGCCTTTAACTCTTTACTGTTTGGAAGAAAACAGTTCCATTTTATACATTCATTTATATGCTTATACAACTAATTTCTGTATCCTAGAAGATAGTAGCTTAAAGCAGGCTGAACGTAAAGCAGGTAATCTATCTTCTTAACTCGAAATAAGCTATAGGGGAATGAGCTAATCCATTACCCCATAGATTGTTTCTAGTATTGAAGATAGTTGAACACTTAAAGCAGGCTAAAAGTAAAGCAAAATGTGCCTTAAGGCACATTCTGCTTTACTTTCAACCTGCTTTAAGTGGTCAACTGTTTTCAAAACTAGAAACAGGCTATGGGGAAATGGGTTAAGAGCAACAAGAGTTTTGACTTTTTGGAAGTATACTATCTTGAAGCTATGTTAATGATTATGTTGTGATTATTCCAGATTGTCGTTGAAGAATTCCTTGAGGACATCAATAACATACTGAACTCCGGTGAGGTGCCAAACTTGTTTGAGCCGGATGAGTATGAACAGCTGATTATCGGCTGTCGCCCTGCTGCCAAGGAGCTGGGAATAGCAGAGGGCAACAGAGACGCCATCTATGATTTCTGTATAAACAGAGTCAGGTAGGATGGATAACCTTTTTACTATATTAATCCTTGTATTAAACCTTTCCCTCATAGAAGCCCCTTTTAGCGCATTCAGTTTATTCCTCCGCTGCAGAAAATAGTTTCAATTTATACAGTCATGAATATGTATCATCAGAAATAGTTTCTTTATTCTATCTGATGGTAGCTTAAAGCAGGCTGGAAGTAAAGCAGAATGCACCTTACCTGCTTTAAGTAGACACATATTTTCAAAACTAGAAATAGGCTATGGGGTGAAGGGTTAACCTACCACCTATTTCAAGACTAAGTAATCTTTAACTCAGGCAGTTTCTCAACACATTAAATCCTAATGACAAGTACACCCATCCTAAATACAAACATTGTACCTGTGAAGAGTATACATGTCATATACAAACAGTGTAGACCCAGATCAGAGGAAACCTGAAGTAGCCCTCTGTCCAGAGTCTACACTGTTTTTTATTTTGCAATAAGAAATAGAATAAATAGAATCATCTCAAGATGATTCTAGGGAGTAGTCACAGCATTGAGTTTGTTGGAGGTATAAAAGGGAAAATATTGGAAATGTTCACTCATATATCCAAGAATGATAGCCAAAAGGTTCTAATATAATTGCACTTGAAACCTTCTCCCATTCACCCCTTTGAATTATAGAGTCCTGGCCTTAGGGTTATAAACAGTTTGAAATGAGTCTGAGATCGTTCTCAAGCATTTGATTGGTCAGATTTGAGCTTTTGCTAAAATATAACCAATCAATTTCTTGAGAAAGATCTCGGACTCAACTCAAACTCTTTGTAACTTTAGATCCTGATTGTGCTTTTGTTTCTTTCAGGAATAACCTGCACATTGTACTGTGTATGTCACCAGTGGGTAATGCATTTAGAACACGCTGTCGTATGTTCCCATCTCTTGTCAATTGCTGCACCATTGACTGGTTTACAGAATGGCCCAGGGAGGCTCTCCTTGGCGT
The DNA here is from genome assembly GCA_922989275.2 of Gari tellinella. NCBI lineage: Eukaryota > Metazoa > Mollusca > Bivalvia > Cardiida > Psammobiidae > Gari > Gari tellinella. The sequence goes on along the minus strand of OV277874.1, from coordinate 11,802,652 downwards.
ATCCAAGTTCTTCTTTGAGAGTGTGGACCTAGGAAGCGATGAATTAAAGGTAAGGGAACATTAAAGCAAAATGAAGGTATTGCAGAAACTTTTGTAGAAGCTTTCTGTTTTACTTCATCTTGCTTTAATCTGACTCTTGTTTTTTGAAACAGTTTCAAGAAAGATAAAGTAGAAAACTAATGCTTTGTTAAAACAGTATTTTATTTTAAAATAAAAACAGTCAGAGCTGACAAAACATACAGTTTCACATATGAATATTTGGATTAGAAAACAAGTTCTGGTTCAATACTGATATATAAATTCTTCTTCTTTGACAAGGCTTGTAGGAGAGTTTGTTGGATATGTGTGTGGATATTCACACCAGTGTTGGTTAGATGGCAGAGACGTTTTGACTGTCCCTCCAGTACTTTCAGTACTTTGATTTCCTGTATATGTATGCTTGTAGGAGAGCTTGTCTGAGATGTGTGTGGAGATTCACACCAAAGTTAGGACCAGTTTTGACTGTACCTCTAGTACTGTCAGTGCTTTGATTTACTGTATATGTATGCTGTCTGAGATGTGTGTGGAGATTCACACCAAAGTTAGGACAGGTTTTGATTGTACCTCCAGTACTAACAGTACTTTGATTTACTGAATATGTATGCTTGTAGGAGAGCTTGTCTGAGATGTGTGTGGAGATTCACACCAGTGTTAGTCAGATGGCGGAGAGGTTCTTCAATGAGTTGAAGAGGAAGTACTACACTACCCCCACCAGTTACCTCGAGCTGATCAACTTGTACCTCAGTATGCTAGCAGACAAAACAAAGTAAGAGACACATCATTTAACAGGGCTCCAGATAAGGGGAGTATTTCAAAAATTAAAATCTATATTTATGCATTAAACCCTATGGTGTCACTACTCATTAGAATCATCTCTTTGTGATGATTCTAGTAATAACATAGGATTTGATGCTAAAATGAGTGAGAAAATGTTGGATTTGTTTAGTTTACTACCTTTTATCTGGAGCCATTATATATCCATCTCTCTTTAACTCTTTCCTCCCTGAAACTTTAAATGGAAAATTCCAGTTTCCATTTTAGTCTAGTCCATTTCTGACTTTTAAGGGTTGTTTTTGTCAATGTTTGGCATTGTGACAAACAGTGAAGACCCTGATCAGAGGGCTCCTTTCGGAGCCCTCTGATCTGGGTCTTCACTGTTTGCATAGGACAAGTTTACTATTCACATGTACACTGTTTGAAAGGGTGTAAAGAGTTAACCGAAATGACATAAAATTGGAAAACATATTTTGGTAAAAAAAAATATTTTTTTTGTAAATGGTTTTCAGGCACCTTAATAAACACATAAATACTAGTTAACCCTTTCTATAAATGAAGACAGGTGATCACTTAATAAAGTTTGAAAGTAAAGCAGAATGTGCCTTAAGGCACATTCTGCTTTACTTTCAGCCTGCTTTAAGCTATATTATCTATTAGGTTATTGAAAATATTTCTTATTGTACATGTTTATGACTGTATAAATTGGAACTATTTTCTCCAGTTGAGGAATAAAATAAATGCCCTATAAGGTGCTTCTATGGAGGAAAAAGGGTTAAAGTAAAGGATTTATATAAAAATAAAATATTTTTCAAAGAAGATAACAGTACAACCTCTGTGGTTCAGGACCTACTAGATGGGAACTACTTTCTTGAGTGTTGAAATAATAAAAGTTGTAAAAAGAGGCATTAATGGGACACACCATTAAACACTTAACCCATTACATCATAAATACGCCTTTTTATGCCCTTATTTATTCCTCCACTGAAGAAATTGGTTCCAATTTGTACAGTCATGAATGTGTATCATAAACATTTTTATTTTATTTTCTAGCAGAGGAGAGCTTGAAGCAGGCTGAAAGTAAAGCAGAATGTGCCTTTAGGCACATTCTGCTTTCCTTTCAACCTGCTTTAAGTAGTCATCTGTCTTCAAAACTAGAAACAGGTTATGGAGTAAGATTCCGGGTCGTTTCGGCCGTGAGTCGTTTCGGCCCTAGGGTCGTTTCGGCCGTGAGTCGTTTCGGCCTGAGTCGTTTCGGCCTGGGTCGTTTCGGCCTTTTTGAGGGGGTGGGTCGTTTCGGCCCAATTCACTTTTTTTTATGTGATTTAATCAAACATTATCTGTGCGATGTGTTCCATAAAAATGATGAGTTGCACTGTTTTAGAGTGGTAAAGACAAGTAGATATTATAGAATCAGTTCGCACTGTCACGTCAGCCATTGATGTAAAGTTTTTCACCACAGTGTTTCCAGTTGGCACAATCGAGGAGGTGTTATAGATAAAATACAGATCAAATGATAATCAAATACAGTAAAACCTCTTTTTACGACCTTTTAACGAAGGTCTATTAATGGATTTATTTCTATAAGATAGAATTTAGTGAATGTAATGTAGAGATTTTACTGTTACTTCGGTTTTTCTTAACACGCCGTAGGCGATAATCCTAAATTTTGCAGTGTGGATCCTGAGCATACAGCACGTTATTGACTGATCTTGGTGCAAACTGCCAGACACTGCTATCGACATTGTTTTGTAATTTCCTTTCAAAACACTTTTTAGCAGAATGTTAAAATAGGCAGTGCTTCGACATCTTTTTTTAATCCTTCACAGTTGTTGATTTTATTGCATTTTTAGCTATAACGTTTATCATGTAAAATGCCAAACACCGCAGACCTTGATATCATGTTTATAAGCCCTCTGATCTGGGTCTACACTGTTTGTACAGAACATGTTTTCAAGTCACTATTAACATACTGTTAACTGAACCAATTTCCCCCTGAAACTTCTTAATTTCAATCCCAGCATCCAATTAAGACATAACAAATAACTACATCAATATATTTACTAACTATTGTTAAAACTTACGCTGGCCTGTTCTGTTCTGTTCTGCTACAGATGCCTACCTTTTTGATATACAGCTGTTAGTCAATTAATGAAGGTGTCAACACGCGGTGTCTGTCTCATATACAGCGTATTTTGCCGACACGCGGCGATTAGTGGTGGCACGTGGCAAGTGATTAATTGCTTTAACACCCCGTTGTTACAGATTAACGTGTTTGTTATCCGCTAAGGTAGGACACTTACTTAAATTACTCTATACTATTTTAGGTGGTTTTTTTTATTATTAAACATAGTTTTTCAGCATTATTACTGGGGAAATAAAACGTTATATACATATTTCAAATATACAAAAATGTCCACCAAACTCTTCTAAACTCCTTTAAAACATCACTCATAAATTACGTTTACCTCCACACCACAAGCCAATAATTTCGACTTCTGATTTGAATTCAACCAGCATTAGCATTATTTTGATGATGAAAACAATATTTCCACAAATTGTGGATTTATAAGAGTCGTCGTGTTACGTACAGGCTACATACGAGTGCCATTATATACAGTCAATTTTGTACCACACGAACGCTTATTAGAATATATTAATAGTAAGTATGCTGGATTTATTTAATACGATCAAAACAGGATATAGTTAGTATCTGCAATTTTCATATACAGTACGTGCGTTCTTTCATTGTGCTCTATTACTACAAGATTTAGGTTTTTCTTCATACTACATGTACATGCATTTAGTTCTTTAATCCAATACCCCATACTTTATTTCTGTCTTTAAATATAGACCTGAAGCGCACCTTAATGTGCATTTTTGCTTTACTTTCAGCCTTAGTTAACACATTTAACCCTATGGACGAGTATAATTGTAATTTACAAACAGTGCACCTGTGAATATTACGCTTGTTCTATGCAAACAGTGAAGAACCTGACCAGAGCAGCTGGGGCTCCTTCAGGAACCTTCTGATCAGGATATGCACTGTTTGTCATGTTGCAATTTATTGTTAAAATCAACACAAAATAGACAATATACTAATTGGATATGGGAATTGTCCATTAACAATTTCATGGTCGAATGAGTTAAACTATTCTCTACTTATTTATATGAACACATGTTGCTTAAGTTGCAGATTCGTGCCTTTATGCAAAATCGATGATGGTTCAGGATCAGGGTGCTTTTAAAAGACATTACATCAATTCGATTTTATTACTATTTCTGTAAAATTAATTAAATTAGAATCTAGATCTACATATTTTATGTCAAATTTATCAGATCAGGGTCTCCTCTGTTTCACAGTATGTTGAAGGAATGATCAGGATCTATACAGTATGTTGATGAAGGAACGATCAGTGTATACTCTGAGACTGTTTTTACAGTATGTTGATGAGGGAACGATCAGGATCTACTCTGTTTTTGCAGTATGTGAATCAGGGCACGATCAGGGTCTATTCTGTTTTTACAGTATGTTGATTTTGGAACGAAGTTGTGCTTCATATGTAAATATAAATTAAGGAAATAATAGGCCGAAACGACTCACCAAATGGGCCGAGGCCGAAACGACCCACCAAATGGGCCGAAACGACCCACCCCTAAAAACAGGCCGAAACGACCCAGGCCGAAACGACCCGGACCGAAACGACTCAGGGCCGAAACGACCCGTTACCTGGAGTAATGGGTTAAAACAAGGTATGGGACAATGGGTTAATACCGTGATTCATGTCTTATTCAGACAGCTGAAGAACGCCAAGGACAGAGTACACAATGGCCTTATCAAACTCCTGGAGACCAATGAACTCGTTGACAAGATGAAGAAAGAACTCGTAGCCCTGGAACCTGAGCTGAAAAAGAAGTCTGAGGATACCAATGTTCTCATGGAGAGACTGGTGGTAGACCAGGAAAAAGCTGATCAGGTGAGAGCAGGGTCAGAGGTCAACGTTCTCAAGCATTTGATTGGTCAGATTTGAGCTTTTGCTCCAATCTGACCAATCAAATGCTTGAGAATGATCTCAGACTCAACTCAAAGGCTTTGTAAGCATATGCACTGGGCTCCAGATAAGAGGGAGAACTCTGAACAAATCCAACATTTTTCTCTAACTTCAGCACCAAATGCTTTGGTGATACTACTCATTAGAATTGTCTTAAAGAGATGATTTTAATGAGTATGACAGCATAGGGTTTAGTGCAGAAAATAAAGATTTTAACTTTTGTAAGTACTGACCCCTTTTCGGGATCCAAATTAGAGCTGTATTGATCGGTCAAGCCCAATGGTTATAATGTGTTTGAATTGAGTGTTAGATCATTTTGAAGCTTTCGATCGATCAGATTTGAGCATTGAAACTTTTTCCATAAATGAAAATGCAGAACTACTGGCCATTTAGAATAAAACAAATCAAATTTTAAAGAAAAACATGTTATTTTCTACATTTCAGTGAATTGCATTTTTGCATTTTGTTTGCTTTTAACCCATTACATCATAGCCTGTTTCTAGTTTTGAAGACAGATGACCACTGAAAGCAGGTTGAAAGTTAAGCAGAATACGCCCTTAGGCGCATTCTGCTTTACTTTCAAGCTGTTTTAAGGTATTATCTGTGAGAATATGGAAACTTTTTCTTGTGGCACATATGCATGACTGTTAAAAATTGAAGTATTTTCTCTTGTGGAGGAACAAATTAAAGGCGTAAAAATGTGTAATTATGGGAGAATGGGGGAACAACTAATTATGTCTTCTCCACTGATTTTTAATGTGGGGAAGCCTTCCAGCTGGCTTTCGGAAGATCAGTGGTTCTACCAAGTTGCAGATTTTGTGCCTAAAACAGTGAATAAAAGGGTTTCTGGGGTCTTTCTCCACCTGTTATTAGCTGGACGACCCGATATGACAGAAATACTGTTAAAAGTGACGTAAAATCATATAAAATAAATAAAAAAATATTAATGACTGTATTCATGAGTGTATAAAAGGGAACTATTTTCTTTAGTGGAGGAATAAATTATAAGCTTAAAAAGGCATATTTATAAGGGGGATAATGGTTTAAACAGGAAAGACTAATTATATATTCTCCACTGTAGGTGAGGAAAGTAGTACTGGAGGATGAAGCTGTGGCCAAGTCCAAGGCGGAGGAGACTCAAGCTATTGCAGATGATGCCCAGAGAGACCTCGATGAGGCCCTGCCTGTACTTGAGGCTGCCCTTAAAGCCCTGGATTCCCTGGACAAGAGCGATATCGCTGAAATCAAAGTATTCAGTAAACCACCGGAGATGGTACAGACTGTCATGGAGTCTGTCTGTATATTGCTAGGACAAAAGTAAGTGTTCCTAAGCCAACCTATAAAGGCCCGTAAGGTTATAAAACTTGAAATAAAATCTGTGCTCAAAACTCAGTTTCGATTGCAGGTTCTAGTTTTTACTAAACACGCTTTTATTTTATTTTAGTAACTTCATTTGAATACGATTTTACTGCAGAATTATGCATGCAAATACTAATTATAAATAAAATGTCTGTTATAAGCTGAGAAAAATTCTGAGTTTTGAGCACAGAGTTCATTTTAAGTTTTATAACTTCAGGGCCAGGGCTTCAAATAAGAAGGATTTAACAATAGATCCAACATTTTCTCACTTATTTAAGCACCAAATCCTATGGTGTTACTACTCATTAGAATCGTCTCTTCGAGACAGTTCTAATGAGTAGTGACACTATATGGTTTAATGCAGAAATAAGATTTTTGTTTTTGAAATACTCTTCTTATCTGGAGCTCTGTAACCCGGCTTTACCCTATAGCTTGTTTCTAGTATTGAAGACCAGTGGCTGCTTAAAGCATGTTGAAAGTAAAGCAGAATGCACTATTTTTCAGTCTGCTTTAAGCTACCATCTACTAGTAAAATTATAGAAAATATTTGTCATGATATAATACTCATGACAATTAATTGGAACTATTTTCTTCAGTGGAGGAATTAAATAAATTCCAACACAACTCACACACACCCTTATATAAACAAAGAAGTACACAACTGTGTTTGAATTCACAATAAAACTCCTGTCCACTGTAACGGCTTAAATATGAAGTTACTAACGTAATATGGCTTCAATAATGCGTACCACAAGAAATGTAGCGCCGTTGCGTCAGTGCAAATTGTGGTTAAATTGAAGTGTTACAATTGAAATAGTAAATTCATACCAGTGTTTTATCGTGCAATATTCTACGCATCTCAACTCCTACCCGTGTTCTATTGCAGGATAAAATACTGGTATGAAGTTATTATTTCTTAATTAAATGAGTATCTATGGAGTAAATAGTTAATGGTTAACTGAATATTCAGCAGAGAATGATTAACTTCACAGTTGATTATGGGAGTTTAGGGTTAACACAGTTTAGATCATATACTGGTTCCCTTTTCTTACAGGACTGACTGGGCCTCAGCTAAGGCTATGCTGGGAGACAACAACTTCCTCAAGAAGCTCATGGACTACGACAAGGACAACATAGGGGAGGCAATTCTGAAAAAACTTAAAAAGTATGTCGAAAACCCCAACTTCACGCCAGACACCGTGGCTAAAGTCTCTAAGGTAGGATTTTTGCAGTTGTTGATGAACTTTGATCCTTTAACCCATTAGTCCATAGCCTGTTTCTAGTTTTGAAGATATGTAACCAGTTAAAGCAGGTTGAAAGTAAAGCAGAATGCGCCTTAAGGCGCATTCTGCTTTACTTTCAGCCTATTTTAAGCTACCAACTGCTAGGACACAGAAAATATTTCATATAGAACATATGCATGACTGTACGAAGTGGATCTATTTTCTTCCGTGGAGGAATAAATTAAAGGCATAAAAAAGATGTATTTATCGGGTATTTGGTTAATTAATTTGCAGACAAAATAACTGTCTGCTAGAAATTTGTTGTCTACAATTTTATGCCAAATTCAAACTTTCGAAGTTTATACTGAAGAAAGTTTGATACAAATGCAAAACAGTTTTGATCCTGATCAGACGCCATGTTATTCATCTGATCATTTGGATGATCAAGATCTCTCTTAACTGGATGTTTATTCTCCATCCTTAAGAGGTTCAGTTTTCAGGGGTTTCATTAGTTGAGTATTAAACTTGAGGACCCCTAATGAGATTGGACCAAAATCAGTTCCATACTCTATGTATGGATTGGCCATTTGCATAAACCAATTACCCCCATAAGCTCTTTCTAAGTTTTGAAGACAAGTGAACTCCTAAAGGCGCATTCTGCTTTACTTCCAACCTGCTTTAACCTACCATTTCTTAGGATATATAGAATATATTTATGACTGTATAAATTGGAACTATTTTCCTCAGTCGTGGAATAAATCAAAGGCGTAAAAAGTTGTATTTATGAGGTTATGGGTTAAAGTTGAGGACCCCTAATAAGATCGGATCAATAATCGATTGTTTCAACAATCTATTATTTCAACAATCGGTTCCATACTCGATGTACATAGAACAGCCATTTGCATCAACTATTCCAAACTGCTTTAGCATGGTTCGGAACTGCATGGCCAACAGTTGACGAGAATGGCTGATCACACTTCCTAGAGTACTGATATAAACCAACATTGGCCCAATCTCGTTAGGGGTTCTCAACCTTAATTTGTTATTTTCAGGCTTGCAAATCTATGTGTATGTGGGTGAGGGCTATGGACCAGTATGCTCATGTGTATCGAACTGTAGAACCCAAAAGACAAAAGTAAGTTAAATTACCATACTTCAGGGCTCCAGATAAGGCGATATTTTTCCAAATTTAAATACTAATTTCTGCATTAAACTGTATGGAGTCTCTACTCATTAGAATTGTCTGGAAGATGTTGTCAGGATTATCAATGTTTTAAATTTGAAATAGGGGGTAAATTCGACTGAAGAAAGCTAGATTAATCAACTTTTAACTGAAGAAATAACTGAAAGCTTTGACTTAAACCCATTACACTATAGCGCGTTTCTAGTATTTAAGATAGGTGATCACTTAAAGCAGGCTGAAAGTAAAGCAGAATGCGCCTGAGGGCGCATTCTGCTTAACTTTCAGCCTGCTTTAAGCTATAATCTACAAGAATATAGAAAATATTTCCAATGGTACATATTTGTGACTATATAAAGTGGAATTATTTTCTTCAATATAAGAATATATCAATGCGTAAAAAGGGGTATTTATGGGTTAAGCAAGTTTGAGTTGTTATGGTTGAACTGTACATTACAGACTAGCGGCTGCACAATCTGAACTGGACGCTGTAATGTCCATGTTGAGAGAGAAACAAGCCAAACTGGCAGAGGTCGAGGCAAAGATAGCCGAGCTCCAGAAATCTTACGACGACAGTATGGCCGAGAAACAGAAGCTTGAAAGGAACATCTCGACAACAGCTGCTCGACTGAAGAGAGCTGCCAAACTGACAACAGCCCTGAGTGATGAACAAATCCGTTGGGCTGAGACTGTTGAGGTTAGTAATTGGTGTTAACCATTTCCTCCCTGAAACCTTAAATGGACAATTCTAGATTTCAATTTAGTCTAGTCTGTTTTTGACAGTTTAGGTTTGATTTTTACAATACATGTCAAAATGACGAACAGTGTAGACCTTGATCAGAGGGCTCCTTAAGGAGCCCTCTGATCAGGGTCAACACTGTTTGCATATATGACAAGTGTACTCCTCACAGGTTCTGTTTCCAAATGATGCATATATGCGTGACTAGAGTTCAAAGAGTTAAAGTGAAAAAAAGTACAGTTATGGTCTACTTACAGTCCAAAATGACCATTCAGTCAACTGTATATTTGCTCTTCTGATCATTGAGCCATCTTGTCTACAAAATAGATTGTAAAAAAGAAACCCTTTTTAGTTAAAAATGGACTAAACGTTATTGCAAAACTGGAATTGTCTAATTGAAGTTTCTTGGTTGAAACCATGGATTAATTTTGCCATCTATGTTGAGACTACTAAAACATACCATAAAAATCCTAAAAATTGTGCCACCCTGTTTAACAGCTGTTATTATACTAGAAATGGAACATAATTACATTTTATCACACAGTAATTTGTCCAAAAGGTGCAAACTAAATGGCAAACAGTGTAGACCCTGATCAGACTGCTCCTTCAGGAGCAGTCTGATCAGAGTCTACACTGTTTGCTCAGCTCAGGAGCAGTCTGATCAGGGTCTACCCTTTTTGCTTAGCCCTGTCTGTCCCAATACTAACAGTAATTGCGGTATTCTTTATTGCTATTTCTTTGTTTTCTAGCAATTCAACATTGAGATTGGCAATGTAACCGGTGACGTATTTGTGTCTGCGGCTTGCGTGGCCTACTATGGTGCTTTCACCAGTGTCTATAGACAAGAACTAATAGGGGACTGGATATCCCGCTGTAAGGAGTTAAATATCCCTTGTACCGCTGGAATGACCATATCCAATGTCCTGGCAGATCCCTTTGAGATTCGACAATGGAACACAGACGGACTTCCGAAAGATCAGGTGTCAACGGAAAATGCTATTTTAGTCACTAGAGGGCGCCGGTGGCCACTGATGATTGACCCTCAGGAACAGGTCAGTTTGTTTTGCTCTTTCAAATTTTTTCAAATTTATTTAAGGAATAATAATATTTATTGTTTTTATGGAGGTATTGAAAAAAAAACCTGGTCACACTTTTGTTAGATTTTTTTTACATACCTCCATGAATACTATAAATATTCCAAATTTTTCCTTATGATTCAATATCACTACTGAATTTAAGAAGTAGTTACATAGAGAATCTGACATGAGTGTTAATTATCTAACACTTTTAAAACGTAGGTTGTAGTCCCTCTGCCATATATATTTTCCGCAAAAAAAATGCAACATTGTTTTGTAGTAACGTTGTCGTCAATGACGTTATTTGGCATCTTGCTTCATGCAGTGCTTGTGGAGAACAGTTGGACTAAGAGAAAGTAGTCCGACAAGGCGTGGCCTGATTTTTTTTCATGGGGTTATGAAACAAAAATTTCAACCAATCGCAGCTAACCAAAAGTAATATAAACAAATAATATTAAATTATGTAACAGTTCATTTAATTCTTATATGAGACCTTCTTCATGTGAATATTCATATATTAACAGATTCCAGTTAAGGGGATTATTTCAAAAACTAAAATCTTGAATTGTCCATTAAAAGTTTCAGGGGTGAATGAGTTAACCTCTAACTTTGAATATTTTGCATTCTGTTATAGGCCAATCGGTGGGTTCGTAACAAGGAGGTAAAGAATGGTCTGAAGATTATCAAGCTGACAGACGGTAACTTCCTGCGTACCCTGGAGAACTGTATTCGTATTGGTATGCCGGTTCTCTGTGAGGACCTGGAAGAAACACTGGACCCTGCACTGGAACCAGTCCTGCTGAAACAGACATTCATGTCGGTAAGTTGTAACAAAATATTTACAGAGGCTACGATGTTATTCTTTCCCGTAAATTTATGCAAACAAAACTCAAACGAAATGCAAACACATTGCAAGAAAACATACAAAATGGATGCCACTCGATCTGCTACAGTGGAGAATCTGTTATTCTTTCCCAATAAACGCGTTTACGCTAAAACTATTATTTGCAGTGCAAACAGTTTGGAGCCAGATCAGACGCCGGGTAACCCGGCGTCTGATCAGGCTCCAAACTGTTTGCCACCAAGATAAACAAGAAGTATCAGAATTGTCCAAAAGTTGTTCTTTTCTACGTTTTAGTGCTTTGCGTTTGCGTACGTTTGCGTTTAAACGGGAAAGAATAACAGATTCTCCACTGTAGCAGTGATTTATTTTGGAATGAGTTGGGAGACCTACACGCAATAAATTTTTCAAATCTTTCAATTTTAAATAGTTGGACTCATTGATTTCATCAGGTTAGCGAAAATGGACTCATTGCCTTGAAAATGTAAATGAAACACTGGTTACCTCTTTGTTGTACATCTTCATTATTATTATGGCTATTGTGTTTCAGGGTGGTCGTTTGTTGATCAGACTTGGTGACAGTGATATTGACTATGACAAAAACTTCAAGTTCTACATGACATCCAAGATGTCCAACCCTCACTATCTACCAGAGGTGTGTATCAAGGTGACCATCATCAACTTTACAGTGACCAAGTCAGGACTCGAGGATCAGTTGTTAGGGTGAGTTACAGCCTTCCCTCCATACAACGATTCCCTTCTTACAACAACACTTGTCGCTGATCCCAAAACAGGACAATTACTTCTTTCGCTTTTATAACTGCTGCAATATCGTCTGTATAAAAGTGTTGTCTGCTGTTTTTTTCTCAAAGTTACATATAAGTGAACATTTTGATAGAATGAATATAATGGCGATTGACAAACAGCTTGGTTCCAGATCAAAGGCCGCATTAGGTGGCTTCTGATCTGATTTCAAGCTGTTTGCAAATATAAGTCAATTTCCCTCCCTATAACAACTCCCTCCCATTACAGTACGCACTCTTTGTCTCCCATGGGGTGTCGCTGAAGAGATGGACCACTGTATAACTACTGGTACAGTGGAGAAGTCATTTTTCTTTCCTGTTTAACCCATTCCCCCATAAAAACGCCTTTTTACGCCTTTATTTATTCATCCACTAAAGAAAATAGCTCCAATTTATACAGTCATGGATATGTATCATAAGAAATATTTTGTACATTCTAGCAGATGATAGCTTAAAGCAAGCTGAAAGTAAAGCAGAATGCGCCTCAAGACGCATTCTGCTTTACTTTCAACCTGCTTTAAGTGGTCACCCATCTTCAAAACTAAAAACAGGCTATGGGGTAATGGGTTAAACAAAAAAGACACGCAACGCATTGAAATAAAATGTACTGATTTTAACCCGGCGTCTGATCTGGCCAGCTCAATAAAAAACATGTTTGCAATGGAAATAATGGTTTGTAGCATAGATACGTTCATTGGGAAAGAATAGCATTTTCTTCCCTTACTGTTTTGTCATAGAAAATATGTCTGTCTGTCTGTCTGTCTGTCTGGTACCCACATTAACAGATTAAATTTTCCTACACAAAAACTCAGATTTGGGAACAGTTAGATGATAGGTAGCCATTCATGTACAGTAAAACCTGTTTTAATTGGCCACTTTAAACATTATTAATTGCATATTGTGTATTAAAGGGAGGTAATTAGATCACTCATATATATGCAGTAAACCACTTTTATACAATCCACTACACCAATCAGTCATTGGTGTAGTGGATTGTATATGAGTGGTTTACTGCTTACATATGAGTGATCTAATTACCATTATTAATTGACAGGTATATATAAAGCTAACAGCTAAAGGAACTTTCTGCATTACTTTTTCCTGCATTAAGCAATAACTTGTCTTTTGAGATCCCAATGTCTTATTATTTAGTGGCCGCTGAATACATGTTTTACTTATTATTTTAATGAATGCCTGGTTCCCTTTTATCTAGAGAGGTGGTGAGCCTTGAGAGGCCAGACCTTGAGCAACAGAGGAACCAGCTGATAGTAAAGATCAACACAGACAAGAACCAGTTGAAGGCCATAGAAGACAGGATTCTCAAGCTTCTGTTTGAGTCAGAGGGAAATATTCTGGATAATGAGGAGCTTATAAACACATTGAATGACTCAAAGGTAAGGATAAACAGGGCTCCAGATTAGGGGGGTATTTCAAAAACCAAAATCTGTATTTCTGTTTTAAACCCTATGGTGTCACTACTCATTAGAATTGTCTGGAAGAGATGATTCTAATGAGTAGTAACAACATAGGATTTGATGCTGAAATAGTGAGAACATGTTTGATTTGTGCAGTTTACTCCCTCTTATCTGGAATCCTGGATAAATCTAAATCTGTACATACAAACTGTGAAACCTCAGTGGAATGCCTTTGCAAACAGCTTGTATCCTAACGAGACGGTGAGTAACTCGGCATCTCATCAGGATCAAAACTGTTTGACTGTCTGATCCTAATTTGATATTTGAATAAAATTCTAATTTTAGCACAGAAACAGACGTTTAGTATTGCAGACAAAAGATTTACTTAACCGATTACCCCATAGCCTGTTTCTAGTTTTGAAGATAGGTGACCACTTAAAGCATGTTGAAAGTAAGGCAGAATGCGCTTTACTTTCAGCCAGCTTTAAGCTACCAGCTGCTAGAAAATAGAAATTATTTCTAATGTTAGATATTCTCAATTGTATAAATTGGAACTATTTTCTTCAGCCGAGGGATAAATTAGAGGTGTAAAAAAGGCATATTTATAGGGTAATGGGTTAATGTGCAAAAGACCAGTGGAGAAGAAGTTATTTTTTCCTACTGAACGGGTTGGCACTCAAACTATATTTTCTGTTGCAAACAATTTGCTAGGATATAGAAAATATTTATATTGGTACATGCTTATGCCTGTAATTAAGAACTATTTTCTTCAGTGTAGGAATAAATTGAATGCGCTAAAAGGTGTTTTTATGGTGGGTAGTGTGTTAAAGCTATACTCAGTGATAATTTTAAAAATCAGATGAATGACTTCTTGGGATGCAAACTCTGTAAAACAATGAGTCCTTAAGACAAACATTGAGTCCTTGAGGTGAAAAATTAACCCAATATCCCATAACTTATTTCTAGTTTTGATGACAGGTGACAGCATAAAGCAGGTTGATAGTAAAGCGGAATGTACCTGCTTTTAGCTACTATTTGCTAATGAGTAATAGGTTAATAAAGGCCAAAAAAGCTATGGGTCTATGGGACTCGTAAGTTTTTAAATAATGAGTCCCTGGCAAATGAAATGAGTATAGGACTCTGGATGCACAGGTAAAATTATCACTGCTATACTAACTTTTTGTTTGTTACTACAGGTGACATCAGCGGTCATCAAGCAGCGTCTAGCAGAGGCTGAAACCACAGAGGAGAAGATTAGTTTGGCTCGAGAGAAGTACAGAGTGGTGGCGACCCGTGGCTCAACCATGTACTTCGTGGTGGCTGATATGGGCGGGGTTGATCCCATGTACCAGTTCTCCCTGAAGTACTTCAAAGCTGTAAGTAATTTACCATTATCCAGCGCTCCAGAGAATGGGAGTATATCAAAAACTAAAATACTCATTTCTGCATTAAACCCTTACCATTGTTTGCTGTTAAGGTTAGCAGTTTGTGCCCCGTGTGCAGCCTGCAGAGTACAGTGGAGAAAATGTTTTTGTTTCCAAATAACCGTGATTACACTTAAACTATTATTTTCATTGCAAACAGTAATCCGGCGTCTGATCAGGCTCTAAACTGTTTGCCACTCAGATCAAAATTGGTAGTCTGAATTGTCAAAAAGTATAGTCATTTTCTATATTTCTTTGCAATGCGTTTGGGTTTGAACGGAAGAATAACGTTTTCTCCACTGTATTTCAGACTGGTAGCCAACTCGCAATCAATGGCCATAGACGGCCATCGATATCTTTACTGAACTCATCAATGAGTGTCATTTTGTATTCAATTTTTACATTTCAGTTGTTTAATGCCACCATTGAAAGCAGCGAGAAGTCTGACAATTTAGACGAGAGACTTGAGATTTGCCTGAGAGAGACGACACTATCTGTGTACAAGAATGTAGCACGGTTAGTACAGGAGCATTTTGATTGGTCAATTAACAAACAGAACACAAGAGAAGATTTGAACCCATTACCCCATAGCCTGTTTCTAGTATAGAAAATAGGTAACCACTTAAAGCAGGTTAAAAGTAAAGCAGAATGTGCCTGGCACATTCTGCTTTATTTTCAGCCTGCTTTAAGCTACCATCTGGGAGGATGTAGAAAATATTTCCTATGATACAGATTCATAACTACAAACTGGAACTATTTTCTTCAGAGTAGGGCTAAATTAAAGGTGTAAAAAGGTGTATTTATGCGGTAATGGTTTAATGAAAACTTTCAGTGGCTATAAGCTTTTAGGATTTTGCATTGCAGCTTTCTTTTTTCACTGTTACCTGTCTATTATACAATCAATTATCCTTCGTTTTAGTGGTCGTAATAGCGAGGTTTTACTGTACATGTATTTTTCCTTAGTAAAGGAAAAAATTAGAGTTGTTGAAATATAATATATCTAATGAGTAATAGGTTAGATAAGAGTTTATTACATAATTACCCCTGTTTTCAATAGCGAACAACGATCGCAAATATCCTCGTCTCCAACATTTTTTAGATCAATTTGATGACATCATTATAACGTCACTATTCATAAAGGCGTTATTACGTCACTGGAATTCCATAAAGGCATTTTGTTTTTTAAAAATAGCTTATCATCGTTGGTTATGTGAGAAAAGAATCTGTCACTCGTCAATGTTTAAGACAAGCTGATCACAACCTCGTCTAAAATAGAAAAGTTATTAAGCTCGCCAAGGCTCTCTTAATAACATTTCAATTCTAGACTCGGTTGAGATCAGTTTGCCTTAAACATCGACTCATGACAGATCCTATATATCTCTTCTTTACATTTTACTGTGCTTTCAAGGTGTATATGTGTGTGTGTGTTTCAGAGGTTTGTTTGAGAAGGACAAGCTAGTGTTCTCCTTCATGCTGTGTGTAGAGATCATGAGACAAGATGGGCTCATCTCAAACAACGAGTGGAACTTCTTCCTCCGTGGAGCTGCAGGTAACATTTCCTTTCCTCACCTTTCTGTAGCAAACAGGACTCCGATAAGAGGGAGTAAACTGAACAAATACAAATTTTTCTAATTTCCTTCAGCACCTTTCTGTAATAACCCTTTACCCCATAGCCTGATACTAGTGTCGAAAATAGGTGACCACTTAAAGTAGGTTGAAAGTAAAGCAGAATGAGTGGAGAAGAAGTTATTTATTCCTAACAAACGGGTCGACACTCAAACTATTTTTTCTGTTGCAAACAGTTTGCTAGGATATAGGAAATATTTATTTTAAAACCGGTTTTATTCGCGAGAATATAATGTACGCGTTAATTCGCGAACATCTCTAGTTCTGAAAATAGGCGACTTCTTAAAGCAGGTTGAAAGTAAAGCAGAATGTGCCTTAAGGCACATTCTGCTTTACTTTCAGCCAGCCTTAGGCTACTATCTGCTAGGATATAGAAAATATTTATTTTGGTAAATGGTCATTACTGTATAAAATGGAGGAGGAATAAATTAAAGGAGTTTCTATGGGGGAAAGAGTTAAACAGGACTCTGATGAGAGAGAGTAAACTGAACAAATACAAAATGTTCTAATTTATTTCAGCACCAAATCCTATGGTGTCGCTATTCATTAGAATCATCTCAGAGATAATTCTAATGAGCAGTAATACTATAGGGTTTTACACAGAAATAGAGAATTGAGTTTTTGAAATACTCTCCTTATCTGGATCTCAGATTAAACCTTTACCCCATAGCTTGTTTCTAGTTCTGAGGACAGGTGACCACTTAATGCATGTTGAAACTAAAGCACAATGTGCCATGAGGCAACTTCTTCTTTACTTTCAGCCTGCTTAAGCTATTATCTGCTAGGATAAATAATATTTTTCTTATGGTACATGTTCATAACTATAAACTGCAACTATTTTCTTCAGCGGAAGAATAAATTAAATAGGTAAAAATGAGTATCTATTGAGTAATGGGTTTATAAGACCTGACTCAAGTGCATTATTGTACTAGATTTAAATACCGTCTTCTTTCTATTTTGATCAGGTTTGGACAAAAAGCGTCCCCCGAAGCCAAGTGTCAGCTGGATCAACCGACACGTATGGACCCAGGCTTGTGACATCAGTGACACTGTATCATCTTTCCGTGGCATATACCAAGACCTAACTAAAGTTCCCTGCTGGATCAAACTGGGAGAGAACTTGGTAAGCTGTCTGTGCACAGTTCAACCCTAGCAGTGGTCTTTTCTGGTTTAAACGCAAAAAAATGCAAAGGCATTTAAAACATTGTAGAAATTTACAAAGTTTTGAAATTTATAACCATTTATCTTAACCCTTTGAACCCTAGTCCCGCATATAGGCGTTCTTTTCAAACAGTGTACATATGAAAAGTGCACTTGTCCTATGCAAACAGTGAATACCCAGATCAGAGGGCTCCTTACGGAGCCCTCTGATCTGGGTCTTCACTGTTTGTCATAATCCAAAACATTGACAAAAACAACCTTTAAAAGTCAGAAATGGACTAGACTAAAATGGAAACTGGAATTGTCCATTTGAAGTTTCAGGGAGGAAAGAGTTAATCTGATTGGCAAACAATTTTGATCCTGAACAGATGCAGGGTAACCCGTGTCTGTCCTGGCTTCAAACTGTTTGCAGCAGAAATAATATTTTTTTCAATATTCCAGATAGGGAATTAAATTAATATTAATATATATACTGCTCTTTTCTAATATTTCTACCACTAAGGGCCTTTTTCAAAGAAAATCACGTCAAAACACACGTCACATTTTTGTTACATGCATTCAAAATCACGTCAAAACACACGTCACATTTTTGTTACATGCATTCAGCTGAATGCATGTAACAAAAATGTGACGTGTGTTTTGACGTGATTTTCTTTGAAAAAGGCCCTTAGTGGTCGAAATATTAGAAAAGAGCAGTATATATACAGAAATAATAGTTTACTGTAAATGCTGTTTATTGGATAGGAATAGCATCTTCTCCACCTATAAAATTTAGATCTTTCTGCATTACTTTTGTCCTGCATGAAGCAGATACCTGTTTTAACCCTTAGCCTGCCACTCACGACTATAGCTCCATATGCAAACAGCTTGGATCCGGATGAGACGCCGAGTAACTCGGCGTCTCATCCGGATCCAAGCTGTTTGACACTCGGACAACATTTTCAGCAATTTTGAGCAACTTTGAAGCACTTTGAAACTTGAAGCAGACGAGAAATATAGCAGACAACAATTTATTTGGCGGGCTAAGGGTTAAGAGATATTTGGGCTCATCATTTGAGTTGATACAGAATACAGTTTATATCATAGCTGCAAGTCTTATTAGAAAAGGCATTAGAGTAGACAACACGTTGTTTATGTTTTTGTATTCTTAATTATTTCTATTGGCTCTGTATAGAATAGAAAATGGAGTACATGTATTTATAATTGCATAGCTTCTGATGGGCCCCTTAACCATTTACCCCATAGCCTGTTACTAGTTTTGAAGACTGGTGACCACTTCAGGCATGTTGAAAGTAAACCAGAATATGCCTTAAGATGCATTCTGTGTTACTTTCAGCCTGCTTTAAGCTACCAACTGCTAGAATATAGAATTCATTATTGTATTCAGAAGAACTATGCTCTTCAGTGGAGGGATAAATTAAAGGTGTAACAAGTTGCATTTATGGAGTAATTTGTTATGGTTGATGGCTTTTCCTAGAATAGAAAACTTGTTGTAAATTGTTGCATTGTAAAGGTGATATTCTTCGGATTGTTTTACTTTGTATAGAATAGAAAAATGGCATAGTTTTGTATGGTCTGTTTATAGATGATGTTTAGTATACTCATGTTTTCTTCAGTTTCAGTAGAATAGACACTGTTTTAACCCTTCACCCCATAGTCTATTTCTAGTTTTGAAGACATGTGATCATTTAAAGCAGACTGAACGTATAGCAGAATATGCCTTAAGGCGCATTCTGCTGTACTTTCGTCCTGCTTTAAGCTACCATCTGATCGGATATAGAGAACATTTCTTATGGTAACTATTAATGACTGTATAAAGAATCTTATTTTCTTCAGTGGAGGAATAGTTTAAAGTGGTAAAAAAGCGTATTTATGGTGGAATGGGTTAATAACAGTTAGATTTTCATTATCATTATCAGCATTATCAGATGGTCCCCCTAAAAGCTGAAACTTTGATCACCATTGCAAACCCTTAGGATCCAGTAGCTTTGGTGTTTCACCAGGATTTCAAACTATTTGACACCCTATATAATTATTGAAAAGAAATCTTAGAAATTCTAATAAAAGAACCGTGAGTAGGGAACAACTTTTTTGGCATTCAAAGGATTAAGTATAAGATACAATATTAAGGAGCTAGGATATTCTAGTATAAAGCTGCTTAAAGCAGGATATATCTTTCTGTGTATTGATGATAGGACCCTCGTGACCCTACGAGGAAAAACATTCTAGGTGACCCAGTAACGGTGAGTGGCCATGGATGTCTCACCTTGACCTTGTGATGTCATGTGACCTTGTAAGTCATGTGACCTGGATATTGTCATAGTCAATCTGTTGTCATTACATGATCACGATTTTATTATATTTGGTACAGTCAAACCTCTCTATAACAACCACTAAAGTGTGATAATTTATTAGATGTTTTCGACAGGTGACTGCTTAAACCATGGTGACAGTTAAACAGAAAGCTCCTTTAGGAGCTTCCTGTTTTTCTGTCACCTTGCTTTAAGCTGTCACCTGTTAATGATACAATCAAATAGCCCTCGTTTTAGTGGCTGTTATAGAGAGGTTTTACTGTACATATTTTGCATTTGAATTTTGATGCTTGTAAAATTTTAGGGTAATGCTGAAACATTTTATTGTAGTTTGTACAGAAATGCTTTTGAATTTGATAGCAGGGCTGCCATTTCTCCGGATTTTTCCTAAATCTTCGGATTTTTTTTCTAAAACATGGTAGCTTAAAGCAGGCTGAAAGTAAAGCAGAATGCGCCATAAGGCGCATTCTGCTTTACTTCCAGCCTGCTTTAAGTAGCCACGTGTCAACTAAAATAGAAACAGGCTATGGGGTAAAGATACGATTCGTAAATTCGCACTTGAAAAATGCAAATTTAGAAATCTTAGGATTTTTCATGTCAACTTATGGCAGCCCTGTGATAGTTGGGATTTTGTTGGAAATGTATAACCTTTTTACCACATAGCCTGATTCTAATTTTGAAGACAGTTGGAAAGTTAAGCAAAAAGCTCCATAAGAAGCATTTTGCTTTATGTTATAAAACCTGCTTAGTAAATGTATCAAAGGAAAGAGAAATCAGAAATCTCTCAGACTTTTTTTGGGATCATCCTTTGTCCTCAAAAGAGTTTGTAGTTTAGAATGGTTTTACAGTTTATTGGGTGCCAGTATGTTAATCTAAAAAAAAATTGTGTACAATATAATTACAGTTGAAACTCGATATTTTGAATTCGGGTTAGTTCCAACACATATTTCAAAGTGAAAACGTGGCTTAGCTTTATAACTTAGAAATACGTGTATGTTCGACTTAAGCCAGATGAAATATTGAAATTCAACTTATGAAATACAGGCACAATCGATTTAAGCGAGTTCGAAGTATCGAGTTTTGACTGTTACATACAAAGCGATTCACACTTGTATGTTCTGTGTAGTCTGTGTGTCCTTGTGATTGCAATCCTCATTCAATGAGCACAAAGCTTTCAAACTCACAGTTACCCAGACTTTATGCCTAGGTGTTTTCAAAACAGGTCATTTGATGTTTTCAATGAATTTGGTTGGATGAACCCCATTCACTGCCATTGGAAATTTCAATTTTCAAAATTTATGATTTATTTATTTTGACTGCTCACAGAGTTGTACAGTTTGTTTGTGGTAACATTTCCAATGGTTACCTGACACATGATCAGGCTCGAAACTGATGCCACTCAGATAAAAATAAATTATATAAAATTTGATAAAATTTTTAACATTTTATTGCATTTTTAGCTCACCTCTACGTACCAAGGTGAGCTATTTTGATAGTTCTGTGTCCGTCGTTCGTCCGTTGTTCGTCCGTCCGTCCGTTCGTCGTCAACAATTTCTTTAAACGACATCTCCTCCGAAACTACTGGATGGATTTTTACCAAACTTGGCAGGAATGATCCTTATATCGTCCTCTTTCAAAGTTGTTCAAATAGTTCCGGTCTGTTGCATATCTAGGTCACAGGAGCTTAAAATAGATTTTTTTCAATGAAAATTTAAAAAATCTTCTTGTCTGAAACCACAGTACCCTGAGCTTAGATATTTATCACAAAGCTTTGTCTTCAGGTCCTCTATCAAGATTGTTCAAATTATGTCCCTGGGGTAAAAATTGACCCCGCCCCGGGGGTCCTAATTTTACAAAGAGTTATATAGTGAAATCTTCAAACATCTTTATCTCTGAAACTAATATGGCCAGAGCTTTGATATTTGGCAGGGTGACACTTCTAGAAGCCCTTTACCAATATTTTAAATATGGTTCCAGTCCATTGCATAACTAGGTCACAGGAGCTAAAAATAGATTTTTTCAATGAAAACTTTAAAAATCTTCTTGTCTGAAACCGGGAATACCCTGAGATTAGATATTTGGTATAATACAGCATCTACAGGTCCTCTATCAAGATTGTTCAAATTATGCCCCTTTGGTAAACACTGCCAAGGCCCTATAGGGGGTCGCAGTTTTACATAGAGTTATATAGTGAAATATTCTTCTCTGAAACTATTATGGCAAGAGCTTTGATATTTAGCATTATGAAGTGACACTTTTAGATGTTCTTTACCAATATTGCTGAAATGGTTCGGGTCTGTTGCATATCTGGGTCACATTAGCTAAAAATAGATTTTTTTTTCAATGAAAAGTCTTCCTGTCTGAAACCACCCATGTACAAAATATTTGGCAGAACACTTAATTTTCAAGTTCATCAGCAAGATATTTGAAATTATGTCTCTGGGGTAATAAATGATACCACCCCAGGGGTCATTTGATCCTTGTGTTGGTTTTTCCAGGTGAGCGATATATAGGCCCGCATGGGCCTCTTGTTTAAAATTGCATTTCATTTGATTTTAAATGGGGAATAATAACATCTCCACTGTACCATACTGTTTGTATACACCGAATGTTTGTCAAAGACACAGGAATCGCAGTCAGGTACCTTTATACTTGCAATTAACCCTTAGCCCGCCAAATAAATTGTCGTCTGCTATATTTCTCGTCTGCTTCAAGTTTCAAAGTTGTTTAAAATTGCTGAAAATGTTGTCCAAGTGTGAAACAGCTTGGATCCGGATGAGACGCCGAGTTACTCGGCGTCTCATCCGGATCCAAGCTGTTTGCATATGGAGCTATAGTCGTGAGTGGCAGGCTAAGGGTTAATAATAAAGAAACATAAAATTAAAATTCAGGGGAACACATCTTGGTTAGTTGAATTTGTTGTTTACAATGCAGGGGCCCGTTTCATAAAACTTCTTACGGCAAAAACAATCGTAAGTCTAATCTTTAAAATACATTTAATTTCTGATTTCTCCATCTAATCCTGTCTTGTGACATCTCTTTTGAATCGCTTTTTCAAGACAATGCCAAAGAGATGTCACAAGACAGGATAAGATGGAGAAATAAATAATAATTGAGACTTTTTATAATCTGACTTAGGACAGCATTTGTCCTACGAAGCTTTATGAAACGGGCCCCAGAGTCCTAATTATTATTTATTTCTCCATCTTATCCTGTCTTGTGACATTTAGTTGGAATAGTCTTGAAAAGACAATTCCAAAGAGATGTCACGAGACAGGATCAGATAGAGGAAGCATAAATTAATTGTATTCTAAAGTTTTGACTTTAGGCCGTTTTTGTCGTACAAAGTTTTATGAAATGGGCACCATTATATCTTACAAACGCAGTCATATCTTTAATCAGTTTTATTATAAACAAACAATAGCTAATCAATAGTTATGTACTTTTGTTTCTAAATTCTTTTTTCTTGGAAGTTTGTACTGTATGAGAATATTGAATGTAGATTAATTAAGTAATAGTCATCACTGTAACATAACCAATGTTTTACATTGGCCATCTATTCTATAACTTGGTGAATTTTCAGTTTTAGGTCAACAACATAGGACAATTGTTGTAGAAGGCATTATTACTTAAATTTTACTCTTTTATTAAGTAATAGTCATCACTGTAACATAACCAATGTTTTACATTGGCCATCTATTCTATAATTTGGTGAATTTTCAGTTTTAGGTCAACAACATAGGACAATTGTTGTAGAAGGCATTATTACTTAAATTTTACTCTTTTATTAAGTAATAGTCATCACTGTAATATAACCAAGGCCTTACATTGGCTCTATTCTATAAATTTAGTGAAATTTTCAGTTTTAGGTCAACAACATAGGACAATTGTTGTAGAAGGCAATATTACTTAAATTTTACTCTTTTATTAAGTAATAGTCATCACTGTAACATAACCAATGTTTTACATTGGCCATCTATTCTATAATTTGGTGAATTTTCAGTTTTAGGTCAACAACATTGGGCAATTGTTGTAGAAGACATTATTACTTAAATTTTACTCTTTTATTAAGTAATAGTCATCACTGTAACATAACCAATGTTTTACATTGGCCATCTATTCTATAATTTGGTGAATTTTCAGTTTTAGGTCAACAACATTGGGCAATTGTTGTAGAATACATTATAACTTAGATTTAACTCTTTCAACTGTACTAAAGACCCATTTAAATATACAGTGTTCCCTCTGTCCAACGGCCCTCCCAACAATGACTCCCTCCTTACAACGACCCTAGCCGCAGTTCCCAAAACAGGACAATTATGTCTAACGATTTTACTGCTTTAACATCGTCTGCTTTAAATTGTCGTCTGCTGTTTTTCTCAAAATTACATAATGGACATTTTGAAAGAAAAAACTTAATGACGAATGACAAACAGCTTGAATCCAGATCAGACGCCGCGTAACGCGGCGTCTGATCTGGATTCAAGCTGTTTGCAAATGTAAACAAAGTTCCCTCTCTATAACGACTCCCTCCGAACAACGCACATATTTCTTGTCTCCCATTGGGTGTCGTTGTAGAGAGGGAGCGCTGTACTCATTACCTTTGCAAACAATGTAGACCCAGATCAGAGGGCTCCTATAGGAGCCCTCTGATCTGGGTCTACACTGTTTGCTAATTATTTAGACCTATATTTTAAAGTACCCAGAATTCCAAGTAGACTGATTCATGTTTTGGTACCTAGAAAGATCCACAAGGGTACCCTAAACCCCACAAGAGTTACTTAGTGTTGAAAGAGTTAAAGCAGACACTAATACAATTATGATAATTTTTTTACAGATTCGTGCAAATCCCGAGACAGATGACAGTTATGTGGCGGAGCCACCGGAGCCGGAGGAAGGTGAAGACATGGAGATTCTCGATGACGGCACGGTGAAAGGTCACTGGAATAAACGTCTAACAAGCTTCCAGAAACTCATGTTCATCAAGGTCTTTAAAGAGGAGAAGACCATATTTGGAACGACAGATTTTGTGCGTGAAAACCTTGGTCAGGAATTTGTGGAGAGTCCGAACGTAGCACTTCAGACTTTGTATAGCAATATGAATAAAATTACTCCTCTCGTGTTTGTACTGAGCACTGGGTCAGATCCAATGGGAGCCTTCCTTAGGTTTGCACGTGAAAAGGGATACACTGATAAGTAAGTTCATGTATATAGAGGATGATCAATTCCTTTTGATTTATGTCATTATCAGACAATGTTGCCCAATTTTACAATTAAAGAAATAATTGTATTTTTTTTAACCCATTACCCCATTAATATGCCTTTTTATGCCTTTTATTTATTTCTCCACTGAGGAAAATAGGTTCAATTTGTACAGTTATGCAAATGTATGACAATAATCATTTTGAATATTCTAACAGATGGTATCTTAAAGCAGGCTGAAAGCAAAGCAGAATGTGCCTTAAGGCGCATTCTGCTTCACTTTCAACCTGATTTAAGTGTTCACCTATTTCCAAAACTAGAATCAGGTTATGGGGTAATGGGTTAAAGAAATAAAACACTGGTGAAAAACAATTTCCCTTGAAATAGTGGCTCCATTTGATCATTCAAAATATCTTTCTTGCTTGATAACATACATTCACAGACTGCCCTTAGTTATGCTTTTATTCAAGAAGCATAGGCCCCAGGGTTATACAGCAGTTTAGATGAGTCTCAAATGGTTTTCAAGCACTTGATCTATCAGATATAAGCTTTTCCTTAAATCTCTCTAAACCAATCAAATGCTTGAGAACGATCTCAGACTCAAATCAAACTTGTTGTTGTTACTTAGAAAGTTTTATATCCACAGGAAGCCATATATTGATGCTTCCTTTCATGTCTGGCTGCCCTGGGGCTGGTTTTATGAAACATCATACGGCAAAAATGGTCGTAAGTCAGATTCTAAAATCATCAATAATTATTTATTTCTCCATCTAATCCTGTCTTGTGACATCCTTTTGGAATCGTCTTTTCAAGACGATTCCAAAGAGATGAGACAAGACAGAATTAAAAGACAGTTAGGAAATCAGATGTATTTTAAAGTTTTGGCTTAAGACCGTTTTTGTCGTACAACGTTTCATAAAACAGGCCCCTGGTCATGGATCTTTGAATATTTGTTACCTTTGCTTTCTATCACCTTCAGGATTCAATCCATCTCACTGGGTCAAGGCCAGGGTCCTGTGGCAGAGAAAATGATTCGGTCAGCTATAGCCAATGGTGATTGGGTCTTCCTACAGGTATGTTCTTAACACTTAACCCTTAGCCCGCCAAATAATTTGTCGTCTGCTATATTTCTCGTCTGCTTCAAGTTTCAAAGTGCTTCAAAGTTGCTCAAAATTGCTGAAACTGTTGTCCAAGTGTCAAACAGCTTGGATCCGGATGAGACGCCGAGTTACTCGGCGTCTCATCCGGATCCAAGCTGTTTGCATATGGAGCTATAGTCGTGAGTGGCAGGCTAAGGGTTATAACAATCAAAAATCAAAAACGATATTTACTGTGTAGACCCAGATGATATCTGGAAGAATATGACATAATATATTACACTGTTATTATATAATTTCCTGTTTCAGTCAGAAACTGGCTACAAGGCCCGAGGTTATAAAACTTAAAACGAACTCTGTGCTCAAAACTCAGAATTTTGCTCTGCTCATAACACTTCGGCAAACATTTTATGTGTAACCAGTATTTTTAATCATTATTATACTGTAAAACTATATCCAAATGGTGTTACTGAAATAAGTTAAAGTGTGTGGCACTAAAACTAGAACCTGTAATCAAAGTTGAGTTACTAAAAACCCAGAGCTCTGTTTCTTTTTTGACAGTTTGATAATCAAAATTTCACTTTAATCAGCCAATCTTTAGTGATATTTATCAGCTAATCATTATTCAGTGAATCATTATTATTCATATTTTCATCATCCAATCATTATTCTTATTTTTGTCATTATTCAGTATAAACAGCCAATCATTATTCACTATTATCATCCAATCATTATTCACTATTATCATCCAATCATTATTAACTGTTATATATCTTACAGAACTGCCATCTGGCTGCTTCCTGGATGTTGTCACTTGAGGAGCTTGTCAAGGATATAGGAGAGAAACCCGACACAATCCAAGAAGACTACCGCCTCTTCCTTAGCTCTATGCCTTCCAATAAATTCCCTGTCAGTGTCCTTCAGAACAGTGTCAAGGTCACAAATGAGCCTCCAAAAGGTCTTAAGGTCAGTTAAGTTTACAGTATGATACATAGTATAATCTCTCTTTTAAAGACAAATATAATTGCAAGTTTATAAATCAGATGGCTGCTAAATACAGGCCTCCAGATAAAAGGGAGTAAACTCAAGTTTTTCAACATTTTCTCACTCATTTCAGCTCCAAATCCTATGGTGTTACCAGGGCTCCTGATAAAAGGGAGTATTCTGAACAAATCCAACCTTTTCTCACTCATACAGCACCAGCTCCTATGGTGTAACTACTCATTAGAATCGTCTCTTGGAGACGATTCTAATGAGTACACCATAGGCTTTAAAGCAGAAATAAAGGTTTTAGTTTTTGAAATACTCCATCTTATCTGGAGCCCTGTGTTACTACTCATTAGTTTTGTGACAATGCTAATGAGTATCAAAACCATAGATTAGTTATAAAATAAACCTCTGATGTTTATTTCAGGCAAATACTCGTAGAGCGTTTGCGGAGATCACACCTAGCTTCTTTGAGGACCATGCCATAGGTACTGACTGGAGGAAGATCGTGTTTGGAGTCTGCTTCTTCCACGCCATCATACAGGAGAGGAAGAAGTTTGGACCTCTTGGCTGGAATATTAAGGTACTAACCCAAGCTGCCAGTATATACATGGTTCCCTCCCTTCAACGACCCTCCAGACAATGACTCCCTCCTTACAACGATCCTTTCCGCTGTTCCCTAAACAAGACATTTATTATGTCCAACCTTTTCATGGCTGCAATTCCGTCTGCTTTTATTATCTGTTGTCTGCTGTTTTTCTCAAAGTTACATATAAGTTGACATTTTGATAGAATTTATATAATGATGAGTGAAAAAAAGCTTGAATCCAGATCAGACGCCGCGTTACGCGGCGTCTGATCTGGATTCAAGCTATTTGCAAATGTAAGCCAAGTCTTTAATTTTCCCTCCCTATAACGACTCCCTCCAAACAACACACACAACCTGGGTCTCCCACTGGGTGTCGTTGTAGAGAGGGAGCACTGTATACATCTTTTACACGCTGTGTAGACCCAGATCAGATTGCTTTTTGAGGATCTAAATTGGACTTACCAAGTAAGCCAATGGGGCATATATGTTACAATTTAAAGTAGGCTGGAAGTGGAACAGAATCCTTAAGGTGCATTCAGCTTTGCATTCAGCCTGCAATAAGCGACAATCTGTCCTCAATACTGAAAACATGTTATAGGAGAAAGGGTGAAAGTGTAGCAGATTTATATGGCAGATACTTGGGAGCATTTATTTTAGTGTCCTTTACACTATTGCCTGCTTCTAGTTTTAAAGACATCAGGTTGATACATGTAGTATGGGAACATGCGCCATTAGGCCCATTCTGCTTTAGTTTCAGCCTGCATTACTCTACTATTTGCTAGGATACAGGACACATTTCTTATGGTGCATATCCATGACCAAATAAAATGGTACTATTTTCTTGAGTGGAGTAATAAATTCAAGGTGTAAAAAGACATATCTATGGAGTAAAGGGTTAAATTAGAATATTTAGTATTTGTCACTGTAGTGAGGTTTTAGTGGACACATATTAACCCATTACTCTATAGCCTGTTTCTAGTGTTGAAGATAATTAGCCACTTAAAGCAGGATGAAAGTAAAGCAGAATGCACCTTATGGCGCATTCTGCTTTACTTTCAGCCTGCTTAAGCTATTATCTGCTAGGATATAGAAAATATTCTTATTAAACATATTCATGATTGTATAAATTGGAACTATTTTCTTCAGTGAAGGAATAAATGAAAGGCCTAAAAAGGCATATTTATTGGGTAATGGGTTAAGCAATTTAGTGACTGAGAATTTTATATGTTTTCTATTCCAGTATGAGTTCAATGACAGTGACCGTGAGTGTGCCTTATTGAACCTACAGATGTTCTGTGCCGAGGGATCTATCCCATGGGATGCCCTTATCTACATAACAGGCGAGGTAGATACACCAAGTCAATTTACAGCATATAAGCACATGTATGCTGGAACTACAAAATCCAAAAGATCAGAAGCTGGATTGCAAACAGTTTGGAGCCTAAATAGACGCCGGATTGCAAACAGCTTGGAGTCTGATCAGATGCTGGATTGCAAAAAGTTCCGGGTTACCAGACGTCAGATTAAATTAATCCTAAAGATATTGTTATTTTCCACCTTTTATCTTTTATTGTATTAGAACGAGAAAGAATAACAGTTTCTCCACGGTTCATTGGCACCATGCAGGACCCCATTTCAAAACTAAGTGTAGGCAGTAGGGAAATTCTAAATTTCATATAATTGCACTGATAAAGGTGTAGTAGACAAACTATTCTACGATGGGCTGTTTGCAAATTATATGACTCCTGAAGGAGCTTTCTGTTTTATATTCACTTTGCTTTAAGCATTTATCTGACTTAAAAACCCAATAACTAAAACAAAATGTGGTCTAAATAGAGAAGTTTTACTATACTAAGTTTGTTGTTTTAGATTACGTATGGTGGTCGTGTAACTGACAGCAAGGATCAGAGATGTTTAAGCACAATCCTTAAGAACTTCTTCTGTCCAGCAACCTTGTCAACAGACTACAAATACTCTGAATCTGGTAAGCTTTAACCCATTACTCCATGAGCAGGGCTCCAGATAAGGGAAGTATTTCATAAAATAAAATCTTCATTTCTGCATTAAACCCTATGGTGTCACTACTCATAAGAATCGTCTCTTCAAGACGATTCTAATGAGTAGTGACACCATAGGATTTGGTGCTAAAATAAGCAAAATAAATTGGATTTGTTTAGTTTACTTGCTCTTATCTGGAACCCTGATAAGTATGCCTTTTTAATCCCTTAACCCATTACCAATTTTGCCTGTTTCTAGTATTGAAGATAGATGACCACTTAAAACAGGTTGAAAGTAAAGCAGAATGTGCCCTGAGGCACATTCTGTTTTACTTTCAGCGTGCTTTAAGCTCCCTTCTGCTAGTGTATAGCAAACGTCTCTTGTGGTACATATGGATGACCATAAAATGTTAAACTTTCGTCAGTGAAGGTATAAATTAAATGTGTATTTAACGGGTAAAGCTCAGGAAAATGGTATATTCAGTGAGTCCAAGAAGTGTTAGGGTTGATAAGGGGAAGTAACCATGTAAATATATCAAGTGGTATCTATAGTAGGTCTCAGACCTGTTAGGGTTAATATTTTGTATTCAGTGTGTAATAAGGGGAAGTAACCATGTAAATATATATAGTGGTATCTATATTGAGTCTCAGAAGTTCAGAACTGTTAGGGTTAATATTTAGTTTTCAGTGTGTTTAATATAAAAGGAAGTAGCCATGTAAATAATATACAGTCAAAAGTAAATTATTCGAACTCACTTTAAGTCAAACTTACCGTATTTCAAAGTTTTGCCATGTTTTAACTTTGAATTACAGGTATGTTCGACTTAAGGGAGATCAAGTTATAGAAATTCAACTTTTGAAATACTGCAACTTTTGAATGAAGAGAGTTCAGAGTATTGAGTTTCGACTGTTTATATAATTGAGTCCCAGACATGTTAGAATAGAATGATCATGATCATCTTTATATGTGTCATTCTAAGAGAGCTAACTCTGTTTTGACAGGTATTTACTATGCTCCGGAGTATACTACCCTGGATGATTACAGACAGTACATAGAGGGCCTACCTTTGATAGACGAGCCAGAAATCTTTGGCATGCACGAGAATGCCAACATTGCTTTCCAGGTATGTGCTGGGTTTTGTTTGTAGTCATGATAGGAAGATTTAGTTGATCAATTTTTATAACAATTTAAGCAAGATTTGTTAAAAATTAAGCCCTAGTGACAAGTACATGTGTACTTATTCTTTTACAGTGTATCTTTAAAGAGTACACTTGTCCTATGCAAATAATGCATACCCAAATCAGGGGTGCTCTGAAACGAGTCCTTTGATCAGGATCTTTGCTGTTGGACATTTTTCAATACATTCCAATACCAAACCTAAATAGTCAAAAATTGGTCAGAATAAAATTGGAAACGTGTCTTAATTACCCCTATCCCCATAACCTGTTTCTAGTTTTGATGAGAGGTGACCAGTTAAAAGCAGGTTAAAAGTAAAACAGACTACTTTAACCCTTTACCTGATAGCATTGTTTCTAGAATTGAAGATATGTGACTACTTAAAGCAGGTTGAAAGTAAAGCAGAATGCGCCTAAGGCGCATTCTGCTTTACTTTCAGCCTGCTTTAAGCTATTAACTGCTAGAATAAGGAAAGTATTTAATATGACACATATTCATTACGGTATAATTTGGAACTATTTTCTTCAGCGGATGAATAAAATGAATGTGCTAAAAGTCGCTTCTATAAGGGAAAGGGTTAAGCTACCATCTTCTAGGATTTAAAAAATACTTCAGTACATGTTCATGATTGTTTTTTAAATAGGAACTATTTTCTTCAGTGGATGGACTAAAAGGCTCTTCTATAAGGGAAAGGGCAAAGAGATAATGTGTTAACCCATCATCCAATATCCTGTTTCTAGTTTTGAAGATGTGTGACCACTTAAAGCAGGTTGAAAGTAAAGCAGAATGCGCCTTCATTGGCATTTTGCTTCACTTTCAGCCTGCTTTAAGCTACCATCTGTTAGGGTATAGAAAATATTTTGTATGGTGCATATCTATGACTGTATAAGAGGGAAATGTTTTCTTAAAGGGAAGAATAAATTCAAGGTATTAGCCCATTCCCCCGTAAATACGCCTTTTTTCGCCTATAATTTATTCCTCAATTGAAGAAAATATTTCCCTTTTATACAGTCATGAATGTACATCATGAGAAATATTTTCTATATTCTAGCAGATAATAGCTTAAAGGAGGCTGAAAGTAAAGCAGAATGCGCCTTAAGGCGCATTCTGCTTTACTTTCAACCTGCTTTAAGTAATCATCTTTCTTTAGAACTAGAAACAGGCATAGAGGTAACAGGTTAAAAGGCATATTCATGGGTTAATGTAACATTAACTGTGAATCACTCATGGCTATTATGACTTGTGTTCTTGTTTTACAGACCCAGGAAACACACAACCTCATCTTCACAATACTTGATGTTCAGCCACGCCTCTCCAGTGGCGGTGTTGGCAAGTCTAATGACGAAATTGTGTACGAACTGGCAGAGAGCATTCTGGGTAAACTTCAAGACAAGCTGGACATCGAGAAAGCCAACCAGGAGATGTTTGAACCTGACGAGAAAGGACGTCTTAATTCTCTCACAACTGTGTTGACCCAGGAAGTGGAGAGATTCAACAAGCTGCTCAAAGTCATTAAGGTACATTCACATCTCCATAATTCAAACATGTAACTTACTTAACCCTTTCCCCCATAGAAGTGCCTTTTAGCGCATTCAGTTTATTCCTCCCCTAAAGAAATAGTTCAAGTTTATACCCTCATGAACAATTATCATTGCAAATATTTTATATAGCCTAGCAGATTTTAGCTTAAAGCAGGCTGAAAGTAAAGCAGAATGTGCCTAAAGGCTAGTGCTGAAACGGTTACCAGAAATTTGTAACCGGTTAATCGTTGCTCGTAACCGGGGTTAACCGGTTAATCGTAACTTTAATATGCCGACTGACACATCGTTAGTCGGTAAACGTCGGACGTTGCACGTGTACACGGTAACGTTCAACTGTTTTACTTATAAACATTTACAAAGTTGGAGACCGTTTGTGTGTGTAAACGACAATACAATAAAAAAAAGTCTTGGTGCCAAAGAATTGTTTATGAATGTTATACTTTTTTTAACTATTTTACCATGCTTGCCGACGTAGGTCCTTAATAAATTGCAAAGAGTAAAAAAGTATTGATCTTATAAAATGAACTTACATGTTTACTGCATGAATGATGAATTTGTTGATCAATAAATCGTTTAAAAATGCGGCTATTCGATGTCTTCTCTAAATAAGTTTCATTTGTAAAATAATAATAACTCCAACACAAGGAATAACTATGCGCGGCCGAATATGAAGACCAATCCCGCACCTTTGTGTTATAGATAATTAATTGGCCCCATTCTTGTCTTATTTTTAACCTTGGAAAAATATGAGACGATCCGATTGAAGTGTAGATTCAGCTAACCGGGTTTTATTATTTTATCGTTTTTGATTGGGTGGTCTAAAAATATATTTGAAATTGACATGCGGATATTCCTGGAAACCCTGGTTTCCCTACACGAACGTCATATATAGCTACTAGGGTAGAAATCCAAAGCAAACCGAATATTTCGAGGTCAGAAGGTTAGTAAGCGTGTCAAGTTCAACTGTTAAAGTTGGGAAAGAAACACTATTTCGAAGACAAGTTTGTTGTAAATTAAAACTGTTCAATCGGCATTTATTGTAAAGACAGGTGAAATAAGGGTTATTTAACTCAACTTAAAATAAAATGACACGATGCAGCGAGTATTCAGTGTTGAGAACACCTGAAAAGTATATTGAATTGTGCACATAAAATACTTTGTTAACGGCATCGTTTTGTGTATTGAGCTCCGTGTACATGTTTACAAAAATCAGGAAACGCCCTACCCGTATCAATCAACATGCTACTGTATTTTAAAACTTAAATATCATGTATATCTTAGAGTAAAAGACTTCAAGTGAACGGAAAACATATCTGAAGACTGTAGCTCCCGACATTGGGGCTTTATTTTTGTTATACAAAATGGCTTCCGAGTAACCGGTTACCGACTTTGTAACCGGTTAATCGGCAGTTCATAACCGTTAACGGTTACCCGGGTAATCGTTTCAGCACTACTAAAGGCACATTCTGCTTTACTTTCAACCTGCTTTAAGTGGTCACCTGTCTTCAAAACTAGAAGCATGCTATGAGGTAATGGGTTAATGCATTACTGCATAAATACTCCTTTTAATCACTCAAGTTATTTCTATATTAGGGAAAGAAGTCCCCACCTAGAAAGTCCTTAATATAAACCACAAGAGGCATTGCCAGTATCTTTCCGTAAGACCTGTCCTTAAAAAAGAGTTTTATACTTTACTTTCAGCCTTCTAAACCCCTTTACTTCATAGCCTGTTTCTAGTTTGACTGTTGGCTACTTAACTCTTTGAACCCTAGTCACGCATATATGCGTCATTTGAAAACAGCGTACCTGTGAGGAGTACACTTGTCCTATGCAAACAGTGTTGACCCTGATCAGAGGGCTCCTTAAGGAGCCCTCTGATCAAGGTCTACACTGTTTGTCATTTTTACATATATTGTAAAAATCAATCCTAAAAAGTCAAAAATGGACTTTACAAAATTGAAAACTAGAATTGTCCATTTGAGGTTTCAGGGAGGAAAGGGTTAAAGCAGGTTGAAAGTAAAGCAGAATGTACACTATTTTCTTCAGTGTAAGAATAAATTAAAGGCGTAAAAGGGGTATATATGGTGAAATGGGTTATTCAACCAATTTGGCTTAGGCACTGACAGAAGCAGGGGGAGCAGATAGGATGGGGGTGGTAGGCAGATTAATGTTGGTATAACTTTTGTTTTTTAATGTTTCAGAATTCCCTATTAGTAAAACTGTTGTTTTTGAATATTTCAGAACTCCCTAGTACAACTACAGAAGGCAATCAAGGGCTACGTTGTTATGAGTGAAGCCTTGGACGCCGTCTACAACTCCTTCCTAAATAGCCAGGTACCGGGCATGTGGGCGAAGGCTGCCTACCCGTCACTGAAGCCCCTTGGCAGCTGGGTGCTTGATCTCGTCTACCGCTGTGCATTTGTAGATAACTGGATTGAACATGGTCAGCCCAAGTCCTTCTGGATGCCTGGCTTCTTCTTCCCACAAGGTGAGAATGATTTACTCCATTACCCCATAGCATGTTTCTAGTTGTGAAGAGAGGTGACCACTTAACCAATTACCCCATAGCCTGTTTCTAGTCTTGAAGACAGGTGACCACTTAAAGTCGGTTGAAAGTAAAGCAGAACGCGCTTTAAGGCACATTCTGCTTTACTTTCAGCCTACTTTAAGCTATCATCACCTAGGATTTAGAAAATGTTTTTTTTATGGTACATGTTCATTGCTGTATGAATTGAAACTAAACTAAACTATTTACTTTAGTTGAGGAATTAATTAAATGTACTTACAGGTGCTTCTATAGGAGAAAGCGTTAACTTTTTGACTCCTGAAACCTCAAATGGACCCACCCAGTTTCCAGTCAAGTCTAGTTAATTTGTAACTATTTGGTTGATTTGTTTCTTCAATATACTATGTATTGCAAAATGACAAACAGTGCAGATTTTGATCAGAGTACTCCAGTAGGAGCCGTCTAATCTGGGTCTTCATATGTACATTGTAAAGGATGCCTATACTCATAAAATGTTTTACTTATTTATTAGGTTTTACCTGTGTCTTTTCTTCATATAGTTCCTATAAAGACTGACAGAAATGACCAAATTACTGCGGAATTCATTTCAATTTCATGTAACCTCTATATTAGATGTTCCTGATCTATAACTATTTGTTGTCCCTTTTGTTTCCAGGTTTCCTTACCGGTACCCTGCAGAACTACGCCAGGAAGTACAACCTGCCTATTGATCACCTGAGCTTTATCTACAAAGTTTACCCCATTATCAGAGACCAGAAAGAAGTCTATAAACAAATGATGGAGCTCAAGTTTGGAGAGGAGATGGAACTAGACAAAGATGTGAGTAGACAGCACAGTCCAGCTCCCAGTCTGCCATTGGCCCATCTCCTGCTAAATGTTCATATTTAACCCATTAACCCATAGCCTGTTTCTAGTTTGGAAGACAGTTTACCACTTAATGCAGGTTGAAAGTAAAGCAGAATGCGCCATAAGGCGCATTCTGCTTTACTTTCAGCCTGCTTTAAGCTACGATCTGCTAGAATATAGATTTTTTTCTTGTGTTACATATCCGTGACTGCTTAAATTTGAACTGTTTTCATCAGTGGAGGAATAAATCAAAGGCATAAAAAGGTGTATTTATTGGGTAATGGGTTATCCCATCTTCTTCCAAATATAGTGCTTCCTCCAGATAACCACCATTCAAACAACGGTTCCCTCATTACAACAATGATTGCACTGATTCCCAAACAAGACAACTATGTCTAATGTTTTCACAAGCTTAAAATTGTAGTTTGCTGTTTTTCTCAAAGTTAAGCATTCAACATTTTGACAGAAGAAACTTAACTGTTAGACAAGTGTAAAAGAGTTTGAAACCAAATCAGATGCCGTGCTCGGGTCATCTGATCTGTGTTCAAACTATTTGCAAATGTAATATGCTCATTCATGCCCAGCACTCTATAGGAGTTCTATATAGTGCTATATAATCCTATAGGAGTTTTCAGGTTTACTGTCATCTTGCTTCAAGCCTTAAACTTGGAAATTTTTTATTTCATCATTGTGATCTTAATAGAGGTTTTATTGTACACAAATGTTGTTTTCCCCACATTACACAGAGCTCCAGATAATGGGGAGTAAACTAAACAAATCCAACATTTTTTCACTCATTCAGCACCAAATCGTATAGTGTTACTACTCATTAGAATCGTCTCTTCGAGACGATTCTAACAAGTAGTGACACCATAGGGTTTAAATCAGAAATAAAGATTTGAATATTTGAAAAATTCCCCTTATCTGGAGCCCTGATTACACATAAAGTCGAACTTCGATATATTTGATATTTGGAAACATAAATTTGCCTTATTTCAAGCTTGGTTTAGGTGAACATATCTGTGTTTCAAAGTTAAGCCACGTTTTAACTTTGAAATACTAGTATGTCGACTTAACCGAGTTCGAGGTAACGAAGTTCTACTGTATTTTTGTTGCAGCTTGACGTACCTGCAGATGGTGTCCTTGTCCATGGACTGTTCATGGACAGCTGTCGGTGGGATATGGAGTCTATGAAGGTGATTGACTCTCTGAAGGGCGAGATGAACTCTGAACTTCCCATGCTACACATGGAGCCTAAGATGGACTTTACACCGGACCCAGCAGACTACATGGCGCCACTGTATAAGACAGCAGAGAGAGCTGGTACCCTGTCCACCACTGGTATGTCCAACAGAACATGTTTAGTCAAATATTCGGCGCCATATGAACATTTCATGTGTTGCGGTGCTTTAAAATCCAACTCAATCAATCAATTAGTCAAATACACATTTTAATGCATTTAATTAATTCTTCCACTTAAGAAAACGGTTCCACTTTATATAGTTATGAATATGTATGGTAAGAAATATTTTCTAAATTCTACTTAAAGCAGACTGAAAGTAAAGCAGAATGCACCTTAAAGCAGAAAATAGCAAATAGTGTAGAGTCTGATGAGAAGTCGCAATTTGCTGCATCTCATTCTGGTATGTCCGACAGAACTTGTTTAGTCAAAACATGTGTTAACCCATTACTCCATAGATACACATTTTAATGCATTTAATCCATTCTGCTACTGTATATAATAACTCTTTCCCCCATAGAAGCGACTTTTAGTGCATTTAATTTATTCTTCCAATGAAGAAAATAGTTTCAATTTATACAGTCATGAATATTTATTATTAGAAATATTTTCTGTATTCTAGAAGATTATAGCTCAAAGCAGGTTGAAAGTAAAGCAGAATGTGCCTTAAGGCACATTCTGCTTCACTTTCAACCTGCTTTAAGTGGTCACCTATCTTCAATACTAGAAATAGACCATGGGGTAATGGGTTAAGAAAACGGTTCCACTTTATACAGTCATGAATATGTGTCATAAGAAATATTTTCTAAATTCTACTTAACTGATTACCTCATAGCCTGTTTATAGTATTAAAGATAGTTTACCACTTAAACCAGGTTGAAAGTAAAGCAGAATGCACCTAAAGGCGCATTCTGCTTTACTTTCAGCCTCCTTTAAGCTACCATCTGCTAGGATTGATAAAATATTCCTTTTGTACATGTTCATGACTATAAATTAAAACTATTTTCTTCAGTGGCAGAATAAATTAAATGCGATAAAAGTTGCTTCTATTGGGTAAAGGGTTAAAGCAGACTGAAAGTAAAACAAAATGCGCCTTAAAGCACATTCTGCTTAACTTTCAGCCTGCTTTAAGTACTTACCTGTCTTCAAAATTAGAAACAGGCTATGAGGTAAAGGGTGAACCGATAAACGCCTATAATCCTTAAAAACAGAAAATAGCAAATAGTGTATAGTCTGATGAGAAGCCGCAACTTGCTGCATTTCTTCATGGTCTGCACTGTTTGCTTGTTTGCTATACTGCAAAGATTTTGGAGCCAGATCAGATGCGTCGCGTTTGATCAGACTCCATTTGGAATGTTTTCAATCATTAAAAATAAATCATCAAAATTTTCAATTACCTGTTATTTTCTAGTCTACATATTATTGTTTCGTGTTAAGTTTGGTTTAACCCATTACCCATATAAACGCCTTTATATGCCTTTAATTAATTCCACTACTGAAGAAAATAGTTCCAATTTATACTGTCACAAATAAAAATCATAAATAATATATTCTAAATTCTAGCAGATAATGGCTTAAAGCAGGCTGAAAGTAAAGCAGAATGCGCCTTAAGGCGCATTCTACTTTACTTTCAACCTGCGTTAAGTGTTCACATATCGTCAAAACTAGAAACAGGCCATGGGGTAATGGGTTACATTTTCTCCATGTTTTCCATCGTTCAATTTAATTTTCATCTATTACAGGTCATTCAACCAACTATGTGGTGGCTGTGTATGTTCCATCAAATTTGCCACAAGACTATTGGATAGCTAAGGGTGCTGCCCTCTTGTGTCAGCTGAGTGAATAAATGGGACATAACTGTGGAGATAACTGGAAAACCAGTGTTTGAGGACAAGTTATTTATAAACTGTCAAAAATTATACATTCTACTTTTTCATATGTATAAAGCAAATTGTTTATGTGCTATATTGAAATGTGAACAAAAAAAATCAGAATTTGATATGGAAATTTATTCACCAAAGACTATTATCAGTAGCATGGATGCTATATATTGGATATTTCTTTAAAGAGAGATAACTTTAGTGACAAATAATTGCCCTTGATTTGTGAGAAAATATAAAGGGAGATAACTGGCTAGTTTCTGCTCTTTATATATGGGATAAAAATGTTTGAAGAAGAATTAAAGGGAGATAAGCGATTGAAGATGGATACCTGTCAAAGGGAGACAATTGGATATTTTATACATTATTATGAAGAATTAATATTCAATCTATGTGTGTCCTTTCTTGAATTTTGTGTTTTCCTGAAAAAGTGCATTCTCTTTGTTGTAGATGTGAGTCATTCATATCTTTCAACAGATCATACTCATATCATTACTGTACATAACATACGAACATTCCGTCCTAAAAGACTCTATATTAGAAAATTGTTATATATTTGTACCATGTTATTTATCGCACCTTGTAGAATTGTTCCGCGTACAGTAAAATATATGTGATAAAAATATAATCTATTTACTGACATATACAAACTGACTGTGATATGAAAATGTTGAAATGCTATGTTACTTACCAGGGCTCCAAGATAGGGGGGGAGGGGGGGGGGGGGGGGGGGGGCGATTCTATTGAGTAGTAACAATATAGGATTTGATGCTAAAATAAGTGAGAAAATGTTGGATTTGTGCAGTTTAGGCCCTCTTATCTAGAGCCCTAACTTACCGTATACACTGGTTTAAACGCACCACCCTCTAATA
This sequence comes from Gari tellinella, assembly GCA_922989275.2. NCBI lineage: Eukaryota > Metazoa > Mollusca > Bivalvia > Cardiida > Psammobiidae > Gari > Gari tellinella. The sequence continues at coordinate 11,762,673 of OV277874.1, read as the reverse complement.
AATGCACCCTCCTAACTTTGCCAAATTCAATAAAGAAAACTCCACCAACTAAATACTATTGCACTTTCTTTTAGTCAATAGCTTGTTTTCAGTATTGATGTCAGGTGGTGGCTTAAATCAGGCTGAAAGTAAAGCAGAATGCTCCTTAAGGAGCATTCTGCTTCACTTTCAACCTGCTTTTAGGTTCTACCTGCTAGGATATAGGAATCATTTCTTATGGTGCATATTCATGATTGTATAAAGTATTTTCTTTAAGTTGAGGAATAAAATGAAGGCATAAACAGGTGTGTCTAATGGGTATTGATTGAAACACTGATTTAAGTTTTGGTTTTTTAAGCATTACCCCCGTTGGGGGTATTTAACTCATTATTCCACAAATACACATTTTCTATGCCGTTATTTCTTTTGTTTTTATTTATTTCAATATAGATATTTATTGCATATAATTTTCTAAACTGTGATACAAGCATATTAAAGTCATTCTGAGATAAAAGTTTTTAAAAGAAATTTCAGAAATACATGTGCCTAAAATCCTTCACATCTAACAGTATTGAAAGGTATGCAACAGCTTATAGCAGGACAAAAATAAAGCAGTAAGCTCCCTTTGGGAGCTTACTGCTTTACTTTTATCTTGCTTTTATTAGCCACCTGGTTTATTTATAAATCTATTAATATAGTTGTACTGTATAACATAGATGTCATCAGCCAATTGTCCTTCTTGCAGCAGCGGTTATAAAGGAGATGATATAAATTATGAGCTTTCATACAAGCTGATTTTGGAGTTAGTATAAATAGTTAAACTATCAGTATTGTCAGTGAGATATCAGTGTGGTTTGAAGTACAAATACTGCTATTCTGTATGATTCACTTTTTTTACAGTGATTTAAGAAATAAATGTTGATACTAATTGTGGCTTGCCTACTGATTTTTATACCTTTACAGCATCCTCAACATAAGTGCCATAGAAACACTCTTACTTACTCCACATTAGTGCGATACGACAAGCCTCCTCCTCAACAAAAGTACCATAGCACACTAGCCTCCTCCTTGACATAATTGCCAAATATAATTAGCCTCCTCCTCCACATAACTGCTAAATAACACTAGCCTCCTCATCCACTTAAGTGCTAAAGGACACTGACCTCATCCTCCAGATAAGTGCTTAAGGACACTAGCCCCCTCCTCCATATAACTGCTAAATAACACTAGCCTCCTCATCCACTTAAGTGCTGAAGGACACTGGCCTCCTCCTCCAGATAAATGCTTAAGGACACTAGCCTCCTCAACATAAATGCTAAAGGACACTAGCCTCCTCCTCCACATATCTGCCAAATGACATGTGCCTCTTCCTCCACATACCTGCTAAAGGACACTAGCCTTCTCCTCCACATACCTGTTAAATAACACTAGCCTTCTTCTCCACATATTTGCTTAATGACACTAGCCTTCTCCTCCACACCTGCTAAAAAACACTAGCCTTCTCCTCCACATACCTGCTAAATAACACTAGCCTTCTCCTCCACATACCTGCTAAATAACACTAGCCTTCTCCTCCACATACCTGCTAAATAACACTAGCCTTCTCCTCCACATAACTACTAAAGGACACTATCCTCCTCCTCAACAAAAGTGCTAAATAACACTAGCCTTCTCCTCCACATACCTGCTAAATAACACTAGCCTTCTCCTCCACATAACTACTAAAGGACACTATCCTCCTCCTCAACAAAAGTGCTAAATAACACTAGCCTCCTCCTTCACATACTTGCTTAAGAACACTAGCCCCCTCCTCCAAATACCTGCTAAGTGACATGTGCCTCCTCCTCCACATACATGCTTAAGGACACTAGCCCCCTCCACATAACTGCTAAATAACACTAGCCTCCTCCTTCACATAACTGCTAAATGACATGTGCCTCCTCCTCCACATACATGCTTAAGGACACTAGCCTCATCCTCCTCCTCCACATAACTGCTAAATGACACCAGCTTCCTCCTCCAAATAAGTGCTAAAGGACACTAGCCTCATCCAAATAAGTGCTAAATGACATTAGCCTCCTTCTCCAGATACGTGCTTAAATACACTAGCCTCCTCCACATAAGTGTCATAGGACACTAGCCTCCTGCTCCTATTAAGTGTCACATGACACTAGCCTCCTCCTCCACATAAGTGCTAAGGGACACTAGCCTCCTTCTCCACATACGTGTCATAGGACACTAGCCTCCTGCTCCTTTTAAGTGTCATATGACACTAGCCTCCTCCTCCACATAAGTGCTAAGGGACACTAGCCTCCTCCTCCACATAAGAGTCATATGACACTAGCCTCCTCCTCCACATAAGTGTCATAGGACACTAGCCTCCTCCTCCACATAAGTGCTAATGGGCACTAACCTCCTCCTCCACATAAGCGTCATAGGACACTAGCCTCCTCCTCCACATAAGTGTCATAGGACACTAGCCTCCTCCTCCTATTACGTGCTAATGGGCACTAACCTCCTCCTCCACATAAGCGTCAAAGGACACTAGCCTCCTCCTCCACATAAGTGTCATATGACACTAGCCTCCTCCTCCACATTAGTGCTAAGGGACACTAGCCTCCATCTCGAAATTACTGCTAAATGACATGTGCTTCCTCCCCCACATATGTGGTAAAGGACACTAGCCTCCTCCTCCAAATAACTGCTAAATGACACAAGCCTCCTCCTCCACATAACTGCTAAATGACACGAGCCTTCTCCCCAACACATTTGAAAAAGGACACTAGCCCCGACTTCCACATAAATGCTTAAGGACACTAGCCTGTTCCTCCACATAACTGCTTAATGCCACTAGCCTGTTCCTCTACATAACTGCTAAATAAAACTAGCCTGCTCCTCCACATACGTGCTTAAGAAGACTAGCTTCTACGTCCACATAACTGCAAAATGACACAAGCCTCCTTCTCCACATAACTGCTTAAGGACACTAGCCTCCTCCTCTACATAAGTGCTAAATTAAACTAGTCTCCTTCTCCTTATAAATACTAAAGGACACTAGCCTCCTCCTTCACATAAGTGCTAAATGACACTAGCCTCCTCCTACACATAAGTGCTAAATGACACTAGCCTCCTCCTACACATAAGTGCTAAAGGACACTAGCCTTCTCCTCCACATTACTGCAATAAGACACTAGCCTCCTCCTCCACATAAGTGCTTAAGGACGCTAGCCTCCTCTTCCACATTAGTTTCAACATCTTTAATATTAAAGTTTAAAGATATCACATGACCAAGCTTGGGTGGTAACACCTACCCCCGTATATAGTTTGAGTCAAAGCATGCAGAGCATGCACTAACAGTGGTAGCGTCTAGGCAAAGAATCATTCAGGCGTCTCAAGTGAGGCCCGCACCTAATATTTGATAGCTTGGTTAGTAAAGCTGAGCCATTGCCTGAAGAATTTTCCCATGCTGTATACCGGTATATACCTGTATTTTGACACCAACTAAAGAATGGGTGTGAATCAATGAAAGGACTGGCTGGATGTCTTTAACCCTTTCCCTCATAGAAGCGCCTTTTAGCACATTAGTTTATACCTTCACTGGAGAAAATAGTTCCAATTTATACAGTAAAAAATATGTATCATACTAAATATTTTCTATATTCTAACAGATGATAGCTTAAAGCAGGCTGAAAGTAAAGCAGAATGCTGACCTGTCATGGAATAATACGCAAACGATATGTACGCAGGCTACACTGCTTGGAATATGCCTAGGCGACCATTTCCGATCGCGACTTGACTGATATTTATACACAATTTTGATCAAAATCAACCGAGCGCCTTATCTGGATCCAAATTGGTTGACATTCGTCTTTAAGTTTATTTGAGTAAAATATTTGTAAATCTTAATCAACTTTTTTTTGCAGACGACAACTTCAAAGTAGACGATAAATTACGACAGTGTAAGTAAGGGTTTAGCATAATACATTATGACAGAGACAGAGTATACTCATCACGTTCATGTCATAGCTCATGGATAGTTATGAAATATTAAACCTTTCAACCCTAAATTTCTCTTGTGGGTATTTATAATCATTTTGGACACTTCTAGTACAATTATTTTGAACCAGTCTATTGTTACAGTTTTGGTATGACAATAAAAACCAATGAAACTATTAAACAGTGTAGACTTCGAGCTACTGAACACCCCCTCCCCCCATGTGGGGACTTTTGAACACTATACTTTTCTGAAACCTCATGGTCTTCCGAGTACATTCTGTTTTTCTGCACTTTGTACGTTGGGGCTTTACCTTGTCAGAGCAAATTGAAATTACCTCCCCTTTGTGAAAATTAAATTCTGATAGATAATGTAATGATGACTTGTTTTAGTCGCAAAATAGCTGTTCTTCACTGATATCACCATTGTTTTTATGGAGACATAATATCTATCCCAACAATCGATCGAAACGAGTGTTTTCTTACTTTTTACTGAATTATCTCCCCTTGAATATATCAAATACAATAAACACTAGTTAATTCATAGTTTTATTACATTTAAAGCTTCTTTGAAAACCTATTTTTTCTTTAAATGATGATAAAATATTCAACTGGGTATAGTGAGGATGTTTTCTAGCATACATTTATTTTATTTTCGCGGAAAATATTGTCTTAAATTATGAAATAACAAAACTACCGACAAAGACTTGAATACAGTTAATAACTGTAAGAAATAAGATTCGGAGAATTACGTAGAAATCATGGATCATGGAAATGGATAGTACACGGATACAGTGCTAAAAACCTTTTCTAGAGGCGGCCCACCGACCGATACAGTGCTACAACCCTTTTGTAGAGGCGGTCCATCAACGGATACAGTGCTATAATAGTTATCTAGAGGCAGTCCACCAACGGATACAGTGCTGGAAACGGCATATACTTGCGGTACACCAACGGATACAGTACGACAAACGTTATCTAGAGGAGGGAAACCCACGGATACAGTGCTAAATCCCTTTTCTAGATTCGGGCCACCAACGGGAACAGTGCTACAAACCTTTTGTAGAGGCGGTCCACAAACAGATAGTGCTATATAGGTTATATAGAGGCGGTCCACCAACAAATACAGTACTAGAAACATTATATAGATGCGGTCCATTAATGGATACACTGCTAGAAAAGTTATCAACAGACTGTTCACCAACGGATACACTGCTATAATAGTTATCAAGAGGCAGTCCACCAACGGATACAGTGCTGGAAACGGCATATACTTGCGGTACACCAACGGATACAGTACAACAAACGTTATCTAGAGGAGGGAAACCCACGGATACAGTGCTAAATCCCTTTTCTAGATTCGGGCCACCAACGGGAACAGTGCTACAAACCTTTTGTAGAGGCGGTCCACAAACAGATAGTGCTATATAGGTTATATAGAGGCGGTCCACCAACAAATACAGTACTAGAAACATTATATAGATGCGGTCCATTAATGGATACACTGCTAGAAAAGTTATCAACAGACTGTTCACCAACGGATACACTGCTATAAACAGTATCTTGAGGCTGTCCATCAACGGATACAGTGCTAGAAATCCTTTCTAGAGGCGTTCCACTAACATAATTATACAGGGCTAAAACGTTATCTAAAGGCGGTCCACCTATGGGTACAGTTCAAAAAAGCTTATCTAGAGACTGTTCATCAACGGATATAGTGCTAAAAAAATTATCCAGAGGCTGTCCACCAATATATACAGTGCTTTAAACGTTATCTAGAGGTGGTCCACCAACAGGTACAGTGCTAAAAGGTTATCTAGTGGCGGTCAACCATCATATACAGTGCTTTAAACGTTATCTACAGGCGGTCCACCAACAGATACGGCGCTAAAATTTTAGCTAGAAGAGATCCACCAACAGATACAGCGGTCCACCAATAGATACAGCGCTAAAAAGTTATCTAGAAGCAATCCACCAACAGATACAGTGCTTTAAACGTTATCTAGAGGCGGTCCACCAACCGATACAGTGCTAAAAAGCAACAAAGATGCGTTCCACCAACGGATTCAGTGCTAGAACCTTTACATGAGACGGTTCATAAACCGACACAGTGCTTGAAACATTTTGTAGAGGCGGTCCACAAACGGATACAGTGCTAAAAAGTTATCTAGAGGCAGTTCACTAACGGATACAGTGCTAGAAACGTTACATATAGGCGGTCCCCCAACAGATACATTTCTAGAAACATTATCAAGAGGAGGTCCACCAGCGGATACAGTGCTTTAAACGTTATATAGAGGCATTCAACCAACGGATACAGTGCTACTAAAGTTATCTAGAGGTGGTTCACCAACGGGTACAGTGCTAAAAAGGTTATCTAGAGATAGTCCACCAACGGATACAGTGCTAGAAACGTGTTCTAGATGCAGTCCACAAACGGATACATTGCAAGAAACGTTATCTAGAAGAGGTCTTCCAACCAATTTAGTGCTAGAAACGTTATCTACAGGCGGTCCACCAACGGATACAGTGCTTAAAAATTATCTAGGAGGTCCACCAGCGGATACAGTGCTTTAAACGTTATATAGAGGCATACCACCAACGGATACAGTGCTACTAAAGTTATCTAGAGGTAGTCCTCCAACGGATACAGTGCTAAAAAGGTTATCTAGAGGCAGTCCACCAACGGATACAGTGCAAGAAACGTTTTCTAGAGGCAGTCCATCAACGGATACATTGCTAGAAACGTTATCAAGAGGAGGTCCACCAACTGATACAGTGCTACAAACGTTATCAACAGGCGGTCTACCAGCGGATAAAGTGCTAAAACCAAATGTAGAGGCGGTCCACCAACGGATACGGTTCTTTAAACGTTTTCTAAAGGCGGTCTACCAACGGATACAGTACTGGAAACGTTATCTACAGGCGGTCCACCAGCGGATACAGTGCTAGAAATGTTATCGACAGGGGGTCCACCAAGGGATACAGTGCTAGAAATGTTATCTACAGGAGGTCCACCAACGGATACAGTGCTAAAACGTTATCTACAGGAAGTACACCAACGGATACAGTGCTAAAAACGTTATCTACAGGAGGTCCACCAACAGAGAATGTTATCTACCGGAGGTCAACCAACGAATACAGTGCTAGAAACGTTATGTAGAGGACGTCTTCCTATGGATACAGTGTCAGAAACCTTTTCTAGAGGCCGTCCATCAACGGATACAGTGCTAGAAATATTTTTTAGAGGCGGTCCACCAACGGATACAGTGCTTAAAACGTTATCTACAGACGGTTCATCAACGGAAACAGTGCTTTAAACGGTATCTAAAGTCGGTCAACTAACGGAAACAGTGCTAGAAACATTATTTGCAGGCGGTCCATAAACGGATACAGTGCTATGTACAACGTTATCTAAAGGCAGTCCACCAGGGGATATAGTGCTAAAAACCTTTTGTAGAGGCGGTCCACCAACGGATAAAGTTTTATAAACGTTATCTAGAGTCGATCCACCAACGGGAACAGTGCTGGAAATGGTATATACTGGCGGTACACCAACAGATACTGTGCTAGGAACGTCCACCAATGGATTTAGTGCTTGAACCCTTTCCTAGAGGTTGCGCACCAATGGATACAGTGCTAGAAAGCTTTTTTGGAGGTTGCCCACCAACAGATATAGTGCTAGAAACGTTATCTATAGGAGGTCCACTAACGGATACAGTGCTAGAAACATCATCTAGAGGACGTCCACCAATGGATATAGTGCTAGAAACCATTTCTAGAGGCCATCCACCAACGGATACAGTGCTAAAACTTTATTTAAAGGCGGTCCATCAACGGATTCAGTGCTAAAATGTTATCTACAGGCTGACCACCAACGGATACAGTGCTAGAAAGGTTATCTAGAAGCGTCCCCCAACTGATATAGTACCAAAATTTATCTACAGGCCGTCCACCAACTAATACATTGCTAAAATGTTGTCTAAAGGCGGTCCACCAACGGATACATCACCACCTCTATACATGTATAACCTAAATCTAACACTGTATCCGTTGGGGGATCTCCTCTAATTTTTATTCTTCTTGTTTTGTTTGAAAGGGAGGCAATTATCTTACTCCCATCAATTTTTTTATTTAAAGCAACCATCAAATTGAATGCTTTTCACTTGATGTTGTAAAATAACATGTAATTGGCAACAAAGGATTATTGTTCTATTATTTAATACATATTAAAGCATATGATAACACATAAATCAATTTTGATTTTGATGGAAGGGATTGTCTACGAAAATCAAAAAAATGGGTGATTTTGGTTTAATATTTTGACAATTTAACCCCAAAAATCAGTTTTTTGAAAGTTTTATTTATCCTTACTAGAACCATTACACAGTTAAAAGGATTGTTTGTCTAACCTGCATATTTGGTGTATTTATATTAATATCCACGTTCACAGTAGGGAAATCCAAAAAATTCGCGTTTTCATTTATTTTTTCAACAATTTTACCCCAAAATACATTTTTTAATGTTTAAGTTATCCTTAACAGTACTATTTCACAATAGAGATGTATAAGTATCTAGCCTGTAAATTTGGAGCTTTTAAATTGATAACCAACGACACAGTACTGAAATCCCTAAAATTGGCGTTTTCATTTATTATTTCAATAGTTTTGCCTCAAAAAACATATTTCGCATGATTTGATTTTCCTAGATTTTCCTTCTGTTATTTGGTGCATGCTCTACCATATGAAAACACAAAAACCATTTCTGCGCATCTTTTCCTTTATTTGGATGTTTGACGCCAGGGAATCTCTACTAAAATCTCCAAATTTGGGTTTTTGTTTAATATTTTCATGATTTTCACCCAAAAAGAACCATTTATTGAAAATTTTATTTATCCTAATTAGTACTATTCCACAGTGGATATAACTGTCAGTCTAATTTGTAAATTTGGAGCCTTAATGTTAATACCCAGGGTCACAGTATGGAAATTCCAAAAATTATCATTTTCGTTTATCAATTCAACCATTTTACCCCAAAAAATCGGATTTCGCATCATTTGATTTTCCTAGATTATTTTTCTGTTATTCGGTACATACTGGGGCATATGAAAACACAAAAATCATTTCTGTGCATTTTTTCCACAAAAATTTTAAATGCCCTCTACTATAACAGTATGACAGGAATTAAAAAAGGGAGGTAATATTTTTGTTCAATTACACACAAAGACTGTGCTGTATAACCAAAAGGTTATATATTTAGTGTGTGGACATATACGGCTTTCATGTAAAGAAGGTTTCGTGATTAGATCTTGTTTCTATGATATGTATTCAACATTTATAAAGGGAAAAGTGACTTGTTTTTGTATAAAAATTGCATTCTGTTCTTTTAAGGGGAGATAATTTGAATAAAATTTGAGTTATGTCCAATTATTTTTGCATTTTTTGCTTTCAGTTACTTATGTTGCATAAATGAATCATTTTGTGTTAGATATATAAGTTTAATAAAAAAATTATATTAGTGCAACATCTACACATACAATTACGTATTTCTCCATTTATGCAAGGGGAGGTAATCTTCAAAGTCAAATTTAAGACTAAAGCCCCAACGTTCAAAGTGCAGAAAATAGGATTTGAACCTACAGACCCTGGGCTTTCAGAAAAACATAGTGACCAAAAGTCCCCCTATGGGGGGAGGGTTCACATTATTGGCCAGCAGCCTAGTGCAGACACTGATCAGAGGTCTCCTATAAGAACCGTTTAACGGCCTTTATGACGTCATAGCCTGCCTTAAACAGTCGCCGCCATGTTAATCGTCTGCTTACAATTCTCGTCTTCTAACACTACACATGTATTTCGAACTTTATGCTTTCTGACTTTCTCCAACCGAGATATGAGTGTCAAACATTTTGGATCCTGATCAGACGACGCGTTACGCGGCGCCTGATCAGGATCCAAAATGTTTGCTTATGTCAGTGTAGTCGACCTTGACATCGACAGGGTTAAATTAACACTTTGTACATTGAAGAGATCATAGTTACCATGGTTACATAGACAACGCTCACTGTTTTACCCGTATACCACCACCAGGCGTCCCTTTAAAGGCGACTTTGAAAACAGTTTGAATACTGGGCGCCAGTATGGGGGTGGGGTGCAGCCTGACCGGGACTTGAGCAAGAGACCTTCGGCTTAGTTCCGATGCTCTACCGACTAAACTAGTCGACCTCCTACACATTCCTGTACCCAAACTGTGTTAAAGTCTGGCACCGTGACATAAATCATATTTGTCCGTAGACAGCTATTCAATATCCAATCTCTAGAAAGGATTCGTTACTACTTAGAAAATCGTTAAAAGACAGAAATGGTTTTAACGCATTCAATATGCAAACGTTAAATGGATATTTTTTAGGTTTTTTTACTGCAATACATGTATATTACAAAACTGTAAAAAGAAGTCCTGGCAAGGAGCCTCTGATCTGGGTCTACACTGTTTGCATAGGACACTCCACAGGTACAATGTTAGTAAATGACGAGTAAACTCGTCGCTAGAGACAGTGATATGAGTGTAAGACAGTTTTGATCACGACCAGCACCGCGTTACTGTTCTCTTTTACATGTACACTGTTTGTAAATGATGATTACTATTGTCGCTAGGGATGAAATTGTTCCTATTTAACGTTGCCACAATGCGTATGTCTCTAGGTTTTTAGTTTTTCTGTGACAAATATGCAATGTATACCAAGATCAGAGGGTTTCTATAAGATCCCTTGGTTATTAAGGGTTTTCATTGCTTGTCAAATGCAAACGACTGTAAACAAACCGAAAAATAGACCTGACAGGGGATTGTGATTAATCTTTGAAAATTAACACATGTTACCACTCCAGAGAAATGGTGCAGACCAATTTCAGCTGACTTCGTCCGGTACCCCTTGAAATTGATCTATAGATATACGTTTTGAGAATAATTATTACAGTACTATAAGGGCTGAATATAAAAACTGCACATGTTCGTCTTTCTGTAAAGTATACTTTATTGACATAATCTTAAACAGTTGCTATTGCTATGAAATATATTTACATATGTATAGACTACTTAACAAAACTAACAATTCTGAACAGCCAATAAAACTTCCAGGAAATGACTTTTTCACCTATAAACATAACAAAATCATTGTATTTAGTATCTAAATATACTCTGTGAAAACCCTATCAGTTATAAGATGTATCAATATGGCAGAGGGAATAATCTCTGTCTATTAAACAGAAACACTTCCCTGTGACAATTAAGCCCCAGAACTGCGGCAAAGTATAAATGTCTCGGGGGCGCTTTAATCGAACATACACTCAGTAAAAAAAAAACCGCACATCGTGCTCAGGCGCAGATTAAGAAACTTTTTTTAAGAAACTTAGAATAGAAAGACCATATCTCAAGATTTATTTAATTCTGCAACAAGTTCAGATAAAAAAACTAAAAAAACATTGTGCTGCCTTAAAACCATTTCCTCTTAGTGACGCCAAAAAGCGTTTGCAAACAGTTTTGATCCTGATCATACGCCGCGTAACGCAGCGTCTGATCAGGATAAAAACTGTTTGACACTCGTATCGATTTGCTTTAAGTCATTCTACACTGAATTTTACTTTGAAACGATCTTGCAAACAACAAAATTGAAGCAGACGACAATGAAACGGTGAAGGGGTAAAAACCTCACGATTTATTTGGCAGCGAAAGAATTAACTACAGCTTGTTTAAAACATCGCACCGATTAGTACAGGTTGTGATGCTACTAATACAATAATGATTTATCAACAATTCACAAATACGTTTCTTCTACATAAAAATAAATTTTGATAAAAAATGTGCGTTTCTTTTTGTGCTGAGTGTATGTGTGTGTTCGAGCTAACGCGAGTTAGATTTATCCAGTTTCGATTGTATTCGTGTTTATTGTAAGGATTTGCATATTTAACAAATACCAACACGATTTAATAATCGTTAGAGAAGAATTATTATAAAATCATAAGTGTGAAAGAATAAGTTCCATGTAATAAAATCCTTTTAGAACTAACAAAGGCTTTTTTAATCAATGCTAAAATCAAGTCAAACATGCTACCTAAAATAATTTAACTAATGTATTCAACTATTGTAAAAGTTTATTTTCATTTTATCCCTATCCTAAATAGAAAACCTGGGTTATTGTTCGCATATTATTACCAATAAATAAATACGAAAGACTCAAGCAGGAAACGCAACACAAACAATACACCCACCTCTCCAGCAGAACACACACACAATCATACCATAACAAACATACACACACACACACACGCACAATCCCATTCCTTCATCTACACACTAAATAGAAAACAACACGCAAGACAAACATAAAGCAAAGTGAATATAGGAACCCGCCTTGGTACGGTCAGCAGCAATCAATAATTAATTATAAATTAACCATGAACAACTACTGGGGGTTAAACCTGGGTTTAGGGGCGCCCAACCTCACTCTTATCTCCTAAATTCACCTATAAAGACGAACAGTGTACATAAAATATAAACCCTGTTCCACAACCTTACAATCAAAAAGACCGCCAGCACAGTAAGTAAATACATGTACATGTAAAACATCTAACAAAAATTCTATGACAAGATTATTAGTAACACGGGAAAGAATTAAACATTCAAGCCCGTGCTAAAAATAACCCACTATGGCAACGGTCATATTGTACTCAAGCGACTAGTCTGTAGTCACGAGTAACTGCAAGACATGGATAGGTTCAGGGTACGACAGAGAGGGAGAGAAAAAACAAAGCACGAAAATCCGACATAACTCTCCCGGTTAAGGACGGCTTTAGAGATACATCATCATGTAGTGCTAAGCCCTGTCTGTCGTCGCACAATCAAAGAGGAAAGCATAGTTATCAATTGTAGATTGATCGATAACCAAACGTGAAGTGCACAGCAATAAAGTTGGATTATAATCGTTTTTGAGGAAAAATCTAATACGTTTCACAAATAGGTTTTGAAAATGCATATGTCCAAGAATCTTACGAAGTCTGTAAATCACATCACCATAAAACTTCGGATGTGAAATACCTTGCCGCAGAAAAGACTTTAAGTTACATTTATACTTGTTAATGAGAGGAAGATTTCTATAAAATAATTTAGAAAATGTTTTACGAAGTTTATGAAATCTGTACCCCTGTTTAAGAAGCTTTTCAGTAATAGTTTTATTACGAATGTGGAAGTCCTCAACAGAGGTACAGGCCCTAGCAAAACGAAAAAGTTGTGAAATATAAACCCCGTAAGATGTAGAACGGGGAACATCGCCATCTAGATGAGGATAATTTACAATACTAAAATCAAAATCATCTCGTTTATCGGAAACAATTCTGTTATTTATTAAAAGATCCAAATCTAAAAATGGTGCCGATAAATTTGACTCATTTGTTTGATTAAGGCGTAGTTCTTTTGGGTAAAATAAAAGGAATCAAATGCTTGAGAACGAACTCAGACTCAACTCAAACGCTTTATTAGCGCTGGGCCTGGGATATTGGGCTGACTATCAAACATACAGACCTCATTATAAATTTTAAATACTTTTGTGATTAATATTTAACCCTTTGACCTCACGATAAACAGGAACACTCTAAAATTCTAGAAATTTATTGTGGTAAATGGAGACCGTCAGCAATAGTTGGCGGCAGGGCTGCCATTTCTCCGGAATTTTCCTAAATCTTCAGATTTTTTCCCTACTTTGTAGTAGCTTAAAACATGCTGAAAGTAAAGCAGAATGCGTCTTTAGGCGCATTCTGCTTTACTTACAGCCAGCTTTAAGTAGTCGCATGTCAAAAAAACTAGAAACAGGCTATGGGGTAAAGGTACGATTCGTAAAATCGCACTTGAAAAAATGCAAATTTGGAAATCTTAGGATTGTTCATGTCAACTTATGGCAGCCCTGGTGGGCGGCGTTAGTGTTGCCATTTTATACCAACTATTCTTTCTTTATACAAACAGTGTTCAAACGGGGACTTGCCAAAAATGTACATGTACAACGGAATTACGTTCTCACATTAGTCGAAACATACTTATTTCCTCAACGAAGATTTGATGTCCGATTTGTCGCAATTGTGACACAAACGTCGAAATGTGGCTTGTTCGACTGAAGCCAGATCGAGCTATAAATGTTCAACTGTCTCTATCCAAACCGTCATTATTTACTGAATGTCACGTGTTCATTGGTATGGGTCACATGGTGCACACTCTCGCTGGTAAAATATATGCCCGGGGTCGTATGTTACCATTATTTACTATTATTTACTGAATGTCACATGTTCATTGGTATGGTTCACACGGTGCACAAGATATATGTTCGGGGTCGTATGATATGGGCGGTGGTTGTAGTATACCATTATTTACTGAATGTCACGTGCACATTGGTATGGTTCACACGGTGCACACTCTCGTTGGTAAAATATATGCCCGGGGTCGTATGATTTTGGTGGTGGTTGCAGTATACCGGTACCATTATTTACTGAATGTCACGTGCACATTGGTATGGTTCACACGGTGCACAATCTCGCTGGTAAAATATATGCCCGGGGTCGTATGTTATGGGTGGTGGTTGCCCTTCGGGAATTCTATTTATTGAACATAAACTGTTAATTAGGTAGTATTCAGCATACTTGCAAATAAAACCTTCATTTGATTGGCATAAATGTAAACAGGCTTGAGAGTCGTTTAGAGCCTCCACTACCTCGTTCAATCCCTTAATAACATGATTTTCAAGAACCTGGAAGGTATCTCCATAAGACCCGGGACAAACGGCCACACAAGAAAATCTACAAGGATCATAAGAAAGTCCAGCCTTACACCAACACTGGTTGTTTCTACATTCAGAGTCAGTGTCAGTACACTCAATGTATGTCTGGCACGGTTTGCGCATTGTACCCCGACATGTAGGCAACTGGGTCCAATTTCCATCCGCACAATGTACCGTTTCTTCACCAATAAGTGATGTACCATTAATGCATGCCAAAGAAACATTCGTTCCTTCAAACAATGACTTGCTGATATTGTAAGTAGAATTAAACACAAACAGCCCGGCTGAAGTCTCAATTTCTATTTGATTTATTACTAATTTTAGGTTTGTCAGTTCAAACATTGGGCAGACCTTTTTACATATTCCATGTTCCGACCATTTCCCAGATTGCATGCATTTAGTTGCATGAAAAGGTTTACAAATTACAGTCCTTTTCGATCCGAAGAAGTTTGTGTTTCCCAACATCATTGTACTACTAGAAACGTCCCGACAAATGGTTGTGTCATAAAAAGAGCATTCCTTGTGACCAGCCAGATCAACAATGGCTGTCGCACTCGACTTGCTGAATAACGAATATCCCGGACACCTTCGGTCATACACATTAGGTTGTGATTCATAAATATCACAGATTGCCATTTTCAAATTGTAACCGACATTGACACACGTATTCAAACAGTAACATTTGTGGGCACATGATATAAGCGTTTGTCTTTGAAGCTTCAAATGATTCGTCTTTTGCACACACACGTTGAATATAACCTCATAGGCAAACGAGGTCATTCCAAGGAACAAATAAAATCCTAAAGCCCATATGACTCGTACTCTCAAATAAATCAAATTCGGAATCATTGTGTTTTAATTTGGTCTGATTTCCTCGAATGAATACTTCCTTGTTGTTTTCTCTCTACAACTTCTAGCTTTTGAAATCGTTTTAACTGATTGCTATGCTGTTCTTTACGGTTCTGTTAGGGGAATAAATAAAACACTGAATTCGGCAGGTCAAAACGGGTAGTCATAGATACCAGGCTACTTTGTCATTATAATAATTCATATATAACCTTTGAACGTTTTACAATTGCCATCTTGACATTTTGTCCTCTGCAACAATGATTTGCACTAATACTTCCGCATATTTGATAAGACAATATCTCCAGGAAGTTAAACAGTTTGCAAACATAGGATTACCGGACGTCTTAATTGGAGCCAAACTATTTCGTTCACAAACGTAATAACAATTTTGTCATAGCTTTAACAATATTTAATCCAACTTTTGGAATATGTTTTCTTTGACATTTTTTTTCATTATTTTAATGCGCAAATATTGTCGGGCCACTGCTTTAATGTTTAGTAAAGAAGTCTACAACTGCTTGATTTGGAGGCATACTAGCTGTTTGTACAAAACACGTTAAGCCTGCCCGATAAGCGTAAAGTTCCTGCTCATTACTATTGCAGTAGAACGTTCATCTTGTCCTATTATCACATTAACCCTTTACCTGATAGCCTATTTCTAGAATTGAAAATAGGTTACTACTTAAAGCAGGTTGAAAGTAAAGCAGAATGCGCTTAAGGCGCATTCTGCTTTACTTTCAGCCTGCTTTAAGCTATCCTGTGCTAGAATATATTGAAAATTTTCCCTATAATATATATTAAATTATTAAATTGAAACTATTTTCTTCAGCGGATGAATAAATCAGATTCGCTAAAAGTCGCTTCTATGGGGTAAAGGGTTAATCAATGTCTATTGTTCAATTAGCGTACTCTTGTGATATATTTAAACTGCATAATGCAATAACCATACTCCCACTGACACGTCGACTGCTTTATAACCTTCGTTTGTTTAAAGATACAAAGATATAAAGGGTTTGAATCTCAATGAAATGTCCGAGATATACTGCTCTGTTTCTGGATTCATACTGTCCGGCAAGTCGCACTCACTTAGACATTGACATGTTAGAAACATCAACTGAGTAACTATGTAGATTGCAGAAATGCCCTGCTTAAATGTTTTCTGAAAAAAATATCCTTTACCTTGATTTAATAAGTCTTCGTATTTTCACTTCTATTTTGGCTGATATATACTTCTGGCTTCATTATGTTTTAGCTGGTTCCAAATGTAAAGAGAGACTAACAGCTATTTGTTCGATATTTAACCCTTTATATTTAATACGCTATATTTTGCACGTTTATATGATAAATCCACATATTGATTCAAACAATATCTCCAGAAAGTTAAACAGTTTGCATTCATAGTCTTAATTTGATCCAAACTTTTTCAATTACAAACGTAATAACTATTTAGTCATAGCTTTAAAACTGTTAAATCCAACCATTGAAATATGCTTACTTCGACAACGAACCATTTATTTTCCATTATTTTAATGCGTCTTCTACTTTATTTTTCAGTCGCTGTCAGCAAAGATATCAACAAACGTTTGATCGTGATACAAACTGTTTGCACAAAGCAAGTTAGGCCTGTATTTTAAGCGTAGAGGTTCCTGCTAATTATTATTTCAGTAGAACGTTCATCTTTCCCTTTTGTACATTAATCAATGCCCATTGTTCAATTAGCTAACTCTTGTGATGGACGCAAACTGCATAGTTGAATAACAACACTCATACTGAACCGTCGACGGCGTTATCACCTTCGTTTGTTTTTAATACAGAGATATAAAGGGTTTGAATTTCAATGAAAAAAAACCAACCTTTCATTGATTTTGCAACATTGGTTTGTCAATAACAAGGAACGTAACTGTATAAACATACATTCAGAATTTTATTTTAATTACATAATTTTACAAATTCTGCAGTGATCATAGAATGTCCATTTTCCTCGTAATTAACATAATATTTCGTCAGTGAAAGGGATATATAAATATAGTATTATGTAAGATGTAAGTCTCAGTATCCTTATGATTTTAACAATTTTTCAAAAAATATATCTTGAGTTTTAGCCCCTTCCCCGCAATATAGGCTGTATCAATACTGTTGTATGATATATCATTTCAAAGATTATTTCATCGCTGGTAGTATCGCTGACAATAGTTTAAAACGAGTGTCGCGTTAAGCGGCGTCTTATTAGAGTCCAAACTGTTTGAAAAATCATTTTTAGCGAATTTGGTAAATAAATATAATATTTTGTTACACGTTATTACTAAAACTGTTATCATTTTTTTTTTTCAAATTAAGAAATAATAAATTTATACCAGTGTTTTATCGTGCGATCGAACACTGGTAGGATTTGAGATGCGTAGTAATTTAATCACGAGGTCTTTAGTCCGAGTGGTTTAATTACAAGCACCTCAACGACTACCCGTGTTCGATTGTTAAATAAAACACTGGTATTAATTTATTATTTCGATTCTAACACATAATTTAACCTTTATTTGCACCGAAGCAACGGCGCTACATTTTATGGCGTACGCATTTTCGAAGCCATATGACGTCACGTTAGAACGTTTTAGCGCGTAAGTGGTCTATTGAAAATTCGAACACTGAAACGTTCATTATTTGTTTATATAGGTGCGTACGGGAAGTGTGTTAGAATACTGTGTAATGTTAGAAAGCAGTACACCAATATCACACAAGTTTCCGAAAATTAGACAAACATGATATTCCTTAATATTGATTTTATGTCCTCACGAATCCTTAGCAAAGGGGAATGCAACGATAGAATACGAGTGACATTGGATATTCTATGACGCAAACCTCGAACCTCGGTTTCTCGATAACATCGATATCTCGATAACCTCGATATATTGAACGTGCATACGTCGAGCATATCCGTGTTTTTTTTTTTAAATTGAATGTGAAAATGACACGTTGAAGTTGTTGCGGGTTACTCAGCTAACATACTGTACTTATTGGTAATTAAATTGACGATGAATCTATCGTTTAAGTTTCTAATATAACCTAACCAATATATTTTACAATTCAACCAATCAAAGTCTGAATAGACATATACATTAGATGGATTAAAAGCCATAGTAGTTTGTAATATTGTAATAACAACACATTCATGTAAAATTAGAAGTATTCAGATACACTTGAAGAAACAAAGAATCTGTAACATATCAAGGTATGCCATCATTCATTAACTGTCATCTGTTGATCTTTAGGATTCACAAGATGCGCAGTCCCGCTGGTAAAATGTATACATGTGGTCGGATGTTGGGTACGGTGTTTGTCCTTCGGGAAGTTTGTTTAGGTTACAAAATCGGTCAATATGGTTGTACTCAGCATATTTGCAAATGAAGTCTTCATTTGAGAGGCATAATTCTGAACATGATTGAGAGTGGTTAACAACTTTCCACACCTCGTTGTAACCTGATATAAGTTTTAGAGTTCAAGGTATTTCAGATCAAGACACCTTAACAGAAGAAAAATCGGGACGGATTATGATAGAGACCATAGCAAGATTATAACAAACAAATTTAAATCAGAACTGACTCGGCGTCTGGTCTGGAACCAAACTCTTTGTAAAACTTAACATGAAGTTCACATGTAGCATGCAACGTGCAGAATGTTGGGCTGTTGAGACTGTTCCAAACGAGTGGAAATGTAATAAGCATCTTAACTGTTCCAATAAGGTTTACAGGGTACATGTGTAGACGGTGCACATTAAATTATTCATTATTGTCAAGGAAACAGTACACAGTTACTTTGTTTAATATGCAAATTAACCCTTCTTGGTATGATTCACCTTTTGTCTATTTTGTTGAATCCAGCTGTTTAATTATATGTTCGATTTGAATGATTTTGAATTATCGCATACTGAATAAAGACATTCGATTCAAGCGAAATCGAATTATCGAGGTTCGTATCTAGTTGAACGGTTTTGTTAACTTTCTGACTTTACAATATGGGAGTTCTATGTATTGACTTTCAAATAAAGAAATAATTGTAAATTCAACTAAGGCTATTTTGAGTTGTCGAAGTCTGAATTTGAAAGTGTTTGTTAACGTATTAACTATAAAATATGGACATGTTTGAATTAAGCGAGTTCTAGGTTTCTAATTTCAACTGAAGAAGTACGGACGGATGTTCTTAAGGCTAATTCAGATTATCGATGTTCGAAAGTATATGCTAAGGCTGAAAGATATTCCAACATTGAAATACATGTATGTTCGAGTTGTCGAGTACAATTGAACAAAAAACAAGTCGTAAACTCGACTCCAAGAAGTTCGATTTGTCAGAATTCAAAGGTTGACAAAGTATAATAAAGACGGTTCTCATAAGACACCATATACATGTATATTATATAGAAATATTGACCCTAAACGTTGCTTTCTCATTCACGTAATCGTTGGTTTCTATTTTAAAAGAAGTAACAGCTGCAGTTCATCCACAGAAGATACACTCAATCTCAACGTACAATTAAAATTTGATAACTCAAACTCGCTTGGTTTGTGCTTAACAATAATTTAGAGTTTAAATGCAAGTCACAAGATGTGAACGGTAATTATTTACTCGGCGTATTGTTTTTACTCCAATCTGTTTTACTTAGACATTATTTATTTGACTGCTAAGTCCTGTTAAAATATCGACTTTACCGAAATTTATACACATTAGTTATTATCAATTAATCTGAATAAGGGAAGATCCTTTGAAAGCACGGAAAACAAAGCAAATACTGAAAATTGCAGACTCGGTTTAATTGAGTCTGTTCATGAGCAATACTGAAATATGCAACAGTGCTCACGCCCCCTAGCACCAGCTTAAGTGGAATTCAACTTTCAACTGTAAATGCGCTGAAATCAATGATTCCAAAGGACCAGAAAGTATAACAACACTGAGAATGAAGTACGGGGCGACTTTTTACAGCCGCCACACAAGCACTTAAAATCTGCTGTTGTGAATTAAAAATCTGAATAAGGGGAGATCCTTTGAAAGCACGTAAAACAAAGCAAATACTGAAAATTGCAGACTGTTTGCCAAAAAAGTGACATCGTTCAGGCTGGGACCTGTGTTCATGTGGCGCCGGAGAATACTCAAAGGCTTTATTATAAACATGGGGCATGACAATAAAAGACAAAACACGTACCATGTGAGGGGTTTAATCTTTATAGTGCCAGCATTCCAATTTGAATGATCCTTTGTCTGATTAATTACTTATCTATATGATCCCCAAATGACTTCATACCCATACTATTTCAAAGAATTACATATAGTGCAGACACAATTTTGGTTTGATCAGTCTGGTAACCCACTGAAATAGGTCTACACTGTTTGCAAGTAATGTATGTATCCGGCTACAGTACTGTAAGGCTTTAACCCTTAGCCCGCCAAATAAATTGTCGTCTGCTATATTTCTCGTCTGCTTCAAGTTTCAAAGTGCTTCAAAGTTGCTCAAAATTGCTGAAAATGTTGTCCGAGTGTCAAACAGCTTGGATCCGGATGAGACGCCGAGTTACTCGGCGTCTCATCCGGATCCAAGCTGTTTGCATATGGAGCTATAGTCGTGACTGGCAGGCTAAGGGTTAATATCTTAACTCCATCTGTTTTTTCTCTAAGATAGACTTTATTGGCGAACTTCAAAGATTGAAATACCTTTGAAATGTATTTACACATTTACATATTATCAAATAAAAACGACAATGAATAAAGAGTAAATTTACATAGAAATATTTTTTTCACCTGGAAGCATTACCTAAGCATAGTGTTGAATATCTATATTATATAACAACCTCAGTTATAAGATATGTTACTGTATGACTTACAGTATTGACAACCGTTATTACCTCACGTTTAACTAGAATTTTAACGCAAAAATACAAATTAACCGGTTTGTAATTAATGTGAATGCCAAACAGTTTTGATCTTAATCAGAAGCAATTATATTCAAAATGGTCCGTCATTAAAAAGCTACCATGTATTTATATTAATCGCTGTGGAGCGACAGTTAAAGTGAACTGTCAATCGTTCTCCGTAGAGTATGACTTTTGTTCCATATTTGTTGAAACATTTAGTCGTTTCAACCGTGAAAAACAAACCAAAAAACAACTGTATGTTTACTCAAAATTATCCGTCAATACTGCACAAATTCAACACTTACAAAAATAATTTTTAAAATCATTAACGGATGAATTAATGAAAAAACATTCTAACACAACTTGCGACACTGCTATATAAACAAACAAGGACGCAACTGTGTTTGAATTCTCAATAAAACACGCACACGCTGTAACGGCTAAACTGTGACGTTACTGACGTAACATGGCTTCGAAAATGCATACTCCAAGAAATGAAGCGCAGTTGCATGGGGCAAATTCTGGTTAAGTTGAAGTGTTAGAATCGAAATAATAAAATAAAATAATAATTTATTATTTCCTAATTTAGACCATTAATAGTCTTGTGTAAAAACGCTTAAATGATGCCGAAAATGTAAACCAAAATACACATGTAGAATAACTTAGAAACTATGCTTTAATTGTGATAGGTTTTATCAAACAGTTTGCTGATTCCGAAACAGAAAAAGGCGCAATGTTGCAGTTCGTTTAAGTATTTTATTCAATGTAATGCGCATGTAAGTTTTAATCAATAGGTGTTCGAACGTTTGTTCGACAGATAAATAAACATAGGAGTTTGTAGTTATTGGACAGTATAACTTGATGATAAAGAAATTAAAAGTTTACATTATTTTTTACATCATTTTTACCTTTTTTAATTTTAACATTAAAATTCATGAATATGCAAATTAGGTTTTTCAGAAAAAGTAACTGGAAGTAAATGTCAAATATGTTATCTTCAATTTTGTACTAGTTTTATATGGGTCTAAATGGCAGTTCAGGAGTTGTACCGTTTGCCCGTGCCTGTTTGGTGGATCTTGATGGTAGGTATACGACTCTGATCTGTTTTGGAACCGGCTGGCTTGAGGTCTGCTGTATAAGTCTTGGATGTCTTATCTTTATGTTTATAAATTAAAGGTGTAATTTCATCCATGGAATATGTAGGTCCCGCGTGTCTGGGATGGAGAGGGTAGATGACTGCTACCCCAGGGCTGTGTTCATTTTGTATATGTTATGGGTCTAATTTTGAGTTCTGGGGTTGTACCGTCGACCAATGCCTGCCTGGTGGATCTTGATGGTAGGGATACGACTCTGATCTCTTTTGAAACCAGCTGGCGAGGGTCTGTGGTATACTTCTTAAACAGTTTTCACCATTTTAAATCATGATATTGATCGTTTATAGACATTTTAGTTGTTGTCGCATGCTATTTTCCCTAGTTATGTTACATTAGAAGGCCTGTATTGGGCAGTCTACTATTATTTCTATTGGTCGGCAATCTTTAGCCGGTCGGTTCATTGCTGATTGATGGAGGTAAGGTGGTTGCCGTTTTGGAAGCTGTCTTTTGTATGTTAATTCCTGTTTATTTTAGATCTAATTGTAGTTATTTTGTCTTTTCTCGGCCGCCTGCATTATGCGCTCTACTATTATTTTTATAAGTCGGCAACCTATAGCCGGTCGGTTCATTGCTGATTGATTGGGGTAATGTGATCGCCGTTTTGGGGGCTTTCTTTTATATGTTTATTCATGTTTTATTTTAGATCTAATTGTAGTTATTTTCTCTTTTCTCGCTTTTCGCTGGCTGTGATATGGATGATTTGTCAGGTATGGGTCATCATAACCAAAACGGGGAGTTGCCATGGAAGCGGTTAAAATACCCACAGCCTTAAACCCTTCTGCACATTTTGGTACCCATGAAAAAAGTCTAGGGGGTTGGGTTGCATGATAAACCCTACTGGCTCTAGAGTAATAATTGGGTATTCTCATTGTTTATAACATTCACATCGCTATATACCATTATTTACTGAACGTCACGTGGTGATTGGTAGGGTTCACACGGTGCACAATCTCGCTGGTAAAATATACCCCTCCTGGTAATGTCTGTTAATAACGGTGGTTGCCCTTCGGGAATTTCATTTAAGTAACATTTACTGTTACCAAAGTAAAACTCAGCATATTTACATATGTAGTCGTCATTTGATTGGCATAAATGTAAACAGGCTTGAGAGCCGTTAACAACTTTGACGATCTTGTTATATAGCCAAATTACATAATTGTCAACAACCTGGAATGTATTTCCATAAGACCCGGGACAAACGGCTACACAAGAAAATCTACAAGGATCGTAAGAAAGTCCCGCATTACACCAACACTGGTTGTTTCTACATTCAGAGTCAGTGTCAGTACACTCAATGTCTGTCTGGCACGGTTTGCGCATTGTACCCCGACATGTAGGAAACTGGGTCCAGCTTCCATCCGCACAATGTACCGTTTCTTCACCAATAAGTGATGAACCATTAATGCATGCCAAAAAAACATTCGTTCCTTCAAACAATGACTTGCTGATGTAAGTAGAATTAAACACAAACAGCCCGGCTGAAGTCTCAATTTCTATTTGATTTATTACTAATTTTAGGTTTGTGAGTTCAAACATTGGACAGACCTTTTTACATATTCCATGTTCCGACCATTTCCCAGATTGCATACATTTGGTGTTTCTAGGTCCGTCAGTTGCATGAAAAGGTTTACAAATTACAGTCCTTTTCGATCCGATGAAGTTTGTGTTTCCCAACATCAGTGTACTACTAGAAACGTCCCGACAAATGGTTGTGTCATAAAAAGAGCATTCCTTGTGACCAGCCAGATCAACAAGGGCTGTCGCGCTCGACTTGCTGATTAACGAATATCCTGGACACCTTCGGTCATATACATTAGGTTGTGATTCATAAATATCACAGATTGCCATTTTCAAATTGTAACCGACATTGACACACGTATTCAAACAGTAACATTTTTGGGCACATGATATAAGCGTTTGTCTTTGAAGCTTCAAATGATTCGTCTTTTGCGCACACACGTTGAATATAACCTCATAGGCAAACGAGGTCATTCCAAGGAACATATAAAATCCTAAAGCCCATATGACTCGTACTCTCAAATAAATCAAGTTCGGAATCATTGTGTTTTAATTTGGTGTGATTTCCTCGAATGAATACTTCCTTGTTGTTTTCTCTCTACAACTTCTAGCTTTTGAAATCGTTTTAACTGATTGCTATGCTGTTCTTTACGGTTCTGTTAGGAGAATAAATAAAACACTGAATTCGGCAGGTCAAAACGGGTAGTCATAGATACCAGGCTACTTTGTCATTTTAATAATTCATTTTTACAATTGCCATCTTGACATTTTGTCCTCTGCAACAATGATTTGCACTAATACTTCCGCATATTTGATAAGACAATATCTCCAGGAAGTTAAACAGTTTGCAAACATAGGATTACCGGACGTCTTTATTGGAGCCAAACTATTTCGTTCACAAACGTAATAACAATTTTGTCATAGCTTTAAGAATATTTAATCCAACTTTTGGAATATGTTTTCTTTTACAATTTTTTTCCATTATTTTAATGCGCAAATATTGTCGGGCCACTGCTTTAATTTTTAGTAAAGAAGTCTACAACTGCTTGATTTGGAGGCATACTGTTTGTACAAAACACGTTAAGTCTGCCCGATAAGCGTAAAGTTCCTGCTCATTACTATTGCAGTAGAACGTTCATCTTGTCCTATTATCACATTAATCAATGTCTATTGTTCAATTAGCGTACTCTTGTGATATATTTAAACTGCATAATGCAATAACCATACTCCCACTGACACGTCGACTGCTTTATAACCTTCGTTTGTTTAAAGATACAAAGATAAAAGGGTTTCAATCTCAATGAAATGTCCGAGATATACCGCTCTGTTTCTGGATTCATACTGTCCGGCAAGTCGCACTCACTTAGACATTGACATGTTAGAAACATCAACTGAGTAACTATGTAGATTGCAGAAATGCCCTGCTTAAATGTTTTCTGAAAAAAATATCCTTTACCTTGATTTAATAAGTCTTCTTATTTTCACTTCTATTTTGGCTGATATATACTTCTGGCTTCATTATGTTTTAGCTGGTTCCAAATGTAAAGAGAGACTAACAGCTATTTGTTCGATATTTAACCCTTTATATTTAATACGCTATATTTTGCACGTTTATATGATAAATCCACATATTGATTCAAACAATATCTCCAGAAAGTTAAACAGTTTGCATTCATAGTCTTAATTTGATCCAAACTTTTTCAATTACAAACGTAATAACTATTTAGTCATAGCTTTAAAACTGTTAAATCCAACCCTTGAAATATGTTTTCTTCGACAATGAACCATTTATTTTCCATTATTTTATTGCGATAGTATTGTCGGTCTTCTGCTTTATTTTTCAGTCGATGTCAGCAAAGATATCAACAAACGTTTGATCGTGATACAAACTGTTTGCACAAAGCAAGTTAGGCCTGTCTTTTAAGCGTAGAGGTTCCTGCTAATTACTATTTCAGTAGAACGTTCATCTTTCCCTTTTGTACATTAATCAATGCCCATTGTTCAATTAGCTAACTCTTGTGATGGACGCAAACTGCATAGTTGAATAACAACACTCCTGCTGAAACGTCGACTGCGTTGTCATATTCGTTTGTTTTTAATACAGAGATATAAAGGGTTTGAATTTCAATGAAAAAAACAAACAACCTTTCATTGATTTGCAACATTGGTTTGTCAATAACAAGGAACGTAACTGTATAAACATACATTCAGAATTTTATTTCAATTACATAATTTTACAAATTCTGCAGTGATCATAGAATGTCCATTTTCCTCGTAATTAACATAATATTTCGTCAGTGAAAGGGATATATAAATATAGTATTATGTAAGATGTAAGTCTCAGTATCCTTATGATTTTAACAATTTTTCAAAAAATATATCTTGAGTTTTAGCCCCTTCCCCGCCATAAAGGCTGTATCAATACTGTTGTATGATATATCGTTTCAAAGATTATTTCATCGCTGGCAGTTTCGCTGACAATAATTTAAAACGAATGTCGCGATATCTAATTAGGGTCCAAACTGTTTGAAAAATCAATTTTAGCGAATTTGGTAAATAAATATAATATTTTGTTACACGTTATTACTAAAACTGTTTTTTTTTTTTTCAAATTAAGAAATATTAATTTTATACCAGTGTTTTATCGTGCAATCGAACACTGGTAGGATTTGAGATGCGTAGTAATTTAATCACGAGGTCTTTAGTCCGAGTGGTTTAATTACAAGCACCTCAACGACTACCCGTGTTCGATTGTTAGATAAAACACTGGTATTATTTTATTATTTCGATTCTAACACATAATTTAACCTTTATTTGCACCGAAGCAACGGCGCTACATTTTATGGCGTACGCATTTTCGAAGCCATATGACGTCACGTTAGAACGTTTTAGCGCGTAAGTGGTCTATTGAAAATTCGAACACTGAAACTTTCATTATTTGTTTATATAGGTGCGTACGGGAAGTGTGTTAGAATACTGTGTAATGTTAAAAAGCAGTACACCAAAATCACACAAGTTTCCGAAAATTAGACAAACATGATATTCCTAAATATTGACTTTATGTCCTCACGAATCCTTAGCAAAGGGGAATGCAACGATAGAATACGAGTGACATTGGATATTCTATGACGCAAACCTCGAACCTCGGTTTCTCGATAACATCGATATCTCGATAACCTCGATATATTGAACGTGCATACGTCGAGCATATCAGTTTTATTTTAACTTGAATGTGAAAATGACACGTTGAAGTTGTTGCGGGTTACTCAGCTAACATACTGTACTTATTGGTAATTAAATTGACGATGAAACTATCGTTTAAGTTCTTAATATAACCTAACCAATATGTTTTACAATTCAACCAATCAAAGTCTGAATAGACATATACATTAGATGGATTAAAAGCCATAGTAGTTTGTAATATTGTAATAGCCACACATTCATGTAAAATTAGAAGTATTCAGATACACTTGAAGAAACAAAGAATCTGTAACATATCAAGGTATGCCATCATTCATTAACTGTCATCTGTTGATCTTTAAGATTCACAAGATGCGCAGTCCCGCTGGTAAAATGTATACATGTGGTCGGATGTTGGGTACGGTGGTTGTCCTTCGGGAAGTTTGTTTAAGTTACAAAAACGGCCAATATGGTTGTACTCAGCATATTTGCAAATGAAGTCTTCATTTGAGTGGCATAATTCTGAACATGATTGAGAGTGGTTAACAACTTTCCACACCTCGTTGTAACCTGATATAAGTTTTAGTGTTCAAGGTATTTCAGATCAAGACACCTTAACAGAAGAAAAATCGGGACGGATTATAATAGAGACCATAGCAAGATTATAACAAACAAATGTAAATCAGAACTGACTCGGCGTCTGATCTGGAACCAAACTCTTTGTAAAACTTAACATGACGTTCACATGTAGCATGCAACGTGCAGAATGTTGGGCTGTTGAGACTGTTCCAAACGAGTGGAAATGTAATAAGCATCTTAACTGTTCCAATAAGGTTTACAGGGTACATGTGTAGACGGTGCACATTAAATTATTCATTATTGTCAAGGAAACAGTACACAGTTACTTTGTTTAATATGCAAATTAACCCTTCTTGGTATGATTCACCTTTTGTCTATTTTGTTGAATCCAGCTGTTTAATTATATGTTCGATTTGAACGATTTTGAATTACCGCATACTGAATAAAGACATTCGATTCAAGCGAAATCGAATTATCGAGGTTCGTATCTAGTTGAACGGTTTTGTTAACTTTCTGACTTTACAATATGGGAGTTCTATGTATTGACTTTCAAATAAAGAAATAATTGTAAATTCAACTAAGGCTATTTTGAGTTGTCGAAGTCTGAATTTGAAAGTGTTTGTTAACGTATTAACTATAAAATATGGACATGTTTGAATTAAGCGAGTTCTAGGTTTCTAATTTCAACTGAAGAAGTACGGACGGATGTTCTTAAGGCGAATTCAGATTATCGATGTTCGAAAGTATTTGCTAAGGCTGAAAGATATTCCAACATTGAAATACATGTATGTTCGAGTTGAACAAAAAACAAGTCGTAAACTCGACTCCAAGAAGTTCGATTTGTCAGAATTCAAAGGTTGACAAAGTATAATAAAGACGGTTCTCATAAGACACCATACACATCTATATTATATAGAAATATTGACCCTAAACGTTGCTTTCTCATTCACGTAATCGTTGGTTTCTCTTTTAAAAGAAGTAACAGCTGCAGTTCATCCGCAGAAGATACACTAAATCTCAACGTACAATTAAAATTTGATAACTCAAACTCGCTTGGTTTGTGCTTAACAATAATTTAGAGTTTAAATGCAAGTCACAAGATGTGAACGGTAATTATTTACTCGGCGTATTGTTTTTACTCCAATCTGTTTTACTTAGACATTATTTATTTGACTGCTAAGTCCCGTTAAAATATCGACTTTACCGAAATTTATACACATTAGTTATAATCAATTAATCTGAATAAGGGGAGATCCTTTGAAAGCACGGAAAACAAAGCAAATACTGAAAATTGCAGACTCGGTTTAATTGAGTCTGTTCATGAGCAATACTGAAATATGCAACAGTGCTCACGCCCCCTAGCACCAGCTTAAGTGGAATTCAACTTTCAACTGTAAATGCGCTGAAATCAATGATTCCAAAGGACCAGAAAGTATAACAACACTGAGAATGAAGTACGGGGCGACTTTTTACAGCCGCCACACAAGCACTTAACATCTGCTGTTGTGAATTAAAAATCTGAATAAGGGGAGATCCTTTGAAAGCACGTAAAACAAAGCAAATACTGAAAATTGCAGACTGTTTGCCAAAAAAGTGACATCGTTCAGGCTGGGACCTGTGTTCATGTGGCGCCGGAGAATACTCAAAGGCTTTATTATAAACATGGGGCATGGCAATAAAAGACAAAACACGTACCATGTGAGGGGTTTAATCTTTATAGTGCCAGCATTCCAATTTGAATGATCCTTTGTCTGATTAATTACTTATCTATATGATCCCCAAATGACTTCATACCCATACTATTTCAAAGAATTACATATAGTGCAGACACAATTTTGGTTTGATCAGTCTGGTGTCCCACTGAAATAGGTATACACTGTTTGCAAGTAATGTATGTATCCGGTTGCAGTACTGTTAGGGTTTAATATCTTAACTCCATCTGTTTTTTCTCTAAGATAGACTTTATTGGCGAACTTCAAAGATTGAAATACCTTTGAAATGTATTTACACATTTACATATTATCAAATAAAAACGACAATGAATAAAAAGTAAATTTACATAGAAATATTTTTTTCACCTGCAAGCATTACCTAAGCATAGTGTTGAATAGCTATATTATATAACAACCTCAGTTATAAGATATGTTACTGTATGACTTACAGTATTGACAACCGTTATTACCTCACGTTTAACTAGAATTTTAACGCAAAAATACAAATTAACCGGTTTGTAATTAATGTGAATGCCAAACAGTTTTGATCTTAATCAGAAGCAATTATATTCAAAATGGTCCGTCATTAAAAAGCTACCATGTATTTATATTAATCGCTGTGGAGCGACAGTTAAAGTGAACTGTCAATCGTTCTCCGTAGAGTATGACTTTTGTTCCATATTTGTTGAAACATTTAGTCGTTTCAACCGTGAAAAACAAACCAAAAAACAACTGTATGTTTACTCAAAATTATCCGTCAATACTGCACAAATTCAACACTTACAAAAATAATTTTTAAAATCATTAACGGATGAATTAATGAAAAAACATTCTAACACAACTTGCGACACTGCTATATAAACAAACAAGGACGCAACTGTGTTTGAATTCTCAATAAAACACGCACACGCTGTAACGGCTAAACTGTGACGTTACTGACGTAACATGGCTTCGAAAATGCATACTCCAAGAAATGAAGCGGCAGTTGCATGGGGCAAATTCTGGTTAAGTTGAAGTGTTAGAATCGAAATAATAAAATAAAATAATAATTTATTATTTCCTAATTTAGACCATTAATAGTCTTGTTTAAAAACGCTTAAATGATGCCGAAAATGTAAACCAAAATACACATGTAGAATAACTTAGAAACTATGCTTTAATTGTGATAGGTTTTATCAAACAGTTTGCTGATTCCGAAACGGAAAAAGGCGCAATGTTGCAGTTCGTGTAAGTATTTTATTCAATGTAATGCGCATGTAAGTTTTAATCAATAGGTGTTCGAACGTTTGTTCGACAGATAAATAAACATAGGAGTTTGTAGTTATTGGACAGTATAACTTGATGATAAAGAAATTAAAAGTTTACATTATTTTTACATCATTTTTACCTTTTTTAATTTTAACATTAAAATTCATGAATATGCAAATTAGGTTTTTCAGAAAAAGTAACTGGAAGTAAATGTCAAATATGTTATCTTCAATTTTGTACTAGTTTTATATGGGTCTAAATGGCAGTTCAGGAGTTGTACCGTTTGCCCGTGCCTGTTTGGTGGATCTTGATGGTAGGGATACGACTCTGATCTGTTTTGGAACCGGCTGGCTTGAGGTCTGCTGTATAAGTCTTGGATGTCTTATCTTTATGTTTATGAATTAAGGGTGTAATTTCATCCATGGAATATGTAGGTCCCGCGTGTCTGGGATGGAGAGGGTAGATGACTGCTACCCCAGGGCTGTGTTCATTTTGTATATGTTATGGGTCTAATTTTGAGTTCTGGGGTTGTACCGTCGACCAATGCCTGCCTGGTGGATCTTGATGATAGGGATACGACTCTGATCTCTTTTGAAACCAGCTGGCAAGGGTCTGTGGTATAATTCTTAAACAGTTTTCACAATTTTAAATCATGATATTGATCGTTTATAGACATTTTAGTTGTTGTCGCATGCTATTTTCCCTAGTTATGTTACATTAGAAGGCCTGTATTGGGCAGTCTACTATTATTTCTATTGGTCGGCAATCTTTAGCCGGTCGGTTCATTGCTGATTGATGGAGGTAAGGTGGTTGCCGTTTTGGAAGCTGTCTTTTGTATGTTAATTCCTGTTTATTTTAGATCTAATTGTAGTTATTTTGTCTTTTCTCGGCCGACTGCATTATGCGCTCTACTATTATTTCTATAAGTCGGCAACCTATAGCCGGTCGGTTCATTGCTGATTGACTGGGGTAATGTGATCGCCGTTTTGGGGGCTTTCTTTTATATGTTTATTCATGTTTTATTTTAGATCTAATTGTAATTATTTTGTCTTTTCTCGCTTTGTAGGTACATTTATATTATTTCATGTGAAGCGTATTAGAACGCACAGCCCCTGTTGTGAAAATAGCGCTATATAAATCTGGTATAATAATAATAATGATAATAATAATTAGGACAAAAAACTGGCTGTGATATGGATGATTTGTCAGGTATGGGTCATCATAACCAAAAACGGGGAGTTGCCATGGAAGCGGTTAAAATACCCATAGCCTTAAACCCTTCTGCACATGTTGGTACCCATGAAAAAAGTCTAGGGGGTTGGGTTGCATGATAAACTCTACTGGCTCCAGAGTAATAATTGAGTATTCTCATTGTTTATAACAATCACATCGCTATATACCATTATTTACTGAACGTCACGTGGTGATTGGTAGGGTTCACACGGTGCACAATCTCGCTGGTAAAATATACCCCTCCTGTTAATGGCTGTTAATAACGGTGGTTGACCTTCGGGAATTTCATTTAAGTAACATTTACTGTTACCAAAGTAATACTCAGCATATTTACAAATGTAGTCGTCATTTGATTGGCATAAATGTAAACAGGCTTGAGAGCCGTTAACAACTTTGACGATCTTGTTATATAGCCAAACTACATAATTGTCAACAACCTGGAATGTATTTCCATAAGACCCGGGACAAACGGCTACACAAGAAAATCTACAAGGATCGTAAGAAAGTCCTGCCTTACACCAACACTGGTTGTTTCTACATTCAGAGTCAGTGTCAGTACACTCAATGTCTGTCTGGCACGGTTTGCGCATTGTACCCCGACATGTAGGAAACTGGGTCCAGCTTCCATCCGCACAATGTACCGTTTCTTCACCAATAAGTGATGAACCATTAATGCATGCCAAAGAAACATTCGTTCCTTCAAACAATGACTTGCTGATATTATAAGTAGAATTAAACACAAACAGCCCGGCTGAAGTCTCAATTTCTATTTGATTTATTACTAATTTTAGGTTTGTGAGTTCAAACATTGGGCAGACCTTTTTACATATTCCATGTTCCGACCATTTCCCAGATTGCATACATTTGGTGTTTCTAGGTCCGTCAGTTGCATGAAAAGGTTTACAAATTACAGTCCTTTTCGATCCGATGAAGTTTGTGTTTCCCAACATCATTGTACTACTAGAAACGTCCCGACAAATGGTTGTGTCATAAAAAGAGCATTCCTTGTGACCAGCCAGATCAACAAGGGCTGTCGCGCTCGACTTGCTGAATAACGAATATCCCGGACACCTTCGGTCATACACATTAGGTTGTGATTCATAAATATCACAGATTGCCATTTTCAAATTGTAACCGACATTGACACACGTATTCAAACAGTAACATTTGTGGGCACATGATATAAGCGTTTGTCTTTGAAGCTTCAAATGATTCGTCTTTTGCGCACACACGTTGAATTTAACCTCATAGGCAAACGAGGTCATTCCAAGGAACAAATAAAATCCTAAAGCCCATATGACTCGTACTCTCAAATAAATCAAATTCGGAATCATTATGTTTTAATTTGGTGTGATTTCCTCGAATGAATACTTCCTTGTTGTTTTCTCTCTACAACTTCTAGCTTTTGAAATCGTTTTAACTGATTGCTATGCTGTTCTTTACGGTTCTGTTAGAAGAATAAATAAAACACTGAATTTGGCATGTCAAAACGGGTAGTCATAGATACTAGGCTACTTTGTCATTATAATAATTCATATATAACCTTTGAACGTTTTACAATTGCCATCTTGACATTTTGTCCTCTGCAACAATGATTTGCATTAATACATCCGCATATTTGATAAGACAATATCTCCAGGAAGTTAAACAGTTTGCAAACATAGGATTACCGGACGTCTTAATTGGAGCCAAACTATTTCGTTCACAAACGTTATAACAATTTTGTCAAAGCTTTAAGAATATTTAATCCAACTTTTGGAATATGTTTTCTTTGACAATTTTTTTCCATTATTTTAATGCGCAAATATTGTCGGGCCACTGCTTTAATTTTTAGTAAAGAAGTCTACAACTGCTTGATTTGGAGGCATACTGTTTGTACAAAACACGTTAAGCCTGCCCGATAAGCGTAAAGTTCCTGCTCATTACTATTGCAGTAGAACGTTCATCTTGTCCTTTTATCACATTAATCAATGTCTATTGTTCAATTAGCGTACTCTTGTGATATATTTAAACTGCATAATGCAATAACCATACTCCCACTGACACGTCGACTGCTTTATAACCTTCGTTTGTTTAAAGATACAAAGATAAAAGGGTTTCAATCTCAATGAAATGTCCGAGATATACCGCTCTGTTTCTGGAGTCATACTGTCCGGCAAGTCGCACTCACTTAGACATTGACATGTTAGAAACATCAACTGAGTAACTATGTAGATTGCAGAAATGCCCTGCTTAAATGTTTTCTGAAAAAAATATCCTTTACCTTGATTTAATAAGTCTTCTTATTTTCACTTCTATTTTGGCTGATATATACTTCTGGCTTCATTATGTTTTAGCTGGTTCCAAATGTAAAGAGAGACTAACAGCTATTTGTTCGATATTTAACCCTTTATATTTAATACGCTATATTTTGCACGTTTATATGATAAATCCACATATTGATTCAAACAATATCTCCAGAAAGTTAAACAGTTTGCATTCATAGTCTTAATTTGATCCAAACTTTTTCAATTACAAACGTAATAACTATTTAGTCATAGCTTTAAAACTGTTAAATTCAACCCTTGAAATATGCTTACTTCGACAACGAACCATTTATTTTTCATTATTTTAATGCGTTAGTATTGTCGGTCTTCTGCTTTATGTTTCAGTCGCTGTCAGCAAAGATATCAACAAACGTTTGATCGTGATACAAACTGTTTGCACAAAGCAAGTTAGGCCTGTATTTGAAGCGTAGAGGTTCCTGCTAATTATTATTTCAGTAGAACGTTCATCTTTCCCTTTTGTACATTAATCAATGCCCATTGTTCAATTAGCTAACTCTTGTGATGGACGCAAACTGCATAGTTGAATAACAACAATCCTGCTGAACCGTCGACTGCGTTGTCATCTTCGTTTGCTTTTAATACAGAGATATAAAGGGTTTGAATTTCAATGAAAAATAACAACCTATCATTGATTTTTGCAACATTGGTTTGTCAGTAACAAGGAACGTAACTGTATAAACATACATTCAGAATTTTATTTTAATTACATAATTTTACAAATTCTGCAGTAATCATAGAATGTCCATTTTCCTCGTAATTAACATAATATTTCGTCAGTGAAAGGGACATATAAATATAGTATTATGTAAGATGTAAGTCTCAGTATCCTTATGATTTGAACAATTTTTCACAAAGTTTTAGCCCCTTCCCCGCCAAAAAGGCTGTATTAATACTGTTGTATGATATATCGTTTCAAAGATTATTTCATCGCTGGTAGTATCGCTGACAATAGTTTAAAACGAGTGTCGCGTTACGCGGCGTCTTATTAGAGTCCAAACTGTTTGAAAAATCAATTTTAGCGAATTTGGTAAATAGATATAATATTTTGTTACACGTTATTACTTATACTGTTATTATTTATTTTTTTCAAATTAAGAAATAATAAATTTATACCAGTGTTTTTCGTGCAATCGAACACTGGTAGGATTTGAGATGCGTAGTAATTTAAGGCTTTTAGTCCGAGTGGTTTAATTACAAGCATCTCAACGACTACCCATGTTCGATTGTTAGATAAAACACTGGTATTAATTTATTATTTCGATTCTAACACATAATTTATCCTTTATTTGCACCGAAGCAATGGCGCTACATTTTATGGCGTACGCATTTTCGAAGCCATATGACGTCACGTTAGAACGTTTTAGCGCGTAAGTGGTCTATTGAAAATTCGAACACTGAAACGTTCATTATATGTTTATAAAGGTGCTAACGGGAAGTGTGTTAGAATACTGTGTAATGTTAGAAAGCAGTACACCAAACTCACACAAGTTTCCGAAAATAAGACAAACATGTAATTCCTAAATATTTTTTTATGTCCTCACGAATCCTTAGCAAATGGGAATGCAACGATAGAATACGAGTGACATTGGATAGTAAATGACGCAAACCTCGAACCTCGGTTTCTCGATAACATCGATATCTCGATAACCTCGATATATCGAACGTGCATACGTCGAGCATATCCGGTTTTTTTTAAATTGAATGTGAAAATGACACGTTGAAGTTGTTGAGGTTTACTCAGCTAACATACTGTACTTATTAGTAATTAAATTGACGATGAAACTATCGTTTAAGTTTCTAATATAACCTAACCAATATGTTTTACAATTCAACCAATCAAAGTCTGAATAGACATATACATTAGATGGATTAAAAGCCATAGTAGTTTGTAATATTGTAATAACCACACATTCATGTAAAATTAGAAGTATTCAGATACACTTGAAGAAACAAAGAATCTGTAACATATCAAGGTATGCCATCATTCATTAACTGTCATCTGTTGATCTTTAGGATTCACAAGATGCGCAGTCCCGCTGGTAAAATGTATACATGTGGTCGTATGTTGGGTACGGTGGTTGTCCTTCGGGAAGTTTGTTTAAGTTACAAAAACGGCCAATCTGGTTGTACTCAGCATATTTGCAAATGAAGTCTTCATTTGAGAGGCATAATTCTAAACAGGATTGAGAGTCGTTAAGAGCCTCCCATACGTCATTGTAACCTGCAAGTCCATGGTGATCTAGAACCTGGAATGTATCACCATAATATCCAGGACAAACAGCAACACAAGAAAGGCTACATGGGTCATTAGAAAGTCCTGCCTTACACCAACACTGGTCCGTGTCAGTGCATTCATTGTCTTTCTGTCACATTTTGCGCATTGAACCTAGACACGCTGGACATTTTGTCCAACTTCCATTCTTACAAGTTGCCGTATCTTCACCATTAAGTACTGTACCATCTATACATTCGAAAGAAATCCTTGCATCGTCATATAAAGGTTTGCTTAGTTTGCAAGTTGAATTAAACACGAACGACCCTTCTGTTGTCTTGATTTCTATTGAGTCACAACCAATTTCCTATCGGCAAGTGTAAACATAGGGCAGACTTTTCTGCAAATTCCTAGTTCAGACCAGTTTCCAGAAACTATACATTTAGTTGTTCTAAGCCCGTCTATGTCATCAAGTGGTTTACATGTTAGAGCTCGCCTTGAACCTACGGAGTTTGTGTTTCCCAATAGCGTTGAATAACCAGACATGCCCCGGCAAACGCTTGTATTAAACAACGAACAGTCCTTGATGTAAGCCTGTTTCACAATAGCTTTAGCGCTTGACTTGCTAATTAACGAATATCCTGGACATTTTCGGTCATCTACATCAGGTTGTGATTCATAAATAGCACATAGTGCCATTTTCATATTGTAGCCGAAATACACACAGCCATTAAAGCAGTTACATGTTTGAGCACACGATATCAATGTGTGTCTGTTCAGCTTCAAATGCTGCGTGTGATATGAACACACGTTGTAAATGACTTCAAAAGCACATGAGGTCAGTCCAAGACACATACAAAATCCTAATGCACGAATGGCATGAACTCGTAAACATACCTGATCCAAAATCATTTTGTTTGAGTTAAATCAGATATCGTCAACATGTAAAACACGAATGTCGTAACATCCGCCGGGTTACTTGAATGTCTATCAGTCTCTTGCTGCAATGTCGTCACACCCACCGGATTACTTGTATGTCTATCAGTCTCTTGCTGCAATGTCGTAACACCCACCGGGTTACTTGTATGTTTATCAGTCTCTTGCTGCAATGTCGTCACAACCACCGGATTACTTGTATGTCTATCAGTCTCTTGCTCCAATGTCGTAACACCCTCCGGATTACTTGAATGTCTACCCGTCTCTTGCTGCATTGTCGCCACACCCACCGGATTACTTGTATGTCTATCCGTCTCTTGCTGCAATGTCGTAACACCCTCCGGGTTACTTGTATGTCTATCAGTCTCTTGCTGCAATGTCGTAACACCCACCGGGTTACTTGTATGTCTATCCGTCTCTTGCTGCAATGTCGTAACACCCACCGGATTACTTGTATGTCTATCAGTCTCTTGCTGCAATGTCGTAACACCCACCGGGTTACTTGTATGTCTATCAGTCTCTTGCTGCAATGTCGTAACCCCCACCGGGTTACTTGTATGTCTATCAGTCTCTTGCTGCAATGTCGTAACACCCACCGGATTACTTGTATGTCTATCAGTCTCTTGCTGCAATGTCGTCACACCCACCGGGTTACTTGAATGTATATCCGTCTCTTGCTGCAATGTCGTCACACCCACCGGGTTACTTGTATGTCTATCAGTCTCTTGCTGCAATGTCGTAACACCCACCGGATTACTTGTACGTTTATCCGTCTCTTGCTGCAATGTCGTCACACCCACCGGATTACTTGTATGTCTATCAGTCTCTTGCTGCAATGTCGTAACACCCTCCGGATTACTTGAATGTCTATCAGTCTCTTGCTGCAATGTCGTAACACCCTCCGGATTACTTGAATGTCTACCCGTCTCTTGCTTCAATGTCGCCACACCCACCGGATTACTTGTATGTCTATCAGTCTCTTGCTGCAATGTCGTAACACCCTCCGGGTTACTTGTATGTCTATCAGTCTCTTGCTGCAATGTCGTAACACCCACCGGGTTACTTGTATGTCTATCCGTCTCTTGCTGCAATGTCGTAACACCCACCGGATTACTTGTATGTCTATCAGTCTTTTGCTGCAATGTCGTAACACCTACCGGGTTACTTGTATGTCTATCAGTCTCTTGCTGCAATGTCGTAACACCCACCGGGTTACTTGTATGTCTATCAGTCTCTTGCTGCAATGTCGTCACACCCACCGGGTTACTTGAATGAATATCCGTCTCTTGCTGCAATGTCGTCACACCCACCGGTTTACTTGTATGTCTATCAGTCTCTTGCTGCAATGTCGTAACACCCTCCGGATTACTTGAATGTCTATCCGTCTTTTTGCTGCAATGTCGTCACACCACCCGGGTTACTTGTATGTCTATCAGTCTCTTGCTGCAATGTCGTAACACCCACCGGGTTACTTGTATGTCTATCAGTCTCTTGCTGCAATGTCGTCACACCCACCGGGTTACTTGTATGTCTATCAGTCCCGTCTCTTGCTGCAATGTCGTCACACCCACCGGATTACTTGTATGTCTATCCGTCTCTGGCTGCAATGTCGTAACACCCACCGGGTTACTTGAATGTCTATCCGTCTCTTGCTGCAATGTCGTCACATCCACCGGGTTACTTGTATGTCTATCCGTCTCTTGCTGCAATGTCGTCACACCCACCGGGTTACTTGTATGTCTATCCGTCTCTTGCTGCAATGTCGTAACACCCACCGGGTTACTTGTATGTCTATAAGTCTCTTGCTGCAATGTCGTCACACCCACCGGGTTACTTGTATGTCTATCCGTCTCTTGCTGCAATGTTGTAACACCCACCGGGTTACTTGAATGTCTATCCGTCTCTTGCTGCAATGTCGTCACACCCACCGGGTTACTTGTATGTCTATCCGTCTCTTGCTGCAATGTCGTCACACCCACCGGATTACTTGAATGTCTATCAGTCTCTTGCTGCAATGTCGTCACACCCACCGGGTTACTTGTATGTCTATCCGTCTCTTGCTGCAATGTCGTCACACCCACCGGGTTACTTGTATGTCTATAAGTCTCTTGCTGCAATGTCGTCACACCCACCGGGTTACTTGTATGTCTATCAGTTCCGTCTCTTGCTGCAATGTCGTCACACCCACCGGGTTACTTGTATGTCTATCCGTCTCTTGCTGCAATGTCGTCACACCCACCGGATTACTTGAATGTCTATCAGTCTCTTGCTGCAATGTCGTCACACCCACCGGGTTACTTGTATGTCTATCCGTCTCTTGCTGCAATGTCGTCACACCCACCGGGTTACTTGTATGTCTATCAGTCTCTTGCTGCAATGTCGTCACACCCACCGGGTTACTTGTATGTCTATCAGTTCCGTCTCTTGCTGCAATGTCGTCACACCCACCGGGTTACTTGTATGTCTATCCGTCTCTTGCTGCAATGTCGTAACACCCACCGGGTTACTTGTATGTCTATCCGTCTCTTGCTGCAATGTCGTAACACCCACCGGGTTATTTGTATGTCTATCCGTCTCTTGCTGCAATGTCGTCACACCCACCGGGTTACTTGTATGTCTATAAGTCTCTTGCTGCAATGTCGTAACACCCACCGGGTTACTTGTATGTCTATAAGTCTCTTGCTGCAATGTCGTCACACCCACCGGATTACTTGAATGTCTATCAGTCTCTTGCTGCAATGTCGTCACACCCACCGGGTTACTTGAATGTCTATCCGTCTCTTGCTGCAATGTCGTCACACCCACCGGATTACTTGTATGTCTATAAGTCTCTTGCTGCAATGTCGTCACACCCACCGGATTACTTGAATGTCTATCCGTCTTTTGCTGCAATGTCGTAACACCCACCGGGTTACTTGTATGTCTATCCGTCTCTTGCTGCAATGTCGTCACACCCACCGGGTTACTTGTATGTCTATAAGTCTCTTGCTGCAATGTCGTAACACCCACCGGGTTACTTGTATGTCTATAAGTCTCTTGCTGCAATGTCGTCACACCCACCGGATTACTTGAATGTGTATCAGTCTCTTGCTGCAATGTTGTAACACCCACCGGGTTACTTGTATGTCTATCAGTCTCTTGCTGCAATGTCGTCACACCCACCGGGTTACTTGTATGTCTATAAGTCTCTTGCTGCAATGTCGTCACACCCACCGGGTTACTTGTATGTCTATCAGTTCCGTCTCTTGCTGCAATGTCGTCACACCCACCGGGTTACTTGTATGTCTATCCGTCTCTTGCTGCTAGTCGTAACACCCACCGGGTTACTTGTATGTCTATCAGTCTCTTGCTGCAATGTCGTCACACCCACCGGGTTACTTGTATGTCTATCAGTTCCGTCTCTTGCTGCAATGTCGTCACACCCACCGGGTTACTTGTATGTCTATCCGTCTCTTGCTGCAATATCGTAACACCCACCGGGTTACTTGTATGTCTATCAGTCTCTTGCTGCAATGTCGTCACACCCACCGGGTTACTTGTATGTCTATAAGTCTCTTGCTGCAATGTCGTCACACCCACCGGGTTACTTGTATGTCTATCAGTCTCTTGCTGCAATGTCGTCACACCCACCGGATTACTTGTATGTCTATCAGTTCCGTCTCTTGCTGCAATGTCGTCACACCCACCGGGTTACTTGTATGTCTATCCGTCTCTTGCTGCAATGTCGTAACACCCACCGGGTTACTTGTATGTCTATCAGTCTCTTGCTGCAATGTCGTCACACCCACCGGGTTACTTGTATGTCTATAAGTCTCTTGCTGCAATGTCGTCACACCCACCGGGTTACTTGTATGTCTATAAGTCTCTTGCTGCAATGTCGTCACACCCACCGGATGACTTGTATGTCTATCAGTCTCTTGCTGCAATGTCGTCACACCCACCGGATGACTTGTATGTCTATCAGTCTCTTGCTGCAATGTCGTCACACCCACCGGGTTACTTGTATGTCTATCAGTCTCTTGCTGCAATGTCGTCACACCCACCGGGTTACTTGTATGTCTATCAGTTCCGTCTCTTGCTGCAATGTCGTCACACCCACCGGGTTACTTGTATGTCTATCAGTCTCTGTCTGCAATGTCGTCACACCCACCGAGTTACTTGAATGTATATCCGTCTCTTGCTGCAATGTCGTAACACCCACCGGATTACTTGAATGTCTATCCGTCTCTTGCTGCAATGTCGTAACACCCACCGGATTAGTTGAATGTCTATCCGTCTCTTGCTGCAATGTCGTCACACCCACCGGATTACTTGTATGTCTATCAGTCTCTTGCTGCAATGTCGTAACACCCACCGGGTTACTTGTATGTCTATCAGTTCCGTCTCTTGCTGCAATGTCGTCACACCCACCGGGTTACTTGTATATCTATCAGTCTCTTGCTGCAATGTCGTAACACCCACCGGATTACTTGTATGTATATCCGTCTCTTGCTGCAATGTCGTCACACCCACCGGGTTACTTGAATGTCTATCAGTCTCTTGCTGCAATGTCGTCACACCCACCGGATTACTTGTATGTCTATCAGTCTCTTGCTGCAAGTGTGACTTTCGTCGTCTGCAATTGCTTTTATAGTTTAATTTTCAATATGTTTTAGATTAAGAAATCTTAATAGGAAATCCGTTTGATAAAACTTCGTACTACAAATGTTGTCATAAGTCAGATTGTAAAAGTCTAAATTATAATTAATTTCTTCAATTAATCCTGTCTTGTGACATTTATTTGAAATTTTCTAGAAAAGAAGATTACAAAGAGATGTCACCAGTCAGGATAAGATAGAGAACTCAGAAATCAAATGTGCTTTAAAGTTTTGACTTACGACCGTTTTGTCTTACGAAGTTTTATGAAACGGGATCCAGATACGGACAATATCAAAAATATTGTATTCCAAAAGCGGATATGCGGGTCCAAGCTTTGTGTTACAGCTATCCGAAACTCGATTGTAGCGTGCAGAATGATAAACTTGCTCCAAAGTACTGAATTGCAGTATGTATAGGAACTGTTCCTAGACGGCCCGCGAGGTACATGTGTAGACGGTTGACATTAAATTATTTATCATGGGCAGGGAAACCATAATTATTTCAAAGCGTCTACCGGTAATTTGTTTTATCTGCAAATAAGCCCTTCCCTGCACAGTTTTACATGTTTATAAGTTGCAGTCTGCGAATATATATGTGTGGGTCCTTAGTAGGTAAATCTGCATTTTAAAATGGGAAAAACTATCAATGTAGCCATGTTTGAACATAGCAGTAAGTGTAAACGTTTTCGTAAATCGACCTAACCAGTATTTCATAAGTAAAGTGGCTAAACCATATTTTAACTTTAAAATATGGATGTGTTCGATCTAACTCTAGTCGAAGTATCGAGTTCCTACTGTATTGTTAGTCAGCATACGGATGTTTTCAAGGCTTAACGTCTCTAAGCTTGCTTCTTTTTTCAGTACCATGCTCGACAACACTAACATTTGCTACCAGATTGGGTCCAGATCATTATTATAATAATCGATAATGGCAGCAAAAATGTTCAATGTGTCACGTGCACGATTGATTAAAACTTTCGCGGTAAAGCTCTTGTGTCTGAAGCGGTTCCAATTTATATTGATAGTTCAGAAAAAGAAGAATGAATCATTTCGGCTTAAATCTTTCATTGCAAAAGGTGATAAATAATACGACATTTAAACAGCTTGGGCCTTGATCATAGACGTGTTTGCTAAAAGGAATTTCTATAAAAAATGAAAATAAGATATTAGAACAGGCACCCATTAAATGAAAACTGGATTAATCTAATATGTATAAGATTTGGAGAATCAACTAACGGAGCTTAAGAAAGACGCCTTTAAATATTAGAAAAAAATTATGTCTTTCCCGTTAAACCCATTACTCCATATATGCACATTGAAGTTGTTACTCCACTGAAGAAAATAGTTCCATTTATACAGTTATGGACATGTATCAAACAATTTTAAGCATAGTCAAACGCCGAGAAACACGGAGTCTGATCTGGCACTAAATCTGTTGCTGCTCTTGATGCCTGTACCTGGTTAAAATAAACTGAAAGTAAGACAGAACGATTCCTGCAATATTTTTTGTTAGAAGCTAGCCTACGACAAACAACAAATATTATGGGTTTAAATCAGATTTTTCTGACTTGAAAATCCAATTCGACTGTATATATCTAGTCATATTTCAGCATCTAGAAATGACATTTTACAGCCGTTATTGTCAAGTTAAATATTGACAGTAGCGGTATTTATAAACACTTAAACATTAACCCATTTATACCCAGTGGATTCTTCCATGTTTA
The DNA here is from genome assembly GCA_922989275.2 of Gari tellinella. Taxonomy (NCBI): domain Eukaryota; kingdom Metazoa; phylum Mollusca; class Bivalvia; order Cardiida; family Psammobiidae; genus Gari; species Gari tellinella. The sequence continues at coordinate 11,718,682 of OV277874.1, read as the reverse complement.
TATATTGGATAAGTCCATTTTTTATCAAAGGGATGCCTGGTCAAAATTTTCATTCTCATTTTTTTTATATTGAAATTCCTATCAGCAAACAGTGTAGACTCTGATCAGACGCCGCATAATGCGGCGTCTGATCAGAGTCTACACTGTTTGCCTATGTCCCATAGATGGGATCGTGGGCACAAATGGGTTAAATAATGAAATTGTCACTTTGCACTTTTATTGCTATGCGATAGATCGCCTAAAGATTACACTTGTCATAAGTAGACATTGCAGAGCCCGATTGGATTATTTCTACTGTGGTATCTGATTAGGGTCCGCACTGCTCGTCATTTTGCAAACGATTGTTAACAACTCGAAACTTATAAAACAAATGGAATTGACTGGAAACTGACAATTTACCGTTTAATTGAAGTTATACATGATTGTCTTTTCTCGGCGGCCTGCACTTGGCGCTCTACTATTATTTCTATCAGTCGGCAATCTTTAGCCGGTCGGTTCATTGCTGATTGATGGGGGTAATGTGATCGCCGCTTTGGGGACTGCATGTCTTTTGTATGTTTATTCATGTTTATTTTAGATTTATTTGTAGTTATTTTGTCTTTTCTTGCTTTGTACATTTACGTAATTTCATGTGACGCGCTTTTGAACGCACAACCCCTGTGTGAAAAGAGCGCTTCATATATAAATCTGGTATAATAATAATAATAATAATGATTGTATGACGTTTGAATAAAATATATAGTCGCTTGCTCTTGCCAAAGTGCATTTGGTATGCAACATCCAGTCATGCTATGTAAACGGTCAGACATGAAATAACCCAATACTCATTGAAAATGGAAATGAAGAATTCCGTTTTCCAATTACGCCTTGTCCAATGTGTGTTTTGTCGGTTTTACTTTTTCTTTACAATACAGTAAAACCCCTCTAAACCGGACATGTGTAGGGACAACAAAAATGTCCGGTTTAGAGGGGTTTCCGGTTATGAGGGGTTTTGACTTGTTTCTGGTATGAAAGATAGCTGACCACTTAAAGCAGGTTGAAAGTAAAGCAGAATGCGCCTTAAGGCGAATTCTGCTTTACTCCAAACCTGCTTAAAGCTATCACCTGCTAGAATGTACAAACTTTTTTCTTCAGTGTAAGAATAAACTAAAGACATAAAAAGGCGTATGTATGGTGCAATGGGTTAACATAAAGAAGGGTTGGAAAAGGTACCAACATTTTTGTCCGGTTTAGAGAGAATTCCGGTATTTAGAGGTTCTGGTTTGGAGGGGTTTCACTGTATCTTGAATAGGTAACACGTTGTAGACCAGTTTCAGGCAAACAGTAGCATAAGGAATGAGCTGTATTATACCGTATACAGTACCCCCTCCCTACAACGGTCCTCTAAACAACGATTCCCTCCTTACAACGACCCATGTCACAGTTCCCTAAACATGACAAGTATGTCCAACCTATTCCTGACTGCAATGTCGTCTGCTTAAAATTGTCGACTGCTGGTATTTTTTGGTCAAAGTTACATAATGGACATTTTGACAGAAAAAACTTAATGATGAGTGACAAGCAGCTTGAATCCAGATCAGACGCCACTTCTAACGCGGCTTCTGATCTGGATTCAAGCTGTTTGCAAATGTAATCCAATTCCCCTCCCTATAACGACTCCCTCCAAACAACATATTTTTTGTCTCCCATTGGGTGTCGTTGTAGAGAGGGAGCGCTGTAATATACTTTCCATGTACATGTATGACAATATAAATTCAACTCCGTTGAATTTTAAAAGGTTTGACAGTTAACAAGACTTTAACCCTTTACCCAATAGAAGCGCCTTTTAGCGGATATGATGTATTCATCCGCTGAAGAAAATAGTTCCAATTTAATCAGTAATGAATATGTATTATAGGGAATATTTTCAATATTATAGCACATGATAGCTTAAAGCAGGCTGAAAGTAAAGCAGAATGCGCCCTAAGGCGCATTCTGCTTTACTTTCAACCTGCTTTAAGTAGTCATCTATCTTAAGTACTATAAATAGGCTATCAGGTAAAGGGTTAACAGCTAGGGGTGGAAACTGATGTTTTCGGCATCTTATCTGGCACCATACTGTTTGAAATATGCAACCATTATTTCAGCTGCTAATCTGCTTTACATAGGTAAGCACATGCTTTTGCCAAGTTGCTGGGGGTATTCAGTGTTCAGATATTTATAATGATTTTAAAGTCACTATTGTACTCATTTATTATATACCTATCAATGATTTATAGAGATTTCTCAGTTAGATAAATTTGATATCGTCACTGTTGATATCATCACTGCATGAAGTGATGATATCACTTTTTGTGACGTCACGTCATAATTAGTTTTTTTTTGTAAATAATCAATTTTGTGTGGGTTTTTTTCTTTAAAAAAGTCATTAAAATACATATAATAAATAGAATAATCAATTCCTTTGAATAGATATGAAAAATATATCACTCGAATGGGTTGTTATCTGGTTAAAAAACTCGTCCTACGGACTCGTTTTTTAACCAGATAACAAACCCGTTCTCGTGATATATTTTTCATATCAATCCAAAGAAATTGATTATCCTCTATTTAATCCTTGTGAAGAGTATACTTGTCATAGAAAAAACTGTGTACATATGAGAAGTATACTTTTCTTTTGCAAATAGTGTACACCCTGAAGAGCTACTTAACAAGTCCTACACTTTTTTCGTTTTGTAACATATTGTAAAAAGCTATCTTAGATAGTTATCATTTGGTCATAATTAATTGTGGACTTAACCCTTTACCTGATATCCTATTTCTAGTACTTAAGATATAGTCACTACTTAAAACAGGTTGAAAGTAAAGCAGAATGCGCCTTAGGGCGCATTCTGTTTTACTTTCAGTCTGCTTTAAGCTATCATGTGCTATAATATAGAAAATATTCCCTATAATACATATAGACCGTGTCGTGACAAAACCTGCCTTAATGACATAGCGTCATAACGTCGGAAAACCCCGATAAAGTTTAACGTCATAATTTTCAGTAAATGCGCCGCGCAATTTCACCTTGACATTCTAAAGATCGGATTTTCTTAGTTCAATACCACCATAAATACCTGGGTAAATGGACAGCGATTTAGAGGTGAGTTTAGATCTACATTTTATTATTATTATTATAATTATACTATGCACAGGTCTCTAGATCTTGGATTCCAAGCGTAGATCTGTTTAAGTGAAATGATCTCTCCCCTCTCACAACAGGTATCTACATGTATAGCTTTATGCTTTCACTTTCCTTTCTCAAACATTTACACTCATAAAACGCACTTTTTTAAATCGACATAGATCTAGATTCTTCATTTCACTCTATATTTTTACTCCGGAGTGGAATCCGAACTTTAAATACTGGTGACTGGAGGCCTTGCGAATCTATTTTTAGATCGACAAGCACAATTTAATTATGAAACGTTTTAGCTTTGTTTTGGTGACTTTTTTCTTGCATATTTTATGTAAATGATCGTGAATTAATTAGAGCTAGATGCATCAAAGTTAACAATAAAAAATCGATAGAATTACTGATTAAATTGGAACTATTTTCTTCAGCGGATGAATAAATCATATCAGCTAAAAAGCGCTCCTATTGGGGAAAGGGTTAAAACGTCTATTTCAGAAATAATCTAAAATTCCTACCGTTGTGAATCTAACACCCATTAGCAAATTTACATTTACCGATCCACAATCTGGCATAGAACAAACATTACATCAAACAAGACAGAACAATGAGAAAAGTACTGTAACTTTACTGGTTAAAAGTATATGGTCTGTACGGGCTATATGAATAACGAAAGAAATTTAAAAAACATAACGTATGAACGCACGAGGTCACGTCATGTCATATAACCGCGGGAGGAGCGGGGTAGGGAAGAGCGTGGTAAAACGTCTCAGGTATACCACGATAGACCTGTTCTTTGTTTATAGAGACGAATTCACGTGTCATGTTAGAATTAAAGTTTAAGAAGCGAATGATTTAACTCATGCACCCCTTAAACTTCAAATAAATACAGTGGAATTCCTCTAAACCGGACATGTGTGGGGACAACATAAATATCCGGTTTAGAGGGGTTTCCGGTTTAAAGGGGTTTAACCCATATCTTGTTTCTAGTATGGAAGATAGTTGATTACTTAAAGCAGGTTGAAAGTAAAGCAGACGTGCTTTAATGCGCATTCTGCTTAACTTGCAACCTGTTTCAAGCTTTCATCTGCTAGAATTTTTTTATTTCTGATGATACATATTCATGAATGTATTTTCTTCAGTGTAGGAATAAATCAAAGGCGTAAAAATGTATATTTATGGTGCAATGGGTTAAAATAAAGAAGGGTTGGAAACGGGACCAAAGGTTTTGTCCGGTTTAGAGAGAATTCCGATATTTAGTGGATCCGGTTTAGAGGGGTTTCACTGTAATTCCAATTTCTAATTAAGAAGTGTAAAATATTTTATTATACAATAATGTAATTGACAAAATACTGTGTAGACCCTTATAAGATAGTAATTGCTGTTTTTAATACAAAAAAGTAATGTAAGAGTTTCTAAAACTATGCTTCCTGGTGTAACACCGAGTTAGTCATTGACTCATAAGGGACCCATCTTAGGAAACATCGTACGACAAAAACGGTCGTGAGTTAAAACTTTTAAAAACCTCTCATTTCTGATTTCTCCGTCTAATCCTGTCTTGTGACATCTCCTTGGAATAGTCTTTTCAAGACAATTCCAAAGAGATGTCACACGACTGGATTAGATGGAGAAATAAATAGTAATTGAGAATTTTTTAATACGACTTACGACAATATAATTATTATGTCGTACAACGTTTCGTAAGAAGGGCCCCAACATCTTAAGTGTTTGCACTTTTAGACCCTTAACCCTTTACCTCATAGCCTTTTCTAGATTTGAAGGCAGGTGACCACTTAAAACAGGTTGAAAGTAAAGCAGAATGCGCCCTAAGGCGCATTCAGCTTTACTTTCAACCTGCTTTAAGTCACTAGTTGCTAGTATATAAGTAATATTTCTAATTGTACATGTTCATGCCTGTATAATCTTGAACTATTTTCTTTGGCGGAGGGATAAATTAAAATGCGCTAAAAGGCGCTTCTATCAGGTATAGGGTTAACACATGAAAATACTGCAGGTGTACTTTTGTGCATAGACAATTAAAGGGATAAGTAATAATCTGTACATTAACTTACTATCAATGTTCGATGATTGGAACAATCTTATGTTACAGTGAAGGTTTCTTACAAAGAAATGGGATATATAGAGGATAATCAATTCCTTTGGATTGATATGAAAAATGTATCCCGCGAATGGGTTGTTATCTGGTTGAAAAACGATTCAGCAGGACGATTTTTTAACCAGATAACAACCCACTCGAGTGATATATTTTTCATATCCATCCAAAGGAATCGAATATTCTATTTATTATATATATTTTAATGACCTTTTTACAGAGGAAACACACAAAATTAATTATTTACGCGCGACGTCACAAAAGATATTGTGACGTGACGTCAAAAAAATGTTTCGTCACTGCAAAATGATATCATCACTAGTGATGAAATCTATTGTTTGGCATATGAAATTTATCAACTTTGAAATCTCTATAAGTCATCGATAGGTATATAACCAAACGAATTACTGGATGTAACAAAGCAAAATGAATTTCCATTTCTAATTACAATATAGTAAAATGGCCATGAAATAAAGAATTTTGGATATAACATAAAAAAGACGACCCGAAGAGTCAATGTAAGTGAACTTCATTGTTCTCATAACTCATTATCCCGTGAAACTTCAAAAGGACACTTCCAGTTTACAATAAAGGTTGGTCCATTATAGAATATTAGGATTATTTTTTAATAATATATTACAAAATGACAAACAGTGAAGTCCATGATTAGAGGGCTCCTACAGGAGCCCTCTAATCAAGGACTTTACTGTTTGCATTAGACAAGTGTACTTTTTAAAGATACCACTTTGATAGAAGACGCATATATGCGTCACTAGGGCTCAATGAGTTAACCTTTAACCAAAGTCAAAAAGTTACTTACAAGCTAAAATAGCAAGCAGTTATTCTTAATAGTGTCTGGCTAAAACTGTTAGATATGAACATAATATTCTTAACTGATAAACAACTTTTAAACTACGGAAACTTTACTGAACACCATATAATTTCTGTATAAATCAAGCCTGTTTACCGAAGTACAGCACTCCCTCTCAACAACAATATCTAATGAGACACGATGATAGTAAACATTATTCTGAGGAAGTTGTTATAGGAGGGAGGAAAGTAAAGACTTGTCTTTCATTTGCAAACAGTTGAATCTAGATCAGACGCCGTGCTATGCGGAGTCTTATCTGGATTCAAGCTGTTTGCCAATCGTCATTATACAGTGGAGAAGCTGTTATTCTTTCCCAATAAACGCGTTTACGCTAAAACTAATATTCCATATACAAACAGTTTGGAGCCAGATCAGACGCCGGGTAACCCGGCGTCTGATCAGGCTCCAAACTGTTTGCCACCAAGATAAACAAGAATTATCAGAATTGTCCAAAAGTTATTCTTTTCTACGTTTTAGTGCTTTGCGTTTGCGTATGTTTGCGTTTAAACGGGAAAGAATAACAGATTCTCCACTGTATGTCTTCTGTCAAAATGTATACTAATAGGTAATTTTGAGAAAAAATGGCAGACGACAATTTAATCCAATATGCGCCCACGATCCCGTATATGGGATATCGGCAAGCATGATGCGGCGTCTGATCAGAGTCTACACTGCTTGCTAATAGGAATTTCAATAAGAAACAAAATGAAAATGAAAATTTTGACCAGGCATCCCTTTGATAAAAAATGGACTAATCTAATATAAAACAAGGAAGAATCCACTGGGCGCAAATGGGTTAAGCAGACACTATTGTAGCGGTGAAAGCCTTGGACATAAATGTCATGTTTCGGTAATAGAAGCAAGCGTTGTTGTCAGGGGGGAAAGCCGTAGTCCTCTGAAATGTGTCTACACTGTTTTTGAAACAAATCTTCAAATATATTTTATTGATGAAATCAAATAGCTGGTCTAAGTTGATTTAACTCTTTCCTCCCTGAAACTTTAAATGGACAATTCCAGTTTTGATTTTTGTCTGGTCCATTTCTGAATTTAAAGAGTTGTTTTTGTCAATTTTGGCATTACTGACAAACATTGAAGACCCTGATCAGAGGGCTCCTTTCGGAGCCCTCTGATCTGGGCCTTCACTGTTTGCACAGGACAAGTGTATTATTCACATGTACACTGTTTGAAAAGACGCCTATATGCGGGACTAGGGTTCAAAAGGTTAATGACTGGAAATGATTGGCAAACATATAAATTGTGCTACTTTGTATTTTCATTTGTATTTGTAAATACCAAATCTTGCTATACCATATGTTAAAGGAGAATGAATATACAGAGTTCCCTCCTTACAACGGCCCCCAACAACGACTCCCTCCTTACAATGGCATTTGCATAAGTTCCCTAAACAAGACTTTTATGCATAATGCTATCACTGCTGCAAAAACGTTCGCTTAAAGTTGCCATCTGCCGTTTTTCTAAAAGTTACAAATTGAATTTTTTGACAGAAAAAACTTAATGAGGAGTGACAAACAGCATGAATCCAGATTAGACGCTACGTTACGCAGCGTCTGATCACCAATTTAAGCTGTTTGCAAATGTAGCAAATCTCCCTCCCTATAATGACTCCTTCTGAACAACGCACACATGTTTTGTCTCCAATTCATATCAGCATTGGATCTACCGTACCTAGTGCAAGGACGCTCTTGTGTCTAATCATTTCCTATCAGCTACCTAATTCAAGGACGCTCCTGTGTCTAATCATTTCATATCAGCATTGTATCTACCGTACCTAATGCAAGGACGCTCCTGTGTCTAATCATTTCATATCAGCATTGTATCTACCGTACGTAGTGCAAGGACGCTCCTGTGTCTAATCATTTCATATCAGCATTGTATCTACCGTACCTAGTGCAAGGACGTTCCTGTGTCTAATCATTTCATATCAGCATTGGATCTACCGTACCTAGTGCAAGGAGGCTCATGTGTCTAATCATTTCATATCAGCATTGGATCTACCGTACCTAGTGCAAGGACGCTCATGTGTCTAATCATTTCATATCAGCATTGGATCTACCGTACCTAGTGCAAGGACGCTCTTGTGTCCAATCATTTCATATCAACATTGGATCTACCGAAGCTAGTGCAAGGACGCTCTTGTGTCTAATAATTTCATATCATCATTGGATCTACCGTACCTAGTGCAAGGACGCTCATGTGTCTAATCATTTCAGATCAGCATTGGATCTACCGTACCTAGTGCGAAGACGCTCTTGTTGTATAATCATTTCGTATCAGCATTGGATCTACCGTACCTAGTGCGAAGACGCTCTTGTTCTTTAATCATTTCATATCAGCATTGGATCTACCGCACATAGTGCCTGAACGCTCTTGTGTCTAATCATTTCATATCAGCATTGGATCTACCGCACATAGTGCCTGAACGCTCTTGTGTCTAATCATTTCATATCAGCATTGGGTCTACAGTACCTAGTGCAAGGACGCTCATGTGTCTAATCATTTCATACCAGCATTGGATCTACTGTACCTAGTGCAAGGACGCTCATGTGTCTAATCATTTCATATCAGCATTGAATCTACTGTACCTAGTGCAAGGACGCTCTTGTGTCTAATCATTTCATATCAGCATTGGATCTACCGTACCTAGTGCAAGAACGCTCTTGTGTCTAGTCATTTCGTATCAGCATTGGATCTACCGTACCTAGTACAAGGACGCTCTTGTGTCTAATCATTTCATATCAGCATTGGATCTACCATACCTAGTGCAAGGACGCTCTTGTGTCTAATCATTTCATATCAGCATTGGATCTACCGTACCTTGTGCAAGGACGCTCTTCGTGCCTAGTCATTTCATATCAGCATTGGATCTACCGTACCTAGTACAAGGACGCTCTTGTGTCTAATCATTTCATATCAGCATTGGATCTACCGTACCTAGTGCAAGGACGCTCTTGTGTCTACTCATTTCTTATCAGCATTGGATCAACCGTACCTAGTGCAAGGACGCTCCTGTGTCTAAACATTTCATATCAGCATTGGATCTACCGTACCTAGTACAAGGACGCTCTTGTGTCTAATCATTTCATATCAGCATTGGATCTACCGTACCTAGTGCAAGGACGCTCTTGTGTCTAATCAGTTCGTATCAGCATTGGATCTACCGTACCTAGTGCAAGGACGCTCTTGTGTCTAATCATTTGATATCAGCATTGGATCTACCGTACTTAGTACAAGGACGCTCTTGTGTCTAATCATTTCATACCAGCATTAGATCTACCGTACCTAGTTCAAGGACGCTCGTGTGTCTAATCATTTCATATCATCATTGGATCTACCGTACCTAGTGAAAGGACGCTCTTGTGTCTAATCATTTAATATCAGCATTGGATCTACCGTACCTAGTGCAAGGACGCTCCTGTGTCTAATCAATTCATATCAGCATTGGATGTACCGTACCTAGTGCAAGGACGATCCTGTGTTTAATCATTTCATATCAGCATTGGATCTACCGTACCTAGTGCAAGGACGATCCTGTGTTTAATCATTTCATATCAGCATTGGATCTTCCGTACCTAGTGCAAGGACGCTCTTTTGTCTAATCATTTCATATTAGCATTGGATCTACCGTACCTAGTGCAAGGCCTCTCTTGTGTCTAATCATTTCATATAAGCATCTGATCTACTGTACCTAGTGCAAGGACGCTCTTGTATCTAATCATTTCATATCAGCATTGGATCTACCGTACCTAGTACAAGAACGCTCTTGTGTCTAATCATTTCATATCAGCATTGGATCTACCGTACCTAGTGCAAGGACGCTCGTGTGTCTAATCATTTCATATCAGCATTGGATCTACCGTACCTATTGCGAAGACGCTCTTCTGTCTAACCAGTGTAGCGGCATGATTTGAAAAAATTTCTAATTTGAAAAAACTTTTTCAAATCTTGTCAATTTTTTCAAATCATGTTTTCACAGTCGACATGATTTGAAGAAAAAACCATAATTTGAAAAAAAAATTCAAATCATGTCGAAAACCGGCATCTGGAAATTTGATTCAACATGATTTGAAATTTTTTTTCTTTTTTAAAAAGCCTATGTAAAAACTTTTTTTTTAATTTTTTTTTTTCAAATCATGTTTAATCAAATTTCCAGATGCCGGTTTTCGACATGATTTGAATTTTTTTTTCAAATTATGTTTTTTTTTTCAAATCATGTCGACTGTGAAAACATAATTTGAAAAAATTGACATGATTTGAAAAAAAATTCAAATTAGAATTTTTTTCAAATCATGCCGCTACAAACCAGCTTCCTCTCATACACACCTGCAGCGAGTTCAGTTGCCACTGTTTGCGGTTTAAATTAGCAGTTTGTGTCCCGTGTGGAGCGTGCAGAGTACAGTAGAGAAAACGTATTATTTCCCAATAAACGTGTTTACGCTAAAACTATTATTTCCATTGCAAACAGTTTGGAGCTAGATCAGACGCCGGGTAACCCGGCGTCTGATCAGGCTCCAAACTGTTTGCTACTCAGATTAAAACTGGTAATAAGAATCGTCAAAAAGTTGTCATTTTCTATATTTCATTCCAATGCATTTGCGTTTGAACGGAAGAATAACGTTTTCTCCACTGTATTTCAGACCGGTAGCCAACTCGCAATCGATGGCCAACGACGACCATTGATTTCTTTGCTGAACTCATGACTGGTGTCACAATTGTTTACCCTTCGCTAGAAATCAATGTGTTTTCCGGAATTATTTATTAATAAGGCAGGATTAAATAATAAGTCTGGTTTTACAATATAACATTTATTACAACTATTGACATACATATCTATTTACAGTGCTCCCTATCTACAACAACGAATGGCAAACAGAGATTGATTGTGTTGTTCGGATGTAGTTGTTATAGGCACATATTTTTACGCTAAGAGCACTGAGCATTTACAAACAGCTTGAATCCAGATCAGCCGCCGCAGTACGCTGTGTCTGATCTGGATTCAAACTGTTTGCGTCTCGTTAATATTTATTTTCTGTCAAATTTCTTATATGTACATTTGAGAAAAACAGCAGACGACAAATTTTAGCAGATAGTGTTGCAGTGAAAGCGTTAGACATAATTGTACAGTGGAGAAAACGTTATTCTTTCCCGTTTAACCCTTTGAACCCTAATCCCGCATATAGGCGTCCTTTTCAAACAGTGTACATGTGAGTAGTAAACTTGTCCTGTGCAAACAATGAAGACCCCGATCAGAGGGCTCCGGGTCTTCACTGTTTGTCATAATGCCAATTATAGACAAAAACAACCCTTAAAAGTCAGAAATGGACTAGACTCAAATGGAAACTGGAATTGTCCATTTAAAGTTTCAGGGAGGAAAGAGTTAAACGCAAACTGTTTGCAATGGATATAATAGATTTAGCGTAAACGCGTTTACTGGGAAAGAATAACATTTACTCCACTGTATTCTTTTGGGAACAGCGACAAGCATTATTGTAGGGAGGGAATCGTAGTTCGAAGGGCCGTTGTAGGGAGGGCATACTGTATAGTTAACTACAGTGGAGAATCTGTTATTCTGACGTCATAAGTGACGTCATACAGTGGATAATCTGTTATTCTTTCCCGTTTAAACGCAAACGTACGCAAACGCAAAACACTAAAACGTAGAAAAGAACAACTTTTGGACAATTCTGATAATTCTTGTTTATCTTGGTGGCAAACAGTTTGGAGCCTGATCAGACGCCGGGTTACCCGGCGTCTGATCTGGCTCCAAACTGTTTGCACTGCAAATAATAGTTTTAGCGTAAACGCGTTTATTGGGAAAGAATAACACATTCTCCTCTATAGTCCTTATGCACAAATAAATACGAAAGACTCAAGCAGGAAACGTAACACAAACAATACACCCACCTCTCAAGCAGAACACACACACACAGTCATACCACAACAAACACACACACACGCAATACCATTCCTTCATCTACACACTAAATAGAAAACAACACGCAAGACAAACATAAAGCAAAGTGAACATAGGATCCCGCCTTGGTACGGTCAGTAGCAATCAATAACCAACTATAAATTAATTAATTATTAACAACCACTGGGGGGGGGGGGGGGGGGGTTAAACCTGGGTTTAGGGGCGCCCAACCTCACACTTATCTCCTATATTCACCTATAAAGACAAACAGTGTACATAAAATATAAACCCTGTTCCACAACCTCACAATCAAAAAGACCGCCAGCACAGTAAGTAAATACATGTAAAACATTTAGCAAAAATTCTATGACAACTTTACTATTATTTGGACGATTTTCATTTATTCTTACATGTATCCAGGCATCGAAAAGTTGATAAGTTATTTATAACACATTCAGTCCTAGAGACGAGTATACTCGTCATTTTACAAACAGTGTACCGTGGACTATTTCATTAAACGTTTCAGATGTGAATGAGTTAACTCTGAATTTGAATAAAACGGTGGAGATTCTTTCTTTCCCGTTTAAAGGTAAAAGAAGCTCAAATGTAATGCAATGAAATGGGGTAAATTACAAGGTTATGGACATTATGACGACTGATATTAATCTAAGTTGCACACAGTTTGGGGCATTATCAAGCGCCGGACTACCCGGCGTCTGACCTGGCTCCAAACTGTTTGCAGAAACAGCACAAGTTGGTTTTAGCATAAACGCGTTAATTGGGAAAGAATAACGCATTCTCTTCTGTAAGAGCAGACGGCCAACTTTATATACGATACGACGATGATGAGTATGTTAAATCGTTCACTGTTTGCAAACGCACTTTTAACCCTTTACCTGATAGCATTGTTTCTAGTATTGAAGATATGTGACTACTTAAAACAGGTTGAAAGTAAAGCAGAATGCGCCCTAAGGCGCATTCTGCTTTACTTTCAGCCTGCTTTAAGCTATTAACTGCTAGAATAAGGAAAGTATTAAATATGACACATATTCATTACGGTATGATTTGGAACTATTTTCTTCAGCGGATGAATAAAATGAATGTGCTAAAAGTCGCTTCAATAAGGGAAAGGGTTAAGCGTCATTGAGAGTGAAAGGGTTAGTTTTCTTTTATTTATAAACTTTATATCATATTGTGCATTTTTCAAAAACAGTCTGGATTCTGATTAGGATTAAATCATTTTTGAAAATATGAGTGTAGTCGGGTTTTGCGGTGAATGATTGATTGGTTTATTGATTGATTTATTGATTGATTGATTAAGCTAAACGGCTTTGCGACACATAACATGGTCACATTGCGCCTTTGCGAGGTGAAAGAGTCTAACAAACTGATAGAGTAGATCTAAGCCATGTTATACAGTGCAGGGCTGCCATAAGTTGACATGAAAAATCCTAAGATTTTCCAAATTTGCATTTTTCAAGTGCGATTTTACGAATCGTACCTTTACCCCATAGCCTGTTTCTAGTTTTGTTGACACGTGACTGTTTAAAGCAGGCTGGAAGTAAAGCAGAATGCGCCTTAAGGCGCATTTTGCTTTACTTTCCGCCTGCTTTAAGCTATCATGTACAAGAAAAAAATCCTAAGATTTAGGAAAAATCCGGAGAAATGGCAGCCCTGACAGTGCGCCCTCTCTACAATGACCCTCCGAACAACGACTCCCTCCTTACAACGACCCTTGCCGCTGTTCCCCAAACAATACAATTATATGTCTTATACTTTCACTTCTGCAATATCGTCTGCTTAAAACGGTCGCCTGCTGTGTTTCCAAAAGTCACACATTTGACATTTTTACAGAAAAAAACATAATGACGAGTGACAAACAGCTTGAAACCAGATCAGACGCCGCGGTGCAACTGTTTGCAACTGCAGGAGAATTTCCCTCCCTATAACGACTTCCTCTTAACAACGCATACACGTTTTGTCTAGCATTGGGTGACGTTGTAGAGAGGGGGCGCTGTACAATCCAACTCCGACTTCTCGAACTTACCTGCCACATTCAACCCTAGCTATGATTACACTCGTCCCGAAAAGTGTACCCGAAAAGAGTATACAGTAAAACCTCGCTATTACGACCACTAAAACGAAGGCTACTTGATTGTATAATAGAGAGGTGGCAGCTTAAAGCAAGGTGACAGTGAAACAGAAAGCTCCTTAAGGAGCTTTCTGTTTCACTGTCACCTTGCTTTAAGCGGTCACCAATCGTAAATACCCTAATAATTAACAAAATTAAGTGGTCGTAATAGAGAGGTTTCACTGTATTTGAACTTTGGAAAAAGTGCAGACCAACATAAAGGGTTTACACTGTTTGTCATTTTGTAATAACTGCAACAAACATCACTATTTAGTCATGAATGGAATAGACTTTATTTGAAACTTGAATTGTTCATCTCAAGTTCCAGGGTCGAATGATTTTACCCTTTCACTGCCAAATCTTTCGTGAGATTTTCACCCCTTCACAGGTTCATTGTCGTCTCCTTCAATTTTGTTTTCCGCAATGTCGTTTCAAAGTTAAAAAATAAGGCAATACAACTAAAGAAATTTCAAAACGAGTGTCAAACAGTTTGGATCCTAAAACGAGTGTCAAACAGTTTGGATCCTGATCAGACGCCGCATAAAGAGGCGTCTGAGCAGGATCCAAACTGTTTGCAAACGCGCTTTTAAGCGTCATTGAGAGTGAAATGGTTAAGCCGAACATATCCTTATTGTGAAATTCAAACCTGGCAAAACAACACTTGAATTGTGTAATAAGAACAGAACAGAGCAGAACAGATGTTTTATTTGACTTAAGCATACAAGCTCATCATCATAACATATACATGTAGCTATACATAATAACATAAAACTGATGGTACTAAAATTATGAGATACAAGGCATGTTTAACAGAAATATCAACATGGACCATGTTATCCCGAGAGTGCTCATCATTAGCACAGGGCTTCTAATAATGACTATAAAAATCCTAAGACTTTCAATTTTATCATTTTTTTTAAACGCGATTACTTAAAGCAGATTGAAAGTAAAGCAGAATGCGCCTTAAGGCGCATTCTGCTTCACCCTCAACTCGGTTTAAGCTACACTCTGCTAGTATAAAAATCCAAAGAATTTTGGTAAAAATCTTGAAAATGGCAGCCCTGTTAGCAACATAAGAAAAGAAATTTTCATTCTCACATTTAACCCGAAGTCAGCGCAGCACCACCGCATCTGCGAGTTACGTTACTCGAGGATACGGCAGTATTGCACTGAATAGATTTAGATCTACACTATTTAAACGCATTCATACATATCTAACACAATTAAGAAAACTATTTGGTATAGTAATGCACATTAACAAACAAATCACAAATATTTCACTAAGTTATTAAAATTTGACCTTGCTTATTAATTAAGATTTAGATTTAGATCTATACATCTTTAAACCCACAAACATAAACTCAACTCAACTCAATTTTATTGGCAATCGGCAACATAAAAGTGCCATTGGCCATGTACAATATATCAATTTAACGTGAAATATGACCATGACATTTACATAAACACAACTCAACTCAACAACTCAATTTTACAAGTACAAAACATTCAACTGAATATATTATAAGTTTAACTTGTATATACACTATTATACTATGCTATTGATATTATCAATCTGCAACTACATTATTTCGTATATTCATTGCAACCTTGATATATTTTGCTACGTTTAAATTAACTTTTTTGTTCTTTGAAGAAAGTAGTTTTATGAACTTATTTAGAGAGGGCCATGAAATATGTTTTAAAATTTCAACTCTTTCTTATTTATATTTTTGACATATTAATAAAAAGTGATATTCTGATTCAATAGCATTTTGATTACAAAAGATACAGACTCTATTTCTACGATCAATATTATTATATCTTCCAGCTTCTATAGCCAAGTTATGCGAGGAAATACGAAATCTTGTAAGATGCATGCGTAAAGAATTATTAGTTATATTTTGGAGGTAAGATTCCATTTCAAATGATTCCTTGAACATTACATAGTATTTCAATGTTGGTGAGTTTGTTATTGATGTTCGCCATTCCTGGATAAAATTGTCCCTTATTCTCCTCTGTATAGCAGGAAAGTAATTGACAGTAGTATCCAAGTTATCCCAAATAAACGTGTAACCCAAACTATCCAATTTTCTTTTTATATGACTACCCCAACTCTTATTGTTTCCCATCAAAGTTATACAATGCCCTCTAAAGATATTATAAACAGTACTCATATTATCACCATATTTCTTGATTTTCAACCAATATTTTAACAATCTTTCTATGCATATAACAGAAAGCGAAAATCTACCTAATTCTCCCAGAACTGCATAATTTACAGACTGAGATCGTACACAAAGTATGATTTTACAAAATTTTATATGAAGTTTATCTATCTCCTTGAAATTGTATATACCCCAAACCTCAGATGCATACGTAATGATAGGAACAACCATCCTGTCAAAAAGTAGAAGTTTGGTACGTTCATCCAATTCTATTTTCTTAAATAAATATAAAAGACTATACATTGCATTCGTGGCCTGATCTTTTAATGCTTTAAAAGCATAGACTAGATTTCCAGTTTTTATAAATTTTACACCCAGATAACAAAAATTATCAACAATTTCTATTTCTCGTTGTTAATGAACCACTCAAAATTTAATGCTGATCGTCTTTTTTCAAAAACACAAATCTTTGTTTTCGTTACATTTATTTTAAGACCCCATTTAGTCGAATACAAATATAAACTATCAAGTTGTGCCTGCAGGCTATTTTTATCTGTTGTGAAGACTGCGATATCATCTGCAAAAAGAAGTAAATATATAGAAAGCTGTGTGAGATCTTTCAGTCATTTATTAAGATCTAGATTATCGCTTACATCGTTAACAAAAAGAATGAATATGATCGGCGAGAGTGGCTCCCCTTGTTTCAATCAAACCGTTATATTGAACAGAGTGGATAATTCTTCATAATCAGACACTTTCACACATGCTGACACATCTTTGTAAATAGATTTAAGCATAGTTAAACATTTACAGCTAATACCTGTTTGCACAAGTTTAATCCAAAGAGCGTCTCTTATGATTGTATCAAAACATTTTTCATAATCAATAAAAGCACAATACAATTTACTGTTACTAGACAGTACTTTTTGAATAATACAATGTAATATAAAAACACAATCAACAGTACCCCTATTATCTCTGAAACCGAATTGCGAACAGTTCAGTAACTGTTCATTTTCACACCATTTATTCAATCTATTTCTAAGACACAAAGAGAAATTTTTTGCCAAAGAGCTTATGAAGGTAATACCTCTGTAATTATTTGGATTTTCCTCATCACCCTTCTTGAACAAAGGTATAATAATACCGGTCGTCCAAGATGAGGGATAATTTCCACTATTAAATATTTTATTGAAAATAGGTACTAGAAATGGTGATATAAAATCTCTTGCATCAATAAAGAAATCGGCAACAGTGTTGTCGATACCAGGGCTTTTATTCCTCTTTAAGGATGCAATAGTTTTGTTAATTTCATCACAATCAAACAATTTATCAAGCTGTTCAATGTTTATATCTGTATCAGGTAATGGTAACGTTTCATCATATATATACTGTGCATCAACTCCATTAGATAATTTTGCAAAGTGATTCTTAAAGGTTTCAGAATCTATTAAATTTTCTTTGTTTTTATTATTTTTATACTTATTTATGAATTTCAAAAATTACTAGGATATTTCATACTCATGTCACTTAATTTTATTTTTTCTTTTCTAAAATATTTATTTTTATTTCTTCTTTTTACGTAAACGTAATTATTCCTACTTTCCATAAACTTACGTAAATTAAAGTTACATTTATTATCCTTATACACTCTTTTACACTCATAAAATTCCGATTTAGCTTGTCTGCATTCATCATTGAACCAGGGAACCTTCTGTTCTTTTTTATTCCAATTTCTCTTCCCGTATGTTTTCTTACCAAAGTTTTCTTTTGTTATATCATAAATTGTATCCGATAACTTTTGAATAATCTGATCTATATTACAATCTTCAATTTCTAACATGTTAACAATATCAACAAACTGCTCTCGTTTATCATTTAAATATTGATTAAAGGATTCTGCTTTGCTCCTATCCCAAACTATTTTCTCCTTAAGAGGCGTTCCTTCTATAATTTCACTTCTCGAATTATTGGAATATTCAAAACTATATGTGATAGGACAGTGATCTGAGTATTCATTCAAATCTAAAATGTCAAAGCTTTTTAACATATTAAAATTATTAATATTTGTTATCAAGTAGTCCACAACACTTGACCCCACATTATTTCTATATGTAACGTAACAAGTACACTCGCCCTGTGCGAGACTACCATTTACTATATGCAAATCATGCTGTTTACATAAACCTAAAAGTTTTCTTCCGAAGTTATTAACAATTTGGTCGTCTGACCGTCTTCCAGGTACCTGTATATCATCTGTTAAAGGTAAATCCACAAACCTATCTACATATCACCTGTAATAAAAACATACCCTCTATCGCTAAAATTTAAAACATCATCTGAGATTTTATCGAAGAAATCATATTCGAACAATTCAGAGCTTTCATTTTTATAAACACTAGATCCTTCCGGTGGAATGTAAGTTACACAGAAATATAAATCTTTATCATAACTAAAATACTGTTTCTTTAGTTTAAACCAAATTATACCATTGTAATTTATCTGCACGAGCTCTACTTTATCGGATAAACAGTGTTTAAAATACACGCTTACACCGCCACTATCACGTTTCGCCCTACGATTACATTTCGGCCGTGGACAAACGAAAACATCAAAACCATTAATATCAACGATTTGTGTCCTATTAGTCCACGTTTCAGTCAATAGAAGAATATCAAAACGTGAAAGAAAATTTAGAAATTCAGCGTCATTCAGTTTATTTACAAGTCCGTTAACATTCCATTGAAGAAATGAAAGTGACCGATTGCCACTGTCCTAATGTTGACTATTAGCGCCACGTGCCCGAATATCGTCTGATGTTATTGTCTGCCCATTTATGTAAAGTTTATCATATGACATCACAGCCCTTTTAATTTCTGCTCGAGCCTGTTGCATGACGGGATATAACACCTCGCTCCTGTATTTCTCTCGGGTACTGGTCACTAACTCTGAAGTTACTGTTTTTCAGTTTCGTATAGGCTGCTTGTTTCACACGCATTTTGTCTTGATAATAGTTAAACTTTACCACTATGGGTCTTTATTTATTGTGTTGATACCCGCCCATTCGATGCGCCCTGTCAATTTTCATTTCACTTGAATTCTCCAACTCAAGCGTTGTGTTACAAAAAAGTTATGAATTTCTGTATACAGTCTTCCTGTTTCCTTTCGTCTGCCTCAGTGCACTCTTGGATCCCAAAAACGAGGATGTTATCTCGCATTGAACGAGCCTGCAGGTCTATCAGTCCTTCATTCAATCTGTCATTCTGTAATTTTATAGCACGAAATTCCTGGGACATACTTTGTACTTTATTTAAGTCTGATTTCATTGTTTTCTCAATTTCACAACATTTGGCCTTGATTTCGTCAGATATTTGCGAGTCAAAAGCTCTACTAGCTTCAATTTCATTCAATTTGGTATTTGTTTCGTTCATTTTTGATTCCACTGACGTGACTCTAACCTCAAAGTTGGACAATTTTTTGTTGATCGTACCTACTTGTTGGCTTATACTGTCAAGTGACTTCAGCTTAGTGTCTACTGAAACAACTTGACTTTTTCCCCACGACACACCACGTCATCGTATACGTAGCAATGATGACGTACATAGATGACGCCATAAGCCACGTGGGGAAAATTGTGTACTATTTTTATACACGTGAAACTTCTTCGTGAAACACTTGTGACGTAATTACATTACGCCATAGCTACCTCATCAGAACATGTGATAGTAACTAACAACATTACACCATAGCGACACGTATACTTATCAATGACAACAATATTTTTGCGGAGAGTACACTTGTTTTATGCAAACAGTAAAGATTCCGTTCAGAGGGCTCCTTAATGGACCCTCTGACCAGGCTCTGTACTGCTTGTCATATTAATCGTAAACAATGGAATTGGCTTTTAAAATTGAAGATTGGAATTTTTCTTTTGAATTTTCAAATAAGGATATGTTCTACTTAGAGTTCCTTTCAAATGTAATTTAAGCCTTTACTCAATTAGCCTGTTTCTAATTTTGAAGACATTTGACCACTTAGAGCAAGTTGAAAGAAAAGCATTCTGCTTTACTTTAAGCCTGCTTTTATGTATCACCTGCTATTATATAGAACATATTTTTTACGGTACATGTTCATGACTGTATCAATTGGAACTAGTTTCTTCAGCGGAGAAATAATTTGAATGCGCTCTAAGGCATTTCTATGAGGGAAAGAGTTACAGTAGAGAAAACGTTATTCTTTCCCAATAAACGCGTTTACGCTAAAACTATTATTTCCAATACAAACAGTTTGGAGCCAGATCAGACGCCGGGTAACCCGGCGTCTGATCAGGCTCCAAACTGTTTGCCACTCAACTTCATATCAATTGTTAGAATTGTTGAAAAGTTGTTATTTTCTACGTTTTAGTGCTTTGTGTTTGTGTACGTTTGCGTTTAAACGGGAAAGAATAACAGATTCTCCACTGTAATCATTTCACACTCAATGACGCTTTAAAGCGCGTTTACAAAATAATTGGGTCTTGATCATACGACGCGTAATGCGGTGTCTGATCAGGACTCAAACTGTTTGACACTCTTATCGATATTTATTAAGTCAAACAACCTTAAATCTAACTTTGCAACGTTATAATGAAGCAGACGACAATAAAGCGGTGAAGGGGTAACATTCTCCCGAATAATTTGATCATGAACCCAGCAGGCACACAAACGTTGAATCAACGTTGGATCAACGTTGAACTTCAACGTTGAAACAACGTACGAGTTATATTTGATTTTTAAAGTTTTGTTGACGTTGAACCTCAACGTTGATTCAACGTTGATAATGGTTGAAGTTTCAACGTTGAAATGACGTTGATTCAACGTCAAAATAACATTGTTTCGAGTGGGCTTTCCGTTTTTGTGTGCGTTATTTTCTCCAGATATTGTTTTATTTTCAAATTCTGCCTTCAACTTAGGTTTTAGGAGCTCTACTCTACTAATAGTAGAATAGACAACGCATGGGCGTTGGAAGATGTTTGATTACAGCTTATCAAATATGGTTGCTTCATTTATTAATACGCTGAGTATCTATAATTAAACATTTTTACATTGAATTGGTTTGCTTTCTGGAAGGTTGTATTTTATTCATTTTAATTGTAAACTTGAAAGTAAAATTTAGTGCTTACTATTAAGAACTTAGAACTTATTTCTTTTGCATCTAAACTATGAAGGATCAAATTAATATTTAAGTTGAAGTTGTTATGATTATTTATTAAATAATAATAATTTTTACCTACGTCCATTATCTGACAATGTTGATTCAACAATGATTCAACGTTGATTCAACTTTGGCAGTAGATTTTTAAATTGAATTAATTTTTTTACGATAAATCATAATTTACGTGATGAGACATAACCACTGCAATATAATTTATCTGAATTTTCATTTTCAACGATTTGATTTTTCCCACGACCATTTTCAACCTTGATTCAACGTTGGTAATAAATCCGGTACCGACCCATGGTCGTCCAAGGGTGAAAAAGGGTTGATTAACGTTGCGACGGAAAATCAACGTTGTTTCAACGTTGAAACAACGTTGTGTGCCTGCTGGGCGACCATTATCAACGTTGATTCAACGTTGATTCAACGTTGTCATTAGATTTTCTAAATTGAATTTATTTTAACGATAAATCATATTCGACGTGGTTAGACATTAAACATTGCGATATAATTAATCAGAAATTTTAATTTCAGTATTTTTTAATTTTTTATCTACCACCATTATAAACGTTGATTCAACGTTGATTCAACGTTGGCAGTAAATTGGCTACCGATGGATGGTCGTCCATGGTTGAAATCAGTTTGATCAACGTTACGACGGAACATCAACGTTGATTCAACGTTGAAACAACGTTGTGTGCCTGCTGGGAAAGGGCTAAGAGAGTTCGAGATACCGAGGTTAGTCTGTTGTTCCTTTCAGATGTAAATTAACAGTGAACTCAACCAAACAACAAAGCAAAACACAAGTTGCTGATTTGGGCAATGACCACATGCGTTTGATTTCGGCGTTTTGAAAATGGTAACGAAGTCATCAAAGCAAATCTTCTGTTCCGAGGCATCAAACATTTGGGATATTTCTTCTTCAGTGTAGCTCACAGTAATCGACGAGTTTGTCAACCGGAGTACTTCTTCGTCACTTAGTGTGGTGCGCTTACAGAACAAAAGTTTTGTCAAGTAATTGGTTTCAAAGAGTTGATAATGAGCTAGTCCATCGGAATTTGATTTACTAGAGAACAGGGTTTCAAAGGTATAGTCTGTGCTATAAGCTGATTCGTAATCAACAACAAACGATCTCTGTGTAAAGTCATACACGTTGATGATCTTGCCTAAATACATAAGCATGGGGTTTTTAAGAAATGAGATTCTGACTTTGGAATGAAGGAGGTCGTGAACATCCTTCCACAATACCATATTGTCTGTGAGCTGTTTAGATCGCATGAAAAATATGACATGGAACTTTATATGGCTTCTGTCTGAAAGCAAGGTCTCACGGTTCATGAAGATAAGTCGAATTTCCATTGGTCCCCATTTTGTTTTGAAAAATGTGTTTACAGTTGTCTTAACGTTTCTTACAAGCTTGTCTGTAGTGGTTTCATTCATCAGTTTCACGACGTCGATAGTTGGTGTCTCTGGAACAATATCGAGGCCAACTCTTAGTGCAAGGCCAGTGATGTTTTCGAGGATGGACTCACATGTACAGCTGAAGTAGATCTTTCCTAGAGGACAAATCACCGGACGACAGCTATCCTGAAATGAAAGAGTATGCATACATGTATATCAGGAAAGAGACTATCATTTCCGATGTACCCGAAAATAGATTCAAATGCAATACAACGGAATGTATAAAATGACAAGTTCTTGAAAATACTGTTTGCAATATATAATAGTAAAACCTCTATATTCCGACCACTAAAAAGAAGGCTAATTTATTGTAAAAAGGAAAATGATACAATGTAGCTACAAGCCAGATTAAAGTAAAACAGAAAACACCTAACATTTAACAAAAAATTATTATCGTAAAAGAGAGGCTGTCGTAAAAGAGAGGATCTCGTAAAAGAGACTGTCGTAAAAGAGAGGCTGTCCTAAAAGTGAAGATATCGTAAAATAGAGGTTGTCGTAAAAGAGAGGCTGTCGTAAAAGAGAGGCTGTTGTAAAAGAGAAGATATCGTAAACGAGAGGATGTCGTAAAAAAGAGTGGCTGTCGTAAAAGAGAGGATGTCGTAAAAGAGAGGCTGCCCTAAAATATACTATATAGTAAAAGAGAGGCTGTCGTAAAAGAGAGGCCGTCGTAAAAGAGAATATATCGTAAAAGAGAGGCTGTCGTAAAAGAGAGGATGTCGTAAAGAGAGGCTGTCCTAAAAGTTAATTATCGTAAAAGAGAGGCTGTCGTAAAAGAGAGGCTGTCGTAAAAGAGAGGATGTCGTAAAATAAAGGATGGCCTAAAGTTAATATATCGTAAAAGAGAGGCTGTCGTGAAAGAGAAGATATCGTAAAAGAGAGGCAGTCGTAAAAGAGAGGCTGTCGTAAAAGAGAGGCTGTCGTAAAAGAGAGGATGGCCTTAAGTTAATATATCGTAAAAGAGAGGCCGTCGTAAAAGAGAATATATCGTAAAAGAGAGGCTGTCGTAAAAGAGAGGATGTCGTAAAGAGAGGCTGTCCTAAAAGTTAATTATCGTAAAAGAGAGGCTGTCGTAAAAGAGAGGCTGTCGTAAAAGAGAGGATGTCGTAAAAGAGAGGATGGCCTAAAGTTAATATATCGTAAAAGAGAGTATGTCGTAAAAGAGAGGCTGTCGTAAAAGAGAAGATATCGTAAAAGAGAGGCTGTCGTAAAAGGGAATCTCGTAATAGAGAGGTTTTACTGTATTTACAATAGACATTACGTTCTTAGTAGGGATGATAACGATCCGATATATGGTTAAAACCGAAATAGTCAATATTGGACTAGATTAATTGTCAATTGGAATTGGCAATTTGAAATTAGAGGGGTCAGTGTGTTCAAAGAGCCTTATTTCGAGCATTTTCTGTTCTAACCCTTCCCCCAATAGCAAGTTTCAAGGTTTGCAGACAAGTAAACACTTAAAGCAGGTTGAATGTAAAGCAGAATGCTCCTAAATGCGCATTTTGCTACAAACGTTAAGTCTTCTTTAACCCATTACATAATAGCCTGTTTCTAGTATTGAAGAGATGTAACCGCTTAACCCTTTCCCCCATAGAAGCGCCTTTTAGCGGATATGATTTATTCCTCCGCTGAAGAAAATAGTTCCAATTTAATCAGCCATGAATATATAGTATAGGGAATATTTTCTTTATTTTAGCACATGAAAGCTTAAAGCTGGCTGAAAGTAAAGCAGAATGCGCCTTAAAGGCGCATTCTGCTTTACTTTCAACCTGCTTTAAGTGGTCAACTATCTTCAATACTATAAATAGGCCATCAGGTAAAGGGTTAAACCAGGTTGAAAGTAAAGCAGAATGCGCATTTAGATGCAGCCTGCTTTATTTTAGCCTGCTTTAAACTATAATCTGCTAGGATATAGAAAATATTTGTGATGATGTATATTCATGATTGTATAAATTTACACTTTTTCGTAAATGGAGGAATAAAAAAAAGGCATAAAAGGCTTGTTTATGTTAAGCTACCATTTTTGACTGTTTAAAGGTGATCTATTTTCTTAGTGGAGGAATAATTTAAAGGCATTAAAACGAGTATTTATAGAGTATTTGATTAATTTGTTTTCACCTGTGATTTGTCAAAATACTCTCTACAAGTACAAGAGTTATTCTGAGTGGCCACAACTTTCTCAATTTCAGTATCTCTGTCACTGTATAAAAGTCCCGAGAAACTATTAGCCGCATTTCTGAACATGGTGTCATCACAATCCATCACACGAGTGTACCTAAGCATCATGTCGCATATGTAGCAGAATACATTTCTATATTTATAGTTGTATGTAGATAGATAATTTGAGCAGGCAAACTGGAGAAAATATTTCTGGTCTTCATTTAAAGTTGTGAGTTCGGTACACATGGAGTCAACGTAGAACATACTTTCTGGTCGTGAACAGATAAATTCATCTTTTCGTTTTAGAAACTCATCATTTGGTTCCATTGAGAGTTTAATCGCTCTCTTATCATGGCGAAGTTGTTGATATGGAGTATTCTGTGAGTTGAGGAAATGTTCCAATTTAGTCAATGTTACAATATCTGTAAAGTATACTTTAAGTTGCCAAGAAATCCACATGAACTCATCGTTGCACACTGCGCAATATTTATTTCTATATAAACTGTTAGCGGTTGCGGAGTACACAGGAATCACCTCAGATAGAATTTCTTGCTTCGGGTTTTGACATTTTCTAATGACGTCATCAGCAATACTTCCGTTTGAACAATCGGAGATCATATAAAATGATTTGCCTACAGAGTCTGTGTATCCAGGGTAGACAGAAGGGAAAATGCAGTGTTGTGTCTCTCTCATAGAACTGTGGCTGTTTAGCGTTTTGTCTGTATCAGTCTGTGCACAGCACGTGTTTCTCAGTTTACAATCCTCCTTGCAAAAGCATTTCTTACAACATCTCTGCATATTACTAAAGCTAGATTCCAAGTAACGCCTGGCTTCATCAATAAGGGTCGCATTCTTTTCCTGAATCATTCCTTTGCTTAATTCAAATGTATCGTTAAAGTGTTCTTCTATGTGACTGAAATCTAGATCCGTAGCATTTCTACCATCGCAATGTACTGAGTTTGGACAAATGGAATAAAGTATGGCAAAGAAATTCTCATTATAGGGCTTGTCAATGTCGTAGCTGTTAATTGTCGCCAGGGCAATAGATTTCCACTGAGGCTCCTTCTGGTTCAACACTTCCGGCTGTGTTACTTCTGCTATGAATACAATGAAGAATACTGCCCACATGGCCATTGTTCTGGAAAAAAAAAGATAGACACAGAAAAGTTACATTGACATACTTTGACTTTGTTGATATTAATTAACCCTTTGGACCCTAGTCCCGCATATTGGCGTCCTTTGTAAAAAATGTACACGTGAATAGTACACTTGTCCTATGCAAACAGTGAAGACCCAGATCAGAGGGCTCCTAGGAGCCCTCTGATCAGGGTCTTCACTGTTTGTCATAATGCCAAACATTGACAAAAACAACCATTAAAAGTCAGAAATGGACTATACTTAAATGGAAACTGGAATTGTCCATTGAAAGTTTTAGGGAGGAAAGAGTTAACCAGTTTATGATCAAATTTATCGTGTGGTATTTACCCCTTCACCGCTATATTGTCGTCTGCTTCACTATTGTTGTCTGCAATATCGATTCAAAGTAAAATTCAAGGCAGTATGACTGAAGACATTTCAAAACGAATGTCAAACAGTTTGGCTCCTGATCAGACGCCGCGTCACGCTGCTTCTGATCATGATTAACCCTTTACCCAATAGAAGCGCCTTTTAGCGGATATGATTTATTCATCCGCTGAAGAAAATAGTTCCAATTAATCAGTAATGAATATGTATTATAGGGAATATTTTCTATATTATAGCACATGATAGCTTAAAGCAGGCTGAAAGTTAAGCAGAATGCGCCCTAAGGCGCATTCTGCTTTACTTTCAACCTGCTTTAAGTAGTCATATATCTTAAGTACTATAAATAGGCTATCATGTAAAGGGTTAAAATAGTTTGCAAATACGCCTTTAGGCTTCATTGAAAGTGACAGGGTTAACCATTTTACTACCATTTGTTCGTAAAATACAATTTTTCAATGTCGCTGGCATATTATAGTCTGCTTATATTTATCCTTTGTTTTGGAATTTCATGCGTTTTGGGCATAAACATACATTGCTATTTGTAACACAGTTTGGATCCTGGTCAAATGCCGCATTTTATTCTTTGTCATTTTGTTAAGAACTTTGTCAAATTTTATTTGAAAGTGCATTTGGCAGAACTTTTAGCATGAATTGTGCATGCAGAGCCAGCTTTTCATACAAACCGAAAGCATTAGCCCATACTGATTAAACTGGGGTCGTGGAAGGGGTATAGGTTTATTCGGTTTCCATCCGTTTGGTAGTATATCCGTCTGTTAGAATACCTTTACCTAATTTTCCAATAGTGTTGATAAAGTCAAGAATAAATATGGATTAAAAATCCATCTCGCCTATTGTATAAAAACACACACGTTTCGGAAATTCGTCCGTTGTAACTCACTTTCCCAAACTTTTTTTATTTTAACGCCTCTCAAGTTACCAACGTTTTAGATTACACCTTCAAGTTACCTGTATTTTTCTAAAACTGGTTAAAAAATATGTGAGCAAAACCATGCACATTTAGATATAGTTATTCAAATTTTAAAAACACGTTTCTGAAAATAGCGAGATCAGTATGCCTTCGAATGATATCGAGCATTTCCGCGTGTATCTGCTCAGTAAAATACAAGAGTCTGTATCAGCCACCTTGTATCAGCCACTTTGTATTTTACTCTGACGTCGCTTTCGATTTAACGTGACGTCATTTACGTACATGTAAGAGTGCCGCGTTATTCGTTGTGGCATACAAAAATTCTTGTTCTGCTTCAAATAACTAATAAATTTTGGATGTAAAATGATTTAAACAACTGATTAGTTGTTTCTGGTTTGTATTCAAGGCATACAATAAACACATTACCAGTTGACAGTGCGCAACAGAGTGTTGCATTTAGCTCTCGACGTTTTTGGCGGAAACAAACGATCAGACTCGAGCCAAGGCGCTCGTCAGATCGGCTATTTCCGCCAAAAACGTCTCTAGCTAAATACATCACTCTGTATCGCACTGTCAACTGGTAATGTGTATAAAACTAGAATTTGCTTTTGAGAAACAAAGTTTCCTCCCCTTGTATACCTCTTTTTTCCAAACACTGTCAAAGTCAACATTTAAAACTACAGTGTTCCCTCTCTACAACGGCCCTCCTAACAACGATTCCCTCCTTACAACGACTCTTGCCGCAGTTCCCTAAACATGACAATTATGTCTAACGCTTTTACTGTTGCAATATTGTCTGCTTAAAATTGTCGTCTGCTAATTTTGTCAAAGTTACATAATGCACATTTTGACAGGAAAAATACTTATTGACGCGTGACAAACAGTTTGAATCCAGATCAGACGCCGCGTTACGCGGCGTCTGATCTGGATTCAAGCTGTTTGCAAATGTCAGCCAATTTCCCTCCCTATAACGACTCACTCCAAAAAACGCACACACTATTTGTCTCCCATTGGATGTCGTTGTAGAGAGGAAGCGCTGTATATTTACAACTCTACATACATGTTAATCTGTGAGAGTTTGGAATACATCTCTCAAAAGGTGTAGGAGTGGTAAATTTCGCAAAAGTGTTCCCTTTTTAATTTGTTTAGAAAAGAAAACAAATGAACAAGTTTAGTCATAGTTGTCGCTGCTAAATGCCCATACTACGTAAACACTAACACAATTTAGTAATTGACCTGGGGCCCGTTTCATAAAACTTCGTACGACAAATGTTGTCGTAAGTCAGATTATAAAACTCTCAATTATTATTTATTTCTCCATCTAATCCTGTCTTGTGACATCTTTTTGGAATCGTCTTGAAAAGTCAATCCATAAAAGATGTCATAATACAGGATTAGATAGAGAAATCAGAGATTAAATGTATTTTAAAGTTTTGACTTACGACAACATTTGTCGTAAGGCACAGAGTTCTAGTAAATTCACAAATATATTCATTCTACCTAACCTTAGGGGAATAAGTGATATGAAAGAAATCGTAACTTGTATCATTCTAATTTCCAGTCCTAAGTTTCAATACGTTGTATATAAATTTCGTGAGATAAAAAAACACTGACCCAAAATGAAAACTTTACATAGTAAAGACCCTCCCGAGTTCATTAAAATCTGTCTGCGACTGTCTCCGGCACCATATCAGACACCCAGGAGCCCCGATGCCACTCGAATTAAGGAGTGTGCCTACTTATAGGGACATGTTCTCGAGTTTACTACGTCTGTCTGCAACGCGTAAAGGGAGGCGACGAGAAGGCACAGAAGAGGGAAAGAAGAGGCACGGAGGAGTGAAGAGGAGCCACGGAGGTGTGTAGAGGGGTTGCGGAGGAGTGAAGAGGAGGTAAGGATGAGTGAAGAGGAGTGAAGAGGAGGTAAGGAGGAGTAAAGAGGAGGTAAGGAGGAGTGAAAAGGAGACACTGATGAGAGATAGAGGTGACACGAAGGGGGTGTGGGAAGAGACATGGGGGAGGGCTAGAGAGTTCACGAAAATTCACTTTATATGGTTTATTACATTTTATTCACATGATACATATCAAAATAGACTGAAACAATGCCCTCGTGAATGGAATTCTTCGATATCCAACTTAAGTCGAGGCTATAGAATGAATGAATGAGCTAATGTATTTTTCTATTTCAAGACTTTCTTTGTACCTACTGTATTAGTCGATTTGAATTGTTGATACTATTACGCAAGTTTTGCTTGTAAGATTCTATGAGTCGTTGCTTAACCCTTTCAATTCTACAGCCAAATGCAAACAGTGTAGACCCTGATCAGAGGGCTCCCATAGGAGCCCTCTGATCAGGGTCTTCACTGTTTGAAAGTTTCTTTGTTTTTTGTTGTCATACCAAAAATGTAACAGTAGACTGGTTCAAAATAATTGTACTAGAAGAGTCCAAAATGATCATAAATACCCACAAGAGAAATTATGGGTTGAAAGGGTTAATGGCGTTTAGTTGTGTAGTATTGGTCTCTTCGCATAATCCATACATTTGACATTCCTATTTCATCAAGAATATGTTTTACTTGTGAAGCTAATTTTAAACCGCTGTAAGTGATATTATTGTTTGTGTTAACATAAGATTGTATAGCATCTTTACAGGTGTATTATTTGAAGATTGAACAATTTCAATCCAACATTTTATTATCAAAAGTGTTCGGCAAATTTGCAAAGGATATCTACACAGCTCTCCATATAAACCATCAAGATTAGTATGCTTTCGAACACATAATATTTTTCGTAGGATTTTACAGTGTATCAGTTCTATGGTGTCCGAAAATATTTGCTCCATAATATATGCCAAAACGTAGACAATAGTTTTATGATACATATTCATCACTCTAATAAAATGGAAGTATTTTTTCAGTGTATGAATAAATATAATTCAAACCGCGTATTTATGGGGGAATTGGTTTTCTTGCCTCAACTAATTGACCAAATTATTACACACACGCGTCATTTCTTAACAATACACCAGTGAAAGGTTCATTTGCCCTGTAAAAACAGTACACAAACCCTCTTATCGTGTTCTGTACTGTTTTCCATTCAGATATATTGTAAAATATGCCTTTTAACCCTTTAACCCATAGCCTGTTTCTAGTATTTAAGATATTTGACCTGTTAAAGCAGGCTGAAAGTAAAGCAGAATGTGCCCTAGGGCACATTCTGCTTTACTTTCAGCCTACTTTAAGTTAATATCTGCTAGTATATAGAAAATATTTCTTATATTACATATTCATGACAGTATAAAATGGAACTATTTTTCTTTGACGGATGAATAAAATGAATGCGCTAAAAGTCGCTTCTATAAGGGAAAGGGTTAAGGACATACACGCCCAAATGAAATATCCGTCGGATCTCTGTGACAGTTTCAGCATAGGTTTTTCAAACACATCTTAGTACCATGGTAAAAAAAGAACATAGGTTATAATGTTCTTTTTTTGTCTATGGTCATAGAGTCGGCATGCATTATTTTTTGCTTTTTGAAATGATGTAAATTGATAATTAGTTTAAACATATTTATTTCCAGAAGTACATATGATTACAATTATACATGCTAACGTTATTTTACAATACTTAGAAAAGGATTGAAACGAAAGAATAAACTTATTGAGTTTCTCTCCTTACTTATAAACTAAACAGTTAGTCTTGTGTTCAGCGGCTTCCTAGAAATCTTTCTTACTAGAGAAAGTATAGTTTCATATTGTATTACTTTCGGTTGCTTGATACAGAACAGAAGTAAAGGAGAAAGCGCACAGTGTCTTTCTGATTTACTCGTGCAATGCACCAATTTATCAACATTTTAGCAGAGCATCATATTCATTCACAGGGTGCCGCTGGAGACAAGACAAACTGTAGGTGCATGCGGACAAAATCAATCAATTTGTTATTGGAGTAAATACATCGTTTGATGAGCAATATTTTCGAACAGTTTAAAAGAGATACAGTAAACTTTTGTAAAGAATAGAGATAAGGAAGATGGTAGTTAAAGAATAATGGATACGGGACTGGAAAGATGTGGCGATTGATAATTGGCACAAACAAACATTAAAACAGTCTAAAAGTAATGCTTACTTACTAAAAGTATGATGCAAAGTGTATAGAAATATATGCATTTTTATCCCGTCACTACAACCTCCATCGACATAATAAAGGAGTAGCATAATAAACCTAGGTTAATCTGTAAAGTAGCAAGATTATCTGTATAGTTACTGTATGAATACACCGGAATTGTTTTTATTTTTATTACTCAAAGCAAACAGGTGAGAAGTTGATTTTTAGACGCAAAAACAACATCATTAATATATTTAATAACGATTTAACATCTACAAAAAGTTAAAAAGAATTATAGAAAAAAATGTTTGGATCGAATAGGTTTTGAACTCGGATCGACGTCGTGGGAGACCCGACGGTAACCGTTGGGCCACGGAGGCAGATACGATGTGACGTCGATTTAAGGTAAAATATAACGTTTGTATATTGACAAGTAACGCGAAAATTGGTGACAATTTCCTGTCGTTAGTTTTGGCAATTTCAACTTCTGAGTTGAAGCGTGAAGTTTAGCCCATTTGAGTTAAAATGTATACCTTGCCAAATTTGAATCGACTCACTTTTCCAGTGTGTTGCCTGTTTTTCACTATAAGCGTTTTGTTGTGGTCATTTTTTCTGTTGTGTAACACTAACTAAGGGCAGTTCGGCAGGGAGCGGTTATTATTCTTTTGTATGTCAGCAAATACGTGAAACATGTCAAATTTAGTGCTATTGCAAATTTGAAAGGCCAAAACCATTTAGTGACGGGATAAATCGAATAATATGTCATTGCATGAGATTGGAGGGGTTTTAGTTTAATAATATTTTATTGTTCAATTAGTATAGATATTCACACAAGCATCGTGTAATTTGTTTAATATAAACAAAAGGGTTGGGCCACAAGTTATTGCAACTGTAACGTGTGATGGGTCAGCTATAATGAATTTTCCTCTAGGCTACTTTGCCTCTTGATTAAAAATAAAACAAAATCTGTTGGGATATTCCCACACAGCTACTTTGCTGTACAATGATTTAAACAAAAGTATTATTATTAGATGGCTGAGCAACGTATGTACTATTGATGGACTGTCTATGAGATGAGTGATCTTTGGATGGCGGATTATTGTAGATGGATGATCCACATATAACACTCTGCTTTATGAGCGTGGTCCCGTGTGTGATTTTGTCACAATTCCATTCAACTGAGGAACGACTCTGTGGCAAAATGTCTGGAAACCAGCTTATTGGCAACTCTGAGCTCCAACAGATGTTACTCTGTCGACTTACAGAAACAGACTGCCAAGATTATACTGTGCATGCGCTTATATATGATTAGGAACAGCGATGGTGTCCGAGACATATCCGAATGTACCAAAATGACGTAGTAGATGTTATCGGCCTTTGCAGTAATTGGATCTAAGTGATTTTCCACGTATATGATCTCGGATATCATTAAATGAAATCAATATGATTAGAGAAATGTTCAATGGGATAAGGCGATGCAATATGAGCATGAAACTACAAACATGAAGTGAGAAATAAATAAAAACGTATTCATATTTCCGGGTATGAAAATGGCCGGGGACGAAGCAAACTGATTATAAATGGCATAGACTAAAACAATTCTTATACAGTATAAACGTGTTCTGTGAAGAATAATCATCAATGGGCATAATAAACTATCTTTAAACATGACTAAGATTATGATTTGATATTAAATAAACACTCACAGAGAATGTTTGTTTCGTTCTGTTGTTTGAAGTTTGGTGTATTTATGGGCGGTTTAAACAGGAAATAGGTATGGTAAAAAATTTATACTGTGCCTCACGGCCGTAGTCGGACGACCGGGAATATGCGGCCCTACTTCGCCACACAACATTAGATTCGGCCCTTCCCATACTGTCACAAACATGTCGGTAAACAATATAAATGTTACTTTCTTTCGATATTCTGTCTTCAATTAGTAAAAGGGAAATTCGGAATGGAGACAATAATAATATTGAGACAGAAAGGAGCTTCGTTGAATTGAAACATTTCTTTGACAATAAAATTAAATAAGAATAAGGTAACTGTAAAAAGGGGGAAAAAAAGAAAAACGAGAAAATTGCTGAGAATTTTTCTCCCATTTCCCAACTCTGCATTTTGTTCCCAGGATCCCCATCCAATCTCACTATTATTCAAACCGTTAACAAAAACATTCGTCAAATAGCATTAAAATAAACATGGGGTCTCTGTTCTCAAAACTATTAGTAACCAATAGTAATCTAAAATACAGAAGTTTGCACATGTATAGAATTAACTGACAAATCATTGTGTGGACTTAATAAACCTTTGAATTTCAATAAATAGAAATTCATTTTCTTCCAACGTTAGTTCATCAATACCAGACACCACCTTTTTAGTGCTTAGAGGCAGAAATTTACGTGTGGTTCGAAACAGGTGGATCCTTTGGTCATTAAAAAGTTTACATCTAAAAATGAAATGTTAAGCATTTTCATGGTCATCGCCACAACTACATATTGGGTTATCACGCAAGTGGTTATTATAAAGATCATGGTGTAAATTACTACAATTATTTCTTATTCGAGCATGGTGGACAGAGTAAAAACGTGAGCCACTTAAATAAAATTTAGATACAGTCTGTCGGGTAAATAAATTGGAAATAGCAGACTTAGAAGCCCCTAGAGAAGTGATGTTTCGAAGATCCTGATCTAGTTCGTTCCATAGCTTAATCGAAGACGGTAAAGTGGATCTGCTATATATTTCTGTTCGACGGATAGGAGTAACGAAATTTTCTCTAGATCTAATATTATAGGTCTTTGCTTGATCAACTGTGTGAGGGAAAAGTTCAATTAGGTAGTCTGGGAGTAACCCGTGTTTTTGTTTAAAAGTAAGTATATATTTTTGCATTTTTCGCCTATCTAAAAGTGACATCCAACCCACTTCTTTTAGTAGCTTTTCGATTGAAACCGAACGGGTGATACCCGTTACAACTCGTTATTCTGCTCTAGGATAAACCATTTAGCACTCAGCGGAACCTCGCGCTTAATGATTTATCCCCTCGCAAAATAAACCCCTCCTATCTCATGCAATGACATATTATTCTCTATATATTTTATTTTTCGGCTCCAATTCAATGAAAACACTCACGTAATCAAAATCTATTCGAAATAAATTTATCAAACTTCACACAACAAAAGCGTTAGGTGTAAATAATAAGGAAATGGTAAAATAAGCATATGTTATAAGGCTTCTTTTGAAACAATAGGCACGTTCACACATATACAAATGGCCTAAATATGCAGGCGGCTTTTTCTATGTGTTTCCGGATCACGCTAATATTCAATATGATTGAAGTTATGGGTTATTTCCTTAGCCTTATTAGATAGAGTATTTGCCAAGTGTCACGCACTTTTATTTACCAAGTGCAATTTCATGTGTTTAATGTTAATATTTCGCGATTAATAGAGATTGTTAGAAACCAAATGTACCTACGGAGGTTACTGATACACATGATTTAGTTGAGTAACGATTCTTGAATTATCATACTTTGTTAAAAGCCACTAGGTGTCGCATGAATTGGGTGCGTAACTATGTCCTTAATAGTCAACAAGTGATATACTTGATTTGATAATTATCCATTTGGACAGTCAACAAGTGATATACTAGAGTTAATAATTATCCATTTGACAGTCAACAAGTGATATACTTGAGTTGATAATTATCCATTTGGACAGTCAACAAGTGATATATTTGCGTTGATAATTATCCATTTGGACAGTCAACAATTGTTATACTTGAGTTGATAATTATCAATTTGGACAGTCAAGAAGTGATATACTTGAGTTGATGAGTATCCATTTGGATAGTCAACAAGTGATATACTTGAGTTGATGAGTATCCCTGTGGAGTTACCGTGGTTACTGATAATTTAAGCCATTACCCTATAACCTGTTAAAAGAATAAATCAAAGTCGTTAAAAGGCGTATTTATTGGGAAATGATTTAGACTATATAGACGCCAATGTCCATACTGTCGTGTGCTCGAGGATGTAATAAATACACAGTTCCAGTTGACAGTGCGATACAGAGTGATGTATTTAGCTCGAGACGATTTTGGCGGAAACAGTCGATCTGACGAGCGCCTTGGCGCGAGTCTGATCGGTTGTTTCCGCCAAAAACGTCGAGAGCTAAATGCAACACTCTGTAGCACACTGCCAACTGGTGATGTGTTTATTATATGCCTTGAATACACACCAGTAACAATTAAATAGTTGTTTAAATCATTTTATAGCCAAAATGTATTAGTTATTTGAAGCAGAACAAGATTTTTTGTTTGCCACAATGAATAACGCGGCACTTGTACACGTACGTAAATGACGTCACGTTAAATCGAAATCAATGTCAGAGTAAAATACAAAGTGGCTGATACAAGGTGGCTGATACAGACTCTTGTATTTTACTGTGCAAATACACGCGGAAACGCTCGATATCATACAAAGCATATAATAATGCATGTTATTTTGGACTGTTCAATGTATGGTTACATTCATCAGACGTATGTTTTAACGATGTTTTGTTTGAAATTCATAAATTTATGTACTTATAACCATATCATTTTTTTATTCTCTAGTTAACCATACATGTTCCAAAACCTGTTTTTATATTCTGCAACTTCATCATTTGCCTTTTTGGCATTTAAAAATCCAGTACACGTTTTAGCTAATTTCTAGCTCCATCCCGGTCTGATCGATGTAGGTGGCCAACCCTTTCGGACTATTTCTTAAATGCGAGTAGTGCGTCTTTTAACCCTTTCCCCAATAGAAGCGCCTTTTAGCGGATATGATTTATTCATCCGCTGAAGAAAATAGTTCCAATTTAATCAGTAATGAATATGTATTATAGGGAATATTTTTCTATATTACAGCACATGATAGCTTAAAGCAGGCTGAAAGTAAAGCAGAATGCGCCCTAAGGCGCAATCTGCTTTACTTTCAACCTGCTTTAAGTAGTCACCTATATTAAGTATTAGAAATAGGCTATCAGGTAAAGGGTTAAATAAAAGTTTTGAATTCTAAATTCGCAGTTCTTAGTTTGTTTAGAAATAAGCTGTTAAAACTTGATATGTATATCATACACTCAGTGCAAAAAGAAACGCATACTTTTATTACAATATTATCTGTATATAGAAGGAAAGTATTTGTGAAATAATCTTTTCATAACAGTCAGTAGTTCCGTATTGGGCTATCAATATTGAAAATGGGAGGTTTATCATTGAATTGGTATCATCACAGCCTGTACAAATCGGTGCGGTGTTTTCAACAGGCACTAGTTAACTCTTTCGCTGCCAAATTAATCGTGAGTTTTTTTTTATCCCACCACCGTTTCATTGTCGTCTGCTTCAATTTTGTTGTGTGCAAGATCGTTTCAAAGTAATATTCAAAGTAGTATGACTTAAGTATATCTATACGAGTGTACTTTGTACGTTGGGGATTTATCTTGTCAGAGCAAATTGAAATTACCTCCCCTTTGTGAAAATTAAATTCTGATAGATAATGTAACGATGACTTGTTATACATGTAGTTGCAAAATAGCTTTTCTTCACTGATATCACCATTGTTTTATGGAGACATACTATCTATCCCAAGAATTGATCGAAACGAGTGTTTTTCTTACGTTTTACTGAATTATCTCCCCTTGAATATATCAAATACCATAAAAACTAATTAATTCATAGTTTTATAAGCTTCTTTGAAAACCTAGTTTTTCTTTAAATGATGATAAAATATTAAACTGGGTGTAGTGAGTATTTTTTCTAGCATACATTTATTATATTTTCGCGGAAAATATACTAAAATTATTTAAAAGTCTTAAATTATGAAATAACAAAAATACCGACAAAGACTTAAATACAGTTAATAACTGTAAGAAATAAGATTCTGAGAATTACGAAGCAATCATGGATCATGGAAATGGATATTACACGGATTAGGTGCTAAAAAGCCTTTTCTAGAGGCGGCCCACGGACCCATACAGTGCTACAACCCTTTTGTAGAGGCGGTCCATCAACGGATATTGTTTAATTAGTGCTATAATAGTTATCTAGAGGCGGTCCACCAACGGATACAGTGCTGGAAACGGTATATACTGGCGGTCCACCAACGGATACAGTGCTACAAATGTTATCTAGAGGAGGGAATCCCACGGATACAGTACTAAATCCCTTTTCTAGATTCGGGCCACCAACGGGAACAGTGCTACAAACCTTTTGTAGAGGCGGTCCACAAACAGATACAGTGCTATATAGGTTATATAGAGGCGGTCCACCAACGAATACAGTACTAGAAACAATATATAGATGCGGTCCATTAATGGATACA
Source organism: Gari tellinella (assembly GCA_922989275.2). Lineage (NCBI taxonomy): Eukaryota > Metazoa > Mollusca > Bivalvia > Cardiida > Psammobiidae > Gari > Gari tellinella. Next base: position 11,680,594 of record OV277874.1, on the reverse strand, counting down.
CTGCTAGAAAAGGTATTAACAGACTGTTCACCAACGGATACACTGCTATAAACAATATCTTGAGGTGGTCCATCAACGGATACAGTGCTAGAAACCCTTTCTAGAGGCGTTCAACTAACATAATTATACAGGGCTAAAACGTTATCTAAGGGCGGTCCACCTATGGCTACAGTGTTAAAAAAGTTATCCAGAGGCGGGCCATCAATATATACAGTGCTTTAAACGTTATCTAGAGGCGGTCCACCAATAGGTACAGTGCTAAAACGTTATCTAGAGGCGGTCAACCATCATATACAGTGCTTTAAACCTTATCTACAGGTGGTCCACCAACAGATACAGTGGGAACAAGTTATCTAGAGGCGGTTAACCATCATATACAGTGCTTTTAACGTTATCTACAGGTGGTCCACCAACGGATACAGTGCTGGAAACGGTATATACAGGCAGTCCACCAACAGATACAGCGCTGTAAAGTTATCTAGAAGCGATCCACCAACAGATACAGTGCTTTAAACGTTATCTAGAGGCGGTCCACCAACGGATACAGTGCTAGAAAAGCAACAAAGAGGCGTTCCACCAACGGATACAGTGCTAGAACCTTTACAAGAGACGGTTCATAAACCGACACAGTGCTTGAAACCTTTTGTAGAGGCGGTCCACAAACGGATACAGTGCTAAAAAGTTATCTAGAGACGGTTCACTAACGGATACAGTGCTAGAAACGTTATATATAGGCGGTCCTCAAACGGATACATTGCTAGAAATGTTATCAAGAGGAGGTCCACCAACAGATACAGTGCTAGAAACGTTATCTACAGGCAGTCCACCAGCGGATACAGTACTTTAAACGTTATATAGAGGCATTCCACCAACGGATACAGTGCTACTAAAGTTATCTAGAGGTGGTCCACCAACGGATACAGTGCTAAAAAGGTTATCTAGAGGCAGTCCACCAACGGATACTGTGCTAGAAACGTTTTCTAGAGGCAGTCCACCAACGGATACATTGCTAGAAACGTTATCTAGAGGAGGTCTACCAACCGATTTAGTGCTAGAAACGTTATCTAGAGGCGGTCCACCAACGGATACAGTGCTTAAAATTATCTAGAGGAGGTCCACCAGCGGATACAGTGCTTTAAACGTTATATAGAGGCATTCCGCCAACGGATACTGTGCTACTAAAGTTATCTAGAGGTGGTCCACCAACGGATACAGTGCTAAAAAGGTTATCTAGAGGCAGTCCACCAACGGATACTGTGCTAGAAACGTTTTCTAGAGGCAGTCCACCAACGGATACATTGCTAGAAACGTTATCTGAGGAGGTCTACCAACCGATTTAGTGCTAGAAACGTTATCTAGAGGCGGTCCACCAACGGATACAGTGCTTAAAAATTATCTAGAGGAGGTCCACCAGCGGATACAGTGCTTTAAACGTTATATAGAGGCATTCCGCCAACGGATACAGTGCTACTAAAATTATCTAGAGGTGGTCCATCAACGGATACAGTGCTAAAATGTTATCTAGAGGCAGTCCACCAACGGATACAGTGCTAGAAACGTTTTCTAGAGGCAGTTCACCAACGGATACATTGAGGTCTACCAACCGATTTAGTGCTAGAAACGTTATCTAGAGGCGGTCCACCAACAGATACAGTGCTTAAAAATTATCTAGAGGAGGTCCACCAGCGGATACAGTGCTTTAAACGTTATAGAGAGGCATTCCACCAACGGATACAGTGCTACTAAAGTTATCTAGAGGTGGTCCACCAACGGATACAGTGCTAAAAAGGTTATCTAGAGGCAGTCCACCAGCGAATACAGTGCTAGAAACGTTTTCTAGAGGCAGTTCACCAACGGATACATGGCTAGAAACTTGATCTAGGAGGTCTACCAAACGATTCAGTGCTAGAAACGTTATCTAGAGGTGGTCCACAAATGAATACAGTGTTAGAAACGTTATCTAGAGGAGGTCTACTTACGGATACAGTGCTAAAAAGGGTTTATCTAGAGGCGTCCCCAACACATACAGTGCTAAAATCTTTTCCAGACGCGGTCCACCAATGGACACACTGCTGGAAACCTTTTGTAGAGGAGGTCCACCAACGGATACAGTGCTAAAAACGGTATCTAGAGGCGGTCCACCAATAGATACAGTGTTAGAAACGTTATCTAGAGGAGGTCTACTTACGGATACAGTGCTAAAAAGGTTATCTAGAGGCGTCCCCAACACATACAGTGCTATCATATTTTCCAGACGCGGTCCACCAATGGACATACTGCTGAAAACCTTTTGTAGAGGAGGTCCACCAATGGATACAGTGCTAAAAACGGTATCTAGAGGCGGTCCACCTACGGATACAGTGCTAGAAACACTTTGTAGAGACGGTCCACCAACGGATACAGTGCTTTAAATGTTATCTACAGGTGGATCATTAATGGAAACAGTATTTTAAACGGTATTTAAAGTCTGTCAACTAACGGATACAGTGCTACAAACGTTATGTACAGGCGGTCCACCAGCGGATACAGTGCTAAAACCAAATGTAGAGGCGGTCCACCAACGGATACAGTTCTTTAAACGTTATCTAAAGGCGGTCCACCAACGGATACATTGCTTCATACGTTATCTAGGAGGTCTACCAACCGATTCAGTGCTAGAAACGTTATCTAGAGGCGGTCCACAAATGAATACAGTGTTAGAAACGTTATCTAGAGGAGGTCTACTTACGGATACAGTGCTTTAAATGTTATCTACAGGCGGATCATCAATGTAAACAGTATTTTAAACGGTATTTAAAGTCGGTCAACTAACGGATACAGTGCTACAAACGTTATCTACAGGCGGTCCACCAGCGGATACATTGCTTCATACGTTATCTAGGAGGTCTACCAACCGATTCAGTGCTAGAAACGTTATCTAGAGGCGGTCCACAAATGAATACAGTGTTAGAAACGTTATCTAGAGGAGGTCTACTTACGGATACAGTGTTTTAAATGTTATCTACAGGCGGATCATCAATGTAAACAGTATTTTAAACGGTATTTAAAGTCGGTCAACTAACGGATACAGTGCTACAAACGTTATCTACAGGCGGTCCACCAGCGGATACAGTGCTAAAACGTTATCTACAGGAGGTCCACCGACAGAAAAATGGTATCTACAGGAGGTCAACCAACGGATACAGTGCTAGAAACGTTATCTAAAGGACGTCTACCTATGGGTTCAGTGTCAGAAACCTTTTCTAGAGGCCGTCCATCAACGGATACAGTGCTAGAAATATATTTTAAAGGCGGTCCACCAACGGATACAGTGCTTAAAACGTTATCTACAGGCGGTTCATCAACGGAAACAGTGCTTTAAACGGTATCTTAAGTCGGTCAACTAACGGTAACAGTGCTAGAAACGTTATTTTCAAGCGGTCCATAAACGGATACAGTGCTATGTACAACGTTATCTAAAGGCAGTCCACCAGCGGATATAGTGCTAAAACCTTTTGTAGAGGCGGTCCACCAACGGATACAGTGCTGGAAATGGTATACATTGTATACTGGCGGTCGCCAACAGATACAGTGCTAGGAATGTTATCTACAGGCGGTCCACCAACGGATACAGTGCTAGAAACCTTTTCTAGAGGATGTCCACCAATGGATATAGTGCTTGAAATCTTTTCTAGAGGTTGCCCACCAACGGATACAGTGCTAGAAACCTTTTCTAGAGGTTGCCCACCAACGGATACAGTGCTAGAAACCTTTTCTAGAGGTTGCCCACCAACGGATATAGTGCTAGAAACGTTATCTATAGGAGGTCCACTAACGGATACAGTGCTAGAAACATTATCTAGAGGACGTCCACCAATGGATATAGTGCTAGAAACCTTTTCTAGAGGCCATCCACCAACGGATACAGTGCTAAAACTTTATTTAAAGGCGGTCCATCAACGGATGGATTCAGTGCTAAAATGTTATCTACAGGCTGTCCACCAACGGATTCAGTGCTAGAAAGGTTATCTAGAAGCGTCCCATAACGGATATAGTGCTAAAATGTTATATAAAGGCCGTCCACCAACTAATACAGTGCTAAAATGTTGTCTAAAGGCGGTCCACCAACTAATACAGTGCTAAAAGTTTGTCTAAAGGCGGTCCACCAATGGATACATCAACACCTCTATACATGTACATGTATAACCTTTCTAACACTATATCCGTTGGTGGACCTCCTCTAATTTTTGTTCTACTTGTTTTGTTTGAAAGGAGGGCAATTATCTTACTCCCATCAATTTTTTTTCTTTAAAGCAACCATCAAGTTGAATGCTTTTCACTTGATAATGTTGTAACATAACATGTAATTGGCAACAAAGGACCTATGTTAATATGCAACTAACAATATACATGTACATGTATATCATAAAACTGCTTTTAACCCTAAATTAAGGGCAGACAATTAAAACAAAAGAAGACGTTTAGTTGTAAACATTATCCTTTTCTATCAATTATGTGTAAAACTAGAATTGCCAGTTAAAATTTATAAATTGAAGTGTCTCTTTCTGCCCCAAAATAATGTACGACATAATAACAATATGACAGAAATTAAAAAAGGGAGGTAATATTTTTGTTCAATTTCACACAAAGACTGTGCTGTATAACCCAAAGGTTATATATTTAGTTTGTGGACATATAAGGCTTTCATGTAAAGAAGGTTTCGTGATTAGATCTTGTTTCTATGATATGTATTCAACATTTATAAAGGGAAATGTGACCCGTTTTGTAATAAAAATTGCATTCTGTACTTTTAAGGGGAGATAATTTGAATAAATATTTAGTTATGTCCAATTGTTTTAGCATTGTTTGCTTTCAGTTAGTTATGTTGCATAAATAAATCATTTTGTGTTAGATATATAAGTTTAATAAAAAAAATTATATTAGTGCAACAACTACACATAAAAATACGTATTTCTCTATTTATGCAAGGGGAGGTAATCTTCAAAGTCAATTTTTTTACTAAAGCCCCAACGCTCAAAGTGCAGAAAATAGGATTTTAACCTACAGATCCTGGACTTTCAGAAAAACATAGTGACCAAAAGTCCCCCTATCTATGGGGGAGGGTTCACATTATTGGCCAGCAGCCTAATAGATGTATTTAATAATTATAAAATGCGGTCGATCTATAATACCAAAACAACTTTTTAAAACAAGTTTTACATATTCTAATAGATGGTAGCTTAAATCAGGTTGAAAGTAAAGCATTCTGCTTTACTTTCAGCCTGCTTTAGGTGAACAGGCTATTGGATAATTTATTAATATTGAGTAGTAACTGTTATCTTATGTTTTGTAAGAGTTGCAGATTTAATTTTTATATAACATATGTTTCATTATTTTAGCCTTGATTCGCCATTTTTATGGTATTAGATATTCAGTAGTTTGGGCTGTTTGTTAAAGTGATTTGGAAAGGTTTGGGGTGGTTTGGGGGAAGGTATGGGATTTTGACGGTCCCTATAGAATGTGATAACTAATAGTATATCGCTCCTTTTCTAAATGTACATGTATTGTCCAGAAGCAGTTGCTATAGTGAGGGAAAATAAAGTTTGACTTAGTTTATATTTACAAACAGTTTGAAACAGGATCAGACGCCGCGTGACGCAGCGTCAGATCTGTGTTCAAATTGTTTGTCACTCGTCTTTATATTTCTTCTGTCAAAGTGGCCAATACCTAATGTTAAGAACAAAACAGCTAACGACAATTGAAAGCAGACACTCTTGTAGTACTGAAAACATTAGACATGGGTCCGTCTAAAGACTCTAAACATCCCCAAACCACTCCAAACCTCTTCAAATCTGCATTTACCACTTACAACACTACTTCAAATTACTTCAATTTCTAAATATCTAGTAAAATAAAGCTTATTAATGGCGAATTTTATCAAAAATTCATTAAGGTTTTGTTTTATTTCATTTCAAAGGGGAGCAACTCGTACAAAACTTAAGATAGCTATACACATTAACTTCCAGATATTAACCCATTATCCAATATCATGTTCCTGATTTTGAAGACAGGTATCCATTTTAACCATTTCTCCAATAGAAGCGCCGTTTAGCGAATATGATTTATTCCTCCGCTGAAGAAATAGTTCCAATTTAATCAGTCATGAATATCTATTATAGGGAATATTTTCTATATTCTAGAACAGGATAGCTTAAAGCAGGCTGAGAGTAAAGCAGAGTGCGCCAAGGCGCATTCTGCTTTACTTTCAACCTGCTTTAAGTAGTCACCTATCTTCAATACTAGAAATAGGCTATCAGGTAAAGGGTTAAGCAGGTTGAAAGAGAAGCAGAATGTGCCCTAAGGCCTGCTTTAAGCTACCATCTGACAGAATATGGAAAACTTGTATTATAAAAGTGGTTTGGGGAGGTTTGGAGAGGTTTGGGGGTGGGTTGGGGTCTTTAGACGGACTGATTAGACATTATTGTCTTGTCTTGTTTGGTGGAAGAGTGGACAAGTACTATGTTAAAAGGGACTTGTTGTAAGTAGCTCTGTTGCAAAAATGAAATACTGTAGATATTTCTAATTCTTCAATGTATGAATGACAATTTACTGGTTATTTCTCCGCGAATTACAGCTCCAGCTATGGGGTTATGGCTGTTCATTTCAGAGTACACACAATGCGTGTTAACAACCTCTTATATGGATTAAACATACAAGCATCCTAATAAAATGATAATTGGATATTAGAAATTACAGCAAATATAATGTAAATATAAATAAAGAACTGATTTTGTTCGGCCTTTAAGCGACAGACAATGATAAGCTAACGCAATTCATGGCATTTGCCGATTATTTTCTGTCGTTAATTTCGCTTAAACGCCGAACAAAGCAGTTCATTTTTTAATGATAGCCAACATATTAGAAATAACGATGGCATCCTATAGGCCTGGTCATACTCGAAGATACATTTATTTGTTCAATCTTTTTTAAATGCTTTACAAAAAAAAATTCGTACGGGGATGTTTCATAAGATCACATTTAAGATCACATTACTTGATAAACCACAATACAAACCTAATTGACACCTTCTCAAGGGCACTAGAAAATAGTCCTTTTCAGACATTATTTATTGACCTAAACACTTTTTAAAAGTAAAATTTCTAACTTTTGCTTTTGAAATATATCAGTTTTAGTCTAAATTATTAATGTAAATAAGATTTCATCACAATATGAAGGGGTAGCTGTTTTAAATCTCCATTTCTAAAAAAATTAATTACTCATTTTGTTAAAGAAAAAAAAATTACATTTATTTTCGAACGCTATGGAAATTGTCTCGATTCGTTTATATATAATTTGATTTAAAACATGAACATCTACTTCAATGAATTACAGACGATTCGTCACCATGAAAATTCGTCACCAAAGCGATATATAGTAATGGCAAAAGACGATTCGTCACCAAAGACTTTGTATAGGGTATTTTCTTACCTGGTATATATATGATCAGGATCATTTTTCTGTTAATTGTATAAGTTCTATTGTTGAAATTGACAAGTATCGATAAGCCCATATGTATATTCTAGAATTTACAATTGTAATATATAAATTACTATAAGTATAAAAGATGAATCTAGATGCCGAAATTTTTCGAAAAAAAGATAAAACTATGACCAAGTTTATTTATATCTAAATAGATTAAAGTAATTAGATATAATATACTAGATAAATAACATTCCACATGTGCATGTAAAAATTAATTAACGACACGGATTGCAGCGGCAAAAACTTATTGTGTAATTAACGTTAATCCCTCCTGCTTAAGGAGGATCATATATGATCACCCTTATTACTGCCAAAGGCCCATTATGCATGAAAATTGTTGCAGAAAGCTGCTATACGTGTTCCCTTATTAATGCCATCTTGCCTTAAGCAGCCAACTGTCTAAAACACTAATAATAGGAAGACTTTTCAAAGTAAATATGTGTTTAGGTTCTTGCACTTGAGAAGGGTGGATTGTTAAAAAAAACCTGTCTTAAAACAAATACGTGAGTATGTTCGCTGACCCTGGTTTTATTAAACTAATCTAAAATAAAAATGGAAATGCGAGATAAATCCTCTCTATTGTGTCCACAGAAATGAAGATTTTTTAATCTAGCCACCACCATAAAACGGAAATTGACATGTATTTATTAATTGAGTGTTTTTTTAAAATATTCGAATATGTTATATATATTGCATAGCTCCCACGAGTTATCTCAATTAAACGCGCACACTGTACATGAGTGCGCGCATGCGCACGAGTGTATGTGGGCGTGTTTAATTAGATAACGAGTTGGAGATACTGCAATATATTGCTTGTAATATGGCTTAATATAGATCAAGAGGTTGGGCTCTGTGCAATTTACATCAACTATTGAGCGCTTTTGACATCAATTAGAATCCCCATTTGAACGACCAATCAGTGACAGGAACAACATCACTATCTGCGCAAGTTATACCAAATGTTGAGCGCTTTGCTAATCAAAGGTAGTGTAAACCCCATAAAAGAGACCAATCAAAGACTGGAACGTATACTCGTTAACCAATCCGACAACTTCCAGCATAGATCGCTTTCGCGGGCAGTGTGTTAAAGTTTTGCTGTAAAGACGAATGTTCTAGTTTCTGGGAATATTTGCAGGGTTGCCATTTCTCCGGATTTTTCCTAAATCTTCGGATTTTTTTTCTAGTACATGGTACATTGTAGCTTAAAGTAGGCTGAAAGTAAAGCAGAATGCGTCTTAAGGCGCATTTTGCTTTACTTTCAGCCTGCTTTAAGCAGTCACGTGTCAACAAAACTAGAAACAGGCGACGGGGAAAAGGTACGATTCGTAAAATCGCACTTGAAAAACCTTCGGATTTTTTTGTCAACTTATGGCAGCCCTGTATTTTCGTCACTAGCTTTCGCGCGTGTTTACTTAAAATGATCAATATGGATATCGGCACAGTGATGACGGGACGATTTGCAGTAAAGAACACGATTGCATTTCTCAATCAAATATTTAGTAATTTTTCCTTTGCACAATATTTGGACCCAGATAAGACGCTTTGTACAAGGCGTCTGGTCTGGATCCAAACTGGTTGAAAAGGAATTATCAATTTTGCACAAAATCGTTTATTGTTCAAAACAAATCGTGTAATTTCTCCATTGTGACTTGTGCTGCTATTACCATGCCAAGGCTCCAGATAAGAGGAGTATTTCAAGAACTAAAATCTTTATTTCTGCATTAAACCCTATGGTGTCACTACTCACTAGAATCGTCTCTTCGAGACGATTCTAATGAATAGTAACACCATAGGATTAAATGTTGAAATGAGTGAGAAAATGTGGATTTGTTCCATTTACTCGCTCTTATCTGGGGCTTTATATCTGCACACCGGATGTGCGCCAGACTGTGCGGTTAACTAGATGTCCGCCATTACTGTGCGGTTAACTAGTTAACTGCATGGATTTCTACCAGTTATTGCATGGGCGGGGAAACTCCGCCCACTACAAAGTGTGCGGTATTCAACTTAAACTGGGGTACTTTTCTATAGAAAAATGCCGCAGCCGTGTTACAAGTTATTTAAAATGAATGCAAAAATGATCTAATTAAGGCCTTTCGCTACCGGAAGTCGGTCTTGCGGGCGAGCGGATATGCGTCTGGACGACACAGACTTTTTTCGTTATTGTTTATACTAGAAAATTTATATAAAGGAAATGTTGATATAAATTAGTATAATCCTTCATAGCGCAGTTAGTATAGTGGTTGACTATAGTGGTTGACTAGCAATCCAAAGGTCATAGGTTCGAGACCCATCCGATCCAAATATTTTTTTTTAGTGTCCGATTTATTGACTTGTCAATCCATAACGCAGTAATCAAGAGACATGTTATGTTTAGTCTTCGTTGATTAGTACTAGTGATGTTTACGGTCCTAGTATATGTCCACTTACCTGTACGTTTTAGTTTAATGACTTACAAGTCAATTAAATCGGTATACATGTAAACGATTTGATCGAACTATAAAGCCACACCTTGAAGCTTATCAATACGCTAACCTTTTCAAGATCGATATTGCCCATTATAATTATGTTCAAACAATATAATAAACCTTGTATGCAAGTCCATGAATAAATAATAATGCATTTTAATGACAAAGTTTTAATTCTAAGGTAGGTAACTGTATCTAAACAACAAATATCCCACATTTTAATAAGAAAATATGTTATTACAACAAATCCTGACTGTAATATTTTCTAATTTTTTCAGACTGACTAGTTCATCAACCATATATTTGAATAAAATGAAAACAAATATACATTGAATGAGTCAGTTTTTTGTAATTCAATTTTTTAGCATTTTGCAAAATTTAAATAGCTGATAACATCTTTCTGAACACCTTTATTCAAAATGTTTTTAGCTTTTCTTGTAATGAATGTTGTGGACTACTTATTGGGCGAGAATTATAGTCATTAGCTTTATTCATTTTTAAGAAAAATAAAATCATCAAAATTCTAGGTTTTTGTCAGAAAAAAGACCTTAAAGACAAACCACACGATAAATTTTGCCTATATTTACACACATTGTTTCTTAGGCTATTATCATTCTTCATGACAATTTTCATAACAATCGTATGGAAACTACGCGCATATGCAAAGTACCTTAATACAGTAAGAAACAGTTGGTCAAACGTAAAAGTTTGTTATATCTACCGACAAAGGCAGATTACTTTAATTACATGTACATTGTTGTTAATCTGGTGTGAAATGTTGATTGGTAATTACCCGACCTGTTATACCTGTATTGATATTAAACTGTAAAAACAACAAACCAATTAATGTAACTATCATAGGCACACATACAAAGGAATGTCATGCTCAGTGAACATACACGTGTCGGGCACGGATTTACCGGGGGGCACAGGGGGCACGTGCCCCCCCAGCTGGCCTGAATTTTTTGTTTTGTTCGATTCATATATTCATCATTTAGCTGGGTATGAAGGTCGCATTGGCATATGACATTACAGGCACAGATCCACTGGGGGCACGGGGCACATGTCCCTCAGCTGGCCTGCTTGAACTTATCTGGAGCTGCTGCAATGGCTTGTGTCTCTTATCTCGGGCCATCAAATCCTCAGTATGCCTGGTCTGTGTTTGAACCCGACACAGGCCCGTAGTAACAAGGATGGGGGCATGGCAGTGTGTCCCCCTCCCCAACCAAAAAATAAAAATGCCTGTGCCCCCAAATTGCATATCCTACAGGTCAGTACATCCAAATTGCCCCTGTGCCCCCTCAAATCCTCAGTATGCCTGGTCTGTGTTTGAACCCGACACAGGCCCGTTGTAACAAGGATGGGGGGCATGGCAGTGTGCCCCCTGTGCCCCCTCTCCAACCCAAAAATATGCCTGTGCCCCCAAATTGCATATCCTACAGGCCAGTACATCCAAATTGCCCCTGTGCCCCCTCAAATCCTCAGTATGCCTGGTCTGTGTTTGAAACCGACACAGGCCCGTAGTAACAAGGATGGGGGCACAGCAGTATGCCCCCTGTGCCCCCCTCCCCCAACCAAAAAAAAACTGCCTGTGCCCCCAAATTGCATATCCTACAGGCCAGTAAATCCAAAATTGCCCCTGTGCCCCTTAAATCCTCAGTATGCCTGGTCTGTGTTTGAACCAGACACAGGCCCATAGTAACAATGATGGGAGCACGGCTGTGTGCCCCCCTCCCCTAACCAACACAGGGTCGTAGTAACAAGGATGGAGGGCATAGCAGTATGCCCCCTGTGCCCCTTTCCCCAACCAAAAAAATAAAAATGCCTGTGCCTGTGCCCCCTAATTACATAACCTACAGGCCAGTAAATCCAAAATTGCCCCTGTGCCCCTCAAATCCTCAGTATGCCTGGACTGTGTTTGAACCCGACACAGACCCGTAGGAACAAGGATGGGGGGCACGACAGTGTGTCCCCCTCCCCAACCAAAAAATAAAAATGCCTGTGCCCCCAAATTGCATATCCTATAGGCCTGTTAATCCAATTAAATTTGATGAAAATACTTAAGGGTAACAAAAAGCAAGTCATTTTTGAATGCCTAACTAGATGATGAATAATACCCAATTAACTCAGTCATGTAGGACCAGCCACCTTCCCCTCCAATAATTTTGCCAATATTAGTTGAAGAATATTTATATATATTTATTGTATTTATATTATTATTGTAACTGTTTTGAATGTGCAAAACGCCCCAGAATGGCACCAGAGACCATCTAGAAATTAAAAAAGTTCCCGGGGAGCATACTCCCGGATCCCCTTAGTGACAGTGTGAACAATAATCAGAGGGAGTAGGGGTAGGTTTCAGGTTAATGGCCAGAAAACAATCTGCCAAAGGTACTATCCTATATTAAAGAATTTGATATGTTATTTTGAATAGAATATTTACATAGATTTATGTATTTTACCTATTTTGAATGCGAAAAAACTCCCATTAGAACGCACCATTGATCATCTGGGAATAATTTTTTCCAGGGGATGGGAGGAGGGGGCATGCCCCAAGACCCCCCCCACCCTAGTAACAGTGTGCATATGTATAGGAGGGTTAGAGATTAATGACTGGACGACAGCCTTTCATCATAGAATGATTAAATAAAAAATTATTCTGAGTCTTGTTTTTACATAGATTTATGTTAGTATTTTACCTGTTTTCAGGCCTTCAACCAGTTTCCTACTTTTCCTACTATTTTCCAACTTTTTGATCACCTTCCTACTTTTTGCTGTTTTTTTTTTTTTTTACCAAAACCTCCTACTATTCCTACTTTTTGCCTAACAAGTACCCTCAGTATGGCCCAGAATGCAGGAAATGAAGCGCTTGATTTCAAAATTTTCCAGGGGGAGTACCCCCGAACCCCCCTAAACCTGTTTGATCGCATCTTCGGCCTGATGAATAAAAAATCTAACCAAAGCATAAATTGGCTTTGGTGAGAATGTCTTTTACTCAAGATTGCGGATTACTTAAATTTATATGAGCACGATGACTCCATGTGGTATTTTGTATCAAACAGTTCCTACTATTTAATTGAAAATCTTCCTCTTTTTTCCTACTTTTCCACTTGAAAAACTCCTACTTTTTTCAAACTTTTTGCATTGAGATCAGTTGAAGCCGTTCACTGGCCGCCTGTGTTTTGAATGCACTGATGAAAAATCTGTGTATGGCCATGGTGTAAAGTAATAGATTTCTGAGAATGGAGATAAAGCTATTAAAAAATTCTCCAGATTATGATTTTATCTTCTCTTTGTCTTATGAAATCACTTTTTTGGGTGTTTCATTGAGGGTATTTACATCATTCTATCGATGTTAACTTTCTTCTTAGAATGCCCTCAGAATGCACCATTTTTAATGCAAGTTTAAAAAAATTCCGGGGGAGGCCCCCCGGACCCCCACCTATGGGAGGGGTTCTACCCCTCCCATACCCTCCCCACATGTGCCCCCCACTGAACAATTTCTGGATCCGGCCCTGTCACGTGCCATCAGGAACGTATATTAGATATAATCTACGTTCCTGGTGCCATTCAGTTTGAAACTGGATACTGATAACAGGTTTTCTTTGATTCAGGCTTCAAATGTCACCGATTAAAGGTAGTTATATAAATAGTTTAAAAATGATGAGAAAGTAAGAAATTAATTAAATACTTAATCCCATTTAATGTTGGACAAAAGTAATGCAGTGGTAAGCTTAATGCAAGACCTTTACTATACGTGTGTCGATCAGTGTAAATTAATTCTGGTTATCTATGGTTTAGGTCCTTGGCGGCATTTGCAGAGGATTTTAATTGAGGCATGATTATTATCTGTCTATACCCTTATCACTGCTGCATTTAATTTTGTAAAAAATGCTAACTGTAATTTTATTGCACATCATCATTTATTATAATCTATCTCATTATACTATCAAATAATTCCATACAGAGTGTTCTAGAGATATGGACATATTTATATCCATAAAGACCCACTTTTATTTGGGGAAAGCAGCCATGAAGTAAAGATGGATTTGCCTTCTGCTTTACTTTCATTTTGCTTTAGCCTACGTGACATCTTATATAGTAACTAGGAAGCGGATGTGAAGATCTTCTATCTTTAATGTAATAAAGGTTTATATGATATGATATGATCGGTCTTGAGTATTTATTTCACCTATGAAGTTCTAAAAAGATAACACAGTTTAGATCCAAATCTTTTCTGGCTCCGATTTATTTCCAAACAACGCTTAAACGTATTGGAATAAAATGTCATCTATAGTTTCTGGTTGCATTTTATTTCTTCCGCTTGACAAGCATTTTGGAGCCAGATCATATGTGGATCCAAACTATTTGGTAAAATACTGTAAAATCCGGAATATAGGCGTATACGCTTATTTTGTAAATTAGTGACGCCTCTATGCGCTTATTTTAGCGTATGCGCTTGTAAAGAAGGACAGACGGCGCTTACTTTCGAAGTCAAAATAAACTTACCGTGTTGTTTGATTTGATCGTGTTTTAACCGGAAGTGAGTCGAAAGTGAAAGTAGACTGGGTCATTGTTTTCCTACCGCTCATTTCCCAGACTGCACCTACCCACTTAGTGATAACAATACGTCTGCCCGAAACATAAATGGAGCCGGTACTGATTTAGGTTCTCGTGCATATGTTTATTTTGTAAAACCTCAAGTTGTTTTTTCATAACATCAAAAAACGCTAGAAATGAAATTTTCTCCGTTTGAACGTATGTGAATTAGTAGAAAATTACTTTCCTTGGTGTCAAGCAAGTACTCCGATAGGGGGTGTAGTGGTGCACGAAGCTTTCGTGCAACAGTAAGGTGTATGTCTAGTCATTCAGCTTTGGAAGGTCGACGTGTACAGACGGCTTAAACGTTTACAACTACAATGGATGAAGTTACCCCACCTGTATCAGGAAACGGTTTGGACACCACTGCTTTCAACATTCAGAGCCAATTGTCTGAGTTACTCAATGAAGTAAAAAACCAACGCACAGAGGTAAAGAATCTAAAGGATGAGGTTCATGGCAACAGTTTGAACGTGGCTTCGGAGGTTCGGAGGTTAAAGTCTGAAACCCAGACCACGTGGCGTTTCAAGGGAAACCGCCTACAATTTGACTTTAACGGTGAGTTGGAGGAAACGGTAAAGCAGGCGCTCTGGGCAGTACAACACAGTAAGCCAGACTACGTCACTGAACTTTTGAACGACGTCAGCGACAGGCTACGCAAACGGAACAAACTCATTCGCATAGCCGATACGTCTGAAGGGGGCTGGGAGACCGTTCGTCTTTACGAAAGCAACCCCATTGCTAGTGACAGCGATGACGAGTCAAGAATCACACGGGCGGAGAGCAGGGCGCTTAAGCGCAAGAGGTCTAACAGCACCCAGAGAAAGGGCAGGCGTTCGACTCCTTTTGCAGTTGAGCATTTTTCTCGCCCTGATAGAGCAGGGACTTTCTACGGCAGTCAGACACAACAGAGCAGAGGAAATGCTTTTCGTCCCCCAACATGGACCCCTGTTAACAGTTCCGGCGTCGTTGCCGCCCCTGGCGTGTGCTTCTCTTGCGGCGATTCAACCCACTTCCGGCGGGACTGTCCCCTTGTCAACAGGCCACCAGGCAACCAGTCGTACAACCGGAAATGAGGCTTCTTTAAAAGATGAGTATGATTTGTGTCGTTTTACTCATGACATTTTCGAGTATGAACAGGGTCAGAAAAGTATTATTGTCAAGGGTAGACTTAAGAAAAACCTTAATTTTTGGCGGGAAATAGGGGCAAACAGTTTTGTATTGGATATCATAGAAAACGGTTATAAAATTCCATTTTATTCAATGCCATGTTCTTCTGTTAACAAAAATAACAGGTCTGCTTTACATGAAAAGGAGTTTGTTCTTGAAGCAGTTAAAGATTTGTTAGATAGATCGTTAGTTCAAGAATGTTCTGTGCCCCCTAAGGTAGTAAACCCATTAACCGTGTCTTTCAATAGCAGTGGAAAAAAGCGCCTCATTTTAGATCTTAGAGAGGTAAATAGGCATCTTTGGAAACAGTCTATAAAGTATGATGATTTAAAGATCGCACTTTCGTATGTTCAAAAGGGACATTACATGGTCAAATTTGACATAACTAGTGCATATCATTTCATTGAAATTTTTGAGCCACATACAGAATATTTGGGTTTTGCATGGACAGACGAATGCGGTACGACAAAATATTATAAATTTCTTGTTTTACCGTTTGGGCTATCCAGTGCATGTTACGTATTCACTAAAATGACGAGGCCTTTAATAGCAAAATGGAGGGGTGAGGGGAAATTAGTGTTAATGTATATGGATGATGGGTTTGGTTGTGGAAGTTCTTATGAAAAAACGCGCCTTTTGGGAGATCAAGTTAAGAACGATCTGTACAGTTCGGGGTTTGTTCCCAAAACAGAGAAATGTGTTTGGATCCCTGTCCAGTTACTCGATTTTTTAGGCACTACATTAAATTCATTGGAGGGCACGTTCAGAATTTCAGAGCACAGGCTTACGAAAGTTAAAAATACCATGAGTGAAATACGCAATGGGTTAAAAGTACACCGGCGAATTCATGTTAAAAGCGTGGCCAGTATGATAGGACAGATTATTTCAATGGGCGTAGTTGTTGGTCACGTGACACAGATCATGACCCGCTGTCTGAGTATTGATGTACGACTTGCTTTTTCATGGGACAGTTACATATCTCTATCGAATGATAGTTTAGATCAGATCAGCTTTTGGGAGTCCAATATTGATTTTTTGAATTCAAAGAGTATTCATCAGTCTTTTCAATGTTCAAAAGTGGTATATTCCGATGCAAGTTCTACGGGTTACGGGGGTTACGAAGTAAGCTCTGTTAACGGGGTTGCCCACGGTATTTGGTCAAACGAGGAGAGTGTTAAGTCGTCAACTTGGCGAGAGTTAACAGCAGTATTCAGAGTCATTTGCGCAATATGTCACATTTTGAAAAACCAAAGAGTAAAGTGGTTTTCTGATAATCAAGGTGTCACGTCTATTGTCAAAAAGGGATCTATGAAAAAAGATTTACAAGACATTGCAATGAAGATTTTTAGAATTTGTTTTCTATATTCTATTGAGCTCGAAATAGAATGGATCGTTCGTACTGGCAATGAAAAAGCTGACTACTTGTCTAAAATCATAGATTGTGATGATTGGGGCATTTCTCATGAGCTTCTAGAGCTAATACAGGTTAGATATGGCGTGCAGACTATTGACTGGTTTGCTTCTGATTATAATGCCAAATTGCCGAGATTTTTCTCACGATTTTGGAATGGTGGCTGTTTGGGTGTAGATGCTTTCACGCAAAGCTGGTGTCGTGAAATTGGCTTGTTTGTTCCGCCAATATCAATATTATCTAGAGTTATTCGCAAGATTCGTGACGATAAAGCTCAGGGAGTGTTAATCATCCCGCGTTGGAAGTCATCTGCCTTTTGGCCTTTGATTTGTCCGGATGGACTGTTTGTATCGGCAGTTAGAGGTTTCACTGTCCTGCCTAGGGAGTCAAAATTCTATATTAAATGTAGAAATGGTAAAGGTCTTTTCGGAAATTCCGATCTCAAATTTGATATGCTAGCTCTTAAAATCTCGTTCGACTGAGAATGCGAATTCGATTGTATAGATTTATACAGTTATCAGGTTTCAGTCGTTGTTCTAAGCTTACAGAACGTGTTAATTGTAGAATTAAACGATTAAAACACGGTAGAAACCCCTTATGTGTTTCCTGGATATTTATCGAGTTTCAACTGTATATGCGGTTTGGTAGTAAAACATAAAGGGTATGGTTGAAGGGAGGCAACTCAAAGAGGAATCGTTGACTTAGTATTATCTGCTTATATAACGGCGCATGCAAAGGGAGCTAACCTGGTTTACGGGCAAAATAGCGTATGCTGTTTTAGGAGGTATCTCCGAAATGGGAGTTTTCCCGAGTTATTTCAAAGCGTATGCTGACAAAGAAGGTATCTTTGTTGATGGGAATTTCCCAAAATCGTTTGCACTATAACATGTATATGTTTGGCGATGTTTTTTGATGCACTATATGTTACTAATGTAGAGTTTTTGTTTACAAATCTATTTATGCAGTTACACAAAGATGAGATTGACGGGCTTCCGACGGTGTTGGCGGGCAGAGTGGACCACCTCCCGGAACTATTGCACAGATCCAGAGCAGAAAATACGAGCAAAAAGTACGAGTTGGCTTTCATTCGATGGACAAAGTGGGGTATGTGTAATGGTTTGGGGTCGGGGGACATTATGCCTGCTAAACCCATTGTGGTGGCACTGTATTTATCGTCATTAATTCAAACTGCAAATACGCCAAGTCCAGTTATTACTGCTTTTTATGCCATTAAATGGTTTCACGAAATTTATGGATTTCCTTCTCCAACTGATTCGACAATGGTAGTCAATACACTCGAATCTGCTAAAAGAATTTTAAGTAAACCAAAATGTAAAAAAGAACCTATGAGTATAGAATTATTGTCTGCGATTTATAGCAAGTTATATGAAAGTAACAACCTTAAATCTCAGAGAATCATTTGTGCTTGTTTGTTGGCTTACGCAGGTTTTCTTAGAAGTTCAGAATTATTAAATATTCAAATTGCGGACATGATTTTTGAATCTGATCATATGTGTCTGTTTATAGAAGGCAGTAAAACTGATAAATACAGAGACGGTGCGTGGATAGTGATTGCAAAAACTGGCACAAAGCTCTGTCCTGTAGTGAATATTCAAAAGTATATATCTTGGGCATCTTTATCCGGCAGTGATTTTTTGTTTTGTAATTTGAGCAAAACAAAATCGGGTTATAAAGTAAGAAAATCTTGTGTTAATATGTCCTACACAAATCTCAGAGAGCAATTTATTGAGACGATACGTCCTCATGTGAAAGATGCTTCTAAATACTGTTTACATTCTTTGAGATCAGGAGGTGCTACGGCAGCTGCAAATAGCGGCGTCAAGGACAGAATGTTTAAGCGCCATGGACGGTGGTTAAGTGACAGTGCTAAGGACGGTTATGTGAAGGATGCTTTAAGACAGCGATTGCAAGTGTCTTTATCTCTTGGGCTTTAATTATGTCTGACGCAATAGTTGTTCTGTTACGAAAAAGGTGTTTTTTAGAATTATATTACATGTATTAGCTTAAGAAAATATTAATCTACCATTTCCCGTTCTTTTTAGTTCACCGATCTTCCAAGTGCTATACATTCAATTTAACCATTAAATTGTTGTCAAGTATGTAGTATTGTTTTCGTTCTCCGAGAGGAGTCTGTGAGTCCCAAGGAAATGAAATTTTCTACGTTTGAACGTATGTGAATTAGTAGAAAATTACTTTCCTTGGTGTCAAGCAAGTACTCCGATAGGGGGTGTAGTGGTGCACGAAGCTTTCGTGCAACAGTAAGGTGTATGTCTAGTCATTCAGCTTTGGAAGGTCGACGTGTACAGACGGCTTAAACTTTTAAATATTTTGGAAGAAATGGTAGATTTGTTTTTCTTAGCAGTCATGTGTTGATCTATTTACACAATATAATTGCAGTTGTGCAGTTTTAATGTTGACAGTACATAATGTTTAAGAATGATTATGGAATCACGATACACACTGATCTTCCAAGTGCTATACATTCAATTTAACCATTAAATTGTTGTCAAGTATGTAGTATTGTTTTCGTTCTCCGAGAGGAGTCTGTGAGTCCCAAGGAATATGACTTTCTCGCTAATTTTCCTGGCGACTGGACCATTCAGTAACTAATACCACTCAGCGTAAATTTGTAATGTTATCAAGTTTTCTACTAGTTTTCACACATTTACCCATATCATATACCTACCTATTGTTGCCTGCGGACACTATACAATGCATCGGTAAAACGTGAAAACACCGTTATTACCAAATTGCCCATAGCGTAAATATAGCCATAAATAATTACATTTCCCGTATATCGGGCTCCTAACTGACTAACAAAAAATTGTCCGTATATATCGGGATCCAAACAAAATGTAAGTGTCAATTAGATCTACATAACGTGTATATTAACACTACAAAAAAGGTAATTAAAACACCTCTATGTGTGAACAATTATACTCATTAAATCAGTATATAAAAATGTTGTACTACATTTCCTTTGGTGACGAATTGACTACCCCTTTTGTACTACATGTATAATGCTTTGGTGACGAATCTGCATGGTGACGAATTGTCCATCATCCACTTCAATTACTACAATTATAGCCTGTTTTGATATAAGAAAATGTGTTTTAGGTTCCAACTCTTTAACTCTTTCCTCCCTGAAACTTTAAATGGACAATTCCATATTCCATTTAAGTATAGTCCATTTCTGACTTTTAAGGGTTGTTTTTGTCAATGTTTGGTATTATGACAAACAGTGAAGACCCTGATCAGAGGGCTCCTTTCGGAGCCCTCTGATCTGGGTCTTCACTGTTTGCATAGGACAAGTGTACTATTCACATGTACACTGTTTGAAAAGCACGCCTATAGGCGGGACTAGGGTTCAAAGAGTTAACATAACAGTAGTGTCATTTTTTATGATATCTTCAGTAGTTTAATATTACTTATATTTTTGTCATTTAGTATGCGTAGTATATGTATAATCGTCTGATTTTAATTGACCGAACGTTTTATACATTAATTTCAAATAATAAAACCGCAATAGTAATTATAGTATAAAAATCTATTCGAACAATTACCTCAACAATACACAAATACGGTCCAGTACCCTTGACTTGGAGACATGTTGGTTCTTGTTGTGACTTATTTAGTGATCTTGCCGTACATTATTTTGTCCGATTTTTCTGACTTGTCAGAGTTATTAGCCAGATCAGACACCGGGTAACCCAGCGTCTGACCAGGCATCAATTTGTTTGCTACTCAGATTAAAAAAATATTTAAAAAATCGAAAAGTAAATTTCCACAGTTTAGTGCATTGCGTTTTCGTTTAAACGGGAAAGAAAAATGTATTCTCTGCTGTATACTGCGCACAAAAAATACCGCTATCAATGTCTCTTGCTGGCTGTAGGGAATACTCATCTCTTTTAAAGTTTTAGAATGTTCCAACCTAAAAATATCTCGGCCAAGTCAGAAGAAAACACTAATAGATATGTGTGACAGATAAAATGTTTTACAAATATCTAAACAAATCTTACCTTAATTGTTGGCTGTCACAATCTAATAAGTTGCGATATAGGCTGGTCAGCGAATCAACAGACAGCTCATTCTGTGACACACGGCGGCGCTCTGCTATAGAACTTTTGATACTGTTGTCCTTTATATACAAACAGGATTCAGTAGAATTTGTAATTAACGCCACGCCCCTGATACAGCGCTCCCTCTCTTCAACGACACCAAATGGGAGACACAGTGTGTGTGTGTATTATTCGGAGGGAGTCGTTATAGAGAGGGAACATAAAAACTGGCTTACATTTCAAACAGCTTGAATCCAGATCAGACGCCGCGTAACGATTCGAAAGAAATTTCACAAGACAGGATTAGAAAGAGAAATCAGAAATTAAATGTATTTTAAAGTTTTGATTTACGACCATTTTTGTCGTACTAAGCTTTATGAAACGGGCCCCAGACTTTTTACATTAGAGTACAACAGCGATATCATTACAAGCTTTCATTTCTTATTGATGTACATTAAATATTTTCAGTTGACCGTATTGGTCATAATTCTAGTTAAGCATATTAATTCGTGCACTTGTAATGATGTTTCCCCACAATAATACAAGGCAGTTACGTCTGATGCTTTCAATGCCGCAATGTCTGACACGTTCAATGCTGCAATGTCTAACGCTTTCAATGCTGCAATGTCTGACGCTTTCAATGCTGCAATGTCTGACACTTTCAATGCTGCAGTGTCTAACGGTTTCAATGCTGCAATGTCTGACACTTTCAATGCTGCAATGTCTGACACTTTCAATGCTGCAATGTCTGACACTTTCAATGCTGCAATGTCTGACACTTTCAATGCTGCAATGTCTGACGCTTTCAATGCTGCAATGTCTGACGCTTTCAATGCTGCAATGTCTGACACTTTCAATGCTGCAATGTCTGACACTTTCAATGCTGCAATGTCTGACGCTTTCAATGCTGCAATGTCTGACGCTTTCAATGCTGCAGTGTCTGACACTTTCAATGCTGCAATGTCTGACACTTTCAATGCTGCAATGTCTGACGCTTTCAATGCTGCAATGTCTGACACTTTCAATGCTGCAATGTCTGACACTTTCAATGCTGCAATGTCTGACGCTTTCAATGCTGCAATGTCTGACACTTTCAATGCTGCAATGTCTGACGCTTTCAATGCTGCAATGTCTGACACTTTCAATGCTGCAATGTCTGACACTTTCAATGCTGCAATGTCTAACGGTTTCAATGCTGCAATGTCTGACGCTTTCCATGCTGCAATGTCTGACGCTTTCAATGCTGCAATGTCTGACGCTTTCAATGCTGCAGTGTCTAACGGTTTCAATGCTGCAATGTCTGACGCTTTCCATGCTGCAATGTCTGACGCTTTCAATGCTGCAGTGTCTAACGGTTTCAATGCTGCAATATCTGACGCTTTTAATGCTGCAATGTCTGACGCTTTCAATGATGCAATGTCTGACGCTAGTTGAGTCTCAAGTCGTTTTCAAGCATTTGATTAGTCAGATATGAGGCTAGGCTCAAATCTGACCAATCAAATGCTTGAGAACACACTCAGACTCAGCTCAAACGTTTTTGACCCTGATCATATTCCGCCATCATATAACTGACATTTGGTCAATGTTTAAACTGTTTGATAGAAGAACTGGTTTTAAATAAGAAATTGAAAAAAAATAAACGGATTTTTATGTACGGGAAGTATACTCATTTTTTACGGGCAAAAGGGGTGAAGTCATTTGGAAAGAACGATATTTGGTTTGTCGTTGGTTTTCGTGGATTGAAACATCTATAAATGAATAGTCATGTTGACTCTCTTGTTCTCGCGATATCAACGATTAACATTTTATTAACACGGGAATGACGTCATTCAATTTATTAAAATTTCAGAAAGTCACGATTCCCTTAGCTCTTGACCGGAAGAGTTTATGTTTGGTATCGCTACAAAGGGGTTCGCCAAAACTGCCTAAATGGATGTAGCGAATTGGTAGATACGGCTACGTCGTCTTACATTATTTAAAGGACGGTTCGAATGGTGTACACTCGTAGGGCTTACGTCCAGTCATGACCTCATCTTAGTTACCTCTTCACTGCCTTGACATTATAGTTTTTAACCCTTTCCCCATAGAAGCGACTTTTAGCGTATTTAATTTATTCCTCCGCTGAAGAAAATAGTTCCTATTCATGTGCCATAAGATATAATTTCTACATATTAGCAGATGGTAGCTTAAAGCAAACTGAAAGTAAAGCAGAATGCGCCTTAATGCGCATTCTGCTTTACTTTCAACCTGCTTTAAGTAGTCACCTATCTTCAATACTTGAAATAGGCTATCAGGTAAAGGGTTAAACAATTGTCGTCTGCTTTTATTTCTTAAAATTTAACATTTGCTATTATGACAGAAGAAATATTGAAATGAGTGTCAAATAGTTTAGATCCTGATCAGACGCCGCGTAACGCTGCGACTGAACAGGATCCAAACTGTTTGCAAAATAAATATTATGCTCGGGGTAAGGCAGTGAAGGGATTAAATTGCGCTGTCCTTTTCACCCGATTGGTGACCTGCTGGTAAACTTGTGAACTCTACAGTTCCGACTTAAATTAGTTGGGTTAGGATTAAACAAGTATCACGCTGTTTATAATAGCAATACTTATGAGCCTAATCAGAGAACTAAAATAAATACCGGTAATTATCCGCACGAAAAACATAATTATTATTAGTTTAGTTATTAGTTTATTAGTTTATTATAGTGTCACATATAAAAGTTACATAAAATAGTTACACATATCATATACATTCAAACTTTTATACACGGCCGTCCAGCGGCCTATGAGACACTTTATATACTTGTATTTGCCTAAGGAATTGCAGAAAATGCAGACCAGGCCAATTCCCAGGCCCGATCTGCACTCTCTGAAATTTCGTTGGCGCACAATCATAGTAAGTAGCCCGTGGTTGACATGTGCAGTCCCAGAAGGCAAGTTTCAAGAAGAAGACTGTTCGTTATAACCTGTCAAATCGAAACCGTACCCCATGTTACAACACAGTTCTCCACTTAAGTAAGCACCTTTACTAGTGGCAGCCCAGAGGAAAAGGACTGAGGCCTCAAACACTTTTTAGCGCGATTGCAAGACTCAGTCCTCGCCATCTGTACTGACATAGTTGGTACGTTTTGGGCTGGATTAAAGTAGTAAAAACCATGTTCTACATGGTTCGTATATTATGTGTCCGCATATTATTAAAGCGACAGAAGCTCATACAAATACCTGTATAAAAGTACAGTGCAGTGGGAATTCGAAAATTGGAACTCGCGTTAGTTTGAACATACCCATATTTCAAAGTTTAAATGTGGCTGTGCAACGTTTTAACTTAAAAATACAGGTTTGTTTGACTTAACCCTTTGAACCCTAATCCCGCATATAGGCGTCATTTCCAAACAATGTATATATAAACAGTACACTTGTCCTGCGCAAACAGTGAAGACCCAGATCAGAGGGCTCCTAGGAGCCCTCTGATCAGGGTCTTCACTGTTTGTCACAATGCCAAACATTGACAAAAACAACCCTTAAAAGTCAGAAATGGACTAGACCAAAATGGAGCTGGAATTGTCCATTTAAAGTTTCAGGGAGGAAAGAGTTAAGCGAGTTCGACTTATTGAAATATAAATATTTTTTTTTGAAACTTTTTTTTTTCAAATAATTTTATTCACATATTTTTACATCCATACATATTTTTACATTTCAACATCATGTAGCATAAGTAGAAAATACAAATACAACGTAATTTTCATGGAGAATCAATGAACCATTGAAATATATATCATTAAAAACTAAATAATAGTTCTAACATACAATTTGTCTATTGTATGTAAATATGAAAAAATACTGTTTTAAAAATAATCTGTATTCTAACACGACTCGAAACCTACGGCATATAGACAAAGAATACTGAAAAACGTATATTACGTCGCGACAATGAACTGCACGCGCGGCGTTTCCATCCGCTGTTCCATTTGCCCCATACGCGTAAACATAAATAGTATTTTTACAATTAAAGTCGCGTTAGAATTAAAACTTGTTAAGTCTTAATTCTAATACGTCTCGAAACCTACGTAATAGAGACAAAGAATACCGAGAAACGTATATAACGCCGCGATAATGAAATACACGCGCGGCGTTTCCACCCGCTGTTCCATTTGCTCCATACGCGTAATACATAAATAGTATGTTTATAATAAAGTCGCATTAGAATTAAAACAACAAATTCGTAGGTGTCCATTACCGTGCATTAGATCACAGTTAGTCGCTAAGATGTGGGAATTAGATCACTCGGCCTAAAGGCCTCGTGATCTAATGACTCCACATCTCAACTCCTAACTGTGATCTAATGCACGGTAATGAACACCTACGAATTTGTTATTTCTTAAATAAGCTGCCCGTTGTCCATGAGTTACTGCCTACCTTTTGTAGTAAGACCTATCTATTTCGACTAGTAAATTGAGGGCTAATTGATTGTATAAAACCTAGGTGACAACTTAAAGCAAGGTGACAGTGAAACAGAAATCTCCTAAAGGTTGCTTCAAACAGTCACTTGTCGTAACCACCTAATAATGAACACAATTACGACGTCGAAATAAAGAGGTTTACTCTAGCTGGATTATGGTTTACACCAGCCTTAACCCATTACCCCATAAATACACATTTTTACGCCTTTAAATTATTCCTCCACTAAAGAAAATAGTTTAATTTTATATTGTCATGAATTATGTTTTATTGGAAATATTTTCTATGTTCTAGCAGATGGTAGCTGAAAGCAGGATAAAAGTAAAGCAGAATGCGCCTTAAGGCGCATTCTGCTTTACTTTCAACCTGCTCTATGTGGTCATTTGTATTCAAAACTACAAACAAGTATGTAATGGATTAAATATAATTGTTAAATAAAAAAGAAATTGTCATTGAAACCATCTTATAATTGACTACCATCACAATCTTGTTGAGGGTCTTAACCCCATATCGTCTTTTTCCATTTCCTTATTTCTTCATTTTAAGACCGTTACGGAAGTGAATCAGATAAGCGTGTTTTCTTCATAATGCTTCGCTTGATAATGTTCCGATTTGCAAAACTAGTATTAAATATATCAAACACGTGTGTTAGGTTTGTTGCAGATAAACAGATGCAAGAGTCCCCATGTACTAAACACAGTAGCCTTTGATGTTATATGAAACAAATATGTCTTTATTTGAGTCCTGTCGTACCAACTGTCCTTATATTGAACTAATATTTCCATACTAGTATATCAATCAGAAGCAGCACAATGATTCAATTTTGACATTATGTTCCGTCCCATTTTACATGTATAGTTAGAAAATACTAAGTAAAATATTAGTGGTTAAGAAGGGGCGGAGAGAGCGAAAGCGATCGAGCCACTTCTTAGCAACTAAGATTTCACTTAGTATATTCTAACTTAGAACATAATCTATATATTTTGATTGGTCCATGATAGATTGTTTTTACGATTCTAGCAAACATACCTCGCTTATCGCCAAATATGACAGTGTTTAAAACTAGAAGCCAGGAAGCGGGGTTGTGATCTAGCGCATGCTGACACCACGCGACGTCGAAAAACAATAGCATTCTTAATGATTAAGTTCCGTACTTGATGTAGTGCAGAAGGCTGTTTCATTGGTTAAAAATACTTAGAATGTAGGTTATATTCTAAATATAGTTAAATTGATGTAATATACGGACAGTTGGTTCATTACATGGGTCGATTGGATTGTTTTATATTATGTCAAGATGGAGTCTTATATTTCCCAAGTAAATCCTCTCTTTTACGACCACTAAACTATGTTAATTACAGTGGAGAATGTGTTATTCTTTCCCAATAAACGCGTTTACCCTAAAACTAATATGTATTTAGGCTTTGCCTATGGACGGAAAAAAGCAAAATTGTACTAATGAAAGCAGAATAGATCTATCACCAGTGTGTGATCAGCGCTCTTGTATCAGTTTGTTGTGTATTCCAGATCACATTCGAGGCTACGCCTCTCGTGACTGCATGAGAGCTGGATTACACAACGTACGACTCGAACTTTTATTGTATACCTAAATTGTTTGGGACAAAATGAAATAGATCTATTTATAAGCACCCTACAATGTTAAAAGTTAATGCAATCTGAAACTATTTTTGGAAGTCATATGACCACCAATAATGACGTTATTATTTATATTGATGACGTATTGATAATCCGTTATTTTATCGGTTCGATTGAGAAGTAGCTTTTTGCAAATAATGTTCATTTAAGCTTTTAAGGGTATGAATTGAACTGTTTGAAGCTTTGTCCTTTGGAGGAAATCATTACAAGTGAGTGTTGTGGGTTATTCATGCTTACAATGGTTTAAAGATAGCACTGAATTCTGGAATTCCGAAACGTCACGCACAACTCTTCGTAAAAGCCGTGACGTCATCATCCAAGATGTCAGCCCCCATGTTTTGTAGTTGCCTAGTTTTAAGGAAATTATTCACGCGCAAATCAAACACTTTTCAAAGTCTGTCAGTGATTGAATAGAATTGGAATACCTTTGATTTTATCATGCATTACATAAGAACGGAAACAAGGCAAGCCTTTTTTCCGTATTTTTTGCAGTGCAAACAGTTTGGAGCCAGATCAGACGCCGGGTAACCCGGCGTCTGATCAGGCTCCAAACTGTTTGCCATCAATATAAACATGAAATATCAGAATTGTCCAAAAGTTGTTCTTTTCTACGTTTTAGTGCTTTGCGTTTGCGTACGTTTGCGTTTAAACGGGAAAGAATAACAGATTCTCCTCTGTATTAGCTGCTTACGACAGGTGACTGCTTGCAACAGGATGACAGTAAAACAGAAAGCTCCTTAAGGAGTTTTATGTTTTACTGTCACCTTGCTGTAAATCGTGCCCTGTCCTATAAAAACTCAATAAGCCTTCGTTTTAAAGTAGTCGTTATAGTGAAGTTTTAACTGTACCTCGGATTGATAACATCGAACAATTTGCATGGCTTTATTACACTGCCGGAGTCGGCTTTTTATGATAAAACATACATATTTGTAAATTAGAAACACATAAGTATTTGTCTTAGGTTCTACGATTACTCCATTACCTATTTCTAATTTTAAAGACAGGTTACTACTAAAAGCCAGACGATTAACCTTCTTTAAGCTACCATCTGCTAGAATACAGTAAATATTTACGGTATGACGTCGAATATTCTTGAATGTATAAATTGAAACATTTACTCTTCTATGGGGGAGTGTATTAATAAATGCTTAAAATTGTGATTCTATGGAGTTTGGGTTGATCCTTTAGGCGCCGAAGTTGCATTAAGTCGACTTTGCAAATACTTTGGATCCAGATTAGACGCCGCGTAACGCGGTGTCTAATCAGGATCCAAACTGTTTGACACTCGTATCGATATTTCTTAAGGGGGTAGGTGCACCTTGGTAAAGTAAGTACCAAATTCTTCAAACTTTGCATACTGATAGTAAAATTAATTTCTATGACAAAACTGGTGAAAAAAGTGGGGGTACCGGACCTTTCTTTTTCACAATTTGAGATTTTTCAAGGCTACCCCCCTAAAATTGAAGCTTCATAAAAACTTCTACTTTTTTGTACTACGGTTTTTCAATCTTTATTTAAACAATCTATTTGTACCAAATGTATCCTAATTTATATTACCATAGTAAGAATAAACCCTGAAAATAATGTATTTTCAAGATCCAAAATAAAAATATTTGATTTCACCAGAAAGGAGTAAAATTTACCCCACCCACTTTTTTATAATGGGAGAATAAGGCACTGTGAAAATTGCCCTACAAATTGTAGCAAACTAAATACCAAATTTTTTATTTGTTGTTTTTAGCCTTGCAAACAAAAAGTTTTAGTGAAATAGCAAATAAAAACACAGGGTCCCGTAATTTTTAAAAAAGATATAGATCATTTTATCTAAAAAATCCATTTTTTCTCATTTTTTCAATTTTTTGTGTACTTTTACCAAAAATATTTTTTTTCCAAAAAAAATTCATTTTGTCTATTTTGTTATCTATAATTTATACTAAAACTGTACTACCATGAAAATTTCATGCTTATATTCTGAGGAATTGAAATGAAATCGGATGTAACAAAATACAACCTACCTATGAAAACAGTGTATCCTGTTAACTACGAATAGGACATAAAACTTAAAAAGTCCCTTCCGGAGCAAAAATCAAATTTTTTCCCGGGAAAATAGTGTTTTATTACTGTATGCATTCACCAAAAATGAGTTCTTACCATTTTTTTTAAAACGAGTTCGTAAAATTGTTCGGAAATTTCATAATGCTCAAAAAAACTGGCCGACATCCTTAAGTCTTAAATTTAACTTTAAAACGTTCTTGCAGACAGCAATATTGAAGCAGACTACACAAAAAGGTTGAAGGGGTTAAAAATCTATTTCTTATAATACATATATACGTATGACTGTATAAAATGGAACTAGTTTTTTCAGTGGAGGAATAAATTAAATGCGCTAAAATGTGTTTCTATTGAGGAAAGGGGTAAATCATAATCGTCCAAATACTACTTTAATAATATTTTGAAGACAACAATGTTAAAACAGGAGATATTTTGACTTAGACAGGGTTAACTTTTTACTTCAAACATACGTCATAGTACCACGAATACCCTTTATCGTCTTCAGTTATTTCTACACTAACCAAAGTAGTCTCAAGCTAGGAGGTCTTAAATATGGAACGACTAAGGCATATCCAAATTGAATGGACATTTTGACAGAAAACACCTATAATGATGAGTGGTAAAGTGCTTGAATCCAGATTAGACGCCGCGTTGCGCGGCGTCTGATCTAGATTCAAGATGTTTGCAAATATTAGTCACTTTGCGTTCCTATAACGACTCCCTCCGAACAACGCGCACAATTTGTGTCTCCCATTGAGTGTCGTTATAGAGAGGAAACGCTGTAATAACGAACGTGAGGAAGCAGCCGAGGTTTCAGCAGGTGAATTGTAATACATTGTTGTAAATCTATCAAAATTTTATGCTAATTGAATTAGTGACGTTGATTGGCCTTAGATCAGATGAATGTTTTATTATGCTATATGGACTTAATGTGTTTTCACAAATGGTTTCCCTCAAACTCAAATGCCAAGTAACTAATCAGACTTTGGACTATTTGACATTTATATCGTTGGTTCTTTATCAAAGTTGCTTATTATAACCTTTACTCTCAATGACTCTTTACAGTGCGTTTGCAAACAGTTTGATACAAGATCAGGACACAAACTGTTGGACACTTATCGATATTAAGTCATATAACCTGAAATCTAATTTTGTAACGCTTCTCGCGGGCACCAATAATGAAGCAGACGACAATAAAGCGGACCAGGGGTAAAAATCTCCCGAATAATGACCATGAAAGGGTTAAGCAACAAACAAGTTTCAAATTGAGAACTGACGGCAATAAAGGGGATAATGTTCAACGGAAACATATTTCAATGCCTTGATTTTAACATTCTCAAATAGTTTGGAGTTACCAAGCTCTGGATATGTAACCAAGACTATCTGAAATTTCGGTGATATTATCTGAACGAATGTGTAGGAATATTAACATTGAGAGTTTTACGGAGGACACATATTCAGATTAGAACTTTTTAAGAAAGGTTAAATATAAATTATTCAGATGCTACTCATGGTTGCTAAGGCTACATGTATACGCGACAGAATTGCGGATAGGTGACCATTCCAGCTGGTTGAAAGTATAGCAGCATGTGTCCTTATGCGCATTCTACTTCATTTGAGCCTACCTTTATGATACCATCCGCAAGGACATAGAAAATAGTTCAATGCTATTTTCTAAAATGGAGGAATCAATTAAAGACGAACACAGGCGTGACCAAAACAAGAATCATAACTAAAAACGTGGAGAACCAACACTTACAGCGGTTTTCTGTATCTTGAGGAAATTCGACAAAAGTAAATCAAAGCGTTGCCGACTATGATTAGTTTGAGAGTTCACCTCAAACGGGCTTTAGGATTTTTCCTTTGCCTTGGATTGACCTCATTTGCGTTTGAGGTTATTTATAACGCATGCACGTCATTAACTCATCATTTGAAGCTTAAAAGACAATCATTGATACCGTGTGCCAATACATGTCACTGTTCCAACAAGTGTGCGTATCTCGGTTACAGCACGAAAATGTCACTCTGTGATATTTATGAATCATCGCCTGATTTAGATGACCTAAGTTGTCCGGGATATTCGTTTATCAGTAAGTCTAGTGTGGCCGCAATGGTTGAT
This sequence comes from Gari tellinella, assembly GCA_922989275.2. NCBI lineage: Eukaryota > Metazoa > Mollusca > Bivalvia > Cardiida > Psammobiidae > Gari > Gari tellinella. Next base: position 11,649,062 of record OV277874.1, on the reverse strand, counting down.
CGGGCTGGTCACAGGGATTGCTCTTTGTATGTCGGAAACATTTGTCCGAAACTTCCTGCTGGTACAATGTCATTGGGCAATACAAACTTTATTGGATCAAAACGTCATTTGTAAACCCTCTAATGCTATTGACGGACAAGGGAAAACCACATGCATGGAATCTGGAGAATGGTCAGAATATGGACCGTGCACAAAGGTATGCTCAATGTTTGAACTTGCAAACATAAAATTAGAAATAATTAAAATACATATAAATACTTCAACGGGACTGTTTGTATTTGATTCTACAAAAAATATCAGCAAACCGTTGTTTGAAGGAACAAGTGTTTCATTGGTGTGTATAAATGGTTCATCACTAATTGGCGAAAAAAGAGTTGACTGTTTGCATGGAAGCTGGACTCAGTGTCCTACGTGCTAAGGTACAATGCGCAAACCGTGTCAGACAGACAATGAATGTACTGACACGAACTCTGAATGTAGAAAACACCAGTGTTGGTGTAAGGCAGGACTTTCATATGATTATTGTAGTCTTTCTTGTGTGGCCGTTTGTCCCGGGTCTTATGGAGATACATTCCAAGTTCTTGAAAATCATTACATTAGTGGTTATAATGAGGTGATCATGACAGTAAACGACACTCAAGTTTGTTTACAGTTATGCAAATCTAATGAAGAATATATATGCAAATCTGTTGATTACTATCTTTATGAGAGGAACTGCTACTTAAATAAGTATCCCGATGGACACTCACTGATGTTTACATACTCCACCCGCTCCAATTTCTACCAGCGAGATTGTTCATCTTGTGAGCCCTACAAGTCAATAGGTGATATTCAATGAATAATTGATTTGATTTGATTTGTTTTGATTTGACGTCGCTTTCAACAGTATTTCAGTCATATCGCGACGTCCAGCTAATTATAGGTGGAGGAAGACCACATAAGTCCTTTATGCACTGTTTCAGGCACAAATCAGCAACTGGGTACAACATGAAAAATCCGAACGACCCTACTGGGATTCGAACTCACAGCGGTGAGGAGTTAAGTGATGTAAGTCACAGTGTCTAGACCACTAGGCCGCGGAGGCCCCCTAATGAATGATGGAAACATTGTTAATGTTATACCTTTTTGTTTCTATTAATCTGTTGAAATCCCTTGTAATTTACCTGGTTGCGCAGAGATCAAATTAGGTATTGCAATACTTACAGAACACTATTGCTATTGTTTAGTCGGTTGTGTAAATGTATTTTCCATATTTCGGCGGTAAATCTTGAACATCATTTAACATCTGTTTGAATGTTGCCTTTTAACCAGTTCACTCTCAATGAGCCTTAAAAGCGCGTTTTCAAACAGTTTGACTAAACTGTTTGACACTCGTAATGATATGTTCAAAGTCATAATACATTGAATCTTACTATCAAACGACCTTGCAAACAAACAAATTGAAGCAGACGACAATGAAACGGTGAAGGGGTAAATTACTAGCGGAATATGTGGCAGTGAATGGGTTAAAAAGAGTTTGTTTGGAATATAATGAAATACTATAAGTGACCTGCCCGATTAGTTGTAGGTTGGATTATTAGTGATGTCGGATATGACAGTAAATGGAGTTAGAAAATAGTTTTTCGCAACAAAAACGTGCTTTCAGTTAGCATCGTCGTGACATTCCATTGCTAACCAGGATTTTTGAACACTTTCGAAGATTTTTGCACATGGTTAAGTGTGCACACATGTGGCTGATTTTAATGACCTCCTTATTCCAAATAACACCTGCTCCTCAGAGTAAGTAGCATCAACCATCACTGCTTCAACTTCATACTTAAATGTATCCCATGTGACCTCACCCTTTCCTTCATCTCCATAGAAAATAGAAAACTTTGGGTAGTGATGCTTTCCTCCTTTAACTGTAGTTTCCGAAGTCTTAACTGGCACATTTCCTTCTTTGTATCTCCTTTGAATACACTTGCTATTTGCCCTAAGTCCTCTGCTGTGGTGATCTTAGGTTTAATACATAACAAGTGCAAAGCTTGCAAATATTTAACTTCATCCTCATTTGCACCACCTGCTGCTTCCCCTAACTTCTCCCCCATCACAACTCATCTTGCTTATATGTTAGCAGTGTATTTCTCCAATACAAATTCAGTTAAACTTAACTTTATCAACACTCTTTTGTCTGACTACAAAGTGTCACTATCACAGTTCATATGATAGAGCTAAATATAAATCAAATTTGCTCAAACACTTTTCACCTGTAAAAAAGCTAAGTTCTAACTATAGCTGAAAATATTCACTTAAAACACAAAGTACTAAGTATATAGGCTTAGCTGAAAATTAAAACTAAACAACAAACACATAACTTATTCATGTATAAAACTAAATTCATATCCACATATTTATGTGAAAATTCATATTTGATTTGACACAATCACCTATGAGCAATATTGATTACTCATTAAAGTATAAGTGCTATATGGTATATCACTACTGCTCACTAATCAAAGTTTAACTCTAAATAAATAAAGAGCTATACTGCATACCAATACACATGTACTCTTCAATCAACAAAGTCTAACTCCAAATAAATATCTAAGCTAAACTGTTTAAGCTCAAGTAAATATCTAAGCTAAACTGTATAAGCTCAAGTAAATATCTAAGCTCTAGCACTAACTACTTTCTCATCAAATGACAAACTAATTTCATATGACTATCACCAATGCTAATTCATTTAAGGTCAGTTGCTATATGAACTAAATCATCTAAGTCAACACTGCTTAGATGTTACTATACAGTCTACACTGCTCAGATCCTATATGAACTAAATAATCTGAGTCTACACTGCTCAGATGCTATATGAAATAAATAATCTGAGTCTACACTGCTATGTGAACTACATGTATATAACTATTGTTCACCTTTAGTCTAAGTGGTTTTATTAATGAATCACAACAATCACAACATTTATCAATTTTAAATTAGTAAACCATGAAGATCAAAAGCACTATTCAATTATACAAAGTTCTTTTTTAAATGGTTCAACTTTTAGCAATGTTATTATTCAAACTAAAGAAATTTTAAGAATTATTTTTAATACAAAGTAAAGCAATCAAAGAGATCTTAATACTAAAGTAAAGCAATCAAAGATAAATTTATAAGTCAATTACTGTAAAATTTCAAATTCTAAATTCACAAAGTCTTTAAAGTACTTCAGTTATGTTTACTAAACACAAATAAACACTACTGTTGCACAAAAGTTTTAAAGTAAATAAACTAATTACAAATTATCCCTAATTCACACTAGGTGCTCTAATTATACAAGTATGGTAAGTGTATTATGTATGTCAGTTGAACTAAACTAATCGAATACTAAAGTACAAACTAAATAGTGTATACCAATAGCAAAAAAAATAAAAAA